>OY751105.1:1354744-2709488 GCA_963564075.1 Eupithecia subfuscata
ATTCGATTCAGAGCTACAACACGGAACATACCTACACTGACCTACAGTACAGACCATAATAATGACAGATGGACACTTCCTCCACCTCAACAGACTATAATGGTCCACTGTAGGGTCTACTGCTACACGCAGGCCACCCCCTAACAAGTGCCTTATTTATCCCATGGAGGGTCATTACCCAGAGTCCCCGTGCTGGGCATGCGGGTTGGGGATCGCAGAGTTGGGGAGGTGCAAATTCAAAGCCAGGACCACACACCAAACATGGACACTTAGAATAAGAATAAGAAACATTTATTGTTCAAACTGTGTACATCTTAGGAACGGTCTTAACAGGTCCAGAAGCGTTTTTGTACCCGGTCTGTTACGCTCATGAATTATATACCTATGCACAATTTTTGATGCTTGTTCCGATATTTTTTTGTATCTGAACGTGGCGGGCTAATTTCGATTTTTGTATGGGACGTGACAGGACACATCATCAAAATTAAATAGACGAAATAAAATCTGGTGATTTTTGTTTTTTTATGCATGGGGGTCAATTTTGCTGGCAATAAAAGGCATTTTTTTCTACAAAAATCACAAAGTTTTATTAACGTAATTATAATCGTTAACACATTTGAAATCACTATATTTGTGTGTGTGTATATTAGATTCTTTGCCGTACGTTCATGACTCATATGTGATAATTTTTTTTTTTTTTTTACAAAAATCTTCTTAGACAAGTGTTTATATACAACTTTTATTTTGACACAAAAGAGAATCTTGAAATGAATAAGTGAGCGTAGAACCTTTCAATGAGACTTTTGTATGGGGACAGGGAACTTAAGAACGACTTTTAAATTGTCCAACAGTTTGTCCTTTCGGACATACAATAATAACATTACTATTAACATTAGTTACTAAACTTAAAATTATAGGAATTGCACATTTTATTTATACTTAATTATGGTTAACAATAGGAGTTAAATAACAAATAACTGTCTAAATTTTGAGGGGGGTACTGTAAAAATATTCTTTGATATTATAATGTATATTCGATACCAGATATAAATTAAAATTAAGATTAAGAACATTTTCTTAATTTTAATTTTAATTTATTATCTTCTATTGCTTTTATTGCTAACGGTAAATTGGGTTGTATATTTTAATGGTAAGTTATTTGGATACTTGAAACTTATGACTTAAGACTTCGTCAGGGGTTAACAATGCGACTGATCCAGTAACCCTACCTCTTCTGTTATCTGCAACAGTGGCGTTAAACTGAGCTCTGTATTCCAGTCTTGCATCGCCGAAACTTTGCGTGTGTGAATAAATTCTAATATAAGGAACACTCAGTCTATTTATTATTCGGGACGATCGTGCTAAGGGCACTGATTGTAGGGCTGAGATCTTGAATTATGCGATGGGAATGTGGGGTGAAACAAGGTTTGTAAACAATACAAAACAACAATCAAAATACAAATAGATTTTTATGTTATCTTTGGATAATGCAACACCTGTATCAAATGGAAATACAAAACACAATAGATCCTTCATCGATCTACTCAAGGGATAACCAGAACATCATTGAGAAACAACTTAATAATATAATCTCGAACAAAATATCGTGATGGTCATGTGGCAATATGTCTTTTGACACCTTATCTAACTTAGGTTTGGATCTCGCTGCCTGCTTCTGTTTTCCCGGCCAGCTACAGCCTGGGTCTGTTCCAGAAAAGACAAGAGTGAATTTGTGTTTTCTAGACCTTCGTGATACATCGTCGGTTCACTCACATCGGCGTCATTACCATCAGGTGAGATTGTGGTCCAACGAAGGTCTGTTCACAATAAGAAAAATATCTTTTCTCTGCTTTGTTATTAACTGGACCTAATGCTAGACATCCACATACACAAAAGATTAGGAATGTAGATATTATCAAAAGATATGATTAAAACTAAATTGAACCACAATCATGCTTTTTGGGCCTTGGTCTTACCTAATAAAGCTCTGCGCACATTAATCCAACGCCGCTACCACGCAGCACAAAAATGTGCATTCAATTACGGGCCTGAACTCCTTATCTTAAGATACCTTTTACAGTGACAAAAAGGATTCCCACAAGCTTCAAACGAGTGGCCGGCGAGCTGTCTGTCATCTGATGCCGTCAGTATGAAACGCATCTAAAATTAGGAGTTAAACCCCATATTTGAATGCACATGACTTCTTGTAATGTGTATAATTTCATGACATCTGTATTGTATGTATCTTGTATTTGTCAACCGTTGCCGTACATTGTTTTTTTATTGTTATATTTTTGATTGTTTTGTGTCTTATGTGTGACGTCACCAAACGGCTCTGTCGGAAGACCAGCGTTGGTTGTTACGTGGTAACAACTAGCTTATACTGAAACAGAGACCGTTTTGTGACTTTAATCGACAGTAGCTGTATCTTTTATTTTATTTTTAAATCATGTTTGTTTTTGTTGATTAAGTTACAAATAAAAATATTATCTCTCTCTCTCACACACACATTTTAGTGTTGTGCAGCGCTCAGATCTGCGACAACCTTAACAGTTTTTCCTTGCAAAAACGGTCTCGTTGTTTCGTCTCTCGAATAGCATCCTTTGTAAACAGATAAAACCAGGGTCGCATCTGTGAATCTAGCGCACAAGTGTCATCACGGACCAGACGTGGAATCTAAAGTAAATGACCAACCTACGTTCCCAAAACAACAGGGCACATGTGCAGTTTCTGTAAATGATCTCTTTGTTCAATAATAGTAAAACTTTTGCCCTCTGGATCCTGAAAAAATAAGGAAAAACGATAGTTTGTGGCTATAAGAAAAACAAAAACATTCGACTTCATTATGAGAGACTAGTTTTGGGCTGGAGGCTTCCCGTTTTTTCGGGATAAAAAGTAGCTTAGGTTTTGTTTTGGGTCTAGGTACTTACATCTATTTATGCAACATTTCACTGCCCATTGTGCTCTTGTGTATAGGAGGCTTTTGACCATAAACTCAGAAGGATGGCAGGATCTCAACATAAAACACAGTTATCGTATATACTTTATGTATTGAAATACTTTTACAATTTAGAGGATGATTTTACTTTAATTTCTTGCAACGGAATTTACATTAAGAACAATTAGGAACAAACGAACTTCTTCTTACAAGTACAAAATGAAAATGATAAAGGTATATCGACAAGCAAAGTAGCAACGTTCGTCTAGCTCTGTGGTTTTCGTGAGAATGGGCTCCGATCGAGCGCGCTGACGCTCGTCGGCTCGTCTCGGCACTCATCGGCTCGTCTCGGGTCGCCAAAACAAGGTGCAGTGCGCGTGACTCAGGCTGCTTGTGCTTCTTGGGGATTTTCCGCTGTATTTTCAACAATAGCAAATGATAATTAATTGTACCTAGTATTTCATAGTTATAATATTAGTTCAAAACACAGGTATTATTAATAAAACTGTAACAGCTCGGCCATTCACTCACTAACGAGTCCCTTCGTTATTGTTAATTAAAAAAAAATATTTTACTTTATTAGCTAGTTCATTATATTAACTAGGGTACATAAACTTGATTCTGTTGCTTGATTCAAGACACTAGCCGCCGCCGGCCATTAAATAAATTTTAATTAGTTGCTCGATCCACGACATTAAAATGTTACTTTCAAAATAATAAAATAAATTAAAATGTTTAAATTAAAATAAATTAAAATGTTTTTTTTTTTGATAATATTGAATCTGTAGCTCGATCTATGACATTGATCGTTACCAGCCATTCATAATGATTGAATCTGTAGCTCGACCCATGACATTGACCGTTACCAGCCATTGATAATATTGAACCTGTAGCTCGATCCATGACATTGATCGTTACCAGCCAGTTATAATATTGAATCTGTAGCTCGACCCATAACATAGATCGTTACCAGTCATTCATAATATTCAATCTGTAGCTCGACCCATGACATTGACCGTTACCAGCCATTGATAATACTAAACCTGTAGCTCGATCTATGACATTGATCGTTACCAGCCATTCATAATATTGAATCTGTAGCTCGACCCATAACTAGATCGTTACCAGCCATTTATAATATTGAATCTGTAGCTCGATCCATGACATTGACCGTTACCTGCCATTGATAATATTGAATTTGTAGCTCGATCCATGACATTGATCGTTACTAGCCGATCAATGTCATGGATCGATTGATTACGATTTACAGTGAAAGTCCGTTACATTGACTAGCACACTTAATTGAATATTTTTGAGGTTGTCTGTGATAGCGATACGAATCTTACATGTACATAACTACACGCTATTTACCATATATGTATATACAATAGTAACTTGATTAAAGCACATACAAGCATCAATATGATATCAGTCCAAAATTGAGAGTTACTACGCGCTTTTGTGTAAAATCTTAACTTGATTAAAGCGCATAAAAATAACAATGTGTGGTATCAGTCCAAAATTGAAAGTGCTATAACCTAAATTCACGCTTTTGTGTAAAATCTTAACAAGATTAAAGCGTAAAGCATACAAAGAACAATTTATGAGATCAGTTCAAAATTGAAACTGATGGAACAAAGTTACTTACATTTCTTCTGTGTAAGGACTCTGTTTAATATTTATTAATATATCATATAATAATCAAAATCACGGAATATTTATTTATTTCAAACAAAATCCCTCAAAGAACTGAGAAGGCTTCAATTTACAAATAACGCAATAGTAACTACTGCTCCCTTTTTTTTTTAAGAACAAAGCTAGTTTTGATGTCATTTGCCTGTCTCCAAGCAATATACCATAAGACATAATACTATGGCAGTAACTGAAATAAACTTACATAGCTGTATCTTCTTTGGTAATATGTCTAATTGTTCGAACTAAGTCTGCATGCGAAAGCATCATTTTATGGCTTCCATTGAAGACAGGAATCAATAATTATGTAAGTAACTCTAGGAAAACAATGGAATCATAAAGTGAACAATCTCATCTTTTAGCATAATTTTGGTTGAGAATTCTACATTTGGTAACATGAATTGGCGGTGAACCAATCTAGTAAGTATTCGTGAAAGCGAATCATTAACTTCATTGTTATTATACATTGCTGTCATCTCTAAAAATCAATTAAGCAAATAACAAATTATCAGAAATAAAACTACGTCACAAACGTCTTTCTTTAGCAATATTTAAATTTATAACTCTATCAGAAAAGTATGATTATATAAGATCCAGTGTCTTATTGTTAATTCCATAGTGTTTCAATTTCCTAATTAATGTATCATGAATGACAAACAAAAGCCTTACAAAAGGTCACAGTATATACCAATAGCATTTTTTTTGCTTTACCTCACGCATCAAATATATGCTTTAGTAGTACTATACCAGCATGGGTTGTAGATCTACCCTTGGTGAAACCAAATTAATGTCCATGGAATAGCTTATCGAGATCGAAATGTCATCTTGGTGAGAATATGTTGTTATTTTAGTGTGGAAAGTATTGAAATCGGTCTCTAATTGCGGAATTGCATATGGATCAGTTACCAGATTTATAAACAGGAGACCCTTTTACTATATTTCATGAGATCAGGGAAAACAACTCCCGCGTCGACACAATTATTGAAAATGTACACCAAACAGGGAGCCACTTCCTTAAAGCATCGTACTTTGGTTGAAATACCTCAGAGATCCTCAGTATTTTTGATGTTAACAGATTTAAACCCTTTCCAATAAGTAATCAGTACTTTACATGACTAAAGAGAAAGACCTCCTTACATTTTCAACAATTAGTAAATAGTAATTCAACTGCCGTTGATGCCTAAGAGCAAAAAGACTAGGGAACAACTTTGAATGCAAAAACCGCATAAATTTTTTTTCTTGTAAAGAATTAAATTATTAGTTTTTAACTTCATTCTTCTATTCATGGCTTTGATGTACCAGTTTCGTTATTTGTAAGTCTCCATGTTAATTATACTTTATTATAGGAGTTTATAATAATTATTATTATTATAGTTAAAATCGTAAATTTGGCTTTCTTGGAAACTTTCTTAAACATTTTAGAGCAATTGGTTATAGCTTTATATTCTGGTATATACAAACAAAATACGCAGGATCATGTGTCATAGTCCTTCTAGCACCATAAAGATTATACCGATTATTATAACCTAATCCTACTTTTATATAATACCGGGAGTGGCCCAATCAGTAAACCCGACCCTATTATGTCAGTGTGATAAGTTTGAGTACTGCTTTTTTTTTTCTTTGTTTACAACATTCAAGAGATTGGCAAAAAGATCGTTGGGGTCATCAGAACAAGCAATATTGTTGTTAGCTACTTAGTTCAAAATCAAAAATCAATCGCTCTACTTTCAAAATTCTTAATACGGCCCTCTGTGATTGGTCTGAAGGTGTATTTATCGTTCAAACTATATCATGACCATAATTATGACAGCACTATGTCAATATAATATAAGAAAACTTGTTGTGCACTAAAATATCAATATCACTAGAAATATCAATCGATTCCCTAAAAATAGTGAAATACGTAATTTGAATACTAGATATAAATATAAACTCCCTGTGCCCACAACTAGGCTACAGAAAATTCAAGTATCTTTTAAAGGCAATGTGTACTTCAACAACAAAACTAGTGAGTTTCAATCTCAAAATTAAGTCAAACAAATTGTCAGAACGTTCCTGTGCAAAAAGGCTTACTACAAAATACCACAATATCTAGAAGATAGAAAAGCTTGGGAAGCCTTTGCTCCAACTCAAAAAAAATAACAAACATAGTAAAAACTAACAGGATAAAGGTTTCTTCATCACTTCTTTACTTTAGTATACATACCGAAGCGACAGAAATCAAAAAGATCACTTTGTTACGGTGTCAATGGTTAATTTTATAATTTGATTAAGCGTACATTTATTGCATTTTATTAAATTATATAGCTTTTTTTTTGTTTGATTTGTTTTGCCAATAACGCGACAGTAGTAGTTACCTAAACGTACAGATTGTATTGTACAAAAATGAAATAAATAAATTATTAAAATTGACATGACTAAACTTGTGTAATTTTAAAATTACAAAAATTAAATCAATAAATTTGTACCTAAAATATCAATCAATTAATGTAAGATGTTGTGTTGAATCATGTATTTTCTTAGGTATTAAACTTGACGAACATCCTAATTGGAAGCCGGATGTTGACTATATTTTAGTAGCAATCATAGATTTGTTTTACCTTGAAGATTAATATTAATAGTTAATTAGGAAAACTGTGTCACAAACAGCAGCACTTGCTGCCTATCATGAATAATATTATTTGTCTTCTGCGTTGCTCTATGGGTCACCATTGCGAGGTAATTCGGCGGAGTTACTCAGAGCCTGCATTTTTTGAGACTTTTCGTATCAAAAAAATGCACGCGTGTTCTTTGCGGAGCCTGGTTACTTGATAGCATAAACCACTTAAAGAAAACTTAGTTCTTCACTTGCCACTTATGTACCTACGCTATAGAGGTAGAAATCTACATATTCGTTAAACAATACTTACATTATTTCAAAAGAAGTGAAGTTTATCCAGGCATACTAGACATATAAATAAGATATTATATTCCAAATCACCATTCTAAGTTTTCATGGCATTTCAGACATCTATTACGTTACCAAAGGAATTTAAGGACTTGCCAATGACTATGTTTAAAAATAGACAAAATAAAATAATAACCGAGTCATTGTTTCATAGCCTGGTAGAATATTTTGATTTTGCGCAGACAATACATTTTAAATGCATTTTCTAAATCATTATTTTTATTAAGTAGGTATATAAATAAATAGATAAATAATGCTGGACAATCCACACAGCATCATCTAGCCCCTAGCTAAGCAGAGCTTGTGTTATATATTAATATTCTCATACCAGTCCAAAACTACTGATAGTATTGCATTGATACCGCTGCTGATAAATTTAAGAGCACTGCAACACTTGACATGTCTTCTAAAAATACATTTAAATGATTCTATTCTAGGTAGGTATTACTAAAATTAACACTGACCATACTGGTCCGATTTGAAATGCTTGGTTACTGCTTTGTTGGTAGAAGATTGACTGCGGTAAATATTGTCTAAACAAGGTGTTAAATGTTAGGATAACCGTAGTACCATAGTACGTCCATTAAAAAGATGTTGTAAAATAAACATTTGAATAATTGATTTTGGGCAACCGGCAATTTCATGGCCCAGTGGTTTGTAGTTTGAGCAAAACAATTTCAGTCTCGGACAATAAATAAATTAATAATGCTGGACACTTCACACAACATTATCTAGCCCCAAGTTAAGCAGAGCTTGTGTTATGGGTACTAGATAACTGATATACTTAATACAATATTCGACGTACATACTACATAGATAGATATTTTTTTTTATTATACATAGAAAACATCCAGAACGCTCGGGACAAATGTCTGCAGATCGTACAAAGATTTGTCCCGAGGCGGGAATCGAACCCGCAACCTCCTGCGTCGCAGGCAGACCTTCGCCCGCTGTGCCACAGAGGTCGTCTAACAATAAATAAACGTACGACCTTTTTCGTTACAAAGGAGGATATTGACCCATTTAGATTTCTAAACCTTCGAAATCTCTTAAGAAAATCTCCGGCCAGCGCAGCGCTCGCTGCGTGTGACGTTATAGGATAACAGTAAGTTGCGCGCTCCCGAACGGTTCATTTAGTGGTTCTTGGTCACATGCAGGCGCACAGGTGGCCTGCCTTCACATCTTCACCGCGACCTGCTGCAACCTGCCTTGTGCAAAAACGGGACACCACTCGTCACCGTGACTAGCTGCGCCTGGCCTCTCTTTCATCAGAATCAGCAACCTGGTGGCGCGATGTTGCTGCATTCTTGAACTTAGACCTCGGGTTTTCTGTTTGCCCATAACCTCGGAAGAAAGAAAACCATTGTAATTTACATAATACGTAAACATCTCATATTTAAGTAGACAATTATAAAAATCAGTGATGATCGTAACGTTTCCTATTCTAAGCCAATAGTAGGTTGCAGCCCGAACAAATCACAACTTAACCGTTACGGTATAATAAAGTGTTTTCGATCTATTTGTTTCTAATTATAGCCTATAAGAACATGACCTTCAACGTGGTCTGCAACATAACCTGAAACATGACCTGCATCGTGGTCTGTAACATGACCGTGACGTAGGTACTTCGTCAAATAATTATTAAATTTACCGAATAAAGTTATAAACCTTCTTTGAAGGTAGATCTAGTGAAAAGCAAGAACAAGTGCCTCATAAATTATCAATAGTGGTAAAAGGTTAAAATCATATCTAGATTCTTTCATCTCTCAACATGAGGGTAGAGAAAAAACTGACGGGTAAAAACCAAGCCTGGTGCAAGAGTTGGTGTGATAAATCATAACATAAGTTACCTCCTTTCTTGTCGAATGCCTTATGATATAACCGTAAGCCTCAAAATACTACAAGAGGGTGTCCTTGCGACGTATTCGAGACGAGTTACGCAATGGATGAAAAAATTTACGGGAGTACCCCCATCAATTTTCTTTCTGTGCTCACTAGTCTTTCTCGTACCTCATGCTACCGTGATCTGCGAAATACTGCAAGGTCTGCAAGGGAGTGCCCCGGCCAAGTATTCGGAGTAACGCGGAAAAACACCATAAAAGAGAAACACGGGGTGTGCCCCGATCGGTTTCTCTTGCCAGTGCTGGCACAAAGGGACAAAGAAATCGGCAAAAATAAACAACACTTATATTACTTGGAACAAAATGTGTACTTACACTTCTTTGTGTGCGTAGGTTTTCGAATCCCGATTCTGAACTATAGGAGGCTTTTGACCATAAACTCAGAAGGATGGCAGGATCTCAACATAAAACACAGTTATCGTATATACTTTATGTATTGAAATACTTTTACAATTTAGAGGATGATTTTACTTTAATTTCTTGCAACGGAATTTACATTAAGAACAATTAGGAACAAACGAACTTCTTCTTACAAGTACAAAATGAAAATGATAAAGGTATATCGACAAGCAAAGTAGCAACGTTCGTCTAGCTCTGTGGTTTTCGTGAGAATGGGCTCCGATCGAGCGCGCTGACGCTCGTCGGCTCGTCTCGGCACTCATCGGCTCGTCTCGGGTCGCCAAAACAAGGTGCAGTGCGCGTGACTCAGGCTGCTTGTGCTTCTTGGGGATTTTCCGCTGTATTTTCAACAATAGCAAATGATAATTAATTGTACCTAGTATTTCATAGTTATAATATTAGTTCAAAACACAGGTATTATTAATAAAACTGTAACATGTGTTTCATATCTATTTTTATTGTTAATTTTTAGTTGTACAATATTAAGCCATAGTAATTCCACCGTGAATCCTTTTGTTAGATAAGTGCCTAACTGTTAAGGCAAGAGTTTCAAAAACCACCAGAAGCTAAAAGTTTGATGGTCATCTCCAAGTACCACCTAAGCATGTCTAAGGGCTCTTGTACACACGTTTTTCACCGTAAAAATCTACGGGAAATTTGCACGGCGCCGCCAACAAACTTCCATAGTGATCCATACACTGACGACCGTGCCTTCATACTGAGAATTAGCCGTAGATTTTTACGCCAAAAAAAACGTATGTGAACAAAAGCCCTCAGAGAGCTGGTGAACACAATACCTATTTCAAGTAGCTGTTTAAGAAGACGGCCTAAGATATTATATACCCCTATCATTCTTAGCATTAAAGCGATAATAGTGCCCTTTGTATAACTACAGCACGTAACTAACCTGAGAAAGTGATAGATCGTCCATTCCAACTACAATTGCGTCAAGTGAAGAACAATTAAGCCATCCACACACAGACATAAAGCTTTGTCTACATAATGCGGGTGCGACCGGGATTAGTCCGGGGCGGACCCGGCTCGCTTCCGGGGATAAGGGCAGAATAGTTTTTGTAAATAGTGGAACTGTTTTGTTTACTTTTGCTGTTTGAGTTTTAAATGTCAAGGTGGGTTTGTGTTGAGCTTGATTTTAAAAGACTAATAATAAAATGTTAGCTTAACGTTTTGGCTTGCTGATAGAGTTTTTATGTACCTACCTTAACTATGTACCTTCCATACTCATATATGCGTACAGTGATGAGGATCAAATAACAATTAAATTATGATATCATTGAGTCTTGTGAAAGCTTGTGAATTTAAAGATTAATTCTAGATATATTCTGAACGATAGTGGATCTTGTCCATCGAGATCGACACACAACTTCTCCAGGCATCTTGATTAATACTATCATGGCCCAAGATGCATGCCAGTCTACTCCGCCGCCGTGGCGGCGTGGCGCGGCGGTGCGACCCGCAGGGGCGCGGCTGAGGCTTGGCAGTGAATGCGATATACTAAGATCTGACCTTGTGGCGTCGAGTTCACGCGGAGCCTGTCCGGTTACTTCTTACTGGAAGCTTCAACCTTATAAGTACCTACCATACTACCATATGATAGTACGGATAATATCCTTAGTAGCCACAAAAGTAGTGGACCGAAGAATCTCCACCGAGTCTACATCATCCGTAAAAGCCATCGATTTAAGTAAAAAGGGGGATTATTTGATTTCTTAAAAAGGGGGAGTTGAGGTACTAGCTTTTTGAAAGTGGAAGGCTCATATTAGGTCTAATTGGGTCCCCCCCACCTCAGTCAAAGTCGGACCGACGTTCGTGTTACACGTGCTTGCTACGACGTTCTTTACTGTGATTTATTTTCCTAAAGACTGCGCATTGCCTTCGTGTTTGTTCATTATAATTATTGCACAAGATAGGAAATGTCTCTGTGATCCAGTGTTTGCGTGTAGTAGTAACACAGGCCAGCTGTTGAGTAAGTAGTCCGTAAGTAAAAGTCAAAGTCCTTGAAAAATCTCAAACCCTCAGATCAAAAGGGTTCTCGACGATTAGTGGAGTAATCAACAGTCGAAGACGAAAAACTTCAAAAGAAAATCAATTATGTAATTAGCTTCAGTTTAGAAAAAGTTGTGATAAGAAATCAAAAGATTAGCTATAATTGAGTTTAACGAACCGATTGAGCCCAACGAACTCCTTTCAGGAAAGTTCGTCTTGTTCTATTTTCTTTATCTTTGGGAAATAGAACGGAAAATCGAAAATAGTATCGAAAAGAAGCCTCGATTGACTTTGAAGTTCGCAGTCCGTGTTGCGGTTCAAATTGCATCGAGAAACAAAGTGCATGCTACTTTTAGCAATTCTTTTGCACGGGTACCGTAATAATCGAGCATTTTGGGATCAAAATGTGGATAAAGGAAACTGAATATACCTATTATGTACATATAGTAGAAATCCGACAGAGCGGGTGTACCGAATAATTTGTTTTGAGTTAGAATGAAGTTTAGGCGACCACAATTGTAGACGACACACGTTTCATTTTGTGTAATTATTTGCACAAAATGAAACGTGTGTCGTCTACAACAATATTATAGACCTATCATGGTCGCAGTGACACGAAAGCTCTATAAGAAAAAAAAATACAATGTAGCTATACTATCGAGACGTGATCGTGACGTCTTTGAATGGAATTTGCGTAGTTTCCTGTGCGAACGATTGGGTTATTTCAGTTTTCCCCCTTGACAAATCCCCCTTAAGGGGGAAAACTGGAATACATTTTTTTGGAGTCCAGTTTTCCCCCTTGAGAAATTTTTGAGGCGCTATACTTATTTGTATGGAAAGAGGACACGTCTCGGTACTAACCTGAAATAGACTCACCCTTCAGGTTAGTCGATCACATAATCTTTTCTGCAGATTACCTTCGCACATTGTAGACATTGCATTTCTTTTGATCCTCGTATCAGATCAGCAGTTCTGGTCTCCCAAATCCATTTAGTAGCGAGATGCCTACTATCGGACTTAGTTCATTTTTTTTCTAGCATCCCAGCAGCGGATGCTACATATATTTCATTATCAATTCATGAGCATCATTTATGGACCTTGCACACAGTAGAATCATAGAAAAAACTAATATCACAAAAGAGTTTTTCGTCGTTGACGACATTCGATTCCGCCTGTATGTGAAACGACCCTAAAAAGAGAACAATACCTATCTAAAAGTTGGCTGTAGGTAACTTTACTCTTAAAACTTCTGCAAGCGTATACTCATAAATAACTATTTGAAACTCCTTCATGAAAAGCTCTGACAGTAGGCATTACGTAACGTAGCCGTAACGGTAACGTATAGTGCGGATTGGAACGGAGTAGCCGCTACATAAATTGTTGGAATGATTCCAATGTGCAGTATGCCCCGTAGGCCCATTAAAAGTTCCCCCAACACTCAAAACTCCAGAATTTGGTATTGTTTAAAACGCTAAGAGTGTAAGCGGTCACTGGTACGAATGTTTCCTTATTTAGTTCCAGAAAATCGAGAACCCGAAAAGGGTAGGTAGGCAGGTGATTTTTCAATATTCTAGATATTGTGTCTATGACGACCTTTGTGGCGCGGTGGGCGAAGGTCCGCCTGCGACGCAGGAGGTTGCGGGTTCGATTCCCGCCTCGGGACAAATATTTGTACGATCTGCAGATTTTTGTTCAGGGTGTTCTGGTCGTTTTCTATGTATAATAAAAAATATCTATCTATGTACCTACTCTTATATTATTATGTATATCAGTTATCTAGTACCCATAACACCAGCTCAATTGTCCAATATTATTTATTTATTTTATTTTTATTATTTATTTGAGTTTTACGAAGGTATTCTTACGTAAGATAAACGTTTTTCCGACACGATTATTAACACACCAATCCAACTGAAACTTTATCCTGCTTAAAACAGCTAAGTCAATAGTTATCTAGTACCCATAACACAATCTCTGCTTACTTTGCTTTCTAAATGATGCTGTGTACATTGTCCAGGATTATCTATTTATTGATTTTACTGGAGGTAAAAATTCTTCGGTCTATCTCTTGATCTAGTATAACTTCGCAGTGGAATATTTCGCGAGTGGACAACATTTATTGCGTGAATACAATTCTGGACGCAAATGTATTTAATGAATAGTTATTTATTGTGTATTGGTTTAATTAATGTTGTTTTGGATCAGATTCAATATGTATAAAATTGGAAATTAAACTGTCATTGGTGAAATTGGTTTCAGTCAAATGGGCGCAATGATTTTGATAACTAAACTTTGTCCTGAAAATAAATATTGAAAGTATTATTGGATTTAAGGTAGTTCGCACATTTTGTCAAGCTAAAAGTGCTGAAGAAATCGAATAAAAAAAATGTTGCATCATAAATTAGCAACACAGTAAACAAGATCCGTCAAGTGCGAGTGTGTCTATCGCCGAGTTTTTCGTACTATTGTCAATTATACAAATACAAGTTAGAGACCTCATAATTTAATGAATATCAAAAAACAGTTGGTACATTTCAAATTGATCGCTCTTTAAACAACGTAGATAAGGGGATAATGGTCAATTTTTCATTTTTTTTCAAAATATTTCAAAAAGTATGAAACCTAGAAAATTTTCTAAAACTGTTTTGAAATATACAAACTGATACCTTTCATTTGATACCCCATTAGACCAGATAGATCTCATTTACAAAATTAAACATTAAATTTTCCATGGGTTTATATTTTTGATATTCTCTGATATTTACTTTTCTCCATAAAACAAGAACCTTAGGCTGTTTTCTGATTAGTCGGTAAGGTTTCGGTACGTCATCAGCCCTCTCGGATATCATAAGCTGCACTTTCGCACTTGTCTGCAGAAAATTATGCAGAGCCGCTTGTGAAATAATGTCGTCCTCGGCCTTTTTTACATGCAGACGGTTGTGAGACCATGCCGTGACCGTGTGTCGCCCGCCCTTATCCACTATCAACATGGTTTCTATTCCTTTAGAGAAAAGGCTATACTATGACCTTTTCCCGAAAAGTATATTATACTTTTCTATCATAAATATACTTATTTATATTCTTGGCAATAGGAGTACCTGAGGCTATATACATACATGTTTCGTCCATTTTATTAAATGGTTTATTTCTATTAAACCCTACCGACTAAGCGGTAAGGTTTCGGTACGAAAACGACCGTGTACCGCCAGACAACTTTCTCAAAGATTGTTATATATCGCACAATGTCTAATATACAGCATACTATAAACAGGGACAACTAGCATCATCTGACCGTGAAAAATATATGATTCTCTTGATAAATCGTCTCCTACTACGTAAAAGGACAAAATATTGGTTCTACTTAACCCATAAATAAAACCACGCGTACATTAACGAACAAAGCGAGAATATCCCGAACTATCTTAGATAAGATATAAAGGACATAATCTCCTCATCTCCATTCGTTGTTATTTATAAAGTTGGGATTGATTAAGGTTTTTGTTATTATAGTGCGTAAGCCTTCACACTTAGGGTAATTTCTAAGAAATCAAATAATATCTTTAATCCAAATAAATTTAGGACTTCGACGGGACTTGAACCCGCATCCGGGTTCTTCCCGTTCTTGTGCTACTTGCCTACATTTCAAGAAGCCCAGTAAGCACATTACAAGTTCTGCTGAGTGTCCGGCAAGAACAATCGCAGAAAATAGGTATATGTATAAACTCGATAGACTATGGTGGCGCCTAAAAGTGCCGATACAGTAAACATAATACTAGGTACCTATTTCTTTAAACAAGATTTTTGTTTTTTAGCAACCGTATTTACTCATATTATACGTAGGTACCCCTAAAATGTAGCCTAGTTTAGTGTTGTTAGCTTAAGTTATTTTGAAAATCTGCACTGACGCTTTGTTTTACTTTATCTATGTTATTATTTATACTTATGTATTCGTTGTAAGCAATTTTGCCTGAGAAACAGGTTTTACCTAGTTCAGGCACACGTAACGTACAGAATTTAAGTTATTATTATTCTTATGTTAAGTTGTCTTGAGAAATTTTAAATAAATTATTTTATTTTTATTTATTTATTTTTTATCCTTCCCTCAGTACGGGAATGTGCTATCCTAAAGCTCAAGGCGCTAGAGTCCATAGGAAGTCGCAGAGATTTTCGACTCCTACGTCACTTGAACTCGTGGTGTAGTTGGTTAGCACATTGCCAAGGTAATATTATCCTATAAGTAATCCGACTTCATACAAACGGGCGAAACGCGAGCTATACCTACGCGCCTCGATCTCGGCATGCGCTCAGCATGCAGACAGTCGCGGCTGTGCCGCAGTGACGAACGGATGGTGTGATGTTTTTTTAACAATAACCGCGCGATTTTTTCTCTAAAAATAAGTTCAGGTACATATTTAATAAAGTAGCTGCAGGTATCTATAACCAAGTAAAAGATATTCCTTTTTCTCCAAAAAAATCTCCTAAAATTTAATAATAAAGCATTTTGTAGGTACGTCTCAGTCGAGGCGCAAATATTTTTCGGTCGCAAATTTATAAGACCGATTTGTTATTCAAACATAGAGAGGTTTTTTAATTAAATCTACCAATCAAAAAACAACACGCATTTTTATTGAACACTTCCCATTCAATTCACAAAGTATATTATTTGTTTATATAAAAAAGTACCTTCCTATATTTACAATCACAAAACTAAATGGAAACACAAAGTAGGCAAATGTAATTAAAATGGTGGAGGCGGGCAGCCCTATCGCATGTTTACCTACCGCGCGGCTGTAGGCATTTATTTCAAAGATACGGCCGAGTCCAAATACTGTTGGATAATATTACCGTGACATTGCCGTGCTGAGGGAAGGATGCGGATTCAAATCCTGTCGAAGTCGAAGAGTTTTGGGATATTTCTTGATTTCTTAGAAATTATAGTTATATTATATTTCTATATTTTTATTTCTATATCTACCATTCACTGACTGACAATAGTTCACTTGAGCGTTTCATTAAAATGGTTTCGGCGATTTAAAACACAGATAAATTCAAGACTCATACAGAGGATTTATGTTTTGATTTACAAAAAAGCTTGGGACGGGTTTTGCTCCAACTCGAAAAATAACAACTAACAGGCTAAAGGTTTCTTCGTCGCTTCTTTACTTTAGTCTACATACCGAAGCGACAGAAATCAAAAAATATCACTTTATTTCCGTGTCAGTGATTAGTTTTATATTTTGACCTTTTCTAAGTGTACATTTATTGTATTTATGGAAATAAAGAGTTTTTGATTTTGATTTCAATTTATTTCTGTATGATAGGTAATAATGAATTTTTTAAATTAATTTTTATGGTGTCACATCTGATTTAATTTTACTATCCTTATGTTTTGATTTTATAAGCGATCTTTTGATATTGTACTAATTTATAATATGTTAATATTCCGACATCAATTTATTTGTTTGAGGATAAAACTGAAACTGAGATTTAAAAGGTTTCGTCCACCGCCAGCTGAACTAAGTTTAGCTCGCATAGTTGAGCCAGTTTTTCATTTTAGTTAGCTTAGCTGGCATAGTTTGCGGTATACGCACATGTATGAAAAACTTGCTCAACTACGCGAGCTAAACTACACTATACTGTTGATACTGTACTACCCTTTGCTTAGCTAGCTTATAGTAATTTAAGTTTAATTTCTATTCGACGAATTCTGAACAATAAACGATTTTTTTTTCTTAGTTCTAGTATTCTGTTCCACGTTTATCAATAACCTCGATGACGTATCGGCTGAGTGGCCCTCGAAGCTGCTCACGCGTGTTTTAATGTCCTGTGCGAGACGAGGTGATTTATCATCTTGGGTTCAGCCGACCTCTGCTCGTCTTACTAGCAAATGACCGCAACGTAATGAAGGGGACATTTTAATATCGAGACTTGTTATGGTTAGAATTTTTCAGCCAAATTTAAGATACCTAGGCAATTATTGGTGACGATTCTGTTGTTTTAGAATTAGCTACACACGGATTTAGGAATGTCAAATAAGAGTAACCTATTCTTTATTTGAAAAATTAGACAGTCAGCTTTAAAATTAGGGTAATAGCTCTAAAATTAGGTTGACAGATCTAAAAAAAATTACTTAGTTAAAGATAAAGATAAAAACATTTATTTAAAATAAAAACATTTATTTAGGTACAGCAAAAAGAAATACATAGGTACAGAAAGTAATTCATTCAGAAATACAAGAAAATATCACAGTAGCAGCCCGGACTCGGGAAGTTGGCGGTGTTACATCCTAAAAGCGGAAAGCACGTTAAGCCGTTGGTCCTGCTCTTGTCCTGCCGTCCCACCGGATTATGATTGTGAGAGTATACAGAGAGTGCACCTGTGTTTGCGCACACACTTGTGCACTATAATATGTCCTGCGCATCTGGCTAGCCTCCGATGAGACTGGCCGCCGTGGTCGAAATCGGCTAGGAGGACATTACTGTGCTAAGTATTTTATATACCTATTTTGTTAATTGTTAATTACTCTTAGCTTACATTATTGTACCTAGATGTTAACAAGGCTGATGTGTGGTGTCGGTTTAGAATTTGCACCACCCCAACTCTTCCCGCGGGTGTCGTAAGAGGCGTCTAAGGGATATCCACCGGGGGCGGGCAGCAGCTCCCCCTGCAGAACAATTCTACCACCAAACTGCTCCCCAACCCGCATGCCCAGCATGGGTATTATGGGTTGTACCCCCATGAGATAAAAGCCAACAAGGCGCTTATCAAGGGGAGGCCTGCGTCCAGCAGTAGACCAACACAGGCTGTTGAGGTGAGGTTGAGGTTAACAAGACAGAACTGTTTTTTCATTCTTCCTCCGCAAGCAAGGAGTCTTCTAGCTTCTAAATGCGAGAACACATCAAGTAGGTTCTTTATTAACAAAGAAAATTACATACATTACATATAAAAGTGTGTAAAACTTTTTGTTTTCCGAATACAACAAAATGAAATATAGTATTTAATAGTGAAAAAGTATTCGACGCTGATTAAACGATTGAGAAAATATGTATCATAATAATTAACAGACTTCAAATTTCAAAGAAATCAAATTCTATCCCAAAAAAATTCTGACTTCGATGGGACTTGAACCCGTAACATGCCCTCAGTACGAGAATGCGTAAACCAATGGCGTCACGAAGTGAAAGTGACGTAGGAGTCGAAAAACTTGGAGATTTCCTTCGGACTCTAGCGCCGTTAGCTCCACCTACAGGGGAAACATTGAAGTTTATCCAATCCTGTTCAAAGACTAAAGTTACATTTAGTTCGTTTGACGAGAGGTGTCGCGTTGCTCAATTCTAAGCTTTTTGTACAGCCCTCACACTCGGGGTAATTTCTAAGAAATCAAATAAAATCCCTTGGATATTTTAAAGGCCCAATTGGTTATCGCAACCCCGTACTGAGAGAGAAAGGTAGCGGCTTCAAGTCCCGTCCAAGAAACATTCTTGGGGTATTATTTGATTTCTTACAAATTACCCCGAGTGTGAGAGCTTAAATGTACTATAACAACAAAAAATTAAAACTTAAAAATTAATAAAAAAAACTTTCAGTTTTCCAGTTAAAAACACAAAACGCTTTACCCTCACACATTTTGTACCCAACTAAAGTACCCCACTGTTGTTTTACTAGAAACAATTCTCAATTAGGAGTGGTAGTACATTAACCCAATGTAAACTCAGCTGGATTGTCCACCAACAATAACTGTGCCTTACTGGGCCCAGCTTTGTTTCCATTACATGAAACTTCGCCTTAACATTTCGAGAGCGAAATGGTGTAGCGAGCAATGAGGTGATACGTCTGGACATGAAATTGACAGAGCAGGACTGGTTGTATTCAAATTATGAAATTATACCCACTAAAGGCCATCGCAAAAGGGCTCCCACAACGCTCTCACACGCCTCCACCTCGAATAGTGCGCACCACACGCTGTTCACGTAGCGACACCTAGCAGCAACCTCGCTATCAACGCATGGTCGGCAAAGACCGCATGATCGTGCAACTTGCTTCAAGCAAGGGGTCTACGAGGTTGCAGCGCGCGGGCTATACGCTTGAAGCAAGGCTTAAACTAACTAGCCCAACCTAAGCAATCTAGCGGCAAGCTCGCGTACTGCACTGCACTGTAAAGTGTATCTAAATTACGAGATCGAGGTGTATCGAAAGGATGTGAAGCCGCGGCTAGAAGTTGCCTCATCCGCACATACATCCACTGCTGAGGGTGCCTCCATAGGGGGGTTTTCCCATAATCTTGCTCGCTTGGCAGGCGGATTGGTGATCTGATCACAGTTAAGATGATAAAAATACTCAGAAGGAAGATGCTGCCCTTCCTCTGGCAGGTTCCCTCAGTCGCCTTCGCAACTTTTACGACATCCACGGGCTGAGTCGGAGGGGTCGATTCTTCCGATTCCGATCGCCACGGGGTATATGTGTTTATTCCATATTTTAAAAAAGAAATTAGTGGTCCAAGATTCCAGGCCAGTCTGTAGCCAGTCTTTTTAATGGGTGAAAGCAAATAGTTTGTCCAGTGCCATGGCTAGTACCTCGCAGGCGCTGACCCGAAGCGACCTTCCCATTTCGCACTTCAATCAATTAGAATTAGGACACAAGGCCTCGCATTATTTACGCTGGACCTAATCTTATTTTAACTTCATTCGTTTGCCCTTAAATTTCTAACAAAGTATGTTAATTTTCTTATCAAGGTAGACGTAAGTGGAAAAGGTTAGATTTTATATTTACGGAGATAAGTGGTTTTAAAATGTATAGTTAAAGCTTAAGGATATTATGTATTAGATATACACACAACAAGATGCGTATTATATTAATGGTAAAAATACATTTTATGTTAGTCTTAGCTTTCATTTAGTTGTAAGTAAATAGTAACAAAGAAAATTATACTAGTATTTACAATTGAAACAATTGAGCTAACTGCCGACTGTTGCAAACAGTCTACAGATAGCTCAACTGATCCATATCAACACCAGTCGGAAGCGTCCCCAAGACGCTGGCTGCATTGCCACGCTGTATGGCAATGCTGATGCGCTGCACCAGATACTCACCAGCTCTCGGGTCACGCGTCGCTTCGACCAGACGCTCAGCTATCTGAGCGTCTGGTATTTTTTGATAGTTTTTTGCAAGTAGTTAATTTTGTTAAAATATATAGCACTGACCATTATTCGCTTTAGCGAACAAACCCTTTGTAAATAAATGTTTATAAATAAAAAAAGGCACTGACCAATGACTCAAAGTGCTTTAAATATTTATTATCCTGATTTGTGCCACTGCTGTCCTAAAAAATTAAGAATGAAAAAATGTTTATGCCTCCATTGGTGACAGCAATAAATTAATCACAATTTCTTATAGTCTACTGGTCTATTCACATAAATAGGTGGGTAGGTACTAGGTACTTATGTAGTCTATGCCTAGACGCTCTCATGATTTATGTGTTACCAAACTTGATCCGAAGAATCCATTTCAAGTTGGTTGGCTCCTAAATTAGGCCCAGAAACTAAGTTTTAGTACTTATGTCTAGCTAGTAATATTCCAAGTGCTAAGTTACAAACTCTAGTACAAAAGAACTTATATCTTCTTCTGTCTTCGATCTTATAAAATGGTGTACAAGACACAATAAAAGTAAAATAATATACATATCACGAAGATACATATTATAATCAATAGTGAACCATCATTAAAATTTATTTTTCATTACCATTAGGTATACCTAAAAATTCTTTGATAAATGAAGTCGTACCTATCACTACTACGACTATAGGTACTAGACCATAGTCTTGTACTACTACATACTAGATTATAGTCTAGTACTACTACATAATAGACTATATAGTTTAGTAAATATAAATAAATATAAATAATGCTGGACAATTCACACAGAGTTAACTAGCCAAAAGCTAAGTAGAGCTTGTGATAAGGTTACTAGATAACTGATATACTTAGAACAATACACTACATAGATATATATTTTTTACTATACATAGAAAACATCCAGAACACCCTGAACAATTACTGCAGATCGTACAAACATTTATCCCGAGGCGGGAATCGAATCCGCAACCTCCTGCGTCGCAAGCGGACCTTCGCCCGCTGCGCCACGGAAGTCGTTAGTATGTTTAGTAGGTATTGGAGGAGGCTTGTTCTGCAGTGATCGTATGTGCCATGTACCCATGACATGGTACCTACATACCTACCACACACTATATATATACTGTATTATTTAGGCAGATACTTGTTTCAGGAGTTTAGTTCCTATTGGTGGCCACCAAGCTCTCCAAACAAGGTTTTTGATTGAATAACACAAAACAAAACTATTACAGATATTAAAGATATTAAATAAAAGCTTGTGATAGGTATCGTCTACGCGTGGTCCGATTTATTGATAATTCGTTTGATAACGTAATTATAAAATTAAATATGTAGTGGCGCCACTATCCACCCTACTATTCGCCTTATAGATAGAAATTAGACAACTTCAATAAAATTCTAAATTTTCCAAGGAAGATAAATTTGCTTAGTTTGCAAAAGTTAATCACCTTTTGATTTTTCAATTAATATCTTGTTAACAGGCTTTTATAAATTTCCAATTTCCATTCATAAATTCTTGAACATAAATTAAAATTTTAAGAAACCCTCGGAAAACGGAATGGACTCTCACAGAATATGGGTAATATTATGGAATCTACGCTGGTTGTCTTTTTGTAGATCTTTTTGTTCTATGTAATTCTTTATTTTTGTAGTCTCTTTTAATTCTCAACACTGACCCAGAAACTTCAGGGTGAGTTCAAAATGTGCCAGAGATAAGACAAAGTTTAGTAATTAATAACGCGGGCGCCAAGCGTTCCCACTTGTTACGCGCAAATTAATCAATATGAAATCTTAATTTTATTACTGAACTTTAAACGTCAGATGTCAAGGTAATTTATTATTTGGCAACAAAATTATATTTGGATCGGGCAACACCAGCACCGCAGCGCTATATTTTATGGAGTTGGCTTAATTAATAATTCGCGGAGTTGTACGTTCAAAATAAAGCGATTTTGTTATCGTGTTCGCAAACTCACAAACATTTGACTCCGCAATGGTGTGGATGAGTTATTGTGTAGATGAGGCGTGTATTTCACGGTGATGTATTATTTAGGTAAAATAAAAATGTTTATTGGAACAAGCTGATACATTCTTTATGGAAAATTTTATGTACTACTGATCGAATTTCATTTGTAGTTTTTATAAGTAGTGTGGTTTATGGTCTAGTAAATAATTGAAGGTTAAACAAACTTAACTTAAGCGAAGTTTGACCATAATTACACGAGTCACTGCATCCGAAGAGACTTTTCATTATTTATAGTACGGCGTGGCGCTCTCGTGTCGGGTGATGCGCGCGTGTCAGACGTTAGATGCTTTGACTTTAGCTTTATAAAAGTGTTCGTTGTCTATACATTGAAGAATGAACTTCGAATAATGAAAGTTCTCGAGTATGCAGCGACGTAGTGTAATAGATTCAGGCGTTACTTTATGGAAATCCATTGCGAAATATTAGGATAAAAAATATTTAGGAACGATTCCGCGCAAAACCTTCTCTGATGAGAAGGTCTAGTAAGTAATGTTTTGACGACAAGCTTTTATGACTTATTTTTATGAGGTTCTTTTTTTATAAGAACACTTCTGGTGGAAACCATTATTTTTTCGAAATATTGTCTCCTATGTAACTGGTTCTTAAACATCTTTTTTGATATTCTTATTTTATTGATATTTTTAGTGACAGACGCATCTTTACTGATTCAAGTTGTTGCTAACAATAACCCATTTACTCATAGATTTCTATAAAGCAGAGTACGATCTGTCTTGTTATTCACAAGAGGTCTAAACATAAATTCCCCAATCTCTGCACCTAAAATGTGAGTTGTCTGCAAATAATTAGCATTTTAATTGTCGTTCAACAAACAACGAACGCATGACGTGGCACCGCGGCCGCCAACAAAACGCCAACTCCATATTTCTGAGCCCGAGTTTTTCTAAAATGGAACGCCTCTAAGTTTTAATTTATTCTGAGCAGTTTTGCAATTTACGTATGGCAACATAGCTTTGGGTATATTTTAAATGTAAGCACTTTTGAATTTGTTTGTTGTACATCCGATTGCGAAGGTTTATAAGATTTTTGATACACTTTTCTCCAAAGGATATACTTCAAACAAAATGATTCATTCTATTTTATTCGCAAAATAATCTCTCTCGTTCATATCCCTCAGGAAATAATATTTTTCCGATTCACCAATGAATAGAGAAACAATATGTGCGTCTACCATCCGTTTTATGTTTGGGTAGAGGAGATAGATGGCCTAGTGCCCATCTCAAGGGCCAATCGTGATTCAAATCAATTTAGTTTTCCACTTTTTGTGTCGTTTTAGGTATGAGAGAGATTTTAAATGGGTTAGGGTTTATTCGCTTCATGATTTTTGGAACCACTGGTTTTTCCAAGAATTTTTTAATTTTGGGATGTTCGTTTATAATTCTTGCTAAAGCCGCTAAACGTATTAAATTAAATTGTGTAGGGATATGCCAAGATTTAGAATTAGATAAAACGAAAGTTTGGATGTTTAGATGTTTGTTACCTCTTCACGCCAAACTACTGAATGGATCGGGCTGAAATTTCGCATAGATGTAGTTCTAGGCCTGGATAGACATAGGTACTGGCTATCCCTTGAAAAACACCTGCAAAGCCACGGACAGAAGCTAGTAGCTAAATAAAGTAATATTTTGTATCCAGGAGAAACGCGTGCAAATCTGAGTACTGTATGATTCGCCCACACCTAATTTCAAATGGTCTGTAACCTAGGCACCCCACCGTATCCGCTACACCACCTTTAAGTTATTTCGCTTTTTTTTATCAATCATGCCTGACAATATTATGATTGTATTTACAGAGAAATGTATCCAATATCGTTACAAAAGCCGGGAGAGGCACGTACAATCAGTCAGAATTAGGGCATAGAATGTTCTAGGGATTTTATAGCTACGCGGGAGTTTTTATAGTAACAAAGAAAATACTGAAGGTTTATTAAGGTTTCGTAGCAAGTGATACTAAAATAAAGTAAACCGGTCAAGTGCGAGGCAAAGTGGCGCACTAAGGGTTTCGTACCACATCATATTATCCAATAGCACAGGTATTCTGTCAAAATTTTAACGAGTAAAAATATACTACGTTTACAGAGATAGAAGCGACGTAGGTTAACTACTCTTTGGGTAGGGAAGCCTAAAAATATAACTCTAAAAAAAATGCTGTACACAAGAATTAAGATTTGTCAGTTTAAATCACATTTCTGACTTTCCTTGTGAAATATTTTACCCCAATTTTCAGTAAAAATTGACCGCGTGAATTAACACTGATTGAGTGCAATTGAAAACGTCAAAGGAACATTGGAGAAGAATTTAATATAAAAGTTTTTTGAAATGTTTTAAAATATAGTCGATTTGATGAAAAATATTTTATATTTTTATATTTTACTGCTAACAGAAATGTAAGAAATGTAATCTTAATTTTATAAAAACACTGGCTTCTGCCCGCGGCTTTATTTAAGCATATGGTCTATGAACACTATCTTACTTCAATTCCAAATAATTAACATAAATATATTTATGTATATGTATACACTTAATATTTATTTACACTTACATATGTACTTATGTTTAGTATAGTATAGTAGTCTGTAATACGCCACCGTCTATACCAGTACAATAGTTCCGTGCCCATCCAAAGGTTGCCTGGAAGAAATCGCTTTTAGCGATAAGGCCGCCCATTGTGCAACTGTTTTTGTGTTTGTTTTTTCTATTCTGTTTTTTTTCTATCTTGGTGTGCAATAAAGAATATTTGTATTGTATTGTGCGCATGACCGGTGTAAAGGGGTGTGATAAATAAATAAATAAATAATAAATAATGCGGGACAATTCACGCAGCATTATCTAGCCCCAAGCTAAGCAGAGCTTGTGTTATGGGTACTAGATAACTGATAGACATAATACAATACACTACATTGATAGATATTTTTTATTATACATAGAAAACATCCAGAACACCCTGAACAAATATCTGCAGATCGTACTTAAACATTTGTCCCGAGGCGGGAATCGAACCCGCAACCTCCTGCGTCGCAGGGGGACCTTCGCCCGCTGCACCACTGAGGTCGTCATGTATATACAATGTGTCTTGTTACCGGTGTCGGAGACTTTGAGGGGGTGAAGTACGGTAAATTTTATCGACAAATCACTATCCCTATTATTTTTTCTCGCTCCCTGATAAAATGGCAGCCATTTTGTTTCCTTTTGCCTCGAAGCACGGGTGCTTGTATTGTTTAAGCTATAGCTACCCATGCAGAGGTTCTAGGAGGACGATAGAGGACTCATTTGATTGCCAATAATGTAGGCAATAAAGCAATGATAACATTGTTGCATTTTCTATTTTATAATAGAAGAAAAGAGAATTTATAAAACAAAAAATAAGTTTTTTTTCAACATTTTTTTAAATTTTTTAGCTTTATCATAAAATTGAAACTGTCAAGCTACATGTTTTTTGTTTTTGAACGATAGTATAGAATGTGTGCTTCAAAATAAGTCATGCATCTTAGCCCTGAGTAAGATAGTTTAGAAGTTATGACGATTTGAATCTGACCCTTGAAAGTTTAAATATCCCGCTAATAAGCAACTGGACTCACGGTTTCGAGGAATTGCGTGTCCATAGACAATTCTGTGCTTTGTTGTAGATAAGGACGTGCTGAAACTGAAAAAAAGGGCGCGCTGTCAGATTAATTTTTGTTAAGTTTTGTATTTTTCGCTGACGAAAGTTAACAGAAATGGAAGACTTTCATTATTCTAGCCCGGATGTGGCCAACATCCATTTCGTCTATGGATTGTGCAACGGGAACGCTAATGCTGCTGTAAGAGAGTATGCGAGAAGATTTCCCAATAAACCAACCCCGAATGCTCGCACATTCATACGACCATACCATTTTAGAAGACAATAAAGGAATACGTTCGTTAGGTGCTCTTCTAATACCATTTTCGGCGAGGTTGAGGTGTAGTCGTATGAATGTGCGAGCATTCGGGGTTGGTTTATTGGGAAATCTTCTCGCATACTCTCTTACAGCAGCATTAGCGTTCCCGTTGCACAATCCATAGACGAAATGGATGTTGGCCACGTCCTGGCTGGAATAATGGAAGTCTTCCATTTCTGTTAACTTTCGTCAGCGAAAAATACAAAACTTAACAAAAATTTATCCGACAGCGCGCCCTTTTTTCTCAGTTTCAGCACGTCCTTATCTACAACAAAGCACAGAATTGTCTATGGACACGCAATTCCTCGAAACCGTGAGTCCAGTTGCTTATTAGCGGGATATTTAAACTTTCAAGGGTCAGATTCAAATCGTCATAACTTCTAAACTATCTTACTCAGGGCTAAGACGCATGACTTATTTTGAAGCACACATTCTGTACTATCGTTCAAAAACAAAAAACATGTAGCTTGACAGTTTCAATTTTATGATAAAGCTAAAAAATTTAAAAAATTGTTGAAAAAAACTTATTTTTTGTTTTATAAATTCTCTTTTCTTCTATTATAAAATAGAAAATGCAACAATGTTACCATTGCTTTATTGCCTACATTACTGGCAATCAAATGAGTCCTCTATTGTCCTCCTAGAATTTTTGCATGGGTAGCTATAGCTTAAACAATACAAGCACCCGTGCTTCGAGGCAAAAGAAAACAAAATGGGTGCCATTTTATCAGGGAGCGAGAAAAAAAAAATAGGGATAGTGATTTGTCGATAAGATTTACCGTACTTCACCCCCCCAAAGTCTCCGACACCGGTAACCAGACACATTGTATATGTATATAGTCTATACTTAATATTTATTTACACTTATATATGTACTTATGTTTAGTATAGTATAGTCTGTAATACGCCACCGTCTATACCTGTACAATAGTTCCGTGTGCATCCAAAGGTTGCCTGGAAGAAATCGCTTTTAGCGATAAGGCCGCCCATTGTGCAACTGTATTTGTGTTTGTTTTTTCTTTTCTGTTTTTTTTTCTATCTTGGTGTGCAATAAATAATATTTGTATTGCATTGTATGTGTGCGCATGACCGGTGTAAAGGGGTGTGATAATATTGTACCATTCGCACGCTGTGTGCTAAAATCCGTATCGTTGCTTGTTGCGAGCGCCTTCTTTCCCCGTTCTGGCTGCTCGAACGCACGCTCGCTGTAATATTTTTCAACATTATGCCCTAGTTCTTGCTGTGTGGTGCCGGCTTAGAATTTGCACCACCCCAACTCTTCCCGCGGGTGTCGTATGAGGCGACTAAGGGATATCCCCCGGGGGCGGGCAGCAGCGCCCCTGCCTGTATTGGTCCACTACAGTCCAGTAGTGGACCAATACAGGCTGTTGAGGTTGAGGTTGATGCCCTAGTTCTAGCCAAATGAAATTTTGAGAGTTTATTCTTCATGGAAGATATTCTAAGAAACAATTATAAGTTGAATATTTTTTAGAACTATGAAAAGCAAATGTAAACTTTATATAAGATTTAGTAAAAAAATTGACTTTAACATTCTTATTTGGATTTTTATAAATCTAAGACGCGAATTGTCACAAGGGTATAAAAAGCCTAGTATTGAGCTTGTTTAAAATAAAAAGACAGGGTCGCAGACCTAATAGTTTGACTGCTATTGCGACGCTCAGGCAAATCTGATTTTGACTAAAATTTCACCAAAGTCCAAATAACTTTTGAATCGCTGAATATCGCATGATATACATGGGGGTTAAATCGATAAGTACTGAGGTCCCCCACCCTCAGCCACCGATGATCCACCCCTCTTGTTGCACCGTGTATAATGTGATAGCAAATTAGTAAAGTGTTAAAAACATATAGGTAAGTGTAGTCATAAATTAACCTCTCAGGAAACAAAACAACATTATGTAATGTAACGCTGCCGTAACGCCGCCCCGGCTTTCATCATCATCATCATCATCAGCCTATATTAGTCCACTGCTGGACATAGGCCTCCCCTAATGAGCGCCATAGCGCCCTGTCTTCAGCTTCCCGCATCCAACATCTGGCTGCAGTCTTTCGCAGATCGTCATCCCACCTGGCCGGAGGGCGTCCTACACTACGTTTGTTGAGTCGTGATCTCCACTCAAGAACACGTTTACCCCAGCGGTTGTCGGTTCTTCGCGAGATATGGCCGGCCCATTGCCACTTCAGCTTGCTAATTATTTGTGCTATGTCGATAACTTTGGTTCTCTGTCGGATGTATTCGTTACGAATTCTATCCTTCAGAGAGACTCCGAGCATAGCTCTTTCCATAGCTCGCTGAACGACTTCGAACTGGTGGACCAGCCCTACCGTGAGTGTCCACGTCTCAGCTCCGGCTTTAAAGGTTTTTATATCTATCTATTAATTATTTTATTTAAAGTCTATCTTATTTAACTATAGTTTTTCCTTTAAACACCGACAATTTTGTAACGAGAGCTAGTATGTTTGCTCTGTAACCTACTAACTATTCCACAAAGCTCAGGGACTCGGATGCGAGGCACGTTCGAGGCGAATTTACAGCCAATTCATTCCATATTGGATTATTAGGCATTGATCTTTTTAAATTTTCTAGTTCAGGCTTCGTTTTCTTAAGGAATTCACAATGTTTTAAGGCGGCAGGATTTTCGAAGGGTTTAAGTGACATGGGACTGATTTTCATAATGTAAGTATGATGGGTTTTATTTCCTGAGAAGTTAAGTTTTTTAACACTTTAATAATTTGCTATCGCACTTTTATAGATGTTTAGATGGGTGGATGTTTGTTACTTCTTCACGCCAAAACTACTGAACGGATCGGGCTGAAATATTGCATAGTTCTAGGCCGAGAATAAAACATAGGATACATTTTCCAAAGCAATACCTCGGAGGCTAGGTATGCGCTATACGATGCACTATCAAATTATTCTAGGGTTACGAAACTTGGTTACGTAGCGCACTAGGTTGGCATAACAGAATATTGTGTTTTTAACCGACTTCTAAATAGAAGGAGGAGGTTCTGTAATAGGCTGTATGTATTTTTTAAATGTATTTTCGTCGATTTCTCCGTCAATAATTATTAATTATGAATCATAATTTTTTTTCTTAGTTTTAAGTGTGCAATAAAGTATTTTCTATCTATCTATCTGAATATTAAGGAATTAAAAGTCGATTCTTAGTTTTTTCAAAATAATCATTATACATACTTTAAAATGACGGTCAGCATATGACGGTAGCCACTTACTACCCAACCGCCGCCGTATACCCCGATGTCCCAAATACCCAATTTTGCCGAAATAACGTAGAGTGATCCGTTGGTACGAGGTGAGAATATTAATTTTTCTTTTATTACAAATCTGAGCATTGCCTCAATGGGATTTGGGAAAGATTGGAAAGCTTCGGGTCTTGGTATGCGTGCGAAATTTAAAACTAAATCGGCAAAGCCGTTCGGAAAATAATATCGACCCGTAATCTCACGTTATGTTGGGTTTGGTCACGGAAATCTGGGCTTTAGTTGTGTTTATATTCATACTATGCATAGAAAATCAATGATTCGATTTTTTTTCTTTCGTTGTGTATATTTTCATACCACACAGATAGAAAAGTCAATGGTTATAAACTTTTGTTATCTACTTCATTTAGGATTTTCGTAGTGATTATAACTAAATCTTCTAGCCACCTTTTATGAGAAGAGTAGGCAAAGGAACTACACCAAAAAATCTTAAAATTTGAGGAGCACAATTTATCATAATCTTGATAAAATAAAATATTGAAAAATTGCTGCTGAAGAAATTAATTACAGGATTCGATATAAGAAATTGTGTAATAAATATGTGTTAAGACCGCATCCAGACACGCACACAAATTGACAGAATGCATTCTTTCGGCACGCTCGGCGCGTTCGACTCGGACAGGTGTACGTTTAGCTTAAGCCATTGCAATATTCTTACCCGGCTTGTTCCTTGTATTATGCAACAAATAAAGCCGTTCCCTCACTCTAATCTTGCGGAAACATTTTCAACAAATGTACCAACTTATTCAAAGACCCGCACAGATTCAAGGAAATTATGAAAACTCGCGGCGTCACCCGCAAACAGTGGGCGTGACACAACTTTTAATTAAATACTACTCTCAGAGTGCTGTACAGCAGACTATAATTATCCTAGTGTAAAGTTTTTAGCCATAACTGTGAACATGCTGTGAACTAACTTATAGTAAGTAAGTACATATTTTTAAAAGACCTACCTACTCTTATCTCTATATGTATGTCTAAGCTGTCTGTGCCTTACATAAATGATTATTATTATTATTATAGGTAACTACTTAATAAAGTTGACGAAGCTTCACTGCGGGAAATGGGACTGCAATTTTTGACTGCGCTTCAGTTGTACAGTCGTGGGACAATTCTCATGCATAGTGTGTGCTGCAGTAGAAACGTAGACCCACGTTATCGAACAAACGAACCCACGCAGCTAAAATGCGCCGCTTGCACAGCGGTGGATCAGCAGCTTTAGTTCAGTCCAGATAGAAGATATATTTCCGCATTTGGACTCATAGTTCGTCCATTATGCGTTTCGTTAGCTAGCATAGCCAGCCTCCGTCCAGAAGCGCAGAATCTTCCTGGGATCTTCACAGGCTTCGCGGAGTGACCACGGGTGGTCGAGGATTTCGTGTCGTTGCGCTGTTACTCCCTCGCATTCCAGGACTACGTGGGCAGCTGATTCGTCATCGCTGAGGCATCGGAGCGACGGACAGTCATCTGTGCGGACGGTCTGTCGCTCCGATGTTGAATAGGTGTTTGTTTAGTTGGCAGTGTCCTGTTAGTGTTCCTACTAGGATCCGTAGGTCCATTCTGTTTAGGTTGAGTAGGCGTTTTGACAGCCTCAGTCAACATCAGTTGATTGTTGGAAGCGCCGCTCTTGGCTTGTCTGCATCCTAGCAGGCGTGGTCGCTCGCTTCACTCAAAGCTATCGGTGACGCTATCAGTGCCATAAGGCGTGAGAGAGTTTAAAAATTAGAATGCGCGGCAAATTTAACATGTAGGCTCAACGTATTTGCTCAAGATAATTTTTAGTAGAGAAGTTTACGAAAGTGTTACACTAGGTACCTATTACACTCGCCATACGCGATGTGAAATCTTTGTTATCAAACCACGACACAAAAAATATATCTCACTGATACTGAAACTCGTAAGATGCTACTACGGGATATCCACCGGGAGCGGGCAGCAGCGCCCCCGCAGAACCATTCCACCACTGAACTGCGATCCTCAACCCGCATGCCCAGCGTGGGGGTTATGGGCATTACCCCCCATGAGATGAAAGTCAATAAAGCTTGTTGTGGTTGTGTTGGGGCACCCCAACACAAACTACTAATGTGAATCTAGTCATAGGTAATGAACGTAACCGATTGCGCTCTGGCGTGCCACGACACACCCCGACACAGCAATCTGAACCTAGCTTTAGGCGCTTATCAGGGGGAGGCCTGCGTCCAGCAGTGGACCAATATTATAGACTGTCAAGGTGAAGTGAGTTAAAAAAATGCACACCTACGATTATCGTAAAGTCCTACCTGCCTTCCGTAGCTTGCTCCTCATCTCTCTGACCAACTAATACTCTGAGAACAATTCACAATTAAAGTAGGGATGGGACATTGTTAACAAATTGCTGCAAGAGTTATCGATAAACTTTACTTGGTACTTTGGTGAGTTTGACAGCGGAGATTACTTTCGATGTTTTGATTGAGTTATGTTTTTTGTGATGGTTAATTTAATTTCTTGTTTGTACTAAACCAAATAAAGGGTTTATAACATAGCAGTGATTGAGTAACGCTTTTCAGTTACTTAGGCATTACGTTTTGTTAGTGTTTTATTTACGACGGTAGAAAACGAACGAAATTCGAACATGTGATGCCACGCATCTACGTAATTATCATCAGAAAAGTAATCAATCTTTTGCGGTGAAAGTCGATAAAATGCACTCAAGCAAATTACTCAAATATCGATATCTCTTATCGTTCAACCCTACTTCCATATGTGTATGCACATGAAGAAATTAATGCATATTTCTCTTATAGTAATGAAATGCAGGATGCGCTGTATGAAATCCAAATGAAACTATAAATAACGGATATCAAAAGATAAGTTATTAATATGGATGTTTAACATGAGCAGTTTTTTTGTATGTACTTATCCATAAATAATTTAAATATATTTAAAAAACATACAACCGACTTTGAATCTTTTAATTTTAATCTGTTTTTTTTTAGTTTTGCGGGATAAATATTAAGCCCCAGCCTATTCCGTCCCACTGCTGCGCAAAGGCCTCCCCGAATTTTTGCCACTCCGTGCGATCTTGCGCGATTTCCCACCACTCATTTAGGAAGCGTTGAGGTCGTCCCGCCAGCGTTTTCGTGGCAGACCTCGACAGTGGCTTCCTTCCGGGACCCAGGGTGTAGTGATATAAGTCCACCTCTTGGAGTGCATTCGGCCAATGTGGCCTGCCCATTGCCATTTAAGCGTGGCGATCTTAACTCCCACGTCGGCAATACCAGACAGGGGAGTCAAGCGATCGATTCGCCGGAAACCCAGGATGCTACGCTCCATTGTCCTCTTCCAATCCATTGCCACTAATATTAAATAGAATATTTTTTTACAAGACCAACTCGGACTTCTATCGTCCTCTATACATCCCCCAACGAATGATCTAAATCGGTCCATAAATGACAGAGAAATAGACGAACAAACATAAAAAACAACATACATACAGGCGAACATAGAAATTCCTCCTAGTTTCGAAGTCGATAATAAACAATTTGATTTATCCAGTATACCTATAGAGTTAGAGATTATGAAGAAACGCTCAATGAGCGGCGAAAATAGAATGAGTGATATACTCACGAATAAGTAGGTACATCTGAATCTGAACATCGGTGGACGCATAATTCTATGAAATTGTATGGCACACTGTTTCATTGGCCCGGCCCGACACCGATATGCCGGCGCCGGCGCAGACATGTCGTCGCAGCAAGTCTCCCACGTGTGTCGGGCTGGCATCGTACGTATGTGTTGTGTAAATTACTAGCGAAGTTGAGAGACCCATCGAATAATAAAAAATAATTTAAAAAAAAACATTCCATTCGATGGGTCTCTCAAAACCGAGTCTATTTGGTTCTGTAATTTATTTCCTAAACTTATAGTTTCGGAGTAAATCACTAATAACTGGCCTACGGTTAACGGGCGGCGACCGAGCAAGTGACGTCACACGCACCCGCGGCGGTCATTCAAAGTGAACTTCGCTAGTAATTTGGTCACAACTTCGTCAATTTTTGTCGTAAAACAATAATTTTTGCACTGTGTGTTATGGATTTCTTAGCTCTATATATCTGCATTCTCAACTAAAAACATTACGGATCTACATTACAAAGCCTTTGTGTCGGTCAAATGAAGAATGTACATAGCTGTCGGTGCAGTGTCGTTGAGTACCTACTGTCGGTGTCGGTACCGGTGAAGAAACGCCCATTGCCTGCATTTCGATTTCGAATAAAAAAAAATTGGTTGTCTGTAAAGTCGGTTTACTGACGATAGTTGAACGTGACAACGCAGACGCATCGCTCACTCAAGTAGGAGAGAGACGGATGTCGAGCGCTCTCGCTTGCACTTCAAGCCTTACATGGAACGCCTCAGAGCGAGGTAACGCCGCATGCGAGGTAACGCCGCATGACGTCATGTTTTTTCGTGCGTGCAGCCGGCTCTATCGAATTATAAGACGTTGTCACGTCAAAACAAAGGGATATGAACAAATGAAATTGAGGTGCACTCACCAGTACGTTTGGATCCATCAGCCGGTCACTCCGTGAAACCAGTGAAGATCTCAAGAAGATGCTGCACTTTTGGTGGAAGTTATACTGGTTTTACTAGCAAGACAAACAACTCTGGAGTCCAAATGCTGCTGCTGCTCCTGCTAGTGCTGGTCGCTGACTCTAAGCGTAGCCAGCTCAAAAAGTTTGGAGGTCCAGGCGTGCCAGATACCAAAAAGCTTCCCGTTAAGCTCATGCTACATCGCGCTGTTTTTTTATAGACTATAGACCCTCTAGGTGTCGCATAAAACCAGCGCACAGTAGCGCCATCGTCATTAAGTAGGTATCTTGCTGAGCGACGACATTTTTGATGTCACTGTTGTAACTTCTATTTATTTGTACCAACTTTACATGTAATTTTTGTAACACAGAATAAATACTTTGTTTTACCTTAGTTTGACCGCTATGCTATAGCGAGAGTACGCATTAAGTGAATAAAATAAGTAAATAACTAAATAAGCTACAACTACTGATAAGCTAATAATCACATAATTAATAACAGCGCTTAATAGCAACATCGCTACTGCGTACAGGCACTGAGCGGAGGGATGCATATTTTGTAGTCAAAAACGATTAATTTTTATCTTAGAGATAGGTTTTTTTGAATAGATTAATTACAAAAAAAAATATGTTACTGGTTACTCCTATGCTTGCCTACTCTGTTACACCAAATAAATACTTTATTCTTCACAAATGACTACAAACTACCTTCAAAGCAAATAAAATACTAAACATACAAATAAACTCAAAGGACTAAATTATTACCTATCTGGATGTCTTACAAATAAAATGTTGTTCCTTATACTTTATTTTGTCTCCAATAAAAGCAAATAATACCGTTTAAATTAACTTCATGTTCCGTTTCCCTCGTAAAAGCTCTGGCATAATAAAGCATTTTTAACATAATAGTTTTATAAAAGCCAAAAACAGTTTGGAACAAGCAGCCAACAATTCCTGGCGACTTGGCATCATACAAATACACTCGTTTTACTTTAGCTTTGCTGAGATAGCGGTGTCCGTCATTTCACGTCCATAAATGAGGATAATCGATAGCTAAAGACTTAATTAAGGAAGTGGTAGGTATTTATTTGCAAATTGCATTGTTTTATTTCTCAACATGCAATAACTGTCTCTCGCTCTCTTTGCTTGGTAGTAAATATTTCTGTAATGTTGTATGTTCTGTGATGGCGGATGACATGATTTTATGACTTCTTGTCTTATTTTAAACATTTCCTTCACCAGTCGGAGTAGGTAGGAAAAAAGCTTTTTTAAAAATAAGCTTTTATATTATCTAGGACAAAAGTGCTTAGGAAGACAAATTCATCGAACCAAACTCGACGGGGTTAAGTCGTTTCGTTAAGGAGTTCCTATGGCCACCTTCTGTCTCCACCATCAGACCAGCTCGATGGTACCATGACGTTGCATTTGCCATCAAACTTACATAAGTATGCCAAATTTCACCTCAATCGGTTGAGGATAACTGGTCTAAAATTCAGTGGCAAGATTTCTCCCACACCTACTAAGAGCCTACTAACGTGTGGCGAATTTACTTTCAATGTATGGAGTGTAGGTACCTACAAGAATGTGACGAATTTACTTTGACAACCCCTTGTAACTAACTCATGATTTTGTGCCTAAGAAACAAAACACAACAAGACAATCGCGTCGTCTTTTGTTTATAACAAGAAAGTGAATTTCAAGTGGTTATAGTCCGATTCAATTAAGCAACCGGACTACTGACACGTTGAGCGACTCAGTAATCCGGTTCAATTAAATGTAACCGGACTATTGAGACTACACCGTTTCGATAAAACTTACAAAACATTACGAGCACCGCCATTTTGAAGACGAGAGTTGACTCCAGCCGGAGGAAAATGAAATTGGCGCATTAGCTGCGTACGGATTATACACTCAAGCCCAATTGGTAAGGCACCGGCCAGGAAATAAAATTTACTTGCCCACATAGAACTGTAAGAGATAGAGGGATACCTACTTTTTCACCCCTATGGCTTAGCAATTAGCGACCCGTAGTTTGCGTTGGAATTTAATCTGAAGTCGCCTTTTAGTCTGCCCAGTTTCTTTCCAGTTTTCTGCTAGTGGATAGAAGGATAGTGGTGGTTCATAATTTTTGTCTCCTCTCGGTATCACAGATTTTTACATGTTTTATTATTGGATGGGACTGGCGCAAAACCGAAAAGTATGATGGGTATCAGAAGTTTAATGAAACTACTGATTATAATATGTGAATTCTTCAATGCAGCATTCTTATTATAAAAGAATGGTAGACAATTTATTTTTCAGTGCTTGTGCTATTATCATTATCATCATCATCATTGGTCTTTAACATTCATAAAGGATGGTATATGTAGTGTAAGATTTTTGTGTTATTTGTACTGGATAACTCATATGCTTAAATATATACCTACCTAGCAGAAGAACCTAAAACTTTAAAGTTTATAATATCTTTTCAACATTGCTCTAGCACTAAGTTTAGTGAAGGGGAAGTTTCCTGTGTGAATTCTATGCCTTTTAATTCAACTCCACCTCGCGTCGGCACAGCGTCGACGTTTTCCTACCATTATGCATTGTTTAGTGTTATTCTTGCTGTTTTATTTATGCAAATTGAACGTTTAAAGTTTCCCTACGAGTTTATAAATAGTTAATGTGGACTTGGCAACTGGCCACTGCGACTTGCGATTGGTTAGCTAATGGCTAATGGTCAGGGTGGCGTTGAAAATTTGAAAATAGGGAAATTAAGCATTACTTTCCTATTTTGTTTAACTATGTTTCATTCTAGGTTTGGTTCATTAGCTTTAGTGCCTATCTAATAAGAGCTGTTATCATTTCTGTGGTATCCTATGTCCGTATCCTCTATTAGTGAATGTCTATTATTAGCTTTCTGTGTCTATTTTAATTTCTATTGTAATTCTCCTCCGGACTCGATCAGCTTGCTCCGTCACTCAGGAAGCTCGCTCTCTTTCCCACCAACCTTTGTAATGTAAGTTGTGTCTATTACGGAATAAACAGTATTAACAGATATAACAATTTCTTTTTAGAAGGTTTTGTTATGGTTGACGTTTTTTGTTGTTGCGAGATGTTTTTGTGGTTTAAAATTTTTTCTGCGTTCTACAAGGATTAAAACTAACGGAAAAGTAATTTGGTGCCTCAAAACATTATACAGAAGAGGCCGATATCATATGGCCGATTCGGAGTAAAAAATATTTGTGCTTTGACCTATTATGAAAATAATTGGCTGATATTTCAGAAAAAAATTACACGTTAAAAATAGATTTCCATACACTTTTTCTCTCCCCCTAAACGCGTAAGAAATGTAAATTCCATACTAAGGGTTTTCCGTTCCGCATTTTAGTACGCCTGTAATGACGTACTTTCTACCTTATGTTTGGAAAAGGACTAACCAACTTTCTGAGCAGGTGAAGTACAAAACTATTTTATTTAAAAGGAGTCCGTCTCGCATAACCATTTTCGGTGACAGGTGGTCATCCTGGTTATGGTATAAAAGAATGTAAAAAATCTTCAAATATAAGGTCGTTTCCACTCTGGACTTGAGATTGAAAACCCCGACAACAAGAGTGATTGGATCACACTCGTCGTCGCAGTTGTCACGTAGGACACGCTGCAGCAGAGGTCACAAAATAAAGAAGAAAACAACGGATAGAGAAACATAAACAAGGGCGAAGGGTTCCGTCGGAAAAAACAAAATCATTTAACTCTAACTTATTTGAGTTCTCGCGGTTGTTTTTGTTGGTGCGAGTTTGAAACTGTTTTTGGGCTACATTTTTTTCAGTTATGTAGATTCAAAACTGAATTTGCGATGAAAGTTCGGTCTTCTATTTTAATTGGAGTCAGTTTGCATGCCAAAAGCAATCATTTTTGCTTTTTTCGGAGAAACCATGGATCTAAATAAAATCTGTAGATATGGTACGTTCTCCCCGTGTTACAACTACACGCAAACACTCGCTCACAGTTACATTTCCAATCTTGAGCAATAAATTATACTGAACAAACACGAGAGCATTGTTGTAGTCTCTATGTCAATTAATCACAGTAAAGTACGTCGTAGCGAGCTCGCGTAACACGAAGGCCGGTCCGACTCTGACTGAGGTGGGTGGACCTAATTCGACCTAATTTGAGCCTTCCACTATTGAGACGTACCTCATCTCTCCTTTTTACTTAGATCGATGGTAGAACAGCGAGAATTGTGTGATGTAGGCTGATTGCTATCTAGCCTAGTCCACTATTATTTACTTTTTTATCTTAGTCAGTCGTTGGTAGTTTTCGGTAGGTATACAAGCGGTGGTAGTGATCACGGCTGTAATGCTGCTGAAACGTCGGGGAAGAGATGTTAACAAATGTGACAAATACCCGTGAACATTTAGAATATCGCACGCTGCCTTTTTTTTATTCGGCGAGGAAATTCATTTGCAAATAAACTGGTCTGGGGGGGACCAGAATTATGTGGGACTCGACGCCCTGAGAAGGACGTAATACCCACTAAAACCTCTCCGGTGTCCCTCTCTCGCCATTTTCGCCGAACCACGGGAACATTTAAAACTTCCGCGGCCTGACTAGCGTCCCCTCTTCCTCCTATACATGGCCGGTGAGCCCACACACTCGCCGACCCCATTCTTCCCTCACCTTTTCCTCCCCCCAATTAGGACATAGTTTAGACACAGTTGGAACCGCGAATGTCCACCTCTGTGCCCAGATGGGCATTGTCGCCCCATACTACTACCAGGTGTGGGTCTCACATTTACACAAGCAAACACCACATGGACAAATGACTGCAGATCGTACAAACATTTTTGTCCCGACGCGGGAATCGAACCCGCAACCTCCTGCGTAGCAGGTGGACCTTCGCCCGCTGCGCCACAGAGGTCGTCAAACATAAATGTTATGCCTTGATGTCACTACTAATAACTACGTAAATCATAAACATGTCTTGTGCCTACGGTATAGCGAGCTGAAACTTTCAAGAGCATTTCCATAAATAATTCCTTGTGACTCAAGCATGAATCAAGTAATACTCATCCGTCAGGCTGTCAAGCCGCGCATAGAAATAAAAATCCTTGAATACACGGTGTGTACGTGCGACTGCGTACTGAGTAGAGAGAGCTTTGTTGCCGCCCGACCTTCATGTCAATAATAGTTCACATAAAACATTTTGCACAAATAGGAGAAAGTGACCGATCACTAACGAGACCCTTTTCTATTAAAATAATGATTGAATGCATTTGAAATTTTATCGATGAGTGAGCGAAGCGAGCCGTTTAAAATTTGCCTTGATTGGCATATATAAATAGATAGATTATTACTTTACTAGGTACTCCGTCAATATATAAAACAAAAAGAACTTAATACTGACTATATCTAGTCTGGTGTCTGGTGTAGTGTGTGTGTAAACATATGAATGGATGGATGGATGTTTGTTACCTCTTCACGCCAAAACTACTGAACGGATCGAGCTGAAATTTTGCATACAGATAATTCTAATCCTGGAATCAAACATAAGCTACTTTTTATCCTATGCATCAGTTCCCGTGGGATAGAAATCACCTTTAAACGTTTATAAAATCAACGCGTACGAAGCCGCCGGCATAAACTAGTACAAAATAAAGGCGTATACAGCGCGTTGCGAATTTGCTTTGAGGCTTTGTATACAGTTGGCCTCACACAAGGAATTTTCTGCAGTGGCGAGTGGAGCGAGGCGCGAGGATCAGAGAGAGAGTGCAACTGACTGAACTCAAACTGCTTTACAGATATTTCAAATTATGCAACTAAAACTAGGAACTAAAGTGATTGATTTTTGGTTCAATTTTTGAATTCCATTGGTGTCAAAGTATTATGGCCAAAACTTTCCAACCGTATAGCGAAGCGCAACCAGACTGAACGAGCGAATATAGATGTTTTTATGTTATGTATGGATCTCGACAAATTACGGCTTCCACTGTGACAAACAAATAAACAAGCGGCCGTGTTCCGTACCATCGGATACCGCCTTTTTAAGGTTCCGCAAAACATTCACCCGTAGCGTAGCGTCCGTATTTACAAAATCAAACGTAGTTTTTGATGTGATGACTGTGCCGCCAACGCAGGTGGTGAGTTCGATTCCCGCTGGATAAACATGTTTGTACGATATGTATATCGGTTTCGGTTTAAAAATAAATATTCTCAAAACGACACAATGTCACTTACATCAGAAAAAAGTTATTCTATGGTAAATATAAATTGAGTAGGTCGTTTTCGTACGTCTAATAGGTACTTACCCATCCAATGCATCTAAAAATAATAATCTGCAACATATTCAGCTAGTTTTGTTCTAAATGCATTGAATGAGTTTACATTTTTTATAATGGAGGGTATTTTATTGTAGTACTGTGCACCTTCGTACGTAAACATCTGTTTTCCGTAGTGTTTGGTACGCGGCTTGGGTAGTATATAATGGTTTTTTTCTATCAGCAAATTATTTGTTTCAGGTTTTTGTGTTTTCTGTGTATAATTTGTACCTACAATATGATAAGTTGTTATCTGGAAGCCTGCAAGCAAACATAACACAACCTCATTTTACTTTAGGGCTACGTGTTAATGATGATGGACAGAACCTGCAGTTCACACAGTCTCAGTGAATTACCAATAACCCTGTATATCAGCTCATAATGGGTGAGTGATATTATAATAAACTGGTTTCTGTCCGCGGCTTCGCACGCATTGTTTCTTTGGAAACGTTATTATGGTTATTTATATTCTATGGGAACTGATTTATGGGATATATGTTTTAGTCCAGGCCTAAAACTAACTATTTGCAAAATTTCAACCCGATTCGTTCAGTAGTTTTAGCGTGAAGAGGTAACAAACATCCATCCAAACATTATATATAACGGAGTAGGTAGATGCTTTGTCTGTCTCACTTGTGGGCATAATTGGGTAATGTCTAACGTCAAACAATCGACGTTGGTGATCCGCATAGATAATAGGCGCATTGCAAGATAAGCAAGGAGGTTGTACAGAACCTTTTAACACATTCACTGCGATAGGCAATGAGAGTGTTAAAGCATCTGCGACATAACATATTAACTTTCCCATTTATAATATTAGTGTAGCCTTTATTCACAAAGAAAATTATACTATTATTTACAATTGAAACAATTGAGCTAACTGCAGACTGTTGCAAACAGTCTACAGGTAGCTCAACTGATCCATATCAATACCAGTCGGAAGCGTCCCCAAGACGATTATTAGTTTATTATTATAAGTGTGATATCCACTGAGGCCACTCACACAGCGCGGTTGCCAATTGTATAAAAGTGGCCGACCCGACGAGTGTGACAGGCCTGCCTATGGTAGAACAGCTTCAAACGCAATAAAATTAAAATGTTCGCCAATGTCGCCGTCGCGACCAAATTGAATTTTAATTTTTACTCAATTTCATTTTATACGGAACCCCTTTAAAACAGCGCTTGCAAAATTATTGTGCAAGCTAAAATATTTGAACGAACTTTTATGTTTTCACACACAATATAGTCAGTTTCCGATTTAATTAAATTCTCGTGTTTATAGTGTGCGAGTCATTTTGACAGAATATATAATTATATATCTAGTAAACAAGAGTAAAACTGAAGTAAAAACAACCAGGTAAACTGCGAGTTGGCATTGAAAATACAATTCATACTTACTAATATTATAAATCCGTAAGTAACTTTGTCTGTCTGTCTGTTAACTTTTCACGCCCAAACGGTTGAACGTTACTAAATGAAATTTGGCACAGAGGTAGATTGTATCTCAGGGACGAACATAGCCTTGAAGCTAGTAATACATAGTTAAAAAAGGTACCACTTTTTAGCAAAAAGGTATTTTCTTTTGTTATTTTGTAACATTTCTCCCACTTCTCCGATGTGTGATTTAAGGTGTCCACCGGATTGGAATCATCACACTAATATTATAAATGCGAAAGTTTGGATGGATGTATAGATGGATGGATGTTTGTTACCTCTTCACGCTAAAACTACTGAACGGATCAGGCTGAAATTTTGCATACAGGTAATTCTATTTAACGGCCTGGTAGGTTAATAATTAACTTTTTGGATACCGACTTTCAAAGGTTAGGTTTTCCCCCATTTTATCACCACCGTGGCGATAAAAGGGGCATTTACCTTTCAATCTAATGGTACCCTGCTGGACTGTGTCCTGTGATAAAACACTGGAGGAAGAACACCATTTTTGAAATTGTTGTTTTGTTTCTGCTTAAGTTCCAACATCCTGTTGAATAGGCTAGCTTCTATTTATATTATCTAAGATTGTACTTGAGTTTTATTAGTTTTGTAACCTATATAGTAAACATTTTGGTGTAAACTGTAGACGACTATCAACTTATAACAAAATGTCTAACGTCTTATGCAGTATGGTCGCTCAGCGAAAAAGCCAAGATAAAGTATGGTGTAAAATTTTAAAAAGACACTCATTAACAATGATTTAAATTTTACGGTTAGGTACCCTTATTTCTATAAAATTGTAAAACCTTCTAGTTCAGTGCTCCGAAGTATCTACTTAAGTACCTACGTAGTACGTGATAGGTCTCAAAACGAACGGGGGCTGTTCGCGGCGTGCTCACGCATAATATTCATGTTTGTTTGCGGACGATTGAGACATGGCTCAGCCAGTAGGGTTGGACAAATATCTGCCATTCGCTGCGCGATGCCGAATCGAGACATAGGTAATAGCAAAATACAGTCTTTCTGGCCTGTCTTTGGCCTATTTCCTGGGCCGCGAAAAAATACATTTTAGGTTCTAGCTTCAACGAGACAATTTAAAAAAAAGTTAATTTCAGCTTGTACTTCTTCGTCAAGCTTTGGTCTGGTGATCATGACGCACAACGCTGCGGTATGCTGTATGTGATGCCGGACACTCAATCATATGAAAAACGTCGAGAATGTTCTCTTGTTCCGTCGCAGTATGCGTCAGCGGCGAGGGGCAAGCGCGGTGAAGTGGGGAGGTGTACTCCCGCACAGCGCTGCGTGTGTGCGTCACGGGTTGACAATATGGATTGGTAGCTGCGGCAAAATCAACTGAACACCTCTCCGCAGGGACGGTAAACGCTGCGTCGCATTTACTGCTGCGTCGCGACGCTGCGTTGGGGCGCATACCGCAGCGTTGTGCGTCATGATCACCAGACCAAAGCTTCAGAGCGCTAAATGGTTAACAACTGTCTTTCTGCATTGAAAAAAAAGGCACCTCTTTGTGAACTATGCAAACTGAGCGAGGCTATAGATCCAGTTAGTGCACTAACGCGGTAAAGGTGAATTCTGGCCTTCATTTATGACTCGAGGCTGATGTCCAGTCGTCCATCTTTCGGCTGGAATGATGATGAAGTCCCATCTTAACAGAATAGCTAGTCTAGTCTAGGCTAGTCTCTGTTGAGACTGGCCGCCGTAGCCGAAATTCGGCTAGATAGACATAATTTCAAGTTCTATTAGGTGTCTACCTAGTTATTTTTTTCCAAATCTCCTCTCGTTCCCTTAAAAAGAAAGCTATTTATATTGCAAAAGTTAAATTTTTCGGTTTTCACCTATTTCTGACCGAATGTTCTTGTTTCACACCATCTTTGCTCGATAATACAGAGCTTAGATCTCTCAAACAGTGGTTATAGTTAGTACCTACTGGGAGTCTTATGGGCTTTGTTCACCCCTTTATTCCAAAATATGTGTAAGCTACGTTTAATATATTGTAAAACTTTGAATGCTGTGAAATATTGGACCGATTTGAACCTAACCCAAGTCCATACATAATATTATTAATTATTTTAAAACTAGGTTCCTAAAGTTTCCATTTGGCTTCGTTTTAGAAAATCTCAAAATGATACCTAAGTTCCATTTGAGATTTTCAAAATCAAACCCTAATACTTTTAGATAATACCGGGCCAATGTTCCGTAATAAAACTTTGAAACTGTATATATTTTACTTGTTAAGAATGACATATAAAACGCAGCAACCATATCTTTCTTATGTAAGGTAAAGTTGGTCCAAAATTCATACTGGCTGCCTGTATACTCTAATTTCCCTAACACTTAAAAAGTGTCATCTATGACTAAAGCTAGGTTCACATTGCTGTGTCGGGGTGTGTCGTGGCGCGCCAGAGCGCAATCGGTTACGTTCATTACCTATGACTAGATTCACATTAGTAGGTTGTGTTGGGGTGCCCCAACACAACCGATTGCGCTCTGGCGCGCCACGACACACCCCGATACAGCAATGTGAACCTAGCTTTAGACTATGTATCTTATATTACTCAATAAAACATTATTATACTGTGTTGCACTAAAACCTATCGTCTTTAGTGCCTTGTCATATCAAAGAGCACTTATTGGCAGACTGCAAGCAATCGTCGAGAATGAAAACTTTATAGCGACACAGTGTATCTTACTGAGACTGTACCTTTCCCCTATACTCTTAGAGACCGCGTACCTACTTACTTCCCCAGCACTAAGTCGTATATCTTTAAAAGCCCCACAATTGTACCTACGTGTTCCGTACACAGGTCGACAGTAAATCTTCCGTTTCGCGCCGCCACGGTACCCTAAAACTGTCTCTCGCAGATACCTGTCGATACGTACGCTTTTTACGAGCTCAAAGTGGTTTATGTCTTCATCGGGCGTAGTTTACCTAGTGCTGGTGTGGTATGGACTACGTATACCCATTTTGTGTTATTGCTTTTTATATTTTGTGAACTGAATGTAGGTACTACAATGTGTAGGTTTGTCTGTCCACCTGCGTGTTTCACCTGGGTGGATCAGGGGTGAAAATAGGCTCATAAATAAGCAATATGATGGTGATGTCCTCCTAGACGAAGTTCAACCACGGGGCGGTCAGTGTCACCGGAGATTAGCCAGATGCGCAGGACATATTATAGTGCACAAGTGTATTCGCAAACACAGGTGCACTCTCTATGTGAAAATAGCCCCTGAATACTCAAACGCAACTCAGATTTAAGAGCGTCTCTAGTCGCGTATTGACAAAGAAAATTCCAATCAAATTTGTAGGTATAGTAAATACTAATTTACAATTGAAAAAATTCAGCTAACTGCAGACTGTTGCAAACAATCTACAGGTAGCTCAACTGATCCATACCCATACCAGTCGGAAGCGTCCCCAAGACGCTTCCTTTTATCTAATAATATTGTAATTGTAATAGGTATGTTATTAATTGTCTCCCCGCGGAAAATAACTTTTGATACCTGCATTCTGTAGTCTCGCATTGTATAGTCACAATAAATTGGGTTTCCTTTTTATTTCACCTTTTAAAAACTTACCTAACGAATACGCCTCTAAACTAATAACACAAAGAAAGATTTTAATAGTTCTCTACCCCTTTCATTGACGCAAAAACGAAATTTCCGTAAAAACTTCCTTTCACTAAAAACGTTTTTTCTGCGACGACGAAGCATCAAAGGACCTGAGTACACTCGCGGACGATAAAACTAGACAAATCAGGTTAGGACTTTGTTTTGAAACATTTTTTTTGCTAGGACACCAACTTTTCGCAATGAAATAGTACGCCTCAAATGAATCTCTGAAATAGTCTAAATGCAGTCAGTAATTATAACACATTCTAAACTTATATTCAAGTTATATTATTAGTGGGCACATACCAAATCTAATATAAAAATAGATGAAGAGACCAGCTAAGCTTTGAAGTTATGTAAGTATAAAAACGAAGGAACTACAAAGAAAATAATACTAACCATTTCAGTTTTTTGCGTTTCATAACAGTTGTGTTTTGGCTTTTACGACACTTCGAGTGATATGTCTATATAATGTATTTGTTGATTTGTGTAAAACAGCTGTCAAATAAAACACATCCTAAACTTATTTTGTTTTAAGTTACAAGAAGAAAAAATTAAGAGACGATTCAAAACGAAGACCTTTGGATCCGATTATAGAAGCCCGGTCGCTACGCAAACTCGGCTAAAAACTATAAATATTAGAGTTTAGAACTTTGTCGAACTCATGAAAGTTGGAAACCCTCAAGTCAGAACTGGTACTCTGTATCGATGCGAAGTTTTGAAATTCAATTTAAAATAAACTTTGATTGGTTTTTAACTAGAGCTTTGAAAGAAGTTAAATGCTCGGAGCCTTGAGTAATGAAACCATTTTTCAGAGGTTGATATTCAGTTAGCTTTTGAGTTAAGAATATTTAATAGAGTTCCACATAAGTGATTGGATATAATACCAATCACTAAATCAGTGTCCTAACAGATTCATAAAAAAGGAATATTTTATTTTAAAGGAAACGTGGCCTGAACTTTCTTTTTCGTTTTGAGTTTTTTACTCAATTACTTACATAGATTTCCTTGCTAATAAATTCGCCTTGTCATGGTGATCATTATTTTTTGACCGCAAGTGTATTCTCAGTTGTTCGCGAAATAGAACACTTTGATGTCTGCCGTTTGTGTTTGCGGGTGCAAATGCTCTGGCTTTTGTTCCCGCTATTACTGAACCCTAACTTTATTAAGGAGCACCGTGCACTTCAAGGTGGACTTTTTAGTTCCTTTTTCGGCACTAAAATGTAGCTGTATATTACCTACATGTTTCTGGGGTAAAAGCTTAAACCCTAAAAGTCTTGGGCAAGAAATCGCCCCGGCCTGACCAATAAAGAATCCTAAAATGAACCGATCGCGCCCGTATCTTATCAAAATATAACAAAAAGAAACTGTTACCATAATAGTTTTCGCTCAGCACCTTCCTTATCGGGGATTATTCTCTAAAATTCACGTAACAACGTTAAAGTTCGGTGATTGAAAGTGGTATTTTATCTGAACAGCTATTTATAGGGGGCCGGTCCTATTGATAGGGCGATAGTGACGGGATTACTGCCCGTGCGTCACTTCAACTAGGTTGTATGGCAAAATAAGCTTTATTAATACTTAATACGAATCAAAGTGAAGTGAGAGCTTGATATATAAATTAAACCTGTTGGGTTGAAAAGCTAGTCGACTTTGTATGTCATGTTGGGGCTTCTTAATAGAAGCGTTATTTCGAGGCATGTTTGGAGCTTCACCCAAGAGTGGGTAAAGACGGGTGGATGATGATGATACCCCTTTATTTCCAAGAGTACTGTGCTGACGCACTCCGCCTAAACCTACGAACTTACTAAATAGAGTTCGTAGGTTTAGGCGGAGTGCGTCATGGGACCTGAAAGTGTTAAATACGTTGTTCAAGTTTACCTGAAAGTGTTATATAGGTTGTTTTGGTTTGGGAATCACAAGTACTAAACGTTCCTTATGTTATGTATGACCCAAGGGGACATTAAGAAGTCCAACATTTTAAAAGTAAAGTTCGTTATATGGCCGGATTTGGATGATTCTTTTGCAATTCCTTTGGATGGCAGGATGATTCCAAAAAAAAATTAATTATTATTTATCCCGCAAATTTAAAAAAACAGTTAAAAACAGGATTAAGTCTTGACTTCTTTACAATATCTTTACACGCAAGGACGCAAGTAGGAATTTGAAAAAGATCCGTATTTTTGTGTTTGTATTTTTGTCCGAAAGGACAAACTGTTGAACAATTTAAAAGTAGTTCTTAAGACCAACTATGTACACAGTTTGAACAATAAATGTTTCTTATTCTTATTCTATATAGTTTACTCAGATCTCTTTCAGGGGCTTCAACTTCCGAACCAGACCTTCGAATATTCAGTTAAGAGAATTTCTGTTGAGTGAAGCTTTGCACGTTCAAACAATGACGTCATCTAAGCCCAAGATAAGGATTATAGTGTAAACGAAGGTTTTGGGGAAAGTTCTCAGTGACGTCGCGATTCAATGGTGCGCGATCGCGGAGAAACTGTGGTTTTTGCAGCAACTACCCTTTTTAACCGACTTCGAAAAAAGGAGGCGGGTCTATGCGTCATATGTACGTTTATTTTGTGTTTGTTCATCGATTTCTCAGTGAATTACGGATTGATTTTTAAAATCCTCTTGCAATTGTATAGAAAAAGAATCAAATTGTTATTTAACTATTGGAAATGGTCAACAGTCGACCACCATAAAAGCCTATAATGGCGCAGAAGGAAATTGTGCTTGTCATTATCTACGAATATTTTCATTCGACGTTCAATCAACGTTATATTAAAACTTACAATATCTCTTACTTGATGACTGATGGGGCTGGATGCAATCTTGTCGCAGAAAGCACATTCACAATATCCTCTGCGGAGGCTGTAATATTCCGGTATCCGGATTAAAACGAGCTGTATTAACTGGCCACCCGGGCTGCGTGGGGTAGAGACAGCTTTTTTACATGTTAATGAAAGTGACCAGAGAATGAGGCAAATATTGACCTGTAGGTAGATAGACGGAACGAATGATAATTTATCCAAGGTATGAATTTGATACTTTACTGCGCTTATGAGTTTGCCTATCATCTTCATCCGTAGCCAGATTTTCTGGCTTTCTTTCTAGCTTTTCTGATTTTTGATTGGAGCACGCATGCCTGGCTATTGTGGTCATACGAAGTTCTATTGATTCTATCTGACATACACGTGAGACGCGGACACTCACAGGGCTGGTCCACCAGTCCAAAGTCGCTCAGCTAGCTATGGAAAGAGCTATGCTCGGAGTTTCTCTAGAGGATAGAATTCGTAACGAATACATCCGACAGAGAACCAAAAGCAAGCAAGCTGTGAAGTGGCAGTGGGCCGGCCATATCTTGCCAAGAACCGACAACCGGTGGGGTAGGTAAACGTGTTCTTGAGTGGAACGACTCGACAAACGTAGTGTAGGACGCCCTCCGGCCATTTGGGATGACGATCTGCGAAAGACTGCAGGCAGATGCTGGATGCGGCAAGCTGAAGACAGGGCGCTATGGCGCTCATTAGGGGAGGCCTAAGTCCAGCAGTGGACTAATATAGGCTGATGATGATGATGACATACACGTATCCGACTCTGCCCACCTTATAAAATACATTACAATATAATACGGACCAAAGTTATCGACATAGCACAAGAATAGGACGCCCTCCGGCCAGGTGGGATGACAATCTGCGAAAAACTGCTGGATGCGGCAAGTTGAAGACAGGCCGCTATTGTGCTCATTAGGGGAGGCCTATGTCCAGGAGTGGACATGCTGATGATGATGACGATGATGATAATACGTACACAGTTTCATAAGAGGTACCAAATAGAGCATAGAGATGTGCCTCCTAATTTCCTCCTTTCCAATATACTTTTACGATGGTGTTTTTTGGAGCTGACTTTATGGCGTTATACCTCATGATGAGTTATGTTAGCTTTCCCTTTTATGTGATTAAATAGAACTGGTACTCGTGGAAATAAAGGGGTGGATTATTTCTTGTTGAGATTTGCAATGTCGGCTAGGAGTCGATGGATGGGGCAGCTCAGGATCGCTGTTTGTGGCGGTGTGTGGGGAGGCCTATGTCCAGCAGTGGTCGTGTGTGGGCTAAGGCTGGTATATCCCGCATTCTATTTATGTATTTCAAGTACATCTATGCAAAATTAGAGACAGTTCTTTGATAGTTTCCGCGTGAAGAAGTAACAGTTCTTTTTTAATATCTAATGAATTTTTAAAATGAATATGTACCTACTAATGATAAGGAAGGGTGTTGTGAAAACATCGATTAGGTACATTTGGCACAATTTTGACTGGGCGGCATAACAATATGGGAGGTTTCTAGCGTGCATGCCGTGCCAGGTAGTTGGTGGAAAAGTGCAGACTGTCACAAACAATCTGCAGGTAGCTCAACTGATCCACATCACTACCAGACCAAAGCGTTCCCAAGACGCTGGCTGCATTGCCCCGCTGCGTGGCAATGCTGTTGGGCTGTGCGTCGCTTCAACCAGACAGTTAGATTTTTTTTATAAGCCAGAGTGCATCAGAATCCCACGGACTCCAAGGGGAGCAAATGCGTAACTCTGACCTGCATATTTGCGCCTCTAGAGATCTTCGGCCGAATCGCCGCCCTCACGGATGTTCTCGGAAGATAGGAAGGCGCAAGTGTGTCGACGCATGTAGAGAAAGATTAAGTACGTACCTCACCTACCTCAAGAGCTTGTATTGGTCCACTACTTACTTAGAATATTTAGAATAGAATATTTTTTTATTTGTAACTTAATCAACAAAAACAAACACGATTTAAAGATAAAATAAAAGATACAGCTTCTGTCGAATTAAGTCACAAAACGGTCTCTGTCTCAGCATGAGCTAGTTGTTACCACGTAACAACCAACGCTGGTCTTCCGACAGAGCCGTTTGGTGACGTCACGGAAGATAACACAAAACAATCAAAAATATAACAATTTAAAAAACACAATCTACGGCAACGGTTGACAAACACGAGATACTTATGTGTTGCTGTATATAATTTCTTAAAAATTACATGAACTCCGGAAGAGACGCTGAACTAAACTTATGTAACTAATTTCTGTACACACCGACATTTTTACACAGGCCATAAAGTATGGCCTGTGTAAAAATGTCGGTTAATAAGTATTAAGTACCTACCGGTTTAGTGCTTCTAATTGAGAAATACTAATACTTTTTTACTCGTAAAATATTACGTGAAGAATTAGCAAGCAAAAGCCAGTGCAAAATACAAGCATTTATTTTGTTGCAGCTAAATTTCCCCCCGAGTACACGACGGTAATTTGCACGCAAGTTCTTAAGATCTTAGCAGTACTAGAACTTTCGAACGAAGAGAACATTGGCTTGGCTTCCATTAAAGTTACTTCGCCTTCAGATATAGATCAGAACTTGTCATATACTTACCGTTTGTATGACTACCTTTATTCACAAAGAAAATTACAAACAAATAATAGAAATAAAATTAGAACTAGTATTTACAATTGAAGCAATTGAGCTAACTGCAGTCTGTTACAAAAAATCTACAGGTAGCTCAACTGATCCATATAAATACCAGTCGTCGCGTTCCCAAGACACTGGCTGCATTGCACCGCAGTATGGCAATGCTGATAGGCTGCGACAGATACTCTTGATTTCTTCAGTCGTCTCAAGCCCAGCATAATTGATATAGGTATCGTTGTCTATAAATAAAAAACATTTCATTGACTGCAAATAAATGATTTGAATGGTAAGATTTTTTCATTATAAGCAACGCTTTTTCTCTGTTCTGTTGATCTTCATGTTCAGTACAAACTGTTTTTTAATAGCCTACACTGCCCCACTGCTGGGCAAAGGTCCTTTCCTTCCTTGTATAAACTGTAAGGTTAGTAAAAACTTAGCAAGGAAATATCCATACAAACCTAGCTTAATTTCAATGCAGACACCGTATAAAAAAAAGTGACTTGCCGCAGAAATAATAAGTGCGCATCGTAGACCGACACTAATTACTCTGCCATCTATCGGGCTATTCCACATCCGACGTTTTATATAAGTATGCAGCGTTTTATGGAAATTTCATTTCTGGTTACTTGATATTTTAATATTGTTTTAAAGTTTCGTATTCTTGCAATATTTTCTTAGGAATCATTCGAAATTAGAAACCAAAAATTCTAGAATGCCGCGAGTTTAAACTAAAAACTAAATAGTCACTATCTTTTGTTTAGAGACCGTCTTTTGTGGCTTTGGAGATGATCGAGATAATTTTGAATTTAGAATTTAATAAGTTTTAATATTTAAAAAAACCTTTTTTAATAAAAACCTTTTAATGCATTGTCATCCAAACTAAACGCATACTTATACAAAATTTCAGCTTAATCGGTCTATGAAAGTAATGTAAAGTAAAAATGTTACTTATTGACAAAATATCTAGTGTAACAAACAAATATCAGTCCATAGTTTCCTGAACTAGTTTAAAAACTAACAAGCCAAATAACAACGGATAATAATGAAAGTAGGCATTTATTTTTTGAGATGTCTCGTACATCTCAAAAAATAACGCCTCAGACCAAGATTAAAAAACTCCACACTTTAATGATTGTAGGAGTATTTCACATTCAGACTGCATTCTATTCGTGATGAGTGGTGGCCTGGTTTCTGGACGATTTAGCTGATAAATGGTACGATTGGGTGCAAAAAATGCAGAGCTATTCACAAAGCGGAGTTTTGTATCTCGTATCTGATTCGAGAGAATGCGATTGATGAGGTTGCAGCCGGCAAAGAAGAATGAAAATGTGAAGTATGAAATAGAAAAGAAGAATTTAAATGCTGTGAAACAGCTAGGCAGTTTTTTTACACAAACTTCATCTTAACATCTTAAGTAAATTCGCTGGCAATAGCCGTTTATCGTCAACCATAGAAATCTAAATTCTGTGTGTTAGTATTTAGATTTCTATGTCGTCAAGCCAGTCAAAGGTGTGTCAGTTGCTGAAGCGCCCAAAGAAACTTGGTGATAAAGTTAGTTTCGTCACCTATAACTTTGTATTTCGTGTTTCAAAGTAGACCTTCAGGGCCGCGGTCACGGTGTGGTAAGTGTAGTAATACCTATACGTAATACCGATTGGTATTACGGCTTAAACGTTAGCAGTTGAAACGATAGGTTGCGCGGTCACAGGCCGGCTTCAGACAATTTGCGGCACTCGCTGGTATTTCCGACAGTCGGCCCCGTGCGGTGCGAATCTTATATGGCAAACGATTGATGGGGCGAGTGCGGAATGTCCGATGCGGCTTGTGAACGCGCACCCTAGCGTTTCAACTGCTAACGCTTGAGCCGCAATGCCAATAGGTAACTACTCTTACTATGTACACCGTGATTGCGGCCCTGCTGTCTACAGAAACGTAGCAGTAGCTCTTACACGTGCGTGTATTTATGATGTAGCTACTGAAACATACACACCGACGGTTTTATTATATTGAGTCTAAGGCCACAACCAATATTTACAGACAGTGCAGACAACCTTTGAAGTCTTTATCCAGACTTTAGATCCCACCCCACCAGCCCATACCAACAAAGTAGGTAGAAATAACAGACATTAAATTGTACAAGTCGATCGTGAATCGCATTGAACCTTTGGCTGTGAATCTCTGAGAGGTTGACTACTCCTCAGGCAATGGCACAGTGTAATAAATGTAATAATATTTCTTTGGTAGACCAACTCTTTGAACTTTTTTGATGTCTCTTGATTATGACCTTATTTTAAAGGTTTATAACAACAACTGTGTGGCAGTGAGTGACGGTACGCCTAAGACGCTGAAAGGAGCATGTTCAATTTCGTTAAGTAAAAGTTATATGGATTAGACTACCTCACTTCACCAGCCTCTGCTGGACGCAGGCCTCCCCTGATAAGCGCCTTATTTACTTTTATCTCATGGGGGTAATGCCCAGGATTAGACAAAGTTAATTAAAATTTGCTATTTATCAATTGTTGTCTGAAATAAATGTATTATTATATGAGTCATCTATATCATGGTGTTTTGATTACATGTGGGCTTGATGATACGTCTAATGATGTCCAACTTTTACATTTAATGTTATTATCTGAAAATTTATAGACATAAAATAAGACAGAGCGGACCTATTGGCAGCACTTAATACATTTCACCGCGTAGCTACGTGACTCATAGAGATCCATACTAATATTATAAATTCGGAAGTAACTTTGTCTGTGTGTCAAATTATCTGTCTGTCTAAGAAATCAAATAACATCGCAAAAATTTTCGACTTCGACGGCACTTGAACCCGCATCCTTCCCTCAGTACGGAAATGTGCTAACCAACTACACCACGAGGTCAAGTGACGTAGGAGTCGAACATCTTTGCGACTTTCTACGAACTCTAGCGCCGTTAGCTCCACCTACAGACCCACCAGAGTATAACCTGTTACTCAGAGTGTGAGGGCTTACGCACTTTAATAACAAAAACCTTATATCTGTCTGTCTGTTAGCGTTTCACGCCTAAACGGCTGAACGAAATTTGGCAGGGAAGTAAAGGGTATCCGGGGACGGACATAGGCTACCTACTTAAAAAGCACGTGTGAAACCGTGAGCAGCAGTTAGTAGTTAATAACTTAGTTCTGATGGTAACACTTTCATATTTGAAAAGACCTAATAAGGTCTTTTCAAATTTGAAAGGGTAATAACCCTGCGCTACTGTTTATCCTGCACTGTAGCAAAGGCACAAGATTCGATTACCGGCCCACTAGAGCGTTGACGCCTGTCGCCTCTAACAAGAAAAATGAATTTGTCCGAGGCATCCACGACTATGCATTTTTGCGCTTGACTTAGCAAGAAAGTTGCGGCGCTAAAAGTGTTTTAAGTGAGGGAATAAATCCTGGAGGTAGTTGAAGATTTTGAAATGGAAGGAGAAATCTGCGGGGCTATTTCGTTTTATGGGATGTTTAAAAGGGAGTTCAGATTTCACTAAAATTAAACTTTAGTAGGTAGGCACGTTTTATCGATTTCGCCATATTTCTTTAGATGCAGAAAATACTTTTATTGCACACTTAAAACTAAGAAGAAACTACTGATGAAACAATCTAACATTTAATGACAATTGGCGGTCTTATCGCTCAAGAGCAGATCGCTGCTGCCAGACAAACTTAGCGTTGTAGCAACCTCGTAGCAGAGTTTTGTATGCGTAGCCAAACGTTATTGTAGCGTAGCATAAATAAAAAAAAAACCAAGAAAATTGGGTAGCTTTGTATCATTGTAGTAAGCAATGCGAAGCATCAAAGCAGAATCACACGTTATAATAAGACGGTTTTAAGACCAACTATGTACACAGTTTGAATAATAAATGTTTCATATTCATATTCCATCATCCCAATCGTACTTTCATCTACAGGAGTAATCCATAAATAGCTTTTTACATCACAAGCCTCATGAGATTTACCCAAAAGTATGTATTGCTTCAAAAAGCTGCTGCTGTTCTGAACACATGTCAGATTTTTCTCGATAGTTCTTGCAAACAGAGCATTTTACCACCAAAAATCAATTAACCTCTAGCGCCCAAAATCAAATCAACTCCACTCATACACACTTGGCTTAGGCCCGTGTGTATTAGTTATTTCCCGAACGATCTGAAACCCCATAATAATAATTTTGCTAGACAATTCACACTGCGTTAACTAGCCTACAGGCTAAGCTGAATAAATAAAAAGATTCGCAGGACATTGTGTCCTTGTGTGTGTAGGATCGCGTTGCATTGTAGAGCTATCATCGTAGCAAATATTCTTAGCTTTGTAGCCGAGTATCATGGCGACGTAGCATACGTAGCGTAGCTTTGTATCATTGTAGCAAGCAATGCGTAGCATCGTTGCTCCACGCACACTGTAGCAAGGTTTCGTAGCAGAGTTTCATTGTAGTATACGTAGCGTAGCTTTGTATCATTGTAGCAAGCAATGCGTAGCATCGTTGCTCCACGCACACTGTAGCAAAGTTTCGTAGCAGAGTTTCATTGTAGTATACGTAGCGTAGCTTTGTATCATTGTAGCAAGCAATGCGTAGCATCGTTGCTCCACGCACACTGTAGCAAGGTTTCGTAGCAGAGTTTCATTGTAGTATACGTAGCGTAGCTTTGTATCATTGTAGCAAGCAATGCGTAGCATCGTTGCTCCACGCACACTGAAGCAAGGTTTCATAGCAGAGTCTCATATCTTCTTAGAACGGTGTTATATCTACGTACCGAGCATTGCGTAGCTTCATATCGTCATAGCATAGGTACGTTGCGTAGCATCATCTTAGTTTATGTTTTCCTGCTTAGTTGACTCATCTTAAGTAGCACGATTTATCAAGCAACGTCTTCCGCCTTACACAGAATCATTTGTTTTTATTAACATGGGGATGTAAGGCATATTCTCTTCAGCCATTAATAACAGTTTTGTGGGATACCATGGTCTCTTTTGAACCATCGCTGAAAAAAAGATAGATGATATACATTAGTATAGAGCAATAATATTTCCGTTATTTGGTCTGATAAATACTCAATAATCACTCTACATAATTTATAATCTACTACAGCAAAAATAACTTCAGAAGAGCAAGGTACCCAATCCTATTTCAAAAGCGCAAACACTTCAAAGAATCATTACCACATGTTATCGGAGCGTTCAAAGGAATTTCGTCCTTAGAAGTTGCAAAAAACAATATTATTCAAGTAAAGGTGGCGTGAATTCGTTTCCCCTTGTTGATAGGGAGCGGTAAAAGATGATTTCCGTCAAAGGCGACGGAAAAAGCCAGTCTGACTTTATATGTATTTATGTGAACTTGAACATACATACTTACATAAAAGTGTAACGACTTAGAACAATTTACTACATTTATCTACGCTACACAGGGACTTCGATAAATACTTCTATAGGTACTTACTTATATTATAAAGAGGTAAGTTTTGCAAGTTTGTTTGTGATAAGCAAAGCAACATACAGAGTGTAATTATTGGACACTGAAAAGAAACGTCTTAGGCATACAGTGCGACAAATGTGAAATAAAAAAAATGGCTTATTCCCGAAGTAAGTCCGATTCGAAACATTTGTTACCATGAGGTGACTAGCACCTACTAGGGTATGCGAAGGGGTGCAAAACATATTGGGTGCTCTCAAAAAACAGTTTAGGTCTTCAAGCGTGCATTTTTTTTTGGTAAGGCATGTTTCAGGAATTGAAACAAAATATAGTTTTTCACTTCCCGCCACCCATTATTACCGCCACGCATTATTTTACCCGTAGAAGGTTCAAGATTCAAGATTCAATACACTAATACCGTTTTGATACATGTTATTGTACACTGGGAAAAGTCATAGAGATCCATATAGTATAATAATAAATTAAATTAAATTGGTGACTAGATCTCGTGATAGGAATTTGGAAGCTTTATAAGCTTTAGAAGGAAGCAACGTACATTTATTAATTACTAAACTAATAGCCACTGCCCGCGGCACACCTATATCCGGGATAAAAAGTAGCTCCACGACTAGAACTAAATCCATAAAAAAATCAGCTCGATACCTTCAGTAGTTTAGGCGTGAAGAAGTTACAAACGTTCGAGCATCTAAACATCCTAACCGTCTTATAACATTAGTGTGATGATTACATACAAACATCCATCCATCTATCCGTCCATCCATCCAAACTTTCGCATTTATAATATTAGTGTGAAATAGTGTGATGTTCGTTGCTTTCTCCGTCAAATTATGGACCGATTTTAATTATTAATGTGATGTCTCTGGAGTAATAAATAAATGCTCGCTGTTTCCAAAGCCGTGACTCAAGAAGTCTCTCTCCAAAATAAAATCTCCAGTCCAATTTGAAGGGCCAGTAGAATTAGCGAGGATCTTTTCACCGAGCTCACGTCGTCCTACGGCCACGTGACCTGCGAGACAATGCATCAGGTGGCTCATCTGTCTATCTTGTTACTGTCACTCGTTATAAGGAACATTTGGGGTACTGTCCGGTATTTTTTCTGTTGCTGTGTGGTGCCGGCTTAGAATTTTCACCACTCAAATTTTTCCCGTGAGTGTCGAAAGAGATATCCACAGAACCATTCTAGCACCGAGCTGATAGCAGTTTGGACTAAAATCCCCACGCGGGGCATGTGGGTTGGGTATAGCCCCAACCTGCATGCCCAGCGTGGGGAGGAACGTAAAAAAAGTAATCCGGGGTGGAGTCAGCAATAAAATTCGCTATTCACGAATTGATTATTAGTTGTCTTGGAATTCAGCATTTCTATGAAATAAGTGATTGATTAGAGTTTTTTTATGTAATGAATAAAAAATAGGATTCATACCTACTTTTTCAAATATTTTGAAAGAAGAAGTCAAAATTTTACCCATTCCCCCTCCCGCTATCTCCGATGATTGCAGAGCGATCTGTCCAAAATGTATGTAGCGTTTGTAGATATAGTCTTATATACTACTCACTCACTATCCTGGCGCATCAACCCCGAAGTGGGTCTTGGCCTCCGACACAATAGATCGCCACCGGCTTCTGTCCTGCGCCGCCTCCGTCCAGTCCGGTTCGAAGATTTGAAGTGAGCGAAGGTCCTTCTCCACTTCATCCTTCCACCTGTATCTGGGCCGACCGACTGGTCGTCGGCCAACCGGCGCTCCAAGAAAAGCCCGTTTTGCAGCCCGATCTTCCTCCATTCGTAGCACGTGGCCGAGCCAGCGCAGCCTGTGTGATTTTGTTTCGCCAATAATGTTGGGCTCGGCCACTAGTTCCGCGATCTCCCGGTTCTTCCGTACCCTCCAGGATCCGTCTTCTCGTCGGACAGGACCTAGGATCTTCCTGAGCACTTTTCTCTCCGTCACCAGAAGCTTGTGTTCTTCTTTCTGGGTTAGTGTCCAGGCTTCACATCCATACATCAAGATCGGGCGAATGATCGTCTTGTAAATGCGAATCTTGGTTCTTCGGGAAAGGAGCCTGGACACTAATACTTTATGTAGCGCTGCACTGCATCGGAGCGTGTTCTGGGCTCTTATGTCTATTTCATCGGTTCTGGTGTTAGTATCCGTTATAGTGCATCCCAGGTACTTAAATCTATCCACTCCCTTGAAAATTGAGTTGCCAGCCACAAGGTCCTCGCGTCGTTGTCGAAGGTTTCTTGCACGTCGCATATGGATGTACTCAGTCTTGTTTTTGTTGATGCTGAGGCCCACAGCCGCAGCTTCCTCTTCCAAACATCGGACTGCTTCGACGACTTCGCACTTGTTGGCTCCTAGCAGCGCAACATCGTCTGCGTATCCTATCACCTTGTGTTGCCCATTTAACTCCACTCCACCACTGAGAGACATAACTTTGCGGATAATGTGTTCTAGGGTCAAATTAAACAACACAGGTGAAAGGGCATCCCCCTGTTTCAATCCGCTCACTATCTCGAATTCCTCAGTTAGATCTGAGCCCACACGTACCCTGGCCCGGCTTTCGTGTGTAGCTACTTTTATCATTTGTACTAACTTGACCGGAATGCAGAAGTTCCTTAGGATGTTGTACAAGGTTCCTTTGTCGACACTGTCATAGGCCTTAGAGAAGTCAACAAAAAGGGAGTGAATGTTCTGTGCGTATTCCCACTTCTTTTCCATCAGTTGCTTAAGGAGGAAAATTTGGTCTACAGTGCTACGGTTATGTCTAAAGCCACACTGATAGTCTCCCAAGATTCTTTCCGCGTAGGGCTCTAGTCTACTAAGTATCACGTAGGACAGTACTTTGTACGCACTTGCAAGGAGAGATATGCCTCTGTAGTTTTCGCACTTTTTCCGACTTCCCTTTTTGTGGATTGGGCATATTATTCCTAGGTTCCACTCTTTAGGTTGGTATTCTTCCTCCCAGACCTTTAAAATCAGTTGGTGCAAGGCGTGGTGGACCGTTTCACCGCCGTGCTTCCACAGCTCAGCTGGAATATCATCCGCTCCCGGCGCTTTGTTATTCTTAAGCCTCGATATTCCAGCCCTGACTTCTTCGAAAGTAGGTGGTTCTACTTCCTCCTCATTTGGCTCCTCCGTCCCTTCAACAGTTACTTCAGGGGGTGGACAGTTTAGAAGGTTTGTGAAGTAGTCTTGCCATGCTTTTCGGATTTGCTGGTCGTCGGTTACGAGGTTTCCACTTTCGTCTTCCAGGGTCTGTGTAATGGGTTGGTATGCCTTCCGGACGGATTTAGTTTCCTGGTAAAACTCTCGCGACTTGTTGGAGTTAATGAGATTTTCCATGTTGGAGATTATCCCATCTAAATGTTGTTTCTTAGCCTTCTTAACGATGTGCCTGGTTCGGCGGCGACAGACTTCATACTCTTCTTTTCGTGAGCTATCCTGTTCAGCTAACACTCTCAGGTATTTCCTGTCTTCAAAATGTCTTTCACATTCCGCGTTCCACCACTTTCTAGGTTTCTTTTTAGACTTTTTTCCCAGTACTTTGAATCCAACTTCGCTTACGGTGTTTTTGACCGCACTCCACACACTGTCTACGCTCTCTGGAATTTCTAAACATTCAAATCTGTTTCTCAGTTCTAAGTTGTACTGTTCTCTAAAATTTGATACCTTAAGCTTTTCTACATCTATTTGTTCTCTGCTGTTTACTTGTTTGTTTCTGCTGTTGATTTTGGCTTGTACTTTAATCCCTAACATATAGTGGTCACTGTCGTAGTCTTATATATCTATATGAAATTTGTAAAACGAACATTTTTGAAAAATGGTCAAAAAGGAGGGGGGGGGGAGTAATTTTCAAAAGGGGGGCTACCTCACTGAATAGGGTATCAATTGAAAGGTATCGGTTTGTACATTTCAAAACAGTTTTTGTCTCTAGGTTTCATACTTTTTGAAATATTCTCAAAAAGTCAAAAAAATTACCTACAATCTCCGAAGTACCTATGCAGAGCAATCTATCTAAATGTAGTTTGGTACCTACTATTTTTAGGTCTCTTACCTTTAGTACATATTTGTATAATTGACAAACGTTCGAAACCCTCGGCGCGCGAGTTACACTCGCACTTGACGGATCTTGTTTTGTAAGTAGAAGACCTTCACTCTTACATGCATGGGGGCTCTTGCATGAACTTGACTAAAATATTTATTTATTTAATATTAAATAAATATTTTAGTCAAGTATTAAATTGCTAAATTAAATGTAGAATTATATTTAAGTACCTACTATGACCATAATTAATCTTTAACTTGGAATAAGTGTTTTAGGAATGGCAAAGAAATAAAAGGCTATTTCATTAAAAACCTTAAACCTTAGTTATCCCGTTCAGGCAATACCTAAATCCCTTTCAAAGAGCGTTGAGCTCTTATTTGAATGTCGATTAAATCGTTTAGAGCCAATACTCAAATAACTAAGTCCCTTATAATACGTTAAACGAAAACCAATAGAAACTTGATCAGAAATCAAAAAGACGTTGTCTAGACTATACTCTTACTTTTAAACCTCTTCTACTTTGCAAATGATAAGCAGCAGCAAAACAAATAAAAAACTCAACTTCAACTTCTTGTCTAATGGCTTCTGCATCTGGTTTGACACATTAACTGTTGATTAAAGTAGACATATTTTTATAAGTAGTTTTATAAAATCAAAGGAAGCTCTAAACTTTTATAGCTTTATTAAATAGTTATTTAATTAACACTATCACTCAGTATTTCAAGAGGTGTTTTCTTCTCCGAGTCTGGAAACAGAATGCCCGACCTCTCGTGTTTTCCCTCCAAAAACGCCCTTGGCTCAATATGACGTCAACTAACCACAGACAAGACTCTGCCGACCAATCCAAAGACGCCAAAAACAAAATAGACGAAAACACGAGAAGTCGTTAACTGTCTACAAAACTAAATACAATTAATTAGGAAGGTTATAAATTACTCCTGTCTATTACTATTTGAACATAAATATTAGGATAGGAGACCTAAATTTACAATTTTATTTAAAACCAATGTCGAAATCATTACACTCGGCCATCCGTCATCATGCGCTCTCCTGAAGCATGGTTACAATAAAATTAAACAATCAAATCCATGTAGCTGATTACATTCTAATCTTAACCTATTAGAAACTATTTACATAATTTTTGTGATTAACAAATAAACATCAGATCATTGTGTTAGTTACATTATTTAACATTCTTAATCATTTGGTACATAATTCTCTACATTTCTACATCTATCGTGAAATCCGATTCAAAGGAATCATTACACTTGGTCAAATTAGATAGGTAACGAACGACCTAACTGAATTAGTTACATTTAGATGTGACTGTCTGAAGATACATTATTTTCTTCTTCATCATCACTATCAGATGATGAACCACTTTTGTTTTCTGAAGGCTCTACATTTTCCAGTAGGGGAGAATTAATATTTATCCAAGGTCTAATGCGATCATGTGCGACTACACTCTCAAACTTATTCCTACGCTTACTAAATCCTGGAATTTCTGCTATTCTGTATCTGTCATTACCTAAAACCTCTATAATTTTGAATGGACCTATAAATTTTGACATAAGCTTTGTACTTTTCCCTTTGTTACTGAAATTGGTTCTTGTTAACTTTATTAAATCTCCTAAATTATAGGTAAGAGCTAATGTTCTACCGGAATCATAATAACTTTTTTGTTTTGCTTGACTGGCTTGGATGTTAGCGCTAGCTTCGTCCCTAATATTATCGAGTGGTTCGGGCTCATTATCAATGCCGAGATCTAGCTTATTTGATAAGCTATCCCTCAACCTGACACCAAACAATAACTCCGTAGCAGTTTTCCGAGTGGAAGCGCTAACTGCGTTATTAATGCCCCACTGAATTTTACCGAGGCACATATCCCAACAGCGTTCGTCGTTACCGCTATTATGCTTAGCTAGGGCTTGCAAGATGGTTTGGTTGTAACGCTCAACTTGACCATTTGCTCTGGGACATGCAACCGCGTTGAGTACATGTTTAATACCATGACTATTGCAAAAGCGCTTAAAAGCGAATGATGTGAAAGATGTACCTCGATCTGATATTATTCGCGATGGTAACCCAAAATCGTAAAATATACTAAGAAGCGCCTTTATCGTAGTCTTGGTTTTTGTGTCCCTAACTGCCCTTGCAAATAAATATTTGGTAAACCCGTCTACAATCGTAAGTATGTAAGAATTCCCGTTTTTACTTTTAACAAATGGGCCAAGGTGATCAATATGTATCGTGTGAAAGGGTATACTCGGTTTTTCAATAGGATAAAGCTGCCCGGTTTTATGCTTTGAAGAAGCATCCTTGTTGTAAGCGCATTGGATGCATGATTTTACATACTTTTTAACGAACCGCCGTAGTTTAGGAAACCAGAATCCCTTCTGAATCCTCTCAGTTGTCTTGGCAATTCCAAGATGTCCTGCTTCGTCATGATTAGACCTACATATTTGCCAACGCGCATCGCGGGGAACGACTATGCATAAATCTTCACCTACACGTCTGTAAACCCTATGATTTTTGATCACATAATTTTTCCTTATATCTTTTGCTATTTCGTCGGTATCTGGCTTTAAGATTTTAACTATACGAGTGATATCGGGATCAGATAATTGTAAAGTAAGTAACCAATCATTAGTCTCAATGCTGTATACTACGAGGGTGGATTCATCCTCAGATTCACAGTTAACAGTAGGGTTACGACTGAGGGCGTCGACGTGCGCCATACGTGTACCAGGACGATATTCTATGCTGAATGTATACTCACTTATCTGTAGCCACCATCGTGCAATACGAGGCACCAGATCACGCTTGGTGAGAGTTGTTCTAAGAGCATGGCAATCTGTGACTACCTTAAAATGTAAGCCTAACAGGTAGACCCTAAATTTTTTTAAGGAGCACACAATTGCTAGTGTTTCAAGCTCATATGAATGCAAGTGGCGTTCCTCGGGGGTAGTCTGTCTGCTAAAATAAGCAACTGGCTTTAGATTTCGAGGATTATCCTGCCATTGCATCAAAATACCCCCGATACCTAGAGCACTAGCATCCGTATGTAGCTCGGTTTCAAACTTAGGGTTGTATAAAGCAAGAGTAGGTCTGCTCATGAGATTTTCTCTTAGTAAGGTGAATTGTCAAGTTACGAAATAAAAGAAGTTGATGAGATGTTGACAGGAAGTTTATTGTCAACCACGTTTATATATACAAGTGTCAAGTTAAAGTAAATTAAGTATCTATGTCTAGAGGTAGATTTAAGGCTAGAGGTCTATGACCCTTATTACAACTAGGGCCTTAATAAATACTAAAGAACCCTAAAAATTGGGCGGTCGATGTGAAGCACCGACCTTAAATGGGACGCGTGAGAAGCGCTCCCGATTATTGAAATGCCTCTATGGTAAATACATCCTTTACTAAAACCTAATGTGTATAGTGAGAAGCACCCTAACTTAAAATCTAAAGAATCGGGCATTATATTCTCGGCGTGAGGCGCCCTAATAATGGCCTTAAACTAACTAATCTACAAATCAAGTCCTTCCTACCTAACAGGGGAAGAGAGAACACAAGGAATCTTGTAATTTATTGTAGAAGGAGAAACGAAGGAGGAACACAACACAACCAGCCACTGTACGGAATCATAAACACAAAACATAATAGGTTAAACAGGTCGTCGTCGCCGGGGGAGGGCCGCGGATCACGAAACGCCCGCTCGCATCAGCTCGCACCAGAAGGAGAAGGGGTCCCGGTATCCACCTCAGGTCTCGGGACGCACACGGGACGCAGATGGGGAGGTCCGCTCGTGTGTAGAAGAAGATTGGAAGAACCTTCGGCCGGCCCACGGCCCACGGTCACATACTGCTGTTGTTGGCTCTTTGCCCACCAACTGATTTACAGCTGAGAAATACACGGAAGATATGGTACAGCCATTACTTCAGACTTTCACTAATTGAAGAAGATGATAAACACAGAAAATGATAAAACTTTTGGTGGAAAATAAAACTTTTCTCTCTCCGACTCATTCGGACCCTCGACATTTCAAAACTGCCATCATTTCTCTTCCTTTCATTCCATTAGCTGTCATATTTGAAAAAGACTATCAGCTTTTAAAATAATGTCATAAAAACAAGAAAATAGGTTCGATAATTAAGAATGAAACCTTTTCTCGAAGCGAACCCTACATTATCACCTCAATTAGGGCAAAAAAAAAAATAATAATAACTAAATTATTATTATTATTATTTTTTTTTTTTTTATTAATCATAACAAGATTGTAGTTCATTGAAAGTGAAAAACAATAATAACAAGTGTAAATCCACCGTTTAACAAGTGCCACCGACACATAGTGTAAAAGTGCATGAAACAAACGGTGAAAGATTAATAATTATAACAAAATATAAAAGACAGACATGAAGTCCTGTAAGACAACGATAACTTATAATAGTCGTTACCGACTACAACATGTCATCAATCGAAAGCACAATAGAAAGTACGGATAGTGTAGAGAATGGAGTAGTAACTAAGTGTAATCCTCATAAAGTGAGAGAAAAATATTGGGAAGGGAGAAAATGAAGAGACAACAGTAGTTCCACGAGTTAGAGAATACACAGGTCCAACTTACAAACGTCACACATACAATACAATAATAAGGATAAGAATATATATTTTTTTATAAAACTTCCATTCATCCACAGACATTCTAACCTAATGTATAAACAGAACCAAGTGTTATGAACTATAACCCAGAAAAACCAACCCAGAAATATAGTGACGAAGGAATACAACAAAGGTCTATAAGATTGAAATTACAGTTGGAGTAGTTGCTCGAGTTAGAGGATAGCAGGCGTTAAGTGAGCCCTAATGCGCACCAAAACCAAGATAGGCTACTCCATACTATTACAATTTTAATATTAATTAAGATATTAAAATTACATTTAATAGCAACGGACGGATTACCGAAACCGTATGAAAATCTAAGACAGTTACTCGAGTTAGAGGATAGCAGGTATTAATTGAACCCTAATGCGCACCAAAACCAAGAGTTTTATTATTCCTTTGTCGGATTTGCTTGCGGAGTATAAAATGGAGTGAAAAACTTAAATGGAATGCTATATTTATCCAACAAATTATGGAATTCGTGACTTTGAAATTGTACACCATTATCCATAATAACAGACTGAAAATGTAAATGTAAATGATGTAATTGTAAATGAATGTAAATGTAAATTTAAATGTAAATGTAAATTTAAATGTAAATGTAAATGTAAATTTAAATGTAAATGTAAATTTAAATGTAAATGTAAATTTAAATGTAAATGTAAATTTAAATGTAAACAAAAGAATAATAAATAATCTCTTGTAAAAAATATAAATATATAGCAAGGGCCAAAAAGTTGTCGAGAGGAAAAAAAAAAAGGAGACCGACACTTACATACAAAAACGTGGTTGAGCGTTTTTTACGTTGGGCGCCAAATGTCAAGTTACGAAATAAAAGAAGTTGATGAGATGTTGACAGGAAGTTTATTGTCAACCACGTTTATATATACAAGTGTCAAGTTAAAGTAAATTAAGTATCTATGTCTAGAGGTAGATTTAAGGCTAGAGGTCTATGACCCTTATTACAACTAGGGCCTTAATAAATACTAAAGAACCCTAAAAATTGGGCGGTCGATGTGAAGCACCGACCTTAAATGGGACGCGTGAGAAGCGCTCCCGATTATTGAAATGCCTCTATGGTAAATACATCCTTTACTAAAACCTAATGTGTATAGTGAGAAGCACCCTAACTTAAAATCTAAAGAATCGGGCATTATATTCTCGGCGTGAGGCGCCCTAATAATGGCCTTAAACTAACTAATCTACAAATCAAGTCCTTCCTACCTAACAGGGGAAGAGAGAACACAAGGAATCTTGTAATTTATTGTAGAAGGAGAAACGAAGGAGGAACACAACACAACCAGCCACTGTACGGAATCATAAACACAAAACATAATAGGTTAAACAGGTCGTCGTCGCCGGGGGAGGGCCGCGGATCACGAAACGCCCGCTCGCATCAGCTCGCACCAGAAGGAGAAGGGGTCCCGGTATCCACCTCAGGTCTCGGGACGCACACGGGACGCAGATGGGGAGGTCCGCTCGTGTGTAGAAGAAGATTGGAAGAACCTTCGGCCGGCCCACGGCCCACGGTCACATACTGCTGTTGTTGGCTCTTTGCCCACCAACTGATTTACAGCTGAGAAATACACGGAAGATATGGTACAGCCATTACTTCAGACTTTCACTAATTGAAGAAGATGATAAACACAGAAAATGATAAAACTTTTGGTGGAAAATAAAACTTTTCTCTCTCCGACTCATTCGGACCCTCGACATTTCAAAACTGCCATCATTTCTCTTCCTTTCATTCCATTAGCTGTCATATTTGAAAAAGACTATCAGCTTTTAAAATAATGTCATAAAAACAAGAAAATAGGTTCGATAATTAAGAATGAAACCTTTTCTCGAAGCGAACCCTACAGAATGCTCGAGACTCTACTTCTGACCAACTAAACTCTACTCCCTTCTTTAATAAATTTGTTAAGGGCCTAGCGATTTCACCAAAATTTCTGACAAATTTCCTAAAGTACCCGGCTAGGCCTAAAAATTGGCGAACTTCATGTACATTGCGCGGAATGGGAAAATCTCTAACAGCTATAATTTTGCTTTCATTAGGTCTGATGCCTGATGAGGATATTTCATAACCAAGATAAGTTATAGAGTTATCAAAAAATCTACATTTAGCAAGCTTTAAAGTAAGACCGTTTTCTCTCAAAAGTTTTAAAATATCCTCTAGCCTTTTGAAACCGTTTTCTAGATCTACAGACGGAACAAGAATGTCATCTAAATAGGCTAAAGCGGACTCAAACCGTTTCGAACCTAGCATTCTATTTATAGCCCGTTGGAACACAGCTGGTGCGTTGGCAAGCCCAAAAGGGACTCTTTTAAAATGGTAATGCCCATCGGGGGTCACAAAAGCAGTGAGAGGTTGGCTTGCTTCCGCCATGGGGACCTGGTAGTACCCCGACGCCAAGTCTAATGAGGTGAAGTATCGATTGCCACTGAGATTAGTTATTTGGTCGTCAATTAAGGGTAAAGGGAAACAATCCTTTCTAGTTTTATTATTTAGCGCTCTAAAATCAACGCACAAGCGTTGCTCACCTGTTTTTTTTTTAACAAGTAATATTGGACTAGCATAATTTGATTTACTTTCTACTATTATATCATTTCGTAACAAGTCGTCAATAATGTCGCGTACCTGTTGCCTTTCTGAATGAGAGAGGCGATAGGGTCGGTATACAACTGGTTTATCATCTAATAGGTCTATCTTCATTTCTACGGCGTTAGTGCAACCAATTTCACTCAAATTGTTTGCAAAGCAATCTCTATAAGAGCATAATAGTTCATGTAGCCTATTCAAAGAGTTGTCGTCAATGTCGGGCCCTACTTTTATATCGGATTTTTCTATTGGTTCGAATGTTGAAATATCCCGTGTGATTCTATTAGTGTGAAGAACCACTTTCTCTACAAAAGGTATAGCCCTAGCAATTAAAGTTTTCTCTGGCAAAGTCAATTTTCTACCCGACAAATTAGTCAAAACTAAATGACACCTACCCCCGCTGACATGATAAGCACCCTGATGCAAATAATATTCCTTGCCTGGTTCGCTACTACTGTACCCTTCTACGTAGACATCCCCAGAGTAAGAAGTATCCTGTGTTGTGACCTCTACAAGTCCTGATAAAGGTACTTCAATACTACTAGCCGTGACCATTTTTAGAACATGTTCGCTGTGCTCTTGTTCATGGAAATTAGGACTTTTGTAAAAATAAAGTTTACTACTATCCTTGTAAACAGTTACTGATGGAATTTCGGTGAAATTTTGTCCTACAAGCAACGCCGTAGGCATAAAGCTATCATTCACTACCAGAACCTCGATGGTAGCTTCAACATCATCCACCCTAAGGTTCACAAACGTTCTAAATAAAGGTGTAACTGTAGAGTTACCAAAACCTTTGATAATTGGGAGTTGTGTGTATATTTTCGTTAAGTTAAGATTTTTAGTATCAGATTCCCGCATTAAGCTACATTCGCTGCCAAAGTCAATATATGCACTAAATGTTTGTTTGTCGACTTCGATTTGTTTATGAAACTTACCGTTAACATCATTAGTAGTGGATATGTTTAGAGTTTTACGTTCCTCAGTGACTTTGCTCTTGGAAACCGAACGAGATGCCAAAGGCTGAAGCTTGCAGTTCTCGTTATCATGACCTATCCTTTCGCATTTTTGGCATTTAACTATTGGTTTAGTACACTTTTGATAAGTATGTCCCCTTGCACGACAATTAAAGCAAACTACGGAATTACTACCTGATGTTGACGGTGTGTCACCTGGACGAGGAGGTACATCACCGCTGCGTTTCCTACTGTTGGGTAAACTATCAGACACGCGTTGCGAGCTGAGGAAAATTAGCAATCCCTCCGGTTCCTCGCATTGTAGAGCCTGTGCACCATTTCTGATCGACTTATCATGTATACCATGGACTATACAGCCTACAGCCTTTTTACCTACAATTTCGCACCTATTAAGGAGTATAAGCTTATCGTAAAAATATTCGGTAAGGTTTTCATTATTTCTAGTTGTACGGGCTAGCATTTCTTCCAACAGCCGACCATAATTCTGCTCATTGGGAAAAGCTTTTTTTAATTTAGCTTCCCATTCAGTCCATGTAAATATTACGCTTGGAAGGGCTTCGAACCACTTCTTAGCAAGACCCGTGAGTTTTTGTAAAGCAAAATGTATGGTCTGCTGTTGGTCCCACCGGTAAATAGTGGCACATTCGTTAACCTTCCTAATCCAGCTGTCAATACTTTGCGCTTTACTGGAAGGGTCGAATTCTGGCACCACGTTGTTTAAGTTGTTGTTGCTTAGCTTACTATGTGTTCCACGATCTGGATCTGAAACTGAACTTAAAAGTTTTAATATATCCCTTTTAGACCACGTTTTAGTCGATTTGCGCTTCTTCTTTCTTGGTTTGTCCGAAGACTCTGACGAGCTTGATGAAGAGGAGCTCGAGGTAGACCTGCGCCTTCGCTTTGCACGCCTCCTCGCACGTTTGGTCTTCGGTTTTCTCTTCCGTGGAGAATGCTTGCTGGAGGGGGCGCCTGGTTGTTCCTCCTCGGGAGTGTAGGCGCCATCAGACTCCATAACCTCGCAGAAAACCAATAAATTAACATTGTTTAAAATCACTCAACAAAAAGTCACATAGAAGTACCTATCGTAATATTATATCGTTGTGATGATACCTATCGTAAACTATTTCAGCTAAATTAAAAATTGCGGTATAGTAAAATATATTTGATTGATATTAATATTTGTAAATAATATTCAATATTTATTCTTAGATAAAAAAATTAATTAAAGTTAAATAATTTTACTACAATATCTTTGGAGTTCTGTCAAGGCGTACGTAGCCGACATACAGATTCCATGTTGACCCCTCTTATGACATACCTAACCAATGAAATGTAGTGATATACAAAGCCACCTACGGGTCTTGCATTTAATTCTATTTAGTAGTGTATAGCCTTCAAAATCGTAGCCCTTGTAATAGTGACGTACATAGCCACCTACAGGCCCTACTTTCGCTCTCTATAGGCGAAAACATAGCCCTTGCAATTTTGTGACATACATAGCCACTACAGGTCCTACGTTTCACTCTATAGGCGTACATAGCCCTTTAAAAACATAGTCCTTGTAATATTGTGACGTACATAGCCACTACAGGTCCTACGTTTCACTCTATAGGCGTAAATAGCCTTTTAAAAACATAGCCCTTGTAATATTGTGACGTACATAGCCACTACAGGTCCTACGTTTCACACTACAGGCGTACATAGCCTTTAAAAACATAGCCCTTGTAATGTTGTGACGTACTTAGCCACTACAGGTCCTACATTTCACTCTACACATATTAGGTACACCTTGAAAAATTAGTACAAAAGGACAAGCATGTACGATTTTTTTAGTTTCAATAAGGTTGGACCGGTCAGATATTTTGTTCAAATCACGTAATAATTTTCACTGGATAGAGATTGTCAACATAACAAAGAAATTCACAGCAGAGCGATCCGCGAAGTGCTTAAAGCAAGACTGGATAGTCTCGGTGCAATACCGACCAGCCATGCAAACACCCCACGAAATGCTATACGTTACAATTTATGTGAATGCAGATACCGGCTACCAATTCAGAACGAAAGGAGTCATCACGAACGGATAGTCTCGGTTTAGTACCGACCATTACGTGTTAACATAGATTCGAAGAAAAAACTGCAGGTAGGCCAGGCAGCTGCACTCTCATATTTTTTTTACGGAATTTTATTACCACTCTTAGTCCAGTAAAACATTAATAAAATACCAAATACCTACCCTTCACCATTTCAAAATGTAAGCAGTCATCACGACCGGATAGTCTCGGTTTGTACCGACCGTTTCGTGAATATGACAACTCGAATTTGAAAAGTGAAGTAGGTAATCGACTTTAAAATTTTGCTATTAAATTATAACGATAATATCTGACCAGTGCAGCAAAATAATTCATGATATTTTTATGAGCAGATTAGAAAATAAATAGTGCACTATACTTACCTTTACTTGGTTCAATAGCCACTTCTGAGATTTTATAAAATCAAAGGAAGCTCTAAACTTTTATAGCTTTATTAAATAGTTATTTAATTAACACTATCACTCAGTATTTCAAGAGGTGTTTTCTTCTCCGAGTCTGGAAACAGAATGCCCGACCTCTCGTGTTTTCCCTCCAAAAACGCCCTTGGCTCAATATGACGTCAACTAACCACAGACAAGACTCTGCCGACCAATCCAAAGACGCCAAAAACAAAATAGACGAAAACACGAGAAGTCGTTAACTGTCTACAAAACTAAATACAATTAATTAGGAAGGTTATAAATTACTCCTGTCTATTACTATTTGAACATAAATATTAGGATAGGAGACCTAAATTTACAATTTTATTTAAAACCAATGTCGAAATCATTACAGTAGGTAGCTAATTTTTTAAAATAATAATTGTGTTTACCTACTCAAGTATTTTATTAAATTTATTTGAAATGAACTATTGCATTAGAATATTTCTGTAATTATAGTTTTAAGTTGACAATTAATGCCAAACTGAAGAATCGTTGAATGACTGCAATCCATTACCGCTTTTCGAAGTACGTTCAACTTCGCATTCTGTAGAGAGTTGTCGTTCTATTCCGTTGGGGGCGTAATTGTCTTCATTTTAGGGTACCGTGGCTGGGCGATAATGGTCCCTCTGGATAGTCGATTACGTACCTAACTTTGTTGATATCATATTACGAACACTTTATTTTTTACATTATGATACTCACTCTGAAGATGTTCCTCGTTAGGGGTGAGATGTTGGTGTGCTTCCAGTACAAACAGCGTTCGTAAATAACCCACTCACATATATAATCAATTTTTTAATAATAATAATAAATAAAGCTGGACAATTCACACAGCATTATCTAGCCCCAAGCTAAGCAGAGCTTGTGTTATGGGTACTAGATAACTGATATACATAATACAATACACTACATAGATAGATATTTTTTACTATACATAGAAAACATCCAGAACGCCCTGGACAAATGTCTGCAGATCGTACAAACATTTGTCCCGAGGCGGGAATCGAACTCGCAACCTCCTGCGTCGCAGGCGGACCGCCGCCCGCTGAGCCAAAGAGGTCGTCAAATTCAATTGCAAAATTCGTCAGACTAAGCTCGTAAGTATTGTAAGTAAAATATTATACCAACTATACTACTAAGTATAGATACCAAACGATCTAAGAAAAAATATCAAGTCAAGACTAGTTTTTTTGTCTAATAATATATGATTTGCTTGAAACTTTTCTTAGCCTTAGTAGTGGTTTCATAAAAATATAGGTATTCATCTCTGCAATCGTGTTTCAAAATAAAATCGTTAGGATTTCTAGAATATTCGTAAAAATCATTATGAATAAAAGCGGGTTAACTACGAACCTAGATTTAGTTGACTTAACCCGCTTACATACATAATTAATTTGTCAAACTATATATAGTACGAATTTTACTATAAAAAATTGCATTAAAATAAAATTCGTTTTGTTGATTATTAAATTGCATGTTTATCAATATAACATGCATGAAAATAAAAACACTCAATAACGCCTTAGCCAAAACGCAATCAAGCCTTGCTCTTGCTATGAAATTCACAATAACGGTTTCAGATAGAAACTGATCCCTAAGTTACGTAATCCCCCCGTAGTAGTCACGAAGTCACAATTAGATCGAAGCGAGCAACGGAACCCTTTGGTAATTTTATATAGTTAGTGTAAATGTCTGTCTGTACGTTGACCCGAATAACTTTGTTTCAGCTATTTTGTTCTTATTAAATTAACGTAGTCTTTCGAGTTTGTACAAGTGTTTTTGTTGTGGAAGAGAATTTTTAATGCGTCGGCAAAGAGGTTTTAGTTTGCTAGCAAATAGGTTTTAGTCCTTCTGCAAAGAGGATGTTCCTACCTAAGACCAGAAGGGCAAGAAGGTTGGTGAGTAAATAGGTTCTAAGACTTAGCATATAGGTATGACCTCTTCCCGGTCGTGTCAGTCTGCGGTCCCATAGGATTATGAGAGTGAGGGAATAAAGAGTGCACCTGTGTTAGCGCAGACACTTGTGCACTATAGTATGTCATGTGCATGGCTTGTCTCCATTGAGACAGGTCGCCGTGGCCGGAATTCGTTGGTATTGACAAGACTTTTTGGATTGTCATAAAGGTAGGTAATATAGTGAACAGTTTTCTTTGGTAAGGTACCTATGGGTACACACAGAGTGCCACGAAACATTTGCACTAAGCCGAAAGAAGGTGATTCGGGGCCTTTCGAGTATCTTTTGTTCGACAATATTTTCGAGCAATTTAATTTGGTTTTAAAAAAAATTGGACTCTTTTTTCTTAACTTTCATGTTTTTTATGCGTATTCTTACAATATTATTATTATTGTTTCAAAATCTCAAAGGATTAATAGGAAGAAAAATATATTTTCAAATAAAAAATAGCCAAAATAATCAATGCAGCCAGCGTCTTCGGGACGCTTCCTACTGGTATTGTTATGGATCAGATGAGCTACCTGTAGATTGTATGCAACAATCCGCAGTTAGCTCTAGTCTGCAATTGTTTCCATTGTAAATACTAGATCTCATTTATTTCTATTATTTGATTGTAATTTTCTATGTAAAATAGTTTAACACAAGTTGCTCCCCTCGGGGTCCAGAATCACCACTTTTCGGCTTACTACACATGTTATGTGCCACCCTGTATTATTATACAGAGAGCAAAATTAAGATATTATTATTCTATTCTTCGTCATGTGGATGTGAACAAAAACTACAAATGAAATAGTTATGAATACAAACCAAATAAACAACCGAAGGCAGTCGTTTTTCCGAAAAGTAAAGTTTCGTTCAATTTTACAGTGTTTATTCACAAAGAAAATTATACTAGTATTTACAATTGAAACAATTGAGCTAACTGCAGACTGTTGCAAACAACACAGGTAGCTCAACTGATCCATATCAATACCAGTCGGAAGCGTCCCCAAGACGCTGGCTGCATTGCCACGCTGTATGGCAATGCTGATGCGCTGTGCCAGATACTCACCAGCTCTCCGGTCATGCATCGCTTCGACCTGACGCTCAGATACTTTTTAAAAACCCGAAGAGCCTCGGTACCCCACGGACCTAGGGTCTCGACTCCAAGGGGAGCAAATGTGTAGGCTCTGTCGAGACCTGCATATTTGCGCCTCTTGATATCTTCGGCCAAATCTTTCAAGTTCAATCAAAGTATCGTTCATAATTTCCAGTTATTAAAAACACGAGTCCACAATAACTAAAGGCTACTTAATCCATAAATGAACAGTCAATAACTTGGCTTCACGCTATTTCGAAATTAAATATAACCATGCAAACAAAATAAAAGCAGGGTTTCGGAATTTATATTTCCACTGATTTTTCGAACAAATATCCAAAAATTAAAACCAATATAGCCCTCGAAAATAATAGTGTATTCGCATGTGTAGTTTGTGTTCGGACATTTGGTTTCCGAGGGTTGAAATAAATTACCTGAACACAGGCTGTATTATTTTAACTCTAATTGGACTGCTAAATATTGCAGCATTTTCGTTTACATCATAAATAATTTGAACCCTTATCCGAACAACCATGCATTACTCGAGAGCAAAAATATGCGAATTGCGCTCAATAATTAACTATTCTTATTTTACTAATTTTAAGAATACTTATATATGATTTTACAATTAGGTTTACTTAAAATAAAATGCATGATACATGCATGTTATGCTCCTCCTTCCTCCTCAACAGCCTGTATTGGTCCACTGCTGGACGCAGGCCTCTCCCTGATAATTCAATTCAATACGTTTATTTCAGCTTAGATACATATTTCAGCCATAGATTAATTATTAAAATAAAATCATCTTAAATTAATGGAACACACATTATTCATAAGTGCATGGCACGATGTGCGCGCGCGCGTCCAATGCTTCATGAAAGCGCAGTCCGTGTCCAGCCTTCCAGCTATAAGTTGATAAGCGCCTTGTTGGCTTTAATCTCATGGGGGTAATGCCCATAATCCCCACGCTGGGCATGCAGGTTGGGGATCGCAGTTCGGTGGTAGAATTGTTCTGCAGGGGGTGCTGCTGCCCGCCCCCGGTAGATATCTCTTAGTCGCCTCTTACGACACCCGCGGGAAGAGTTGTTTTATTTTGAATTTTGAATTAGGATATCCACCGTTGAGAGGGCAGGAGCACCCCGTGCAGATCAGATCAACCGCCGAACTACGAGCCCCATCCCGCATGCCCAGCATGGTGAATATGGAATTGCCCCCTCATGCATGCATAAATGCTAAAGTTTGGATGCATTTGGATTCAGCTAAACTTTCGCATATATAACAATTATTAGTGTGATTGTGATTTGGTTCCAGTTTTTCAACCGACGAAAAATGGAGGAGGTTCTCAAATCGACGCGTATTTTTTTTATGTATGACAACTATTTACAGAATAGTCCGATTTCAATAATTCTTTTTTTATTGGATATGGTACAGTCAGCTGCACAGACATGTATACACTTCCAAGATTTAACTTGTATTTTATTCGGAAGTTTTCAAATAAAAGGACATGCACATGTTTTTCGTACAAAGTAGTCATCGTACTTCGTCAGAATGAGGTACATAAATTATCACAATTACTTTACACTTACTATTTAGTCAAATTGAAAACTTGGGAGTGTATACATATTTTTGCAGCCGACTGTACCTATACCCCGATGTGTCATCAAACTATCCACTAACCACACATAGATAAGCCATCGAAGAGTCTTAGTTCTGCAGCGTATGCAATCAAAAAAATCCGTCATCTTACGGACGTGGATACATCTAGACTTATTTATTTCAGCTATTTCCATAGTATTATGTCTTATGGTATACTGCTGTGGGGGAACGCTGCAGATATTAACACCGTATTTGTGCTGCAGATTAGGGCTGTTCGTGCAATCTATAATATGGGTCCCAGAGAATGCGCGATAAATTCAAAGAAATAAACATAATGACTGTACCATGTCAATATATTTATGAAAACTTGTTGTACACCCATAGAAATATAAGTCAGTTCCATAAAAATAGCGATAAACATAATTTGAATACCAGAAACAAACCTATGCTCGCTGTGCCCACAACTAGGCTACACAAAATTAATATATCTTTTAAAAGACAATGTATACGCTTCTGCAACAAAACTCCTAGTGAGTTGCAAAAATTATCAGTAAATAAATTCAAACAAACTGTCAAAACCTTGCTGTGCAAAAAGGCTTACTATAAAATATCAGATTATCTAGAGGATAAAAAAGCTTGGGACAGGTTTTGCTCCAACTCGAAAAATAACAACTAACAGGCTAAAGGTTTCTTCGTCGGTTCTTTACTTTAGCCTACATACCGAAGCGACAGAAATCAAAATATATCACTTTATTTCCGTGTCAATGTTTAGTTTTATATTTTGACCTTTTCTAAGTGTACATTTATTGTATTTATGGAAATAAAGAGTTTTTATTTTGATTTTGACTAAATTACATAATTATGTATTGTGTGTCGCCACTAGAAGAATTTGAAATCGGTTTATCGTTTTTTTAAAACACGCCAAATTATCATTCTCACACAAAAACTGTCTTGTCTATACTATCTATCTATACTTATATTAAAAATCCGAAAGTTACTCTGTCTATCTGTCTGCCTGTTAACTTTTCACACCTAAACAGATGAACGGAATTTGATGTTTGGCATGGAGATAGATGGTATCCCGGGGACGGACAAAGGCCACTGTCTTTATTTGTTTATTGCACTTATGTATTGTCTATTGAGTTTCTTTGAATAAATTTTAATTAATTTTTTTACTAGCTGCGCCCCGCGGCTTCGCACGCGTTGTTTCTATGGAAACGTTTAAAGGTGATTTCTGTCCCACAGAAACTGATTTATGGGATAAAAAGTAGCTTATGTTTGATTCCAGGATTACAACTACATGTATTCAAAATTTCAGCCCGATCCGTTCAGTAGCTTTTACGTGAAAGAGTAACGAACATCCATCCATCCATACAAACTTACGTGTTTATTATATTAGTAGGATTTCTCGGAAAAGAGTGTGCGAAGCCGCAGGCAGCAGCTAGTCCATTATAAATTTGTTTAAAAAGCATATTATTTCGTTCAAGCTGAAAATATTAAGTTCCATTGGAGTGTCCAGCGACCAGGATCCAGTCAATACTGTAAGAGGCTTATCAAAGCGCTTGAGTTATTGTATTTGTATTGTGTACGGCGGCCTGTCGTTTGTCTCTGTCACTCCTGAGGTAAAGGTGAAGTGGGGAGAGTTTAGATTTCAAATTGGATTTTTTTATTCTTTTAGAAACTGAGTCGTTGTCGTTATATTCGTTTTGAACGAACCTCGTACGTAGCGAACCTCAATTCAGGCTGGTTTCGTTATTTGCGCTAGTTTAGTTAACGCGTTTACTGCCCAGCGGGACTGGCGGGGGAAGTGTGCGTCTTGGGCTATGTAAGTGTTAGATGTATCGAATGGTGTAGAGTCTATGCAAAAAGAGAACCGTCGTCGTGGCGAATTAACATAAAGATGTTTATATGCCAACCCAATCCAGCTGTCATCTGTCTCGTCACGCAACTGTGTCAAGTGTCATCTTCGACTCGATAAATTATTGTTCATCTCACAGATTTATAAATATAGTACTAAAGAATCTTTATTCACAAAGAAAATTATATTAATATTTACTAAAGTAGTTCATCTTGTTTTTGTGGTAAATAATTATTTAAATATAGTTTCTTACTGTAATTACTCTAAAAATAGGTACTTAGCTTGAAAGATTGTACATAACCAAAGTATTTCGAATAATATACCTATTAATACCTTCCATTCAACCAGGTGAGAACTCTGTGTCTAGTTAAACCTAACATAGGCTTTAAGTCACTTCTAACCGAAATGTAATGTTGTTTTTTACCTGAATAAATAATTCTATTCTAAAAAAAAAAATAGGCACCCGCGCGACCTCACTTCCTAAGACGCTTCTCTTCTTGCACACACTCTATCACATCACATCAACAGCTTTTATGTGTTAAAACCACTGTTAGACTCCTCCCCTGATAACAGCCTCATTAGCTCATAACATTTGGCGGTAAAGCTATATCCCCACGCTGGGCATGTGGGTTGGGGATGTCAGTTCGTTGGTAGATCGGTTCTGCAGGAGGCACTGCTGCCCGTCCCCCGGTGGATATCCCATACGTTATCCTTGGGGAAAGTTGGTATTTTACCATAAAATCAGTGTGTTTGAATGAATGAAAACGAGTAAGTAGACAACATTTCCTTCTAAAGTGCCTGAGCATGGAAATATATATATATATATATAATGCTGGACAATTCACACAACATTATCTAGCCCCAAGGTAAGCAGAGCTTGTGTTATGGGTACTAGATAACTGATATACATAATAATATACGAGTACATAGATAGATATTTTTTATTATACATAGAAAACGACCAGAACACCCTGAACAAATATCTGCAGATCGAACAAATATTTGTCCCGAGGCGGGAATCGAACCCGCAACCTCCTGCGTCGCAGGCGGACCTTCGCCCACCGCACCACAGAGGTCGTCATAAAGATAGAGAAGGAAATCTGTTTCAGAAAAAATGATTGAATCAATAAAAATAATTTTGTCGTTGACAGATCTTTGGCATTGGTAATTTAAATTATTTTATTTTAGTTACGCTGTATTGTAACAACAGAAATTCTCTTAAATCCACTGTGAACGGAAAGACACGGACTTTAATTGGCGAACCGATTCGCGCAAACAAGCGGTCGAATTGAAACCAATTATCGTTTTCGCGTTTGGATATCGAAAGTTTGTAGCAGGTGCAAATAACGGTTTTGGAGCAAGGCATACGAGGGAGAGGGTAGGTACCTACATACGGAAGCGAAACGTTTTACATGGTAGTATTATTATATTTTGCCGATTTTACTTAGATTAGGTACGATTTTTTTCTCGTCCACGATAACGCTAACCTGCTTTTACCGTTCACGGTGAAAACGTAGTGACGTGATAAATTATAATATATTTATATCTCCCTAAGGATAATAATGAAAACGCGAGCAACGTTTTCATTTCAAAAATTATCAAACACGGGCTGTGAAATTTCCAAAATCCAACAACTTTTGTGAAAATAGCGTCACATGATACTTGGTTGGATTTTCGTCTTCATAAGATCATCACGATACTGTGTTCCAGATACCATTAGTTGTTTATACGTAATCTCTCCCCACGAAAAATTTAGTTTTCTTGGTTTTTTATTTTACTAGCGACCCGCCCCGGCTTCGCACGGGTGCAATAAAATACTACTATTACTATTATTATACATAATTATTATGATTTCTCAATCAAAGAGCAAAGAGTTTTCATTCAAAGAAATTAGACCGAACCACAGATCACTATATATGTACCAAGCTACGATCAAGGAGTATTTATATACCCTGGGGAGCGATTTCTTCCGTCCACGGTACCAAGACCGAACCATAGACATGACATGTCTATGTCTATTGTTTATACTTAATTGACATGTTTACTTTACAACGCCGTTACAATTTTTTTTAGTAATTTATTCATTTTCATATTGAAACTACTCGATAATCCGAATTTTCCGCCTATAAGTTGTCGACTCGGATCGACTAATTTTTTACGCTCTTCAATTTGATGTGCGTTTCGTTCGAGTCTACCATAGACCGGTCCGAAATTATTAATATAGATAGAAACTCGCTACATTTCAAAACTTGTTCTACATTTGAATTCGTAGCCGTTAGAGAATAAATCACGATTGGCCCGCTCTGGGCGAGTCATTAGTGGCGACCGCGGCCGAAGTCACCCGATTGAATTGTGACTGTACCTACCTAACACTGAATTTGACTCTGATACTATTATTAGACTTTAAAGTACTCCGTTCGTAAAGAAAAAGATCAAAAGTCCAACCCACGCGGCCACGCTGTAACTAGACAATTTACGACTTATAAAATTTTGTATGTAGATGGCATGCCCTGCGTGCCTCTACCGCCATTGCGTGACAGGGCTTATGCCAGCATGCTGCCCGCCAGCGCGGAAATGGGATGTGATGCATTATTTCGCTGATTTCTTGATTATTATCTAGTAATACCTCGTAACATCTATATTATTTTTCGATTCTCCATAAAATTTCCTACAAAATAGCATGTAAATATTCTGTTGTGTAACATAACTAATGAGGTTGAATTTTATTTAATTATAATTGCGAAAGCATGGTAAAATTGTAGATAAAAAATAAAAAAATTATTTGCAGTTTTTATGTCCAGTTTGAGTTTTATTTTAAAGTTAACCATCACGTGTCACGTTGTCTGTCCGCGATGGACTCCTAAACTACTTAACCGATTTTAAATTAAGTTTGTGCACCGTGTGCAGTTTAATATAATAAGATAGAATAGCTTACATCTTAATTTATAGCCGCAATATTATTTTATTGCAAATTTTTTGTCTAACAACTTCTTCTCATATATATAAATCAATTGCTGTTCGTTTGTATCCCTAAAACTCGAGAACGGGTGGGCCGATTTGGCTAATTTTGGTCTTGGAATGTTTGTGTAAGTTCGGGGAAGGTTTAAAAGGTGAGAGCAGTACGAAGTTCGCCAGGTCAGCTAGAATATTAATACAAACAAAAAGAACATATTTCCCAATCATTTTTTTACACAATAAGCTCATAAAAAGAAAAAACGATAAAATAAATGGCGCACGTCAGATTACAATTTTGAATTTGTGTTTTTTTTTATTTCTTCTAAGTGTGATGATTAGTTTATGGTCTTGACGTCGGCTTGAAAGTGTCAGTCAACTTTTGACCCATTAACTTGGCTCAAAAGTAGACTCTACGTACCCTAATTTCGATTAAACAAAAGAAGCCGAAAATCGTCCAAATTATGGTCGCCTACTACGCAAGGGCGATCGTCCATATTTGGGACGCCTGCCAGCGGAGAAGAAGTCTAGATAATAAATTTTAGGTATAATAGGTGAGAGCACAGTGCTTAGATAAACTTTACAGTAACTAAGTTATGTAACCCATTTTAAATGAAGAAAATGATCTGTTCATCAAAATATCTGTCAAAATAAACAAAATAACAACAAAGTTGGTAAAAGCCATGGTAACAATGGCTGCTATTGAATGCTACTGAAGAAGGCTGCCTTTCCACCATAGATGTGCTACGTTGCTATGTTTTCAGCCAACCAATAGGATCGGTAAATTATCGCGTAATTTTCATAGCTAATAATAATGACGCTATAATGGAGCGATCCTATAGGTCGGCTGGAAACAGCAACGTAGCACATCTATGGTTTAAAGGCAGCCTAAAGCTTCAGGTAAAATTACTAAAAACCACGCACCCCTGTTGTGCCCCTGTTTTAGAACCCTTGCTCATTATAACTCATATAATTGGTTATCTCAGGTACTTAAAATACCCTAATGGCTTTTGTTTACACACGTTTTTTTCGCCATCAAAATCTACGTTTAATTAGCCGTGTGAAAGCACGTTTGTCAGTGTGGAATGGCTTTTTACAAACATTGCGTCCGTGCGTAAGTTTAAACCAGTGAAAGATTTTAAGCACTTCCTTCAAAAATTTAGTTGTATGTAACTAACTATAACTTTTCTACCAGAGTGTTTGGCCGACACGGCGCGTGACCCGAGAGCTGGTGGTGAGAGAGCTACGCCAGATCGTAGCGCATCAGCATTTTCATACAGCGGGGAATTGCAGTCAGCGTCTTGGGGACTGTAACAGAACAGATCATAATCTGCCTGTTGTTGCAAATATAAAAATAATTACTAGTCCTTATTAATCTATGGTAATAAAATAATCAGATTTATGGCATTTCTTACAGCCATAGAAATTCAACGCTGAAAGCTTTAACGATTTGTGATTTGAGAGGTCTGGTAATAAATAACTTGTCAAGAGGTGTGCTATCGTAAGAACACTTGATTTTGGTACGATAATAATATTAACATTCCCATGAAACGTGAGGCGTCATAAATAAGACCTTTCAAGAAGCAAAAAAAATTAAACACTTCAAATCGATAAGCAAAATGCCCAAAATAATTGGGATAATTTGAACCTTATGTGCGCAAGCGCTGGTCATTGGGAGTCTCCTATGAAAATATTACGACAGTCGAATTTTGGGAGTTCGCGCGGGAAGCTGGTCTAGTTCTGGATAAAAGCTGAAACAATCCCTTTGTAAAACCGTATAGATTCAAGTAATTGATTAAAATCAGTGTTGATTAATGTAGATAGAATAAGTGTTAATTAGAACGAATTTTGATTATTACCTAAATATAAAGTCAGTGTTGTGATTCATGGCACTTGGTCATGTAATCAATTTAGTGTAGAGTAGAGTTAGTGTTTCAGATATCAGAGCACTGCGGGGCTGGTTCCAGATAAAGCTAAGTTGCATGTTTTTTTTATTGCTAAAAATACGTCTGATATTTGTCAAATTCTATCAATTTTTCAGATTACTATTTCCTTAGCCAAAGGTTAAATAATTCGCATAAAAGTAAATAATAACGTTGACTTAAATCATATGTATTTTTATCCTTTATTGATTTTATTTATGTGTTTCTTAGGGGAGGAGTTGTGTTTATTGTTTATTGAATTTCATTGTGTTTTCCCTTAGGAATTCCAGAATTATTATATTTTTGAACCATGAGACTAATTAATTTAATATTGATAATATTGTTCTAATTAATTAATATCTAAAGTTGATTAAAACTCGCATAGTAGTATATTCTGTTTTCAGGTATGACTATGATTTACATTGCAATTTTAACTGTATTTACAGTTTTCTCCGGTAGAGAGAAATTTTATATTTTGATCAATCTAACTATAGCTTGGTGCGAATGTCACCTTAGGCAATAATCTCCGAATGTGGGAAAGCCTTTTATAAGCTATGAGAAGTAATCTCAGTTGGATAAATCATTATATTATATTGAGAATAATATCTAAAAGTAAACCTGAAATTTGGAAATACTTTATATTCAGAAGCTGTCGACTTCTTGGACATAAACTCCCATACGAGGAGGTCATTTTTATCATGTTATGAGAAGTAATCTCAGTTGGATGAATCATTATGTTATATTGAGAGTAATATCTAAAAGTAAACCTGAAATTTGGAAATACTTTATATTCAGAAGCTGTCGACTTCTTGGACATAAACTCCCATACGAGGAGATCATTTTTATCATGTTATGAGAAGTAATCTCAGTTTGATAAATCATTATATTATATTGAGATTAATATCTAAAAGCAAACCTGAAATTTGGAAATACTTATATTCAGAAGCTATCGACTTCTTAGACATAAATTCCCATAAGAGGAGGTCATTTTTATCATGTTATGAGAAGTAATCTCAGTTTGATAAATCATTATACATGTATTATAAATATTGAGAATAATATCTAAAGGTAAACCTGCAATTTGGAAATATTTTATATTCAGAAGCTGTAGACTTCTTGGACATCAACTCCCATACGAGGAGGTCCTTATTATCATGTAGACTTAAAACAGTCTGTACTTTTATCCGTAAAGCGCGAAATAGGGGTCATTCGGTACTAACTAAAGATAACTAGCTTGGTAGAGTCTGACTCCGCATAAAAATTGGATCAGTCTGTACTTCACTAGTTAGTAGGTGTATATGCTGTAGAGATTTAGTGGACCACGGACTATTTTTGATATGAAAGTTGATACGGACTATTTTTTAGTAAGAAAGTTGATGGAGTGAATGGGTTGAATTAAATATCACAAAGTAGTTTTCCCCCTGAATGTGATTAATATTATTATTATATACGTAATTAAAACGATTATCTATCAAAATTAGTTACTTTAATTAAATGACAGACATTGAGGCTGGCTATAGGAATTGATAAAAGATTATGCCCTCTTATTCCCCCGACAGACCTGACATATGACTATGACTATGACTGTTTTGTGATAAGTCCAATTATTATTATTATAATGTAGATGGTATGTTAGCCAGCATACATCTTCTACGGAGGGAGCTATCCAGTAAGGAGACGAATGCTACTATACAGGGCGGTGGATGGGGCCCGTATCTATGCCGTAATAAAATCAGTACGATAGAATGAAGAATGATTATTATATCAATACCTATAAATCTATCTATTTGAACTTTTTATAGTTGTTCCATACTTGTTATATAATTTTAGTACATAAATACTTCGAAACATTAAACTTTATTATTGAATTAATACGAGGAATGGATGAGATTAAGTTAACTTCTGAATTAGTTCGTTTGTCTTTAGCACCTAAAAGATCCTAGGTACTACCACAACACAACGTAGGAGTCCTACCACTAACTAGACGATCATTGGCCACACTTATCATTAATTCTACTTTCCGTAACTTTAGAAATATAAATATATCAAATAAATACGGAATTGGATATAATAGGTAAGGTAATTAGAAGTAAATAGGTAGGCGACAAAAAAAAAATAGCCGGTTTTTACAATTTGGTGCCGTGACCAGGATATGTAGATATTTTGATTTAAAATAGAAAGTAATCCAGCTAAGCATTTACAAAAGTTGTGTAAGAATAGGTATCATTTTTAAATAGGTTATTTTGTTTGTAAGACTTGTTAAAGAATTATATTTATGCTCAAAGATCGGGGGTCGCATAGAATTGTTTAGTTTCGTGGAGTATTAATAAAATCTGTGAAATTCTGTGAGTTACCTGTAGTTAGGTTATAGTAGATGTTTTTATAAAGTGCTGGTTTAGATCCGTACAGTTAATACAGCATAACCACAGTAGAGATATTTAATTGAGATCACACTACGTCACTCTCAAGATTTTTCAATAAAGTAGGCTAATCAATCATTTAATTACAACTTAAAATCTAGGTTTACTGATTAGGAGAAGGGGGGTCGTATAGAATTATATTTTTTTAGGTAGATGAGAAATAATTTATCCAACTTAGAAACCTAAAGTGCGAATTTTTCGCACAATTTGCTGCTTGTGAAATGGAAGGTGCATATAAAGACAAACAGAATAATATAGGGATATTTACAGACTTAACTTCTAATTATCTTCATCTTTATAAATATTAGCAGAGATTGATATTTTAAAAATAGAAAAACTCAAGAAAGCCTTTTGTTTAGAGCAGTTTTGTCAGAATAAATTCAAGTTCTAGGTTTCCACCACCTTACCATTATCATTACAAAGTAACATTAGGCGTTGTGTATCACAGGTACATACCTGATATCTAATGCATAGTCGTAGCCTTACTTTGAGGTCGGTTTTAAAATATCATTATGACTTTATCTGTAGTCCAGCTTATTTACGATGTGCCACAATGGGTACAATATGCAAGAAACTTAGGTAGATAGATAGGTAGGTACTATTATTAAAGCACGTTGAGTCATAATTTGAAAACATTAAGTACACCGAGTCCGGGGTCGATGATAAGTATTAAAACAGTTTCATCGTTAAGAAAAGACTTAGGTTTTGTATAAATTTTATTTCACAATTAAACAGGATTATAGCGTAAGTCGTGAAGGTAAATTATTATTTGAGTTACTTAAATAGAATAAGAAGAGACATCAAACAGTTTGAGTTGTAATGTAAAACAAAGTCAATTGATGCTGTGTTCACTTAGTATTAATTCTAAAGCCTAAAAATAGTACATTACAGAGGTTGTTATGTAAATTTGATAAAGTAATGGAGCGCTGGAACAGGTGGATGAAGTATTTACTAGTATTACCTACAAGATACTTTTAGCAAATTCGTAAATGGTTCCAAGTGACTACGGGATTGTAAATGGTGGCCTTTCCAAAAACATTTATGAATGAATCATAATAAATTTCCTTAAATATAATCATAATTTTCTCTTAATATCAAACTTTAATTTAGTGAAAAATTTTAGACTCTCTATCATGAAGGCGTTAAAACTAATCGATTTTACCTAATAAAATATGAGTAGTACCTAATAAAATATGAGTAGTATGAGAAGTTCGACTAATTTCACTGTTTAGTTATATTGATTTGGAAAGATATAAGATTTAATTTCGCATAAGAATCCGGTATGCAAAAGTGAAAACCAAAGAAAATATCCACGCGCGTGTAAGAAATTCCAATAGGATTGTTATAGGAATAAAAATTAGAAAACTGTCATTTAATTGTTTTGAAATTATTTGAATTATAAATTGCTTAAGCTCTGTGTCACAGATTAGAATGGTGTGCTAATTCAATTGGGAGAATGAGTGAAACGATAGAAGGATTTGATTGTAAATACTGAGTGACTATTAGACATAGCTTCAGCTTGTGTGAAAGAAGTGAGCGAATAACTTCTATGAATGATTAGTAAATAGACTTTTAGAATCAGACTGGAGGGCCCACGTGAGTTATCATATTTCAGAATCTGGGACAATCTGATGAAGTTTGAATCATACATGCACCACAAATTAATTTTATGAAGGAATAATTTTGGTGTTAGGTTAAGAGATCATATCAGAAATTTTAATGAATCTGAGATCTAAATTGCAGCTGAGGCTGACTTCATAAAATTTCGCACTATACAAGTTAGGTTCGAACTGAGCACACTATACACCTATTCCAGATTTGAATTGGGTTGGTTTCGGGTGAATCAAAATTGAGTTATCAGTCGAATTAAGATACAGGTAACGGACAGTTGTGCAGGAGTTAACGAGCATTTCGTGCGTAAACATAATGTAAGTTCACAAAGAAATCGTTCGCTAATTATTCACTAGGAATTATCTCGACTCACAACCGGGGTACCGAAGTCAACTGTACTTACTCTGTCAAGGAGCTTGGTAAAACAATATTGATTTAGTTGTCATTTTGTTAATCTTCATTTTTATGTATAAGATTCTTCTCTTAACGTACTAATAATAAAATAACCAACCATTTTCAATTTGGTTCTACACACATACACACACCCTCACACACACACACACACACACACTCGCTACATTAATATATGTATGATTTCAAGTTCCAACAGATTAAGAGCTAATAAAAGCGATGTTATATTTGCAAATTTCAAGTTATTAGGAAATCTTTATTTCAGTTTCTAAAAGAGTCACTTACATAAAGATTTGGGGTCGATTGTAACAGAACAGATCATAATCTGCCTGTTGTTGCAAATATAAAAATAATTACTAGTCCTTATTAATCTATGGTAATAAAATAATCAGATTTATGGCATTTCTTACAGCCATAGAAATTCAACGCTGAAAGCTTTAACGATTTGTGATTTGAGAGGTCTGGTAATAAATAACTTGTCAAGAGGTGTGCTATCGTAAGAACACTTGATTTTGGTACGATAATAATATTAACATTCCCATGAAACGTGAGGCGTCATAAATAAGACCTTTCAAGAAGCAAAAAAAATTAAACACTTCAAATCGATAAGCAAAATGCCCAAAATAATTGGGATAATTTGAACCTTATGTGCGCAAGCGCTGGTCATTGGGAGTCTCCTATGAAAATATTACGACAGTCGAATTTTGGGAGTTCGCGCGGGAAGCTGGTCTAGTTCTGGATAAAAGCTGAAACAATCCCTTTGTAAAACCGTATAGATTCAAGTAATTGATTAAAATCAGTGTTGATTAATGTAGATAGAATAAGTGTTAATTAGAACGAATTTTGATTATTACCTAAATATAAAGTCAGTGTTGTGATTCATGGCACTTGGTCATGTAATCAATTTAGTGTAGAGTAGAGTTAGTGTTTCAGATATCAGAGCACTGCGGGGCTGGTTCCAGATAAAGCTAAGTTGCATGTTTTTTTTATTGCTAAAAATACGTCTGATATTTGTCAAATTCTATCAATTTTTCAGATTACTATTTCCTTAGCCAAAGGTTAAATAATTCGCATAAAAGTAAATAATAACGTTGACTTAAATCATATGTATTTTTATCCTTTATTGATTTTATTTATGTGTTTCTTAGGGGAGGAGTTGTGTTTATTGTTTATTGAATTTCATTGTGTTTTCCCTTAGGAATTCCAGAATTATTATATTTTTGAACCATGAGACTAATTAATTTAATATTGATAATATTGTTCTAATTAATTAATATCTAAAGTTGATTAAAACTCGCATAGTAGTATATTCTGTTTTCAGGTATGACTATGATTTACATTGCAATTTTAACTGTATTTACAGTTTTCTCCGGTAGAGAGAAATTTTATATTTTGATCAATCTAACTATAGCTTGGTGCGAATGTCACCTTAGGCAATAATCTCCGAATGTGGGAAAGCCTTTTATAAGCTATGAGAAGTAATCTCAGTTGGATAAATCATTATATTATATTGAGAATAATATCTAAAAGTAAACCTGAAATTTGGAAATACTTTATATTCAGAAGCTGTCGACTTCTTGGACATAAACTCCCATACGAGGAGGTCATTTTTATCATGTTATGAGAAGTAATCTCAGTTGGATGAATCATTATGTTATATTGAGAGTAATATCTAAAAGTAAACCTGAAATTTGGAAATACTTTATATTCAGAAGCTGTCGACTTCTTGGACATAAACTCCCATACGAGGAGATCATTTTTATCATGTTATGAGAAGTAATCTCAGTTTGATAAATCATTATATTATATTGAGATTAATATCTAAAAGCAAACCTGAAATTTGGAAATACTTATATTCAGAAGCTATCGACTTCTTAGACATAAATTCCCATAAGAGGAGGTCATTTTTATCATGTTATGAGAAGTAATCTCAGTTTGATAAATCATTATACATGTATTATAAATATTGAGAATAATATCTAAAGGTAAACCTGCAATTTGGAAATATTTTATATTCAGAAGCTGTAGACTTCTTGGACATCAACTCCCATACGAGGAGGTCCTTATTATCATGTAGACTTAAAACAGTCTGTACTTTTATCCGTAAAGCGCGAAATAGGGGTCATTCGGTACTAACTAAAGATAACTAGCTTGGTAGAGTCTGACTCCGCATAAAAATTGGATCAGTCTGTACTTCACTAGTTAGTAGGTGTATATGCTGTAGAGATTTAGTGGACCACGGACTATTTTTGATATGAAAGTTGATACGGACTATTTTTTAGTAAGAAAGTTGATGGAGTGAATGGGTTGAATTAAATATCACAAAGTAGTTTTCCCCCTGAATGTGATTAATATTATTATTATATACGTAATTAAAACGATTATCTATCAAAATTAGTTACTTTAATTAAATGACAGACATTGAGGCTGGCTATAGGAATTGATAAAAGATTATGCCCTCTTATTCCCCCGACAGACCTGACATATGACTATGACTATGACTGTTTTGTGATAAGTCCAATTATTATTATTATAATGTAGATGGTATGTTAGCCAGCATACATCTTCTACGGAGGGAGCTATCCAGTAAGGAGACGAATGCTACTATACAGGGCGGTGGATGGGGCCCGTATCTATGCCGTAATAAAATCAGTACGATAGAATGAAGAATGATTATTATATCAATACCTATAAATCTATCTATTTGAACTTTTTATAGTTGTTCCATACTTGTTATATAATTTTAGTACATAAATACTTCGAAACATTAAACTTTATTATTGAATTAATACGAGGAATGGATGAGATTAAGTTAACTTCTGAATTAGTTCGTTTGTCTTTAGCACCTAAAAGATCCTAGGTACTACCACAACACAACGTAGGAGTCCTACCACTAACTAGACGATCATTGGCCACACTTATCATTAATTCTACTTTCCGTAACTTTAGAAATATAAATATATCAAATAAATACGGAATTGGATATAATAGGTAAGGTAATTAGAAGTAAATAGGTAGGCGACAAAAAAAAAATAGCCGGTTTTTACAGGACGCTTCATTCAGTATTAGGATAATGGATCAGTTGAGCTACCTCTAGCATTATTTCAACAGTCTGCAGATAACCCAACTGTTTCATGTCTTGATATAAGTACATTCTTTAACAAATGAGTATTTTAATTTGATCAACAGAAACTTACAATCTACAATCGAAAAAAAATTAAAACTACTATCAATATTTAATAAAATTAAAAATTGAAATCAAAAACTCTTTATTTCCATAAATACAATAAGTGTACACTTAGAAAAATAAATGTACACTTAGAAAATAAATGTAAGTACACTAAAAATTACCTAGGTATGCCAAAGTTGTACCTTTATTGGCTATGTTTGATTTTATTTGTGCTGCCTGTGTATGTGAACCAATTATACCATCTATCTATCTATTTAAATAACTAATTAGGTTCTAGTTTTCTTCGTTTATTTACGAACGAGTTGTTATAAGAATTTGAACTAGTCTAGCAAACTAAAAGCCATAGTTATTCCTCGAAGCAATACAAATACGACGCTAAAGGCATTATTTCACCGTTTCTATTAGAGAATATCGGTAAATTCAGTTCTGGCGTGATTTGTTGCGCAACTCGACGGTTCGTAAGTTACGTTAATACCTATCGGGCTATTCCAGGAGTTGTGGCCTAGTAGAGGACAACAGAAATTATTATTGCTTTATAGAATACTTTATGATACCTTTGAAATTAGGCTGGAATTGCGCTAAGCGCCTTAGTCACTTCTTACCGCCATCGCAACCGCTCTAGGTTCGCAGTATGGTTGAAGCGTAGAGTCGAACGAAAAGCACTCATATTTGATATGTTTTACGAAAAATGAAAAAAAAAAATGACTTAAAATTTCTGGATACTATTTATCCTGTGAAACTTAAAAAAGTGTCATGTGTTTTTTAGTTTCACAGGTTAGAAAGTGGTTCCTCAGCACTAAATCTTTTAATAGAATCATCCTAGATATCTTCGTTATTCCTAACACTCATTGAAAACATACAACCGCTTAGAGAACCTCCTTTGAAGACGATTGAAATGTGGTGTTTCTAGATTTGAAAAATCCATTTATTCTAAATTAGCTAGCCCGAGTTTATAATACCATAGGTAGAAGGTAATCGTAAACAATTGGTACATCCAGATGATAGGCACAAATCATAAATGAATCTGATGCAAAGGCGATGGTTCGAAAGTTATGTTAATGCATCAGTTTATTTATCACCTGAGGTTTTACGAGGCGCAAGGGGAGAAAAGAGGGGATGAGGAAATGGGGGTTTTCGCTATCGTGGAGCTTTAGACCTTAAATATCACTAAACGATAGGCTTCTGTAGAAGGCGGAACGTGAAACCGTAAAGATTGAGCGGGAGAAATTGACGAAGCATTGTTGCCTAAAATATTCATACACTCAAATGTTGCACCAACCCAGGTTGTGTCGCTGAATTCGGTGTGTAGACTGCATTAGCTTGTCCAGTCTTCGACATAAACCGCTGAAAACAGTCAACAACGTTCCACATGCGTTAATGTTTGGAATATTTTTTTTGTGTAACAGTTTTTAAGTCATTAAAGCCTCGTTCGTTAACAAACTCTCCATAGTTTGTTTGTATTTTAAACCGCTGACGCAAAAAGTTATAAGTTTAACGTGTCTGTCTGTGTATCTGTCTGTGGTATCGTAGCTCCCAAGCGAGTGTCCTTAGCCATGTTTCATGAAAATCGGTTTTTAAAATTTTTAATTTTGTGTGCTTGTTATTGTTGTTCAAACCGGCGCGGCGGCGGTATGAATACCTATTGTAGGCAGCCGATAGTGCTTCTTCAACTTCTCGGCGCCGACTTCGGCGAGTGTGATTCCATTAGGCGCACTCTGCTCACTATTTATAAAAATCATTTAAACATCTGCCAATTATGTACTCCAAAACAAACCGACCCAAATATTTCAACGTTAAACAACACTAACTCTAAATAACTGACTCTCGCCGCAAGCCAACATTTTCTATTACCCTGCACTTTAGATTAAGCGAGTTGCAAAATTGAAGCCATCGGGGAGGTAATTGCCTTTGAAGGAGTTTAATCACAAAGTTGCGCGTATCAACATGCCGCACGCTTTGTGCACTCGCTACACTACGCTTATGCGACGGCCGCACTTCAAGCGCCTGGATAGCTACCCAGGCGCTTGAAGTGCGGCCGAAACGAAGCAACCAGCGATCCTTCGATCGAATTAGAATTCTAACCAGGCGCGTGGCTTGCCCTATTCTGCTATAGCTTGACGATGACAATCGAATGGTGTCGTCCCAGAATGACAGATTTTGGTAATCTACTTTAGATGAAAAAAAAATTACAGATGGAAGGACGCACGCCAAAAGTAAGCATTCTATTTATCTCTCCGTGCAAATAGCACCATGATCTAGAAATTCTTTCAACCTGAGGATTCTACGTGATGATTCTGCGACGATTCTATTGTCATAGAAAATCAATTGGTTAGCAGGGCACCTGATGGCTTATAGTCCAAAACCCGAAACAGACATGAGACAGATATCACGTAAGCCACTAGCTTAGTTAGTCGCCGGATGTAGCGAGGCGCGTGGATATACAGGGTGGAATTTTGTAATGCCACCTGGAGGGAAAGTACTCTTAATACTGTAGATAGAAAATTTTACTCAAAGAAAACATTCCTTTATTTTTGAAAAGAAAGAAAACTGCATTCAAAGATTTTCGAAAATTCGCTTGCCACACCCGGGAATCGAACCGACTAAATTCTGTAAAAATTACACCCTGTACTTTTATTGCATAGATCGTTAGGGTCAATAATAAGGATGAAATCTCTCTAACAAACTTAATAAATTAAATGAAAGGAAAACCATGAAATCTTAAATTATAAATTGAATGGGTCAAGTTAAGCACTTTAACTTAAAGATCCATCTGTTTACTTGTGTCAGTAATTAATAATTATCATTGACGTCATTTATCCATTAAAATGACGAATTAATATTTAGATAAGACGATTGAAATTGAAATTGAAATACCTACCTGGATTGGTACCAACGGCACAATCAGATGGCCTGCGAGATCACCAGATCTCACCCCTTTAGTTTTTTTTTGTGGGGATATGTAAAAAATCTAATTTACATGAAATCTTATGCGAATGTAAACGAGTTGAGAGTTGAAGTTCAGAATACGATTTATAATATTCACCACAACACGTTATTAAAAGTTACTAGAAATGAATTCGTTAGAAGAATAAATTTGTGTATCCAAGAAAATGGAGCCCATTTTGAGCAACTAATTCGTTAGTTGACTTTTTATTGTAAATAATTAAAATGATTTCATGGTTTTCCATTAATTTAATTTATTATGTTTGTTAGAGAGATTTCATCCTTATAATTGACCCTAAAGATCTATGCAATAAAAATACAGGGTGTAATTTTTACTGATTTTAGTCGGTTCAATTCCCGGGTGTGGTAAGCGAATTTTAGAAAATCTTTGAATGCAGTTTTCTTTCTTATCAAATTTAAAGGAATGTTTTCTTTGAGTAAAATTTTCTATCTACAGTATTAAGAGTACTTTCCCTCCAGGTAGCATTACAAAATTCCACCCTGTATATAACAGATTCGGATTTTAAACTCAACGGCTAAATTCACGGATGGCAGGGGTGCGATTTGCTGTCATTTTTGACATCTAGTATTTTCTGACATTTGTTGTTATTTTCTGACATTTTCTGTCCTTTTTTGACATTTTCTGCTATTTTTGACATTTTCTGACATTTGCTGAATTTCTTTGCCTAGTAATATATTTTCGGTGCACGTGCACAGGACAACACACCAAGTATACCATGCGCAACACATAATGCAGCAGGTGCTATATTGAAAGCTGCGCTTAGTTCACCCAGGTGCACCAAGTCTACCCTGCTTACCACTTAATGTACCCAGGCTTACTCCAGGTGAATTAAGTCTACTGGGCCTGCGTCGCTGCCGGTCGCTGCTATCCCGGCGTGCATTGAGCCTTACCATCGCGCCTAGCAACGTACTATTGAAGCAACCCGCCAACCTAGTCGCCCACCTAGGCGCTTGCAGTGCGGCCGTGGCCTTATGGAGTAGGTAGCTTCTGCCTGCGGCTGCGGTCGCTGTTACCGGATAAAAAGTAATGTGTTTTGTTATTCAGAACCATGTTTAGCAACCTATAGGCAAGGTTTACATAGGATCGGTTCAGTATTAGCATGAAGGTGCAACCTTTGTATAAACCTTTCAATTAAAATAATCCCCTATCCCAGTTCAACTTATGTAGGTTTTTGAAAGTTCAGTTCAGTTCAGTTAAATGAAAGTTCAGAATATAAAATTGACAAAGATTAGCCACTTTTGTCATTTCGCTGAGCGCTGCGAAAGCGCTCTTTAGTATCACAGAGAGTACTAAAATTTGAACAATATACCTGTGCACTGTTGTTAAAGTAAATCCCGACATTGTAGTTCAATGGGCGACACAACGAGGTAAACAATGCAGTATCGACCATTCTTAATCCCCGCCGCGGGTTACGATCGCATCAAGAGTTTTCCTAGTTTTGCTATGCTATGTAACTTTGTAGTGAGGATTTTGCCCTTTGGTAATTTAAACGTAAAGTAAAGATAGTCGACAGTGATGAGAAGTGTCCTTTGACCAAAAACCCCATTGTAAAGCCACTTGCGAGCACTTCCGAGAGCACGTGGATATGTGAAACGGTGATATGATAAGTAATATTAGTCGGCCATGTTGTTGTGATTTGGCGGGTAATTTGACAATGACATTGATGGCTTCAAGCTTCTTCTTGGTTGCTTAGGGTTAGTTTAAATTATAAAAAAAACTATAATAAACCTGTTTTTAGGTTTTGTGGGTTCTGAAAATTAAAATCATTTCCTTTCATTTTTTCACACATAATTATTACATTGTGTCAGAAATAGTAACATAAAGTAGTAATTTGATACAGGTAATAGTTTTATTTATTTTATTTTATATGAGGTGTAGCGGGTTGTCAGCGGCTTTATCCCTTAAGCCGGCCTTCACAGGTAGGGGATAAGAGTTAAAAAGCGTTGACAGCCTGCCAACTCCCACCAGTGGCTCCCCGTAGCTGTCCTGCATGCAGCGGCCACACCTCGGAGAACCACGTCGGCTCGTGGGCTAAACCTGGTGGGGGGGACTTAACTGCCTCATGGCACTTAAGTCTTCGCGGCTGACCCCCGCATAGTGCAAGAACCTCGGCATTTATGCAACCCTCCTACGGTGGCGAGCACACAGGCTCCGTGTTAAGCCTTAAGGTTGACGATAAGGGTCTGTAGCAATCGTCGGCCAATCACACTGAAAAGAGAAGGAAAACTTGAAACAAACCCGACTCGGTGCAGTTGTAAAGCACCTGCGACGGAACCGATTCCGCATGTATTGACTCTGTCTTTCCTGTGGGTCCAATCGGGGAAGTGGAGAGGGTTGCGCAGGTTCTTGGGAAGTCTTGTGTAACCTATTTGAGTCCCAGGCGTTGTAGTGTTCGTGGAGAGGTCACTCCGCTCACCTTTGGCCTGCCAGGGTGTAAAACAACACGGGGAGTGACAGTTACCGGTGATAAGCTCGCGTAGATAGACGTAACGCGCGGGCGCCAGGGGTCACTCTCGTCAGTGGGAGGGTCCATCGCAGGCCCACTGATAAGGTACCGCCCGCTTCGAGCTGGGCAATCCCCGGCCAATAAGGTCCTTATCCGTCTCGGTGCTGGCTTGTCCCCTCTGGGTGAAGGGAGCACTAGGATAAAAACTAGACAGCTGGTGCCGTCAACGAACTCACCTGCCGCTAACAAGAAAAATAATAAACAAAACCACACAAAAACTCACCAGTCCATGCGTTTTGGGACATGGAATGTCCGTACCATGAGGACAGGCTTCCCGACCATCGATGGAAGCTTAAATTGCGTTCAAGACCTACGCAAAACTGCAGTGATTGACATGGAACTTTTAAAACTCAATGTTTCCATAGCAGCTCTTCAGGAAACTAGACTGGCAGATGAAGGGTCAATAAAAGAAGCACATTATACCTTTTTCTGGAAAGGCAAAGCCACTGCAGAGGTTCGTGAACACGGAGTCGGTTTTGCCATTCGGAATGAGCTTCTGTGCGCTATGGAGACCCCTAGGGGAGTATCGGAGCGTATCATGGTCTGTCGCTTAAAGACTAATAGCGGATATGTCACACTCATTGCTGCCTACGCTCCAACGCTAACATCTTCTCCTGAATCTAAAGATCAATTTTATGAGGACTTAAGTTCCACTTTAGGTAAGGTTCAGTCAGGGGATCGCCTTGTCATCTTAGGTGACTTCAATGCGCGTGTCGGGCAGTCTACAACATCTTGGCCTGACTGCATGGGTCAACACGGTATTGGTACTATCAATGAGAATGGTCAGCGACTCCTTGAGTTTTGCTCTCGAAATGCGCTTTGTGTCACAAACACTTACTTCAAGGGAAAATTTATGCGTCAAGTGTCTTGGAAACACCCCCGCTCGGGCCATTGGCATCAACTCGACGTGGTCCTTACGAGGAGGAGAAACCTTAGCGACGTCTTGCATACTCGCTCCTTTCACAGCGCAGATTGCCATACAGACCATTCACTGGTAGTCAGTATCTTCTCCTTTAAGCCCCGTAAGATCCACTCAGCCCGCACTCCCGGTAGAAAGAAACTCAAAGTTCCATCCCTACATAGCACTAATTTAATACAAAACTTCTCAAACCTGGTAAATACAGAGACAGCTTCCTGGGATCCTCAGGTACCTGCTAGTCAGGAATGGGCCAGAGTAAAACACCTCCTTACTAATACTGCTGCGGAAGCATTTGGCTATCAGGAATCATCCAAAACAGACTGGTTTCAGGATAACATCGAAGTTTTTAAGCCTCTCCTTGATGCAAAACGTCAGGCTGCACTTAAATTTAAGGTAAATCCATGTAGCAAAGCAAAAGAAGAACTGAGTAAAGCGAAAGCTGTACTTCAGCGCACCACTCGTCACTTTGCCAATGCTTATTGGCAAGAGCTGTGTATGAGCATACAAGCATGCGCGTCTACAGGGAATTTTGCCGGGGTTTATTCTGGCATTAAAAAAGCTCTAGGTCCAAAACCAATATTTACTGCTGCTCTCAAGGAACGTGATGGCACTGTGATCACGAATGCAGACCGACAGCTCAATCGTTGGGTAGAGCATTACACCGAGCTCTACTCCCAACCAGTTGATATTCACCCATTAGCTACTGATCCTATTACGAGGTTGCCAACTCTAAGAGAACTTGATGAAATTCCCACAGTCGACGAATTTCATTCTGCTGTCGTACAACTCAAATGCAGGAAAAGTCCTGGCAGTGATGGTATCCTTGCCGAAGTTATAAAAATCCCATCTGTTGCTCCAGTCCTTTACAATCTTTTTGTTAAATGCTGGGAGGAAGAACACATTCCTCAGGATATGCGTGATGCAAACATCGTTACCTTATACAAAGGTAAGGGCGACCGTGGAAACTGCAACTCATACCGCGGCATTTCTCTGCTTAGTATAGTCGGCAAATTGCTTGGTCGCATCATCTTGGCCAAGCTGCAAAAGCTGGCAGATCGCGTCTACCCTGAGGCTCAGTGTGGTTTCCGAGCACAACGATCTACCACAGACATGATTTTTACTATCAGACAGATCCAGGAAAAGTGCAGAGAGCAGAACACTCCCTTGGTCATAGCCTTTGTAGATCTCAACAAAGCTTTTGACACGGTTAGTAGGGAAGGCCTGTACAAAATCCTGAATCTGATTGGCTGTCCTCCGAAACTTCTCTCCCTTATCAAATACTTTCACCACGATATGCAAGGTGCCGTCGTGTATAACGGCAGCACGTCTGAGCCATTCAGCATGGCCAGAGGTGTCCGTCAAGGTTGTGTTCTAGCTCCAACCCTGTTTGGGATATTTTTCTCAATGCTCTTCAAGGTAGCTTTTGGAGACTCGTCACAGGGTATTCACTTACATACTAGAAAGGATGGTAAACTCTACAATATTTCACTTTTAAAATCCAAACGACATCGCGAAGATCTCTTTGTCAACAGCCTGCTTTTTGCCGACGATGCAGCTTTTGTTGCCACATCACAAGAAGAGCTCCAAGTTATGATGGACAAGTTTGCATGGGCTTAAACTTTTTTCCATGTCCGTGAACACCAAAAAGACCGTGGTGATGGCACAGGGACTCATCGATACACCTAAAATTTTATTAGAAAACTCACCTCTGGAAACTGTGGACACTTTTTGCTACCTGGGCTCCACTGTCTCGAGTAATCTCTCGCTGGATTCAGAGATCAATATACGTATTGGCAAGGCCTCTACGATGTTCGGAAAGTTAAGTAGAAGAGTGTGGGAAAATAAACACCTGTCAGTAAAAACCAAGATGACCGTGTACCAAACATGCATCTTGTCCATAATCTTGTACGGGGCTGAGACCTGGACATCGTATGCCAAGCAGGAGAGAAAACTCAATAACTTTCACATGCGCTGTCTTCGGAATATCCTGCAAATCACTTGGAAGGAAAAGATCACAAACGAGAAGGTACTTGAAACTGCAAAACTGCCCAGCATTTCCGGCTTGCTGAAACAGCGTCGGTTACGTTGGCTTGGGCACGTGTACCGTATGTCACCATCTCGTTTGCCCCGTCAAACTCTACTGGGGGTGGTAGCTGACGCCAAAAGACCCGTCGGTAGACCGAGACTACGCTATAAGGACTCTGCTAAGCGTGATATGCTAGCTTTTAAAATAGACCTGTCAAATTGGGAAGAGGAATCGGAAGACCGTGATCGGTGGCGCAAAACATTAGCGGAAGGAGTTATTGCTCATGACGTAGCATGGTTCCAAAAGCTAAATGAAAAGCGAGCACTGAGGCACCAACGGGCTGCGGCGGCTGTCGCAGACCCACTACTATCCACCGGGGTTCACAGATGCCAATACTGCGGCCGCATGTGCCATTCCCGCATAGGCCTTACAAGTCATCTACGTAAGTGCCGAAAAACGAACACTACATAAACCATCCTTCGTGGATGTAAAGGCCATTGATGATGAATAGTTTTATTTATTTTAATCATAACCATAATTATATTTAGCCTGGTCTTCTTAGGTTTTACATAATTGAAACCTTATGGAAGACTTAAAGATACCTAAAGTCTGGTTTATAACAACGAGTTGACATAAGTGCTGTGTAGTTCCCCCTTCATCATAGGGACTTCTTAGGGTCTGGGTATCAATAAATCAACCTGAGTTGTATAGGCATGTGTTTTTCTTGAGAAAATGTCATGCGTGACGAGTGATGGTCTTTAAAAAAAATAGAAAATAAACTTTGAGATGTATAGCGGCGTTTATTAATTCTGTAGGTACTCTACAGTAGAGTGCAGTCTAGGGTAGAGTACAGTCAACGGTAGACTACAGTGTCTCTCCGCCCTGCATGGCTATATCTGTCTGTAAATTAGACATTTCATAATCTTCCTTTACCTATGCTATGTTAGACAGACTTGTGACTCTTGTACCTGATTAGTTAGATGACAAGACTATCGTCGGCAATACACCCGTGTGGTAGTGGCAGCCCCTAAATGTTAAACGAGCGTAACAACGATAATACACCAAAACTAGCCCAGTTTTACCAGGAAGCAACCGAGTAAATTGCATACATTTTCCTCGCGTAAACTATACAAAAACTATGAAACCGTTAAAAACTTTATGCATAACACATTGTTCGGGACACGCGAGCCTGGAATCACTTGCTTTATAGCGAGATTCAATTTGTTTGTTTATGAGCGCGCGCGACAGACCGAATTTTAATCTTTTTAGGGAACTGTTTTGTGAAACTAACTTGTACCTCGCAAGCCAACGTGTTACTATTGTAGTAGCAAGCTGCAACTACATTAGGAAAACGTAATATTTAGCACACGTTGGAACTTGGGACATGTTAGACTCCCCTGGGACATACTTACTTTGTATGGCGTCAAACAATTTTAGTCACTATAGTGCTTCATTGGCGCCGGTACTTTGGTGTCTTGCACGGTTTTGCGCTCAACACGCTGATAAAGCTGAAGAAATGAATAAATTCACTGAAGAAAAAATTTAAGCAAATTATTTCTGATGGTTGGAATTCAACTTTTGACATTGCTCTTTTTGGCTCCCATAGTGAGCAAAAAAAGCAACTTTGCATCTCTGCCTACACCATACAAAATAAAACTTTTACAGAGGCATTAAAAATAAGCTTATGATAGGTATCACAACCTGCAAATGGAATTTTCATTTTTTTTCCTTTAATTATAATCCTTTAATACATATATATATCTTTAATATTTAAATCCTTTAATATCCATTAATAATAAAATAAAATTAATAATACCTTAATACCTTTAAATAATTGAATTCAAATGTAATTAAAATACGAAAATGTGACGTTTCGTCCAATTCAGTGTGGACAAGGTGTACGAGGAGCACCAGGGTAGAACTAAGTTCTAGCATGTCGTTCATCACGCTAGAGAGCTTTCTATGAGGCCCTAAATCACCCGCCATTTCATAATGTCACACGAAAGACCTGTTCCAATTTTCTACATGATATACTCTATCGCCGTAATACAGCTTCTAAAAGTGGGTCGCTCTGCTTTGCCCATTAAGGCGATATTCCTTTGTGCTAATGCTTTTCATGCATCTTTCATCTCATGCATTTTTGAGGCCGCGCCTCGAGCTAAATTGGGTCTTATAGGATTCTTATACAAAACCTTATAAAGTAAAGATTGTTGGGGAAAGTTGTTGCCACGGCTTGAGGTGAATTTTACACAGAGTCTTAATAATGAGAAAACCAGCAAAAACATTTATTATATTAAGCCTATAGGGTCCCACTGCAGGGCAAAAGCCTCCCATTCCTCCGTCCACTTATTTCTATTAACTCTCTGCAGCTGAGATGGTGTCTCATGGACACCGCCAAACTAATATGTTGTTGCCATCTCGCAATTTGGAGTGATACCGTTAAAGGAGGCCGAGGAAATCATGGAAATCAGGGACGCTTAGCTAGATTTGGCCACTCTTTTTGGTATGAGTACAGCTGATCCTTCCATCTAAGCTAAATCATTAAGCTAAATAAAATTAAGCTAAACTAGCACTAAACTTTCGATTAGGCGGTATGATTCGCCACTTAGTTTGTACAGTAAAGTAGTTCTACATAACAAACTAAAGAATCATCAGAGGATGGTCCATGTCAATCATCTAAATTGGAAGCCAAACGCACAAACAATCAGAGTTGGAAAACTACTATTTGGAATAGTCTAATAAAAAAAAAATAACTATGAAATGGATGCCGGTTGTTCTCTTTGCTCAAAACGCTTTGTATTTTGATTGTAAAAGTAAATAAAACGTGAACCGCGAGTCGGACTAGCGCACTAACGGTTCCGTATAATTGTAAGACCTTGTTTCTTGCCAAATATCATGATTCTAGATCAACGGGGAGTAGGTGACCTGTATATTTTGATCCATAACGAGAATTAAGATTGATTTTTTAGTTAATTAACTACAAATATACGGTTTTCAAATTTTTCCCTTTATTTGTACCTGCCATAAGACCTTGCTTCTTGCCAAATTTTATGATTCTAGGTCAACGGAAAGTACCCCATAGGTTTTAGTCCGTGGCGAGAATCAAAAGTATTTTTTTAAATGAATATGCTATAAATTTACGGTTTTATGCTTATGCTATAAGACCTTGACTCTTGCCAAATTTTATGATTTTATGTCTACGGGTCTAGGTCTACGGGTCCATGGGAGGTACCCTACAGGTTTCGTGTGCATACGAATGCTTTGGAAATTTCGGACGGCTGTAACTTATGATTGCGTTGACCTAGAAGTTTAAATATTATCGAAGGTTCAAGAGGTTTTCGGACTTGAGTATTAAGGTAATGTTAATTTCAACTATATACCTCCACGCGGTCCTGAGAAAAGGAGGTTGACAGACGGACAGACAGACGGACAACAAACTTATCGTATAAGGGTTCCTTTTTTACTTTTGAGGTACGTAACCCTAAAAATAACGATATTGAACCTGACCACGAAAACTTTTAAATCCGAAAGCACTCACGAGAACTCGGTCACAATCGTTTTAAATCAAGCAGGAAAAATTACTCAGAGCACTTTTGAGTTCCAAACTTTTCTCTTTGGCTGCGCGGCTCTCATTATTGTGTTCACGTTTCGGACTTTTGTGTCGCATTTTGTGAGCTTACAGCGTGTTATAATAATATTGTCTTTTACAAGCTTTCATTTAAGTTGCCCTGTTAGTTTGTATGTATGTAAGTGTGTGTAAGACAAATTTTGCAACTGAATATTAGACCAGTTGTCCTCGACCGCTGACGCTGAAGTTTTGCACAATTATGTAAGTTTGGTGAATGCATGTATGGTAGGTACCTGAAGAAGGTGGTCAACTTCTAAACGAAATGACGTAACCTCGTCGAGTTTGGGTTCGTTGGATTTGTCTTCCTAAGCATTCCATCAACAGGACCCTGGTCACCATCTAGGACCCTTTGGTCCACATCAGGTCCAAAGGGTCCTAGATGGTGACCATGGTCCTGATGATGGAGACCATCATCATCAGCCTATATTAGTCCACTGCTGGACATAGGCCTCCCCTAATGAGCGCCATAGCGCCCTGTCTTCAGCTTGCCGCATCCAGCATCTGCCTGCAGACCATAGGAACTAATAATAATAAACGAAACGAGGTAAACTCATCGAGTTTCGGCTGAATTTTTGAATAAAAGCTTGAGCTTAAGGTAAATATCATGAAATCAGAGTAGAAGCGTATGTTTTCAATCTCTCTTTCTTCTCATAACTTGAAGCCTCAGAAACGTTTCGTCGACAGACACGGCGTCTACTTCAATCTTATTTTTACAATCTCACAAAACGGCAGGTTTACGACTCGCGTGCGGAACCCACATGGGACCCGGCGGGTCTAATGCAGGTATTGTGTTTAACCCTGGCGTTTTTAATTAATTGCGCTGAACCCTAAACATTTCAGATGGTTTTATTTGGACGTTTAGATGAGATTTCGCGGGTGTTTTGTGCAACATGCTTTGGTGTTTCATTAATTAAATTTAGGGGTTTGGTTTAGGAATGTTTTGGACATTTAAATTAGGCTCTAGTAAATTGCAGGTAATAAGCTGGGCAATGAATTGGTAAATTTAGTATAAATACATTATTTTTATTTCGAAGACTAATTCCTATACTTTTCCACTCTTGGGTAAAATGGCCAAAAACTGAAAAATAGGGAAGCATTTTCACAATACTTTTTTTGTGTCATGATAAACTGCCGTTGTATTTGAATACATCACCATCATCCGCAGCCAGATTTTTCCCACTGCTGGGATTATGCTTCTCGAAGTTTGTGCCGCCCATTACAGTCCTGAGCTAGCCGCATCCAATTTACCATCTGTAAGATAAATTAGATATTTCATAATCAGATATATCATAAAAAAAATATAATACCTTTAGTGACTTGATTTTTAATCAACCCACCGTTAATCTATGTGGACTTCCTTAGACATCTCGTCTCTTATCTTCATCCAAATACATCTTAACCCGCGTCTATAGTACAATGCAAACTCCGTGACACCCTTCCCACGATGTGTCACAACTAGGCAGAGGGTGAATTATGATAATTATCACATGACGCGCCCGTCATGTCTTGTAACACATTCAGATAAAGGCCTGAGGGTGGTAGGAGGGGGAGGGGGGAGAGGCGAACGTGCGCTGAATTTTATGGATAGTTTTGTCTCTGCGACTTCAAAAGAGATATTTTTGGCAGATGGCATGAACTTTGGGAGGCGTATCCATGGAATTTATAGTTATCTACTAAAAAGTAGGGGCATATCTCTAACGCCAGGGGAAGTCACCTTACCTCAAACAGTATTAATATTATTAGTTTTGTGTATCGTTAGCTGCTGAACCTGCATTTTTTGTCGCTCTTACCTCTTGGCGATCGCATAAGTAGCACAAGGTATATGTTTACCTCAAACAGTATAATTTATATAGTTTTGTTTATCGTTGCTGAACCTGCATTTTTTTCGCTCTTACATCTTGCCGATCGCATAAGCACCACAAGGTATAAGGTTCAAACACTTATGCACTGTCCTGTGCACCTGGCTACTCTCTTTTGAGACTAGCCACCGTGACCGAAGATTCGGCTAGGAGGACATATCATCATCAGGTACCGCAAGACACCGCATTGTATGGTTTTTGGAAATATGACGAATTAGAGATTTTACGAACCAATATGCAATGTATCTAGAAACGATCCATCCTATTTCCTAACTACGATATTTATGTATTTATTGATCACAATGATCACCAACGTAGTGTACACTAAAATTAGCATAGAGGTACCTTAGTAGAAATCATGTCAAGATTCAGTTTAATCATATGAAGACAGCATGCAAAAAATTATCATGGGCGAGTAACATAATCACTACATAGTATAAAACAAAGTCGCTTTCTCTGTCCCTGTATGCTTAAATTTTTAAAACTACGCAACGGATTTTGATGCGGTTTTTTTTAATAGATAGAGTGATTGAGGTTTATGTATAATGATAGTAATAGTAGTATTTTATTGCACCCGTGCGAAGCCGGGGCGGGTCGCTAGTAATGGATAAAATATAAATACAAATTTATTGTTGGATTTGATTCGGGTAAAATAAAAGAATTCAATTAGTAGTCAAGTAGTTAAAATATTTATATGTTCAGTTTTTTTAACTGGCAGAAGCCTTTATTCACAAAGAAAATTACACTAGTATTTACAATTGAAACAACTGAGCTAACTGCAGACTGTTGCAAACAGTCTACAGGTAGCTCAACTGATCCATATCAATACCAGTCGGAAGCGTCCCCAAACCGCATTGCCACGCTGTATGGCAATGCTGATGCGCTGTGACAGATACTCACCTCTCGGGTCATGCGTCCGTTCGACCAGATGCTATGTTCGGTAGGTACGAGAATGATTATGAGAACTTCAAGGAATAGTCAGTTTAGCATTCACCAACATCGTTTTACGAAAGAGCAAATAACTTGTGAACAAAGTCGCGGAGAGAAGCTAGCTAGATAAGCAACACAAACAAACCGAGAGCAGCCCAAAGTTGAAGATTACCTAAATGATTAGCAACTTTCCGTGGAACTCCGCACTGCGATGCATTTTACATTTTATCATAATGAATACAATGTCTTCGCCTCTCGGGACAACTCTGTAGCGGTCTCGGTGAGAGGATAGAATGGCTGGACACGAGTTTTGTGCAACTGTATTTGTTTGATGGGTATGATAGCTGGCGAAATTACAAGAGACGATTACAGGGAACCATAGATAGACAGATTACAGTAATTAAGACCTATGCCTTGAGGCAAAGGTCTTGTAATTAGTCTTGTTAACGGGCAGTGTAGCGAGATCCAGATCTAGGGCGATGACTACTTAGAATCCATCAGAAATGCCATTTACTTGTTCCACTAATTAGACAGAACAGTATAGACTCTTCTGGTACGTGGTGGTATAGACCACCACGGTCTGTTAAGTACACTTAGTATGAATGCGAGAAATATTAGAAGCTACTGAAAAATGTCTTTAAATTTTTAAGTATCTTCTTTATTTTTTTATGACTGAAACTTTTTTTTACCACAGGGTTGCCTAGACGAGATCGCTAAAAGCGATAAGTCCAGTATTACTATTCCTAACATTAATTTCTTTATCGTTATTTCTATCTCTTTGTGGTACAAACAGTGTTATTTATCTATTCTTAAATTCTTAATATGTAGATATATACATACATTATATATCTTTGCGTATGTTTTAACTTGTGTGTGCAGCACAAGTTTAAACATATGGTTAATATCTAACTTTTATTAAATTTTGTGAAAGCAATTTATTGCGTCCAGTTGCAACACATGTTCCTAGCAACTCCTTACTTATTTAATTCTTTTGTACTTAAGAAAATCGGTTTAGCAAACTCCCGAGGAAATGTTTACAGTGCCGAGCAAAATAACTATTGTGGTCGCCTTTTGTGTTCTGAACTTGACTCTTAAAGCGAACCGAAGGGACGTTGTTTAAGCGAAATGTTTTGTTTAGAAAATGAAAAAACTGTTCAATATTTTCTCGGAAATTAGATTTGGATTGTAGAGTTGAGACGCTGTTCTTGATGGAAAAATCACAAAGAGAATATAATCATCACTTCAAACAAACAGTGTTAAGTTCGCAAGCATTTCACTGGAGCACTAGCGGTTAAAGGAATAACCACACTATTGTGAAGTGGTGTGTTGTGTTGTGCTGCGTCAGACGTGCGAGAGAAGGATATCGATCTCATACAACATGAATGACTAAAATTGGTACAGTCTCAAATCCCACACAAAAAATTTACGACTCGATCACGTGTGGATACGAAAAAACAAGAACAAGGGCTCAAGTTGCAATTTGAGGAGGTACATAACTAAACCCAGTGTAACCGAGCCTTACATCAAAACTTAGTTTACAACCGTAGAACGTAAACGTAACCGAAACCGTAACCCACGTTCATAAAACGATAGTTGTTTAGTACACGTAATAACTCTTAGTTAACGAGTTGCCGATGTTTTACTATGTCAACGATGTGGCTTTAAAATTAATGTATATTTTGCGACGTGAGTCATTTTATTGCGAGTAAATTAAACTCTGGATGGAGTAAAATATTTCTGTTTGTCATATTGCTATTGCTTTTAAGGCATTTCTCATTTCAATTTAGTACGTTTAGTTGGATTTAGCACAATCCAAACCAAAATGAAAAAGTTTTCGAGAACGTGAAAGTTTACAACCGCTTGTCAAATTTCACTCCTACGGCCAAAATGCAACAAAACATTAAAAATCATTAACCCCCGACGCAAAAATAGAGGGGTGTTTGTTAGTTTAGTTAGTTTAACGTGTCTGTTTGTGTATCTATGTATCTGTCTGTGGTATCGTAGCTCCCAAACGGATGAACCGATTTTCGTTTAGTTTTTATTGTGTCTTAGATAATTTTATCTCGAGTGTTCTTAGCCATGTTTCATGAAAGTCTATCTGGGGTGTTAAATTTGTTTAAATTTTGTTCTTGTTTTAAAACTATAATATGCATGGAGGGATCAGGGGAGCCTTCTCCCAACAGTCGTTATGGCTTATTGTAATTGTATCCGAGTTCGTAATAAACATTGTATCAGCGTCACACTATGAAAAGTTTCTTTCAGTATGCAGTAGGGTCGCTGCAAAGAGCAAAATGTAAGGTAGGAAACGTAAACTTTTAATAGTTTTCGTCAACAATGCAAATCTTATAATTAGGCCTTGTTTCGAGTAATTATTCTGTTGATGAATTTTTGTCCAGTGAATTTGAGTAGGAAGCAACTTGTTCCAGCGGGATCGTTCACCTGGTACAAGAATAATACGTAACCTCGTATCAGCATTGGATAATATAGATTTTTTAAGCTAATATCTCCGTCGAATCGGACCAGAATTTCCAGATATAACTCATTTTAAACCAACGTATTCTTCGATGAACCCTTCACTCAGCCGGTGAATGTCATAAAAGCCGCCTGATTATGAAGTTCCGGGTTCAAATCCCGGATCGGACCAATAGTTGTTATTGGGGTTTTTCTAGCAAGAAAAATTCACAGTAGCAGACCGGAGTCAGGAAGTAGGCGGTGTTACACCCCCGTGCCCGTGAAAGCACGTTAAGGCATTGGTTCTGCGCTTGACCTCTCCCCGGTGGTGTCGGTCTGCCGACCCTTCGGATTATGAGAGTGAGGGAATAGAGAGAACACCTGTGTTTGCGCACACACTTGTGCACTATAATATGTCCTGCGCATCTGGCTAGCCTCCGATGAGACTGGCCGCCGTGGTCAAAACTCGGGTAGGAGGACATCATCATCAAGAGCCGCCTGAAGGAATATGCCAGAGGAAGGGCAGCAGCTTCGTTCTGCGTAGTTTTAACACCTCCACTGCGATCACCAATCCGCCAAGCGTGGTGATTATGACATAGCCTATGGTCTAGGGGAAGTCATGTTTAGCAGTTGACGTCCATATGTGTGCTCATGAACAGAAGTTATTTTTTATAGGCGAAATTATTTTTAAGTCGGACCAGCAGTTATAGCGAGAATACATTTCAAGCAAACTTACAAAAGAATTTGTTTAATGCTAGCGAAATCATTTTTAAGTTGTACCAGCAGTTCTAGCGAGAATACATTACATATAGTTAGCAAATGTAATAAATAATCACCAAAAAAAAAGTTAAAGGTAACTACATATTAAGTTTACTTTTCGTTAAACTATTAAGTTTAGTTTGCTTTGCATTTATGTAGAAAGAAGAAAGGCAAACAACTTCTGAAGTTATCAGTCGAGTTCGCATCAATTTAAGATCTCTCCATTATAATTTGATGCGTGTATACTTCTTAATTTATTTGAGTAAAACAAAATATACTTAGTATGTTTTTGTTCCATAAAGTTCCTACCGCTAGACAACATCTTGCTGTTTTGCAAAACAACAGAATAAAAGTAGGTATGAGCACAGAGCTGGGAAATTACGGAAGTTCTAACAGAGGCGAAAAAAATATTGTTTAATTGAGTTTCAAAATGAACATAACCACAATGAATCCTTTGCTGACAGGTAGAATACCTATGAGCTGTCTGTAATGAAAGCGGACCGTAGTGAATGTGTATAAAATATCCTTTACCATGGTGTAAAAATAATATCCGAAAGCATGACCATCACGACATAACGTATTAGAGGCTCGCTTCTGCTCTTGCAAAACCTGTATAAAACATAGCCTAATTTTGTCACTCAGGGCTATTGTAACTTTCTATTTGTAAAATAATTTTAAATTTTATTAATAATTTTGAACATTTTCCCCCCAACTCACAAGCAAATTCATAAAACAAACAAATACCTCCTTATTATAAGAGTAGATTCTGCTGTTTTCTTAACGCGTCCCTCTTCCCCTTTTCTCCGATGGCGCTCAGTCTTTTTTATCTATACTAATATTATAAAGAGGAAAGGTTTGATTTTTTGTTTGTTTGTTTGTTTGTATGAATTGAATAGGCTCCGAAACTACTGGACCGATTTGAAAAATTCTTTCACCGTTAGGAAGCTTACTTTTCAGGGAGTGACATAGGCTATATTTTATCCCGGAATTCCCACGGGAACGGGAACTACGCGGGTGAAACCGCGAGGCGATCGTCTAGTCGTGAATAAACCTTCGTTTAAACACAATCTCACCTAATGGTTAGTGTCGATGTGGCCGATGATGTATCATGATGGTCTAGAAGACAACTATTCACTCTTGTCTTGATGAGAACCCAGGTTATAAAACAGAAGCAGAAACGTGTCTTGAGTCGCCTCTATCAATGTTTGAACCCTGTCCTCTGTCACAACCTGAGGCGCTCCAGGCTTTCTTCGACTTAATCAAAGTTTTCTCTTTACATTAATTTCCATTTTAGAAGGAACGGGGCTAAGTATGGATTAGTCTTGATTTATTTCATCTCTTACTTTTTAAGTGAGTACGGCGTGACAATGTTTTATTTTACGAGTACGATGGCTATAAATGGTAGTTAGGCTTAAATGAAACCCAATTGAAGTTTTTGTCAAGCCCTTACACTCAGGGTAAAAAAAAAAAAAATATTATTTGATTCCATGTAAAGTTAAAACAAAAACAAACTAGCTTTTCACGCTGAACGGAATCGAGTAGGAATAGGATTGAATCCGTTAAATAAAAACGTATGAAGGATCGTTACAGTTCGTTTCTTTTTATACGATTCCCTCGACGTCCAGCGTGTTCGATTCGAGTTGTTAAGCATCCAGTTAGATGATTCATGACATCGCCACCGTCATGTTTTTTTTCCGGCTTGTAAAGTTATATTACCTTAGGCTATTTGAAAAAGCCTTGACGGTCGAATAGTGCCAATAAGAACATAGCATTATATACAAATTTGCCTAAGCTATCAAACTGTAGTTTACAAAGTAACTTTTATGATATTTGCGGACATAAATACAAAACTGTCCTGTGTTTAAAGTCCTGCTTCATCGGCTAGTGTTGGAATCCGGAGTCAACGACCGAGAAGAGACCGCTACTATCTCTCGGGTTAAGGTTATGGTAGTGGGAGTTATAACTACTGGAAGGGGCAGATATATATGCTAAAGCCTAAATGGCCTGGATTTATTTTCTGTCGTAATCTTTGACCTATCCTGAGGCTATGACCACGCCGTAAGGATTTTGTCCTTACCGCGTGGTCATAGCCACAGGATCTGATCATTTTTGTACAGCATCGCCTATCCCGTAAATAAGCAGAGCTTGTGTCATAGAAACTGGATGTCAGATATACTATAGTACTTAAATACAGTCGTCTGTTTCAACAAATTAACGTTAATGTCTCCGAGTTCCACGTCGTAGCATGCTCTCAGAATTCCACGTCGTAGCAAGCTCTCCGAGTTCCACGCCGCGCCGTACAAAGTCCCCCGAGCTCTACGTCGTCGTAGCAAGCTCTACGAGCGAAACGATGAGGTAAACTCTACGAGCCATGATTCGTAGCAAGCTCTACGATGTATATAGGTACCAAACCGATCCTTTTGCTATAAATCGTAACTTTAGTTTTGCTCTAAGCTGCTAGCATCTCTGAGAAACTAGGACAGTTATTTTTTACTTTAATAAAGTCACTTCTAGTAAACCAGACTCTCCCTGGCCCCCATTCTTCTCCAAGATCATTACGTCTGAGGGTCCAAGTGCAGTAAACTTTAATAACCTCCCCGTAATTAGGGTGTTTTATGGGTTCCTATCAGGTGTTACTCAACTTAATGCCCCCTTGGAATTCTTTCAACTTGCCGTAAAAACTTCAGCTTTTCACGACGTGTTGGAAATATTTGAGAATCCGAAAATATCAACTTATAGCGCCATCAACGTTTTTCTAACCAAACGTGAAGGAATTGTATTCTGAAACTCGTATGAAGCCTCATTCTCATTTACCACTCCAGCACACTTTTAAAATCGAGAACGTATGTTCTTGTTTTTTTAACGTTTTTTTAATTAAATACAATCGTTGTGTAAAATGACGTTAAACCGTTATGTTTTGTAACACTACGATTATTATTTTGCGACTCGACAATCGAAAGAATCGTCAAACAAATTTTTGAAACCGGCTTCTTTTATGGATCGAATACATTTGTTTTTAGATAAATTCACATTCGTTGTTTCCCATTTTAATAAATTTTCAGCAACGTCGCTCCTTTGCGCCATCACTAATAACCAAACTTCCGCACTCCCATCTGAATAATGTTAACCCCAAAATGTCCCGGTACAGTAATAACAGCGGAAACAATATTATTTGAATAAATACGCAGTTATCGAGAGATTGGGATTCACTGACCGCCAGCGAGCCCTAGAGAAGGGTTAGATTAGACTCCACATAAACTTTCAGCACTTTTAAGGTTCTGGGTAAAGTGTAATTGTGTGGACAAAATGTATTATCGAGTGGAGAAACGAAAAATATGGAGGCAGCGCCTGAAAGACTGAATGTTTCGTTGTGTCTGCGACAAATGTTGGCGGCACGTGCGCAACAATTCAGACGGCATGTCCGCGACAAATATCAGTGGAATGTCTGCGACATAATATGTCTTTTTAAAAAGTAAATTTCGTGCTGTCGACAATGTTTATCAACATGGCAACATAACCTTTTGGTGTGTTGACTCTTAGATGTGTAGGCGCCAACATGTCACTTACCAAGCGGCCAACATCCAACCCGTATGGTTGTGTCGGCTGCGTTAACGACTTTAGTGTATAGACTCCTTAATGTAGGATGCCTTGTGGCCAGGTGGGATGACGATCTGCGAAAGACTGCTGGCAGATCTTAGATCAGGCAAGCTGAAAACAGAGTGGTTGTTAGGTCTTATTTCCAGCTTCTAGAATTTAACTTTTTAGTACAGTATAGTTTTTTTAAGGCTTTCCGGAAGTTTTTTTTATTATGAAGCATGAGTCAGCAGGACCACTTTTTGTTGAGTCTTAAGGGAGGCCTACGTCCATTGGACCCCTTTACGAAAGTTTTGTTATCATGAAGCATAAGCCGAAAGGAGGCTCAGGACCGCTTTATGTGGAGTCTAACCTCAACCTCAACAGCCTGTATTGGTCCACTGCTGGACGCAATGCCCATAATCCCCACGCTGGACATGCGGGTTGGGGATCGCAGTTCGGTGGTAGAATCGTTCTGCAGGGGGCGCTGCTGCCCGCCCCCGGTGAATATCCCATAGTCCTCTTACGAAACGCTAGCTTATGCACATTTTCGGCATACAAGTGTAGCCAAAAAAATAATTGACAAACTGGAGGATTTTTCATTTATGGTAGTTAGTATCCCACCATCAATGTGCGTTTGCACGTAGGGGGTCGACTCCATAATCTTGGCTGCACAGGGAACGTGTTATTTTTTGTCGTTTTCTATTATTGAAAACGACAACTTCGTTAGCCTTTAAAGCTTTCTAAGCTAACAAGGTTTCGCACCTAATGCGGGTAGCACAATCTTAGTACAATGGCTTCCAAGTTATTCGTCTAATTATTTTAATTCGTAAATTTGATAAAGCAGTCTCCAAAAAACCCTGACTCTGGAGAAACTTTATCATCCTTTGACATCCAGGAATGAAGTTTTATGTGTCTTCGTTTCCCTTTGGCCGACTTGCAAGGCGTATAATATGGGAACGATAGCTACAAACGTCCAAAAAAGTCAAAAGTCAAAAATTTTCAATTTCCACACTTAATTAGGTACAAAAGCATTAAAATTGGTCTACTATACTACCTCTATAACCGTACTATAACATTATAAAGCCGAAAGTTTGTGAAAAGTGAAATTTTTGTCACCTAGGATGTCCAAAACTACTAAACACGCGTATTTTCTGTATAATGGTGATGGAGAAACGAGTCTGTAAATGAAGTATCATCCGAAAGAGAAAATGAATTTAAGCAGAAAATCCTTGAGACTGCCAACATGCCTGTCTGCTGCCAATCTACATTGCTTTTGTTTCAGCTTGAATTGTGTATTATTGGTGAAATTACAGGCAAGTTAATGCTTCATACCTGAGTTTGACAGCTGCCTATAGGGATACTCGTGGGTCGGGGTGAGCCTCACCCGACAATTACCTCACCCGGTGAGGAGATTGTCTGTCGTGGATTGTCCGGGTACCAGTTTGCGTGAAGATGGGAGTCTTTCAATTTTAACACAAGACTTTAAGCTTTAAAACCTATCGTTCTTTGACGAATTCATCTATATATCTAAAAATGAAACCCGTTTTCCTTGGTCACGGCATCACGCGTGAACGGCTGGACCGATTTCGCTAATTCTTTCGTTGTTGTGTTTGTTATTGTCAGGAGAAGGTTCTTATGAAAGAAAAAATTAAGAAAGTTGGAAACATAAATTTCCACGGGGGCGAAGCCGCGGGGCGCAGCTAGTTATGAATATAAGCGGTTAACTACGAACCTTGTTTGTGTTGGAAGAACACCAACGTTATATTCCTCAATAATAATAGGCAGCTCTAGTGACCGGCCGCTTGAGCCTAGCTTCGCGGCCGGTGATTCCCGTTTTGATATATTTTTTACTGTAGAATAGTTTATAATATTTTATTTTCTATAGCAAAAAATTTACATTATAACGAGTTTTATGAATAAATGAGTGTATAATAATAATTATAATGCTGGACAATACACACAGCATCATCTAGTCCATGAGGGATTTCTTCGAGGGATTTTTGTTCTAGTTAAGGGACTAAACATTGGTGTTAATGGTGGGTTAATGTCCTCCTAGCCGAATTTCGACCACGGCGGCCAGTCTCATCGGCGACTAACCAGATGTGGAAGACATATTATTGTGCACAAGTGTGTGCGCAAACACAGGTGCACTCTCTATTCCCTCACTCTCATAATCCGATGGGACGGCAGACCGACACGACCGGGGAGTGGTTAGACGCAGGACCAACGGCTAAACGTGCTTTCCAAGTCACGGGGGTGTAACACCGCCAACTTCCTGACTCCGGGCTGCTACTGTGAATTTTCTTTGCCAGAAAAACCCCAACAACTATTGGCCCGGGATTCGAACCCAGGACCTCATAATCAGCGGTTGAACAAGCTGACCGCTAGACCAACGAGGCAGTCCAAGTTCGTGTGAGTTACTAGCAGACCCGTCGAAGCCCTATATTATGAAGCCTGTCTATGCCAGACCAGTTGGTAGTTTATAAAGAGTCACAGATTACATGTAGTCCTGTGAGAGCCCCAAGCTAAACTAAACTACTAACTGTGGAGATACTAGATTATAGGGTGTATGCACTATGATATAATAATAGATGGAGTAGATAGCTATAACTACTAGGGCAGCAGCTTCCTGAAGCATTTATTTATTTATTTGCTGGCATGTACATTCGTTCTTAGGTCTAAGTGAATGATTAGTTATAGGCTTATCACTAGCTAGGTACATGCACCCTGGAAGGGCACTGCAAAACTGACGTTCGTCCTACTTTATTTACATCAAGTCAAATTGAGTTAAAAATACTTAATTTAAACAATAACATTAATGTCACTCAGAAAATAAGTTTACTAATAGAGTTGAGTAAATTGAATCTAGAAGCCAGAATACTTAAACTAAGTCATTTTTTCATCATAGGTTAGTGTCATTTTAGTCTGTCCGTAGCGAATTGGTCAACAGAATAATAGCATTTTTCAAATAAAAACCATTTTATCTTTTTACAAAGGTTTCATCTTTATCTTCATTTTTTAAGTATTCAGGTATTTTATTGTATATTTTTGCCAATCTATAGTATGGGCTTTGGCTAACCAGTTTAAGTTTAGTTGGAGGTAATACTAATTTGTTCCTATTCCGTCGATTATATTCAATATTAATGTCTTGCTTAGTTTTAAAGAGGTTTTTATGTTTCCTTACAAATAAACATTTTAACGGACTTTGTAACAAGGAGCAGGTTCTGTGAACTTCTGTGTTTTGTTGTAAGGTTTATTTGTATGATCCCAGATTTCTCTATGTGGCGCCGCGGGCAAAGGTCCTGCGACGTAGGAGGTTGCTGGTTCGATTCCCGCCTTGTTTGTATGATCTATAAATATTTGTATTTGTTCAGGGTGTTCTGGGTATTTTCTATGTGTAGTAAAAAATATTTATCTATGTAATGTATTGTATGATGTATATCAGTCATCTTGCAGCCATAACACAAGCTCTGCTTAGCTTGGGGCTAGATGATGTTGTGTGGATTGTACAGCGTTATTTATTTATTTGATGATTCTTTTTTTTGTATAGAGTGAAATATTGTATAGAGTCAAAAATCTTGTGTGTGTCATAATTGAGTATTAGGTTTAATTAGCATTATTCATTATATAAGATTTCAACGACATCAAGTGTATAAATATGGTACGGTGTAGTGTAAGTGTATAAATATCCTACGGTGGAATAAATGAATTGAATGGAATAGAAAATAATCCCGAAATGGTCCAACAAAATTGTATTCTCAAGGGACATGGGAGACTATCTGTTCTACAAATCTAAAAAAAAGCAGTGAACCGACTACGAATTCCTTTTGTAAATTTAATGGAATTCGTAGTCGGTTCTCTGTTTTTTTTAAGATTTGAAGTCAGTGTTTAGTTTTTGTAAAAACATCAAATTACTAACAGCTCCACTAATCACCAATTCGTCTACCAATCGTGGTTATGACGAACCCATCTTTGCTTGATGTCCAGCAGTGGGCTTACGAGTAGGTCTGCTATAGAGGAGATCTCCACTGTCGGGGAAGTCAATGTGAATATAACTGCAGCTTCTTTTTTGGTCTAAAAAAGAGCAACTTGTAATTTTCTTTGTTAATTACTTGTGTGAGATGTAAGATTCCAAATAAGTACATCCAACTAGGAAAAGTCAAAATCTTGTACAATAAAACTTATAAAATCGTTTTTAAAAATTGACGTAATTTTAAAGAAAGTCTGCCTCAGGGGCCGTTTTACGCAGTAATTAAAATTAAATACAAAAATAATAACCGTTTAACAACGAACGACTTTTCCTAGAATGCGTTTCGAACTTCGGGAAAATTTCACGAAATTTTCGTTTCTCTGTGGTGTGTACCTAACGTAAGATATACCTATCGTTAGACGTCACTCAATAGAAGCTAAGAAAAATGTAATTACATTACATAACAGATGTAAATGTAATTGAAATGTAAATGTAATTACATTACGTATCAGATTACAGCAACTTGATCCACATTAGATAAGATAAATAAATTACCATTTAAAATAAGGAAGCCATAGTATAATAAGCCGGGTTTTCCAACAATAAACATTCAGTACAGAACCAACTACAGTCAAACCGACATAATTTCATCTCCGTACTGTTACAAATTTTCGCAGAAGTCCAGCCCCAGTGTATCCGCACCCTTAGAGACGTGCATGTGATAAGGGCTCAGAGTTAATCTTATGTTTATAAATATGAGCTCTGATTACATAAATGTGACGCAATTACGAACATCGTCTATTTCTATCACACTATATTATAAATGCGAAAGTTTGGATGTTTCGATGTATGAATAGATATGTAGATAGATAGATGGATGAATGTGTTACCTCTTCACGCCAAAACGACAACCGATCGGGCTGAAATTTTGCATAGATGTAGCTCTAAGCCTGAAATCAAACATAGGCGAAATAGACAGTTCTCATGCGATAGAAATAACGGTGCGAAACCGCGGGCAGAAACTAGTTTAAAATAAATCAATTGCCCCGATCCAAAGTAATTGCCGTGTGGTGCTGGCTTAGAATTTGCACCACCTCAACTGTTCCCGCGGGTGTCGTTAGAGGCGACTAAGGGATATCCACCGGGGGCGGGCAGCAGCGCCCCCATCCACCACCGAACTGCGATCGCCAGCCCAGCGTGGGGATTATGGGCACTACCCCATGAGACAAAAACCAATAAGGCGCTTATCAGAAGGAGGCCTGCATCCAGCAGTGGACCAATAAAGGCTGATAAGGTTGATAGATAGATAGAAAACACTTTAATATACCACACAAATACAGGAAACAATACAGAGAAAATGCTTAGAAATAAAATGGAAGTATAAAGGGCGGCCTTATCGCTGAACGCGATCTCTTCCAGGCAACCTTAGGATGGACTGATGTTATTCATCAAAACATTATTGTTTAAGATATAAATAAGACTTAAATCCTATAAGCACTGAAACACTATAGTATTTAAAACTAGCTTATGCCCGCGGCTTCGCACGCGTTGTTTCTATGAACGTTTAGAGGTGATTTATATCCCATGGGAATTGATTTATGGTATAAAAAGCCTACGTTTGATTCCAGGATTAGAATTACCTGTATGCAAAATTTCAGCGCGATCCGTTCAGTAATTTTGGCATGAAGTGGTAACAAACATCCATCCATCTAAACTTTCGCAGTTATAATATTAGTGTGATATGATGAACAAAGTACCTTATTTAGCATCATGCGCTACGGAAAGTTACGGGATCCAATAAATTACCAGCGTTATATGAAGAAAATGCTGGCCACCAATGTCCCATTTAGAAACGGCCAGGAGGCGGGCATATTTTCAAACAGTATTGGTTTATTTTACTTTATTCTCACGCTGCCTGTACAAAATCCACGTTGGAAGAACCGGTGACGAATTTACCCATATTAATTAACATTTTATTCGACGGTGACATTTTTACCCTCAAAGTATGGAACTTACAAGTAGCACAAAAAATGGTCCGGTGACATTTTTACCCCAAGCCATACAAAGTAAATAGGTTCTGTGAAAAATAAATGAATTTGTCAAATAGTATTTGAAAAGTTTTCATTTAATTTTTATAACTACCGCTAGCCCCGAGATTATTTTGAAAACTGTCAGAAATCTGCTACTGCTATTGCTTCCGCTTCCGCCTAAAGCTGAGCGGTCTCCAGATCAGATTCCGAGCGTGCGCATTTACAATATACCTGGCATCGGTATCGGTAGATATGCCGATGTATTGGACGCTGTACCCTGTAGCTTAGAAATTAAAACATAGCTATAAATCTTTACGATGCGTACGCTCCGATTCCGATCCGAGCCGATTCCGAGTATAAAACACATTTTAGAATCCATAACGATCTGAATAAAACGGGTTTTGATTTTGAGCGCCTCTCCCAAAATACTAGAATGATGTGTCTCTAGTACCTTTCCATAAAATTGACTTGGTCACGGATTTTTCCTAAAAATAAGCTCCCCTAGTCAATTGTGCACCCCTTTATCATGTGGACCACAAAGCTGGTATGATGAATGGAGCCGGGGTCAGGGATATACCAGAGGCGGTAATATATTACGATATCGCATTAAATATTCATGGTTCAGAAGAAACAGTGTTTTAGCTTTTACCTACAAGGTTTATTTATAGGTTTTTGTAGCAAGTAATAGTTGTGTTGTACACTCTTTTCGATTTTTCATGTTTTTTTTTCAATTTGTTTTCATATGTGTTTTCTTTTAAATTTTCCTATTTTAAGTGTGTGATGTGTGTGACTCATGCGTTTCATTCTGGCCTCCACGGAAGACGGTTATCATAGTAAAGCGATTGATTTGCAGAATTGGGCCCCTGGTCAATGCTTGCACGCGATGACTGATGAAAGTGGAAGTCTACATACTGAAGTGACAGAAATCAAAATTATCACCTTATATCCGTGTCTGTGTTTAGTTTTATAATTTGACCTTTTCTGAGCGTACATTTATTGTATTTACGGAAATAATAATAATAATATAGGTCAATAATAATGCTGGACATTTCACACAGCATTATCTAGCCCCAAGGTAAGCAGAGCTTGTGTTATGGGTACTTGATAACTGATATACATAATACAAAGCATTAAATAGATAGATTTTTTTATACATAGAAAACATCCAGAACACCTTGAACAAATATCTGTAGATCTCACAAGCATTTGTCCCGAAGCGGGAATCGAACCCGCAACCTCCTGCGTCGCAGGCGGACCTTCGCCCGCGGCGCCACTAAGGTCGTCATTAAAAAGTTTTTGACTTGATTTGATTTGAAAGTCTTTGATTAGCAATGAGAAACTTTCCATGGGCATTAAATAGGCAGCTGTGTATCTGGACACAAGAGAAGCTTCCTTCTCTTGTGTCTCTGTTATAAGCTAAAAAAGAATAAACAGTATCATCCCATTTAGACCAAAGGCCTACTTCTTTAAGAAACTTCTTTGTACGAAACGATTTTATAATGTTTGGAACGTTAAAACGTTCCTCACAAAACATCTGAGGCCCAAACCCTTCTTGGAAGTTAGAAGGAAAAGACAAGTGTTCTGTCAATGAGCATTATCAATTGCAGACCCAAGTGGCCCTTCAGCCTTCAAACGGCCATCTTGTCCCTTCCATTGTAGAATTCCGAAGGTACGTGTCCGTGGGCCCGGGAATTTGGTTACGGCAGAATTTATAGATTTCGTTGAAAAGGTTATAACAACATAATTGTTAGTGCTTTGTGCGGGACTCGACAAGTGAATACTACATACCTTGTACCTATTCACCAAAAGGTACCTCGGTCAGCCTCCCACTTGTTATTACGCTCAATAGGGTTTACATTGTGATCTACTCTCTAATACGATAACTACCTAATAAGCCTACCGAAATGTAGATCTCAACGAATACTACAATTTACCTTTAGAAATCTGGTAGCATTTGTGCTGGATGTGTATTTAAAACATTTTGATACAGAACCCTAGAAAAGTAACGAAGAGATTCGGACGAGTTGTCCCCTTCACTTTTGGTTGAGGGTACAACTCATCCGAATCTAAAACCAAGAGATTTTAGATTCGGACGAGATGTACTCTACTCAAAAGTGAAATGGACATCTCGTCCGCGAATGAGTTTGAGATTCGGACCAGATTTACTCTCACCCACCAAAACAATACATATTGAGTATCTATTGAGGGATTCTATTTCAATTGGTTCTGATCCTGAACAATAAGGTGTAAACAACGCAAAGACGCCCAACTTCTTTTTGGCGATGAAAGAAGTGGCTAAACACCGTTTTCTGAACAAAATTCTTGTATCCACGTACGTAAAACACTTTGGAATGGTAGTCCTTCTTTGGCGACTATTGTCTTTAAATGTTGTTGGTGACCCTGTTCAGCGACTTTGGTTGTTGACTTAACATGCCTCCAATTAAGTCTTTAAATACGAAAAAAACTTTTGGACGGTTGAAACTAACGTTTCAGGTGTAAAAATCTAGCACAGTAGGTAATTTATTCTCACTCTAAATACAAACCTGATTTCTGAGTCCTTAGTATGGGTTGTAATAGGTGTAATTTTTTTTTACTTACATTGATTCTCACAACTCCGCCACACTTTAATTTACGTTGACTGCAACTCCAAACAACTAACCCACTTTTATGTTTCCTTTTTGTGTAGTATTGGTCACCACCATGGAGTAAAGTAGTCCCATGTTTTCTTTTTATGTACACAAGTACTGATTTACCACTTGAACTACCCGCTGTATCTCCACTTGAACTACCCGCTGTATCTTGTTCCGACTTAACCGAATACTAAGACTAATTCTGATTTCCAGAACTATGCAACAATGCATCCTGTGGTGCTCTCTGATTGGCTAATTCAAGGTCATGCATGATAGATAACGCACCTGCCTATATGGCTTGGGTGGTGCGCGTTGTGCGTATCTATTGTTTTACCTGTGCGGTACTGCCATACTATGGCGACCCCGGTGGCGCAGCGGGCGAAGGTCTGCCTGCGACGCAGGAGGTTGCGGGTTCGATTCCCGCCTCGGGACAAATGTTTGTACGATCTGCAGACATTTGTCCAGGGCGTTCTGGATGTTTTCTATGTATAATAAAAAATATCTATCTATGTAGTGTATTGTATTAAGTATATCAGTTATCTAGTACCCATAACACAAGCTCTGCTTACCTTGGGGCTAGATAATGCTGTGTGAATTGTCCAGCATTATTTATTTATTTATTTATTTATTTATTTATACTTACCTGCCATACAAGTGAGTCATGTTCAAGCCACCAAATCATATTCTACAAATGGAAAACCATTCACAACAATTTTTATTACTTAAAGGTCTTTCTTAGTTTGAATTTCGCTGAAGTCGTAAGTACATAAGTACTTACTGCATAATAATAATACCGTTTCTCTGTTATTAAAATTTGAAAAATATCTACACATCTTGACTCTTGTACATGATGGATACGTTCGGGAAATAAAAAGTTGCGTTCGTCAACACTGTGAACGAGTGCTACTTTTTATTTCCCATTCATCAACAGTGTTGACGACAGGGTGTTACCGGGCGGGAATGACTCATTCGTTGCATTTTATCTACGCGAGGTATGGGACACAGTGGAACAAAATGTTGAATCTAATCCATCAGTGGATTAGATTTGAATAGGGCCATTTTAGCAGTAGATACTTCTTTGATAACATTGACAGGTTACGTTATGTGTTTAACAAAAACGGTTCTTGTTTTGGTATTGTGCAAATACAAGCCCATACTAACCACTCTGATGTTCACGCGAGAGAAGTCGAGGGTAAAAATCTAGTCACTTTGTCAATCAATCAAAAACCCTAGTACTCTGAAAACCTAATATCCAAGCCCCCAAATAGCTTTTTCAGCGTCGCTGAGCTTTTAGTGGCTATATCCATAGCTCCAGAAAACGCAGCTTTTAGTCCTAAGCATATTTTGTACCTATTCACTTTTATGTAAACTCGTAAAATCTTTGTATCCGATGTGGCGGTATTCCAGTGCTTTTACAAGTTGGCAACTGAACAACCAGACGGTTTACTGGCGAGTATTAGGCTGCTATTTTAGTGCATAGGCGAGTATTATGGAACTAACGGAGGGAAAAGCATAGTGCTTTCTCCTGACCATTGCTGATGCATAAGTAGGGTATGATTTTGATTGTCGATGACTAGTTTACGCCCGCGGCTTCGCACGCATTTTCTTTATTGAAACGTTTAAAGGATTTCTATCCCATGGGAACTGATTTATGGGATAAAAAGTAAAGTAGTCTTGTTTGATTTCCGAATTAGGGTTACCTGTATGCAAAATTTCAGCTCGATCGGTTACAAACTTTCACGTTTATAATATTAGTATGCTCAGTGTGATGTGATGTGATTAACCAAACCGCATGCCCAGCGTGGGGATTATGGGCATTACCCCCATGAGATAAAAGCCAACAAGGCGCTTATCAGGGGGAGGCCTGCGTCCAGCAGTGGACCAATACAGGCTGTTGAGGTGAGGTGAGGTGAGGTGATGTGATATAAAAGGCACATGAACACACAAGACTAACATGAACAGAAAGAAAATAAAAAAAACAGATATTTCATAATCCATTACTCCCACCACTAACTAACTTAACGAGACATTTATGTTGATACAACATAGTATACTTGTTTGAGGTGCCCGATTTAGTATCACCTCCTGGTCTACAAGCATTCCTACACACAATGTCCCACGCACACAAGCGTAATACACTGACAACAGAGTAGTCACACACAATAAGTACAACCGTGTAAAGAAATCATTTAGCCGCTCAATGACTATCTAGCGGTACCCGCAAATTCCAATTATCCGCCTGCTATGCGACAGACCGGGCGATGAAATGGATAGGCTATTTCTATGATATGATTGTAAACTTAAATTCTTATTTAAAATGATCCCATAGTGACAAACACTTTACCACAATTGTTTAATTAAGCCATCCCAATTTGATGTTATGACGATAGTTTTAAAATAGGATAGTTAATGCTAATAGATAAGATATCTTTTACATCATCACGATGCTAGTTTTAACGATAGATAGATAATAAATTAGATTAAATAACAATTTTATAAAAACATACCTACCCATTAAGGTAGGTAGGTACCTACGTGCATATTAATTCCTGAGTTCTACCAGGATAGAGACCTTCCTTGCTCCTGTAAGCCTGTAAATCTGGAGTGTTTATTTATGATATGTAACTACCCATGCAACCACTTACTTACTATTGAATTAATTTGCATGCACTCAAAACCATTAGGATAGATAAGGACTTACTTCTTATGTTATAATTACTTACTTTTACTTAATATTAGGTAGTCTAGATCAATAAGTATGTATATACACATTTTTTTTATTTTTTATACATATTTTTTATTTTTTATGTTTCTATTTTGTTATTTTTATCTTTGTTTTATACGTATGTACCTAAATATTTGAGTCGCACTAGGTATGTTGTTAAGCTTACACTACATAATGTCATGTCATAACGCCTACTATCAGGGGGAGAGCAAGACTTCCCGCCGTAACACAGTATTAACTAGTACGGAGGGAAGTCACTCGACCACGGGTATCAACACACCTTGAGAAATCATATATAGATATGAAAACTTTCATAAGTTACCATTATTATTGTAACCCTTAAACAGTGCCATTTTGTTTGAAATAAACTTTTACTTTACTTTACTTTACATGACTATATCGCGTTACACATAAGTAGGTATAATAATGCTCAGGGGCCAAATTCTGCTAACGAATTACTTTACTATGACAATGGTATCGTCGTAGAATCATCCATAGATGAAAGAAACTCTAGATAGTGCGTGCGGTTCTATTTACAGGGAGATATTGATAGAATGGTTTCAACCTTGACACTTTTGATGCGCGTTCCTCCATCTGTAGTTTTTTTCATCAGAGGTAAAATGCCAAAATGTGTCATTCTGAGATGATACTATTGCGATTAATTTAGTAGAATTAGGGCACAGGTCATGTGTTCTCGCGCTTAAAACTACGAAAGTTAGACCCAAGAAGCTACAAGGAGCGCCAACTAGTGGAAGTCTGAAGAAACTCGACGCGCGAAAGATCACCCTATTTGGAGATTTACCTACGTCGGTAAAACAGAGTCAAGAAGCTTCCTTTTTGCATTTTGAATTTTCGTTTTACTTTCTTGTCTTGTCTGCGATGCAAAGCACATCTTCTGTACCTAGTAATAGGAATATACGTTTTTTTTATAAAATATCAAATAAATTCTAAACATTGAAGACGCACCCGATGACCATCATGCACTGCCCAAATGGTGAACGAATTCATAGATTGTCTACAGACAATCTATGAATTCGTCAGAATAATTCTTAATTCATTAATAATTCGTAATTCATAGATTGTCTACAGACAATCTATGAATTCGTCACATTACAATGTGACGGACATTATAGGTTTACTTTACTTTGGTTGAAGGCATCTTCTTGCAAAGTATCAATAAGTAAAAAGCAAGAAGTCGTTTCAGCAATTAATCCTACGTTGGAGTAAGTGTCAGCATATTTTCTCAGAAAAAGCTACAAAAAAGTCTGTATTTTCTCAATGTCACCTATTCTGTTTCCACACAGATTACAAAAAACTAATTGCGCGGAAAAAATAATTGCTAATGCCTACTTAAACCTTCTGTTAAGCTTTAGGAACTTAAGTTTTTACCCGTAAAAAGACTATTGGTTGTAAATCCAGCTTAAAAAAGTACTGGGCCGCTTAAATTAAGTGTTCACTAATGTTCACTACAGTGTGTTTCCGTAATTGTTGAACATTGAACATTTTTACTGCCGAGGGCCACACGGCCGGGATTAGGGTAAAGTCGAGAACTGGTAGCTTCAACCCCTTTAAATATACCGTGAATACACAGTCTGATTGGATTCCAGTAAGAATATTGATATAACTCGATAACGAGAACATTTAAATGCGAGAGGATGGAGCTTTTTACGTTTGTGTGATGTTTTGTTACGACTTCACGCCAAAACTTTTTAACGGTTCACACTGAAACTTTGCGAAGATACTTGACTTCTATACGTAAATATTATTAGTCATATTTAGCCATGAAAAACGCAGACAATGTGACAAAGGTTACGATTTTGGAGAGTGCGTAGGTAATTTACGTTGTTTTACCTTGTTGATAGTATTTTGTATCACCTTTATTTTGGACAATACGTCGAGAGAAATACCATGTGGAGTTCATATAAATTACTTTTTGTTTAGCAACTTTCGTTGACTTCCATTAACTTACAAAGTTATATCACTGGGTTCCTTTCGCTACACCTCTGAACCTAATCTCACCCCCTTTCATTTGGACTTAAAGTGGTAATTAAATAAATCTGAGATAATTACGCAGCCGGGGGCTGGGGGTATAGTCTACACGCGCTTAGCCATTCTTATTTTTGATCTTTGATCTCTTTATCTGAGATCTCTTTATTTCTTTGAGAGGAATTTGTTAATTATGTTCGAAGATTTCTTGATTTCTTGTGTATAATTGACTAAACTACAAGAATGAACTAATGAAATATCGTTAAAATTTTCATATTTTCTTAGCTAAGTGACGTCGATGAGTTATCTCATGAGAAGACATCTCTGGGCTGCAGAATCTGCTTATTTCTTTCAGGTATTGTCATCAGAAATAGACTAACATGCAAATTATGAAAGTCGTAAGTTAACATTGAGAGAAACTGTTTCAAAACTAGCTTGCACGATGTAAATAGAACATACAGCTAGTAAAAAAGCAAATTAACAAACTTTGAAGTGAAAAACATACGATTATCATCGATTCGCAGCCTCGCTCCCATAACTGATCGATGCCTACACCCTGTTATTATATCTAGTTATATCTTTGGATAATTGAGAAAAGAATTGGGTTTATATTGCACTAACTAATCGAATGGGAAAGAACATTGCAATTCGCTTAAAGCATGTGGGAAGCCATTTTGTTAGTGTAAAATGTATCTTAAGATAGCAACCTTAAGCCAAAACTTGAATCACATTTTTTTGCTGTGCGGTAGGGGAGTAAGATTAATGTGCGCAAAGAGGTCGATTCTGACTCCTCCAGCCGTGGCTCGACCGCCACGGCTGGAGGATTTGAAATTGTCACTGTAAATCGGTCAAAGACAGAATTGTTATTTCGTTGCCGCACAATAGATACGTTACCTCAACCTCAACCTCAACAGCCTGTATTGGTCCACTGCTGGACGCAGGCCTCCCCCTGATAAGCGCCTTTTTGGCTTTTACCTCATGGGGGGTAATGCCCATAATCCCCACGCTGGGCATGCGGCTGGGGATCGCAGTTCGGTGGTAGAATGTTCTGCAGGGGGCGCTGCTGCCCGCCCCCGGTGGATATCCCTTAGTCGCCTCTTACGACACCCGCGGGAAGAGTTGGGGTGGTGCAAATTCTAAGCCGGCACCACACAGCTAGATACGTTACGTTCAAGTAAAAATACAAAATTCTAGGAAAACGCCTATCTTAACAAAATCCATCATCCTAACGCAAAAAGCACACTACAAATAATTCAATGAACAAATTCCTTTGGTTTCCTATTCAGGGCGGCGCTCGGTCTAACGAACCTCGCATTGAGAGCATTGGATATTATACGCGTACGAGTGCGTAGTGGCCTGAATGGTACGATACTTGGTTATCTCATATGTACCTATACCTTCTCTGAATTTCACTTTTATTAATCACAATAATTACATTACAGATTATTTAATTTGCGTTATTTTTGGCATACAACTTATAGGAATAGAAATGTTATATTTTCTGGTAGAAATTTATATTCCTAAAATACACACAGAAGTTATAATATTTTACTAAAATCTAAATAATTACTATACTTATATCAAAACGAAAACAAACATTAAAAAATGTAAACGAAAAGACAGATAGTACCCACATTTTTTTATACAATTGAAATAGCATAAGACTCAAATATCTTTGTTATAAACAAAACGTGTCTTTGTTATCAATAATACTTATACTTTTACACTGAACCTAATTTAAGAGAAAAAATAATAATTCGGTTTTGAAACAATTTGACAAAAATTCGACTATTATTTTGACCTACTAAAAGGTATGTTTGCAGTTAGGATGTTCTTTTATTATTATAGTATAAATAATCTCACCCTCTACTTTACTTTTGTAACGTAACCGCCGCTCATATTATCAATTGCCACTTGACTCATATCGATTTGCCTATATAATAATATTTTGTGTAGTATTTGACATAATACTAAATTAATATTTCCACTTCCTGACGTACGGTGCCAAATGTTGGTCACTCACCAATGATCAAAAATCCAGCCTCGATGTTTGCATATCATATTCGAAAATGATATTAATGATTTGTGAGTTTTTCTAAGGAACAGTATTGCAACAGTAGGTGAGGCTTATGTTCAGCAGTGGACTAGGGCTATAGGCTGATAGTAATGGTGGTCACAAATTATTATAAATATATCATTAAACCGTTTTAGTGTAAATAATCGAGATGCTTCCAAAAGTTGTATAATTCCATTAGATTTATTAAAATTAAGAAGCAATAGAAATGGCAAAATTCTCACGATTTAAGATTTAAAATATGTGAAGCCATGCAATACTTCACCAACACCAGAAACTGATAAAACACCAAGGACCAGGAGCCACCTCCACCTTTCACCAGAGCCATGCCGGTTACCCGGAAACGAACTCATAATTTTACTATAATATAGCGGAATTACAGAATACAAGTAAAAACCGGGTTTTCCAACATAAGTAGAATTAGCTTGTAAATAACGGCCTAAAGTCCGAGTCATGAGATGAGTCAATGTAATGAATAAGGTTGTTCATCAAGACTTGGAAGAGCACCGACGATAACAAGCTCACATTCGAAGATCAGATCAGAATCCAGAAACTAGGGTAGTTTTTGCAGTAAAACTAGCTGCTGCCCGCGGCTTCGCACGCTCTTTTTAAGTAGCCTATGTCCGTTTAAGTGTCCTATTTTCCCAGGATACCATTTTCGTCTTGTCAAATTTCATTGAGGTCCGTTCAGCGATTAACAGACAGGACATAGGTACTTTCGTAATTGTAGTAGCATATAGGCACCACCGTTTCACGCACTAATGTTTAGAGTAATAAAAACAAAATTCCCGGATAGGTATGTCTTCTCGACCGCCGCCGCGCCGTCCATTCTTCATTTGTAATTGCATAGAGCCATGCGGTTATTCCAGTTTTCCCCCAAAGAAACAAAACATATAGTTTTAGGGATTTTCAAGGGGGAAAACTGGAATAACCCATCGGGTATAGGTGTTCAAAAATCCACCAACATATTTTTCAATATAAAGAAACACAAGAGCACCGCGATGTCTAAAACCTTAAGCCTGTTTTCCAGCACACGGTGAAATCTCCAAGCGCTTTAAGATACTTTAAATTGAAGCTGACTTAAGGAGTGTAATTTAGATTTTAGGTCGGGCTCCTATAATGAAGCTGCCGTATCTCTATTCGGTAAAGCTGGCGGCAGTCCAAGATAATTACGAACGAGTGTGTCACATGCTCGCATTACAGATTACACGATTTGGTTGGATTGTGAGTTCAATGGGTAGATCACATGATTTGGTCGGACACTAAGTTGATGGTCACAACTTGATTGGGTTAGACTCACCATTTTGGCTATGTGTTACCTGTGGTATGGAAGCTTTGAGAATATGACTCTATATTCTATATTCAAACTCGATGTAGAAAGATTTAAAACAAAACCACAACACGAAGAACTAAAACTTACTTGCTTCGCGTTGACTTTCAGATATAATTTGTAACCAATATTTATTGATGGAAATCAAATTGACAAGTAATGTAAAAAACAGAGTGAATTTTAGGCTAAGTATGGGCGGTTTGTTTACATCGTGTTTGGTTGGTGTATAGCTATGGCTAATGTTTGAATTGGATTTAAAACTTGTTCAGATATTTAACTAAGTAAGTAAGTACCTATCCGAAAAATTGCCACTTGGTTGTACGAATCAGGCCGTTCGTACAAAAAACCTACTCAATCGAGCTCAGTGCGCGCTTATGTCTTTATAACGTTTTCATATCTAGTGGAAATGGGCCTTTTAAGCGCCAGTTTTAATGTTCAAAACATTATTAAAATGTTCTTCTTTATGCAGCCATTTCTCATATTTAACACAGCTTGTTAACAACAGAAAAGGAAATATCCTTTGAATTTGCAAAGTATCTTTTCATGATACTGTTTCATTTGATCTTTGCGATTTGAGCCATTTAAATTATCATTCCTTTTGATTTGAATAGAGTTGGAGGGATTTAAAATTGAATTTCGAATTTCCGAAATACGCTTTAGAGGTAGGCTGAAAATAGGCCATTATTCTAAAAACAGCTTTTAGGTTTTAAAAACAGATTACATTTTTGAACACTGTAACATCAGTGGCGTCTTTAACGTAGTTTTAAGAAAAGCATACAAAAAGCAATTTTGAATAACGTTTTAATATTCTCAGTTTTGTTTTCGATTAAGGCCATGAATATTCTCTAAAACGTCCACATGTAAAAGTTTTAAGATCTTTATTGTACACGAATAAAACAATACACAAAAGTTGACAATTTAAAGGACAAACCCTACAAAAGCTTTCTTACAGCAAACCTTTTGGGTAATTTTATAGTGTGTTGTATGTCATTTTATAGTATGTTTCAAAATTATGCTGTATAATAGAAGCCAACGATGGTTCAGTTCAGTTTCAATTAATGTTATAAATATTCAAAACATTTCCCATGCTCAGTACACCGTATAACCCTCGGGATGTTGTTGCTTAGAAAATTCGGAGTCCGAAAATTAAAGTTCCTTCGTAAATGATAAATAGATAAAACTATTAGTTTGAAATATCAACGAAGAAAATGGTTAACCTCAAAAATGTTCTATAATATGAAAGGGTATTACGAGAAGCACAATGATTTCACTAAATGATTTATAATATGTTTAAATTGATTCTTATTAACCCCGACGCAAAAAGAGAGAGGTGTTATAAGTTTAACGTCTGTGGTATCGTAGCTCCCAAACGGATGAACCGATTTTCGTTTATTTTTTTTTTCGTCTTAGATAACTTTATCCCGAGTGTTCTTAGCCATGTTTCAAGAAAATCTGTCGGGGGTTTTCAAAAATTTTTGTTATATCCCTGTTCTAGGATCAATTTATTTTGTAAGCCTGCTCTTACACTATCGTATATCCAAACTGTTAAAACCTTTAAAATATGTATCATCTTGTAGGATGCACATGTACTATTTTAAACATGTACCTGGAATCAAACATAGGCAACTTATTATTTCATAAATCAGTTCCGATGGGATAGAAATCACCTTCAAACCTTTCCCTATAAAACAATGCGTGCGAAGCCGCATGCAGAAACTAGTATTATATACATGCATACGTACATACGGAGTAAAACATAAAAAACATTATTTAAGTCTCTATCATCGTAGTAACACTCAAATGGGTGTATGACTCTTTACATATACATGATTTCATATTGTGCTATGAATATATTATCGCAAAAAGAAAAATAAAGTTTAATATTCATTTATTCTCAAAAAGACATATTATATGATTTGGAGGAGTCGATTCTTCCGTCACGTCCGCACGGTCATTTTAATGACCGTATCAAAGAGACCGACGAAGAGATAAAATTCTATCTAAATTTCTATACCATTCAGTTCAGTTCTTTTATTAAAAACCATAGGAACACACTAATGTGTGTTCCTATGGTTTTTAATAAAAGAACTAAGACTTTGACCAGTGTTCTAATGAACACTGGTCAAAGTCTTAAAACAACATTTAAAGCAAATACATACATTTCGAACTAAAAATAAACTTCGGAGTTAACTTAGAACATCCAACCCCATCACTACAAACGCGGACACTGGGCAGTGCTTTATGAAATATGCGGCAGCAGAATTCTTCCGGCAAGTATGTGCTGTATGTGCTGTACGGACATTCCTTCCGAATTCGCACTGCTTTGACGGAGGCGGAGAACGTTGAAGTTGGGATCTGACACACAATGTTTTACATACGCTGATATTTAATGCTGCTATCGCTAAACTAAGGCCGAATTCTGCAAACCAATCGCTTTACTATGACAATAAATAGTCGCAGAATTCTCCATAGATGAGAGAAACTCCAGATACTGCGTGCGGTGCTATTTTGCACGGAGAGATTGATATAATGATTTCAACCTTGACACTTTTGACACGCGCCCTGCATGTATAGTTTCGTTCTTTCATCAAAGGCAAAATAGCAGAATGGGTCAATCATCGACAATACCATTGTTATGGTGAAGCGGTTAATTTTGTGGAATTCGGCCCCTGGACCTTTGTTTCTATGCTATTCAAGGATAATAATAGCTTTGAATTTGGACTCTGAAATACGAACTAGTATTGTCAAAGCGATAGTTTCAGTAATTCTGCATGTTATGTGTGCCTTTTAACGGCTGGTGAACTATTATAGATACTTCAATCTAATGGTACGGCTCCACCTGCGTCCGAACGCGTTAATTAGCGCGTTAATTAGGGCGTTACGCAGATGTGGTAAATGGTTTATCGTGTTCATTTATTAACGGCATTACTAATGGCATTAGACGCTAATCCTACTTCACAAGGAATTACCTCTTGACGGCGTTGTTACGTAAATATAGCCAAGGTGCATTTTTAGCGCCTCAATTAACACGTTAATGAACATTAACAATAAAGTGTTAATTCATTCGATTCATTCATTCATTAACACTAACGTGAACGCTAACGCAGGTGGAGCCGTAGCATTAGGATGACCCCGGCTACATTTGAACATAGCGTATATCGTCACATAATTATGATTTTGTTTTATCTAGGTAACATCTAAGCGTAGGCTCGGGCAAATACTTGGAACTACTGACAGAGCCGTAATTATTTGACGACCACTGTGGCGCAGCGGGCGACGGTTTGCCTGCGACGCAGGAGGTTGCGGGTTCGATTCCCGCCTCGGGACAAATGTTTGTACGATCTGCAGACATTTGTCCAGGGCGTTCTGGATGTTTTCTATGTAAAATAAAAAATATCTATCTATGTAGTGTATCATTGTATTAAGTATATCAGTTATCTAGTACCCATAACACAAGTTGTGCTTAGCTTGGGGCTAGATAATGCTGTGTGAATTTTCCAACATTATTTAATTTATTTATTTATTTGCGTTGGTCGCGTTTGACTATGTGTACATAAACTAAGACTTTTCCTTGTGTACAAATTAAAAATGTCAAAAGCGAATAAATGAGTTAAATCTAGATTTGGAGTATTTATCAGCCGATTTTAGCTAGTTTTCATTTATGTTTGGGCTGATGTAGTAATCGGTGCAGTAAAATAAGAAGTTGCTGCTATTAAAAAATAAATAGACGGTAGGTAAACTCATATCGCCTCAAATCTCGTGGCTTATAAACTTATTTCGTAGTTTAAACAGTCGAAAGTCATACAAGCGGTAAATAAGTTAGATAAAGTTGAGCGTGTTTGCTACAGTGCTACGTAGTGGCGTAGCAAGTGTGCTACGAATGCTACGTCACTTCCGACGCTCTACGCCACTTCCTACAGATGCTACGAGCTACATCTTGCTACGCACACGCCTCGCCGTAGTTTATCGAGTTTACCGCAAAAACTTAGTTCGAGAGAGATGAGAGTAACAATTTGTGTATTGGTAGATGCGGCAATAATGATAGTATTTATGATGTGTTCCCGTTGTCCCCATTGACTCTGTCCCCACTGTGGGGAGAACGGGAAGTCATAAGTATTTATAGAAGGATGGTATTTCCACGCTGCGAGGATTCCACTAGAACAAAATTGTATTCGTTATTAAAATATAGGTACGATGAATTCGATTTCAAAAAAAAGTTAAGGTTATTTATGAAAAACTCGAAGTCCTTAATTTCCATAAGACCTCACAGGACTCTTGAACACGTCAAAAGTTTCAGAGTGATGAATTGAATGAATTGTTTGAAGACACTAATTTTGAATTCATTTATTCGCCTGCCAAGAACAAAAATTTTGGAATCCAATTGTAAAAAAAAAACTTACGGTTCGTACGTTTCTTCTTTGTGTTCATATACAGAAAAAGTCTTGGGTACTTATTACCATTTCTACTTAGTTTGCATTTACCACATCATGCCATTGCTTCGCGCTTCGTTGCGCGGCGTATTCCTACTTTATACGTATACCTACACACATACTTATTTACGGAACTCTGATTCATCTTATGAATGCATGCATTTCTACTTGTGATTAATCTCATGACTTCGAACGAGTAGACACTCGTTCGTTTTGACTCGCCGGGGTCTCCCGGCGAGTCAAAAGAAATAGAAGACTTCTTCTTCTTTATCGTATTCTTCATTGCTGAAGGTCGAGCTCCTTCCTGATTAGACAGGTTTAGATTTTTTGTATTTAAATCGAATTACTGAAAATTTTCGATTTTTCTGAAATAAACGCTTATTATTACTTATTACAGATATGTGATTGAGCACAGTTTGATAAAAATAGGAATTAAGGTTATACAACTTTAATTCCTATTCTCATCAGCACACGGCTGAACATGCCAATATAAGGGGGGTTTTGCCATCATCACCTACCACCACCCTATGCGATCATGATCGCATAGGGGTTGAAAATTCACAAAAGAAAGCTCATTCTTATACTTAAGGCTGCACAAGTCGTCCAGGCCAACTCATCAGTGGGCGCGACCTAAGCGCATGCTATCTCACCTGACATAGTAGGCATACCCGCGCGCTAGAATGAAATGCACAACGATTTATTCGTAAAACGGCCGCGTAAAAAAATGCGAATAGACTTTTAGCACAAGGGTTATTTTTATTTATTACTAGCGTGGAAATTTAAAATTATCACTTAGGGGTATGAAAAATAGATGTTGGCCGATTCTCAGACCTACTCAATATGCTCACAAAATTTCATGAGAATCGGTCAAGCCGTTTCGGAGGAGTATGGCAACGAAAACTGTGACACGAGAATTTTATATTATTTATTATAGAAAAACTATTGAGTTTATCTTATCAATAATATAAATATATTTCAACTTTTGAATAACTACGCTATGTCGGTAAGAACTTATTTTTATTGTTTTCTTTCTCCGTATATTATTGATATTCGCCCAAAGTTGGGCTAAAATCAGTGTTGAAATACGAAAGTTTAGAAGCTTGTATTTTTCAAATGTAAGTATACTTTTTTACAGTTTTGGCTGAATACAAACATAGATATTGACAAGATAAATTGATATTATCCTTAGTTTTGGATGGTCAACATCAAACAGCGAAGTACCCTTCCACGTTTGTATGGAAAGATGAGCGACTCGTTCAGCCTAAAGTCCATTCGTCTGGTTCCCTAAAACAAAAGCTCTGCTTGATTTGGGTCCAGATGATGCTCTGTGAGAGTCCAGCATTATTATAAGTTTTTCCTACGGTAGTGAGTTGGACTACGAACAAATCTTCAAAACACACCTTCCGAAGGTATCGCGCAAGTATAACGTTGAATTAACGAAAAGCCGTGTTGGAACGTAATGACTACGTAATGAGGAGAGCTAAATGGATTAAATCTGTTCTGCAGTTATTACGAATAGCTTTTACGAACCGTAGGGAAGGGGTTTTAGATAGGGGGTCAAAGAGATGTAAGGTTATTGTTTAGGAGAGACGGGGTTCATTGGTAGAACGTGGAAAGTAGCTGTTTTTATTTGCTAACGTAGCAATGGCCTACATAACTATTCTTAGAATTGGGTTTGACGTAAAAACATTGAACGACTATATCTTGGGGTTGGGATTGATATCTAAAACTAACTATTCTTAGAATTGGGTTTGACGAAAAAACATTGATCGATTAAATCTTGGGATTGAATCCCCCCGTGTTTATGAAGCTGTGTAGTGCCGGCTTAGAATTTGCACCACCCCAACTCACTGGAGATAAATCCTTTAGTCGCCTCTTACGACACCCTTGGGAAGGGTGTCGTAAGAGGCGACTAAGGGATATCCACCGGGGGTGGGCAGCAGCGCCCCTTGCAGAACAATTCTACTACCGAACTGCGATCCCCAACCCGCGTGCCCAGCGTGGGGATTATGGGCATTACCCCCATGAGATACAAGCCAACAAGGCGCTTATCAGGGGCAGGCCTGCGTCCAGCAGTGGACCAATACAGGCTGTTGAGCTTGAGCATGAGCTAGACGTGTTTCATACAATGATGTGTCCAGAAACGTATAACGCAATGACGCAGCGTACTCCGTAATGGTCAAATGACCAAGGATTTATTATCTACGTCCACGGTAAGATATTTCCTAACAAAGTACTTACAAGTTTTTTGTCACAATTTTAAAAATAGCCGGGACGAGTCAACCGGATAATAATTAAAAGTTGCAACAAAACGTCCCCAATATCGAAAAATGTCTAAGTAGGAATTTTCCTTTTGATTTTGAGTGAAATTTTTATGAATCTAACCTGAGCAGGGTTGGCATTTTTGTGTCTTCTTGTTTACGGCTTTGAACAACCTATTTGATTGAGTTGGAGCGATTACTAGGGCACAAAGAAAATAAAAATTATATGAGGTCATATCTTTTTCCCTATCAAAACACGATTTTTTGTGTTCTTTTCGTTATTTTTGTCGCTTCGAAATTGGTGTGTCTGACTATTTCTGGTATTTAAATTTTGTTAAGTTTATTTAAGTATTTTATTATTTTAGATGATTTTTTTCCCGTTTTGTAATAGTTTAGTATTACGAAACATAAAGAGAATCAATTCTTATCATCATCATCATCATCTCAAATTATCATCCCATACACAACCACTGGTTTGCAATTACAAGTCAAGGCTTTTTCTTTTACTTCCTCAGTTCGCACAAAGAATTAATATTTTTCCGTAAGCATTAATATTTTCAGCGGCAGCCCTAAAAACAGGAAATCCGAAGACGGATCGTAACAAAAACTTTTTCTATTATAAAGCCTATTATTTAGCAAGGAAATTCGAAGCGACACAAAAATGGGATCAGAGAATTGCCTCGTTCCGAATCAAATGCTTAGCTTCGGGTTCTTTGGGATTTAGGACGTTTGGTGTAATTTTGGACCATTGGGAAGTATTACGACTTCTTATCAGAAGGGTCGTGTCAATATTTAGGTCACTGCTGGACATAGGCCTCCCTTAATGATTGCCATAGCAGCCTGTCTTCAGCTTGCCGCGTTCAAAATCTGCCTAATCTTTCGCAGGTCGTTATCGCACCTGGCCGGAGGGCGTCCTTCACTACGTCTGTCGAGTCACGGTCTCCACTCAAGATCACGTTTACCCCAGCGATGGTCGTTTGTTGATGTCTAAAAAAACGTCATAATTATGGTTCCCGTCCATCCCGGTTATGGTGCTAGTCCAAAAACTGTAGTGTAAAGTTGTGAAGGTCGTCCCAGTGGTGATACTCGTAGGTCCGCGCCCCATTTCCAATCAATCAAAGTTATGTTTGCAATCAAACTTTGTAAGGATATATTTAGGCCTTGATTCCTTGCTACGTTAATTTACCCAACTTAACAAAACTTGATGGCGATTTTCATAAGTAACTTAATCACGTTGTAAGAAATCGAAAAACAGCATGTTACACTAAAACAAAACAAAATCCATTCTGATATCGCTATAGTCTTTGAAGGACTCCGAGTCACTCTAAATGCGTATTTTTTTTTAAAGAAAAACTGCCTACCTACTCATTTATATGTACCTATATAATTATTCTTATAGATAATTCTTGCTTATTAATAAGTTAACAATATGAAAGAAACACTAAAACAGTTTCCCAGATTATAATTAAGACTGAAATATAATTCATCCCCTAGTTTGTATGTTAAGGGAAATATAATTAATTATTTCCTTTTATGTTCGGAAACAATAAAAATTGCGAATTTACTTGCAGACCCGTTTTTTGTACCATCACTTATTCAACTAGCTGTTTTAACCGTTGAGGCAAACTTGATAATTTGATTGTTTTTAAATAACTAATGACTTCGAATACCTTAGTTTTAAACTGTTTTTAAGCGGAATAAATACGAATCTCTCGGGAATCAAATTTTTATGAGTCCACCTTGGAATAATCTCTATACGACCGAAAAAGTATCATCCAAATTGGTCCACAAATGACTGCGAAATCGACGAACATACATAAAAACATACACCCATAGTACCTCGTACCTACTATTATTTGGTAAAGGTGCTCAATTCTTTATCACAAAGTTCAAAGCTTTTGAAACCAATTTGGATACAACCACCAAACCTGAAAATTTGTGAGCTCCACTCTACCTTGATTAGATGATTTTACTAAATTTCAAAACAAGGCTGATGGTGGCATGATGTAAGAATTAAAGTTATGTTGGAATATAAAAACTCACATATCCCATAATTATAAGAACCACAAACCCCGAAAATGAAAACTCATTTTTTGAACAGACATATAAAAATGGTCAAATCAACTCCAGCAAAAACAGCAACTTAAAAGCAACATTGGGGTCCATACGATGCTTAGATCTGTCTGAGCATCGTATGGACACCAAATCTGGTCCCTTAAGATTGGTGCGCCCTGCCACTTGGCCTTAAAATAAAAGCATCTGAAACCACTATCTTGGCAGACGAAATTAGACCATGAATCGCAAATGGCGTTCTTTTGTACATTGTTAATAATATTTTTAAACGCTTCTTTTGATTGTTCCGTGGGTCAGTAGCATAGATCAAGCTAAGACTGGATAAGACACCTAAAAGCCTACTATTTAGGATTAAACGCTTTCTATAGCTGTAAATAATAAAGAAATAATGCGGAATAATTTCCACATTGGCAGACAGATTGGTGATTTCAGTGCACGGTATGATTTGGAGGGCTCGATTCTTACGGGGCGGCGCGACTACCATGGCTGGCCGATTTTGGCGCTGCTCGCGGTGTTGATTAATACAAAGAAGGAAGATACTGTACTTCCTCTGGTAGGTTTCCTTAGTCGACTCGTACAACATTCACAGGCAGAGAGGTCGATTCTTAGACCGTAAATGCCACGGCAACAAATGAATATCATGATGGAAATATTATAATATATAAAATATCCTACTATAAAGGTGAAAGCTTGTACCGTGTTGTGAAGATGTTTGGCCGAGGACAACGCCAAAACTACTGAATGGATCCGTCTTAATTTTCGCACATATACTTATAGATCTGGGGGTCTATTCGCTTTCGACGAAATCGACAGTTGCGTGCTGCGTTTTGTCAAATTGCTATTCTAATTCATCAAAACTCGAAGCTACGGCACGAAGCTTGAAATGGCGGCTTTTGCGGCGGCCACCTCTATTCTAATGGGCAAAATGTACGAACGAAACATTAAATTTGACAGCATTTTTTCAAGAACCACTGTCAATTTGCACGCTAGCTACAAAGCTACCTTTTCATTTTCGTAAGGTGTTTTTTCACCATATTTTGTCCATTTATCACTAAAATTTCAGTAGATTTATGATTGTTAAAATATTTTATACACGTAGCGTCCTAAATTATTGAAATTTACTCATTCTATTTGAAGATCACTCTCCGTTTCATAATTTTCAGAAAAGCGGCTCTACCGCCATCTCTTAGCAAAGCCTACAACTAACAACTTCCCCCAGCTGACGACGAAGTTCTTAATTTTACCAAAACTTGGCGCTAAAACCGCTCTTTTGAGGGTTCCGCACCTCGAATGGAAAAAGGAACGCCTATAATATTAATTCTTAATTTCAGACACAAGATCCATTTTTGAGGTGATAAAAAAGGAAAGTTAAATAAAAATCATAATATATTAAATATAAAATTCAAGGTACTAGGTTGAGTACTTAGTATGTCAGGTGGCAATATTCACCCTCCGTCTGTATGTAAGGGTCCGATAACATCAGACGGTCAGATGGGCTTACAATAGTGTCATTTTTACTCATGTCAACCTCTGGACGTTAATGACGCAATTCTCTTTCTTTGGATGGCATTGAAAGAGTCTACACGGGATATTATAGATTATAGAATCACTCGTGACAGCCTTTTACGTTTAAACTTAGCAAAGAGCAAAGAGGAAAATCCGAAAACCATAAATTATTTAAAGTTACATAGGTAATTACAAAAATTATTTTTTGATGTTCGCAATAAAACCTATACGTAAGCCTTTAAAGTACTTCCCGTTGATCTAGAATCACGAAATTTGGCAAGAAGCAAGGTCTTACAGCACAAGGAAATGTATTTTTATCTTTAAGTAAAGAGAAATAACCGAAAACCGTTCATTTTAGCAAAATCACCAAAAAAAACGCAGTGTGTCTGTGTAAATTATTCGGCTCACAAATATATATTTCCAGTATAAATGTAAGCGGGTTAACTTTGAACCTAGTTTGTGTTGGAAGAACACCAACGCTTCATCCCTTAACAAGGTATAATGAAGTCATCATTAGGGTAAATATAAGTTTGTTCGGACCCTCGCACAAGTCCTACTCGTACTTGACTTGTTTTTATTTAATCTGTCCAAGGTCTCTATGCTCTCTGGTGGTTTCATTCACATGATCGTTCACGAAGGTAGTTGGGTGTGCCCGGATCTCGCCCGAATGAAAAATGCCCACCCGACAGAGAAACAGAATAGCTATCGCTTGCGTGCGTCGGCCGCATGTCATCGGCATCGACAGTGTCGGTTGCGGAGAATTGTAATAGGGCCCCTGGTCCTGAAATATCATTATGCAACTTTTTATTCCGTAGTAGTTAAGTTACAAATGGCTTACAATGTGCGCCGAAGTTCGTATATGCTATCTAAACTACTTGTAGAACTTAGAAAATAGTAAAAACTCGATTTTATTCACACGTGGCGTGACCTTAAAGACTTGCGGCATCCATTACTTTATATCTCGAATCAGCAATCATTAGGAGCTCGCCTTTCGTTTTATTGCGCTAATGAATAGCAAATGACTCGAGGATTGAAGCCTCCGAGATGATAATAGGCTGTTTATCTTTCTCTGAATAAAAAATATTCGAGGAGTGTTTCGGAGGAGAATAATTATTGTCAATAATAAAATAACGGATTTTATAGCTGAAGTTGACTTTTTATTATTAGAAAGTTGCCTTGGTAGGTCTCATTAAAGATTCCCCAACTGAAGGGTAAGTATTATCGAAGGGTAGACACGACAGTTAACGTTCTGGAAGAGTTATTTTTAACAGTCAAAGTTTCTGGTTGAATTGGGTAGGTCACTGGTTCTCCCCAGTTAGCCATATCCCGTATGGGAAGTAAGGGCACCTGATAAAAAAATATTATTTTCGGGAGCTACTTTACCCCACTTTTTATTTTGACGAATGCCTATACAGTCAACGGCACAAGATTTAGAGGAAATTTGAATTATAAGGTTGTTTTAAATTTGAGATCGGACTTTAATCAATTTAAACTTAAATAATTCGTTTAGTGGCACTTCTGTTAACTACTGTGGCTTAGCTCCTTTAATACAATCAGAGGGAAAGGGTTTTTTATTTTTAACTGAACTAACGAGATTAGTAGGAATGCCTCGCCAGCGGCTAAGCAGCAAGCAAAAAAATCCAAGTAGAAAGTTCATAGATAGATAGATAAAAATTTATTTGGTACTACAGACACACATACAATTAACAAAGATAATTTACAATTTAAACACAAGTACAATAGAAAAATACAATAAAATACAATAATAATAATTAATTAAGCAAACGAGCACTTTACAAAGTAAGTGGGTTTTGGTACTTAGTTTGTGTGTGCTGCAGCACGACAAATAGGCTATGGCTCAGTGAAAATTTTAAAAGCAAAACACTGATTTTCAGCCAAAACCTGATCGAGAGCGAGCAGAACGAGTACAAACGGACAGTGTGTGCTATTAATTAATGTGTTTGTGTCATAGTTCTTTATTAATAACTTAAACATGTTAAAGGTCACTTATTACTGAATTATGTTATTATGATAGATAAGTCAGACAGAACTAGTGGCAATGAACGAATAATTTATTATTAACTAGCTGCGCCCCGCGGCTTCGCCCCCGTGGAAATTTATGTTTCCAACTTTCTTAATTTTTTCTTTCATAAGAACCTTCTCCTGACAATAACAAACACAACAAAGAAAGAATTAGCGAAATCGGTCCAGGCGTTGTTGAGTTATGCGCTTACCAACACATTTTGCGATTAATTTTTATATTATAGACTAGCTGCGCCCCGCGGCTTCGCCCCCGTGGGAATTTATGTTTCCAACTTTCTTAATTTTTTCTTTCATATAAGAACCTTTTCCTGACAATAACAAACACAACAAAGAAAGAATTAGCGAAATCGGTCCAGGCGTTGTTGAGTTATGCGCTTACCAATACATTTTGCGATTCATTTTTATTATTATAGATTTATACATTAAAAAACCTAACTAGGTATATACCTACTCATACCTAAAGGTGTAACAATTATATTTATCTGCAACTAGCTGCGCCCCGCGGCTTTGCCCCCGTGGAAATTTATGTTTCCAACTTTCTTAATTTTTTCTTTCATAAGAACCTTCTCCTGACAATAACAAACACAACAAAGAAAGAATTAGCGAAATCGGTCCAGGCGTTGTTGAGTTATGCGCTTACCAACACATTTTGCGATTCATTTTTATATTATAAGATTTATGATTTATGAAACTGTTTACTAACAATTATTACAATAATTAACTTTAAAAAAGAACTCAGGGCTTTTTACTAGCGTAGCTATTAACTTGAAATTCATTAATACATTTCGTGCGCCTGTACAGATTTGTAGAAAAAAAAGATGATAATGAAAATTTTCAGCACAATATGTGATGTCGAAATTTAAAAAGAGACTTTCAAGTTTCAAGGTCAGTTGAGATATTAAATGAAAGGTTCTTGGTTTGTACATTTCAAAACAGTTTTTGACATTTCTATAGGTCTCGTACATTTTGAAATATTTGGAAAAAAGTCGAAAAAATACCACTACCCCCTAATCTCCGAAGTTTGCAGACCGATCAATCTGAAATTTAGGTTGGTGCCTATTATTTTTAAGTATTCATTAATTAGCGAAGTCTCTAACCGGTACCTTCAGTACATATTTGTATAATTGAAATTGACAAACGTTCGAAACTCTCGGGGGTCGAGTTACACTCGCTCTTAACGGATCTTGTTTATAGTCAAACTAGACGATCACCTCACGGTTTCACCCGCGTAGTTCCCGTTACCGTGTCAATTCCGGGATAAAATATGACCTATGTCACTCCCTGAAAAGTAAGCTTCCTAACGGTGAAAAAATTTTTCAAATCGTTCCAGTAGTTTCGGAGCCTATTCAATAGAAAGAAACAAACAATCAAATCTTTCCTCTTTATAATATTAGTACCTATAGATAGACTTTCGTAGTAGTAAAGCAATTAGTTTCGCAGAATAGAGCCCCGGTCGTAATATATGCGCAAGGGCCCGGCACTTTTTGTTAGGTATTTTATGATCAGTGCATAGCGGGAATCGAGCATAGCGAAACTAACCGTACAATATCTCTGACAACTTAAGTCATTCTACAGACAGTAAAAATATTACACAGAGGAACAACCAACCCGTCATATTGGTGAACACAACACCAAGTAAGCCCCCAGACTGCTGAGTAACTATCCACCCCAGTAAAAACTGAGGAAAATTAGAGATCCCCACTAAGTAAACCATGACTACTCTAAGCTACACACAATACCGAAGAATCCGAGTACTTAGCCTGTTATTGCGCTTATCTATATATCTATTGGTACTCTTAAGAACAATTACAGAGGATTAGTTCCCTCCCCCGTTAAACGGCAGATTATCTGCCATTATCCAGATTAGTCGAGTAATAACCGGTGAGTATCAGATGGAAAATGAACTTATTTTTCAGCTGATATGAATTTCTGGTGATTTGAAACTTTTCTTAGACGAAATTGCCTACCAATTGTTGGTTAAGAAAAATAATTCAACTGGGTTGACAGCTGGTTAGTCGGTTGGTAATAGAAATGTTTTTTAAATTTAGTTTCTTTAGTTAAAAAATTATATTTAGTATTTTAAGATTTTGAAAACTATTTTGAAAAGGAGGCCCAGAGGTGGATCTAGCTAGATTGTGCAGTGTTTGGGAAACTACGTCGAGTCTTCTCATCATAAATACAGCAATACATAAAAACGAAAGTTTTCAATCAGTGCGTCCTTACCTTCATCATTACCTACGGAGCTGAGACGTGGACACTCACGGTAGGGCTGGTCCACCAGTTCAAAATCGCTCAGCGAGCTATGCTCGGAGTCTTTGTGAAGGAAAGGATTCGTAACGAATACATCCGACAGAGAACTAAAGTTATCGACATAGCTCAAATAATTAGCAAGCTGAAGTGGCAGTGGGCCGGCCATATTTCGCGCAGAACTGACAACCGTTGGGGTAAACGTGTTATTCAGTGGAGACCGCGACTTGGCAAACATAGTGTAGGACGCCCTCCAACCAGGTGGGATGACAATCTGCAGGCACGCAGGCAGATGATGGATGCGGCAAGCTGAGGACAGGTCGATTTTTTTTTATATTTTAGGCACAATATTAACGTAGACACACCTCAAGACCTCTGTGGCATTGTGGACGAAGGTCCACCTAAATGCTGGCACGCGTAGTTTCGGTAAAATAAGTACTTAGCCTATTATCTAAGTTAGGCTAGGTTCTATGTAGGTATGCCAAATTTCATTTTGATCTGTTGAGTAGTTTTGGAGATCTTGTGACAAGAAAATCACATTTCACAAACATTCGACTTTATAATATTACTAGCTTCTGACCGCGGCTTCGCCCGCGTATTTTTTTACAATAAGTAGCCTATTATCTAAAATAGGTTTTGTTTTAAATGTACGCCAAATTTCATCTTAATCTATTCAGTAGTTTTGGAGATCCTAGGTAACAAAAATTCACATTTCACATACTTTCGGCTTTTTAATATTATAGTAGGATTAGTTTAGTAGGATATCTGGATATTAATTTTACATCGTAATAATTACAAGTAATTAGATAAACAAATACAAAAATACACAAAAAAATTAGTACCTATGGTACCTATGTAGGTCAAAAAAAGAAAATTTTAGGTGGCAACAGCAACCCACCGTTTGCACATGACAAACAAAATCAGACGATCTACCAAACTCACAATAATTGAGTTTATATACAGGATGGACTTTTTTGACGGGGCAGTAAGGGCAGGTACCTTAACCATCGAAATTTTTGATGCCCATTGATCCTGTTTCTTAAACTTACTGATCAAAAAGTTCTACAGGACCATGGTTTGAGTACTAGATAAGAAAACACAATAAAAATTCCCAGACATTTCGCCAAGCCCTTACTGCCCTATCCAAAAATTCCATCCCGTTTAGGTACAAACCAAATAAAGCCCCTGCTTGCTTATTCAGTAACTATGTTATGTAACTATGTGGTGGTACCTAGACTAGTGCAAACACGGCCAGTCTAAACATATTCTAGCGTTAGCCTGGAGGTTGCAGTAAGTTTGACGGTTTGTGTGCTTTCCTAATGACTGCTCATGACTGTTGGGGGCCGATTGCACAGAGCTTTTAACCGGACGTTAGAGGTGAAAACTCCACGAGTCGGTGTTGAGTTATCCCGTGACCACGACAGTGTGTAAGCCTGTTGAAACGAAAAAAAAAGAAATAGGCAAATAAGCGCAATAAATACCCGAGAATGGTTATTATAAGGTGTTGGTATTGGTACCCTCATTGGTTGTTGACTAAAATGAGTTTCTGTCATCCGTCTTTTTTATTATTATAAAATATATTTTCTTGCTGATCGAGGTGAAAAGTTTTATGTTTAACTCAAGAGAAAATGTTTTTGTTTTGTGTCATTAAAATCCTTTGCTAGCTCAGCAGTCTACTATAGAGCCACTTGCCACTATACAAATCTCGAGCTAGCGATGGCTATACTCCATCGCTAGCTCGAGATTTCACAAAAAAAAATCTGGTATAATATTGAACAAATAACTATTTTATTCTAGTATAAAACTACTCGTAACAAAACCACTATACCAAATCACCAGAACGATACAATAACAGTTCAGTAACCACAAGAACACAACCCAGTTTACAGATTCATAGCAAATCTCTAAAACAATAGTTAGGTGCTAATTGCTAAACTTTTGATTTATCGCGCGGTGAAACCGACTCGCTAGCAGCGGGGGTTGTCGGTACTCTTTACCTACAGATGTATTATCGACCAAATTTGATCTAAAAAAAACTTACTAAAGCCGGAGAGTCTCTAATAAAATCACAAAGTGGTAAGCGAATTCACAAATTCATAAAAAAATAGCGAATTCATAAAAAAATTGGGTTCTATAGACAAATACTATACTGTAAAATTTGTGTAAGAAAGGTCACTTATTGTTATTACACTGCGGGACATTGTGTTTCCCACATAGCTCCCTATCTTAAGCTTGACCAACAAACATTGAGAACAGTGAAAAATCCGTTCCTGCCCCAAAATAGCAAAATGAACCGAAATAGTAGTCAAATTACCGCAGTACCTACCAGGGTGATTATGGCAGTAGGGTGTAATAGGGGGAATGGACCTTTTGGTTGAGCTCTATGTGCTGCAGTCAACGTCTTGGAGCTGTTGGATGGATGAACCAGCCAGACCTAAATTACGTTTGCATGGAAACAGCCGTACTACTGTAGTAAGTGAGTTAGTTGGCAGTGCAGCCGTTTACGAAGTTGCAAGTCCCAAGTTTCTGAACACTCGGGGGGTTAACTACCTAAATTTGTTAGGAAATACCTGAGTCTCGAAGAAAGCATCATCTTAAAGCTTCGGGTATGCTGGTATTCAATTAAATTTTACGAAGGTAATGCTTCGCAAGGGAGTTACCATAATCCTGAATGCGAGAAGAGTTCAATATGACGCGCGCGATATAAAACACTGCTTTATCTCCTTGGTAAATAATGTACATTATAATGGAGTCTATTCTAAAGTCGACAGGCCGGCGACAAGTTGGTAAAACACTGGCAGCTACCTGCAAAATACATACACTGATTTGTCGTACCAACCCGCCGCTGTTTGACCAACTTTGGTATGATAAAGATAAATATATTTATTTGCAGAAAACATGTGTATAAAAGATGACAAAAAATATAGGTGAAACAACATGCTTGACCGGTTACGGTATGCAAATTATGTAGACTCACACACACACAATCTCACATTATACGGCTACCTACGCCTAAGCTTTGCTTTTTCTGAGTATAGATCTTCCAAAAAGGTGAGAATGCGGTCAAACGAAGGACTATTGTATAAAAAGGTAAAACGAGCATTTTTTTTTGCTATCTAGCCCCCAGCTAAGTAAAGCGTGTGTTATGGGTACTAGATAATTTATATACATAATACAATACATTACATACATAGATGTCTTTATTGATTCTACATAGAAAATACCCAGAACAACCGGAGCCGATATTTGCAGATCATACAAACATTGGTCCCAAGGCGGGAATCGAACCCGCAATCTCCTGCGTCGCATGCGAAGCTTCAACCAACGCAACACATCGGTCGTCTTCTTCTCGAATTCGTTATATAAAACTGTTGTAGAATTGGTAGAATTATTGTTTCAATGTGGCTTCAAAAAGTTAATGCAAATTCCACAAAGGGCGGCCCTTTTGATCTGCAAATACATGCTGCAAAGACAAAAATCTCTCGGATAAGCTAGGTCTAGCTCTGTGTCCTTAGACCTAACCTTGATTTGGTTGTAAAGTAGGTCTCCAGTAAAACGGTCTGAAGTCAAATGAGACAACCTTCAAAGTAACTTACTCACACTTAATATTCAAAGAATGTTCAATAACTATTGTATTAGCTTTAAAGATCTTATCTCCCGTCTGGCCACTTTAAACTTTTCTCATTAAGCAACCGTTATAGGAATTACAAGAGGTGAGAAGGCGAATAAACAAAAAAATAGAAAACAGGGAAAGAATCTAATTAAAACGAAGTTGAGTTTTTATATTTTGTTGCTCCAATATTCGCTTTTCATTTTGGCTGTTTCGTTTTCTCGCTGAAATGGGGAACTTAGGGGAATCTTATTTCGCTTTGTTATTGCTGATTTGATTTTTAGGGATGCGTAGCTCAGGAAATAGGGAATCTTTGGAAGATGGGTCCAGCTGTCCCTCGGTGTCGAGCATATCTCTTTCTACGCAAGTTATAGAACATGTCTTTAAAAATAAATGTTTGATAAATGTAACGAAAATAAATATCACGAAAACATTTTCGTAACAGATTAAATAAAAAAAGTGACTTTAGTATCATCGCCAGATACAACTACATAAGTTCACTTCTGAACAATCGTTTCCCAAACAAGGGCAGTTTTATCATACTCACCAGGCACATTGGTAATAGCTTTAGTTGAAGAAAAGCTTATTGATCGACTGTTTTAGCGTGTCTAGGTAACTACCTACCTAAAAGTAGCTATAGGGAAAAACACCTCGCAGAATCTAAGGCAACCTTCTTATGATAACCTTCTTGTGTCTATTATCTTTATGTAATTTGAATATAGAACCCTGATACCCGAGTGTGACTCACACTTGTCAGTTTATCTTATTTCGTTAGCTTCTTTAATTTGGCGCCTCGGATCTGTGATCCGGTTTCGCGACCTCTTAATCACGGCTTTGATGAGGTATTAAGGTTTTATTTATTTTCAGAGACTTTGAAGATTTCACGGTTTGATGTGACAGGGATTTTCCTGCTATTTTTTTGCGTTTCACATCCTCTTCAGCACATATTATAACTCCTGGACGTGACATTCCCATATGTCCCCATAATTGGGAATGTCACGTCCACATAATCACCGCGCTTGGCGGTGAACGGTGATCGCAGAAGAAGTGTTAAAAAAATATTTATTTACTTACTTTAGTTTTTAGGTACACGGAACACATGACAAGCAATAATAGAATAACACAAAAAATATCTGGTTTGAAACGTAACCAACATACAACATAGACTGACATGTTAAGTAGTCGTTATAGGTAAGTACATAATAAAATTTTAAACAATCTTATAATTTAATTCGACTTTTGCAGAACTATGATCGAGGCAAAAAAATATAAAAAAATATGAAAATATACACTAAAAATTAAACAACAATTTAAACAACACACTAAAAATTAAACAACAAAGTAAACCAAATATCGCCTATATTTGATGCCCTTCCGAACATCGTCGCGGTTTTGACAAAACTATACAAACTTGGATAACATACGTCTGAGGTGCGCGGAGGGAGGAAGGGTTGAGACTTGATGGAAACAACCGAGTTGTCCGGACGTTGCTTTATTACTAACTTGAATGACCTTAATTAATACATTGATTATAATACTACACCACTACATCTCTCCCTTTAAAAATAAAGAATTTTCACATAGGTATTCTTTGTTAAAATTCTCATGAAATTACACAACTACACAGATAAACATTATTTCTATTGCTAACAAAATACATTTTTAATTAGGTTGTTTGTTTTTTTGTCTACTTACTAATTAAACTTAATTTACTAACACTTTATTATTAAAATACTTCTTATTGGTTAAAACGTTTTGTCCTGTTTTTATGTATTATATATTCCTTATCATTTTTCATAATAATTACATTTGGAGATTCATCTTTTAGTACCTTAAATGGACCGGAATAAACACAGTCAAGTTTTTTAGTGTCTTCGTTTTTTATTAATATCAAATCGCCTTCAGAATATTTAATAGGATTAATAGTTTTGTCATAACTTAATTTTCTTTCTGTTTTTGAATGAATCAAATTATTTTTAGCATCATTTTGTGCTCGTTGTAATCTAAATTTTAGTTCTTTAGGATAGTCATCAAAATTATATAATGGTTCAACACGAGAATTCAATTTATTAGGCAATGAACAAACTCTACCAAAAACTAATTCAAAGGGTGTATACTTAGTTTCACTGTGAACTGTAGTATTATAGGAAAATGTCCAGTATTTTACCCACGAACTCCATGAACTCTGATAGTTGTTTGTTTGTATTCTTAAAAAGTTTCCTAATACTTTATGTGAGTTTTCTAAAGCTCCAATTGTTTCATGATGATAAGAGGTAGAAAACATTTGCTTAATACCTAAAATATCACAAGTTTCTTTCATCACATTGGAAATAAATTCTGAACCTCTGTCTGTTGCAATAACTTTAGGAGTACCGTATGTTAAAATAAAATTTTCTATAAATGCTTTAGCTACTGCACTTGCTGATTTTGATTTAAGTGGATAAGCCTCTACGTATTTAGTCAATTCACATTGGAGTGTTAAAATATAAATAAATCCCACATCATCTCTATCTATCGGACCTACAATATCTAAAAATACTTTTTCGAAAGACGTTGAAGCTGTAGTTGTTATACTCAAAGGCTCTTTTATATATTTATGATGTTTATTTTTTTGACAACTTAAACATTTATTAATAAATTTTCTTACGTCACCTTCCATACTTGGCCAATAATAATATTTCTTAATGTTGTTCACTGTTCTTTTTATTCCTGCATGTCCACTTGTCGGTAAAAGATGAAAATCATTTATAATTAGTTTTTTCATGTCATCATCAAATATTCTTTTTACATTATTAATTATACAAAATCTTGGACCTTTCCAGTTAACATCATCTTTTATATCTTTTATTAACTTTGTTATTAATTCATTATTTTCCTCTTTTTTTTATTATAATGAGCTCATTTATTTTTAATTCGTTACAAAACAATTCCAATTCTTTCAACAAATCGACTCGCGCTTTTGCTGATAAAGATTTTGGATTATTATTCATGTAATATATTATTTTTTGAGGACCTCCTACATAAATATAATTTCCTTCTTTTGATACGAGAGTATCTAGATTTTTATTCGTTTTCATTTTCTGTAACTTTTTACTATCTACCATAGTAAGTTCAATGTCATTAATATCTTTCTTAAGAACTTCAACAACGTTAGGTTGGCCTTCCCCTTCGCTGTTTTCATTCATCGTCACATTCTTGGATCTAAGTGGTTCCTCGCTTTCTCTCGCTTTCTTACATTGTGCACGCGTCATCACATACATACATTCATCACTCATTCTCTTCAACTCATTACTAGTTATAATTATACGAGATAATGCATCAGCTGCTGCATTGTCTTTTCCACGCACATACACCACTTTAAAGTCATATTCTTCAAGGCATAGTCAAAACTTTGTCAAACGACTAGAGGGGTCTTTCATAGAGAAAAGATATACTAATGGTTTATGATCGCTTCTAACAGTAAATTTTCGTCCATATAGATATGGTCTAAAATACTTTACGGACCACACTATTGCCAATAATTCTTTCTCAATAATCGGATAATTTAGCTCAGCTTTGTTTAAATTTCTACTTGCATAAGCTATTGGTTTTCCGTTTTTATTTGACAATACACTACCTATTGCAAATCCTGAACCGTCTGTTTGAAGAATAAATTCATTTTCTTCACTAAAATCTGGATAGTCAAGTATTGGAGGATTAACTAAACATGTTTTAAGCATTTTAAACGATTTGTCACATTCTTCAGTCCAATCAAACTTTTCATTCTTCCTGCACATTTTATTCAAAGGTAATACTATTAAAGCAAAATTATTCACAAATTTCCTGTAGTAGTTTGCAAAAGCAACGAATCTTTTAACTTCATCAATCGATTTTGGTTTAGGATAATTTTTAACCACTTCTATCCTTTGGGGATCTGGGTAAACTCCTTTATCTGATACTACATGACCCAGATATAGTAATTCTTTTTTCAAAAATTCACATTTTGATGGATTTAGTTTCAAATTTACTTTACGAAGTCTATCAAATACTAAAATTAAGTTTTTATTATGATCAACCAAATTTCTACCCAAAACAACAAGATCATCTAAATATATAAGACAATTTTCGTAATTTAAGCCTGCCATAGCAACTGTCATAGCTCTTGAAAAAGCACTTGGGCTTATTTTTAGTCCCATAGGAAGTCTTTTCATTTGATATTGTCCTTGATCTGTAGTGAAAGATGTATATTTTCTACTATTTGGTTCTAATTCTATTTGATAATAACTTTGAGAAAGATCTAAATGTGAGTAATAAACGTAACCTGAAAGGGCATCTAATATATCAGTAATATTGGGTAAAGGGAATTTGTCATCCTTGATGTTTTCGTTTAAACGCCTATAATCTATAACAACTCGCCATTTCCGTTCTGCTGTTCTATCTATTTTCTTTGGAACGATCAATAATGGACTGGACCATTCGCTTGTTGCTTCTTCTATAATATCATTCTCACGTAACTCTTTGATTTGTTTTTCTATCTCTTTTTTCTGAGAAAACGGTAGCCTATATGGTTTAGTATAAACTGATGTAGCATTTTCTTTTAATTTAATTTCTTGTTTATAAATATTAGTTACTGTTAATTTATCATTTGGTAAATGAAAAACGTCATTATACTTTGCGCAAATATTTTCAATAGCAATTTGTTCTGCTTCAGTCAGATATGTATTTAACTTTAAAAATGAAAATAACTCTTTAACTCGTTCAGTGTTTAAATCGGTCTTACAAAATTTTGTAACATCATAATCATCCAAATCGTGTACAAGTGGCTTAAAAATATTTATTTGTAACTCTTTGTCACTTGTATTCAATAGTTTTACTGGTAACTTTCCGTTAATAGGTTTACAAATTGAATTCGCTAAAAACACATGGTCATTTAATTGTTTTGATAACACTACACAATCCTTTTTGCAATCTGTTGGTAAATATGTTATAGTTTCACACCTTGGTTCTAAATTAATTACCTGGTCTACAAATAAAGATGTTAAAACAGTTTCGTTTAATTGATTGGTTAATGTTAATGTACAATTTTGATAGTCTATAATTCCACTATGTTTTAAAATAAAATCTTGTCCTAAAATTCCAGATGCATAGCATGGTAAATCTCGAAAAACATAAAATTTATGATTAAATTCAGCACCATTGAAATTTAATTTTAAAATAACATATCCGTCTGCTGTGAGAATTCCACCAATTCCTTCAATATCAAATTTTTCATTATATAATTTGCAATTAAAATTTCTCAAAACCTTTTCTTTTATTGCACTAATCGAAGCTCCTGTATCAACTAATAAATCAAAATGTTTATTATTTACTGTCGAGTTTACTCGGTTAATACTTTCTCCTGTAAAAATACTTTTACTCACGAAAAAATGTTGACAGAGTTGGAGTACTGTCTTCTGTCTGCTTTTGTCTATCGGTTGTACGTGTATTCTGTCCACTTACCTCGTCATTTAGGTAGTGAATTTTTCCTCGTCCACGAGATGATCCTCTTTGCCATCTATTACCTGGACTACGATAGCTGTAGCTTCCACGCATACCATTGTTTCCTCGTCCATTACCTCTTCCACGATAGTTTCCACGCTGATTGTTGCTGTTTCCACGATAGTTACCTCGATTCTGGATATGACCATACCTGTTCTGATTATAACCATAATTACCATTGTACCTTGCTCCTCGGTAATTTCCTCTTCCTCTTAACGTCATAAGTTGCTGAGATGAGTTACTTACCTCTTCATCTTCAGCTGCTCTAATAGCTTCACTCAAGCTCACAAAATTTCTAGCAGAAATTATAGTACTAAGTCTTTGGCTCTTAAGTCCAACTGCAAACCTTTTTATCGCGTTCTTCTCGTTTATTGGTCGTAGCACGTCGTATTTGTTGTTGTCACCGTCGGCCTGTGAAATTGTAAGTTCCACGAACAAATTTTCAATTTCAGTTCCGTATTGCTGAATAGTCTTGTTACCTTGAATGGAGCATTGTAGCTTAGACTGTAATGCTGTATCGGATTTTTTAGTTAATAGATGTTTTTTAATGTCCGCTAACAAAAGATTTATGTCTGTATAAGACGTACCTAAACGTAATTTAGCTTTCCTTGAAAGTCTCGTCTTTAATATAAATGCAATCAACAACGGCTTAGTCTCATCTGTGATCATAGAACTATATAATTCTATAGCATCAATCAGATTGTACGTATCAATTTCTTTATCTGTTATAATTGGAAGTAAACTCACTGCAGTTTTTAAATCAAAACTCACCTTATTTGCCATTTTTGTAGTTGACTGATCTACTTCCGTGTTATGCGTCTGTGGTTCATATGCACACAAATCTACAATAGCTGAATACAGTTCATTAACATTTGCTTTATATTTTAATAAATACCTACCAAATTCTGGAGGCAATTGTCCTTTACTAACTTGATCCTCTAAAACATTTAGTAACTCCTTTACTCGTCCCAAAAACTCTGTTGCTTCACTTCCCTTTTTCTGTAAAATTTCTCCCTTACGTCTACTAGGTCCTATTTTAATTAAATATGTTCGTATATCCTGTAACCCATCAATTAATTCTTTTAATCTATCCATTAATTTAAATTACAAACATAAAACATACAACATAATTTTCACTTCATAATAAAAATTTACCAAGTCCATACTTTACGTAGTTTTAGTTCGTTACAAAAATATAGAGTTCATCGAATAAATTTTCATTATGTTAAGACGTTCACGAAGTAGGTAAGTACTTAAGTTCCCGGTAATTACCAAATCAATCACAACACAATAACACAATTACCACACACGGTTTAATTTCCACGTATCTAAATTACGGTAAACACAATAATACGATGCAGTGAACAATAGATTCCGGAATCCGGCATGTCAGCGTTACTCATCCGTATTCGTCGCAAGTAGTTACCAAGCACCAACATCGAACTCTGACATCGAACACCTACAGGCAGGTGGCGGTGTGACGAATTCCAGCATATTTCCCTTCAATGCCAAGGCTATGTTGCAATTCTTAGAACTCATGCATCCATGCATTGCGCAATGAATCTGATTTTATTGGAATACTTAGATTTTCTTTACGCTCTATTTATTTATTTATCTTCTTTAGGTTCTAGTTATTTATCATAGTATAGGTAAATCTATTTATTAGGTTCTTCCTTCAGAATTATTCTCCTCGCTGGCTCTCATTCTACGCACGGAATTGCGAATGCGGCTGATAGCATTTATAGTAAATTGGTCGCGAACCCATTTCTTGTGCAAATCCTTGTATTTACGCACCAAAAAATAGATGACGGCAGCTCCCATGATGCAGAGAATAGCAATTATTAGAAAATAGTTTGTATTTATCTGACCTTTTATCAGCTGTAGAGATGCATCATTGTTACCGGCTACGTTTTGATTCAGGAACACTTCGTCCTTCTCTATTTTTGAGTTGCACATTGTAAGGCTGGATGGATTGTAGGATGGATTGTATCACTCGCAATTTATAGACGCACTAAGTAGGTATGCAATATCGAGTAGCTGCATACTAAACGACGCTCACAGGTAAAGTGTATAGGTATATTTCTGAATAGGTAAAGTTCATAGATGTGACCATACTTTCACACGTCACATGATTTCAAAATTATAATTATATTTTCGAATAAATAATTAAGGACGCGAACGCGGTTCGGCCCGCTGCCGCGCGCGAGCGCATGGCAGGGTCGCCATGAGGTGCGCGGAGGGAGGAAGGGTTGAGACTTGATGGAAACAACCGAGTTGTCCGGACGTTGCTTTATTACTAACTTGAATGACCTTAATTAATACATTGATTATAATACTACACCACTACACGTCTATCTACATTAGCCTTTGCTAGCTCAAGTACTGGGGACACATTCTCGAAAGTGGGTAATAAAAAGAGATTTTGTTTTTATAAGTTAGTCGCAAATAAATTGTTGTGATTAGCTCTACGCGTACTCAATTTGCTGTGTGGCTTAGAATTTGCACCATCCCAACTCTTCCCGCGGGTGTCGTAAGAGGCGACTAAGGGATATCCACCGGGGGCGGGCAGCAGCGCCCCCTGCAGAATATTCTACCACCGAACTGCGATCCCCAACCCGCATGCCCAGCGTGGGGATTATGGGCATTACCCCCATGAGATAAAAGCCAATAAGACGTTTATCAGGGGGAGGTCTGCGTCCAGCAGTGGACCAACACAGGCTGTTGAGGTTGAGGTTGAGGTACTCAATTTAGAATTTATATAGGAACATGCGAAAGCAATTTTACTTTTTTACTTTGTTTTATTTTATTGTATTCGGAGAACAAACAGTTTCACACACTTTATAAAATAAACATACTAATAACTGAAAATCATTCATGTGTCCTTGCACTTGCCTTGAGGAGGAATGGAATAACAGTTCTGTCCTGTTAACAACTACAATTAAAAAATTATAGTGGTGCACTCTCTATTACCTCACTCTCATAATCCGATTGGACGGTAGACCGAAACGACCGGGGAGAGGATATGCGCACGACCTGCTTAACGTGCTTTCTGAGGCACGGAGGTGTGGTACCGCCAACCTCCTGACTCCGGGCTATTGCTGTGAATTTTAAAAAATATACAGAAAGCAACATTGTTTACTTATCTAATGCTGAAGACTCTTCGGCATTAAGAATCACAGTAATATTATAAATGCGAAAGTTTGGATGGATGGATGTTTGTTACCTCTTCACGCCAAAACTACTGAATGGATCGGGCTGAAATTTTGCACTCAGGTAATTCTAATCCTGGAATCAAACACAGGCTACTTTTTATCCCATAAATCAGTTCCCATGGGATAGAAATCACCTTGAAACGTTTCCATAGAAACAACGCGTGCGAAGCCGCGGGCATAAACTAGTTATACATAATTTTATGAAAATAACTAGCTGTCTAAACTATTTAAGTGTCTACACTGAAATAGTTGAGACAGCTAGGTATTATCATGTCTACATGGTAATCAATAAATTAAACTTCAGTCTGAAACAACATACAAAAGCTTTTTTATACAAATCAATAACTTTCAGAACCAACATGAATTAATCCTATCACATTCCATAACATGAAGTTCAATGGGCTTTTTGAAATCCCACAAAAAAGGTTTGATATCGAAATGGCGGCGGCATGCATATTCATTAGTCTCGTTTCTATGAAACATCAATCCGACAGAAGATTATTTTTCCGACTTTACTTTGTTCAGTTATTTTGAGATTCTTTCGAGAGGTTTTATGTTGTTTGCCTTCCTATGTTAGTAAATAGATTTCTGATAATACTTGTGTCATTGTTAGTTGGTTTGCATTTTGCACTAGCCCATTTCGCCTATTACCAGCATATCAGGCCACAAGAGTCATAGACATAGGCCTCTAAAAAGGTCAACAATTTAATAAAAACTAGTAAAAATTTCATTGATTTTAGGTCATTTACTGTAACATAGCGCGGCTTAGAGACAAAAGATGGACTTACAATACAACCATACGGAGGGGATCTCTAGGAAAAAGAAGGAGAGGAAGACCCTCTACCCGTTGGGAATATGAGATCAAAAAAGTCGCTGGCTCAAACTGGTGACAAACAGCACAGGATAGAGAGAAATGGGCATCTTTGGAGGAGGCTTTTACCCAACCTGGGGACCTAGCTTATGGTAACTAGAAATAAGTCTTTTAGTATGAATAGTAATAGAAAGAGAGTTTTAAGCATGTATACCTAGCAATTAGTAAGTAATTAACTTAGTACCTAAGATGAAATGTAGCTTGGTCAAATAAATGCTATTTTATTTTTATTTTTATTTATATACCGTTTGTAAAATACGAATACTAGAATACCACCCATAAAGGCCACTAAATGAGAGAGAGAGAATATTTTATTTATAACATAATCAACAAAAACAAACATGATTTAAAAATAAAATAAAAGATACAGCTTCTAAATGTTCTAAATGGTTTTGAAATTTTTGTAAACGTCGTGTATCTTCATATATAACCACGCTTACAACAATTAAGTATGGGTATAGTTTTGCCTGAATATATCCAATAATAATAAAATTAATTGGTGTAAGAAATTAAATAATATCCCAGAAAATCGATTTCGACGGGACTTGAACTCCCATCCAACTACACCACGAGGTCAGGTGACGTATGAGTTGAAAATCTCTAGGACTTCCTACGAACTCTAGCGCCGTTAGCTCCACCTGCAGGGGAGACATTGAAGTTTATCCAATCCTGTTCAATGACTAAAGTTACATTTACTATTTTTTAATTACATGTTATTATATTTATTAATTACATGTTTGGCGATAGATGTCGCGTTGCTAAATTCTAAGGATTTCTTAGAAATTACGCCGAATGTGAGAGCTTACGCACTATTATAACAAAAAAAAAACTTACGTAACTATTTTACCAACGCTAAATGACCTAAACTCAAAATATCCTACAGCAAAGTTAAAAGTGTAAGAAACATAAAGCTTGCGTTCAAAACGACCCCTATTAATGCAGTAGTAGTTACAAAGCGACCCCCATTTATGCAGTACAGAACTAAATGGCAGAACAGCGATATTGTATCTGGCATAAACCTTGTAAGATAGTGGTCGTAGTCGAGTTAATAATGTCAGGTTAGCGAGGCGTTCTGCAGTCTCCGTCTCTGACCGGTGTAGGGTGCCCCAAGACATCTGAACTTCGGCTTATTTATATTTTTGTGACAATAGAATTATATTTTTGTGACATGATTATAAAATTGATTCAAAACTTTTGTAACAATTATGATTATTAAAATTTCAAAGAACCTTTAGTGATGTTAAAAATAAAATAAAATGTAGGTAGGTATTAATCTGAGAAATCTAAATAGTAGTAGCTTATTATTATTATTATATTTTATTTATTTACTTTTTAATAAAATGAAGAAAAACTAGAAGAATAGAGCAAAACAATTACAATTATTTGCATATTATTTTGATTTCTATGGTATTAATATTGGTGATTCCGTTGTAAGAGCTTTACTTGATCTTTAAATAGTAATAATTAATACTATTTAAGAAAATCCTTTATAGACTTCTTCATTCCATCTGCTACAATGAAACAACTTAATCTGTGTGTCGAAATTCGATACTCGTTATACGTTTACAAGCAATCGTCAATTTTTTTCAGAAGATAGTGCAACACCTGAACGAGCAAGCAACAGTAAATGTTATTTATTTATGTCGTTCATACGACGTTCGGGACTCTACCATTCGGTTATTTATACGCTGGTCAAATCTATAATTAATTTATTAGTGATTAAATCTCTTGTTGAAGTCAATTTGACAAGAGCAAAAAATTAATAAGACGTTTTTTGTTATTATAATGCGTAACACCACACTCAGGGCAATTTCTAAGAAATCAAATAATATCGCAAAAATATCAAAAATATCCCGTCAAATTCGAAAATTATTGCGATATTATATGATTATGATTACTTATCAAGACGTTTTCTTAGATATCACAAAATGATTCAATCAGACTAAAATATGGTTTTCCGTTGTTCCAATGACACCCTCTATTCTTAGATGAAAGGTCCCTGCCATCTTTATAGTTTTAAGGTGTGTTTTTTTTTTGGAAAAAGTCTCATTGATAATATAATCACTATCTATTGTGATATAATTCAATTTGATAATTGGTTAATTAACCCTTTCAGACCTGATATAGCTTTTAATGTGTACAGACGATCACAATATAAAATACAATATAATCTTTTATAAGTGTTTCATTCGGAAAAACTTTAATGTGTACAAATGTAACCACAGGGACTGAAAGGATTAATTTATGTACGAACAACCGGCAGTAAGACTGAGTTGAACATTAACAGACTTTTCGTTATTCTATTTCACCTTGTCCTGTTCGGTCGGTGGCCGGAACATGGTTGATTGCTTTCCGGAACCTTCGTAGCGGACCTAAGCGCAGCCAGGTAGCAAGATTGTGGTCGTGCAAGACGCTTCCGTTTAAGTACTTACCCATACAGGGTTATTGGTAATTCACTGACAGTGCATGAAGTGCAACTTCTGCCCATCATCATGAACATGTTTGTGAAGATGACAGGTCTTAATTCTTAAACTTGGTATTGATAGTATGTGCTCTCTCTATTCAATTAATCGTTATTTAGAGAGACTTTATTTGAAACCAAACATAAAAATTAAACTAAACATAAAATCGGTATTTAGGTTTCGGACGACAGTGATTTTTAATTTATTAGCTGAGGTGATTAACAAAAAAAATTAGAATTAAAACCTAGCGTCTTCACGAACGTGGCCACGATAAAGGGCAGAATCTGCAGTTCACGTAGTGTTACTGAATTGCTAATAACCCTTTATACAGACAGTAGTTTAAGTTTAAAGCCTTTAGCCCGCTACTGACCGATGTAACGAGGCGGAATGTACCACGCAGCGAGCTGATACGTTAAGGTGAGTACTGATCAGTGTTACGGGGCATACTGTAGGTATCATTGGCAGCGAGCATGATACGTTACGCCGTGTGCATCCGTCTCGTTGCCCGTTGCGAGCGCCTACTTTCCCTGTAGGTACTGACCGCACGAACGCTCGTGTGTAACACGTACCCACCTTTGCACGTAGTATTTCACAAAAATTAAAATAAAATAAAATTAATTACTACTAGACGATCGCCTCGCGGTTTCACCCGCGTAGTTCTCGTTCCCGCGGGAATTCCGGGATAAAATATAGCCTATGTCACTCCCTGAAAAGTAAGCTTCCTAACGGTGAAAGAATTTTTCAAATCGGTAAAGTAGTTTCGGAGCCTATTCAATACAAACAAACAAACAATCAAATCTTTCCCCCTTATAATATTAGTATAGATTTGTACCTACTTTTATGACATGTAACAAGCGTTATCTATACTAATATTATAAAAAGGAAAGATTTGCTTGTTTGTTTGTTTGTATTGAATAGGCTCCGAAACTACTGAACCGATTTGAAAAATTCTTTTACCATTAGAAGCCCACATTATTCCTGATGAACATAGGCTTTTTTGACTTTTAACCGCGGAAATGCTTCATTCCTACGGGAAAACGGGTAAAAGGACAACGGGTAGTAAGAATGCAGCTAGTCAATAAATAATCTGAATCTGAATCATCATCAAAGGCTTTCCACATACGATGTGTTATGTAGTGTTAGTTTTTCGGCACTTACGCAGATGACCATCTACCGGGGCGCTTGGAAGTCAATACTGCAGCCACATAATTATGTTGTTCCCGTCGTAGGCCTTACTAACCACTACTACTTACTACTCACAAGTTACATCCTAAATCATTTCAGTATGTAAATATGGTGTTGTTATGGTATCAATGTACCTACACTGATAGTTGACCAGAAAAATGAATTTTCGGCAGTTTTCAATGGGACGTTTCGCGCAATGTTTTCATAAAAAGTATTTCCCACTCTCCCAGCTTGTTGTCTATCACATTGGCTTAATTTCCTGCTGCTTTACTTATGATCTTGAACGTCTTTGAAAAGTGTCTACAAACTGCATTAACCATGTCGGCATGCAGTTTTGGGATGTTTAATTGGTCTGGTTAGAACTCAAAACAAAACACAACTTGATCCATCTCTGCATACAAGAACAATGACGACAAAAATTCAGTTCTAAAATGCTGTTCTAAATTGGTACTACTTTAGCTTGCTAATTTCATGCGTGTCAGCCTGCAAGAGAACCGAAATCCAGACGAGAACGAACTGTATTTTTGTTTTGTGCGCTCGTAACCAATTCATTAATATTCCGCCCGCGGCCGGCGTATATCCGTCGCTGTACGGGAACAAATCAAAAAGTTTCAATTTTTTCCATATAGACGGAGGGCTGGTCGACATGTTTTGAAGAGTACCTGAAAAGCGGAAGCGCCTTTTCGTTTTTATATTGGTTCTCTTCGATCTCTTCGAAGAAAACACAAAAACCAAAACTTCCTGTTCATAGTTCGGTATCAATAACTTAAACACAAAACATAAATTATTTACACAAATAAAATACACAAATTATCTACACAATTCATTCATTCAATAAAAATAAAACAACATCATAATCAAATCACACATATTTTAAAATCATTAACATGATAAATTCGCGCATAAAAAACGCTTCATTTTTCCTTACCAGCTAGTACCTACTTACTAAGTAGGTTAATTAAAAAATTAAATAAATCTCTATCCAAATTTTTCACATTAACGGAGCAGTTTTTATCTGGTAAGGATCACCTCTGGCTTTCACCACCTCCAAGCTTTTCCATTCACTTCTGTCCCTTGCTATTCTGGTCCAGGCGCTTCCTGCTACTTCCCTGATGTCGTCACACCACCTCTTTGTTGGTCGACCTCGTCTGCGCTTAACGTCTCGAGGAATTAAACTTGTGGCTATTTGTGTTCATCTGTTTAGGGGTAGCCGCTGTTTATGGCCTGCCCATTGCCTTTTGAGCTCTAGGATCTTCTGCAGATAGAAGATTCCGAAGATAGACTACTATGTAGAAAAATATTTATGATCCAATGTCATGGTATTTTAGACTCACGCTTCCGCTCTATCCCTCATACAGTCCAGTTTCGCTCGTCGAAGCCTTTTTTATTTGTACATCGACGTTTGTTTTTTCATTGATTTTGTCAGATTTTGTATCGGTGATTTTAAAAGCACAACGTTTTTACCTACTTTGAGCTTGTTGTAGTGTTACTGCGTTACTTATTGAGTTTAATTGTTGCAATAAGTTAGGGAAGTTAGCTAATGGTTAAGTTAAATACCCATCTACATGATGACCTAGTTACGGCCAACAATGACACGTTTATCTTCAAGCTATCAAATCTGTCGTCTATTTCCTCTGCATCTAACAAAATGTCTATAATTTTGTTAGATGCAGAGACGCTTCGCTCACTTCGTTCGCTCGGTCAATTAAAGAATATAAACAATCAGAACTTGGTAGTATCACAATTGAAACATATGAGCTAACTGCCTATGGTTGTAAACAATCTACAAACAATCTATAGGTAGCTCAACTGATCTTTATCTAATCGGAAGCGTCCCCAAGTAGATACATAGTTCAGTCCCTGAGCAAAATACACTGTAAAAATGTCTATATTACCTCAGACGTTGGTTTTAACCGAAAGTATTTTGGCTAAAGTGATTCTCCCGTATATTCTACATTATCTTCTCAAATGCCTTTCGTAAATTACCGCCATTAAAATCCTCAGGGCACTGAAAAGAAAACACCTCAAGGTGAAAAACTTTTCCGATCTAAATAGGGGCTTAGAGTAAGTTTTACAAAATTCAACTGTATTACTGGAGAATAAAGCTGATTTCTGTTCTGGGGAGCTTGGTTGCTGTGTAGAAATATTAAGTTACATTTATATCGGTTTTCATCATAAAGTGGGTTCATATAAGCGTGTATTGTTCGAACATTAAACTTAAAACAAATTCGAATTTTTCGTTCAGAATTGAATAAAAATTCTATCAAACCTAACCAATGTCCGCGGCAACGTAACAGCGTAACTGTTGTTGAAAACTTTAGAGGGGAAGTAATAGAGTGCTTTGATATAAAAAATGTATGAACTGAAAGCAAAAACAAAACCTTTAGCCAAATTCTTTAATTTTATCTTATCTGTACTACTAATTACGAGTACAAAGCTGTAATTGACTAAGGAAGAGCACTACTATCCAAAATACAAGTTTTTACAAACTTAGCTTGGCAATTAGGTCACAATAATTGCATTGTACTTAATTGAAATAAATATTTTTATTTTAATATTACGTGACGTCGATCGAGTGTAACAGGTGGCCATAGTAAATGCACGTAAATGTATGTATCGCTACTTCGTTGCCGTCATCTTGATAGAGCTGTAGCAAACCGTATGTATTCGGTACTGAGTAACGGGTGCGCCATCGAGTACCGAGTAACGAAACGTTACACACGAATGCATTTCGTTACTCGCATCATTCGTACTTTGGGTACCAACGCTGTTTCAGTTCGCGCAAGTACCGTTGATGCGTGTATTGAAATGTTTGCTGATCGTATGTTTTACGCATGCGCGCGCTTATTCGGTGAATTTAAAAACGTACGTTACAAAGAACGATGCTTGATCGAAGAAAAGAATTTTCCGAGTAGACCAGATGTATGATATTGAACGAATCATGTGATATAATCGAAAAAAAATAACACGGGGCATAGACGTTTGTGTTTAGAACACGTTGGAGGCCATTCATTTATTACGTAAGACGATTTTCGCTCATTTTACCCCTCCCTATTATAAGAAAAAATAAGAATAGGCCGACCCCCTCCCCCCTGTTTAGTATTTATTACGTAAGAATCCAAAGGAAAAGATGAATACCTACACGTTTGGTTTGTTCTAATGTTTATTTTCAAAGTACCTAACAATTTTTAGAAATTTTTATTTGTCAACCTAGGTACTTACAAAAGTACTGATAATTTTTAAATAGCAGTAATGAGTGTTGTTAACGCAAACAAGTGACTAGTAGTCCACAAGCGGGGAGTTCCCGGGAGGCGCAGTGCGACTAGTGCGAGTGGCGCGGGCCCGTTGCCATGGAAATGGAAATCATTTACCTATACGCATCCGAGCGAACGTCGGCACTCGCGCGGTTGCCCGCGCTTTTTCAAAGTATACCTATTAATAATTTTAATTGTGCGCATTTTTGTGATCTTACGTAAGAACTATCGAGACTCCCTCCCACCCCCTTGGAAGAAAAAATAAGACATGGTCGACCCCCTTCCCCCCTAAATCGTCTTACGTAATAAATGAATGGCCCCTTGTGACGTCATGAGAATGGTGGCCCTGTACGCGTACGTAATACGACTCGATTCGATGCTCTAACATAGCATGTTATGATGAGGTATCAGAAGTAACGAGTAACGATACGATAGTAACGAGTACTAATACATAAAGTAACGAATACATACGGGTACGCATTTTTTCGTTACTTTTACACCTCTACATCTTGATAACGGTGCCGTTTCGTTGACGCTGCCGGTGGACAAGCTGCGTATGGCAATGCCGATCTGTTTCCGTGTTTTTCTCTGTTTGATATTTTGTCTCTGCGAACACTAACCGCCCGGAAACGTGAAATAATTCGGACTGCAATCCAGATAATGGGAACACGAGAGGCCACGTGCTTAGCGGCGCCGCGTGCTTGATTGTGGCGTATTTCCTGATCTAATGAAATGTAGTAAAATAATCCCACTATTTAAATCGGGTAGTAGGTCTGACCCCACTAACTTTAGACCAATATCAGTACTGCCAACATTCAGCAAAGTTTTTGAAAAACTTATTTTACATCAATTGCTTAGGCATTTCAATGGCAATGACCTGCTGCATTGTAAGCAATTTGGGTTTACTCGCGACAGGTCAACTACTGATGCCGGTGTAGAGTTAGTATCGCATATTTTCGATGCTTGGGAGAGGTCGCTAGACGCTTTGGGCGTTTTTTGCGACTTATCAAAAGCGTTCGATTGCGTACACCATGAAACATTAATCAGGAAACTACATCACTATGGAATAACGAACACCTCTTTGGATCTTCTTACATCTTATTTGAGTGATAGGATACAAAGAGTTGACATCAATGGGAAACGGTCTTCGGGGTCTGTAGTTACAATGGGTGTACCGCAGGGTTCTATTCTCGGTCCTTTCCTATTTTTAGTTTATATTAACGACCTGCCTCATCTTGTCAAGAATAATCACGAGATTGTGTTGTTTGCTGATGATACTTCATTAATTTTTAAAATGAAACGACAAAACACAAATTTCGACGATGTGAATAATGCAATCTCAAAAGTAGTCCATTGGTTTAGAGTCAATAATCTTTTGCTAAACGAAACCAAACCAAAATGTATTAGATTTATCCTACCTAATGTTAAACAAGTGAAGGCTGATGTAAACGTTAAAGGAGAAACGTTAGAAATAGTAGAAAGTACTGTATTCTTAGGAATCACCTTAGATAATAAACTTCAATGGGGCGCACACATAGATAAGCTATCGAAGAGACTTAGTTCTGCAGCGTATGCAGTCAAAAAAATCCGTCATCTTACAGACGTGGATACATCTAGACTTGTTTATTTCAGCTACTTCCATAGTATTATGTCTTATGGTATACTGCTGTGGGGGAACGCTGCAGATATTAACACCGTATTTGTGCTGCAGAAGAGGGCTGTTCGTGCAATCTATAATATGGGTCCCAGAGAATCCCTCCGTGATAAATTCAAAGAAATAAACATAATGACAGTACCATGTCAATATATTTATGAAAACTTGTTGTACACTCATAAAAATATAAGTCAGTTCCCTAAAAATAGCGATAAACATAATTTGAATACCAGAAACAAACATAAGCTCGCTGTGCCCACAACTAGGCTACACAAAATTAAAATATCTTTTAAAGGGCAATGTATACGCTTCTACAACAAAACTCCTAGTGAGTTGCAAAAATTATCAGTAAATAAATTCAAACAAATTGTTAAAACCTTGCTGTGCAAAAAGGCTTACTATAAAATATCAGATTATCTAGAGGATAAAAAAGCTTGGGACGGGTTTTGCTCCAACTCGAAAAATAACAACTAACAGGCTAAAGGTTTCTTCGTCGCTTCTTTACTTTAGTCTTCATACCGAAGCGACAGAAATCAAAAAATATCACTTTATTTCCGTGTCAGTGTTTAGTTTTATATTTTGACCTTTTCTAAGTGTACATTTATTGTATTTATGGAAATAAAGAGTTTTTGATTTGGCTCTGAGCGGTGCAATACACTTTTAGTGCCATTTCATATCTCCTGGTTTCCGTGCAGCCGGTTCCGGCTTCAAGGTGGCGAAGTGTATCGGCATGTATGATAGCTTTCACACGCGCCGGCATAATTTGCCTACAATTCTTTCTTGTGACAAAATTCTTTCTTGTGGCGAGCGAGTAATAATTTTAACAAATTAAGCAATTTGACCTGGATTTATTCTGCACAAGTGTCAGCTCGGCCAGGCGGCGGCTCAGTGGAGAGTTTTTTGGTGCCAATGATGATGATAAGTATTAAGTTAAATTTTTTTGTAATGTAGATCCTAATCTAACTATGACGTTTTAAAAATGATGCATGTAGACTAGTCACATCATGTTCATAGTCTTTTTCATAGTACTATTTCACCACCTATCCATGAAAACCTTCAATAAGCTTTCTGGTATTTATTAGTTTGTAATTCTGTTAATTTTTAAGCCTTTGGTTTTCCCCTAAATAAGTAAACAATTCGCCGCGGGACGGGACGTGTGGAGAGGCACATAATACATAGGTGGTACACTTAGTGGTATGTTTTCAACTTAGTTGGTATTTGGCAAAAAGCAGATTTTTACACTAAACTCCGCTTTTTAGAGCACTAGAGTCTACAACCAAAATGTTGAACCTACAGGTTTCATGTACAAAATCGTGTTTAATTTTGGTTAATTTTTTGATATCTGCTAGTTGATGGAACAAAGAATTGATTTTTTGCCCGGAACGACCCAGTCCAGCAAACGGCAGACCAAGTAAAAAGAACCTCTTTTTAAAAGGTATTATTGGTATTTTTATATTAATCTTTAGTTAAAGTTACTTTAAACTAATATTAACCAATACAAACCAATAATGCAATATGCATTGGTTTGTCGAAATTAATGGTTGGTTATCTATTTGTAAATTCCAGGCTACAGATGAAATTATTTTGCCCTCCAATTTGTGTTATTGGAAGCTAAACTATGACATTGGTAATGAGGGAATAATAATAAATGTACAATGGCTGTATTATATTTTATCGGGAAAAACCCATTCGGTTTCGAAATATTCATTCCATTATTAGTTCCAGTAATATAACTAATTTTAATAATCAAATCATCACCGTGTTGAAAATATCTTATTATTTATTTATTTAAGGCAATATTCTTTATTCACAAAGAAAATTATACTAGTATTTACAATTGAAACAATTGAGCTAACTGCAGACTGTTGCAAACAGTCTACAGGTAGCTCAACTGATCCATATCAATACTTATAATTAATTTATCTTATTATTTATATCATTTATATATCAATATTTATGACAATGCCCCGCATTTTTTTATACTCCTTAGATTGGTAGCGTTATCTACCAGGGGGCGGGCAGCAGCGCCCCCTGCAGAACAGATCCACCACGAACTGCGATCCCTAACCCGCATGTCAGCGGGGGGCTTACAGCATTACCCCCTCATGATAAGAGCCAATAGGGCGCTTAAAGGAGGCCTATGTATTTCCACCTGTGGACTGGTAAAAGATGATTATGTAAAGCCTCCACCACACAGACGCAATTTTGAAACGCGTCTTGTGTCGCGCCCCCCCGCGCCCCCGCCGTAATACACTGTCTCCGGCTACCGCCCGCCCCCCGCAAAATCGCAAAACGCAAGACGCAGTTTCAAAATCGCGGCAGTGCGGTGGAGCTTTAAGAGCCTTAAGAGCTTGTCTTTGTGTGGTAGGTACCACCAGACCAGAGAGCTTAGCCAGAAATAAATGTAGAGAATCACGGAAGTAGAAAGGGCGGCCTTATCGTTATGAGCGATATCTTCGCGAGGGTTCCTTTGGTCTGATGTTTTTTTAACAATGAAATGACAATTAGCTAACAAGCTTGGCGACTGCCTAAACAGTATAGTATTATAATATCTGTGCCTAAACCTAAAAAGGTGGGATTTATTGTTCCTATAGCTACCTATTGCAAGATACAAATACGAAGATGAATTCGGTTAATACAGTTCTGATAGGCCCCGGTAATAAATGCGACAATCAATCACTGACAAATATAATAACGTTTATTTAAGCGGAAAAAAGCCCGGGGTCATCTACGGATCATTCTGGAGGTTTTATCTGTTAAGGGGGGGCTGCAGTTCGTTATTTCAGTAACAGTGATTTTTTGTGTTCGGGCTATTTGGTCCGAACGCAGAACAAACGCGGAATAACACAGATATATTATGATAAGTTAATGAGCCTATCTCTTGTTGGTTCAATGATGCATTTTCCTACACTTTTCTCCTTCCAATGCGTCTCTATACTTCTTTATGCGACATGATAGCGGCTTTCTCCGTGATCTGACTCATATAGTTATCTAGTTTATGCCCACGACTTCGCACGCGTTATTTCTATAAACGTTTCTAGGTGGTTTTTATCCCATGCGACCTGATTTATGGGATTAAAGTATACTATGTTTGATTCCAGGATTAGAATTACCTGTATGCAAAATTTCAGCTCGATCCGTTTAGTAGTTTTGGAGGTAACAAAGATCCATCCATCCATCTATCCATCCATCCTAACTCTCGCATTTATAATATTAGTGTGATGTGATGTGATTCTTGGCCTTTCCCTTCCTCGTCTTCCTTCTACTTTTCCTTTTATGATGTTACTTAATCACTTAAGCTGTCATGTCGTATAAGATGGCCAACCATTCTCCCTCTTCTGTTTTAAATGGTGTTAATCAGTTACGTTCATGTTTATTTTAATGCAATTTTTGTGAAAATGGCACTTAACTATAGTTGAAATAAGTAGTTTTGAGATTCCTTATTAATGATTGTAATACGGCTCTTCAGCTTACTTTTAAAAATCCTTTATTAACAAAGAAAATTACACTCAAATAATAGAAATAAATTAGAAATTGTATTTACAATTGAAACAATTGAGCTAACTGCAGACTGTTGAAACAATCGCTGTAACGCGGTAGAAACGTAGGGTAAATAATAACAAAAGGTAGGCGATAAATACCCGATAAAATCATTAATTATGTTAACAAATCGCGAAAGTTTAAAAAGTTTTAAGAAAAGGGTTATGTCGTGGGTGCCAGATGACTCAAATTCACGGACGAAATAGGAACAAACATTTAACGCTGAATTTCGAACCTTTCGTTTGAATTTCACTGTGGGTGTATTATTTGCATGATCTGCAGATTTGTTCTGGTTTCGGGTGCTTTTTATATATTCTGTATTGAAGTCAAGCCTCCTGCGTCTTAAAGTTTCTACACCAAAGTCACTGGCCCGCCGACAAGTTAACAATCATGTCGGCTGGCGTATACACTGACATGCCGGCATGTCCCACAAGCAGTACCTATCTAAATAATATCATAGGTACCATGTTTATGGGGCAACGTCACTATTTTTATTTCTATTTTACCTGTGACACATTAGAATGTGAGTTCCGACATAAAAACTGACAGTGAATAACTCCCCTTAACAAAACCATCCATCCACATCAGAAAATAACACATGTTATTTATTTTACGAAAAAACATTTTGTAATAAAACGCCGGTGATAAAGTCGGAAGGTCAGGTGGAAAATTATGGCGGTCGTTTTTCATATAGGTAGGTACCTGGTACAGACGTACCTACCGGTACTTTATTTATGTTTCTAGCTAAATTATTTTGTAATATTTACTCCATTGTCAGACCCACTAAATATTTTGAAGGCGAAAGTTTCTGCCGTTCTAAAGATGTATGTGCGAGGACAACGCTAAAAGTACTGAACGAATCGAGCTGAAATTTTGCACACAATAAATCAAAAGTTCAGACCTGGAATAATATAACAGGTAAGCTAATTCTTGTTGGAAAAAAACACGCGAAAAGCTGCGAGCAGAAGCTTGTTTAACATAATGATACTATGCCGGTTTCGTAAATTAGTAAATGTTATGGTAAACCATACATTATTTACAAAAACGGTTTTATTATTGTATTTAGTTTGTTTATTGTCAACGAGAGCGTTTGGTGATAAATGGATAATACGGAACCCTAAAAACTTAACTATCTAGCGCAGCGCATCAGCAATCAGCAGGGCAATTCAGTCAGCGTCTTAGGGACGCTTCCAACTGGTATTGATATGGATCAGTTGAGCTACGTGTAGATTGTTTGCAACAGAGAAAGTCACACAGTCTGCAGTTTGCTCAATTGATTAAATTGTAAATACTAGTTCTAATTTATTTTATAAATTTTATAAACTAAAACATTATGTTATCAATTTTATACCAAGCACTGGTGATGCTTTACTGAAAGCTGTGATAAAACACCGTCAAAATCCGAGGCGAGTCGCTATCAACAACTAACTTAATTTAGGCAACGGTCTTAAAAGCTCTGAAGAGTTTTAGTCGGATAAATATATTCATTTTATTACCATAAAAAGGTACGGGACCTTTTGATAAACGTAGACAAATGCAAATTCCGGGATTTAACAGGTGACCGGCGGAAATATAATGGGTAGCCCTCGAGATACCAACTCGACGCTTTTATTACCCGACAGCGGCATAGCCAAAAGGAAGGGTTATGTTTTAAGCAATCTATCTATAATAGTATATAGAAAGAAAATTACAATCAAGTAATACAAATAAATTAGAACTAGCATTTTTGTTTTTCAAAAAAATGAACTAACTGCAGACTGTTCCAAACAATCTACAGGTAGCTCGACTGATCCATACAATACCAGTCGTCGCGTCCCCAAGAGGCTGGCTGCATTGCCCCGCTATATGGCAATGCTGATGCACTGCGCCAGATACTCACCAGCTCTCGGGTATAACATAATAGTATTTTAATATCGGTATCTATGATAGAGTGTCCATTACAGTGCATCCCAGGTACTTGAACGTGTCAACTCCTTTGAAGATTGAGTTGCCAACTTTGAGGTCCTCGCGTCGCCGTCAGAGGTTTTGAGCCTGTCACATTTATGGGTGTAGTCAGTCTTCCCCTTATTCATCTTGAGGCTCACAGTCGCAGCTTCTTCTAAGGGTCGGATTGCTTCAAAAACTTCATTTTTGATGGGTCCAAGCAGCGCCATATCGTCATTTCCTATCACCTTGTGTGGCCCACACCGCCATTAAGAGACAAAACTTTGCGGATAATGTGTTCTAACTTAACTAGAAACTAAACTAACATAAACTAGTTGGCAATAAAATAACATCTTTAAAACACAGCACGCTGGGTAGTACCAACAGTCTGATAGGGGTTCTAGTTGACAGAAATTGCAGTAAACTGCAAAGGCACTGGATCTCAAGCTTGTTTAACCCTTGTGTCAAACTAACTTATTATATTATTTTTCTCTGATACGTGTAACCTTTTATTGTTTTTAATTGTGTAATTACCTGAAACTGTATGCCATTTACTATTCTAATCTATGAATCTTTGTGTGGTCTGAATTCATAAATGAATTTAAATAAAATTGTTTAAGTTATCCTACTATAGGTAGACCACACAACTGGCGGATCTCTGTAGAACCTGGTCACAATAAGAAAACAAACGCCAAACACAGTATTTTTGGCGTTAGTCACTGTGACATGAGACATGTGACAGAGATCCGCCGGTTGTGTGGTCTACCTATTGGCGTAAATAACCACCGTTCAAGCACTATAAATGAATGAATAAATGAACATTTTACTGTACCTACTACTAGTAAATAACATAAATAAAGTCTTAAAATCTAAATGAGAAATAAACATAGTACAAAAGGCGGCACTATAATTTAGAGAATTTCCTGATAGGTACATCGACACTGGGTACCTAGTTCTTGTTTGCCGTCCACTCATGCTCAATAAAGATTTTTAATAACCACCTTTGGAGGTGGTACTTACATTAGTCGACGTACTTAGGAGGGCTTCGGGTCGCATCGCTAACGCTTGGCAGTGAACGTGTTAAGTAGGTAACTGTTGCGTTTGAGTGATGAAATAAATGAACAACAATCATACCAATTTTTGTTGGGTTCGGATAGATTAATCCACAAAGGTATTCTCTTTATGACCGAAGAATACATTGTTCGCTTTGTCATCTAAATTGCTCGTATAAAACCCTATTGTCTCCAGCCTACCAATCTCATAAAAATACTGATAGACGTAGGAAAATAATGTAACAATCAAATCTCTCAGAACATACCTTTATCCAATCCACTTGAAGCTCCTGAAACTTTATCAAGACCTACCTCAATATTAATCAAAGGAAAACCTTCCACGTTCCTTCCCTCAACTTCACAAGAAGCATTTCACTAAATCAGCGGAAGGTCGAACGAAATATGCCGGAATGGGAGCGTATACCTCGATGGCGAATCATAAATTGTGAGGCATTAGCCAAAGGGGCTGTTTTGTATTCAGGCAAGTGGTCCTTCGAGCCAGCTCGGGCTGTCAATCCTGCTTGAACTGTATTTGTATTCAGGCAAGTGGTCCTTCGAGCCAGCTCGGGCTGTCAATCCTGCTTGAACTGTATTTGCATGAAAGGTGCGCAATAACTCTCTATGAATAAGGTTGGGTTTAGTTATGAAAGTAGTTTTACCCGGTATTTTGTATTTGAGTTGCAAGATGTGTGTCGGTGTGAGTACTATATTTCATCTGAAGATCGTATAAATTCAAACGCGGTTAGAATTATATTGCTTTTGAGAATTGTGTCTTTTTTTCTCGCACCTGGAGCATCAACAAAATAGTCAGTCTTGGATTCTGTTTTGAGTACTCCCATCCAGTCCAGTTAAAAGACTTGAAGTGAGCGAAGCAAAAGTCCTTTTTCACTTCATCAAACCCGTTTTGCGGCCCACCCTCCTCCATCTGTAGCATGATCGTGGACGATCTAGTGCAGCCTATACATACATACATAGGTTTTTCTAACTTTTCTTATTTTTAACCGACAGCCTTTGTCACCACTAACGTATCAGCTATTCATGAACCGAATGGTCTGTTGCGTGACGATGGTAAGAGGCACGACGGTATGACACTTGTCCCATGGGAGTTGGGGAGGCCCATTGTGTGGAACGCTACATGCGTTGAAACACTTGCACCTTCCCTTCTTCCGTGAGGGCAGATGCGGCGGCAAATTTGGCCGAGGATCTCTAGAGGCGCAAATATCCAGGTCTCGAAAGACCACACATTTGCTCCTCTTGGAGTCGAGACCCGTAGGTCCGTGGAGTACCGAGGCTCTCCGGGTTCTTAAAAATTATCTGAGCGTCTGGTCCAAGCGAGGCGTGACCCGAAAGCTGATGAGTATTTGGCGCAGCGCATCAGCATTGCCATACAGCGGGGCAATACAGCCAGCGTCTTGGGGACGCTTCCGACTGGTATTGATATGGATCAGTTGAGCTACCTGTAGATTGTTTGCAACAGTCTGTAGTTCGCTCAATTGTAAATACTAGTTCTAATTTATTTCTTTTATTTGATTGTAGTTTCTTTCGTGAACATACCCATGTACATACAACTGCAACATCATACAAAAATTTCTGGCTTTTTTAGTATTTCATCTTCACTTAGTTTAAAAACCTTGAACACAAAACTGCTAAAGTTCATTTGGAATTTAAATACGCGCAATAGTACAAAGAAAAGAAACTTATCGAAGGCGCAATATATTAGCCGATATCTTTAGAGATTCGACGTGTGCTTGCTTAGAGTATTATTGAAATGGTAGAGACCAAATACAGGCCGTGGGATGAACGAGTATAAACAGAAAGTGCGTTATAGTAGTGTAGTAGGTATTAGTAGTGAAGTAGAACTAAGTAACTACCTTCTTAGATCTTGTTTACGCGTAGTACAATAATAGTTAGTATGCATATTTATAAGTGGTACAATAAATAAGTCAAAATAATTTTGACTTACTTTTTAGACACACAAGGCTGTACCTTCATCTGATGATCGTATTGGTCAGAGGCGAAAATCCCTTCTCAGTCGCAGAGAGTTTGTGAAACAAAACATTAGGTCATGTCGTAGCGAGACTTCACTCGCTTATTTGTACCACCTCACCTCACCTCAACAGCCTTTATTGGTCCACTGCTGGACGCAGGCCTCCCCCTGAGGAGCGCCTTGTTAGCTTTTATCTCATGGGGGGTAATGGCCATAATTCCCGGTTGGGGATCGCAGTTCGGTGGTAGAATTGTTCTGCAGAGGGCGCTGCTGCCCGCCCCCGGTGGATATCCCTAAGTTGCCTCTAACGACACCCACGGGAAGAGTTGGGGTATTTGTACCGTTAGTATCATTATATACACTGCTTCTACCTACTGTCTTTACAAACGAAGATTCATAACTTTCGTTGTTGGCGAACCAGAAACAAGTCGCCATTTCAAAGAAGTCGCGTCAAGTTTTGTTGAAAGTAAATGAATCAACATGTACCTACCCAAGCTACCTACCGTTTAGTATCTTATGATGTTATTACATAGTATTCTGTGTAATTACATCCGTTACGTCAACATTTTTGTATTTTCTATCAAAATACGAGAGTAGATATTCATAGTAAAGCTGTCGATGTTCCAAAAGAACACGTTCTTAATATTCTCTTTTATTGTAACTTTTAGAACTAAGCCGATAACGTCAAAGTTAAATTGAGAAAAATGTAAATAATTTGGAGATTTACTTTCGTTATTGGAACGTTTTACCCGCCCTCAGGCGCTTTCACAAGAAGTGATTAGGAAAATTTTGCTAATATCAAATGTACCAATTTATAGACTATAGTAAGATATACCTATCGATAAGTGTCCAGGTTAATTGTAATGCTGCTTACACACTGGCAAAATAAACAGCCGTTTTTTCATGGACCTACTATTTTCTCCTATTAGTAGGACCACGAGGGAGACCTATTTCTGTCTTTCCTATTCTAGGGTGAATCAAAAATCTACCTCCTGTATAAGTTTCTCGTTACTCCTATGATAATAATATAGAACATTCAAGTAGTACCTACATAAATGCTCTAAGGATAAGAAGTTTAATATAAGTGGCCACTTTAACCTCTTTTCCATTTAAAGGCTGATGTCAGTCAATAATGTCATCCTTCATATTTTGTGTTTCAAGTGCATTCATTAGCGCAGTTCATTTATTCTATATTTGACTTTCCATTATTTCTTTGGCTTTCTTCGAAAATAATGTCTGAGGAAGTATCTTTTATAAAGAGAAAAGGTGGGATAGTACTGTTATATGCAGGACGGCAGTACTACAAGCAAAGAGAGTATAAAACAAGACGTGGTGTTATATGGAACTGTAGATGGTCTAAAAAAGAAAAATGCCGGGGATCAGTGACTCTAAAGGTTAGTAATGTATTATTGTTTACCTATTTTTTTTTGAGTCTCATAACCCACTGCATTCGAAATAGTGAGACGGACGGATTAATGGATTCGGATGAACATAATACATAATATATACACCATGACTCGGACTAGAACATATGGCTAATTTTTACCCCCAGGATAATCATATCTATTCAATTTGTTTCTCTGCAGGGAAGACAAGTTATTAAAGGAAAAGATCATTCCTGTCAAGTCAGTTATGCCAAAAACCAAATCGACGAAGCGATAAATAAAATGAGGAAACAAGCTTCTTCTACTGATACTCCAATTACGCAAATATATGGAAAAGAAAAGAAGAAATTGGAAGATAAAGGTATACATTTCGTACTTCCGGTGCCACCCCTTAAAAATATACAAACTGCTTTGTATACAAGTCGCAAAAGGACAAATTTCAAGAATGTAGAGTCTGTGGAAATACCAGAACAGTTGTCGAGTTATCTTTTAGCAGAATACCTAAATGGAAGTTGTCGCATTTCTGTTTTTTGCTCGAATGAAGGCAGAAAGCTTTTAGGAGAAGCTGAGGAGTTCTTCGTCGATGGAACTTTTCAGAGTTGTCCTCAACCGTTTGAGCAACTATTTACAATTCACGGAGACCTTGGTGCTTCGTCATCAGAAACGAAAGTAGTACCACTTGTTTATGCCCTCATGTTTGATAAAAAGCAAGAGTCGTATGCTGCTCTTTTCGCTATGATAAAATCACAAATACCTGATTGGACTCCAAAAAAAATCCATTTGGACTTCGAAATCGCTATTGCCAATGCTTTGATGAACATTTTCCCGGAAGTGATATTAAAAAAATGTTTTGCTCATTTATCGAAAGCCATTTGGAAAAATTCCAAAGTCAAACTTAAAATTAAGGAAAAAATAGAAAAAAGAATTGTCGGATTATGTAAGGGTTTAGCTCTACTACCTGAAAATCTCATAGAAAATGGTATTGATTATATCAAGAATGAAAGCACCAGTTCCCTAAAAATTACAAAATTTTTGAAATATATGGAAAGAACATGGTGGAAGAACAAAGATTACAAATCTTCATGGTGCGTATATGGTGAACGTCACCGTACAAATAATGTCGTTGAAAGCTGGCACTCTCAACTAAACAAGAATGTTAAAAAGCGTTCACCAGTTTCGATCCTGCGGTTGATAAATGCAATAATGGATATGGAAAGCGAAAGAACAAGTGATGCATCACGACGTCGAAAAGAAGAATTAGATCGCGATGATTTCATATTAAAATGCCAGTTACAATTAATTGAAGGTGATATAACAGTAGGCCATTTTTTAGATAAACTAAGATAGGACTGGCCACCTTTTTTTTAATATACAGGGTGTATAAATTATTGGTTGTTTCTATTTATAGTATATAATAGGAAAGACAGAAATAGGTCTCCCTCGTGGTCCTACTAATAGGAGAAAATAGTAGGTCCATGAAAAAACGGCTAAATAAACACCAACGATAGGGTCTCGCAGGCCTTCGTTGGTCTCGTCTACAGTGGGTTCGATTCCTTTTATGTATTCGCATCGCCGGTAAACACCAAACGAATGATCGTTGGCGTTGGCTAAGCCGTCCAGCCAGACAGGACCATCGAAATGAGATCCGGTCCTTGGCGTTCGTTTGGCCGGTCTGTACGCAGCCTAAGATACATCAAATTTACTGCCCAGCCTCCGTAGATACGTAACGCCATCGGCACTCTAAGGTATTTCGTAATTGATGCAAATGCCTACTAACTACTGAAGCTTTTCGATTCCTAAGTTAGAGGATTTTTAGATATAAATATTATAAAGAAGTACAATTTTATTGTTTATGAGTTATTTTTGTGAGTACCTAGTGATTAAAAATTTATTTTACTAATAGAAAGAATATAGCAGGGCAATGCAGCCAGCGTTTTGGGGTCACTGCCGACTGTTAATGATACTCGTATCGATCAGTTGCCTCTAGATTATTTGCAACAGTTTGCAGTTAGCTCAACTGTTTCAATTGAAAGCCCTAGTTTTGATTTGTTTCTTTTCTTTGATTGTAATTTTCTTTGTTACCAAAGAATTAATTTTCATAATAATTTATTTTGCAGGAATGCAGTTGAATAAAAGGTCTTATGGTTAAAGCTTATCGTATTTTTTTTTACCTTTACTAAGTGTACATTTATTGTATTTATGGAAATAAAGAGTTTTTGATTTTGATACATACATCACGCCTCGTCAATGCGTACAAAATTAAGTTACTTAATAGAAAAAAAAAATGGAAATTCAATAGAAATATACATTTTCCCTGAGTGGCCCAGGCTATCATTTATCCAGGCACGACGTGAGCTAAGCCGCAAGCATAAGCTAATCACACTAATATTATAAATGCGAAATGCGAATGTGGAGGGTTAGATGGACGGATGGATGTTTGTTACCTCTTCATGCCAAAACGACTGAACCGATCGGGCTGAAATTTTCCGTAGATGTAGCTCTAAACCTGGAATCAAACATAGGCTTTTTATCCCACAAAACAGTACCCATGGAATAGAAATAACCTTTAAACGTTTCGATAGAAACAACGCGTGCTAATCCGCGGGCAGAAACTAGTTTAGAATAAATGACAAATCGAACGACCCGTACCTAGCAACCCGCATATATGATACATAGATTAAATAATATATTTATTTTCTTACAAAACTAATACGATCTGTAGTTAGTGCAGCACGCCGCAGTCGTTTACAAACACCCCAAAGGCTGCGGGTTAGGGTGAATGGCATTAAATGCCTGCAGAAATAATACTTTTGTCTTCTGAAAAAGTATTTTCTACGAATGAAATTGCCTTTACAAACTGATACCCGTTCAGGGGCTGTAATCAAAAAGTAATTGAATTGTAATCCTTTGTAATAAGGTTGAACTTATCGTGAGTGAAATTATGCTGTAATTTAAAAGATCGATGATAAATCAATTATTTATTTTGACTCGTGTTTATTTTAGGGCAATGAAAACTTTTTTATTATTAACTAGCTTCTGCTCGCGGCTCCGCATGCGTATTTTCGGTATTATACATAAGTAGCATTTTATTATCTAAGTTACGCTTTGCTCTGAACGTACGCCTAATTTCATCTTGATTTATTCAGTAGTTTTGGAGATCTTAGGTAACAAAAACTTAGATTTCACAAACTATCTCGGCTTTATAATGTTAGTAGGATTATAGTGACCCAACACCTAATTACAATCATGAGATAAAAATCATATGTCACATTATGATTTTTGATTTAATTTTAACTTTTTCTTCGTTGTATTTATATGTCATTTTTATCTCAACAAAGTAAAAGTTAAAATAAAATTAAAATTCATCAAGTGGCAATGAACGAGTGATAAAAAACTATATTGTTTCAGATCAGTATTGTTGAAATAGTTTTTTGAAATTGTTGAATACAGGCTAGGTATCTAGGTCACCACTGACATTTTCTATCTATGAAAGACTTGACAAGGTTTCGGCGGATTAGGACCACATATAAAAATGACCACTAGTAATAGATACTATGCAAAATGACACACTTCTGAAAATGATCTTTTTACAATGCCTACTTCTTTCATTCAACGATAAATGTGTTGTATTCGAAAGGTCCACTGCGTCAAATATGCATTTCTAGAAATGACGACTAGTCAAAATCAAGGCTTCACATGTCTCGTTCAAAATAATATGCCGACAAGTGCTGATGAAACATACTTAAGTATAATTTATCCCCATTCTCAAAATACTTCCTGACTATATCATCCACTTCTTTTTTTTACGCCATCGTATGAAAGACATCTCACGCACACATTCAGTTATTGAGCTCACAAAGCTAAGTTAAGTTTTCCTTCTCACCAACAAAATTAAGTGAACTCCATGGATGTGAAACTTTCCCGAATTACCACATTCAAAGTCTGACGAGAAATAATAAAATCCCCTACTCCTGAGAGATCATCCCTCCGAAAATAGAATCCCTTAATGGATAGGGATATCCGAATAGAATATTAGGCTTAAGAAGCCCTTCATAATTTTGCGTTTTTCACGACTTACGATAGCGACTCAGGTAATAATAAGTTATTTGAGCTTTACAAAGCTTTGCTTAACTTATATTTTATACTTTTAACAACGTCCTAAGTTAGTCAGTGCTTTTAGGAAAGTGAAATATTATGATGGATGGATGTATACTATGTTTGTTCGGTACTTCTTCACGTCAAATCCACAGAATCGAACGGGCTGATTTTTTGCATTTATATGGGTCTAGACCTACATAATGAAAAGCCCTGCTTAGATGCTGGACATAACACATAACATCATCTAGCCCCAAGCTAGATGATGTTATGTGTTATGTCCACCATTATCAATGTTTATTATTTATTTATGAATGCAAAAAATCTACATACAGGCATATGGCGATGTTTTGTAAGTAGCTGCAACACTTCCGCTTTTTTATAAATATTAATTAATTTGTAATTCCTCGGTCCCATAGGCCCCAGCAGAAAACCAGCGCAGGTTATTAACGCCTGCATAAGCTGAGTTGGGACCATTTTGTAGCTAAAACTAAGTTTAATAGTAATAAGTATATTATACTGACATTTTGTATTTTTTATTAGTTATGTTACGGTTTTTAATTTATATCTTAGCTGCAAATAAACGTTATGATTTGATTTGATTTGATATACGTGGACCAGTTAAATACCATAAACTATTTTCCATGTGATAGAAACTACCTTCAAACGCTTCCATTATTATAACGTATGCTGCGGGCAGAAACTAGTTCCTCTGAGTATATTGAAGTTAAAAATATATAAACAAATGCGTAGGTAGTTCCAGTTTTATAAGACCTAAACAAAAAAATATTGTAACTTATGAATACATTATCATCGGTTTTGAATATCGATTTAGATGACAAGGCATGGTCGCAGGCCTCCCTGCCTGTCAAATTGGGAGGCTTAGGTATACGCAAAATTTCAAGTGTAGCCCTACCAGCGTTCTTGTCTTCTGTCTACAGCACTAGTTCTTTAGTTGAAAAAATTTTAAATCCTTCTCTTTTGGTCCCACCTGGAATGTCATTGAAAATTTCATTTTTAGACGAAGCTCGAACGGCTTGGCATAGTGCTTGCCCCGATGCTGCTCCCCCAAAATCACTTTTGTCCCAACGGCAATGGGACGGGCCTCTGTGTGAGTTGACACGGAACTGTTTGTTACAAACGTGCTCCAGCTCTGCAGATCGTGCCCGCCTCCTGGCCGTTTCTAAATGGGAGTCAGGACATTGGTTGCAAGCATTTCCTTCATATAACACTGGTACTTTATTGGATCCCGTAACTTTCCGTATCGCAACATGTCTCCGGTTGGGTGCAAGGTGTTGCGCGCCTCATCAATGCCAGTGCGGTACTGCTGTCGAACAGCTTGGTCATCACGGATTATCGTGCACTAGGGCCGCTGGTCGGATATCTCGCCACGCTAGCCTTAACGACATCATCCGGCGGGCCTTTGTCACCGTTAACGTACCAGCTATTCTCGAACCGAATGGTCTGTTGCGTGACGATGGTAAGAGGCCCGACGGTATGACACTAGTCCCATGGGAGTTGGGGAGGCCCATTGTGTGGGACGCTACATGCGTCGACACACTTGCGCCTTCCCATCTTCCGAGGACATCCGTGAGGGCGGGTGCGGCGGCAGATTTGGCCGAAGATCTCAAGAGGCGCAAATATGCAGGTCTCGACAGAGCCTACACATTTGCTCCCCTTGGAGTCGAGACCCTAGGTCCGTGGGGTACCGAGGCTCTTCGGGTTTTCAAAAAACTATCTGAGCGTCTGGTCGAAGCGACGCGTGACCCGAGAGCTGGTGATTATCTGGCACAGCGTATCAGCATTGCCATACAGCGTGGCAATGCAGCCAGCGTCTTGGGGACGCTTCCGACTGGTGTTGATATGGATCAGTTGAGCTATCTGTAGACTGTTTGCAACAGTCGGCAGTTAGCTCAATTGTTTCAATTGTAAATACTAGTATAATTTTCTTTGTGAATAAATGTATTGTCTACTTATGATCGAGCTCTAATATTTTTTTCCAAGAACCTTATTTCAATAGGTAAGAAAAAATTCTTGGAATCTCAAAGATGGGGAAGAATTCATAGAAATTCCAACGAATAATTTTTTTAATACGGCTAATTTGTTGGATTGTTAAAGTCCTTTCATGATTTTTTCAAATCCTATTTACTTACTTTTATTTCCATAGTAACTTTTCAGTCCTCTTATTGAAATACTCAAAACAGTAATCATAGTGAATATTCCGTTATTGTTTTAAAAATCGCGTCCGAAACAAAGTTTTCCAGATCCTACAAAAATATTGTATATCCGAACCCGCAACCTTCTGCGACTCAGACGGATTCACCCACAGAGCCATCGAGGTCTTCATTGGCTCTGTAGATTTGAATGTAATGTTATTCGCCTCTTATCTATGTATTTGTTCACAAAAAACAAAGTTCTGGTTCAACCATGTTCATAAACAAGTCAGATTAGAGTGTTCTAGAAACTTCTGGAAGCTATCAGGAGGTCGAAGCTCTGTTTACCGACCCGTCCTGTCTCAAAAACTAAACTTGGAACAACCGCTTACATTGCCCAGCGATGTCATCGCCAATCAAATCAACGTTTGTGTTGATCTGAGTTATGAGAGGTAGCGGTATTGTCGAGAGTCGGGGGACTCTCCGCCAACTTGCCCGTCCATATGTCTGAGGGATAACTCTAGTAAACGGGGCTATCCCTCCATAGGCCGAGGCTCATGAACCTACGGGCATACCGCTGGGGCAAAATTGTGAATGCTGGCGTTACCCGATTTTGCCCCACAACGGCGGAGGACTGTTCACGGGTGGGTTTGAGTGGGTTCAAACCCCACACTCCCTACAATATTCTCCTGGCGGAGGGGTAGTGCGATAGCCTTTTCCAACCCCAGAAAAAGGTAGCGGTATTGTGGAATAAAGCATGGCACCAAGGGTTCAATCGAGTGTAGTAAAGTTCCTTAAGTAGTGAAAGAAATTTATGTCCCGGGTCTGCTTTCATTCAGGATGAACAAACTGTGGTATGGTAAATAGTACGACCACAGGGAGACAGACCAAAGATAGATCTAAACTAAAGAATGTAATGAAAGTAACAACTCGGATATTAAAACATTAAAAATAACAAAATAAAATTAAAAAAACTAACCAATGATTAACTTGTTAATAAGTCCATGTTTGTTTAACTTAAATATATTAAATATAAATCCTGATAACCTACAATATAAGTTCACTAACACCACTCCTATTTTTTGTAATTTGCGGTTAACGGGCTGGTCATACTTTTAGTATTTAGTTTATTTAAGATAGTCTTTCGAGATGCTAGAAAGCATGAGTCAAGGATCAAAATTCCTACTCCGTTACTTCATGTTGTGAGAGATGGACTGGTTCGGACCTGGATAAGTAAGAGAAAATTTCAGAATACACACCTGCTTGATGTGTACCTTATTTATACCTCCGCTTTAGAAATATACTTATGTGTATACTGATGTTTTACTATTCCCGGAAACTTAAACCTCGAACTTTACTTTCTTCTTGATGTTAAATCGCTTCAGCTTACAACTTACGCCACAACCGAGCTGTATCTTTGGACTTCATCCAAATGCTCTGTACACGCCACCTCAGAAGTTCCAGCAACTGTTAAAGCCATAAAAGATTGCTGTATACTTTACTGATTGCGACAAGAATCGCTATCGAATCTACAAAAGTTAGGTACCTAAATAAAGGCTACCTGCATCTTGAGTTCAAGAATGTTTTCACTTCACTAATATAAGTAACTAGTTTTTGCCCGCGTTGTTTCCATGGAAACCTTTAAAGGTTATTTCTATTCCATGGGAACCGTTTTGTGGGATAAAAAGTAGCCTATGTTTGATTCCAGACTTAGAGCTACATCTATGAATTTCAGCTAGATCGGTTCAGTGGCTTTGGCGTGAAGAGATAACAAACATCCATCCATCTCTGCATCCAAACATCCAAATTTTCGCATTTATAGTATTAGTGTGACTATATCCTTTCCAACTTCCAATCGCATACTTAGGTACGTAACGCCTCCACTGGATTCAGTATCGGGACGAACGGAGCTTAAGCATTTGTTGCTTTGTATTGATTTCTATGGTACAGAGTGCAATGGATCGGCATATCAGCCGATACCGATACCGATACAATATCCTCGTCACTACGAAGATATTGTTGCGGATGACGTCATCGGCAAACTCGAGCGCTTTGTTTTCTTTAAGGGGTTTTTTCCCGGGCTCTAGATGAAAACCAGCGTAGCATTAGACTTAGGCGGATGCTACACATGCTGAGGTGGTGACCCTTTTTTACCCTACTTTTATGTCCTTCTTCAACTGTTCTGGTACTCATAGTTTTCATTTTAGTGATAGTACCTAGTAGTCTGTTAGTTTGTATGTATCTAAATGGGTAAAAATATATATAGTTCCTCTTCTTCTTATCTGAAAATATCTATAATTGCTGATGCAAAATCCGAATGTAGTGGACGGAACTTATCGGCATATTGTAAATTCCGACGCTGCGTACGCCCCGATTCCGATCCAATGGACGGACATAAAACCACAGCATGTAGGTCGGTGGCATTACAAAACCAGGCTTAAAATGACTTATGAACGAATAACTTTCAAACAGCATAATAATATGGAGTGAACAAAAATAGAAAAGCGATCTCAAAGTGCGTAGCTATGAGCTACAGACTAATTATTGCCCTACTGTATTATATAAGATTCATACCGAACATCACCAGGTGTCTCACTACACTAATATAATCAAATCGCAGTCTCAATAAGCCCGAACTTGTGTGTCGTAGTTTATTAACCGCCTACGTCGCAGGTGGCACCCGATATTATTCAAATCAAAGAGTTGGGAACTTACGCGATCTTAGCAAGTGAGATCTATTGGGTTTCAAGTTATCGGTAGACGGGGGAGAATATTATGATATTACTCATATTACTCTTCATTTAAAGAAAGATCAAGTAACTTAGGGACAGTACCTGAATATAACATAGGTACCTAGCCTGGAAATCAGGGTATAGTGTAATTGACGTCGTGAATGAAATGAACGAAAGTCTCCGTTTCAGGTCTGGCCAAAATGGCTATTTTGTCAGTATGTCCGTACTCCTCTACAGGTCGTATTTTACAACCGATCGGTATGAAACTTTGTGTACAGATTCTATGATTTTATAGAATTTTATTGTCGTCGGGATTTTTTGATTAAAGGCGTACTTCTTCCACAATAAGGCAAAAAGGCGGATTTGGAATATCTCCGCTTTAAGAGATCTGATTTTGATGATTGTACTTTTAATTGAAAGGTAATAACTTTATACTGTTCTTATAAAAATTTGGTAAAGATCTGATGAGGATTTTCGGCCTGACGAGCAGAATAGCTTCGCAAAATGCAGTAATATGCAAGAGAGCATTTACAGTACAGCGCCACCTATTAGAACATCTTTGTAACACTTCGAGAATTATATGAAACAGCGCGGCCGCATACACCGTCGTCGTCGGTTAAATAATAACAAAAACTTTGGGCTGATGGATCAACGCCATCTATTGATACTAGGTACAGAATTTTGAGCTTTGCTGAAGAACGTAACTTAGGTACTTTGTATGGACAATTGGTCTAATGGTTGATGTGTTTGTGCAATATTTCGTTCAAAAATTCCGACAACAATCGTATCGCAAGTGAAGTGATCTGTAATGCCTACCTACCTTTCCAAGTGCACCTTACCTACCTCACCTACCCTACCCACAAACAAGATTGAATCCGTTCAGGAGAAACAGACGCCTATTCTTGCACGGTGGGCATTATTTCAAAGGTAGGTACCTAAGGAAATCATTTCATTAGTTTTGAGCTAGGTATATATAAGTATGAACCCCACAGAAGTTCTCATTATATAGGTACCTACCTAGGTACCAAAATATCCCGTTTTAAATAAAATTACTTTAGTACATTAAGTTAATAATTGTTGAAAAAAGTTAGTGTTCGCGACGTCTACTGTTCGTAGAACTACTAGTTATAAGAACGGTCTTTAAGAGAGCGCATTGCGTGCCATTTTGTGATAAGGATAGGCATAGGATTTCGCGTGTCGGGATCCCGTGAGTACTGAGACCTAGGCCTAGTTTGATAACCAATCCCGCTAGGTTCGCCTCTTAAGTGAAAGAATATTCAAAATCGGATCGATTAAGTTCCATATAGTACCCATCAAACATTGCGAACTTACCTATCCTTTTGCAAAATTTACAATAGAAAACACCTATTGGCTAAAATAATTGTAGACACAAACATTTGTACGGGACGGCGGGAAACAAACCTGAAACTTTCTTTAGGTATGTATCTGGCGCCCGAATACTCAACGTGAATCAGATTTGAGCAGGTCTAAAATTGCGATATTTTGACAGATTTTCATTAAAAACTGTCAAAAAACGCGTCATAAGGCTTACCCCGCACTGCGAAATTCCGCCATGCGATTATTCTCGGAGGATTCTGCAATATACGGAAATTGTATGAAACTGCAAGTATTTGCATAAAAAAAAACGCATAAGTTACCTACCGATTTAGTACGCGGATTACAATCCCCGAGAAAAAAAATCGCGCGGTGAGATTTACCAGTGCGATCTAAGCCTAAGACCTACAATCAGATTTGCACTTAAGTATTTGAACGTTCGGCTGACTTTAACCAACTCTACAGAGGTCTACAGAGGTCTTCGGAGACAAAAAGCTTAGGTATTCTTTGCCCGTGACCCCAGGTGCAATTTTAACTAATAAACTTTGGAAGTCAATAAAAGAAACGCGGCAGATGAGACGAAGTGGATCCCTGTCTTTACTTATGAGTACACTACACAGGGTTCTGAAGAATAGAAAACTAGTAAAAATAACTAAGAATTAACAAAAATAATGTTTACGTCAATAAGATTTATATACTCGGAAAGATTGTAACCTAAGTATTTCGATTCATATAGGTACCTATTAATACCTCTCAGTGAGCCAGGTAAGAACTCTGTGTCTAGTTAAACCTAACATAGGCTTTAAGGCACTTCTAAACGAAATGTTGTTTTTACCTGAATAAATAATTCTATTCTATTCTATTGTAATAGATTCCGAGAGATTGTTTGGATTTTTTGTATATAAACATCACATAAGCATGGTAACGAGTGTTTTTATTGCGGGCTTTATTCGTGGAATAACTGAAGTGGTACTGATACCAGGTATCTAGAATTATTCATAGATTTAAATTGAGTATTATTATGTTGATAATGATTGCCACTCAGCGAAACCTGCGGCACGTAGTTAATAATTAACATACGCTGGCGCTGGTTTTAGTTAGGGAGCGCTTTAGGTGTGGGCAAGAGCTTTTCAAGCTCCTCACCTTACCTCAACATACTATATTGGCCCACTGCTGGACGCAGGCCTCTCCTCATAAACGCCTTTAGCTATTATCTCATGAGGGGTTCACGTTGGACATGCGGGTTGGGGAACGGAGATCGGTGGTAGAGTTGTTCTGCTGGAGGCGTTGCTGCCCACCCCCGATGGATATCCCTTTGTCGCCTCTTACGACACCCGCGGGATGAGTTGGGCTGGTGCAGATTCTAAGCCGGCACCACACGGAAATTTTTCAGACCGATTTCCACAAAACTGTCATAAATCCGCCCATAGGACTTAAGACAGTTTTGCACACTTTCTTAGAGGATTTTCGTTTGACCCATGTTTGACTACAATATGACAATTGATGTGGCGCGGCGGGCGAAAATCCACCTGCGACGCTGGAAGTTCCAGGTTCAATTCCCGCCTTGGGATTTTTTTGTACAATCTGCAAATATTTGTCCTCGGTTTTCTGGGTATTTTCTATGTAGGTATAACGAAAAATCTATGTAATGTATTCTATAAAGTAGTCATCTAGTACCCATAACACAAGCTCTGCTTAGCTTGGGATAGCGATGATAGATGATGCTCTGTGGTCCAGCAATATTAAATAAATAAATATAAATAAAAAAATTGTTTTTTATTCGAAGAGGTTAAATAACGATAAAGCCGACTGTGAATCATATGAACCTGGAACTCAGGACGAGTGTTACTGCCAATATATATTCACTCCTTGAGACTAAAGACCCAGGCCACACTTTTCAACTTCCGCTCCCGCTGCCAAGAGAAAATGCACCGTATTTCTATTGAAAAGCTACTAAATAATCCCAATAATCCCCTGCCCCTATACATCAAGTAGCCAGGCAAAGTGCCGCGTGCAGTTAGCCTGGATCATCAATCAACCGGTAGATGCAGCCGATAATTCATACTGAGAAGCTGCTTTCAAGTTGGCGATAAAGCTGTTTTTATGGGCGTGAAGGCTGAGTTTATTCGTAGAAGATAGCTGTTGTAATCATTATCGTTGTTGTAATTGTCATGTATATTGATTAAATACCTAACGTTAAGGAAAGAGAACTCCAAGGTTAGGTAGTGCGACTTGGATGAAAAAAGTATAAATCAGATAGAACAGAATGGCCTGAAGATATTTTATTTGGTAACAGTAAAGTAAGGTTATCGTTGCTGAGGCACAGTAGAAAAGCATTTAGTAGCCTATAATTTTAATGCTTATAATTTTGGCAGTCAACAAAAATGAAGGAAGAAACTTTCAGGCGGGCGGGGTGTAGATTCGAACACTGAATTCAGGAAAAATATTTAAAATAAAACCCGCAATTTAGCTTTCGAAAAATTAAATATAGGTACGAAATTTTCACTACCTTAGGCAAACGACTGATGCACGTGTTTCGAATCTACACCCCGCCTGAAAGCTTGGTCCTTCATTTTTGTTACACCCTGTATTAATGTAAAAATTTATACGATCAGTCATCCATTGTATGTGATGTTTCTTATTGTTGTCATACACATATTATCTTCAAATAATGAACGAAATGTTGTTGAAAATAGTTACAACTTTTTTACAGTTTTGCAGCATGTTTAACGAACACTTGTACATTGTGCCACAAGATAAAGTGTATAATGTAAAAATTTATACGATCAGTCATCCATTGTATGTGATGTGTCTTATTGATGTCATACACATATTATCTTCGAATAATGAACGAAATGTTGTTAAAAATAGTTACAATAGCTTTCCAGTTTTACAGCATGTTCAACGAACACTTGTACAATGTGCCACAAGATAAAGCAACTTAGCTCTCCCAATAAAATCGAAGCGAAATGAAATTTGGAATTGAAGAGTATAGAAAGGTGAGTCCGACCGATACGCTACCATGGATGCTAATTCCGTCGATTCCTCGAAATTCGCTCGACGCGATGCTAAATTTAATTTGCCCTACAATCCTACAAAATATTTTCAATCTTTTATTCAAACGTGTTCGAATTTATTCGCAAATGATAATGCTTGAGTCTCTCGGAACTCCTGGCGCTATACACGATCGTTACGATCCATGCTGCGTGACGTCATTACCTGAACCCCTAGCAATCCTAGATTTAGATTTATTTATTTTGCTAACATATACAATGTATACTGCTACGGTTTTAAGCTTAAGGCCGTTTCTGATTAGTCAGTACGGAGCCGCTTGTGACGTCGTCAAACAATGTCGTCTTCGGCCTTTTCACATGGATACTTGTTTAGTCTGGCTCGGTAAAATGCCAGACGGCTACTGGATGACGCGTGCAGTACCGAATCAAGAAATAACGCCTTTATTTCTATGGAGATAAATGCGTTATTTCCATAGAAATTACTTGCTAAAGTTTCGGTACCACGTACCTATACCGAGCGTGCTGATGTTGTACCAAAACCTTACCGACTAATCAGAAGACGGCCTTAAAATAAAAATAGATTCATATTGGATATGAATTTTCTTACATCAATACAATTAGCAAAGCAGTTTAAATCTCTTATCTTATTTGTTGTATAATACTGAAACTCCCAGTGCCTAAGAAAACGCGAATACTATTAATGCAATTTACTTACCTTTATTTTTTCTTTCCGTAGCGGACATGTAACATTTATTTTTTGGGAAAAATTCTGTTTATTCGAGGTATAGATGGCACCGATAAAGCCGCTGCCCAACCGCTGCGTACGGAGAGTCTACGCATATGTGTCTAGCGTCATTTTAAAAGAAACTGTATGTGATAACGTCCACTGCAACCCACAAACACGCTACGCACGAATACGAGATTTATGACGTCGTTGCTAAACGCCTTGCAAATGGCTTGCTCGAATATGGCACCCACGCAGCTCAACGCTGTCAACGGTGCTTTAATGCGGGAAGCGGGACGTCAAAACTGTGCTGTGCTACATTTGTACATAGCTCGTGGCTCAATTTGATGTATAGTGTGTGCTTCAGTGGAAACGTAGACTCACGTTGTCAAACAAGCAAGCCCACGCAGTTAAAATGAGCCACGTGGCCGTGCACAGCGTGCGCTACGGTGGGCCAGCGGCTTTATCGATATTAGTAACGAAGCTATCCCAAAAAATCATTTTTTTGAAGTTAGATGTGAAACCATGATATTTTTACATTCATTATTAAAGTTTTTAGTTTGATAGTGAGAGGTGCTTTGGTGAAGTGATCATGTATGGTCCTTTAAAATGAATAAAAATCTATCAATGGTATTAAATTTCAAAGGCCTTTGTAAACTATGCCGATGTATATAACTCGACATAAAGAGCAAAATTCAATAGGTAATCAGTTATACAAGCCACAATGCCATAAGCGGATCAATGAGAAAAATGTATATTATTATGTGCATCATTATCTTTAATAAGTTTCCAGAATCTATTAAAGAACTCAATGGTAATTTATTTAAACAAAAATTAAATAAGTGGTTGCTTGACAAATGTTTCCATAGTGTAAATGAATATATTAATTTTACGTAGAATAATTTATTATGTTTTGACTATGATTGTTAATTAATTATCTGATTGTTAATATACATAACTTAGAAATAAACTACAGTAAAACTAAAATAGTTCAATTTAGAACATGCCAAAAAACACCATTAGACTTAAATACACTTACTAAAATCATGAATATTGACGAGCAAAGCGATTTCACCCTTTTAGGAATAATCCTAGACACAAATTTAAAATGGAAAAAACAAATTGAAGCTTCTAAAACCAAACTATTGAGATTTGTATACGCGCTAAGTATCTTAAAATCTAACACAAACTACCAAACTGCCCTAACTGCCTACTATGTCCATGCCTATTCAGCTTTTAACTACGGAATTATACTATGGAGTGACAGCACGGACTTTGAGCAACTTTTTATAACGCAAAAAAAACTAACACGCATTCTTGTAAATATTCCTCCGCGAGAAAGCTGCAAGCCACACTTTATCCAGAAAAGATACTTAGTTGCCCTGCATCTATATATTACAAGCGGCAATGTTTGTTAGGAAAAATAAAAAGAAATTCAAAACAAAACAAGAACTAGACAATAAATATAACAGACGAAATAAAAATAAAATAACACTCCCCGAAACAACCCTAACAACGGTTAGTAAAAGCCCCAAATTTAGATTAATAAAAATATTTAACCAACTACCTGAAAACCTAAACTGCGAACCAAAAGATAATATTTCTATGAAACACCTGAAAACTATTTTATTACAAAAATGCTACTATTCAATTACTTAACGAATTTTTCTTCGATGATAGTTTAAAACAAATAACCAAAAGTGTACTAGCTGACCTACTATCACCTATAGATTAAGTTAGTAAGTAAGTACCTAAGAACTAATCACAACATAGACCTATTTTATTTATAATTATTTGACGTTGTAAATACCTATGCCATTAACAATTAATACCTACACAATAAGCATGCCTACCTTTTATGACAATTTTCTATTACTTACCTAGACATAGAATAAATTGATATACTTAACCAAAATACCTACCTAATTGTAGCGCCCTGACAGGGTTTTTATGCATTGTGTACCTACCCACTAAGACCTACACCTAAGAAAAACATCTGTATGCATAAAATGACAATAAATTATATGAATATGAATAATTATTTATCTTCGATTGTATTATTCTTGATTATTTTCATTATTGATTATTTTAACGATTCGAATCACTGCGATTTAATATTTGCACACCTGCTTGCGGGTTGAATACATTTGACATCACTCTAGTCATAAGATCTGACATGTACCTGTAATAATGTATTCGGCAAATAAATGATTTGATTTGATTTGATTACTCGGTAGATTTTTTGGGGTATCGTAGATATATGCCTAGAGACAGAATTCTAGGAACAATGTTTACCTTCATAACGTTTACTCAGAATATCTCGTAACTATGCGTACCTATGGCTTTTTAGGAACTCTTAATTTGGTAGATTCTTAAAAAAAATGTTCATTCTTAGAAATCTATCATTCTCTTAAATTATATTTTAAAAAGCTTAAATATAGTGGTTTTAAAAATGTTATCATCACAAACATGAGTTGTTACAACCTAACCAACAAGGAGAATATCTATTACCAACAAAATTAAATTTTACACTTCAGATCAGCAATTGTAGACAAAAAGTAAAACTATCATCCCAATCCTCTAATTTGCACCTAAGCCAATGGCAATAAGATTGAAATTTTGTGCACCATCTGCTGGCAACATCGACAAAGTTAGACTAAAACTCGTGTTACTGTAAAATGGTCTTTATGGTATAAGATATAGGGAGGGGATAGGTGTCTGGTTAATTTGGTTGTTCATAATTCGGCTAGGCAGTAGCCATCACGTTCGTATTATCGCATTCGTGTCGTAGCATAACAACGGCTTGTAAGTTGGAGCTGCGGTTGTACGGTTGGGGGATTCATCATAAACTTTCTAGTATGAATAGGTGCAGGTAGCAGTTCGTCCAAAACGCGATTCGTCCAATTAAAATTTAGACGCGTTTCGTCCAACACGCGTTTTATCCAACACGCGTACCTACTGTCACGTTTAATTTAACCCCTAATAACTAAGAGTGTGATAAGGTCACACTGGCGATTTACGAGCGTTTCCAATGCGGCAAGTGCGCAACGAGTACTTGAAATTTCTCGCAAATCGCCAGCGTGATAGGGTCTTAGGTACTTATTATGATTTAAATGTGTGTTGTTCAGAGCTTTCCAATATTTAGGTAACGTTGCATGCATCTTGGTCACGTCACTTAGCCTCATCTACTCACTTTTAACGACATCTGTGGCGCGGCGGGTGAAAGTCCGCCTGCTAAGCAGGAGGTTGCGGGTTCGATTCCCGCCTCGGGACAAGTGTTTGTAAGATCTACAGATATTTGTTTAGGGTATTCTGGATGTTTTCTATGTATAATTAAAAATATCTATCTATGTAGTGTATTGTATTAAGTATATCAATTATCTAGTACCCATAACACAAGCTCTACTTAGCTTGGACCTAGATTGTGCTGTGTGAATTGTCCAACATTAATTATTATTTATTTATTTACTTTTAATTTGTGAACGCGCTTTTCCGGGGTAAAAAGAAGCCTATAAGTTATTTTACGCCTAAGCCTATAAGTTGCACTAGGTATCGGTTTTGATTTTGCCACGAGAACAAACAGGTTTAAGTCTGTCCAGAGTGTCCAGCGCTTATTTCCCTTACTGTACCCACCAACTATTATCTCTTCTGTGCCAAGGTATTTACAGTTTCATAATTTGTCAGCTTTAAAGGTGTTGAATGTAGGCTTTGCGCTGTGCACAGTGTACCTAGCTTTAGGGCTTTGCAGTGCCCGGCGGAAAGTTTACTTTGGGAGCTGTTTTGTTGCAGCTTTTGGACAATTTTGTTTATAATATAAAATACAACTTGATGCAATGTTAAATTTATTAAATTTGTTGTAATAATCTGATTAAAGACATTTATTTCTCACAAACAATAATACATAATATATTCGCATGCATGAGACCTAATCTTATATTTTAGAATGTTTTGTGAAGGCGAAGTAATTTCTGACAAATAAAAATAACAAAAATTTTAGGTAGAAGTAAGTATGAAGAGCGACGGTACGACGACGGCGAAATATGACGAAGAATAATAATATTGGAGTTGTTTAATTTTTTTTTCCAACGACTTTAAAATAATTCATTAACTTCGGGGTATATCATATCCAATAAAAAAAGAATAATCAAAATCGGACTACTCTGTAAGAAGCAATGCGTACATAGAATATACGACTATACATAGAAAATATATACGTGTTGACTTGAGAACCTCCTCCGATTTTCGTCGGATAACAAGATCAAAACTAAAAAATTTAAAAACCGATTTTCATGAAACTTGGCTAAAAACACTCGTAATAAAATTATCTATGACACAAAAAACTAAACGAAAATCGGTTCACCCGTTTGGGAGCTATGATACCACAGACAGATACACGTTAAGCTTATAACACCCCTCTCTTTTTGCGTCGGGGGTTAAAAAGATCATTAAGATGACTGAACGTTTGAGTTGGATTCATTTCGCGACACACCCTCTTGGTGAGCAAATCCACCAAACTGCAATCCCAGCCGACATGCCCAGCGTGGGTATTATGGCTTTTATTATTACAGAATAGATAGATAAATAGATAGAAAAATCTTTATTGCACATTTATCAAGATAATTAACAAACAAAATAAATAACAATGATTGCAAAATATGTGACAATTGGCGGTCTTATCGCTCAAGATCTGACCAGACAACCGTGATAGAATGATAAGAGCCATTAAGGCGCATACTAGTGGAAGCCTATTTTTAGCCTTGGAGCATAGGCTACAGCCTATCATCCTAATTATATCATCTACAGATGACGAAATTATTAGGTATAAATTAAATAAATTATAATGCTGGACAATCCACACAGCATCATATGCAATAACACTTTATTGTTCACCAAGAAAATACAAAAATAAATATACAGGAAATGAGATAAACAGAATTGTACAATAGGCGGCCTTATCGCTAAGAGCGATCTCTTCCAGACAACCTTTTGATGGACACGAAGCTAATGTTATGGGTACAACTAGATGACTGATATACTTAATCACACTAATATTACAAATGCGAAAGTTTGGGGTTTTAGATGAATGGATGGATGGATGTTTGTTACCTCTTCACGCCAAAACTACTGAACGGATCGAACTGAAATTTTATACCATACAGGTAATTATATTCGTGGAATCAAACATAGGATACCTTTTATTCCATAAATCAGTTCCCATGGGATAGAAAACGTTCCCATACAAATAGCGCGTGACAACAGAAACTTATACATTATAATATCTAGATATTATATTTTTTATTATACATAGAATACACCCAGAACACCCTGAACAAATATCTGCAGATTGTTAGAGAGAGATAGATAAATAAATTATTTCTTTATTGCACCATCAATACACAAAACAATAAAATAAGAACCTAATACTAAAGTAATAATTTAAATAATACGCCACAATGCTCGTAAATAAAACTTTCATTTATCTGCCCTTGAACCTTTTGTATAGTCTACAAGTAAAAGCTGTCAGTTTCACCGTCTCATTGAATTCGGTCCCGTCTGTTTTATCCTCTATCGGACGGTCGACTGTCGAGAGGAGACGAGGGCCAACCGCGATACAATCAGCTTTCTTTAAAAGGGTTAGTGCAAAGCGTTTTGGACCGTTTTAAATGGGTTTAAAGCTAAAAGTTATATGTTTTCTTGGTGATTTTAATTATAAAATGCGTTGTCTTCTATGAATGTAAAATACAACAAAGTTTATAATAACTTCTTCGAACTTCACTGGTAAATATTGTTACATAGGCCACCATAAAAAAATTTAAGTAGTAGTTAAGAATAGCTAATCTTAATTTCCATTATGTAATAAAAAAAATTGTGATATGGGTTTTTTGCCTGAAAATAAACGTATTAAATTTTCTATTTATTTATTTATTAGACCGGATGGTTATCGAGAAACATCAAATTTTTGCACACTAAGAATCTTACCCTTCCAGTCCATAAAGGCAAAGGACGGGTGTCCTTTGCCAATGCCCGTAAAATTTAAACGAGAAGTATTACATTGCATAAGGAAAAAATATTCACGATACTTTTCCGCAGTATTTTTTCAATCCCCAAGAAACTGGAAGCTAACATCGACTCAGCTTCAGTTCCAACAAAAAATAAAATATAGTTCGGTCAAGTAACAGATCAAACCGAGCAAAAAAATACTCCCTAACTTTCGGGAAGTTTGGGATCTATCCCGAAGGATGTACGATACTTTTTGCATGACAACTTGTTTGGGTGATTTTTTTCTCGTAAAAGTGAGTGTGTGATTTCATGGATTGTACACTTGTGTTAAAAAACGCTTGGTCCTAGCTTGAACTTTATTTTAAAAAGCGACCAATAACTGCTGTGTGGTGCCAGCTTAGAATTTACACCAATTCTTCCCGCGGGTGTCATAAGAGGCGACTAAGCGATATCCACCGGGGGCGGGCAGCAGTGCCCCCTGCAGAACAATTCTACCACCGAACTGCGATCCCCAACCCGCATGCCCAGCGTGGGGATATGGGCAGTACCTTCCATGTCATAATAGCCAGTTAGGGGCTTATCAGGGCGAGGTCTGCGTCTAGCAGTGGACTAAAATAGGCTGATGAGGTGAGGTGAGGACCATTAACTGAATTTTAGGTAGAAATAGGTTTGTCCTCTCTCTTCATCAGCACACACACGCCCACTGCTGAACATAAATCCACAAACAAGAGTGGTTTTGCCAAAATCACCACGCTTGGATTTATGACCTCAATGCCTTTGCCCTTCCTCTAGTAGCTATGAAGTATCTATGAGCGGATAGTTCAATATGGTATTTTACTCTAAATGAGAAAAAATCTAAAAATATATTATTGAGATAGCTTAGTGAAAATGTCAGAAAACGTTAGTTTTAGTTCAATAGCAGACTAATTTTTCAAATTCAATTCATAGGTTTCAGCTTTTTTAATCTGTTCATAACACCATTAAATAGTAGTTGCTATTACATCATACGGCTATGTAAACTTAGAACTGTCAACTATAGTTGATAGCGTAGCTTTAATAAAAAAAACCAATTGTTTTGCTTACACAGCCAACTGACGTCATGACCACAGAGCAATATGGCGTCCACTGCGCCCAGCGTTTTCGTCAAATTAAGATCGAAATTTGAAAATGATAATTTAAATACGTGTTTTTAGCACTTATATTGAATAAAAAAATTGTGAATTTTTTAGTGGTTCATTAGCACTGTAGAATCTAATTGAGACACTTTTTAAGCATGGTTGTAATATCCTATTGTACTTATTTTACTATATACTACTCGACACTAAAGTTATATAATTCGATAAAATACTGGTATAACAGAATTTTTATCTCCTAATTAAAATTCCCTTTCAACCTTCACCTTCACACAACGTACGGCTGATTAATTTCATTAATTAACCCAAATCCAAAACAAGTGCTGGAAACAAACAAGTACATTTTTCACCGTTAAACCCTTATTAAAACTTTGTAATTTCATAAACTTTGGATTTCAAATTCGAGAGACAAAAGTGTGTTGTGTAGCAACATGCTACGGCGTAGCAAAATGCTACGTCGTAGCAGTTGTAGCGACTTCGTAGCGTGCTACGTGTAGGGTGTGAATCCAGTAGAAGTATCACGCAAATACGCGACTGTTTTGATATTTATTACCGCTAAAACAACTGAACGGATCTGACTGAAATTTGGCAGAAAAGTAATTCAAGGACCTAAGATAAGATATAGACGAACTTAATCATAAAAAGCGCGTGTGAAGGTACTGCTTAGTTATACATTAAAATCGTTGATTAGTACAAAATTAGAAGCATAATTTTTAGCTAAACTAAGAAACGGCTTTCCACTACAGAACCAAAATTGCTTACCGGAACAGATTGAAATAGTTTTGTCTACATCTGAGAAAGCCTTTTTTTTTATTTCAAACTTGGACTCTTTACAACTCATTTGACAGACCTCTAGTCTGAGTATTATTCACCATTTCGAGTTTCTTTTTGTTTATTTTTTTGAGTTTTTATGTTGCTGATAACATTCGTAGATAAAAACTTTAGCGATTAGTATGTTGACTTGGTCATGGTCTTGGTCAAGGTGTGACGTCACTAGCCCAACTCCCAAACTTTGACGTCTCCAATATCTTCTGATAATCTAACTGACGGCCTAAATATAAAAATAAGACGCAGAGCCACAAAAAAGAAGTAGAAGTCTGGGTCAATCTAACCTCAACTATGGTGGACAGCAAAGATATGAAATTGTGGGATAAAAAATTGGTCAAAACTTCGATCGTTACAGGATCATCATAACTAGCGTGTATATGTCCACTGCTGAACATAAACCTCCCCCATACGACATCAACAACAGCGGTCCGAAGCCGCCTCCATCCATCAACTCCCGGCGACCTCTACAATGTCTTGATCCATCGAAGTCTTCCCACACTTCGTTTCGCTTTGCATCGCGGTCGCCACTCGAAAACCTTTACTTCCTAACGGTTAGAGGATCTTTTAACTGATTTCTATGCCCCATCGCAAAGCTCCGGTGTGCTCGCATCCGAACTATTTCTACTACAAGTTGTACAGAAACTTTGTTGGTTATTTCAGAACGAGAATAATAGCGATGACGTCTGTGGAATCTGCGAGCTTGCGAACTTGTAGGAAGTTACAATCAAGTTTAATTGTGAGTTGTTGTGAAATGGGTATAAAACTATATGTTTTCCATCACCACCTTAAAGGCTTTATTGCGCTTGGTATTTTCTGTTACGTTCAGGAAAAATAATTCCATCAATGATTGCTAAAAGGCTACTTTAGCTCGTATTAAATAGATGAATTTTATATTTCCAGCATTAGATAATAGACAACTCGTGGGCCCACTTGCTCGAAGCTTGGGGTAAGCCATTTTTAACCGATTTAGAAAAAGGAGGAGGTTTTATGTTTGGCTGAATGTATATTTTTTAATGTGCCTATGTTCGTCAAAAAAGGTTTTTTCCGTCATACTCTGTTAATTATGGACCGATAATATAATTATTTTTGTATAGAATGGTCCCGATGTGGTTCCTTAACAAAATATTAGTATTTTTAATTAAAGCAAAACTTCAAAACAGTTTAATATTAAGAGATTCGATGTTGGTTTTTAGTTTTTTCAGAACAATCAAACTGTATCACTAAAATATAAATACAAGTTTAATCAAAGTCGATAGCCTTTATTCACAAAGTACTAGTATTTACAATTGAAACAATTTAGCTAACTGCAGACTGTTGCAAACAGTCGACATAATAATACCTAATTTTCTTTGTGAACAAAGGCCCTAAATCTAATCCTATATTTCAATGTTTATTTTTGTGCTGTGTACGGTGCTAGATGTGCTTTAGCATGCAAATAATATTGATTCTTACAATAAATACCTGTTTGCGTTTTTAACGCGTCAAAAAGCCCCAGTGTATACTCCCCCAATAATTCGCAAATACATCATTTTCTAAGTTTGATTGCTTACGAAGCCTACACGAGATTTTTACATCTTTTCACATGTTTATTTATGGGCCGTTTCCGAACGATCAGGTTTTTTGTCGGAAACTCCGGAGCTGCAGCCTTGAGGCTACAGAATTTTTATTGGGCTTTGATGAGTTTGTCTTTTGGGAAGTTTTATGGAGAAATGTAGGATGTATGCTAAAGAGGAGGGAGAATACAGAAGGGGAAAAAATATTATTTATTGGCAATTTTTTTACGAAAACAAGCATAAACATTTGCTTTGGAAAAGAACCAAGAAGATCATGTGATCAAGAAATATTAAAGACTTTCTTGTAAATTTCTTAAGAACTTTGCCCAGCTGTGGGACAGCGTAGGATAATAAAAGAATGGAGGAAAGCAAGAAGACTTAAAAATGTCGAGACTCTATTTGATTTCTTGTCATTTTACAAACAGTTTTCCACAAACTTTTATGACTAGCACAAGTAATAACATACTAAACGTTGCTGGTACTGCATGTGTCAAAACACTATTTCAAACTTTACGCCATGTTGTAAAACAGGCACTTTATCTCAAACACATTCCGTCACAAAGTTGCGAGACTACACCATTTTCTCTCTTATGTCTGTAATGTCATAGAGTCACATATCACGCTCGGTTGCCATTCGTGCATTTGACCAAAGTAAAGTAAAGTCAAAGATCTATGACTCGACATCTTTGAGTTATCCTCATTAATTACGTTATACAACATCAGAATGGTTCCATGCTGTTTTGTAGGAAATTTTATGGAAAATCCAAATATATATAGATGTTACGAGGTATTACTAGATAATAATCAAGAAATCAGCGAAATAATGCATCACGTCCCATTTCCGCGCTGGCGGGCAGCATACTGGGGGAAGTCCTGTCACACAACGGCGGTAGCGGGGCGCGGGGCGTGCCAATTGAGAGGTCAAGTAAAGTAAAAATTATTTTATTGACATAATTATAGTTTTACAGACATTAATGAGTCTATAAGCTCCTGAACTTGTTACAAACTGTGTTTCAGGAGCTAGTGGCTTCTCCAGCTTATAATAATCTGTTAATTATGTCACACCAAAACAAATAAAACCCAAACTTAATTTTACAGGGCAAACAAATTAAGAAAAAAACGTAAAATAGTGATTTTGAGCTTGTAATAAAGTATAGAGGAGAAAAATATAAGTATTATCATTAATAGGCCAAGCAAAAGGATTGTTGGTCTAGAGTAGAATAAAGAACGAATACGTCACATCTTCATCGAATGCGTATTCAATATTATATCATACTAGACGATCGCCTCGCGGTTTCACCCGCGTAGTTTCCGTTCCCGTGGGAATTCCAGGATAGAATAATAGCCTATGTCACTCCCTGACAAGTAAGCTTCCTAACGGTGAAAGAATTTTTCAAATCGGTCCAGTAGTTTCGGAGCCTATTCAATACAAACAAACAAGCAATCAAATCTTTCCTCTTTATAATATTAGTATAGATTCAAAATTAAAGTAAAGTAAAGTAAAAAGTATTTATTTTGTGTCACAAAAATTACATGGAAAGTTGGTACAAATAAATAAAAGTTAAAACAGTGACATCAAAAAAGGTCGTCGCTCAGCATGATGCACAGTAACGATGGCGCTACTGTGCGCTGGTTTTATTATAATTAATTTCTTTTACTTCAATAATTTACGTAATAGATGATTCACTTAAGAAGATAAGCACATTGAACGAGTAAATTTTAAACGACCATAACCTATGTAAACCTGATTTTATGTAAAACCCTGTTCTCAAGTAAGTGACATGTAATATTTGTCTTTTTGAGAATAAATTATTTAAAAAGAAACAAAAAATATGACGATGCATTGTCAGTTTTGTCTGTTCTAGACGCCAGTCGGGGAGGTGACTTCTGAGCTCTCACGAATGGTCATTAACGTCCACTATAATAAAAAAGTGAGAGAATAGAGTAATGTAAAGTAACAAAATAATTTTGATTACGTAGCTTTCGTGCAAGCCATAAACGATACTTGAGATTTTAACAATTTAGTGCAAATTCGTGAGAATTTTTAAACTAGCAACTTGGAATGACGATTTGCTACGACTAATTGAGGAAATCTGAAGGGCGTGGTTTCTTTTGCACTTCATCTGTTAGGGAATAAATAGTGAACAAAAATATGAATTGGAGAAAATCAAATAAGGGATTACTGGTATTTTATTATTTTGTGTTAAGTTTAAAATTTGACTGGTGCTATTTTTGTAAGCCTATAAAAATAAACATTGTACTGATAGCTAGAAAACCAGACGTTGCTCAACTATTTGTTGAGCAACGTCGCAGCTTAATCCCCAGCATTAATTAGAATGGAATCAATATACATTTTATTTGTTATTGTTTTGTATTTGATGTGTGAGGCAAAAAATTGATTTTCTTCTTGATTCTGAAGACAGCGCGCTATGATGAGGTGGTAGATATTTTTCATGGTTAGGTTGAGTTAGTTAGTATCCCTAATCCTAAATCTGGGTAAGCATGACACTGGTAGGGTTCTTAAGACTAGATAATTTTAATTTGTAAACAAGCATTAGAGAATCAGGGGGTCTATTCGCTTTCGACGAAATCGACAGCTGCGTGCTTCGTTTTGTCAAATTGCTATTCTAATTCATCAAAACTCGAAGGCTACGGCACGAAGCTTGAAATGGCGGCTTTTGCGGCGGCCACCTCTATTCTAATGGGTAAAATGAACGAACGAAACATTAAATTTGACAGCATTTTTTCAAGAACCACTGTCAATTTGCACGGTAGCTACATAGCTACCTTTTTATTTTCGTAATGTTTTTTCACCATATTTTGTCCATTTATCACAAAAATTTCGGTAGATTTATGATTGTTAAAATATTTTATACACGTAGCGTCCTAAATTATTGAAATTTACTCATGATATTTGAAGATAACTCTCCGTTCCTTATTTTTCAGAAAAGCGGCTCTACCGCCATCTCTTAGCAAAGCCTACAACTAACAACTTCCCCCAGCTGACGACGAAGTTCTTAATTTTACCAAAACTTGGCGCTAAAACCGCTCTTTTTAGGGTTCCGTACCTCGAATGGAAAAGGGAACGCTTATCATATTAATTCTTTATTTCAGACACAAGATCCATTTTTGAGGTGATAAAAAAGGAAAGTTAAATAAAAATCTTATTAGATTAAAATATAAAATTCAAAGTAATTGGTACGGTAGGCAAGTACTTAGTACGTCAGGTGGCAATATTCACCTTCCGTCTGTATGTAAGGGTCCGATATCATCAGACGGTCAGACAGGCTTACAATAGTGTCGTTTTTACACATGTCAACCTCAGGACGTTAATGACGCAATTCTCTTTCTTTGGATGGCATTGAAAGAGTCTACACTGAATATTATAGATTATAGAATCACCCTGTTTTCAGTCTGTCTACCTGACTGTAGGTATACCTTTTACCCGAGAAACTTTTTTTCAGGAACGCGTGGAGGTATCAAGTTGAAATTAACATCGAACACTGTCTGTAACACCTTGGAGCTGTGAAAAAACATCCTTCTTAGTCAACGCAATCAAAAGTGACAGCCGTTTACGTTTAAAATTAGCAAAGAGCTAGCGCAAATAAAGAGGAAAATCCGAAAACCATAAATTATTTAAAGTTACATAGGTAATTACACAAAATATTTTTTGATGTTCGCAACAAAACCTATACGTAAGCCTTTATAGTACTTCCCGTTGACCTAGAATCATGAAATTTCGCAAGAAGCAAGGTCTTACAGCAACAAGGAAATGTATTTTTATCTGTAAGTAAAGAGAAAAAACCGAAAACCGTTCATTTTTAGCAACATCACCAAAAAAAACGCAGTGTGTCTGTGTAAATTTTTTGGCTCACAAGTATTATGTTTCCAGTATAAATGTAAGCGGGTTAACTTTGAACCTAGTTTGTGTTGAAAGAACACCAACGTTACATCCCTTCTACAAGGGACTTCATTAGGGTAAATATAAGTTTGTTCGGAACCCTCGCACAAGTCCTACTCGTACTTGACTTGTTTTTATTTAATCTGTCCAAGGATTCTATGCTCTCTGGTGGTTTCATTCACATGATCGTTCACGAAGGTAGTTGGGTGTGCCCGGATCTCGCCCGAATGAAAAATGCCCACCCGACAGAGAAACAGAATAGCTAGCACTTGCGTGCGTCGGCCGCATGTCATTGGGTTCGACAGTGTCGTTTGCGGAGAATTGTAATAGGGCCCCAGGTACTTAGGCAGTTAACGCCTGTACCATATATTGCTACATCTTGAATGTCGATTCTCCCGCACACAATGTATTTTGTTTCATGAAATAAATAAAGCCCAAATAGCTTCGCTATGTTGAAAACCAGCATTCCGATGATGTCACGGTCACATAATAGTGTTTCCTCCATTTTCCGTAAAATAACGTAACGTCACGTGATCGGCAACGGGTGCAAACCACGTGACTACGTAGGACCTGCCAATAATCGTCATAACGTAACAAGGGTAAGAAGGGTTGGACGCTTTTCCGCCAATATATTACCGAACTTTGGTGAAGGCTATAAGGAAATAAAATATATAGAGTTCTTTTTGTAAAATAGTGGCGGAAAGCAAAGGTTCCACTGTAAGTTGCAAGGTCAGCATAAGTTGGGGAAGAAGGTAAAATATGTAAGTATATAAAATAAAATATGGCTGGCCTCTGAGGCTGAACTGACTGCTGCTGCTCACTCTGCTGACAGAGTTCTGCACGAGGTTCAGAAATAGTTCGAAGACATCAAATAATATTGCAAAAAATTTCGACTTCGACGGGACTGAAGGAAGGATGCGGGTTCAAGTTCCGTCGAAGTCGAAAATATTTGCGATAAGGTATTATTTGATTTGATTAGAAATTACCCTGAGTGTGGGTGGGGCTACGCACTATAATAACATATATTATATTTATACTATTTATTGGTCTTCATAATACATAACATTGATATATGTTTTATTTAGTATACCTAAAAAACACCCAGAACCGGTAATCTAACCTCTTGCGTCAAAAGAGGTCGCCTTTAATTCCTACGTTTAATTTAAACAATTTTTATCCATAAACATAAATTCTAGGATATCTTTTCATCACCAAAATTAGTCTGATTTACTTTATTATTCAGTGAGATTCCTAGATACCAAACTATTTTTCTAGGATCCCATTTACTTGATGGGAGCGGACTTAGTCCTTTATGGGGGCTGATGTCGTTCAGAAATTTCTTCATAATCAAATCAAATGATATTAAATAACAAAATAACACTTCCTTGGTTGTCCATTTTTAAAATGAAATATAAGGCAAAATATGAAATTATTACTAAGAAGGTATCAATTATGTGTAAGTTGGTACAAGATTATTTTTAACATGATAATGACTTTTTCCTCACCATGTCTAACTAACTACTAAATGTTGCGTAGGTACATTTAACATAGCATCACACTAATATTATAAATGCGAAAGTTTGGATGGATGGATATATAGATGGATGTTTGTTACCCCTTCACGCCAAAACTACTGAACGTATCAGGCTGAAATTTTGCATACAGGTAAGTCTAACCCTGGAATCAAACATAGGCACAAGCCGCGGGCAGAAGCTAGTAATAAAATAAATTGATCATTGATTATGAAGTTGGTGTAATCTGTCCATATTTTGTGTAATCTGTCCCTTGTTGGTCTAATCCACGCTAAAAAAAACAATTTTATAAAGGCTTACCACTGCTCTTATCAAAAACTTGCAACTTAGCATCAATATTATACCCCACTTTAATCGTCTCGACCACTCTAACTTTGTTCTCTATTCCCGCACTTTTCATCACATCTTTCACCGAAGGACCCCAGAAGTGATGTCCTTCATACGCTTTTTTAAAATCAACCGCCAAATTCCCACGTAGTGATGTCTTGTAATGCACCTCTATTTCTAAAAGACCGGAATTTACGGAGAGAACGGCAGTTACCGATTGTCCGGGTTTTAATTCAGTTTCGACAGCGCTAGTGCTGCCGACTGTTACACTTTCGGACTTCTCCTCGCTTTTCCCCCATGTTGTTGTGTACGAAAATCCTGTGGTTCCCGAGACTTTTGCAAAGATGACGTTCAAATCGTATTCGATCTCTTGCGATATTTCGAACTCTTTGCTCTTCGTCCACGATGTAGTTAACGTATTTTCGACGGAATGTGATATACCTGTGTTTACTTTTATCGTATTATTCGAGTTGTTTTCGAAATCTTGTGTCAAGATAACTGTAGGTTTTCTATTTGTCGTTTTCACTCTGTAGCTTTCAAATGAGGTAATGGCAGTTATTGCCTCCCATTTCTGTGTTTTGTACAAATCTCCCCATGGAGTTGGGCTTTTGTAGTACACGTTTTCTGGTTTACGCCCGTAATGGGTGGTCACTGCTTGACGTAGGTTGTCAAAATCTTTGAAAAATAGTTTTATGTCATTGCTCGATGCTATTTTGGTATTCACTCCATTAACAGTTAATTTTGGTGTTGATGATTCCGCTTCAACGTTGACGCTTATTTTCGATTCAATTAATTTTATCAACAATATGATAAGAAAAACTCTCATTTTAGCCGATTTAACAGATGTACGTAAGATTTTTATATTTTTTATTGAGACATTAAATCTACTTGAAATACTTGAGATGAATGAATATGATTTCATTATCTGAATGACCTTTGAATCATATTGACAAAAAAAATATTGTTTGATAAAAACTTTTATCTTTTGTAGTAATTGTAAACAAAACTCTTAATATATTTCGAAGAATTTTTGCTTTAATTATTTACATACTTACCTATGCAATGGTTGGTCTGTTCAATGCATAGGAATCCAAAAATAATACGAAACATTTATCTACCATTAAAACGTTCGAAGGCACATTGATTATTACATTATACATTGTCCTTCGTTTTCATTCCGTTAATTTTCTTTGACTGAATGAAATCATGCATTATTTCATAGATATGTTATTCTGTCAGTTCGATTCGAAGATTTCGAAGCTCTCGTAAGTCCCGATCTTTTTCGACTTGACATATTTGCATCACTATTTTTAAAAAGAAACGGAGTCTATACAGATATAAGTTGTTGAGGCTAATTCATAAAATTAGATTTAACTAGTAGGTAATTTTTTAGCGCCCCAACGGAGTACAAGATTGGCACTTTATTTTTTTTCCTAAGACCTATGTAACAATATGTAAACAATTAATAAACGATTCACTGAAACATTTAGTCAGGAAAAAAAGGCGAGGACAGGGCTTATCGTACCTTACATGGCCGCGCAGATCAGTAGGTCAAGAAACCATAACTCGAATCATAAACAAGATCCTACCACGAATTATAACAATCTTTATCATCTTCAGCCGAGATGACCATGTCGAGTGATGATGAACGATAGTACCTACCTATTTGACGGTTCGCGTTTCGGAAGATGATTTCGAGATGGTCCCAAGTCAATTTTACTCCTCATTCTATTTGACTCGTAAAACTTAAAAAAACATAAAATATTCTCGAATTTACAGTCGTTTTTTTAGTTCTTATTATGAATGTTAAAATATGTAGAATGTACTTTATTCTTTGTTTTTGTACTTACTTTTGATATCACCGCGTTGAGAAAATGAACTTACGCAGTTGGGAAAAAAGATATGTCATCGCCCCTAAGTTTTCCCCTAACTACAGCCCCAACCTCGGTTTTCTTTCTTTTCAGCAGTGTTCTAATTAAAGTTATAGCTGCGTCTGAATTCGAGTTTCGTCCCAAGTTTCGAGCTTCGCGCTGCTTCAGTTAAATTCAATGAGTAGTTTTCGTTTCGAGCTATCTGCTTTATGTTTCCATCGCAGGTTGGTGAACTTTGCTTTGTTCGCTTCTGCTTTTTGGTGGTCGAGTTCAGATTCACCTATTTTCAGCTATGTACAATGCGTTTTTTTGTTTCATTGGATTTTGTTTTTGCTTTTACTCGGATGGTCTATAATTAGGTTGTGTATGTATGAATACAACACTATAAAACCTTGTACCTAAAACAGCGGGCAGCATTCTCGCTTTAAATTAAGGTAGATACTTATTTACCTATCCCATAGGCGTAGTGAAAAAATCCTAAGTCTATGACCTATCCAATCTAGGGCAAGTAGATCATTATTCAGAAGCTTCTATTCATTTATACGAAATATAAAGTTTTCGAATTCACTTTTGCATTAAATTAGTCAACGTGTTATTTCTAATGTGCATTTTTCTTTGGAGTCAGTGTCTGCAATAAAGTAAAAAAAAAACTAAATCGCTGTGACTTACATTTTGAACTTAACACTTATATCAAGCTTTTATTTGGCAGTCAGAATGATAAATGTTGTTTCATTAGTGGCCACCGAAGCGAGGCAGGTACGGGGTCCAATATTTGGTTTTATATCGGTTACATTCGGGCTAAAATATGATTCTAGTTAATATCTTATCCGGGAATAAAGTACGTAATAAAGTGAGTAATAGACAACCACTGCCGGTCGGGTAAAAGGTAGAGGTTCGGTGATGAAATTAGTTATTTATTTTGTTACTAGAGCGGTGTCCTCTAATACAGCGTTGCTTAAAGGGGGACTCCAAACTCAGTATGTTAAATTTTTTGAGTTATCGAAATTAACATTTTTTGACGTGACAACGTCTTATAATTCGATAGAGCCGGCTGCACGCACGAAAAAACATGACGTCATGCGGCGTTACCTCGCTCTGAGGCGTTCCATGTAAGGCTTGAAGTGCAAGCGAGAGCGCTCGACATCCGTCTCTCTCCTACTTGAGTGAGCGATGCGTCTGCGTGGACAGCTGCTATACTATAGTACATTTACATGTTTTGATCGAGTATCAAAATGCTACCATTCCATCAGTATTTTCTTAAGACGTTGTCACGTTCAACTATCGTCAGTAAACCGACCTTACAGACAACCAATTTTTTTTATTAGTAGACGTGGCCATGGCCCTGCTCGAAGCAGGTATACGAATATTTTTTTTATTTGCTTTAGGTGGCTTTCGTGTCACTGCGGCCATGTTGAGCCTATTGTAATCGCTACAATATATAGAAATATATAAATCTAGCTCTTACCCGCAACTTCGTTAGCGTGGTGTGGGTGCCTAACCACAATAATGTATAACTTAGATCAATTAGCCTCGATAGCTAGTTGATTTCGCAAATCTCAACAACCCCCCGTTTATGTTCCTAACACTACACCGAGAATATGCCCTCCCAAGCACCCTAATTGCTAGTTGATCTCGTTAATATACAACATTTAATACATTACGTTAATATACACCGTTTGTTCGTTAGAACGTCAAGTACCTCGTCAAGTAACCCTTACAACAGGCAGTAAGTTAAGCTGCCTGTTGTGAAGGTTTTCAGAATCAGATAGGTTTACCGAGATAGCCCTCAACAAAAAAAATGAATTGTCTCATCACATCACACTAATATTATAAATTCGAAAGTTTGGATGGATGGATGTATAGATGGATGGATGTTTGTTACGACTTCACGCCAAAACTACTGAACATATTGAGCTGAAATTTTGCACCGGGTGTAGCTCTATGCCTGGAATCAAACATAGGCTACTTAGTTACGGAAACCCCTCACCCCTCTGTTTTAGATTAAGTCTAGACTCTAGAAATGTGCTGATTAGACAGCACATGGTGTTCTTAGAATGTAAGTGCTTACTCGGCGCGACTCTGGTGGTCGATGCATCTGCATGCACCTGTGTGAAACAATAAAGAGTTTGCCTCCGAATCGGCAAGACCTATTTTTGGTATTTTATTCAATTTCCTTTAGTTTTCATCAAAATGATATCCGTAAAAACGTTCCCAAATCAAGAGTGGCGCAGCCGATACAGATTTCCCTCATTTTCACGACTTTTCCGCGATTTTCCTACTTAAAAATCAGTCAGAAAATTCGCCATAAAAATTGTAGAAATTACGGTCTTCTGTGTGAACCAAAAAAATGTCTCTAAACGGGTATCGAAAAGTGAGTGCGGGAGTTGCAGTTGGTTGGTGAGTCAAAATTTTCGCCAAATCCTTCCTTAGTCCTCTCCTGTATTTTAAATGGTTTCTTTTTGTTTAAAAACTAATTAATTTGTTATTATTGAGATCAAACCTTGCTCTTTATAACGCTGGAATAAAAATTATGAGATTTTACATAGAGTTAGGAACAGATAGAAAGTGCACATTTTCAAAATCAAATGTAAGTACTGTAAGAATTAAATTAGGGAATTGTGGATCTTAGCATTGATCAAAAATTAGTCTTAATTATATTCGTTGAAAAATATTTTTATTTTTTGATTTTATATTTTAATTTTACAATTTATTTTTACAAGAATTTTAAATTTTCCCTGTACCAAAATTTTATGCTTGTTTTATATTTGTAATTTTCACTGTGTTTTTGTGACGTGTGCCATTTAATTGTTGTGTCGTGTATTTTCCTTATTAAGGTTGTGAATTAAGCAAGTGTATTCTCTGCAAAGTTATAGCTCTGTGTTTTCGGATTAAATTACGCGGTAGAGATGACGAGTGAAACAGTGATTAAACCAATTCCAAGAGAAATAGTGCAAATTATTCCAAATTTTACCGGTGATAAAAGACAATTAAATTTATTCTTGCGAAAATGTCAATACATAATTGACTGCTATGGTAGTTCAAAAGAAGAACAAAATTTATACGTGTTCAATATTATCACGAGCCGGCTTACAGAGAATGCAGCTGCCCTTTTATCGGAAAGGGATGATATTGTGACGTGGTCCGCCCTTAAAGCCTTGCTTATCCAACATTTTGGAGACCCCCGTAGTGAAGCGTGTATTAACATCGAGTTAGAATCATTAAAGATAAAATCGGGTGAGAATTATTTGGATTTTTGCAATCGAATTCAAAGCGTACGGTCATTATTAATTTCAAAAGTGAACACCAATGCGGAAAGTGATTTAAAAAAGGCTAAATTGATTATTTATGATAATACGGCTCTGAATGTATTTTTGTACAATCTTCCTGAAAATTTGGTTAGAATAGTGAGGTTAAAGGCGCCCAGTACTCTAGAAGCGGCATTGAGTGTTGTGCTTGAAGAAGTGAATTTTATAGAGCAATATAACATGAGAAATCGTATTCACGGTAATAATCAAAACTCAACCTCAGGGTCAAGGCCTTTGGTAAATCAAGGTCAACCGATGGGTTATAAGCCTATGTTAGGTAGTAACAGTAATAATGTGACTCCGAAATTTAATTTTGGGATTCCCCAAAATGCGCAGATTAGGATGCCTCAATTTCAAGGCCAAGGTCAAGGGAATTTCGTGACACGCCCACAGAGTTTTGGATATCGGCCACAGTATGGTTTTCAGTCACAACATTTCGGCCTTCCGAGATTTGGCCTTCAGCCTCAACAAGGATTCGGGTATAAACCTCCGCAACAGTTTGGGTATAGAGTCCCACAACCTTTTGGTTATAGGCCCCCACAACCATTTGGTTACAAACCAAATTTACCGACAGTAGGAGCATCAAATATTCCTCCTCAAGGACAAGGACCGCAGTTACAATCTGCCGACGTATCTATGAGGACAGCGCCTCATAGACCCCTACAAAATGGGTTTAGGTTAAACGAAATTACCATGAATGACCATGAATACGGTGACACCGTTATGCCTACAGCGGCATTTTATAACAGCGACGCATATTACGATAGTTGTGATGGCTATGGCTATGGTTATGCAAATGAAATGTACTATGGTTATGACGACTCTTCATCATTATTGCCTCTACCATCAAGTGAAAATAATGTTACGAAGAATAACGAAAACGAAAAAACTGAGAGTAATGCTGAAAATCCTTCGGATTTTTGCATAACAGCCTCGGATGCCAAGAAGTCTTAGAAATAAATTGTGACCCAAAATTAAAACTTCCGTATATTTATTTGGAAGAGATAGACGCAAAAATGATGATTGATACCGGAAGTATGAGATCGTTCTTAAGTCCGCGAAAAGCTAATGAATATTTTCCACAATTTATTCAGAAGGAACGGTTTCAAGTTGTTAGCACCCACGCATCTAGTATTCACGATGAAGTAGTAGAGATCCCTCTATTCCCATCCTTTGTTAGCAACGATTGTCATAAATTTTACCTATATGACGTTGATACGCGTTATGATGGACTGATTGGTAATGATCTTCTGCAACAGTTAGGCGCGATTATTGATTTGAAAGAACAGCTTTTGAAGACAAGTACAACTTGTATTCCAATAATCAATAATATTTTAAATTATATGATCGATATTCCCCCGCGGTCAGAAAAAAGAGTCAAGCTGCCTATAAACCAACACTCTGGCGAAGCTATATTAGACTTTTACGTATTCACAGATGGTTTACGTATGCCTAGTGCGATAGTGAATTGCATAAACGGATATGCAACTACTGTGATCCAAAACACCTCAGATAAAACGAAACGCATCACATTTAAGGGACCTCTATCAGTAACATTATTTAATCAGTCGGAAAGCAAATTAAACCTTACAAAAGATACAATGGATGTGGATGTAGAGACAGATAATTTATTAGAAGAAAACTTGTGTAAACTCAGACTTGACCATACCAACGACGAAGAACGTGAAAAAATCTACAAGCTTTGCTTGGACTATAAAGATATTTTCTATTGCGACCAAATTCCTTTGAGTTTTACAAACCAAATTAAACACAAGATTAGAACAAAGAACGAAGACCCTATATATGTAAAGCCATATAGACAGGGCCCCTTTGTGCAAGAAGAAATTAACAGGCAGGTAGATAAATTACTGAAAGACAATGTAATCCAAGAGTCTCATTCTCCTTGGAGTGCCCCGGTACATTTAGTGCCTAAAAAGATGGATGCATCTGGTGAAGTCAAGTATAGAATGGTAGTCGACTATAGGCGTCTGAACGATATTACGATTGACGACAAATATCCCCTTCCGAATATCACAGATTTATTCGATAAATTAGGAAAGAGTAACTATTTTAGCACTATAGATCTTGCAAGTGGTTATCATCAGATTGAAGTAGAGAACAATGATAGACAAAAAACAGCATTTTCCACAAATAACGGTGGCCATTTTGAATTCGCTAGAATGCCCTTCGGATTAAAAACCTGCCCAGCAACGTTCCAAAGGACAATGGACAATGTCCTACGTGGCCTGCAAGGACTACATTGCATGGTTTATCTAGACGACATAATAGTTTATTCAAATAGCCTTGAGGAACACATAAGAAATTTAAAAACAATCTTCGACAGACTTAGGGAGACTAACTTAAAGATACAGCTAGATAAATCAGAGTTTCTACGTAAAGAAGTACTTTACCTAGGACACATGATTACGAAAGAAGGACTTAGACCTAACAATGATAAAATTGACGCTGTGCTGAAATACCCTCTACCAAAAACAAAGACTGAAATTAAGAGCTTTCTCGGACTCGTAGGGTATTACAGACGTTTCATTAAAGATTTCGCTAAGATAACACAACCAATGACAGCCTGCCTGAAAAAGCGTAACGAAATTGTAATCGATCAAAAATATCAAGACTCCTTTAACAAATGCAAAGAGCTTTTGACCCATGCCCCTCTGTTACAGTATCCCGATTTTGACAAACCTTTTATACTGACAACTGACGCGTCAATAGTAGCAGTCGGAGCTGTACTATCTCAGGGACAAATTGGAGCCGACAAGCCTGTAGCGTATGCTAGTCGAACGTTAAGTGATACTGAATCACGTTATAGTACAATCGAACGCGAATTGCTTGCTATAATCTGGGCAGTAAAGCACTTTAGGCCTTATTTGTACGGACGAAAGTTCACCATTTATACAGATCATAGACCATTAGTTTGGCTTCGATCTCTTAAAGATCCGAGCAGTAAGCTCACGCGTTGGAGTTTAAGGCTACAAGACTATGATTTTGACATTATACACAAAAATGGACAACAGAATACGAACGCTGATGCGTTATCTAGGATAAAAATAAACGCTTTAGGCTCAAATGATGATAAAAAAATCAATGGAGGTTAATATCGATGAAAAGGAGCACAAAGATAGAAGCAAGTTAACAGCTGAAAATAATAGAGAGCGAAAAGATTCTTTATCAGACAATAGTAGGACATTATCAGCGAGCCCTTTCTCTGATAAATTATCAACTTGTTCGGATCACGACCTCTGTGGCGCGGTGGGCGAAGGTCCGCCTGCGACGCAGGAGGTTGCGGGTTCGATTCCCGCCTCGGGACAAATATTTGTACGATCTGCAGATATTTGTTCAGGGTGTTCTGGATGTTTTCTATGTATAATAAAAAATATCTATCTATGTACTCGTATATTATTATGTATATCAGTTATTTAGTACCCATAACACAAGCTCTGCTTACCTTGGGGCTAGATAATGCTGTGTGAATTGTCCAGCATTACTTATCACGAACAAGTGCCTGTGCGATCGGAATCGAATAAATCTGAAACCATTCATTCTCACGTAGAGTTAGAGGCTGTAGGAATTCCAATTATACATGAAGCAGTTGACACTAAACCCAATCAGATCTTAGTATATTCTTGGTCTAAGAACGAATGTAGTAAAAGACATGTAGTAAAAGACTTATCTAGAAACAATCAAAAGGTATTGGAAATTTTCTTACCTTTGAAGTCGGAAATTGTTAAAGAATTTTTAAAACGCTACATCAAAGATAAAATATTTCATCTATTTTGAGGAATCAGAACATCGTAGACTATTTGGAAACTTAATAATAGAACTTTTTAAGAAAGGAATGGTATATTTTTACGAATGCACGGAAAGAGTCCTTTAAATTGAAGACGAGAGAGAGCAAAGAGTAGTAACTGTTAAACATCATTAAGGAAAGACATGCCAACGTGGTATCAAGGAAACGTTAGTCAGGATTCGTAGAAATTACTATTGGGAGAGAATGCAAGAAACAGTTGCAGCGGTTATAAATGCTTGTGAAGCATGTCAGAAAATGAAATATGATAGGAAACCAATAAAACCAGTTTTACAGTTGACGCAAACACACGACGCCCCATTTCAAGAAATTTTCATAGATCTTTTTAGTATTGAAGGGAAAACTTATTTGACCCTATTGATGCCTTCAGCAAATTAGGACAGGCTATAAAAATTCAAGGTAAATCAACTCCTGAAGTAGTAAGAGCATTGATGAGCTATTTTACTGGAAAGAAATCCGGGAATACTTCCGGTCAAGGAAGGCAAAGATTTCTTTCAAACTGATTATTGGACTATAGTTAAGGTTATAAACTTGGACAAGATTAAACATGATTTAAATTACGTAACGACCAACGTTGAGCAATTGTGTAGATTAATCGACTGGAATTCGTCATACTCTCAGGAATTTATAAGTGTTAAAATACATACAGAGATTGTACGCGATTTAACTAAAGACAAGTTTAAACAACTTGTTCCATAACAACGATTTAGAAGAGGGCTTATAAATCCATTGGGTTCACTAATAAAAGTTGTTACAGGAAATCTTGATCATGATGACGCGATTAAATTTGATAGAGTGACGTCGGAATTACAGCATGATCAAATGATTATTTCAAAAAAAATTACCTTGGTCTCTAAAATGTTTGAAAGTTTCATAAATGTAACAGAGTTGATTAATCGAAACACTATCAATTCAGCTAACCGCATTAAGAAGGTAGAAGAAATGATTAGCTATTTATCTAATAAAGAAAAGAGATGGGTATTTTAATCATATGTTTTCGCATTATTTAATGTTGACTGAAGTAATTTTCAAACCATCTTTATCCGGTTAAGTGAAATTGAAACAGCTCTAGCATTAAATAGAGTCTCTTTATTGCACCAGTCTATTGTGAACTCCACCGAATTATTGTATCATTTGAAATTAATTTCGGAATCCGTAAGTTTAGTATATTTTCCTAATGAAAATAACTTGTTAAAATTTGAGGAAACTATTGTTGTAAAATCCTTTACTAAAAATAATCTGATAACGTTTATTTTGGAAATTCCGATAACTGATAATTGTACTTATAATTACTATAAAGTATATTCCTTACCAATTTTCCACCAGCCTGATAACAAACTATCTCCATTTTCCCTAAGTATCCCTACTACCTTTTGGCGAAGCGTACTCAATACATACCAATTGTCAAACCGTGCCGCCCGTTATCTGCTGGCGAACATTTCCTGTGTGCCGAGGATAATCGAGCATTCTACCATGAGCTTACCTGTGTAGAGCAGCTCATGAAGTTCCAAGATGACCCTGATCACTGCACGCAACATCAGGTAGAGATTGAAAGAGTCAAGGTCCAACGAATCAGTGAAAACAGTTGGATAATATTCAGCAGAGTTCATATGATGTTATCAAAGCATTGCGACGGCGAGATCACTAAGCAGCCAATATTGGGGACTTACTTGGCAACCATCGACGAACCCTGTGATTTGGAGATCAATGGAATTCGTATACCTACTTCACCGGATCCTTATGGAATCGGATGCTGTTGAGCCAATTCCGCTAATCGCCTTACCGCAGCTACGCGTTAAAGCAATGATATCCAGTAAACGTGTGCTTAATATGAACGGAGTTAACTTAGACGAAGTGAAATACATGGCGTATTCTCTAAGGCATAGTGAAGTGATCGAAAGTGTTTTAGGTAATAACAAAGGCTATAACTTCAGTGAAGATTTAGGATTCGCGACTCTAGGTTTAGTAACTTTTAGTTTTCTTTTATTTGTATTTTATGTCCTTCGGCAAAAATTGCTGCGTTTTATGTGTAAGAAAAATTATCGGCACAAATCTCAAATCGATCCAACCGATAATTTTCCTCTTAGGGAGGGAGGAGTTACGGAAACCCCTCACCCCTCTGTTTTAGATTAAGTCTAGACTCTAGAAATGTGCTGATTAGACAGCACATGGTGTTCTTAGAATGTAAGTGCTTACTCGGCGCGACTCTGGTGGTCGATGCATCTGCATGCACCTGTGTGAAACAATAAAGAGTTTGCCTCCGAATCGGCAAGACCTATTTTTGGTATTTTATTCAATTTCCTTTAGTTTTCATCAAAATGATATCCGTAAAAACGTTCCCAAATCAAGAGTACTTTTTATCCCATAAATCAGTTCCCATAGAAATCACCTTTAAACGTTTCTATAGAAACAACGCGTGCGAAGCCGCGGGCATAACCTAGTTTTAATATAAAAAGTCAAGCTTTATATCTCGGCTAGTATATAGTTTTAATGAAAGGTCATTTAAAAAGCTGCGTATACCTCATTAAATAACAGAAAAATAAAATAAAATACCAGCTCAATTTACACTATTCATGCAAAACCACGGACAACGTATAAATTATTTTAAAATGAAGAGACACTTATATTCACTTGCCGGGCATGCCGTCGTCGCGTCGCTGCAAAATAATTGCATGATATCGACTCAAACAACGTTAATACACGTAACGAGGCACTGTTAGCTTTTTGCCCTGTTAGACAACTAAATTCTGCCCGTGACTTTGTTCGCGGCGGGTTCTGTAAATAAGCGTCCATGGCATGTGTCTCCAGTTAATAGGCATACTATTTTGGCCCGTAATTGCGTAAGATAGCACGAAATGGACTGAGCAAAGAGAGTATTAGTACAATATTGGGACAGTAAAGGTTAAAAATAACAACAATAATTTCTGAAAGCAGTTGTTACTAAATTAAACGCCCTTCAGCGAAGTTTCACTCCCCTATCCTGCCGTTAGCTTACAGAACGCCTGAGCTAATTATAAGGTAAACCTTTAAAATTATAGATGTTTCCTTCATCTTACTAAGCTTGAGTAAAGAAACCTGTAGCTAGTTAGAACGTAACAAAATTCATAGATGACACTTGTGGTACTGGTGGTGCTTATTTGAGTTTCATTGAATACCCTAGAGGAAGCTTAGACCGCTAAACGTAAAAGTGCCTAGACTTTAATTTTTTAGGCTACTTTCTTTTGTACTAAAATGGCAAGAAGTTACACATTGTTTGTAAAAACTTTGTTCTTTCATGTAAAAAATGTTTGCTGCTTACCCATCCATAGTTTGTTTTGTTTTTTTCGGGAAAAAACACCAGTAACTCATTTTAATACACAATAAAACAAGATAACAAAAGGAACTGGAAAATCGACTAAACGGAATTCACAGATTTTTAAATATAGTACTAAAGGTAGAATTCTAGTGCAATCGCGGTTGCTGAAAGACGTAGAAGTCATAAGAACCATGTAGAATCGGTCTTGCGATTTGTGTCCCTTGCCTTGTGTCTATGTTTCAGCGTCCTATTTTTAACTGACATCACCCAACTATGCCCACAATGGATACAGATAAAGGACCTACTCCGTTATATTATAAAAAACATGACAGACAAAAGTATCATCGCCATTTTTATATTAGCAAGGATTCCTAGAATTTCCTTTCAAAGCACGTTCCCTCACTTATATTGTCATTCGATCTCCATCGTCGCCTAACGAAGGCTACTATTGCACTGTAGTAAAATTGCTGCTTCAAAGAGTTTTTTTCTATAAAGGACTTAATAGTACCAAGTACCGTGAAAGGGTTTTGTTTCGGATTTACAAATTGCTTTTTATACGGTAAGGTTGTGTTTTTTCACTCCTGTATATTTTCACATGAACACGGAAATACGGTCAATTTTCGTTTTCATAAGAAATTATTTTACTTTTAATGTTCATCACGTCTCCCTGGTGTACGGGCCAACCCGCACATTATGCACATTTAGATATCTAGGCACACACGTGGGCCAGCTTAGGTAATAACTTTGTACTAAGCTGTGTACGCCACAGCGTTAGCATTAAGCCATGATCAGCATTTTTATATACTTTATTTATATCAATAAATTCAGTCTGCATACAAGCTCCGTGACGTTCAGTCACTATATCTCCCATCTTAAGTTTATTAACAACAGTATCAAAGTACAGGGTACCAAAGGCCTGTACAGTACACCATGTCTGCGCTGTACCAAATTGTATCGAGAAAAGAGAAGTCATAATCGCGTCGCGTTCTTAATGTCAAAAAGAATCACTCCTCTGGCCTTATAGCCTAGTGTATAGTCTTATCTAACAGCATTTCCATTAGACCGCTAGAAGCTTCAACACACATCACATTTCCTAATAACTCACTGCGCACCCAACCGGCCATAAACAGCTGGCATACTGCGCAGCTCATAATTGGCATCATAACGGCCGGGAAGGCTTTAAAAACCGCAATTAGAACCATACACAATCCATACTATTCACGCTTTGGCCGCGTTTGTATGAAATGAAAGGCAGCCTTTGGTTTTGCTGCCTTTATAAACCGTCTCACAATGTAATGCATAAAGGAATGATACTAATTTCAACTCTTAGGTTTGTAAAAGAATAGGTTTCTAAGAAAGAAATACAATAACGTTTTTGTTATGTCTATTAAGTTTATAGTCGCAGATAAAGGCACACACTTATCTTTACTACACGCATAAGCTACTCTTATTGAAAGGTACTAGTTGTACATTCAAAATCATAAACGACAAGGTAAATAAGGTAAATAAAAACATTTCATTTCAAAAGTGAAACAGATTTGCCAACAGTTCATAGACATCATATTAAAAGAAACCTACCTTTACCTGTTTCATCGCCTCTCCTATAACTAAGTTTTACTGGAAGAAACTCTCTTATGTACAAGAAAAGCTCATCTTTGTGTTATTAAGCTGCTACATACCTTTTAAGTAATCTTATCTTATAGTAAGTATTTAATAAGTTAATTGCATGCTTACGTGTGTGCAATAAATAAGAAAAACCAAAGAAAAGACCAGGTAATACCACATTTAAATAGGTAAACTCCTCACCGCACTAGTTCAACGAAAACAACCATAATCGCTACCGTCGATCAAGACCTAAGTTCCACAGAAACTACCCTTTAGTTCCCCGGGGAGAAATACAGTCCGCATTGTAAGGAGCCAACCGTAACAGCCCCGTAACGGCAACGTAACGACTGTGTTTAGTGGCCCGTAGAGCGTTTACAATTATTTCGGTTACCGTGATGGTTAAAGGAAAATACTGGAGGAATTTCGGTGCACCGAATTGCGAAATAGGTTTTAAATGCGGAGAAAATTTCGTGAAAGAGGTTTTAATGTCGAAGCTTGTGTGACGAGCTTTTGTGGCGAAAGTTTATTGTAAGTATTACCGCAGCAGAAGGTATTACTGGGCAATCGGTTACGAGTTGTGATAGTTTTTTTAGGGATGCCCTTTTTGCTCCCCATAAAAGCCGCTAGAAGCTTCAGCTTTTGCTCTCCATTGAACGATTGGAAAATATGTGATAGAATAGAATAGAATAGAATATCTTTATTGTCAAAGGTGAGACACATGAAAAATTATAAGTATACAACATTTCGGTGTACAGGCTAAGACTTGTCAAGTTAACATACAATACAAATAATATGAAAAAAAAAAGAAAGATACAATAGGCATTCGCTGTATAAGGGCGATAGTCAAATAAATAATCTAGTTGGTAGTAACATTGTGTAGGTGCGTACTAGTACCTTTGTTCAACTCTTTTTGTATATTCACATTAATATACTGAGTATAATCGTTCTCGAGAAACTCTTTTACGCTGTATATAGTTTTGTGAAGAAGAAGTCCCTTCACTTTATTTATAAAGGTGATGTGATTATTCAGTTTTATATCCTTTAGTTCAGGTGGCAGTTTATTAAAAAGAGTGCGACCCATTTGAAGAGGAAGTTTCGTTGATATATTAAGGCGACTGGGGATTACTTCTAGGGTTAAATTGTTATTCCTAATAGTCCGCTTGCTTTTATATGATAGGTTTATTGTGTATTTCGATTCACTAAAAAAGTGGCAACGCTATCGTTATCGACCAGAACCAGATAATAGGTAAGCAGATACATTTTTTGCATGGGTATTCTCTAAACAATGTTAGTTGTGTAAACTACCAACCACTACTATTGTATTCGAGGATTTCCTCAAAACAAAGTCGCCCGTAACAGTATTTCAACCTCACCACAGTTTTCCGACACGTACCTAAACCACAAAGACGCATTCAAATACAATTTTACAGCCAATAAAAATCCAGCAAGTTTTTTGACTGTACAATTTTACAGCCAATGAAATAGCAAGTTTTTTATCTGACGACGAGACAAGACAACATTCGAGTAACACTGTAATTGAGTTGACAGTAAAAGTTATGAAGAGAGGCGACGTGGCGTCGCTCCGGATATCAGCCCCCACTTCTTGTCCCCTCTTTGCTTCGCCGGATATGGTACTGATGGCAGAAAAATACGCTGAAAACGTTGCATATTTCCACTATTATCAATAAAATGTCTAGCGACCATAAATATTGCAACCCTGAAGTGTTGCAATCAGAGACGAGAATGTTTGCCTTTTTTGAGAGGTTGCGTTTTGGGCTCTACAAATACATATTGGAGGTTATATGCACCTTCAAATTTTGATTTTCTTCTACGAGATTGAAAAATTAATTTAAATGGCACGGCAGCGTTTTAAAAAAATCTACCCCGCAGCCCTTTATCACCATTTTTCAGCAATCTTCGGCTGTACTTACATGACGTCATTATCAATCCCGTTCTATAAGTACGCAGGTTATAGATAGATAGATAGTTATTGTCAAGAAAATTACATGTTTTCTGGTACCATGTAAAGTCTTATATCCTAAATTCGGTTTATCACCTCACCTCAACAGCTTATACGTGGGTTAGGGATCGCAGTTTTGCATTAGAATTATTCTGCAGGGGGCGCTGCTGCCGCCCACCGGTGGATATCTCTTAGTCGCCTCTTATGACAACCGCGAGAAGAGTTGGGGTGGTACAAATCTTAGGATATATGCTGTGTGGTGCCGGCTTAGGCCGGCACCACACAGCATTTATCAATGATTTGTTCGCAAAAACTGTGTGTAATTATAGGAACAACGAAGTAGTAAATATAGATTTGTTCAATACCTCAACCAAGCGACTTAAACGCTCTTAGTCGCTTGTTGAGTAGTTTATATTTTGATTAGGTAATTCATTGTAACTTAGTTTATTGTATTTTTTTTAACCAAACGCGCCGTCTATTTATTTTTTTGACTGATAGTAACAATTTGATTTAGTTATTTTTTGTCGAAACTTTTAATTAGCCGTAAGTTACCCACCATTTTTGTTATTAAAGTAACCTAGCTGATAGTTTTCCTAAAATTATAAAATAAAAATAAATAAATCAAGACATTAGGATAGTTTTATAAAGGTACTTACTAGCTATTTTATTTGGCCAACAAAGCTTTGCCAGTTTTGAATACTGTTTGTTAGTCTTGCAATGCGTACTTGTCGCGGGCATTTTATCAGGAATTCGCATAGTGGGATTGTGACAGGCCTTTGACTTCACGTTTGGAAGCACCACGAAAGAACATTGCACATATTTTTTGCATTTTTGTCCACTTTCCAAACGAATCATTTAAAAATGAGAACATTCATGTATCGTCAGTTCAAATTTCAAAAACTCGTTGGTTTTATTCCAAGCGTTAATTAATTTTTTCACCAACGCTACGTGTACAGAACTCATTCTAAAGATCTTCCGTGAACTAACAAAAACTTATTCGTAGCAAAGTACAAAGTCATTTATTTTTATACGGTCTCTATTGTTTAGTGATTTCTCAATGCTACTGGTCTGCGCCTATTATTCCCAATTCTGTTGCTTTTAAGACTTTTACTGGTTTATTTTTGCTTGACCTTTTCGGGGATTTCTGCGAAGTTTTGGCATTGGAACTTTTTATTGATGACTTGAGTGTGGAACTTGGCTTGTTCTCTCAGTAATAAGTAAAATAGAAAAGGAGCTATTTGTGCTAGGCTATTCAAACTGTTTTGAATATTCCAAATAAATATATAACATTAGGCTTCATTCTAGATAAACACTGCAACTGGAAAGCTCATATTGATAAGGTTTATGCCAGACTGAATGAATTTGTCTTTGCTCTACATATATTACAAAAAACGTCTGATCAAAAGATTGTTTTACAGGCATACCATGGCTATGTTGCATCGGTATTGTGCTATGGACTAATACTATGGGGAAATGGCTCCTATGTAAATAAAGCCTTCATATCGCAGAAAAAATGTGTAAGAGAAATTTTGGTGTACCACCGTGGGAATCCTGTACGCCGTTTTTTAGTGAACTCGAATTGCTCACGCTACCTTGTCTCTACATCTCTGAGGCAGCCTTGTTTGTAAGGAAACATATTAAATTGTTTATGAAGGCGAGTAAACTGTACCCGCGAAATACACGGGATCCTGATAGGATAGTTTTGAGTAGGCAACCTAGGACCCGTTTATACCTTAAAAACTGTTTTGCCATGTGTGGCAAAATATAAATGCATTACCTAAAACAATAAAAAGTCTTCAGCTGACAAAATTTACCAAAGAGCTACAACTCTGGCTACAAATCAAAAAATATTATAATCTATATGAATTTATAAACTGACATTGTTGGACTGATTATCTCTAAAACTGTTTAAATATATGTATAATTCTAACTAACTGACCTATGTAAGAAATTATATAAAGAAAAATTACAGTCAATGAATAGAAACAAATTAAAACTACCTAGTATTTAGAATTAAAACGAATCAAATATCTATAGGTATATATTATATCTGTATCATAATAATAAATTGCTATACCCACCCAACAGGGTGTGTGTACTAGTTCTAGATGTAATTAGGACCTAAGCTACCTATCTATGTACATACCTGCATTTAATAAATGAATTTGAACTATCGCTGATGAAATTTTCTCAGATTCTATGCAAAAGTCAATATATCATGCAAGGGCTCTACCCCGTTAAGAGCTCGCATTCATTTCTTCTTTAAAGCTATGAATATCGCTGAGTTTTGTTAACTACATTTTGATTCCAATACCCCAGTTTTGAAATTACTTACCTATTGATTTGAATCTTCTATTTACATTTTTTCAAATTTAGAAACTTTTAAACAGCCGTAGCAGACGCGATGGCGGCGCGAACAAACAGAAAAACACATTACATACATTACGGTCGAATTCGTCGTCAATAAGAAATCACATTCCCACTTCAAGAGCATCACGAGTTCTTACAACTTTGAATAGGTTTGGTTTAAATGAAAAAAGATAGCGGTTTGTAAGTGCTTTGCATCTAGATAACGGTAATTTTGCTAGTTTATGTATAAATCATAAAAGTCCATTTTCAATCGACGGAAAACGGAGGAGGTTCTGAAGTTATTTTATTAGTGAAAAATATATAATATAAAAATAAATAAAATTAAAATTATGCGTATATTTTTTTAATGTGCATAACTTTTAACAGAGGTCTGATTTTGAGAATTCTTTTTTTATTGGAAAGGGTGTACCCCGAAGTTGGTCCCATATAAATTTGAAATCGGTTCACAGTTTTTTAAAACACGGCAAATTATTTAACTACACTCGACTTCTAACAAGTCTCTTCTGTCGTTCAATAAGGCGTTGACTTAGAACAAAAGAAGCTCGATCAGAGTAAAAAGAAGGCCCGGCTTGCAGTGTCAACTAGTGCAACTCGCAAGCGAAAATAAATGCGGCCACCACCGCAGCCACGTCCACCTGGGAGATGCTTTAGGTATGGTGATGCCATGTCACCTTCCTTGCCTTTATCTTACCACCAAGGTGGCAAACATGCATGCTACCCCCCTGATGGAAAGCGGTTACTGCAACATCAGGGACATTACATTGCCTTCTTCCATACCGAACGTAGCAGTTGACTTTCGTTCGACATGACATACGCTATAAACAAACAAACAAACAAAATCTATTTATTTTTAGAAAAATAAGACCCAATATAAACTTACATTCTATCATAACGCACTTACTTTATAGACCCTTGTATGACCTAAATATATTATAAAATTTTGATAAGGAATCGAACCCACTGGAGGTTTCCTCCTCCTCTATCTCGTCGCAGGCGAACTTTCGCTGCGTCACTGAGGTAGTCAAATAGTAACATCCTGTTTAGAGAGAATTTTTAGAAAATTTTTATTTTGGAGGCCCCCCCAAAAAAGAAAAACGTTTACTTAGGCCACGTCCAGTAACATTTACAACAGGCAGTAAGTTCCAAAAAACAGTTGTAGATTAAAAGAAAAACGTTTCTAGTTTAGTTAGCCTAGCCTATTACGTTCTAAATGTATGCCAAATTTTATCTTCATCTGTTCAGTAGTTTTGGAGATCTTAGGTAACAAAAATTCAGATTTCACAAACTTTCGGCTTTATAATATTAGTATGATACTACTATCCTAGCAGCTAGAAGAGAGAGAAAGAAGCTAGTTAAGCTAGAAGCAGAAGCTAGTCCTACGACTAGCTTCTGCCCGCGGTTTCGCGCGCGTATTTTCGGTATAATAAGTAGCCTATTGCTTAAGGTAGGCTACGTTTTAAGTGTATGCCAAATTTTATCTTGATCTGTTCAGTAGTTTTGGAGATAAAGGTAAAAAAAAATCACATTTCATTTGCATTTATAATATTTGTAGGATAGTACGAAGAATAGGAATCGCACAGAAAATTGTATCTTATCCCACACACCATCCAAGAGGGCATAATAAAAACTTTTTCGTATAAATAAATAATTCAAGAACATTGCGTTCGGTGAAAGTCGTGTCGTAGACATTTTAGACTGAATTATATTTTACTTTTTCGTTGGCTGTAGACATTTTAATTATTCACTTCACTTGCTTTAGACGTGACTATATTTTTGAAGAAATAGGAAATTGATGATGATGTTATTTGAAAAGGATTACAAGTTTTTGTTTGTGCGGTTGTAAACGTGCGGTACCTAATAAATATGGAATAGGGTAAATGTATCCTAATATTGTATAAAAGAAATTTCTTATCGATATTCAGCCTCTAAAATATAATTATGCAAGTGGTAATGACATTTTTCCAGTTTACTTTGCCTCCCTTAATTACTTATCTACCTACTCGATATCTTTTTAACTATGAAGATAATGCCAAGACTGACAATATTATGCGGATGGATGTGCGTATCCTCACAAAGACCATTTTTGAACTAGAGGTATTTTTTTTTTTAACGTGACCTTTTAAAGAGGGCGCAATGCGCCATTTTGTGTAAAGGATAGGCATATAAGAGCGGGACAAAGCATACGTTTTTGGAACGGCGTAAGCGCAAAAATCAAGTTTATTGTTTACTAGACCGCCTCGCGGTATCACCGTAGTTCCCGTTCTCGTGGGAGTTCCGGGATACAATATAGCCTATGTCACTTCCTGAAAAGTAAGCTTCCTAACGGTGAAAGAATTTTTCTAATCGGTCCTGTAGTTTTGGAGCCTATTCAATACAAACAAACAAACAATCAAATCTTTCCTCTTTATAATATATTATAGTATAGATTTAGAAAAAACTACGTAACTTATGAAGGACCGGTTCAAGGAACCAATTAATTAGTGATAAGTTACGAATCAAAACATAAGTCATTTCAATAGACCGCAGGTCCCGAGGTCTCGTCCAATTTATATGCGTAACAGCGTGCTTTCATGATTCATTTAGTTCCGATTTTTAGGGTTCCATACCGCAAAATTAAAAAAGGAACTCTTATAGAATCACTTTGTTGTCCGTCTGTCTGTCTGTCCGTCTGTTCGTCTGTCAACCCTCTTTTGTCAGGAACGCTTGGACGTATCGAGTTGAAATTAACGTTAAATACTCAAGTCCGTAACCTCTTGGAGCCGCGATATAAATAAAACCCCTAAGTCAACTCACACAAAAGTTACAGCCGTTTAAGTCCGAATATTTTGAAATTTCCAAGGGATTCACATGCACACAAAACCAATAGGGTACTTCCCGTAGACCTAGAATCATGAAATTTGGGGAGCAGCAGATCTTAAAGCACAAGAAAAAATCCGAAAATCATGAAGTAATTTATTCACTAAAAAAGTTACTTTTAATGCTCGCCATGGACCAAAACCTATAGGCTACTTCCCGTTGACGTAGAATAATAAAATTTGGCAAGGAGCAAGGTCTTATAGCACAAGCACAGGAAGAAATCTTAAAGCCGTAAATTTGTACTTTATTACAAAAAATAATTTTTGATTCTCGCCATGGACCAAAACCTACAGAGTACCTACTTTCCGTTGTTCTAGAATCATGATAAGTAGGCAAGATACAAGGTCGGAACCCTTAGTGCGTGAGTCCGACTCGCACTTGACGTTTTATTTTCTCTCAATCGTGACACATTCAGGGAACGAAAGAAAAAAATATTGAATTTTTTGGATCTCGAGTTTTTTACCACGGGGATCCTGTGGGTATTGAAATCTAGGCCTAGTTTGAATCTTAATTTGAAATCACTTAGATTATTTTACTGGATATGTTAATAATGCTTATAAATTCATATAATTATGCTTTTTATTGTTTTCACTCTTTCTGTATGACGTAGCGTCTTTACAGCTGAATATTTCATCTATTTTGTACTTATTTTTTCTTTTGTGTAATTTAATTTTAATTGAATACTATTTAGACATAAGGCCCTCTTGTAATTTTTTTACTTAACTAAGTGCTCCTTTGCGTCCCTACAGTTAAAAATAAATGAAATTAAATGAAACCAACAATGCGGTTTGAAGATCTTGGCTCTAATAACGGTCCCCCTTTTTTTTCAAAATCACTGCGCACAGTAAAAGTTGTAGAGGATTATTGGTAATTCACTGACACTATGTCAACTACAGATTCTGCCCACCATCATGAACACGTCCGTGAAGACGCCGGGTAACAATTTTTAAAATTGGTAGAAATGGAATGACATTAGTATGTACCATAGACACGTTTCTAGGTTTAGTTTCAAAGAAAACTCCTATAATTAACGAATTTTGAATGGAGGGGATTCAAGATTCGTTAATTATAGTAGATTTCTTTGAAACTAAACCTAAAAACGTCTCTGCTCTGAATTATCAGTGGGTGTGTGTGTGTTCGGCTGTCTCCCAGCCAGGCTAATGCCACAAAATCATCTTGCGTACATGTAAAATAAGCCAATGATGATGATGTGGATTTAAATACGAGTGGGAGATCAGTATTTAGTAAAGAATTAGGTTTCGGACATTATTTTGTATTTGAGGCGATTTACAAAAAAATAAGAACTAAAACCTGATGATGGGCAGAACCTGCAGTTTACGCAGTGTAAGTGAACTAGCTATAACCCTGTGTATATTTGGATAGTAGACACTATGTCTTCCAAAATAATGTCCTAAAGCGTTAGGTTTCTGAGAAATTCACATAATTATGAAGTAGGTACATATACTTATTATTTTCATCCGTGGAAATCGTGCACGGGGATTTATAAATAACAAAAACAAATGTTAGTTCCACCCTCAATACAAAATTTTTAAAACCCCTTTGACAAGCTGGAGTGAACAACTAAGAGGAGCCTACTCCTAAGATTTTTTTATAAAGAAAATAAATTCCCATAAATCGAATTTCAAACAAAAGAAGCTAAGTATTCTACTTGAAAATTGATAGGATACTTCATTGGGAGCGCGTTCGAGTTATTGGGATGAAAATGAAGTTATTTAAGAGGAAAAATTCCCATCTATCTTCACAGACTTGTATATTAGGAAGTTACACCCAAGAATCAATGCAGAGAGATATGTAAGCTTACATAAATGTAAAAAAACAGTTAACGCAGGAAATAAGTAAATTTATACTACTCATAAGGTGGAAAAGCACCAAATTATAATGAGATTCCATATCAGAAACAATTGTATGAATTTTTCATACTTTAAACCCTATCACTATCACGTCCACAGCGATACCAGGTCGATTCAACCCGATTCAAGACCGTTCCGCGGCGTGAAAACCGCTGGTGCGGGACGCATATCTTGGAACTTTAAGGAGTACAAGAGGGACATATAGTTTTTTTCTTGTCTCCTCCAATGTATGACGTGGGTACAAGAAAATTATATAGTTGATGCCGACCGAGAAAAAAAATTAAGATGGTGCGGATATCGGGTCGAAAAGAAAGATAAATGAGATGTACAGATTTATTTGCGCTAGGAAATAGTAGCCCTTCAACATTTACAAGTCCAACCACAGGACATTTTATCCAAGAACTTTAAAATGCAATTCAATTAATAATTTATTATGAATTAAAATTAATTGCATGCGGATCGCGAACAAACAACTAGTTGCAATTTAAAACGTTATGAAGGACTAGTTTCTGCCCGCGGCTTCGCATGCGTTGTTACTATGGAAACGTTCAAATGTAATTTCTAGCCCATGGGAACTGATTTATGGGATAAAAAGTACCCTATGTTTAATTCCAGCCTTAGAGCCAACATGATGCAAAATTTCTGCTCAATCTGTTCTGTGTAGTTTTAGCGTGAAGACGTAACAAACATCCATCCATCCTAACTTTCGCATTTCTAATATTAGTGTGATTAAAAGTTAACGTATAGATACCTACCTAGTCTTGCCGATGAAATACTTTGACTATTAGGATATTTCAAGAGAATAAAAGCTATGCTACCTACTTTGTTCAGTCTAGTGTGTCTTAGAATTTTGATGAGCCATTTCGCTAGTCATCAACATAATTACAGCCACCTCACGAGCAAACCTATCTCTCTTGGTTTAATCTAATGGAACGGTCCGACAAAACATCTTGAAGTCGCTTCGTAGAATAACTTGCCTACTTCGAGATCGGGTGTCTACCGTTTTAATATTGTAATACCTACGTAAACAGACACCCTTGTAATTGCTAGGTACTCACTTGTAGGTTGTCTTTCTTAGATTCAGCGAATTCATGTTCAAAGGCTTTTGTTGCTTGCTATTCTTTCTGACAAGGATTTATTAAGTGTTTTTAGAAGGTTTCAAGTTTATTGATGGTTTTATATAAAACTATTTTCATTCTTAGTTAGATATGGATGGGGATGTCTAATACTCCGTAGTCCAAACCTGATCAGCTATATACATCGATCTAAGTAAAATTCGGTGGATATTGTACTTCTCCTAGCGCTAATTCAACAAATGGCCTGTATTGTGTTCTGTTACAACTAAACGCAAGGACACGCTATTTCCAATCTTTTGCAATAGGTATTAGAAACCCAAGACCCACAACATAACACTCGGAAAAAATATCTGCAGATCGTACTTCCATACGTTTGTCTCGGGAATCGAACCCGTAACTTCCTGCAGCGCAGGCGGACCGTTGTCGCCTATGTGTGGGTCACGCAGTTTTGTGTGGGTGTCTAAAGCTATGGTCTCTAGATCATCGCGCAGTACGCTGCGCACTGCCCCTTACCGCTGACGCAGACTTGTTGGAACAAAAGACCACTGGTGATCAAAAGTCCAATGTAAAGAAAAAAAATTCCACTTCTCGGTTGTTTAAAACCCAAACTATACCGTACAACGCATGGCTTTTAGTTCATTTTAGAGGCGGCTATCTAGCACAGCAAGCCGACGAATATTATTTTACCCACCTCCTGGATTTGCAGTGCGAGTGCTCACAGAATATTCAATAAACACAGCACTATCGTGGCAGTACCACTATCGTGGTGGTACGCAACTATCGTAGCACCGTGATATCATAAATAGGACGAGCGCGAGCTAACTGTCCGTTTAGCGGTCGCTGGCAATTGGGGTTAGGAGGTAGAATCACTGGAAGCACTTCTTAAGCTCACTGTATCTCACAATGATAGAATTGTGTGTCTATGTTGTTTTTTTCCCATTTATAGGCTTTGTCGCACATGCGTTTCGGAGATACGTAGAGTTACAAGCTGAAAACTGGCTAGAAAATACAAAGAACAGGATCACATGAGGCTGCCGTTTTGAACTGTGCTATAAATTTTTCGTCCGGTCACCTATCTCCATTAATATGCGTTTTATTAGGTGCCAATACACGTGCTTGGTATACGTTACGTGTACTTGGGTGTTTTAGCCCTGACCCAACATTTACGCGCAAAGATTACCGCGTTTCGAATACAAACACCCACAATTATGATTGGCGTAGCGTTACAAATAGGTACATTTTCTACACCATCTAGTCCATGTCTCACAGTCTGCGTCGTTGGCACCCATTGTGTTGAAGAAAACCACAGCATTAAAATGTCACCGGATCGAAGAATCAGCCCGTTTGTAGAATGGCTAGGTCGATTGCAAAACGGCGCAATTCAGAATTAACTGAATTGCGCCGTTTGCAGTTGAACGATAGGTAACGTTCGACAATATGGCTAAACGTCACTCAGCTATCTTGTTGAATTAAATTAATTAGGTATTCCCAAAAAATCAGCATTCGGTTTGCATTTGGCCTAGACTTCAACAAACGGCCTGGCCTTCAACGTTCTACGGAGGTAGCGGTGACATAAATAGCGGCAGTTTGGCTTTACATTAAGCAAACCTTCCACAACACCTCTTTTTTTTTACTTCAAACTCTAACGCGTATTAGATATTTACCTATACCTATATCCCATCTAGTGATTCTTATCCGTGTACCCGTGGACATTTTGGAGCCGCACCAACACAATTAAACCGTGGCTGGTGCTGTGTTGCATATTCCAGCGCGCCTTGCTTTCCGCTTAATTTCACCTTTCCACTTGCGGTTCGGATAAATCCTGCATTCTTGGCTTCGAATTTACGTGTCGGTGTCGGCTCTTAGCAAAACTTAATTCTGTCCTTACTTAGGTGCTTTACTTCTTTTTTTTGGAGATGTAGAAAATATTGTGTGGTTAAATGTTTCTCAAGTTCATAAATACTTTTTTCAAACCGCAAAGGCTGAGCAGTAGGTAAATGCGTTAATTAAAATGTGTGATTGATGTCTTTGACAAACACCCACGTTGAAATTCCGTTAAAAAAATACCTAATACTCTCTTCGTACTCGTAGGTGCCTACACTACCACTTGAAGGTTTATTGAATCATTGATCATTGCTGGCTCGTTGCATCAATCTAAACCTGGTGCGTGAAGCTCATCTCGCCATCTTATCCTAGGCCTTTACATGAATCTAAACCTATACCTAAATTCACGACACAACTCAACCTTGGTGACAAAACTTTGGAGATAACCTACCTACTCTAACATAAAAATGTTACACTAAGACATAGAGTTTTATACATAAATAATTAATAATTACAAACCTTTCTGCGTCAAAGCTGACCAACAGCTGATAATTTAGACAAGGCATCAGGCCTCATCAGCGCAAGAAGCCAAAAGCAATTCCGCAAATCAAGGTAAACAGTGAGGTTGACCGACCGCAGTTCTAATGCTGTGGACTCAATGACAGATCGAATTAGAGCTTAGGCGGCTTCAGCATCCTGGTCGGCTAATGAGGATCGACGGGGTTTGCCTTGTCACTTGGATTGGATGGACCAGCGCCGGTTGAGAGACTTCTACCTACATTTTGCAGGATACGTAATTCCGTAGAATTAGCTTTGTTTGGTAAAGGGCCGGGACAATTGGCGATCTCTATTTTCAGAGGTTATGGCCCACGACGCAAATGCCCTTCTGCAGCTCCGACAGGCGGAGACACGCTCCTTCGGGTCGCACCGACAAAGCTTGGCAGTGAATGTGATAATAACACTTTCATTGTATATTCTAGTTTTGTGTCTATTTTGCATGCCGAATTAACTGGAGAATTATGTGGGTAAGTGGAACTAATTATAAGCCTATACCATTAAAAATGCACTAGCTTTTTCCCGCGGGTTCGCACGCGTATTTTCGGTATAATAGTAACTTAGATAGTAGTCGCCTATTATCTAAGTTAGGCTTTGCTCTACTTGGCTTTGCGTACGCCAAATTTCAGGTCAGTACTTTTGGAGATCCTAAGATCTCCACAAGTGATGTAAGAAAAATTATATGAAATATGAAGATGTACTAACAAAAATTCAGATTTCAAAAACTTTCGGCTTTATAATATTAGTAGGATTAGAAGGATTTTTCAAGCAATAAAGTGATTATGATTATGGCCCACGCAGGACGCTCTCCAGCTACGACGTTGGGCAGTGAATGCGTTAAGATCCACTTCGAGTCACTGTGCCACGCCAGTCAACTAATACTTAGTATTATTTGACACACGATTTGTACGAGCCGAAGAAAACTACAGATACTTAAATGGCACGAACGAAGAGACGAAGAACTTGTGGGGGAATACTCGTGGTAAATAATAGGTAAATATTAATTTGACAGAAGTAGGTTCCAAGTGTTTATGGAACATCCACCACCTGGCTTCGACAATGCCGTAATCATAGTGGCTTTGGTACAGTTCGATTTGGATGAAATTAGGTCAGACTAATCATGATCGACGGGCTTTGTTTGACACTTGGATGGTCCAGTACAGACGATGATGCTTGCATTTCGGAGTCTAATAAATACTTATTGAGTAGGTTTAATGCTTGCAGTTTCCATCAGATTTGGGTGAAAATCAGGCCAGCCGAGATAAAGAGGCGCGAGAATTATTTTACAGCAAATAACAATCAGTTTTTAGGTATATATGTTTGGATTGTTCGATTTCATAAGCGGTTGATTTAGTCACATTTCTATTTATTTACCAATTGCCAAAATACCCACGAATTGTCAAGCGTGGAATCTAGTTATTTGTTGGAGTAGGTAGGTACCTATGAAGTGATGCGTTTTCAGTGTTAGTGTTTCAGTGATCCCGCAACACATAAATATTCCAGCACCAGCCGAGCGGCGGAAGAAGAATAAGCTACAAGATTTGTGAAGGTTTTGGTAAGAAGAATAATAAAGAATGCTGGACAATTCACACAGCATTATCTAGCTATAGAATATTTGTATCTATAGGTACATATATGTATGTAGGTTCTTACTTACAGAAGAGATCGAATAAAAAATTAAAGGTTTAAAATGAAAGAATTAAAATTAACTTATTTTCAACATACAAGCATACACAAGAATGCTTATTTAATACCTACTTCGACGGAGGACCACACAGAAGAAAAGATATCTAATAAACTTGAAGAACTGAAGTTACAAAACGACCCTTGTCGCTTCTTCTAGATCAGCATACACCACTTACCTGCACCCAGTGATAAATAAATAAATAAATAAATAAATAATGCGGGACAATTCACACAGCATTATCTAGCCCCAAGGTAAGCAAAGCTTGTGTTATGGGTACTAGATAACTGATATACATAATATTATACGAGTACATGGATATATATTTTTTATTATACATAGAAAACGACCAGATCACCCTGAACAAATATCTGCAGATCGTACAAATATTTGTCCCGAGGCGGGAATCGAACCCGCAACCTCCTGCGTCGCAGGCGGACCTTCGCCCACCGTGCCACAGAGGTCGTCAATAATAAATAGGGTTAGGGTACATCTGGGCCGAATCTCAAACTGATCCACGGACGAGATGTCCACTTCACTTTTGAGTAGGGGTACATCTCATCCGAATCTAGTTTTAGATGCCTCTCCATAGGGATGGTTTTACCATAATCATTTACTTACGCTTGGTAGGCGGATTGGTGCTCGCAGTTAGTTAGAAATAAACAGAAGGAAGCCTGTCCTTCCTCTGTTTGGTCCCCGGAACCTGTCTCAGCATGAGTTCAATTATACGTTTCTAACTTCCACAATTTTGGATTAGATTTGATATCTTAGATTTGGGCGTACATAATTTACATTATTATGTATAACAATCTTTAATTACTTTTTAAATGTCACGATAAACTAGATTACATAATTTTTCTGTAATACATAATAATGTATATCAGTTTATAATTATTTTTTTTAAATGTCAAGACACACAAGATTATTTAGCATCTCCAATGTAATTACTAAGTATAATTATTTGGTTGTATGTATTAGTGTACCTATTAGTTTAGTAAGTATTTTTTCAAAAAAATCAAAATCAAAAACCCTTTATTTTCATAAATACAATAAATGTACACTTAGAAAAGGTCAAAATATAAAAGTAAACACTGACATTATGTGTATTAAGTAGTATTAGTATTAATTTAGATTTATGTTAAGAAGCAACCTCATCATTTATTTTTCTTACATCGTTTTGATTGCCTGGAAGAAATCGCTTTAAGGATAAGGCCGCCAGTTCTATTGCTGTTCTCTATATGTTTATCTGTAAAATTTGTTTTTACATGGTGATGAATAAAAGTATTAGCTATCTATCTAATAATGTAGTTGTAGGCGGGCCCTAGAGCCTAAGTTTTCAGCTTATTACCTTACAAAATCTATTTCCAACTTTTACAATTCTTTTAGAATCCTTACTGACAGAAAAGCATATTTTCAAAGATGTTAATGACCCAGGCGTTCACACCACACGTATACGGTAAAATATCAAACCTTTTGAAGCAACAATCACGTTAATATTCATATTCAATCGGACGCTCGGCTATCACCCGCCAGCATGAGGCGACTACATGTTATTGGACAGATTACGGTAAAATCGTTTTCATTTAAATTGGTTTTGGCTTTGCATAAGCCGACACGGATTCTTTGATTCATTATTTTGAATACATACCTACCATACCTCAACAGCCTGTATTGGTCAAATCCTGGAGGAAGGCGTTCGTTAGACCCTCTGATAAGCACCTTACTGGCTTTTATCTCATGGGGGATCGCAGTTTGGTGGTAGAATTGTTCTGTAGGGGGCGCTGCAGCCCGCCCCCGGTGGATCTTCCTTAGTCGCCTCTTACGACACCCGCGGGAAGAGTTGTGGTGGTGCAAATTTTAAGCCGGCACCCCACCGCACCTACCATAATAGTATCTAAGAAACGAGATCTAAGATCACAACATTATAAATAATTTTCCTCTGCCTCTACTCACGTAAGGTCGCTATAAGTCATGGAACTTGCTGCCTGCTTCTGTTTTTCTGACCAATTACAATCTGGGTATCATCAAGACAAGAGTCGGGTACATCGAAATCAAAATCAAAATCGAAAACTCTTTATTTCCATAAAGACAATAAATGTACCTACACTTAGAAAAGGTCAAAATATAAAAGTAAACACTGACACGGAAATAAAGTGATATTTTTGATTTCTGTCGCTTCGATATGTAGACTAAAGTAAAGAAGCTACGAAGAAACCTTTAGCCTGTTATTTGTTATTTTTCGAGTTGGAGCAAAACCCGTCCCAAGCTTTTTTATCCTCTAGATAATCTGATATTTTATAGTAAGCCTTTTTGCACAGCAATGTTTTGACAATTTGTTTTAATTTATTTATTGATATTTTTTGCAACTCACTTGGAGTTTTGTTGTAGAAGCGTATACATTGCCCTTTAAAAGATGCATTTATCTTGTGTAGCCTAGTTGTGGGCACAGCGAGTTTATTCTTATTTCTAGTATTTATATTATGTATGTCGCTATTTTTAGGGAATTGATTGATATTTCTATGAGTGTACAACAAGTTTTCATAAATGTATTGACATGGTACTGTCATTATGTTTATTTCTTTGAATTTATCACGCAGGGATTCTCTGGGACCCATATTATAGATTGCACGAACAGCTCTCTTCTGCAGCACAAATACGGTGTTAATATCTGCAGCGTTCCCCCACAGCAGAATGCCATAAGACATAACAATAAGGAAGTAGCTGAAATAGACTAGTCTAATCGTCACTTTCAATCAGGTTAGATTGGTCAAACGAAGGTCTAACGAACGCTTTCAATATCATATTTTTCAATTGGTACTTCTTATTGTAGGTACAAAGTTAAGAACCTACACAGCTCTCAAAAATTTATAATAACTAGGTACCTCCTAACCAAGTAAGGTAGGTTAACTTAGACCCTGCCCATAATAAGATAGTAACCCTTCATTCACCATCTATTCCTTGTTCAACTTAACCCTTCATCATTTTTGCTACCAAGACGATACCATAGAACCCATAGCCCAAATAGCTCCCATATCATTTTCATCGGCAGTATATTTTTACACCCCTATTAGTTTCCTACGCTACCATAGAGATTTGGAACGTTAGTTTTTGGTTCTGTTGTTTTATAAACTTGAAAGTTTTAGCTTGATTTTGAACTCTTAGCAAAGCAAAGTCAGCCAGGAGTTAAAACGAGCGAAAACTTTTTTCATCTACTAGGTGAAGTGGCTTGCTAATAAACTTAAAATTTTATGTCGACGTGAATTTTATGGTTTAACTTTTTAGATTTTTTCCTGTTTAAGTCAGATTTTGTCATCTAATAAATTTAAGTGAGCAAATAAAATTCGAAATACGTGCGGTAAACTGGCGGTAAATACCCATAAAAGGTTTTTTCATAATTGTCTCATAAAGTTGGCCTGATACCCTTGTTATGGTTCATACAGAGAGCAATTTGGGTTTTGGTGTTGGTAAAAAAGAGCTTTTAACACTCACAAGGAAGATAAAATAAAAATTGGGAAAAGTGTGGATATTTTACACTGAATAGAGCTTCAAAATTTTTAGCATCGAAAAGTTTCACCCCTACGTGTTTTTTGAATACTTAATAATATTATAAATGCGAAAGTTTGGATGGATGGATGGATGGATATTTGTTACTTCTTCACGCGAAAACTACTGAACGGATCGGGCTGAAATTTTGCATACAGATAATTCTAGGCCAGGAATAAAACACAGGCTACTTTTTATCCCATAATCAGTTCCCATGGGACAACGCGTGCGAAGCCGCGGGCAGCAGCTAGTAATAAATAATGCTGGACAATCCACAGAGCATTCTTCTGCCTGGCGCTGAAGGTATTAATTAAATGGAAATAGTGCCCTAGGGCATAGGGTGCGTACACAGTAGGTACACACACCTAGTAAGCATAGAATTTCTTCCAAATAATCGAACATTACAGGCAACCCAAATTGATTGCGTATTTCCAAACTAGCGTTCAGCATCGCGCCAACAAATTGTTACGACCGTATAAAATATTAGCAATGCAAATAGCCTATTCCCCTCATAACTCAAGATAAGGAGGTATCGTAAAAACGCTGTAAAGACCGCTGTATCGTTTCGCTCTAGATTTTTCTCTTTCACCTATCTCGCTAATATTGCGGGGATCGGGGAATCGGGAATAAATTTGGGCGGGTAGGTATTGATAGTCGATAACTTTCAGGGATAGCTTAGTGCTGTTTACATTAGGGAATGGCGATGTTCTTTATTCAGGGCGCGGGTCAGTGCGAACGAATTGCGGGGGTATAAATAGCTACCGCCATCGATGTCAGTAAAATTCGGGAGATTGGGTAGGTTCTAGCTTCTCGAAAGAGGAACGCTCAAATTAGGTCCAATTGGGTCCCCCCACCTCAGTCATAGTCGGACCGACGGCGGCGGGGACGCCGCGCCGCCCGCCGCCGCCAGCGTTCGTGTGTCGCGTGCGGCATGCGAAACACGAACGCTGTCGGCGGGCCAACAATACGCGCCACGCGGCGTACGTATCGTTGTCTTAGTCGAACTTCAGTTCTTTCCAACTTTGTTGTTCATTAGGTAAGTAGGTACTTATATCGCAAAAGATTGGAAATAGTGTCTTTGCATTTAGTTGAAATAACCTCAGGCCATTTGTTGAGTTAGCTCTTTGAGAACGTACCATATCTACAGAATTTTACTTATATCTATGACTACCGCAAACGAATGTGTTTGAAGCTTTTAGTTCGATGTAGCTTTTATTACTACACCTATGCAAATAAATAAATAAATAAATAAATAATGCTGGACAATTCACACAGCATTATCTAGCCCCAAGGTAAGCAGAGCTTGTGTTATGGGTACTAGATAACTAATATACATAATAATATACGAGTACATAGATAGATATTTTTTATTATATATAGAAAACGACCAGAACACCCTGAACAAATATCTGCAGATCGTACAAATATTTGTCCCGAGGCGGGAATCGAACCCGCAACCTCCAGCGTCGCAGGCGGACCTTCGCCCACCGCGCCACAGAGGTCGTCAAATATCTACCTACTTATAGTTATGTACCTACTGATCGAAAATCTAAGGGAGCATTGATTCGAAACAATTAAGTTTATAAAATACTAGCTTTTACCCACGGCTTCGCACGCGCTTTTCAAGTAGCCTATGTCCGTCCCGGGGATACTATTTTACTACCTACCTGGCAAGTTTCATTGAAATCCCTTCAGCCGTTTAGGCGTGCATCCACGCAGCATCATCTAGGCTTTCGGCTTTTTCCCTTTTTTTGCTTATTTACAAGAAAACTCACGACTTATGAAGAAACTGTATTAAGGAAGCAAAGAATTAGTAATAGCCAACGAACAAAGACATTTGCATGTGGTTAAAATGTCTTTGCCTACAAATCGAATACGACGGCCTCTGTGGCGCGGCGGGCGAAGATTGCGGGGTCGATTCCCGCCTCGGGACAAAAGTGTGTTTTTTTAATCATTTTTACCGTCAGGCGAAAATGTTTGTAAGTAACGGGATGTTAGGGACAAATGTTTTCGTACAAACATTTTCCACTAACATTCCGTTAGGCGGGAATAGAGCCGCCTCCAGGCGGACTTTCGCCCGCTGCGCCACAGAGGTCGTCATGATATCAAATAAATAAATAAATAATGCTGGACAATTCACACAGCATTATCTAGCCCCAAGTTAAGCAGAGCTTGTGTTATGGGTACTAGATAACTGATAGACTTAATACAATACACTACATAGATAGATATTTTTATTTTACATAGAAAACATCCAGAACCCCCTGGACAAAGGTCTGCAGATCGTACAAACATTTGTCCAGAGGCGGGAATCGAACCCGCAACCTCCTGCGTCGCAGGCAGACCTTCGCCCGCTGCGCCACAGAGGTCGACATCAGAAACTTCCTTAACCAAGCACAGCCACTCCTTTCAAAAACCTCATTCTAATTCGACAATGAATCCCCTCAATCCGCGAATCCGCGCCAAAAATACAATTTCCACGACACAATCGTTCCGCGATTTCAATATTTGCTCGTTCCAGCAGGCTGCTATAACGAGGATTAATACAGAACCTACCAGCCGGCAATATTGACTGACGATTCCTTTCGGATCGTTTGGGAATTGATTGAAAATCGCAACGCGTTCACTTGCGAAGGCTTGAGTTGGAGTAAGGTCATGGTGAAAATATCTTTAGGGAAATATGGGGAGAGAAAATTTCACAGGAAAAGAGAATATACTTACCTAGGTATGAAAATGAGGAGGAGCGTGGAGTTTCCCAATCTTCATGCGTTCTCTTTCCTCACAATCTTATTCAACGACGTTTCAAAAACCTAAGAACTGTCGTAGTAGGTATAGTTATTCTCACAGATTTTTCGTGGTCCCATTATTTTCTGTGGAAATTTCTCCATTGGAGTTTTTTTTTTTTTTTTTTGTTCAGCCTATTTCGTCCCACTGCTGGGCAAAGGCCTCCCCCGCACCCTTCCAAACTTCTCGGTCTTTTGCAGACTCCCACCACTCCGGGTCAAAAGCTACTAGATCGTCCCGCCACCTTTTACGTGTTATTATTATTATAATTCATTTATTTCAGATAATATAGGTATCCATAGCACATTATAACTATATTATTTAGAACTTAAAATTACACATTATACATTATAATACAAAAAATGTCACAAAATTCATTAAAATCAGTTCATACAATTAAGAATATCTATTACATTATTAAATTAAAATTATACATAATTATTACATAATTTAACATGTCAATTATTAAAATAGACCCTATTAGGTTCCGTTAATTTTTACCAACTTCATTCGGGTGGAATCAGTGTGAGGTATAGGTTTAAGAAAATAACTGTTTAGGTAATTTGGTGTGGTCCGATGCGAGCAAATAACAGTTACAGAAATTGCTTTTTACACCTAGTCGTTTTTATAGTCTTGAATCATAGAATTATTATTTCTATCTATGTTTTATATAGAAAGAAAGAAAGAAAGAAAGAAAAGACATTTATTTATAACAACAGTAGGTACAGAAAAAAAAAACATACTTATGGGGTATAGGTACATAAAGTTGCTATAAAAAGGCCCTAACTCAGCATAATGCTGGCTAAGCTCCCGTAGGAGGCCTAGCCAGCGCTGGTCTTCCGTTAGAACCCGTACAGATGACGTCACGAACGGACCTACGCCAACTTACGTAAAGAGTTCTATAATAGGAACTGAATACTTAGTACAAAATACCTTTAGATAGCACTGCCCCCAAAATAGTATGGTTAATAATATCTAATTTAGGCCATCAATGAGGTAACATCGCCTTATATACCAGGCCCTGGAGACGGGCAGAGTAATGGGACAGCCGCGGTACACTATTCCCAGATAGCCGATCGTTTCACGAAACGTCTTCGAGGAACCATTCGCTATTTATCTAGGAATTTCCGGTGGAAGTACGAGAAGAAAATAAATAAAAATCTCCTGTGGGAAAGCTTGTACCTCCAAGCCTTCTGTGAATTAAAAACCGTAATTTTTTTACAATAATAATAATAAAGCCTTTTTTATTTCCTTAATAAAATAAAATTTTACAATATTAATTATGAGTAAGAATAATATTATGCAGTATATCACTTGATTAAAACAAAATAATAATTAAAAATCAAATTAAAATTAATACTAATAATGGTAATTATTAAGGACCTCTCATCGAGTGAAGGCCTCCTCCATTTTACTCCATGACTTTCTGTCTTGAGCTTTGATTAGCCAGTCTATGCCAGCTGATTTCTTTATTTCATCTATCCACCTCTCTTTTGGTCTGCCTCTGGTTCTTTTGTTTTCTGGTCCTGTCCATGTTGTGATTTTTTTGATCCATTTGTTATCTTCCATACGCGCGATATGGCCAGCCCATTTCCATTCAATTTTTTTACAATAATTCATGCAAATTAAGTCACATTATGTGTACCTAGGTATTGTGCACTGACTGTGCTTCTCAGAGAAATAAGCACAAGAATGTAGGCGCGGTCTTTGACACTTTTTGTCAAGAACGCGCCTACATTCTCCCCTAAAATAAATCTTACATAGGTTCTCGCTCTGATCTCTGTTCCATTCTGGCTCTGTTTACGAGTACAGTAATTTTTGAAAATTAACAAAGTTAAGCAATTTTTGTTGGACGACTATCTCATCATCATCATCAGCGTTTATTAGTCCACTACTGGACATAGGCCTCCCCTAATGAGCGCCATAGCGCCCTGTCTTCAGCTTGCCGCATCCAGCATCTACATGTAGACAACTATCTATCTAAATATAATTACGACTTCAGGACAGGGAAATATACTTTTTTTATTTCACCCCACACAATAAAAGGCTTTGTGAGCGACCATACCGCTCGCCTAATTGATATACACATATTTACATTATTTTTCAAATGAAAAACTAAAAACATCGAAAGAAATAACTTAAACCAAGGTTGTAAATTTTGCGGGCTTCTTCAGTCAATGGATTGGAAAACATTTGCCAAAATGATACTAAGTAGGTCACGACAATCTTGAGCATTTGATGCGACTGTAAATTAGCTAAACAAGATATTATTTCACGTTAAATATCCGTCTAATATCCGAAACTACAAAGTTGCTCACTAAAAGCCCCCAAAAGCAATCAATGGCCGGAACGAGGCTTCTAATCCTTAAAAGCCTCTTATTTATCATTCTTCAGAACTTCCCAACTTCATACCATTAGACTGTCCCCTTCATCGAGCATGTCGTTCATAATCCATGGTCAACCGGACAGACTGGACCACGGGCAAAAAGCGTTTCTAACATGACCTGCTCCTCAATAAATCATAGAAACCATCCTTATGTATTTGTCAACTTTATCCTGGACTATCCTGAGGGCTGAATGATCGTTGGTCATTAGTACGGATTGTAGAATCCAATGGTTTAGATGTGAAACTTTATGAAGTGTGAAGTATTAATTTTTTTTATGTCAACGCGGGAAGGAATTTTTTTGTTTGATAAGTTTATTATTAGCAGGATATACAGAAGTGCAATAAACCTTACTTGAGCCTCAAGAAAGATATCAAAAGGCTCAAGTAATTTATAATTATCTTGAACCACATTCTGCAGATTTCAGCACATTTAATATTAATTTGCTGTATTCCAACATAATAGGAAGGTACAATTTACCAGAATTGACTTCAACTTTGCGTTTAATGGAAAACAGATGGGTGATCGTTTATTCTCTTTCTATTGCTCGTTTTGGTAGGCTGACGAAGCTACAGTGTGCATTGCGTTGAGATAATGTTATTTTCGATAAAATCTCATAAGATCCAATTTGTGAGATAATTCTCTTTATTTTTATACAATCGAAATATCATCGATGATAGGTAGGTACTTACCGAACGATCTATTTTTCGTGTCTCAATGCTTTTCGTTAGTCCCGACTTTAGACGTCTCAGTGACTACCGCTCCCTGTTAAAATAGTAAAGACACTGGCTGACGACAACAGTCGAGCTAAACTGTGAGAAGTTACACCAGTTTCATATCTAAGCCAGTGGTTTTATCGACGCATCCGTGGGCCATTGAACGTATTTGTCGCGAAGGCGAACGAAGTCATGTGATAAATGTGACCAACGGAATTCCATGGAATTAACTGGTGCGTCTGAGACATACACAGGTTTTTGATGAGAGCACCGGTTTTGTTTCAGTAATGTTTTTTTTAATATGCTCGGCCGTAGCCGAGATTCGGCGGCGGAGGAGGATTTTAAATGATATATTTTTAGGCATTAATTGTCCGAGAAACACTTATGGGTCTGAATAAAACCAGGACTTGGCTTACGGACACAAAAAAAATTACCTTTACGTAGGTATAAACGAAAAAGTGTTAAGGTAATAAGCACTATTCAAAAATAAACACTTAAAAGTTCCTTATCATTTTAAGCGCCAATTTACTGAAAAATCGATATCGAAATATTAATAACATAAAGGGAACGAAGATAAACTAAATTAAGAAGCTGTAGGTGCCTATTCAAGTCAGCTGGGATTAGATACGCGATCCGACCACTAGTGAAATTAGTTGGTTAAGCTTCATAAGCTCGATCAAGTCCGATCCAAAGTTTGCCAGTACACCGTAAGTAGGGATCAACCTACTCCATCAAGAAATTATGGTTTTGTCGGGAAGTAAACAAATATTATCATCAATCGGAAGAGTTCCTGAAACGACCTCTTAGTGATAAGAGACGATCTGAAGAGTTCCTGAAACGATCTGTTAATGATAAGAGATCAGGCTTTTTAGTGTCCTGTGATATACCAGATGCAAATGCGATATTATTTAATACTATAAAACTTTTAAATCCATCATGGTTATTAACACTAAAGCCATTAACGAAGCTCAAAACTCAAATCATGGTAAATATCCCGTTGTTAATGACTTTAGTATTTAATACTAGCTTATGCCCGCGGCTTCGAATAAAAAGTAGACTATATGCTATGTCAGGTCCATCTTAATGAGTGGAAAATTTCAGGGTTACCCTAACCCTGAAATTTTCCACTCATAAAGATGGACATCTCCTCCGAATCTAAAACTCGTCCGCGGACGAGATGTTCACTTCACTTTTGAGTGGGGGTACCTACATCTCGTCCGAATCTAAAGTCTCTTGGTTTTAGATTCGGACGAGTTGTAGGTGGGTACCTACAACTCAACCAAAAGTGAAGGGGACAACTCGTCCGAATCTCGTCGTTATTTCTCAAGGGTTCTGGGGCCCTATTACAATTCTTCGCAACCGACACTGTCGAACCCAATGACATGCGGCCGACGCACGCAAGTGATAGCTATTCTGTTTCTCTGTCGGGTGGGAATTTTTCATTCGGGCGAGATCCGGGCACACCCAACTACCTTCGTGAACGATCATGTGAATGAAACCACCAGAGAGCATAGAAACCTTGGACAGATTAAATAAAAACAAGTCAAGTACGAGTAGGACTTGTGCGAGGGTTCCGAACAAACTTATATTTACCCTAATGAAGTCCCTTGTTAAGGGATGTAACGTTGGTGTTCTTTCAACACAAACTAGGTTCAAAGTTAACCCACTTACATTTATACTGGAAACATATACTTGTGAGCCGAAAAATTTACACAGACACACTGCGTTTTTTTTGGTGATGTTGCTAAAAATGAACGGTTTTCGGTTTTTTCTCTTTACTTAAAGATAAAAATACATTTCCTTGTTGCTGTAAGACCTTGCTTCTTGCGAAATTTCATGATTTTAGGTCAACGGGAAGTACAATAAAGGCTTACGTATAGGTTTTGTTGCGAATATCAAAAAATATTTTTTGTAATTACCTATGTAACTTTAAATAATTTATGGTTTTCGGATTTTCCTCTTTATTTGCGCTAGCTCTTTGCTAAGTATAAACGTAAACGGCTGTCACTTTTGATTGCGTTGACTAAGAAGGATGTTTTTTCACAGCTCCAAGGTGTTACAGACAGTGTTCGATGTTAATTTCAACTTGATAGATAGATAGAAAATTCTTTATTGCACACTTATAGATAGAAACAATACAGCAAAACAGCTTAAAAACTAAGTGACAAGTGGCGGTCTTATCGCTCAAGAGCGATCTCTACCAGACAACCGTTGATACCTCCACGCGTTCCTGAAAAAAAGTTTCTCAGGTAAAAGGTATACCTACAGTCAGGTAGACAGACTGAAAACAGGGTAATTCTATAATCTATAATATTCAGTGTAGACTCTTTCAATGCCATCCAAAGAAAGAGAATTGCGTCATTAACGTCCTGTGGTTATCAAGTGTAAAAACGACACTATTGTAAGCCTGTCTGACCGTCTGATGTTATCGGACCCTTACATACAGACGGAAGGTGAATATTGCCACCTGACGTACTAAGTATTCGCCTACCGTACCTAGTACTTTGAATTTTATATTTTAATATAATTTTTATTTAACTTTCCTTTTTTATCACCTCAAAAATGGATCTTGTGTCTGAAATAAAGAATTAATATGATAAGCGTTCCTTTTTCCATTCGAGGTACGGAACCCTAAAAAGAGCGGTTTTAGCGCCAAGTTTTGGTAAAATTAAGAACTTCGTCGTCAGCTGGGGGAAGTTGTTAGTTGTAGGCTTTGCTAAGAGATGGCGGTAGAGCCGCTTTTCTGAAAAATATGGAACGGAGAGTGATATTCAAATATCATGAGTAAATTTCAAACATTTAGGACGCTACGTGTATAAAATATTTTAACAATCATAAATCTACCGAAATTTTAGTGATAAATGGACAAAATATGGTGAAAAAACACATTACGAAAATAAAAAGGTAGCTTTGTAGCTACCGTGCAAATTGACAGTGGTTCTTGAAAAAATGCTGTCAAATTTAATGTTTCGTTCGTTCATTTTGCCCATTAGAATAGAGGTGGCCGCCGCAAAAGCCGCCGTTTCAAGCTTCGTGCCGTAGCTTCGAGTTTTGATGAATTAGAATAGCAATTTGACAAAACGAAGCACGCAACTGTCGATTTCGTCGAAAGCGAATAGACCCCCTGTATCGAAATGTTTTTCAGCCCGATCCATTCAGTTTGGGCGTTGTCCATGGACAAACATATTCACGACAACGTTCAATGTTACGAACTTTCTATAAATAAATAACTGATACTGGACAATTCACACAGCGTTATCCAGCCCCAAGCTAAGCAGAGCTTGTGTTATGGGTACTAGATAGATAACTGATATAAGTACTTAATATAATACTACATAGATAAATATTTTTTATTGTACATAAAAAACATCCCGAACACAATAAACAAATATCTGCAAATCGTACAAACATTTGTGCTGAGGCGAGAACCCAACCTTTTGCGTCGTAGGCGGACCTTATAATACATAATACGATTATAGGTAAGAAATAATAATTTTAAATTAAAAAATAAAATTAAAAATTATATGTAATGCTGGACAATCCACTATATATAATAATATAATAATTAATTTTATTACCTACTAGCTGCGCCCCGCGGCTTCGCCCCCGTGGAAATTTATGTTTCCAACTTTCTTAATTTTTTCTTTCATAAGAACCTTCTCCTGACAATAACAAACACAACAAAGAAAGAATTAGCGAAATCGGTCCAGGCGTTGTTGAGTTATGCGCTTACCAACACATTTTGCGATTCATTTTTATATTATAGATAATAATAATTACCTATCAATCTTTTTACCGTAAAGGGAGTAGGTATCTACTGAAAATCGGATATTTATGGATTAAAGTGGTATGGTGGTAGTAACTTCCCCGAGGAACCTTTTGAATAGCCACTAAAATAAACTCTTATAATAACAAATTGGTACAATAACCTTTATAAAAACCATAATAAAATAGATAATACCTAAGTAATAGAAGTTGTCGCGTGTCTCCTAGGATTTCCCTAAAGAAAACACGCCCGTACATCGCCTACCAAGAAAATAATATTTACCAACGGGGATGTTTCCGGCATTTTGCGCCTTACCCCACTTACCTTAGTTATTATTCTCCCTTGAGAGTCTATCGCAATCATTATAAGATAATCGTGGAGGCACGTGTCAACAGTCCGACCTATGAAACTACGTCTAAATGAATTCCGAAAGGGCTTTCAATCTTCTACAATCGGTCAGGCTTAGCTCATTCTTATCATCATCATCATTCCACAGCTGGACATAGGCCTCCCCTAATGAGCGCCACAGCGCCCTATCTTCAGCTTGCCGCACACAATTTTATACAGTGATCTAAACTGAATCGTCGACGCAAACGCGTTATTAAAATGCATTTGCCTTTTTTGCCAACAACCTCCTACTAAAGTGAGAGAGAGTTTATTGAACATTCCATTTTGCGCTGCGTCTTCGATCATTGCAGAAAAAGGTGCCACCGTTAAAATTATTAACGAAAACTTCTAATCTATTCTAACAATTCTTCGTACCTAAAAAAACACGAAATTTTATTTTATTCTAATCACGAATCAGTTCTGGTTCAGACTAACTATGGTTAAATTCCCAAACATTGTCAATAATGATGTTGCATTTAACAGCAACAGGTTAAAAAGGATTTAAAAAGTAAAAGCAGACTAGCATGCTCACTGATCCTCTGATCAGGTGAGTTTACTAGTTTGCAATATTATAGAAAAATAAATAAAAAGAAACTATGGTTCATACAACTTTTATAACATAGAGCGCTCTTCATAACTCGGAATAGCCTTCCATTATAAAAGGTTATTGGTGCGTTTTTTTATCGGGGTTGTGTTTTACACTAACGCCAGGCTTTTGCGTTGATTTGCATTCGATAGGTAGGTATAAATACCTACCTATCGAATGCAAATCAACGCAAAAGCCTTCCCGGATTCCATTCGCTAAAGCGAATGGAATCCGGGAAGCTCTTCTTCGTCCTTCAATTTGGTTCACATCATCAACAGCCTTTAACAGTCCACTGGGCATAGGTGTACCTTGATGAACACCTTAATGGCCCTTATCAATAGGGCGTAATACCATAATCCCCACGCTGGACATGCGGGTTGAGGATTGCAGTTCAGTGGTGGATGTTTTGCAGGGGGCGCTGCTGCCCGCCCCTGGTAATTTTTGTGATGCATCAATGTGGTTATTGTGATGCAATACCTAGATACCTACTTACTCGGTATATCTGTCCAGCAGTGGACTTGCATAGGCTGATGATGGGTCCTATCCAACTGTATTGACTCTAAAATATTAAAGAGGTAACGTTTGGAAGTATGAAAGAGGTAACCTCCGTAAATTTTGGTCCCGTTTTGAATATATATTGAATACTTACATATATAAAGAATATAGGCTAAGTACAATTTTTAGCTTACAGTGTTCTACGGATAGATGGCTACCTATTTACGTTTTCGCCGAAACATTCACAGTCAGGAAGTTGGCGGTGTTATACCCCCGTGCCTCGAAAAGCGCCGTAAGGTGTTGGTGCTGCGCCTTACCTCTCCGGCCGTATCGGTCTGCCATCCCATTGGATTAAGAGGGTGAAGGAGTAGAGAGTGCACCTGTGTTTGCACGCACACTTGTGCACTATAATGATGTCTGCGCCTGGCTAGTATTAGCTGACTGGAGCAGTAGAGGCACAGATTAAATAACGTTACTGGTATAGGGTTAATTGGCAGTTTCCTGGTAGTAAAACGGATTATCGTGTTTTATTACATTTGTGAGTTGATAGTATATTTTGTAAAAAAAGTTTAAAATATTTTCACTAAAAAAATCTTATTACTTATGTCAGTAAGTTCAAAATTAATATTCAAAACATTTACCGCTTTAAAAGTCTCCGTGTAGGTACGTGTTACATTACAGTGCTTTTATTTTGTTGTGGAAGGAAAAATACTTATTTTCAGCGCCTATTATCAGACAAGGTTGCGGATGGATGCACAAGTGGTGTCATATGATAGGTAAAGAGCTGTTTCATGATACCTACTTAGGCGTTTCAAAGCTGGATCGGGTAAGACTTAGCAGAAAACAAGCATGATAGATGTCATTCCATACAATTTTTTTGAACTTTTTTTTCTCGGTCAGGATTAGTTTTATGACAAAATGTTATGTAGAATAATTTCTAATACGATCATTATGTTCTATCGATTTTCTTATGCATAAGAAAATCTAGAAAGTTTTGAAAAAATCGTACGTCCCTTTTTTAATTCAGTTTTGTTGGCCCACCGTGCGCCGTTATTATTTTCATCGCCGAGTGATATTGGCTACCTTTTGTCCGGATAAAACGTGAGCTGAGCCGTGGTAAGAGGCTAGTTTATACAAAGTAGATTGCAACTATTTTAAATCTCAAATGCTTTTTAAAGTTTTTTACAAGTAAAACTATGAAAATACAATTATTAAATATTTATTTTTGGTCCAGTAAAAAATAAAACAGTATATTTACGTACATGCGACATTTACATTAAATTACTCCTAGTTAATGAGAATACGAAGCGGCTCACGGTGTGTACTAGGTTGATATAATAAATAAAGTGTTAACCGCTTTTTGAAAAGTGAAACTGTATCTATGTTGAGTGTACAAAATAGTTAAGAAGATAGGTAATAAATAGCCCCTTATATAGTATAAAATACATTTATGAAAAAACACAAATATTACAACTATCACACACTTTTTACAAACTTTATTTACTTTGTCAAATAAATAAAGTGTTAACCGCTTTCTGAAAAGTTTAATTGTATCTATGTTCAGTGTACAAAATAGTTAAGATAGATATGAATAGCCCTTTAAATACTATAAAATACATTTATGAAACAACACCAATAATACAACTATCACACACTTTTTACAAAGCAGAACATTGAAGATTATCACAATACTAAACTTTTATTGCTGATCCTTCACTCCCCTCAGAAGATACGCGAAGTGCAACCGCAGTCCTATGATTGCGGTTGCACTTCGCGTAGCGTTATGCACGCTGACACGGCAGTTTTAATTAAGATTTGCTACAATTTCACACTTACCTTAGTTTAGACTATAGAAAACGACAAAAATTGCTGAACATAGTCAATTTTCAAAAAAACGCTCTTAGCTTGTACCAAAAGCGGAATATTGAATTTGTTAAGCCATTTTTGTTGTTGACTGTATATTTTGAAAATAAACATCTTATGGGTCCGGCGGAGGATGAATTTCCCATACAAACGTAGTACCAAAACGATTTGTAATTTGAGAATATTTTCACCATGGTTTGCTATTATTTCTATTAGAATTGTATTTATTTAGGTTCCTTCCACAAGCTTTTTTCAAAATACTTATCTAGAAAAATACTATGATAACATTCATTCTTTGATGTAAAAATGCGATTCGGTTTAATTTCATTTTAGAAAGGTATTTTGAAAAAAAATTGTGTCGGGAACCTAGATAAATACTATTTTAATACAAATAATAGCAGACCATGGTGAAAATATTCTCAAATTACAAATCATTTTGGTACTACGTTTGTATGGAAAATTAATCCTCCGCCGGACCCTTAAGGTGGTTAGTGACGCTGCTCGCTCGAAATAAAAAATCGGGTTATTAGTATTTCCTAGGTTCTTCAAATAATTTAGATAGACTATAAAAAGTTCTAAGCACACTGTGAACCCACGTTATAACAATCTACGAAACAATTGTCGTTTTGGAGTCAATTGACATAAGAGATTTTTTACATAAATCAACATTATGTTGATAGACACGACAACTACAATAATTGATTCTAAGTTTCTTTTAGTAAAGATGAATAGTAAATGGCTAACAATGTGCGCAAAATTCTTATTTGCTATCTAATTAACTTGTAGAACCTATAAAATAGTAAACACCCGATTTTTTTTTACGAATGTCACTATCCACCTTAAAGTGGAACGTCATCGTTCACGCGCGAAATTCAAAATGTTTCTGGATTTTTTTTAACATTTTCTGCATTCTATAAATGGTATACCTAGCTGATTTGTTGTTTTGCGCAAATTGTGAATTGTCTAGCCTTATTTACTGTAACCCATTTGCTATGAATCAATACTAAAACAAACTACGAATCAAATGTCGTTTTGGAGTCAATTGACATCTTACGTAAGAGATTTATTATTAATAGTCATAATAATAATAGTCATAATATTATTTATTGATAATAATTATTACAAGTTAAAAACTGTGTATATTTCTATGTATTCATAATCTATTGCTATACAATACATTTTGATTTGAAAATGTACCTATAACTTAATAAATTGATGGTAACACATTTATTCACAAAGAAAATTATACTAGTATGATACTATATACTAGTATACTATATATACTATATATATATATACTAGTATAATAAATTGATTAGAATTAATAATTCAATAAAATTGAATAGCGTTATTAAATAATTAATTAAAATAATATTAAAGTCAACATATTGTTTATAGACTCCAAAACGACACTTGATTTGGAATAGTTCATGCTATAAACTCCTACACAAATGGCTTACTAATATCGCAAAACTATGTATGCTAGCTATATTACTTTTAGAACCTAGAAATCACAAAAAAACTGAAAATTTCTGAATATTGCATAGCGTTTTAGTTTAACGTTCCACCATAAACACTTTTGGAAGACTGAACCTGTTCAGTGATTTTGTTATTGATTGTATTTTATGAAATATCATCATGTCATGAGTGACTTAAATTTGAAGAAATGTAATGAGCTTTAAGTATGCCGACACATTAACTCGAGTTTGAGAATAAATAAATTAAATGAAATGAAACGTTTTAAAACGAATATTATTTAAAATTGCCTTTAACTTGTACTTCAATGGTAACCCTTCATCGAATAATTATCACAAAAAATATGGCAAAAAGATAAAGTACTAACCTATCGAAATTGATATCGTTTCAATTTTTGCACATTGAAGTAGAAAATATTAGATTAAAAGAATTACCTTCTGTCATGCTTACTCATGCTTTAGGTTAGGTATCTTCAAACCCAAGTCACTAAAGCACCATCTTAGATCGAACAGTAACTACTAACACACGATTCCTGAGCTTGATTCCTGTCGTTATTTGATATGCGAATGTTCGAGGCGGAAGGGTCTGTTTCCCACAGGCCTGGGGTTTCGATTATCTAAAACAGGAGATAAATAACCTATTTGTATTTTAATGTCTATATTTCTCCACTTTTGGGCAAAGAGAAAAAGCCTTTCTTATTTGTATTAATTTTTCTTAATTGTTTTTATTTTCCTCGAATACTTACATTGATGGCGTACAAGGCCAATTATTTATTTCATTAAATTCCATGAATAATATTATGATCGTGCATGATAAGCACAAAAGTAAAAGAAGACACTTTGTAGTTTAATTAATATTCCATCAGCTATTTGAACATACCTTCTGTGTCAACTCTTCAAAGGCCAGGTTGATGCCCTCCTGTGTTTTGGCGCTGCTTTCAATGAAGAGCATTCTGTGTTTCTGTGCAAACGCCTGACCTTGCTCCCGCGGTACTGCCCTGGGCTTTAGGAAAAAAAAAATAACATTGAAATAAAAACAAAAATTATCAGGTGAAATAACGAATTGTGACACTACTTTTGCAATTTTGTTAATGATTAAGTAATAAAGTGCTATTATGATTCAGGAACTTATGAAAAACATGTTAAGCTACTTTTGAAAAGTGAGGTGTATAGGAACTTATGACATGTCCTTGAGTAGATATTACATTATATAAATCTTTATATATATAATTCTTCTGTGAGTGTGTATGCCACTGAACTTCTCTCAAACGACTGGACCGAAATTGATGAAATTTTTTGTGTGTGTTCAAGGGGATCTGGGAATGGTTTAGATTCACAATTTTGTCCGCTGGACAATGTTTTTTTAATTAACGTGTGCGAAGCCGCGGGCAGAATCTAGTATTATATAAGTTCTTTCCACCAGCACAGAACGTGAATTAGACCAACATCTGTTGTCAAATTCTAATGGCTGGCCGACAAACTGGGAGACACCTTTTAATGTAAACAGTTAAAATGATTAAAATATGTGCAACAATATTTTACCCCGTCAATTTTATTGCCGACAACTAAGCAGACAATATTTTTCTTGGTAGTGTACACTTGCAGTTCTTCAACCCATTCATTGAGCTTTGCAAGTGTGCGGGGGTCATTCACATCATACACTAGAATTGCACCGTGGGCGTCCCTGTACAGGAAAAATATTTTCTCTCAAACATTATAGTAGAAAAAGATAAAAATTATAAGAATTTATGAACTTCAAAAATTAATGATTCAGGCAGGTAGACTTTTCCCGCGAGTTATAACAATTGAAGATGCAAGTTATAAAAAAGATAGTAGGTACCTATCAAATTGGTAGCACTTTCTACACAAAAAAGCTTTATCAAAAATAAGCACTGTTCCACTGTTGGGCAAAGGCCAGGGTCTACCTAATAAAAGTAAATTGAAAACCTTAGCTCTTAATTATTTATCTGCCTTTGAGAATCATGCTATAGAATCATGAATGAGTCTCTTAGTAGTATAAAAGGCATGGCCGTGTGGTGCCGGCTTAGAATTTCCACCAAACCAGCATTTATTACCCCCTACTGATAATACACTTATCAGAAGATAATACACTTAACAGAAGCGGCCTATACAATACAATACAATACAAATACACTTTATTGCACACCAAGAAAATACAAAAATAAAAATATAGGAAAAGAGAGATACAGAGTTGTACAATGGGCGGCCTTATCGCTAAGAGCGATCTCTTCCAGACAACCTTGGGATGGACACGAAACAGTTGTGCTTGTAAAGACGGTGGCGTATTACTTAAATATACAATACATACATAATTATAATACATAATATAAAATATACTAATATTAATATACTATAATAATAATACCAAGTTTTATAAAAATATAATAAAAAAGAGATGCAAAATAAAAGAGCCTTGCCTATGTCCATCCTTAGACTAGAATAGGCTGTAGATATAGTCTAACAGACTGAGATCATACCTATAAAAACTAGAAGTGAGTGTCCTATACCGCTCCTGGCCAGCCGTGTCCCAGATACCAAGTTTTACTTTCAGCCCGTTCACTTCCATTTCCTTGTGGTTATAGTCAACTCCGATTGTGGCTGGGAATTGTGGTTTGTAGTCCCCTTTTGTGAATGCTAGGATAATGCTACATACAAAACATAGTTCACATATTATGTTACAGTAATAAATATAGCATATTTTGTATTGTGTTCAAAATTATGTTAGACAATATGATTTGACAGTAGACTTCCGTTATTTGGAATATGTTGAGTTTGCCATTACTAATAAACTGGTTAAATAAAAAAAAAATCATACATTGCTTGATAGACACACAAATGGATACACAAATGCACATTATTTGTCTAAATCTATTACAATCTTTGGGAATATGAAATCTACACAACACATGCATTGCACGTGCATTGTATGCATTGTGTTGCTGGTAAAATAATGTCAAGGGAATGTAGATTATTCTTTGAGGTCCTTTGTTTACCAAAATTTTTTGGTTAGTTGAGTTTTTTAGGGACTCTTTGGTGAACAAAAAGTGTATTTTTAAATTAGTAGTAGTATTTCGCAATCGATAACAATATTGTATGTTGATGACTGGGTGACTCAACGACGGAGGAGGACGATATCTTGCTCGTAATGAAGTACGAAACAAATTAATTGCCTACCAAATAAAAAGTCTGTTAAGCCCATAAATGGGGTAAACTTACCTGGATTTCCCCACACCACTCTCTCCTATGACCAGAATCTTCAGTTTTGCAACGTAATCCATTCTTAACACTGTAATTTGTCAAGTAATTTGTAGTTTCGATGGGTATCAAAGAAACGAACAAGTTCTTTACGACGTAAAACTATGTTTATCTCAATGGATTATACATCCAGGAAACGAAGAATTGGATACAGACTAATCGACAAAAGAATTTTCAGCTGAAACACCAGAAAAATACAAATCTTAACCCGAAAATTCACGAGGAAAACAACAATGAATTACGAATGGGAATGTATTGGATTTTGACAACTGACAGTGACAGTGACGTTTTGACATTTCAGGATCGATTGACAATGAAAGAAGTAGAAGTTATATGTTGACGAATAATGCGTTTCGTGTTTTGTTACCACAAATTACTATAATACCCAATGATACCTATCTAGCATTTGCTCAGGCTCAGTGAAAATTTGAACGAAACGTTTTTGCGGAAGTATGGTTTGGAAACGTGCTAGTTAACAGATAAACAGATATACAGATAAACATTTTATTTATAATTTGTCAAATTATACGTCACAATCGTTTTAACATAAAATAATAATAAAATTGATAAAAAGTTTAAAAAAAAAAAAAATTTACACTGGCCTCCAAGGTGTTGTCGACTTACCTACCTACTCGTATTACAAAATATTCCGTTGGCTCGAAAACTCTTCGTAACATTTTCTGTCACTAAAACATGAATGAATGTAATATCTCAACAATCTCAAAAAACCTTGACACAGTCAAACGATAGCACAATGCAACTAGACAGGACGGCAGTGAATGAGACATGTCGCGATTTATCAATAGAGTAGCGCCTATTCAACCAGAGTATTTAGGTCTCGGAGTCAATGCTAGCAGGGGACAAAACGTTTCTTTATTTCATTAGAATGCATTCACGGCGCCAGCTATTGTTAGCGAAATAGAGGAAAGTGCACCGTTCAACCTCTTTTCTAAACAATTCATCCAGAAGAAAAAAAGCGTTTCAAAAGCTCTTTTCCTGACGATTTTGAAATCATTTGATAACGTTCCGTTCCTAGGTACCCAATCTATATCTACGAAGATCGTTCTACGTTTAAAAGGGGTTATGAGGTATCTACTAGCTTCTTGAAAGTGGAAGGCTCAAATTGGGTGCAATTAGGTTCACCCATCTCAGTCATAGTCGGACTGGATGGCGGCGTTCGTGTTACGCGTGCTGGCGACGTACTAAGTAGGTACGTGTGATTTATTGACTACAGTAATGCCGATTGCATTACTGTAGTGTGTTTGTTCATTATAATTATTGCACAAGATTGGAAATGTAACAGAGATCGAGTGTTTGCGTGTAGTTGTAATACCGGCCAGTTGTTGAGTAAGCGCTCTGGCTGAACGTACCATATCTACAGATTTTACTTAGATCTATGTCTACGAAGTACCTACCATAACGGGTTAGTAGGTAGATGATCTATTTTCAAACAACCGTACCATTTTGCATTCAATCAGTCGATGTCTCCAAACTATTTGGAGTCAGCATTTTGGCAGAATGGGACAGATCGGGCCAATGACTTGGATGAATGGGACGCTGAGCGCGGCCTTGCAGGTAAATTCTATATTCATTTAAATGGAGGGTTGGTAGAATGAAAATACGTTCGTTGCCTTTCCTTTAAACTTTTTTGTTTAGGTTGGTTAGTTGGTTGGTTTATTTTTCAGAAATAATAAGATAAAGGAATAAAAATAAATTAAGTACTAACTTTTGGACACAGCATCTAGAGTAGGTAACCTAAGAAAAGCTTATTAAGACAGGGACTCAATAGGGGAGGCCTATGTCCAGCAATGGAATATCTTATGCTAAGCAAAGCTAGTGATAGGGGTAACAGATGATTAATATACATAAAATCAAAGGTGTAAATCGTTAGATACCTACGCCGGCGACAAAAACTGTGACATTGTCTTTGAATGGTTGTGAGTTGTATAAAATTATTTATTTTGCCAATAAACTGTTAATTGTCAACAACATAGCACGGCCTCAATAGGAAAAGGGCCTTTCTAACGATTTAAATCCTTGCATAAAATAGTATCATCTAGATACGGAACAATTAAGTATGTTCTTGTACCAACATAGCATAGATCATAAAACATCCGCGGCGGGAAACGAACCCGCCACCTGCGTTGCAATCGTACCTTCACCAACTGCGCCACCCAGGCCGACAGGAGATTATTAATCAACCTACAAAATAAAAAGGTATTAGAAAACTTTAATATTCGTCATAGGTAGGTCTTTTTTCGGTTGGTGGGCGGTTGGTGGGCGGGGTAGTGGGTAGGCTACCTACCTGGCTAATACTATCCAAAATTAACAAAGAACCGAAAAGTTACGGAACAGGCACTAAATTCTACCTAAAAGATGGACCAGTATTTTAAATATTCACAAAAGCTTATGTAAACGGTTAGTCTCTTTAGTTAATTTAAGCAGGGCAGAAAATCCAGACTTTAAAAGGAAAATTCTGCTATGAAATTCCAACTCTATGTCCTTGAAAATAAGGTTTTGAATTTATTTAGTAGAGTGACCGTTTGTGTATACAACAGTTTATGGACACTGGCTCTCGGGCTTCGAGTAATATTATGAAGTTAAACTGGAATAATATTTTACGTAGAAGGAGTGACGCAAGGTTAACCGGCCCCACATTATAGATAGGGTTTCCAATTTTTATGACAGTGGGATATTATTTCAGGAATAATGTGGCGTGACGTCAGCCTATTAAGATAATTTGGTCCGAAAATGTAGGATAAAAGAGCTATAAGTTATTTTGTCGATGCTACGTCGTAGGCGGATTTGTAGCAGGTCTACGAGATGCTACGAAGCTATCTACGAGATGCTACGCCGTAGAGGCTCCGAGCGAAAAAGGGGGAAAGATTTGAATTGCGATCTAATGACCTATAAGCCAGCCAAATTGGATGTACCTACATTGTTTGTAGACCGCCTATATTTAACCTAAAATGCTGTTGCCGCGTCTTTTCATACGCAATTTACATTACATGTCGATTTGAGATCCTTCCTTCAAAAAAAAATTGCATACTAAATTATATCTGAGACGACAAGCTAGTGAGTTTTAGTTTTTGTGTCGTGGTTTGCGTACAAACATTTGACATCAAGTTTGGCTAGTGTATAGTGAAATATTCATACTCCAGCATTGGATACAAAAAGTGTAAGTTTGTTACTCTGCTGTAACAGTAGTTGCTTACCTAAAAATTTGTTTCAACGGGAAAAAATATCATCTAAAATTATTTTCAAAGAATGAAGTTTAGTTTTATACTCCCTTTCCTACTAAAATACAGAACACTCGCACCACTATTCTCCCATTCAACTCAATACTCAATATTCCGAACGTGGGGAGGGATATAAAATTTCTATACCTAGTTGCGAACTCGCGTAGATCACGTGAAGTTATGTTTTATGTTCGCGGCCGAAATGTGCACTCAATCGAATGTTCACTGCTAATATTTGTGCTTTCGGCTTTATGGGTTAAAGGTTATGACACACAAGCTGGGTAGGCCTAAAGGTTCAGATACACTTCGGGTTAGTACTTCATTCATTAAAGCCAGAAGTGCCAACCCCAAACTTTAAAGGTGAGTAGGTATATTAGAGCATTTGCTAGAGCATTTCCATGTAATGTAACGTTCTCGCAAATGCTAGTCGCCGTGTTTGACGTAATGCTCAAGCCAAATGAGCCTGTAACATTTCTTTGTGTCTTGCGTACATTTTCCCTCGGCCCGCGCACCTCACGCACGCCCCGCCGTCCCCCGTCACCCGCGCTCGTGCCTTTCCTCGATATAATTTAACACCAAAATGCTCGTTGGTTTTTAAAATTAGGTTGTAACAGAACATTGAGCGTCATGTTCGAACTGTGGTTCGTATAAATCTAAAAGACAGCGAATGGTCGATGTTCTGTTACAAGTAAATACTCTTGTCTGTACTCTCCTTCAGTCGAATAGCGAACAGAACCAATCGAACAGTGGCATGCGTGACATTAGAGACTCGAAAGATACGTAGGTACTTAAATAAAGTTTCTGATAAACCTAAGATACTCAAACGCAACTCAAAAAGCACGTCTTAAGCCGCGAACTTTTGACAGGTTTCACTTAAAAACTGTCATAATATCGCGACTTCAGAAGGGTTTTTATTGTGAATAGCGTTTGAGTATTGATGATATAAGAGATTCCCTTCGGGACAAGGAAAGGCCCTAACTTAGAGTTAGTATGAAAACTTCATAATCCATAGCCAGGTCAGTCTGACCATGTTTTAACGTCAAAAGACAAGTTATCCATTCTCTATGGTTTTATGCTGTTTTGATTCGAATTACGTGGTAAATCTTCTGTCAGTTGGGGTTTTTGTACTGGTAAAACCGCCATGTTTTGGAGTTAAATAGGGTATTACAATTACACCCATTTTTGAAAAGTGTCTGAATTAGATTCTAAAGTGCTAATGAACCACTAAAAAATCACAAATTTTTTATTCAATCGCTAAGTGCCATAAAAGTGCATATAAATTTTGCATTTTCAAATTCCGCGCGAAATATGACGAAAACTCTGGACGCAGTGGACGCCTGGACGTAAACAAATGCAGTGATATTTTATATGTTATAGGTACGCTGATAGTTGACAGTTGACACTTCTGTGTTTACATAGCCGTATGACGTAATAACATGGCGGCTACTATTTAATGGTGTTATGAAACAGATTAAAAAAGCTGAAACTTTTGAATTGTTTTTTTTTTTTTTTTATTAAAAATATTGTACACCTATCATTACAGGCACACCTAATGCGATAGATTTAAAAACTTGGTTTGCTATTTTATGAACTAACATTTTCCGACTGCTTTTGGCAGCTATCTCAATAATATATTTTTAGATATTTTCTCATATTTAATAAAATATCCTATTGTTTACGGTTATACACGAATTTATATATTAAAATTGTATAGGCCCTAAGCCTATCCATAGACTATAAATCAATGGAGTATTCGGAGGATAGTCTGCCAAGCGTGTGATACTGGCATAACTCCCCTCGTTTGGAGGAGGCATAATCAGCAGTGGTCGAGTGGTGAGGCTAATACAAAACCCATCCTAAAACTTTGCACAAGCAGTTATTGGCTAATTTAAGTTGTTTGTTGCAATGTGATTCAAACGTCTTGGAGTCCGTCCGCGTAGCAAACTTCTTGTTTGATCAATGTCGGCTGCAGGATCTGATTGCAGAATGCAGTGGCGCAGTTAAATGGCTATCATCATCAACATCACCTCACCTCAACCGCTTATATTATGGTTCTTTGCTGGAACACCAAGGGAACAAATTTTTCTTTGTTCTACAAGGAATAAAACTAACGTAAAAGTAATTTGGTAGTTTTATTATACCTCAAAACCTATATTGGTCCACTGCTGGACGAAGGCCTCGCCCCGCTAAGCGCTTTGTTGGCTTTTATCTCATGGGGTTAGTTTCCATAATCCCCACGCTGGGCATGCGGGTTGGGGATCGCAGTTCGGTGGTAGTATTGTTCTGCAGGGAGCGCTGCTGTTCGCCCCCGGTTGATAGCTCTTAGTCACCTCTTACGACACCCGCGGGAAGAATTGGGGTGGTGCAAATTCTAAACCGGCGCCACACAGCCATCAACATCACAGCAAGACAAATACAATTTATTTAGAACCATTTTACACGTTTACTTTGCATTTCACGTTGGGTTTATTTACCATTCAAAAGCTTTTATGTGAATTGTGGTCCAGCTCCAAAAGTCCGACACAATTTTGATAGGACTTAGGAAATAATGTGATCGTGACTGTTTGTTTAAACTGGCCTTATCATTATCATAATGTGATTTGACGTTTACAATCGGGCCACGACGGATATGTAGAGCTATTCAAGATTATATTGATAGCATTAATCATGGTGCGAGATTGGTAGATTCTTCGATTTACGACTCAAATATCATAGTGCTTTACTTCCTTTAGAGCTGTGACTTTTGAACTGATGTCTCTGTGCCAATTCATGAAAGAATCGGTCATATTAGGACTTTAAAAAAATATTATGATAAGTTGTAGGTACTTAATACATACCTAGAATAATAATAATAATAATAATAATAATGCTGGACAATTCACACAGCATTATCTAGCCCCAAGATAAGCAGAGCTTGTGTTATGGGTACTAGATAACTGATATACTTAATACAATACACTACATAGATAGATATTTTTTATTATACATAGAAAACATCCAGTATGTACCTATCGACAGTAATGCAGAACTAATTAATAGTGTGTACTGCTCCGGATCCTCGGCCAGGCTGCGGAGCAGTACACACTAACTTTTCGATTGTGCGGTACGACCTTATGGGCCCGCGTAAACTGACTAAACTCTATCTAAGCTGCTTGAATCACCTCTACACCTAACAATGCGATAAATCTCCAAGTCATTGCAGACGTTTATAATTAGTTCCGACCATCTAATATCCAAGCGAGTGTACATCCAAACGCACGTCATGACGTCACACACAAACCAACCCTGACGAGTTTAATTATTTCGAACGCTGTGTTCCGCACAGGAAACACTCCAATCGTGGAAACGCTCTCTGAATTGTCTGGAGTAAACTGAAGATGCAAGCTGCATTGAACCTCCTTGTATGTTCTGGGCGCCTGGTACTTTCATAACGGTTCCGTCCGTTCTTGACACCATTCGTTTGAAGTGAAGACAGTGTTGTAATAGCTCTGCACCTCTTTGTGCGTTCTTAGGTCCTGGTACTTAGATTCATATTTGTAAGGAGATGTAAGATTGATTTGATTGATATAGTACAAAAAATACAAATACAAAAATACAAAATCATTTATTTGACATAGAACTTATGTAGGTACAGATTACTGGCGGCCCCCGCACAAGGCAATAGTGAGTGAGATAATGGATAATTTAATATTATATTATATATTATTATTATATTTTATTGTATTTATTATTTATAATCTTGAAACCTGCTGAATGCTGCCAGCATTCCGGGCATCCTACCTTCTGGTGACGGCTTATATTTTTAAGAAATAGTTTTACGTGCAAATACTAGTTGTAATTGTTTTATTCTGATAATGTAATTGTCAAGGTGCTAAATAAATGTAATATCTTGAAAACAAAACAATTTGTATTGGTGTTTTAACCCGATTCAGTCATTAGATCCGATGATGAAACTTTTTGCTGGTTACCTTCTCATAAAATTATCTATACCTACTTAGCACTGCCTGCATAATGTGATTACTTCTAAGATATACTACATATTATAGGTAGGTTTACTAAGTATACCTATCTAAGTTCCTACTTAGGTATTTGCCTACCTAACAAGGATCAGAGCAAGTGCATCAAATGTTAATTAAGTTTGGGGAATTTCCATTTACTCTGGTATCTTACATTAATTACGAAGCTTGTGCGCTACACAAGTAGCTTGCCAAAATGTAGTTCCTAAGATAATTTGTGTGATAATCTTTTTAGTTTGTTTGTAAACGTAATCTCAGAATTGAATCTGTCAAAGAAATACATCAACAAGAAATTGATGGAAAGTAAAAAGTAAAATATATACTAAAAACATAATCCTCCTACTCGCGCTATCGGCTAAAAATTAAGTACCTACTTCGTATATAATTTTACGTACCTATTATGTTCCTAGTTTTGTGAAATATTTAAATTTAAAATACATATAAATATTTTAAGTAAAATCAAAAGTTTACTCAGACTTACTTACGAATTTAAAACAAAACTTATATTAACCTATCATCTGAAACAAATTTCATTACGAACTCTAATCTTGCAGTCAAGTTTAACTAATGAACGAGTTACCACTTTACCATTAATGAATTAAGCCCGATATAAACCGCAAATGACTTTAATCGTTGCCTAGTTGACACCGTAACCGTTATGTAACCTATTTCGCTAACCGCGGCCGTAAAAACTAATTAGCTCCTGAAAAGACCTTTTCAAAGACCTTTTCTTGTTAATAGAAAATAGCAGTTCAATTGTTTAAGACAAACAAATTAAATTGGATCGCTCAAACAGAAAGACTGAAAGGTTGCTGATTCGCTCGGAACTAAGATCTTGCTTGTAGGTAAATACCCTTTTATTTTTATTCACGATCTATAATCATTTTCGCTATAAATTTGGTTTAAAACTTGTTACCTACAATAATGTTCCCTTGCTTTATTGCGACATTTGAGTTTTCAGTTTGAATTTTATTCGAGTGATTTTGAAGATTATAAAACGATGATTTTCCTCGAAGGTGTAGTATAAAGCACAATGTATAACTCGGGAGAAAGTGCGATTCCTACCTTGTGTATTTAAGGCCCTCGGCTGCGCCTCTGTCCTCAAATGACACACTCTATATGAATTGGGCTCTTTCTCGCCTAGATGTACAATGTACTATTTTTTTATCTACACGATTACTACGTCAATTGTGGACGGATTTTGATGATTCCTGTATTGCTATCGTCGCTATTGTATAGGAAATTATCTCGAGATGGTTCCATAAAAAAAATGCTTCCGAGGGATTAGAATTAGTTCCGCAAACCTTAAAAAAACAGTGTGTATAATAAGTAATTTTAGTCAGTATTTAGTTAATTTTTTTTTTTATCTTATTTTGTATGCATTTAAAGGCAACTTAAAAAGAAAAAATACCGAATAACCCACGATGTAACCTTTTTTCTCTATTTGCATTAGACATCGACTGCGTGGTTATTTTCTACCGGTGGTATTCTTTCAACAAGGATTTGCCCAAACGCCGACAGCACACATCGCTCGATCTCACACACTGCTGCCTGAATTCCCTATTGTCCAAAAACGGGCTTCACTATACATACAAATTAGACGAAATCGCTCAAACAAATCAGAATAACCCTGAATAACCACACACATTGTTACCCATTGTTACCCTTAATACGGGTAAGGGTTTCTATGACCCCTGCTGTGGCCGGTGGCCAGCCTATTTTTGCACGGCTGGCTTTATTAGGGACTCTAATAAAGAAAATTTATTCTCTGCTTGGCTAAATGCGAAGTTTGTATTATAATGCACAGAAGGATACGTTTTGTAAATTTGCAATTGTATCCATCTTTCGTTTTCTTGCTATCTGCCCAAATGGGTAATGGGCTAAGTATTTGTTTGCTTCTTGCTTCCAGACATGTCACGTATGGCCAAAGAAATGGACATGTCAATGGGCAAATGGGCATATAGCCCATTGGTATATCCATTTCTTATGGTCTTGTAATATGAGGGGCTTGAGGGTCTTTTTAGGCGGCTAGATGTTGTGTCTTCATAAGTTCGTTAGGTATAGGATTTCAGCAATCATCATCATCATAATAATAATCAGCCCCCGAACAACCTTTTCATCAACCCTTTTTCTTCTGTTCTGCCAGCTTCCTCCGTCCGTTACTAATCAATTGAATAATCCTGTGCTGATCAACGGTCAAATACTAAATCAAGTGCTTACCTATTAGGTCAAAGATTAAATGAACAATTACAAACTGCATATCAAATCATGGATCGAAATCTGGCAGAAATAACAAAAAGATGAACGAATAATTTAACTCTTCCACTCGTGAAACCAAAAAAAAGTTGTTATAAGCAGTTTTGCTCCCACTATTCCTCTTTATTTATATACTAACTGTGAACGCGGCTTCGACCGCATTTATTTTTTGGTTGAAAACCGAATTATTTGACAGCTATTCTGCTGTTAAAGATGGAGACAAATCAAAAATTAATAAATCGATTACCATTCTTGTGTTCTATATGGTGTAAAAAGCCCGACTTAGTTTTATATCTGGCTTCTATGCGTTACAAATGTTACAAATTACGTTCCGTAATACCTACTCATACGTTGATTTTTTGCAAAGCGTTTAACGGTTAGGTGAATTTCTCTGTTGTGGGATCTGAAGAATGAGCAATGTTATTTGATGTTCTTTTATGTGCGGAAATGAGGTGAAATTATTGAGGTTGTTTCGCTTTGATTATTTCTATAGCTTTTTACAAGTTTGTTTAAAGAATGTTACTGTCAGAGTACTTAAATGGTGGAAAGCTTTTAGGAAACTTGCAGTAGTTACATAAATTCTTGATTTACATAATAAACTAGTTTATGCCCGCGGCTTCGCACGCGTTGTTTCTATGGAAACGTTTAAAGGTAATTTCTATCCCATGGAAACTGACCTATGGGATAAAAGGTAGCCTATGTTTGATTCCAGAATTAGAATTACCTGTACGCAAAATTTCATCCCGATCTGTCCAGTAGTTTTGGCGTGAAGAGGTAACAAACATCCATCCATCCATCCATCTATCCATCCAAATTTTCGAATTTATAATATTAGTGTGATAAATAAATACTTAACTCGGAACGCCGGTTACTACGTCTTAGATTCAACTACCCAAATTATTTTAGGTTTTACGTACCTAGGCTTCTTAGGTACACTTCTTAAACTTTAACCTAAAGGCAGGTTACACCATGATAATAAAAATAACACTTATATTGTAAATGCGAAAGTTTGGATGGATGTTCGTTACCTCTTCATGCCAAAACGGGCTGAATGTTTGTATAGACGTAGTTCTAGCCCTAGAATAAAACAAAGCCTACTTTTTTTCCATAAATCAGTTGCCATTGTTGCCAGTTGTTGGATAGAACTAACCATTATACGCTTCTATATAAACAACGAGAGCGAAGCCGCAGGCACAAACTAGTCATGTATAATACCTATTAAATGTTTCCGAGTCTGGTTTGTTATGTAGATAATTTTTATTGTTTTGAAATACTAATAACCGAATTCTTTTTACACTGTTTGTAAGTTTAGCGGGACAAGTACCAAACCCTAACACAAAACATTTTATGGGTCTCGGGATAATTTTCTACATAATAACGAAAGAATTTTAAAAATCAGTAAATAATTAACGGAGAAAACGACGGGCATCAGAAAAAAACAAACATAACAGACGACCTCGGTGGCGTGGTGGGCGAAGGTCCGCCTGCGGCGGGAGGTTGTGGGTTCGATTCCCGCCTTGGGACTAATGTTTGTACGATCTACAAATATTAGTTCCGGGTGTTCTGGTCGTTTCTTTGTATACATAAAAATATCTATCTATGTAATGATTATATTAAATATCAGTCATCTGATGCCAATACTGCGGCCGCATCTGCCGTTCCCGTATAGGCCTTACAAGTCATCTACGTAAGTGCCGAAAAACGAGCACTACATAAACCATCCTTCGTGGATGTAAAGGCCATTGATGATGATGATGATGGTGATCAGTCATCTAGTACCCATAACACAAGCTCAGCTTAGCTTGGGGCTAGATGATGCTGAGTGGATTGTCCAGCATTGTTTATTTATATAGCCGAACGTAGATCCTCCTCCATAATTCTTTATTGTACTAAATAAAACACATATAAAACATAAAACTAGAGAAGGAATGGCAAAGGCGAGCTTAAGGCTTAATAAGAGTTCTCTTCCAGCAAACCTTATTGGGAGAGATAACGTTATGTGTTGTCGTGTTACGCTCCATGTTTCCAATTCGGTTAAAAACACAAGGTTCCTTTTGATAGATAGATAAATAGATAGAAAATTCTTTATTACTTATAGATAGAAACAATACAACAAAACAGCTAAAAACTAAGTGACAAGTGGCGGTCTTATCGCTCAAGAGCGATAGTACTAGGGGATCTGTGTGCTCATGATGGTTAAATAAATAAATTCTTTTAATATAATACTACGCTTAAAATACACTACACACCTATAATTATATATATACCTACATACTATACTTACATAAACTACTTATATACATAGGGACTCAGGTACACGTTTTGTTTTGCACTATATACGCCTGTCTGATGTCTGGCATTATCAATTTAGATTCCTAGTTCGTTTTTTTTCGCTAAAAAAGTAGGTTGGTACGATGAAACTGTACTACAACAAAGAAAATATATTTATATCCCGAACTAAACTAAACTTACTTTATCGCTCTGAGCATAAAACACTTTTTTACTTCACTTCACAAAATGATGGCGCAAATGACGGTCCTTTTACTTTGGTATCAGTAACTTTAAAAACCTTAAAATGCAGAAGCAGAGCTCTCGAGACATCGTCAGAAGCTTCCTGTCTAGTCAGTTTTCAACAAGCCTGTTTTAGTAATTGTTCCGTAACGTGGAATATTTAAAAAAATAAACGTTTCTACTGGTGCTCAAAATGTTGTAGGTATCTTTGAAGTTTTTCAGTTAACTGTAGGCTAAGCACAGGTATTGTTCTGTAGGGTAGAATAGACAATAATGACATTGCATCGTCTTACATTGCATGATATGTGCTCGATGCATTGCATACATGAATGAAGTTGAAGGAATTATTTTCAAATAACTTACGCATTCGATGACAGAGTGACGTAATTTTTTTCTATTCTACCCTAGACAACAATTCCCGTTCTTGCTATACTGCTCTACCTACATTAGGGTAAAGTCAGGATAGCCAGCATTATTTATTTATTGATTGGCTTAAAATTTAGCTTTTTTCTAGCCTAACAAAACTTGATAAGTTCATTGGCATCAGTGCTCGAATCCCAACTTGACCCTATACGTGAGCAGTATAAAATGTCATTGATGATCTAAGTATGGATTAGAAATTATACCTTGTCGTCGGCACTGATCATCACACACAGCCAGGCGCCTCGCTCTGAGGCGTTCCATGTAATGCTTGAAGTGCAAGCGAGAGCGCTCGACATCCGTCTCTCTCCTACTTGAGTGAGCGATGCGTCTGCATGGACAGCTGCTATACTATAGTACATTTACATGTTTTGATCGAGTATCAAATGCTACCATTCCATCAGTATTTTCTTAAGACGTTGTCACGTTCAACTATCGTCAGTAAACCGACTTTACAGACAACCAATTTTTTTTCATTTAAGTTCGTGCGTTATAGATAGGTAGGTAGAGATAAACCATTCTAAAAGTGCACGCCGAGTGTAGGTACCTATGACGTTTTGTGGAGGGGGCGTAAACGGATGTAAGCAGGTTAACTACGAACCTTATTTGTTTTGGAAGAACACCAACGATTCATCCCTTATATCCGTAATGAACTCGTCAATCTACGATAGTTTTTATAGTAAAAGGGGCGTTCATTTTTAGAATGGTTTATCTCTACAGTGAAAAAAATGGCCAGTAGTTTATGATTTCATCTATCCTACTTATTTAGAAACGAACAAATATCAGCTCAAAGATTGGAATAAAGTGTATAACAATAGCTCTTACATGGCCAATAAAAGCGCCTAAACTCCTATAAAAATCCAATAAAACCAAATTAACTTCACTGTTTACTAAAAACTGAACAAGTTTATTTTATTTTCAGAGATCCAATAAAGGTTGGAAGCAATATATTTTCTTGTTCCCGGATTAAGAGTACCAGAGGAAATGAGAGCGGAATTACAGGAATAGGAAATAATATCCGAAAGAACAGCGATCGAATGGGAATATTGTGTTACCAACAAACAATTAGAGGATCCTTGATTCAGAAAGAAGCCTTGATAAATTGAAAAGCTTTGAGAACTTTAAGAACATAGATTTGTATCACGTTACTTTGACGACTTTTGTGAAATGAAATGAGATGAAATAGTATTTATTTGCTTAAATATAGGTTTCCAATGATGGTTAAAGAATATGGTATCACTATATTTGACTTATTAGTAAAATTGCACGAATTTTTTAATAGAAATTGGCGGTCATTTTGCTTAGAGTAGAAAAATTAATTTGCTCTCACAATTTTGTGACGCAACGGCCTGCGACGCGGGAGGTTGCGGGTTTGATCCTGCGTCAGGACTAATGTTTGTACGATCACCAGATTATTGTTTCGATGGTTCTGGGTGTTTTTATTTCATTTATTTACTGCCAATGTGTACATTGGTTGGTAGCATATGATTTAATAATAGGGAAAGCTAGTACATACACCCTGTTGGGCACTGCAATTTTCTATGTATAGTAAAAATATATATCTACGTAGGTAATGTATAACAGATATCTAAATATCCATCATAACACAAGCTACACAAGCTCTGCTTAGCTTGGGGTTAGATGATGCTGTGTGAATCGTTCAACATTGTTTATTTATTTAACGACTAGACGATCGCCACGCGGTTTCACCCGCATAGTTCCCGTTCCCGTGGGAATTCCGGGATAAAATATAGCCTATGCCACTCCCTGAAAAGTAAGTTTTCTAAAGGTGAAAGAATTTTTCAAATCGATCCAGTAGTTTCGGAGCCCATTCAATACAAACAAACAATCAAATCTTTCCTCTTTATAATATTACTCTCTATAATAGTATAGAAGTCGGAATTGACGGAAAATGCCAAGTAATTAGTAAGTGAAAAAATTTTATATAGCAAGAGCGAGAGCAAGAACTTTTGATTTCCACTTAAGAAACTAAAAAAAGAATTCCGCTGTGATAGGTAAATTAAAATTATTAAGACAAAAAACCGAGCAATTTTTTTTTACTTATTTACAATAAGTAATTTAAATATATTTGAAATTATTCTACTTCAAGCCGAACCGAATGCAAGCCCTAATATAAAATCAAAGCTGTCCTGTCCTTTATAATCACACATTAATTTAAATCCCTTTGTAATTATCTCCATTGTTTATATTCTACCGTCATTGAAAAACCCAACAGCCACAAGTTAGGGTTCATTATGTTTATTGTTCATTTTCTGACCCGGTAATCGTCCGTGACCCAGAAATTGGGAGGCATTAGGTCCGGATAATTGCTTGATGGGGAAGCTCGCTTATACCCTGGTATAGTAGGTACTTAGGTTTCCCCAGAACTACGTAGGTACCAGAGTATCTAACAGTCTACGAGTATAATATTATTATCTGTACCCTGATACTGGTATTAAACTAAGTAGTAGATTGGGCTGATTTCCTTCAGATAAACCGTTGGTACGGTTTATACTACTTCGTTTTCAGAGATAATAAACCTAAGGTCAAAACTATTGTTGTAGAATAATTATAGAAACTTGGTTCTAAGATCGCGTTCAATCTGCCAATTTATAACGACATCTGTTATTACTGTCATTAGTTATACGATAGAACCCTAATTCTATCGTCTAACTAATAACAAAATTACAGATGAAAGTACAGATGTGGAGTGGACTGCAGATGGTGTTATGAAGAATTTCATGCACTATTTTAACAGGTTACTAATACTTGTTCCAAAGAGTTTACAAACTCAGATACAAAAAGATGTTTTATTGTACACCATAAAATTTTGCAGCATAAACATTACAAGGTGACATTACATTAGACAAGTAAAATTTTCGATAGAGAAAAAAATTTAACATAATATCGTCCGTCTTCCGAAAATCCAAAATCCTACCAAAATCCATTTTTTTGAAACTCATGTTTTGCATGGAATTGTTACCAAGTATTTTTTATTCTAATATTTTGCAATGGATTTCCGCGAAAATAACGCCTGAATCTATTATTTATATTAAACTCTGTGAGTACACCAACCAGGTAAAACGACTGCCATTGCCCGTTGAAACTTAATAGTTATATTTTTATGAAGCTAACTTTACAACTGGAAGTTTCCACCGACTTACCTGCAGTTTTGATGAGTTCTCCGGAATAAAGGCTTGGGTCTTGAGTTGTCGCGACTTCTTATTCTTACTTCCGTTGCTTTGAAGATCTAAAGAAAAGTTACGACGATGTTTCTTTTTGAACTGCTTAGTACAAAGGCTAAGGGTGCGAAAATAATTAAGAAGGCGCCTAGACTAAGTTGGCTACTAGGAAGCCGCCTATGACTGGTGTTACGGGGAGTTATGTACCATTTGCGTCCAGAATAAATAAATAATTAAATAAATAATGCTGGACAATTCAAGCTAAGCAGAGCTTGTGATAACACAACCACAACCCATAAGGGTAGATAACTGATATACTTAATACAAATACACTACATAGATAGATATTTTTTATTATACATAGAAAACATCTATAACGCCCTGGACAAATGTCTGCAGATCGTACAAACATTTGTTCCGAGGCGGAAATTGAACCCGCAACCTCCTGCGTTGCAGGCAGACCTTCGCCCGCTGCGCCACAGAGGTCGTCAAATGAAACGTTACGCCGTGTGATGGGCCGCGATCATGGTGTAGCGAGTGTAGTTACCTGTTGGCATTGCGGCTCAAGTGTTAGCAGTTGAAACGCTAGGCGCTAGGCACAGGCCGAAATCGGACAATCCGCACTCCTCAACTTCAACCTCAACAGCCTATATCAGTCCACTACTGGACGCAGGCCTCCCCCTGATGAGTGACTTTTATTTCATAGGGGTAATGCCCATAAACTCCACGCTGGGCATGCGGGTTGGAGATCGCAGTTCGGTTGTAGAATTGTTCTGCAGGGGGCGCTGCTGCCCGCTCACGGTTGATATCCCTTAGTCGCCTCTTACGACACCCGAGGGAAGAATTGAGGTAGCGTTAATTCTAAGCCGGCACCACTCAGCTCGCATTCCGCACTGGCCCCCAACAACGATTTACCATACTAGATCCGCACCGCATGGAGCGGACTGTCGGCAATGCCGGCGCGGATTCTTAAAGGAAACTTTACCGATTAGTGCGAATGACGTCATTCCGATTGCCGATCAGTGGACGCACTTGTCAGTGGATTGTCCGATGCCGGCCTGTGAACGCGCATTCTAACGTTTCAACTGCTAACGCTTGAGCCGTAATGCCAATAGGTAACTAACTACACTTACCACACCGTGATCGCGGCCCTGAAGTCTGTCTCGCAACTATGTACTTACACGTATATTATTATGTATACCAGTTATCTAGTACCCATACATAACACAAGCTCTGCTTACCTTGGGGCTAGATAATGCTGTGTGAATTGTCCAGCATTATTTATTTAACTCGTTGCGAGCGGCTTCATTCCCCGTACTGGCTGCGCGAACGCTCGCTGTGTAACACGTTACAATACACCCCGTAGCTCCGGTTGTACCCGGCTTAATGCGCGCTGTTGGCAAAATTCCGCTTGGGAGATGAAAGGTAGCGGGTTCTATTCACTAGAAACGTTTGTTTGCCAGGGTTTGTTCCGGGTTTGGTTGTTTAAATAGGTTCTTACTTGCTTCTCCTCGCGGCTTCGCACGCGTTTTTTCAAGTTAAGTGTGTCCCTATGTCCTTCCCTGGGACACAGTTAATCTCCTCAGTTCAGCCGTTGAGTCGTGAACACGAGTCACCTACAGACTGAGCTACTTTCGTATATGAATGGATAGGATGAATGAATTCCCAAAAAAAATACATATAACTAACACTAGCTCTGCATAGAAAATTATACTATTATTTACAATTGAAACAATTGAGCTAACTGCAGACTGTTGCAAAAAATCTACAGCTAACTCAACTGATCCATATCAATACCAGTCGGAAGCGTCTCCAAAACGCTGGTGAGTATCAGCACCAGCTCTCGGGTCATCAGATCTCTTCGACCAGACGCTCAGATAATATTTTAAAAACCCGAAGAGCCTCGGTACCCCACGGACCTAGGGTCTCGACTCCAAGGGGAGCAAAGTGTGTAGGCTCTGTCGAGACCTGCATATTTGCGCCTCTTGAGATCTTCGGCCAAATCTACCGCCGCATCCGCCCTCACGGATGTCCTCGGAAGATGGGAAAGCACAAGTGTGTCGACGCATGTAGCGTCCCAGACACTGGGCCTCCCCACCTCCCATGGGACTAGTGTCATACAGTGTCATGGCTCTGCATATTTTGGAGCCTGGCAATACTAATAAAAATGGTCTAGCCTAGCCTCCGCTTTATATTACCTTCCATTTATTTCATTGCTTATTTTAATTATTATAATGCTGGACAATCCACACAGTTTCCAATTAAACTCAGTTTAAATCGATTCTAATGAATCTTGTAGATTGTTTTTATTCCTATCCTCTCATTCAACTACGTATTTCTGTATCTTTTTCTCACTCGCACTTGATCAAACTGAACCGATGCAGTCTAAATCGCTTTGCATTTGTCCATGTAACTCCTCTATTTATCGTAAAAAGCAACCGATCGCGTACGATCCTATTTGCAAATGGCTCTTGATTTTGTAGCACTGCACTAAGGCGGTATTAGATTGGTTGTGTAGATGTAATTTTGTGAGTATTTGGTGATTTCAGCTGAGCTTTAAGCTCTTTGTTATCGTTCTCGTACTTTTTTGCCTCATTGGCTGCTTTCCGAATAAGCGCCAAAAATCAATGAAAGGCGAAAAGAGTATAGGTGAGGCACTAACTGAGTAACAACTGAAGGTTAAACAAACTTACCTTAAGTGCAGTTTGACCATAATTAAACGAGTCGCTGCATTCGAAGAGATACAAAGTAAGAAAAAAACTAAAAAGTTTACGTTTACTTTTTGGAAACTGTTGATATTCAGTGATTCTTGCCGTTAACTGAGGGGTGAGTCTAATTGACGTTAGTAACAAGACTGATCGTGACGTTTCCTTTTAGTATGACATTTGCGTAGTTCCCTGATTCCCCATGCTTAATTTGGTACAGTGTCACTATCGTGCGATAGTGACACTGTACCAAATTGAGTGGGAAAAGGTGACGTCACGATCACGTTCGTTACTACGTCAAATAAACTCACCCCATTGTTCTTTTCTTACTATATTTTGATTTGTCAATTATTGTTATTCACTTATCGACTTACTTGACGACCTCTGTGGCGCAGCGGGCGAAGGTCCGCCTGCGACACAGGAGGTTGCGGGTTCGATTCCCGCCTCGGGACAAATGTTTGTACGATCTGCAGATATTTGTTCAGGGGTTCTGGATGTTTTTCTATGTATAATAAAAATATCTATCTATGTAGTGTATTGTATTACGTTTAACAGTTATCTAGTACCCATAACACAAGCTCTGCTTAGCTTGGGGCTAGATAATGCTGTGTGAATTGTCTAGCATTATTTATTTATTATTATTATAATATTTTCGCCTTTCATTAGTTTTTGGCGCTTATTCGGAAAGCGGCTGTGTAATACAATAAGTGGCGAGAAAAGTATGAGCGATTCCTTCACAGAATTTTTTAGATAAACAAGCTGGTCTAACAAATTATTTTTTATATAACTTAGCTATTTTTAGCAACTAGCAACTAAATAAAACACAAACGCGTAATCTCGTACCGTCTTTTGTTTCTTCAATCAATCAAAGGTAAGGTCAAATAAACAAACGAGCAACGCTTATTTTATTTGGGTAGACAAATCCTATAACCTCTCAGGTGGCAAGAGGCCATGTTCACACCGAGACAAAGTACCTTCTCGAGTTTCTAAGAATCATCGGCCTGGACCTCACGACACAGGCTCGGCCTAGTGTGAGATCCAATAATAAAATCATAGTCTCCAAGCCCTCAGTAATAATTTTCTTTTATCGGTTTTAATAGGCCATAATAATAATATATCATATTGTAATGTTAACTTTATCTACGTACCTAATATCCTGTAAAATTATTGTTTTTGCTGCAAAAAAATATATTTTATGTTTATGTACACTTTTGTTTATCGTCGAGTGTCTCTCTGAACCACTTTTCCGCTAGTAATTGCTGTAGTTCGCTTTGCCTCTTTCCGTCTAGTATGGTGCGTTGTCCATTTTCTACTTGAGACCTGCGCTCCCCATATTTAAAACGCTCCCAAAACTTAAAGGATTCTACTTCATAAATTAATTCTCTTATTTCCAGATAACCTGATTCAAGAATGTTTACAAAATAAACGAAGCGTCGCCACGAGCTCGCATGAAGTTTGCTTCTCTATTATTCAGCGGTAAAACCGCAGCGTGAATTCGTTGTAATGCGTCCATGTTTACAGACTTACGCGTATAAGTGCTGGGATTATTTAAAAGCCGGATAAAGTCGGAAAATATTGTCACCGATTATATGGGTTGCAGTTCGTAAATCGTTATGTTACTGTACAAAAATTTAAAGAAAGCTAGGGCTAAAGCCGGGTAGAGTGGCACAAAAGTTTGGAGTCCAAGATAGATCGCGCCATACGAGATCAAGTGTTTATCAATAAATTACTGAACAATCAAATTGACTCCGAGTTGCTACTTGAAAATATTTATTTGCCCAAGGGCTTCATCTAGGAAAAGTAAAACTTTTTGGACTCTAGAACTAATTATAGGCAGAACATGTTTCTGAATAGAGCTAATACATATTAATTGCAATAAATTTTTCAACGAAATTGATATTTTTGACTCTCGTTTTGTAGAAGCATTGTAAGCATGGCTGCTGCAAAGGACGAACATTATTCTAAATTATTTTATTCTGCCATTAGTCTTTTCCTCTTTTTTGTTTGATATATGTTTAATTTTTGTTAATTTTGAAACTTATTTCAATTAATTATTTTGCACTTTCCTTCATGTAAGTAATTTATAAACACGATTTGTTTGTATGTTAAGTTAGTTCACTAGTTTTTATGCGTAAATTTGTTTAAAGAGAAGACTTTACTGGTTTAAGATATATCTATGTACTGTCTGTCTTCCTTATAAATAATAATAAAACAAATAACTAAATAGAGAAAGTCAAGCTTGTAAATGATAGAAAAGACGGATAGTGCACTGCAGATGTAGCCTGAAAATATTATGTCCACGTTACCCATTTTATTATTTATAGCCTCATTATAAATTTTATTCAATATTGTTTCAGAGTAAAGTAAAGTAAAGTAAAGTAAAAATGTTATTTATTGACATAATAGTAGATGTAACAGACATTATGAGTCCATAGGCTCCTGAACTAGTTTTAAAACTGTGTTTCAGGAGCCAGTGGCTTCTCCAACTAATATTATCAGATAATTATGTCAAAGTAACATAGCTAATAACTAATCTTAATTGTAGGTACAGAGAAAACAAATTAAATAAAAAACATGTAGAGCTATTGACTTCGAGCTTGTGGTTTCAAAGCTACATTGTGATGTCCTATACATTACAAGATGCATTTACATTATACAAGTACTGTGTAACTTAGTGTTAAAGATGAATTATTTGCTATGAATATCAAGCTTAAGTATATTTAATTTTAAATTATGTTAGGTGTTTAATGGTGCATGAGAATGAATAGGAAAAATGTGTGAGATTTAGAAATAGAAATTATTTTATTTGTTAATAAACTACATAGGTACGTATGTGTATGTGTATGATGTATATAGTAGGTACTTTAACATCTGCCTATGATCATTTCCACTTCATTTGAGATTGCTGAACCTACGAGTACTTAAATTATGTAAGACTACCTTCATGTTTACTTTTTTAAATAAAGATAATGAATGCAAGCTAATAAAGTTGATCCTTTAGCTTCGTGCTGTTATTCCAGATCTTGAATTAACTACATCTATGCACCACAATAACACCAGCCTAAGACAGTCCACTATTGAACCAAGGACTCCTCTACTAAGTGCCTCATTGGTTCTTATTATGACCCCCACGCTGGATATGAGGGTTGGGATCGCAGACACAGCTTTCTTCGCACCGCCGATGCTTTGGAAAAATGGAATGGAAAAGCAGGTATAGGTAAAATACTACTGCCACGGGGATAAGAAGGAGCATGAGCAACTAGACTAGTACTAGGTCGCGCCCGTGGCGAATCATGACAGTCATATATGTACATTAACAAATAAATACAGTGGATGAATTCCTTAAGGATAAAACCTCTAAAAGTACATACTAGGAATATCACTATTTTATGACAATTGTCTAATTAGAGCTTAGATTTTAATAATGCATTGTATGACATAAGTGGGTATATTATATCATTGTTTAACACGAATTTTGACATTTATATCTGCTGTAAATGGACATTTATGTTTAAAAAATTTATCTTATTTTATTTTTATTTCGACATACATTTTAATTAAATTTTTAATATTTCTGACATAATAATTATGATAAACCTACTTATAGGTGATGAATTGTGTATCCTCTTCTGTATCTTAACTAACATATGCTTGAGGACTAAATTAATGTAAAATTGTAGACCATTTATTTGTACTTGCTTAAGAACTCTAACTTAGAATGTTGCAACGCCCTTACAGGGTTCATGTAGATTCTACCTAAAAATGTTAACACCTTATAATGGACATGAATGCAATAAATATATAAATAAATAAAAAAATCTTTTATGGTACGGGAAACACTAGCTTTTGGCCGACTTCGTCCAGAAAATTATATTATTAGGATTCGATTGATTTTTGCTAAATTGCAACAACAGATATAGATAGACTGAGCTTCCAAACTCCCCGTATCGTATTTGATTTCCCTGCTTTTAATCAGTTTTCTGTTAACATTATCATAACACTGCTCGTATTGTATTGTTTAACATGATGTGTTTTAGTTAAATAATTTAATACTAGCCGCAATTTTGCTAAGATTTTATTCGGCCTTGTTCCTGCTACATCACTAAGTAGGAAGTTGGTTAAAAATTAAGCTCCTAAGCTTTACCGCAACCTTCAATACTATGTACGCGTGGGGGACCATTTCGATGAGAAATGAAAACCCTCCTCGAATACTTATTTGTAGATTCTCTGCGATCCACCAATTTTGGTTGCTCACGTTAATTAATTATGAAGGTTTATTTACACGCTTACCTTTCTAAATTGTCTAAATTGAACTAACATTATTGTTACAAGTTTTCGTCGTATGTAAATACGTAGACACTCAATAATTTAATTTTAAAAAACCGACAGCGAAATTGTTTATTATTTGCACTGTTTTTTGAGTTTCCGGGACTAACACTAATCCCTCGAAAATAAAATTTATAAATACAAAGACTAAAAAAAACCGACGTCGTATTTCTTATTGATTTGCATTGTTTTTTGAGTTTCCAGAACAAATAGTAATTCCCTTGTGTATAAAATGCATTAGGGACCTCCCCGCGAGCATACTCAATAAAAAAACCGTTCAATACTCTACTTCAACCGTTCAGTACTAATACTCAATAAAAGAAACGTTAGAGTACAATATTCCGATTTAAATTTTATTTAATGACACAAAGTAACTAGGTACTTCTAGATGATCGTGAAAAGCCAAAACAAAATACCTAGACTTCAGAAACCCTAAGGTAAAAAATAAACGAAAAGGCGATACATTTTGAGTCAGCTCGCGATTCTTCCCTAATAACATTAGAAGGACTGAAGGGCCCAGGTAATTGGTAAATTGAATTCCCCCCGTACTTTCTTAGGTTGGATGTAATGGTATTGATGAGAAGTGCGGTAGGCTCTTATTGGTCCTCTATCCTGTAGGTTAGTCTTGTGTAGTTCAGGAAGGATGTACTAAAAATTCATCATTTTATTCACAAAGATCATTACAATCAATTAATATAAAATGTATGTATTATCATATTTATCATGGACCAATAAAACCATTCATCTATGGTATTATATACAAGCATACATTTAGAATGTAGCCTAATTTAAACAATAAGCAAAATTTTTATGAGGTCTTCGCCCCCGGCTTAGAATTTAAAGAAGGGTTTGATAATTTACACATTACGTCCAACAAGAAACCAAAACATAGATAATGCAATGTTGTCTATTTTTGTGAAAATGGTGATTGAATTTGTGATGTTGTCATGGTTGTCGTATCTGCTTTGTAAAATATGAAAATAAAACGGAATGTTTTTCTCCAGCAAAGAAACGAAATAATTCAATTAATTGCTAAAGGTACATTCAATGGATAATATAATATTTAATGCTTCGTGTGCATGACACACGATGACACGACAGACGTGTTCGCTTTTTCTATGGAAATGTTTTTTCCATTCACTGATGTGTCCTTTAGTAAGGTAGGTACCCTACTGAAGTTGCGGGCTAGTAATTAATAAAAAAAAAATCTAATAAAATGTTAACCCCTCTTGGACACTGAACAAAATCTATAACTATCATAGACCCCAATAATAAATGGCATGATCAAGAGGAATAGTGGGTACAAATGGGCTGAAATAATGTTAAGTTAAAAAGAGCACTGAAAATTTCCTATCTCTATTGACTCTACATTTCAATGATAACAACCAAACAACAACGAAAAGCGAAGTCCAAAAGATGTAGAAAGTTATATTGGGTAACATACTTTAAAATAAGATTTTATATTTGAAAAAATGCTTTTTATAAAGCGGTTTTTAATGCATTGTCATCCAAACTAAACGTGCACACAAAATTTCAGCTCAATCGGTTGAAGATATCTGCTTCAAAATTGAGTTGCAAGATTCCCCCCTACAAACATAGTTACATACATTGGAAGTTAAATTAAAGCTTGTAAAAACTGCTGTCATGTGGTTGTTCTGTGAGAGGTACTTGATTTAATACCTATCATCATTAATTTAACTCCACTTTTCACTCACTCGCTCCTTTTTACGCTGGAGATACTTTTGAAGGAGCCTTCATAACCTACTTTAAACAAGTCTCCACAATCTAAAATCAATGAACTATAACTGTCCAATCTCCTATTACCTGAACACAGGCCAAGACACGTACCGACGTCATAGTTTAGCATGTCAAAGGCAACAGACGGATCAGCTATCAGGTGAGATTCTAGGTAAATCGATAACTTCGTTACCGAGAGAATTGAAGACGTTTGAAGCGGTCAAATGCAGACCAGTGGTTTATTCTGATGAATTTCTCGATACTTGATCCAACAACATATTATGTACATCTCTATTATTGAAGTGTAAAGTGGTGATAGGGTTAAGTTATCAGGTACTTATTGGATTATACAAATGTAAAAGCCATAATTTTATGAAAACTTTATATCTTACTTCGGTGAATCAGCGATAAAAAGTGGTTTTTGATTAATAATCGCACCATTTGCCCCAAAACTACCAAGACTTCAAAATTCCTGACTTTTATTTGACTTTCTCCTACTTTTTTCTTGACTTTTTGTCTACACATCTAACAATCAGGAATCAAAATCATAATCTTTGGCCACAAAGGAGGCCAGACGAAAAACGGGGTCGAAGAGTCTCAGGGAGGCATCAAACCCGTCCACGCCTACAGAAAAGCTGAAACAAAGCTGTCAACCGCGAAAAGTCCAGCGCCGGGACTTCAAGGAGCTGGTTAGGGCCAGGTTAGGCAGGGGAACAATGCACAATATAATCCCATGCAAGATGTCAGAGCCGATCTCAGTTCCACTCAGAATTAGAATTACATAATACTCTTTGGTCCACAAAACAACTTGGCAAACCAAACTAGTAGTTACATAATTATAACAAAACCTGAAAGCCTGAAAGACCATCCTCAGCATAAGTTTGACCCTTTGACGCGTTTGACGACACAGTTAGCAAAGTATGCCAAAACTTGATCCATTCCTCTGTGTAGCTCCAAATCCAAAGCCTGGTTCTCGTATTCAGAAGTATCCACCATCTGTAATCTTGCCTGAGAAAATTAGAAATCATCTAATACCCAATACTCAAAGGACTCGCGGCGTTCGATAAAGAAAACAAAGCCCCGGTGGGCGGACGAAAAATATAATTGTAATTAGAGTAAGGCAGTCGACGTTACATGGCGTGGCATATCCACTTTTAATTGGCTCATACTATTAAATAGGTATTTACGGTAAATACTTAGATATTACCTACGAACGGTATGTATTTAAGTTGCCAAAACACGTGCAAAATTATTTTTTAAGGAACTCACATTTTTCGGGATGTAATATCCAATGGGTTGGCTCTATTTGACGTTAGTTACGAGACGTAATCGTTACGTCTCCTATTTCCATAAAATTTGGTACAGCGCCTCTATCGTGCGGACAGGGAACTAGGCAAATTCCCACATACACACACAAACACAAACTTATTCTACATCAATTGCTTAGGCATTTCAATGGCAATGACCTGCTGCATTGTAAGCAATTTGGGTTTACTCGCGGCAGGTCAACTACTGATGCTGGTGTAGAGTTAGTATCGCATATTTTTGATGCTTGGGAGAAGTCGCAAGACGCTTTAGGCGTTTTTTGCGACTTGTCAAAAGCGTTCGATTGCGTACACCATGAAACATTAATCAGGAAACTACATCACTATGGAATAAGAAACACCTCTTTGGATCTTCTTACATCTTATTTGAGTGATAGGATACAAAGAGTTGACATTAATGGGAAACGGTCTTCGGGGTCTGTAGTTACAATGGGTGTACCACAGGGTTCTATCCTTGGTCCTTTCCTATTCTTAGTTTATATTAACGACCTGCCTAATCTTCCTATCCTAATCTATATAGCCTAATCTTAAATGGATACTGAGACATTATTAGTCTTGTCCCACAGACTGTCCAATCAAACAAAACAGAAGACGTTTATGATGATTTGACCGACGTGTCGACAACCCCTAGTAGTTTGTTTGTAATATTCCTAAGTTCACATCCTATAGTTTCCTTTGCCACCTCGAAAAACATTCGACACAACACTCAACAAAGATAATTTAATCTAACTACTAGGAAGTAGTTTGATTATAATATTCATAAGAAAGTAAATTCACATCCCTCGTCCTTTGCAATTTTCCACCTGTCCTAGAACAATGTGCCAGAGTAAAGTACGTGAACTGTAGAGTCCGGGAGCCCCAGGGCGGAAGTAATGACGAGGGTAGTAATCGATGTGATCAAATGTGCTTTATAAATGTTTTCTAGTGGAAAATAAATGAAGTCTAACAAGTGAGAGTTTATTCCAAGGGAATGGAAGAGGGGAGGTAGGCCTTTGTGGTGGAAATCTGAAGGTAATATGAAAAAAATGTAAGTTTTTTTTTAAATCTAACAATGGTGATGGTTTCTGAAGGTACTGAATTGGTCTCATCTAGTTAAATCTACTTAGGTGTACTTACTTAGAAAGATACGAGTCCTTTATCTAACAGTATCATAGCAGACTCATACGTTATTTGAATTCTACTCTGACTTGCTATGCTAGTCTGCCCGACAGTGGGAATATCTAGGTGGGTGACAACAAGAATAATTCTTCAATGGGTCATTTTAATAACGTTGTCCCCCATTAGGGGACACTGTAAATGACTTGAATTTTTAACATAAATGGAATGAATTTTTAAATAATAATCCTAGTCTCCCCAAGTGTGGTATATCAAGGAGGAGGACAGCGCGAATAATCCCCACAATTAGTTACCACGCATTCGTAAAACGACTTCCGAATACAAAATGGAATTAAATAAATTACTAAGCAATAACTAATTGGTCCGATTATTGGAAAATTTATTTGAAAAATTAGTTTATTGCTACTCAAACGGAATTAGTTAATACAGAAGTATACCTAGGTAATATAAATCATTTCTGAGTACTCAAATGACACCGATTCTCACACTAGGCTGGGCCAGTATCGTGAGAACCAATACGATTAACAGGTAAGGAGTAAAAAGCATCAAATAACTGTCGAACCTAAGCCTGCCCTAAACCTGCTAAGTTAAACAAAATAAAATTTAGAGAAAAAAATTATACCGAGAGGAAAAAATTAAAAATAAAATCAGAGAGTAACTACACTAACTAAAAATTTAAAAATACTTGCTACCTGAAGATTTTTTGCAGCAGTCTGCCGTTAGCTCAATTGTAAATACTAGTTATAATTTATTTCTATTACTTAGTTGACTGTAACTTTTTTGTGAATAAAGATAAAAAGAAAAAAATACTACATAATTGTTGTTAAAAATCTCGCGATAAAGACATCAAAGTTTTCTAATATTTCACTCATGTCATTGACAGTTGATAGGGAGAAATATACCAAAGTGTGTAACAGGGCCCTAAACAAACACGTGTAATGGTTTGGCCGCCATGTTGTTCCACAAACCGTGTCAAACACAAACCGGGTCGGATTATCCGGGGGCAAAACCGAATGTAATAATTCTGATGCCTAGTGCATAAGTTAAGTATGGTGGAGGTAAAAAGTAGGGCAAGATGAGTCTCAACAGAGCCTCGAAAACTGAAACGCAACTCAAGTCGTGATTTTTGACAGTTTCTAATGAAAATCTGACAAAAAAATCTGTGACTTGAGATAAACCTAGTGATCTGAGCGTCAAGTAAACTATACCAACCTAAGAAGTCTCAAATTTGGGTAATTACCAAATTATTTATTCCGCTGTTTTCACGCATTGGCTGAGAAAAGAAAATGGTGGGAAAGATCTCTAAGAAATTTATGACGGAAGATGAGAAAAGACTAAGTAGCCTACTTATAATGTAGTTATGATGAAAAAAGGTCACTTGTAGAATTACGTAACTGTTACGCGTGGATTTGTATCCTCTTCTCGCCGCTGCTACGATATGCAAATACGAGAGCTTGTGGCTATGAATAAGGTTAAGTTCACATGCAACGCGCTTGACGCGCGTCGTCGGAACCAATATCTAGTAAATAAATAATAATAAATAAATAAATAATGCTAGACAATTCACACATCATTAACTAGCCCCAAGCTAAGCAGAACTTGAGTTAAGGATACTAGTTATATACTACTTTAATACACTTCGTAGATAGATATTTATTATTTAACATAGAAAACATCCAGAACACTGAACAAATAATATATAATTAGTTAGTTGTTTTATTACTTACACTTAGATTACAAATAAAATGAAAACGAATGTGAGTACCAAGACAAACCTCACAAGGTTTATATGGTACAAATAATAAGATATGTTGTTATTGTAATGAATAAACAAAAAAAAATATCTGCCTAACGTACAAACATTTGTCCCGAGGCGGGAATCGAACCCGCAACCTCCTGCATCGCAGGCGGACCTTCGCCCGCTGCGCCAAAGAGGTAGTATAACAGAGTCCTATGAAATCTGTTAAAAGGTAGGTCAAAATAACTGTAGAATTAGATATCTCATTAATTACACATTTACACAAACGCGGGGCGTGGCTAGGTAACGCAAGCGAATAAATTTGAACCGTTATCTTACCAGGTTCTTATCAAATCAGTCCCATATCGATCAAGAGGAAGTGGAAGCGTCGTGACACAGATCGCAATCCATTAGGTGGGACAGTCGGGAATGACACCCGTGTATAGGACCTTTACCATGCCGTTGATGTATCGGGTGATTGGGCCCAATTCAACCCACTGGCTTTGAAAGGAAACCGATGGAACAATTTAGGAAGATTACATGCATTGTTCATTAGGAGTTGAAAGTTCGGAAACATTGTTGTTTAACTTTTCCGTTGATTCAAAAGGACAGATTCTGAAAAAGACAGAAAGATTAATTTTACCAGTCTCTTAGAAGGAACTGTATGACTTATTGTGTGCTGATCAGTTAGTGTACCTACTTACATAGTAGTTTACTTAAGTTTTGTGTATTTGATAGTGAGCTTTTCGACACTTCGTTAGTTTAATTTAGGTACATACCGAAGCGACAGAAATCAAAAATATCACTTGGTTTCCATGGCTGTATTTCATTTTAAGCATTTAACCTTTTCTAAGTGTTTATTAGAGTTTTTGATTCTCTCTCTACTCTACTACACAATCAAGGACAGTTCGGCTGTGCTTGATGATTGAATGTATTTTAAGGAGAAGAATCTGTAATTCCCTAAACTGCTTTTTTGAGCAACGAGAGTAAAAGTGGATGCGGAATTTTCTAAAAAAAACAGGATTTACATTCAAATGCCGATAAAACTTTTTGACTTGAACTTTAAACAAATTTTGTAAGGCTTAGTTCTAAAATCTGAATTTAAATCTAAATATGACTCGTTCGCTAAAGTTCCATTGAAAACAATTAAAAAAACACTTCAGCTTCCGCTGACCATCAAAAACAAAACCCAATAGCAACTTTATAGCAGCCATAAAAGTCTTGGAGATTGTCAATCGATGGTCTTAATTTGATTAATTTTGTCAATTATTCGGGAAACAATTAGCGAGATGGGATAGGACAGTGGCTTTAGGAAATTGCTCTCGAGTTGATGGAACAAAGATGATGTAAGTAGGTACCTATTAAGGGTATTTACACGACCCTGAGTCTGAACCTCTTGCTGGATATCGGGGGAGGGTGAAATAGGGTAGTCTTGAGGTTTTTCGTTTTTAGAATGAGGAAAGACTTAATTTGTAATGTAAGAATGTAAAAGTAATAAGAAATTGTTTTTAAAATTCTAGGTCCTTAAGACATAAAGTGTATGTTCCGATGACAAAAAATTGACACTCGTTTTCAAATCGTGCGTCTAGACATCCTTTACCTAACAACTAGGTTTTAATGCGCGTGCGTTAGCGCTCATCAGCTGAACTCTCTTTAAATATAATCGCGTTAGCAACCTAGGGGCTAAGTACACACAGAAGTCTATTAACGCTTTGCGTGTCCAATATAATAACATCTTTAGAATGCTGCTGGGGCTGCCTCCTTACTGCAGTGCTTCAGAAATACGACTTCGCGGCGATTATGCGCAACCGAGCAACATCAATCATGCGCTGAGTGAGAGGTAGTAGCAACAGCGCTCGGAAAATAATATTAGAAAAGTAAGATTGTCCAATTCTTCACCACTGGGTGGAACTCCACCACTGGAACACAGTTATGATATAAATTTAGGTATATTATCCATACTTAAATTTTGTTGACCCTTATTTTGTCTATGGACCATTGTTGTCTGACAATAAGTTATTAAATTGAAAAATAAAGTTACATTTGATCTTAGCCTACATACTCGTAGTAAGCAGGCATCTTAGCATGGCGTTTTTGGACTAGGCTAGAATAAAGACCATTGCGTAAATTAATGAAGTCGAAGGAATAACTTTCTATTTTTTTACGTATAATATTAATAAATAATAATATCGATGACGATTTGATATTATTTTACTTTGGTCTATTCTACTCCAGATAAATAATCGATTTGGACTACTGACTGCGCTTTACTCGCTAGTAGGTATTTTGCTTTTGAAGCAAAACGCTTTAAGACGAAGAACGTAGTAAGTAGAGTGAAACTGTTATTATAGTTATCTGGATATCTAAGAATCCTGCCCCGTTGGGTCTAGCGGTCAGCTTGTTCAACCAGTGATTATGAGGTCAACCGGTGATTATGTCCTGGGTTTGAATCCCGGGTCGGCCCAATACTTGTTATTGGGGTGTTTCTAGCATGGAACATCCACAGTAGCAACCCGGAGTCAGGAAGTTGGCGGCGTTACACCCCCGTGCCTCGGAGAGCACGTTAAGCCGTTGGTCCTGCGCCTGACCTCTCCCCGGTCGTGTCGATCTGTCGTCTCATTGGATTATGAGAGCGATGGAATAGAGAGTGCACCTGTGTTTGTGCACACACTTATGCATATGTCCTGCGCATCTGGCTAGTCTCCGATGAGACTGGCCGACATGGTCGAAATTCGGGTAGGAGGACATTAATATAATCCTGCTTAGTCCTTCTATAAGAGTTTTTATTAGCCCAAAATAATAAGTATTTCAAGAAATTTTTCCTTGAACTAAAAGAGAACCTTGAAAAATCAAAACCTTGCAACTAAATACATTAATGTTTTGGCTTGTCTTTGTTCAAAACAAAATCTTAGCCAAAACTATGTAGCATTCTGCCAGCAACCCCAAGGATGCTCAAAACAAACTATCGAAACATCCGATGGCTGATAATGTACGATGGTACCTCCCCTTCCTTCTAATGTCGTCGGTACGAATATAAAGTGTCTGTAAGTAGGTGAATTCTGCAATGTACCAACCTCGGTTGGAAAAGCGACGCAAAATATTCCGTTCTGCAGTTATTCTGGTACAATTTTCTAGCAAAGGATACGTAAAATTTGAAATTATTATAAGACTGGTTTTGATTTATTAGATTGTTTGCAACTGTCTGCTGCTGGCTCAATTGTTTCAATTGTAAATAGTTCTAATTTATTTCTAGGTTAATTGGAAAAAACACTTTTTAACTATCATAGTGTGCGTGCGTCGGCATTTTGTTAACTGACGGATTCAAAGACAATTCCAAACTTTTTGGTGTCAGGGCGTATCTAACGATTTAAATCTTTGATCGGTGGTAGTGCCCATAACCTCTACGCTGGGCATGCGGATTATGGATCGCAGTTAGGTGGGTAAAATTGTGCTGCAAGAGGCCCCGGTGGATGTCCCTTAGTCTTACGACACCCGCGGGAAGAGTTGGGGTGTTGCAAATTCTAAGCCGGCATAGCACGGGTAATATTTTAATTTAACCTCATGTAGATAATAAATGTGGCAATAAAAAAAAATAAGCTGTAATGTGTGTATGCCTTCAAGAAAATCACTGTTCAAATCATTCGCCATCAAATTAGATATGTGAAGGGAGTCATTCCGACCCTTTTGTTCAACAATATTTTTTGAAATTCATCCATGTTGCTTTTTTTATCTATTACAAACCTACCAACAGTAATGAAAATAAAACTTCATTCTCAAAAAATAAAGCGCAAAGTTAGCATCCACGTTATCTTTATTCCTTTCAAAATTTCCTTATCAATATCCCTTTCACGATCATATTTCATTGGAAGAAAGTCCAGTTTCAGTAAAGTGTCCCATTCGAATTTACTGACCATACGTGTATCCTGTTCTTGGATAGGTGCAGTGGATTATAGCACTTCTGCAGATAAGGTAGAGTAGAAAATTCTTTAGAAGCCTCGTTTTGTAAAATTAGAGTGGAATTTTCAATCTACACGCTACAGCTTTTGTTCATCTAGGAGTAAACGGACGGTCAACAAGCGGCAAGTACTTGATTAACTTGACAAAAACTCTTTACCACAAGCCCCTAAGCATACCAATAATTAGATATCCACTAATATTATAAATTCGAAAGTAACTCTGTACTTAAGTCTATCTGTCTGTCTGTTATCCTTTTCACGCCCAAACGGCTCAACAAATCTCAATGGAATTTTGCAGACTACTTTCTATCTCGGAAAAGTCATGAGAAGCCATGGCAGCGGCTAGTATTAAATGGCATACCAATAATTAGATATCATATAAACAGACAGACAAGATGATGAAAGCCGATAATCTGAGGCCTATGTCCAGCAGTGAACTGATATGATAAAGGCTGTTGATGTGACAGACAGACAGAAACGGCCACTATCTCTACGTTCTATGGATACGCTTTTACCAGATGATCAAAACCGGGGGCAAAAGCTAGTGTTAAGTACACAGCCAATGATTCGCTGTGTATCCGCCTAACACTAGGTTTCGCTAGCAAAATAAACAGCTAATCTTTAGTTTAAGAAAATCAAAGATTCCCTGTTTATAACAAACTCCCAATCAGCCAGTAGCTAATCGCAATAGACGTAATTAGCCATTTAGACGTACAATCTAGCCGCAGATTGATTCGGCTTTGCGAGAGACTAATGAGCCATTACTCCAACAAATGTACCCACGGATAATTACGATAGCAATCTATGAAGTACGGAACCAATGGAGTTCGGCAACTGGAGACGAGATCACGTTTCTATAATATTTTAAGCCTAGATTTACCTATTCTGAGACTTTAGCTCTAATGCTAACTGATAGCAACACATTATACAAGACCGTAGTACCCGCGGTTTCAAAGCTAATTAGTAATTGCGATTGAAATTAACGCAGTAATATTTAATAAAAAAACCTTTATTTACAAAGAACATTGGGTGTAGTCTCAGTCCGGTTACATTTAATTGAACCGGACTACTGAGTCGCTCGACGTATCAGTAGTAGTTATTTCGGTACACTAGTACCTATTTACAAATTAATGCAGTAAGTACAAAACTAACGGGCTTTAAACATACAGCGAGTCTAGCGCGGGCGCAAGTGCAGGCGCGAAATATCGAACATATGAAACCTTGCGATACTGAAGGCGCGACGGGCTTGAGCGGTAAACACGGGTAATTTTCCAACGCGCCTACGCTAGGTATCCGAACTATGGTCAACCACCATCAACCAACACGTTAATTGGCCTCAAATCCATGGAGTTGAGCAACCAGCTACAAGATCACTTTACTTGTTTAGTATAGTTCTAATGTGAGAAAATAACAGCTTATCGTCAACATTAAGTGTTGCCATCGCAACAAAAACTCCAAAACAAGGTTTTTCTACACAAACCCAAGTCAAGCTTTTGAGTACGAGTGCCTACGTAAAACAAAGTTGCATGCAGATCCATGGACATTCAATGTAAATCATGGACTGTTCCCAAGCAGGTGCTTCTTGGCCTCTTAAAATCTCCGAAAGATGATGTAGGTGGAATCACATTGATTCAACCTCATGAGAATCAACCACACACTCACTCAGGTGCTACAAAATAATATAATATGAAATCTAAAATAACAAAACTAACCATAACCACGTACGTGTAAGAGTATAAAACATCGTCACGAACTCAGAACGTCACAATATAAATGTAGCACCGCACTCGCCCCGGGCGGATCATTTCCAAAGAGCCCGGAATAAAAATGTATCCCTTCTGTAAGGCGATATTAGCCCCGCGCTGAACATGCGTGCGGAATTTCTATTAGGTACCTAACAGGGCGTTTTGCTTTATGCTATGGGAGATATGGGGAGGTATTTTGACGAGCATTTTCTTCTACAGAGTGATTAAAAAAACCTTTTACTATTGATGTGGATAAAAAAATCGCATTGGTCACGTGACATGCGATGAATCGTGTTGACAAACGTCATCTGTTATGATGGAGCGATCACTTGTTTGATCGTGCAACAAAATAGTGTCGTTTGCTGGATTGGTAGGTACGGCACAGACTATTGGAGGTGGAAATGAAAAAGAAAAGAAAATCGAAAAATAAAACGACAAAAATTTTACGATGTTATGAACGGGATGAAAATTGTCCTCTGATGTAGAGACGAGATATGCCAGAAGCACTGCACATTTTATTCCTGCAAGGATCTCATCAGGAGAAACTGACTCGATTTCATGATTCAGGGATCTCATCAGTTTTCCCTGAAGAATAGGTAATTTAGTACCGAATGTTGTATAAGGCTATGTAATATGGCATTTATATCTATCATTTTTTTAGATATACGTGAGAAACAGGAAGAGGAAAGAGTTCCAAAACCATCCAGACATGTGGGCTGACTCGTCAAGTTTAAGCCAAGACCAGGCCAGTATAAGGTAACCTGCCTTTAGAATAAATATTTTATAAAAGACAATCATGCTCTATAAAATGTTCGAACGTATGTTTCCACCAGCTCTCATTTCAGTTCTTGTGAGCCGCGGACAAAACGAGATGAAAGGGATTGTTCGACGATAACAACGGGGCATATCAACACCTATTCATTTTAGCGGTGAAGGAATCGTAGGCAATCCTGCGGTTTTGACAGCTCTACAGAATTTTAGATCTTTTCTAAATTGAGAGGTAGGTTTTACACTGAGTATTGACGAATAAAATCTGAACATAAGACACAACACCTATTCATTTAGGGATGAATTAATCGTGGGGTATCCTGCGGTTTTGTCAGCTCTAGATTTTCCTGTTTTGGTACAGAGTAGGTATGGCCAAATTAAATATGAACAAACCTACTGAAGGCATTATCAACACAACACCGATTCATTTCAGCGATGAAGGAATTGTGGGGAATTCTCCGGTTAGCTATGGAGAATTTTCGAGTTTTCCTGAAATGGTACTAAGTGTAGACAGTAAAATAATGTACAAAATGCGAAAAGGCTGGTCTTTAATAGGATTTTCAGGTACACATGAAAGTGATAAGCTGACTTCTTCCAATCTTAGAAGGTATCATTTATTTCGTAGATGACAAGAGGTCCATCAATTTGTGTGGAGGAAAATGGACATGTTAATAGGTGCTGGTAAAAAAAACCATTTGTCTTTGAAAGGCCTCTAGGTACCTACGTCATATTAAACATCTCTCAATTGTATCTTTTTTCCTAAAATGGTGTCATAAAAAAATCTGGTACCGGTTTTTTAAGAGAATGACAGTTACACTTTGCAGACACATGAAATGTCACATACATAATCCAAAATATCGTCCATCCCCGAATAAAAGGCCGGTGAAATTCATCAGTTTTCAATTACCTCAGTCTATTGGACCGTTTGTCTAAAATAGATTATTCTGGGTGGCTGGCCAATTTAAAAAATACTGGTTTATTAAAACGTTCAGTCGTTTATTTGGGGTAGACCGGAGTCATACAGTACCCGGCGATAAATAATGCACATCGATCTGTGGAAAGAGACAATCGGTTAATTTCGGCTTCGTAGAACGTTATCTCTGTCGCACACTACCTATACGACTGACGAAACATCACTGTCAGTCGTTGTTCAAGTGCGGTAGAGAACGGTCGCGTCCAATTCAAAATATATATTGAGAGTTGTTAACACCCCCAAATTTAAATAATTTAAAGTTGTACTATGGCATCTTTAAGAAAAAGAGGGAAACCTTGCTGTAATTTTTCAAAATAATAAAATACGTAAACATAATGTTTCAACAGCTCCTAATAGATACCGGACTGTTTGTATTTCGTGCGACAGAGATAACGCTCTATGAAGCCGAAATTAGCCGATTGTTTCTTTCCAAAGATCGATGTGCATTATTTATCGCCGGGTACTGTACTTACGATAAACACCTATGACATGGTAGACAATATTTTTGACCTATTACTAACTATTATTTGAGTATATTTTTGGTGTTAGCACCTACTTCTATTTGGCTGTAATGTAATAATATATTTTTAACAATAAATGACTGATTGAACTATAAATTAATATTTGTATTTGTCAACTGTACAAAACACAGCAAAAAAAGTTTATCACACCAAAATGGCTACCACCAGCGTATGTTGCAAGATCTCGGGGTGAAATCACTGCCAGCGCTGTTGGTCATTCTTTTCCACCTAAGATTGGAGTCCGTCTTTGGCCATGATTCACATAATATTCAAATCTTTCATACCTACCTACCATTACAGACGTACAAAACATTAACAGAGTGGTGACCAGGATTGTACGTAGATATTTCGGGTTCGTGCTAGGTCATTATGGGTTGGTTGAAACGACATCGACAGGGCCTTTGATGTGAGAAACACAAGACTAAAGAGGCTGGCAGATACGAAAGGCTTATGCCCAGCAGTGGGTAATCCAAGCTGAACCTGGTTAATAATGATGACCTACTAACATGATGGTTTATCCCCAGAGAGAATCCATCCTAATCAATATCAAGAAACCTGAGCTGAGAGCAGTGAGATCAGAATACACCACAACTACCCTTAGCCGTAGAACCTACTCGGCAATATCGTCAGTAGGTACCAAAATTCTCAAATTTCGAAACTCAATCAGAATATTCAGAATATCAACGTTAAGCCGATACCTTAGAGATTATGGCAATAAGCTCCTTCATAGCTTTGACGACTGTCAAGGAGCTGCAGATGAGGAACTTAAATCCCTTGGTTCTCGAGATGTGGTAACTAAATTTAATGAAAAGAATCGTTACGTCACTAGCGACCAGTTACTTTTATAGGTGAAAAATTCCCTTGAACCTGGCAAACAGTAGACGGCGTTTGCCGGGATGACAGACGTCACCTACATATTGTGATCTTTCTGTTCTTTTGTGAAAACGACCAGTTGCATCAGCGAAAAATTCTTGATGGGCTGGAAATGCTAATAATAGCACAGAATAACAATATACCTAGCTACAATTCTGCTACGCGTCTGTGGCTTAAGGTGTTCACCACCGTCAACAAAACTTACCTTTGTGTTAACTCGGCCAACTTGTGGACAGACAAAACGGCTTATTCCCAGAGGTTTATGATTCTATTGTTCTTTATTTCGTAGGGTCCATGAAAGATATATTTATAATTTTAAATGTTCATACATGAACTCCGAATGGGTCCATGAGATTTAACTAACTTAGGTACGTTCAGTAAAAACAATACAAGAGGGTATTTCGTTAGGCAGCGAGTCTTCATGTCAAAGCGAGACTACAGGTTTAAGCGAGACTTGGGAAGTTTTTTGAAAACAATGGAGTTGTGGACCTCTGGGAATAAACCGACGAAACGTTTTTTGTATGGCCCGTTTGCACAGCCTTAAACTCCTTTACAGCCTTTGATTGTGAATCATTCCGAGTAACGTTCAAATGGCGCTTCAAATCGCCGTAATGGCGTACGGAGTGTTCTTTGAATTCCAACAATATTTATAGTGGTGACATCTTGGAATTTAATTATTTTCTAGGTAATTCCGGGAGCCATGTTAATGAAGACGTTACGGAATTCCTGGGAGCTCATTTGATAGTAAGATTCGCGGAAGCTGAAACTACTTTGGATTAAAATAAATTTTGTTGTGAGTACATAGAATATTACTTCGGTGCTTTGACGACCTTTCTGGCGCAGCGGGCGAAACTCCGCCTGCGACGCAGAAGGTTGCGGGTTCGATTCCCGCTCGGGACAAATGATTGTACGATCTGCAAATATTTGTTCCGGGTGTTGTGGGTATCTAATATGCATAATAAAAAATATTTATCTATGTTATGTATTGTATTATGTATATCAGTTGTATCCAGCCAGTAACCCATAACACAAGCTCTGCTTAGCTTGGATCTAGATAATACTGTTTGAATTGTCCAGCATTATTTCTTTATTTTATGTATGTCGTTTTGTTATTGTGTCCAATAGAAAATTGTTTTGTGAGAAATTGGAGTATTGACAGTACGTAGACATTGTTATGTTGAGAGACGTACCTATACCAGGGAATAATACAATATTATTACTAACTATATCTTCTACCATAGCAAAATATCTAATGAGCTTGGGGCTAGATACTGTGTGAATAATCCAGCATATTATATACGCCAATTAGTTAGTCCACAGTTGGACATAGTCCTCCCCTAATGAGCGCGATAGCACCCTATCTTCACCTTGCCGCATCCAGCATCTGCCTACAGTCTTTTACAGGTTGTCATCCCACGCATATACCTAATACCTACTTTTTGTGAAAATTTGGAAGATGATTTTTTTTGGGAATAGACGGAAATACTCACAATATTCATGGTGAGCAACATTGATGAGAACAAGGTGCGAAATTAGAATTCCTATTCAGAATTCTTCGAAACAAGCCGAGCCAAATCGTTAACACGCATAAATTGTTACCTTATCAAAAACATAAAGATTAACCACCATCCCAAGTATCAATATCCCTGCTGATAATAAAGAATATTCAGTTTTATCTGTCGATAGAAATTGATGAAGAGGTTCATTTCGTTGATCATTAAGTTACTGGACGGCTTGGAACATCAAATTTCAAGCACCTACCAATGCCGTAGCTAACTAAATTTCACGGACGAACGGACCCTGTAGTCTGTGGTAAACACAGAGTATGATCATTCAGAAGACCAGCTTGAATCGTTACCTATTTTTTTAAAGAGGACAAGCACAAGCATTTATCATATGCATTCTACATGCGAAGACACAATAAATGGTTATTAGTAAATGTAAGTGGATTGATAAAGTGTGTAAAGCAGTTTGTTTTCCAAACAAAATGTGGTTTCTTCCCAACATTTTCACCTTGCATACCAAAACTGAATAAAAGTTTTTTGTGCGTGTGTAATTTCCGAGTTTGACGGCCAGTTTCTGTCTCAATCTTCAAGATCCATCGTTGGCCAGAACATCCATAAATCATCTGATGAGATAGACTTTTTTATTAATCTTTCCCTTCTTTTCTCTTTCCCCAACTATAATAAAATCACGCTAACCTGCCAAATCCTAATAATCGCATAGAGCATTCTTGACACACAAAAACCAAATGCATGCTCGAAAAAGTGTAGCTTCTGTATTTCACCTACTCCGCGTCCCAGCCACTGATACCCCGAGTTGGCTAACGTTTTAGGAGACTGTATTTAATCTAAATTGGGACATTTATAGGCGTATTGATGATACTGTTATTGTCTTTGATCGAGCGTCTATGATAGTAGGAAGCTCTCGGATAAAGCTTGGATTCACTAAATAAGGGATGGAAGATGCGGAAAACGGCTTATAAAATGGCTTCGGCATCGCTATATTGTTGCACCCTACAAAATGTTACATAGTTTTTCAACGAAAAGATATGTATCCTTTTCTTTTATGCCTCTTTATTGTCTATTTTGCAAGGATAGTTTTGACGACACATCATGTTCATACACCCCTATAAAGTGACATCAATCACAATTCACAACCACGACAAGCAAGCCTTGTGAATCAAGCTCGGATCAGTACCTATCTCAGAGATCTGTCTATTGCGTGAATCTGTCCGTGTTGGTAATAGGTTAATCTGTATATCAGATTGTATCAATGGAGCCATAAATACCTTTAATCCTAATTAGGAAGAATATTTAACCAAGCAGTTAAAAAGTAAATAAAAAATATAATAATGTCACGACTGTACCTAAGCACGTAGTAAAGTAACACTTTATCTCAGTTTTCGAAAGCACTCAGTTGACAGCCAAACTAGCAACTACTGAACAACTATGAAAGCGTCAAAACTAATTATTAATTGCACAAATCGTTCACAGAGATAGTTGGTACGTGAAGTGGTAAACTTTGTATTATAGATACTGTTATCGATCATACAAGCTCTCTATAACTACTAGTAAGATACTTACTTAGGTATATGGAATAGTTACAGTGGCAGTTGAGTTGACGACCTCTGTGGCGCAGCGGGCGAAGGTCCGCCACAACCACAAACGAAAGATATTACAAGAAACAGGAAGATTAAGGACCTACTAAAATGCTAGTGTCCCCTCAAATTATAGGTGGCTACATTAATAACAGCCTCGTACTTTCTCCTCAATGTTGGTACCTAGTTGTTTGAGCTCTAATTCTATATGTTTCTAAATTCCGATGCTCAAAACCATCTTGTTTTCACTAAGTTCATGTCCTACAAACAAAGTCCACTCTAGCGCTGCCCCTCGGGAATAGAATGAAGTTGGAAGGCAAAGTTTCTACCAGCCAAATTCAGTTCTCCACTAAAAGCTAGACCTAGATGATTCTCTGATATGACGGAGAGATTGAATTTAGGTTTTGAAAGTGGTTTATGAGGCGCAAAGTTGGGCTTTTAACGCGAAATATTGGCTAATGGAAAATAGATGGTTTGAAACAGAGCCTGGAGGCTTTGTTTTACTATAAAAGGCTCCTTGCATGAGCTTCATGAACTCTAATATATTTGTATTTTATTTTTACTATCCCACTGCTTCAATGCTTTCGTTGCTCGTGGTCCACCTGCGTGTTTTGTCTGGCTGGAGCACAGAGGAACAAAAAAATCCCGTGGTCCACCAACGGACCACCTGTGTAGTTTAATGAACCGCGCCCAAAGGACGTTTATTATTATTATTATTATTATGAATGATTCTCTCTTTTCATAATTAAAACCTATAAATTTAAATCATAAGTACATTATTATGTGGTACTTATGCGACTTAAGAAACTTTGTATATTTTTGGAATCTTTTTGCGTGGTGTTTTTGGAAATAATAAATTAAACTTCACCATTTTTGGCTAGTTGTGACATGAGTAACCTATATCCTTCGCGAATAAAAAAAATTGAAATCAATTTGAAACACAAAATTGAATCAAAGCTTACGCATAAGCAGGTGAATTTTAGATCCTCAGCGTTTGTTCTTAGACCTCTATAAATACAGTGGCATCAAGATTGCTGTCATACAAGACGACGGTATACCTAAATTGACAGCAATTACAACCACAATCACGACAACAATTTATACGGAATCATCTAGCCAGGGTGTGAATACAAACCGAACATTATTATGCGCACATGGAAACGAAACCCGAAAGGATTTTGCCAAGTGTGCGCATAATTTTCATATGTTTACATAATATTTCCTAACTGGACCTAAGTCAATATCAATACTCTTTTATTCTTGTCTGCTTTGAGCCCGTGGTTTTGCACACGTTTTTCCTGGATAAAAAGTCTGTTTTTCTGTCTTTAGATTGCCACGCGTTTTTCTTGGATAAAAGTGCCTATAAGTACTCTGTTCTAGAAATATTTACGGTCAGAAAATAAATATATGAATTAAAACTTTAAGGCCACAGCACGGTTACCACAGAAAACAAAAACATACTTCCACGTGGCATCTTTATTTATTTTCTTCTTTGTCGTATTCTTCACTGCTGAAGGTCGTGCCCGTCCTGGAAAGCTTTCACGGAGACGCTGATGAACCGCTTCTCTGTCATTATCTGCCTTTGACCTGTCTCAGAGCAGCAGGCAAAGTGAGTCCCGTTATTGCCTTAATTTGGTCATATCAGCGGATTGGCGAACGTCTTCTCGGTCTTTCCCCTCTATCTTTCCTAGTACAACCAGTTTTTCGAGGTTGTCTGGTTGATTTCGGGCGATGTGGCCAAAATATCTGAGGACTCGTTGGCTGTTAACAATCTGGTTCTGGTATTGAGTTAGTCGAGAATGGATCTGTTGGTTCATTGCTGTCCACGGTATGCGCAACATTCTGCTCCCACACCACATTTACAAAGCCTCGATCTTTTTTTGTCATAAAGGAATAATAAAGCGCTTTCTAAAAAAGTGTTTTCTTCTTTAGAAAGCGCTTTATTATTTCTTTTTCCTTAGAAATCAGTAGATGGCGTCATTTACCTTAGAAATCAGTAGATGGTGGGGATCTTTCCCGGAAGATTATCGCTCGGTATCGCGCGTTATCCCGCCGAGCAGTTTGCATGTGCATACCCCTCATACTCGGCTTTTGCTCCCGCTCTGGGTAGCGAATACCGCAGAGGTCTGTACAGACCATAAATTTATGTGACCTTCCCGATTAACAAACATACATCCAAACATCCAAAGTTTCAAATTATTTTTTATTACTTACTAGTAGAATAGAATAGAAAGGGGTGAATAGAGAATTTCAACAGTTTGAAACGCGTCAAACTATGTAGATTATATGAACAGACTGACTGGCAGATTCGTTTCGGCTCGTCCCCTTGCCTCGAAAATGTGAAACAAGTTTTCTGGCAATTTTAGAAACTAGCTGAACACGAAAACAGTTTAGGGTTTTCAGGCAATTTTAGAAACCAGCTAAACTTCCACTCTCTTTTGGTTTATGCATGATATTTATCTTGGCTCAGTTAGAGCTTTGTTAGGTCATGGCCGCACTAACCTCAGCTGGGTGCTATCTGAGGTTGGCGGGTTGCTTCGATAGTAGCTAGGCGCTTCACTTATTTATTTTATTTACTAGCTGTTGTCCGTGGCTTTGCACACGCTTTTCAAGTAGCTTATGTCCGTTCCCGTGATACCATTTACCTTCCTGTGAAATTTCACTAAGATTCGTTCAGCCGTTTAGACGTGAAAACGTAACAGACAGACAGAGTTACTTATGAATTTATAATATCTACTTTATAAAAATAAGTCGGGTTTTCCTCCCTGACGCTATAACTCCAGAACGCACGAACCGATTTCGCTAATTCTTTCTTTGTTGTGTTTGTTATTGTCAGAAGAAGGTTCTTATGAAAGAAAAAATTAAGAAAGTTGGAAACATAAATTTCCACGGGGGCGAAGCCGCGGGGCGCAGCTAGTTAAGTATATAATACCAGTTTATGCCCGCTTCGCACGCGTTGTTTCTATAAACGTTTAAAGATGATTTCTATCCCATGGGAACTGATATATGAGACAAAAAGTAGCCAATTTTTGATTCCAGGATTAGAATTACCTATATGCACAATTTCAGCCCGATCCGTTCAGTAGTTTTGGCGTGAAGAGGTAACAAACATCTATCCATCCATCCATCCAAACTTTCGCATTTGTAATATTAGTTTGAACTAAAAGACATTTATTCACAAAGAAAATTATACTAGTATTTATAATTGAAACAATTGAGCTAACTGCCGACTGTTGCAAACAGTCTACAGACTTAATTTGAATAAGTATGGATTATTATGGAACTAGAAACTTAGAGCTCAAATCCGAATCTGTCATCGCCTCGCTTTATTCAGGCGACTAGCTAAGCTTGACGCTCGCAGTGTAATGTCTGTCAGAACTCTGCTTTCTCTTTCTAAGCCACACGCCTATCTATCGAATTTACCCGATCGAAGCTACCCGTCAAGTGTCAACCGAGTCGTCGGGTTATTCAAGTTTCCCCTGAAATCCCCGCTGAGGGGGAAAACTGGAATCGAAAAAAATTCAATTCCCCTTTCTTCTTTCTCCCCTTCTTCTTTATGGGATATATTATATTTATATATATCTAAAATAAATAACCCTAGTCGTCGACCTAGCCGCTCGCAGTGCGGCCGTCGTCTTTCACTATCAATTTGAACCAAATGCTCATTTTTTTACAGTTTTGCGTGTTTGAAACGCTGAGTTGGTATTGGATTGGGATGATTTTCTATACAAATATTATAAAGAGGAAAGATTTGATTGTTTGTTTGTTTGTATTGAATAGGCTCCGAAACTACTGGACCGATTTGAAAAATTCTTTCACCGTTAGGAAACTTGCTTTTCAGGGCTATATTTTATCCCGGAATTCCCACACGGGAACGGAAATTGCGAGGCAATCGTCTAGTTTATTATGAAACTTCAACATCATCATCCGCAGTCGGATAATAAAACTTTATAAAATTCATATTTTGCTCGAAATGGTTTAGAATTATATGCTCTGACCATTTGTCAGATGATGATTTTTATACTGACTTACCTACCCACACGATAAGCCAAGAGAAAAAACACTATTCTAGTGAGTTTTGAAGTTGGATTGCGGATCGAGATTCCAAATTGATTCCGAACGTAAGTATAAAAAATCTTCTCTTAGCACCCAAACCAAATCCATTTTCAAAATTCAAAAGACATTTTTGCGAAACCAACGAGCATAATCGAAGACTCGCTTTATTGACAGTCACTTCAGTACATCGCCCAAGTAAACACAATTTACATCCTCAACACCTTGCAGATGCGAAAATTTGTTCAATATTTAGCTTCGTAGCTCCTATTTAATAAAGAAGTATTGGAATTTCGAGATCAGCCGATTCGTGTGTTGAAATCTGTGGTTAAATAACATAGTTTCGACTCCTGTTAATATCACCTGTTATATCTTATGCCTCTTAAACGAACCTACTTAACATGTACAGAATATATTTTCTTCGCGACATTTAACATAAGTGTTTAAATTTTATTTTGAAGCTTTTTTAAACGACTACGAACAAAGGACGTTGTCTTAAAAAAATACTTAAATTTCTCGTTCCCTATAAGTTACAAAATGCACAAAATAATTGAATTATCTACGTCTTGTTTTACTCTGGCTATCGAGCTATTCTTCGTTCAAAGTTCATTTTATTCATAACAATTATGTTACAGGTTACAAAATATAAATTACTTAATGTAAAGGTACATCTGCAATGAACTATCTGCCAAACAGTAAGCGATACCTACCCAGCCTTTTTTGAACTAAAGTTTTAGACAAACAACGTTTCACAAGAAGGCAAAATTTCACAACTATCCGATAGTACAAACAATTTCAAATTATATCATAAAAATTTATGAGATTTATAAGTTTATTGTCACTAGGTATCGCTGACGCCCGGGGACCGTCCGGCATGACACGTGTTCTGAATGCTGATCGGGGACTTTCCGAAAGCCCCCGAAGTCCCCCGAAGGCTCCCAAAGGCTTTCCGCATTAAAATAGACTTCTGAACAATCCGTCCTGATTATTTGATCGAAATGTAAAGAGAAAATGATCTTTGAATAACAAGAGATCCGAGCTTGTAATAAGAAGTAACGGTAAAGCGAAATGAAAAGTAATTGATGTCGCTAAATCGTGATTGGAAATTTTGGGAGTTTTGAAATACTTTAACTTCGGACTTGATTTTAATCAGATTTGGTTATTTCGGATTTATTTCAAACTTCACTGAAATTATTGTATTATATTTCATTTATTTCAGATAATTAATAATCCGTAGTACGCACATACAAAATTTAAGTATTTCCATTTTGGCACCGATTTTAGGGCACCACATTTACGGCACAAATTAAATAAAATTCAAAATTACACAGTCAATAAATATAATCTTTATTCACAAAGAAAATTATACTAGTATTTACAATTGAAACAATTGAGCTAACTGCTGACTGTTACAAACAGTCTACAGCTAGCTCAACTGATCCATATCAACACCAGTTGGAAGCGTCCCCAAGACGCTGGCAATAAATTAACCCTACATAGCTAACGTTCGTAAACTACCTTGTTAAGCTAACCATTCGTAATTTTTACGATCATTATAAAATGAAGGATATAGTAAAATATATCATATTTTTTTGTTGGTTCATTGTATTTTCAAGATATATAGGATATAAATGAAAGGTACTTTTACTAAAAATCGATATATATTACCATTTAAGTACTATTAACACAAATAACATATGGCACTAGATTTTCGAGATCAAAATCACACTCTTACTTATAAACTACGAATTAAGAAAAAATCGTCAAAAAATTATCGTTTTTTTAAAACATTTATAGAAAAAAAAAATATTATTGTTTTACACTAAACAATTCACAGTTTGTAAACGCAAATTGGGCAAATATCAATCGAATATTCACCACAAATTGGAACTTCGCAACTGTGGCAGTTTTTCACTGACATTTGCCTTTTTTTATAGAAACACACACCGCAACTTTTCCTTTTCTTTGTCGAGGCATTTTCAGGTGAGGGACGATCCCTGGAACCTGATGGCAAAGGAATTTGACCTTGACCTTCGGAGCTTCCTTCCGGTTTCAAGTCCAACTCTTCACATATCTTTCCTCTACTTTCTTCTTTACTTTTAAGGATCTATTATGTTTCTCACAGAACGAGCTGGTCCTCTAGCGGTTCCTTTGGGAAGTATTCCATTGACAAGTGGCCCAGACGTGACGATTTTTGCCTCAAATATTCGCCTGAGGCAAAGTGATAAAACTGCTGGAGGCTGACGATGAATTTATTGGTGACTCACCTAGCGAAGGATTTTATGGTGGTGACATAGGAATCTCTCTCCTCTTCAACGTTTTCAGGTGGAATAAGCTGTGTTTCTTCACCATCCGAGGGTTCGTCGTGAAAATCACTTTGAACCTATTCAAGGAGCAATCCAACTTCGTTCTCACTGTCAGAATATACGTGATTGGAGTTAACAGCATCCTTTTCATCTAGCGCACGAAGAATATCATCATCAATGATGTTCGACCTCCCAGCCATCCCTCACCATAAACGGAGAAACTAAAAAAGCAAACCTAAATGTTAACTAAGTATACCATAAAAGTTACACATAAGCTAACCATTCGTAAATATTACGAACACAAATTAGGTATCTCCAAAACTAAGCAACTTACCTGCTAGACGCGACCACCACCAAACGCAGTCTAACGGTCACTAAGTTGGCTCGAAACCGCAATACCATAGTTATAACTGTTAAAAAGGGATGAGACGATATTCATTCGATGTGTGCAAATTTTACGAACGTTAGCTTTATAGGGTTAATAAATTAGATTAGATAAATTAGGTTACCTACAATTTCAAATTATTAGAAAAAAATGATTAGATTAAATTACATAATATTAATTACGCTTCCGACTGGTATTGATATGGATCAGTTGAACTACCTGTAGATTGTTTGCAACAGTCTGCAGTTACCTCAGTTGTTTCAATTGTATCTATCATTGTAAGTACTAGTTCTCATTTATTTCTATTATTTGATTGTAATTTACATTGTGAATAAAGGCTTCTGCCATCATTAAAAATATTAAATACATACTTACTTACATATAAATTATGTTGGCAATCAATGAAGATTATTGCAATAACCTACAAGATACTAAAATAGGCCCAAAAGCTTTTGGACCTATTTTGCACTGCTACACGGACTACAATAATTTGCAGTCCCTTTTATTAACTGAATGCTGTCTACTAATTTACCTCAAACGTAAAAATAAACTAAAATAGAGAGGAGGTAGCAGTGAACGGAAAAGGTGGTAAGTATAAGAGTCTATCAAAATGTATGCAAAGAAAATACAAACGCTTTTACCAATAACCTATTTCTAGCACAATAGAAATACGGAATACCTACTCGTGTGTTAGGTTAAGCTTGTCTTTGAAGACAAATAATTCCTAAAGAACACGTGAACAACTAAATTATCCACATCTGCTGGTCTGAAAAGCTTCAGAGTCGATGACATTAAGTAATCACTGGATGGGCTACGTAGTATAATTATGTATAGAAGATACCTTTAGCTAGATTTTTCTTATTTTGTATTGGATAGAGTATTCTTTATTGACACAGAAAATTACAATCAAATAATAGAAACAAATTAGAACTGGAACCTATTTACAGTTGAAACAATTGAGCTAACAGCAGACTTGTTGCAAACAATCTACAGGTAAGTCATCTGATCTGATCAATACCAGCCGGAATCGTCCCCAAGACGCTGGCTGCATTGTCCCGCTGTATGGAAATGCGCTGCGCTAGATACTCGCTTCGACCAGACGCTCAGATAATTTTTAAAAACCCGAAGAACCTCGGTACCCCACGGACCTAGGGTCTCGACTCCAAGGGGAGCAAATGTCTGGCTCTGTCGAGACCTGCATATCTTTGTATTTGTGTTTATTCAAAAAGGTCAACATAATAAATCACAAGCAAAATAATTCAATATAAATATCAATCAGCAAATTATAATCATCCTCATCATCATCGGAATATATAAGTCTACTGCTGGACATAGGTCTCCACTAATGAGCGCCATGGCACCCTGTCTTGCTGCATCCAGTATCTGCCTGCAGTCTTTCGCAGATCGTTATACGTTACATTTGCCTAGTCGCAGTCTCCACAAAATATTATTATAATTTCCAGCAAAATATAATACTTCAGTACAATTGTCAATAACCATAGTAAAATAGTTTGATGAAAACATCCTCAAGCTAAATAATTCAATAGATCCAGCAAAATCAATTCAATTGAAAGGTATCAGTGTACAAAAAAAATATTTACAATAGCACAGATTGAATAGTATATTTATAGCCCTAGCGAACTTGTTCTGTGAACAGTGGAATACATCCATGGTCGCCGCTACCAGATTTAGGGCTTGTTTGGTGCGCGTGAGTGGTAGAGGTACTTTGTTTAGCAGATTTCTTAGAACTGTTTTATAATTTCTAGTATATCTATGCGTTTGCTCAGTGAATCACTCACTGATTACCATTATATGGGATTATTATAATTTACTTGCTGTATTAATCCAATACCGCAACCAAACAGCACAAAAACGTGCATTAAACGGGCTTAAACTCGTTATCCTTAGAAACATTTTACAATGACATAATGGCTTTTCACAAGCTTCAAACAAATAGTCCCCGAACTATGTATGTGTCCTCTGATGCCGGCATCATAAAAATAATATATTATCACTACACAAAATCCTTTTCAACTTCTGTATAGTCACTTCTAGAACGACTACTATTCCTAGTATGTATTGAATCGCTATAAATTAGGCGCCTTATCTCGCCGACCATTCGCGGTGCATGCTGTATTACTCAGCGCTAGAGCTTTTTATTTCTTCACTGTCTAGCCGTAATACCTCGCGAGCTAAGGCTATTTTTAGAGAGAAACAGACGAGAAACGAAAATAGATAAAAGTTTTGGAATCGTAGTAAATGGTAGAACTCGTTATTTTCGTAGCAAAATTATAATTGCTAAAATGGTAAACTATGATATTTTTCTTAAGCTCTAATCAAAATCCTTGCAATGAAATTGCTTGTATTATAATAATATGTCTACCTAATTGATTTGAAGTAAAATATTTAAAATAAATAAATTACAATCAAATAATTGAAACAAATTAGAACTAGTATTTACAATTGAAAGAATTGATCTAATTGCAGACTGTTGAAAAACAACCTACAGGTTTAACTGATCCTTATTATTATATATTAGCATATTTGCGCCTCTTGAGATCCCCAGCCAAATCTGCGCAGCATTAGCTCTCACGGATGTCCTCGGAAAGGCGCAAGTGTGACGCATGTAGCGTCTCACTCAGTGGGCCTCTCCAACTCCCATGGGACTGGTGTCATACCGTCGTCGGGCTTCTTATCATCGCCACGCAACAGATCATTCGGTTCGAGAACAGCTGGTATGTTAGCGGTGATAAAGGCCCGCTGGATGATGTCATTAAGGCTGGCATGGCGTGATATCCGACCGGCGGCCCTAGTACACGATAATCCGTGATGCTGTTCGACAGCAGTACCGTGCTGACATTGATGAAGCGCGCAACACATTGCATCCAAGCATGATTTGTGACTTGTTCAAGAATTTCTTCTTTGACATGGAACTATCGGGGTTGTGCCTTTGTTATACTCAAGAGTAATTATTGGTAAACTAAACGCGGCGGGCAAACAATTCAACTTCAAAGTGACAAGGTACTCGTAGATACTCTCATGATGTCCTCTTGGCCGAATTTTGTCCATGGCAGCCAATCTCAACAGAGACTAGCCATGTGCACAGGACATATAATAGTGCACGAGTGTTTGCGCAAACACAAATGCAATCTCATTTCCATCACTTTCATAACCCGATGGTACGCCAACTACCACGATCGAGAAGAGGTTCGGCGTAGGATAAATTGATTTACGTACTTTCCGAGGCACGAGGGTGGAACACCGTTAACTTCCTGAGTCCAGCTGCTACTGTGGTTTTTTCTTGCTGGAAAAATCCCAGTAACCATTTATGGCCGGACCCGGGATTTGAACCCGGGATCTCGTTATCAGCGGTAGAACATGACCGCTAGACCAATACAAGGTTCTCTAGTCTTACACACACACATTTTACGAGTTCATCAACTCTACGTAGTCCAAAAAGCTTTGCAAAAACCTTTGACTCCACCACTCAGCTTATCGCAAAAGTTTCCTAAACAAAAAACCCATTGTGATAAAACTTTACTGAAGATACCAATTAACTTCTTCGTGAATTGTGTTTAATGAAGGTCCGCGGAAAGGTTCATTTCATTTTGTTTCCACCTTCCTTGGATATTGATTTTGTATAATCTTCGAGTAAAAAGTACCTTTTTAAGATTACGTAGAAATGAATTTAGCATCTTAGTTTTGTGAAACGAAACAAAATATTTATCCTATTATTATTTATCTTTGCAATTATATGGTTCTTGGGTGTTGACTACGATGAAATGCAGAACGGAGTGTTGGGAGACGATCCACTCGATGGATTGACGATATTGGAATCGCTGGGAGTCGATGGATGGAGGTGACTCAAAACCGCTAATTGTGGCGTCGTTAGGGGAATGCCTACGTCCAGCAGTGGACCTGTGTGGGCTGATATTATAACAAATAGGATTATTATCATAAATACGGAAATGGCCTATGAGTAACCTTCTCCGTTCATGTAAAATAATCGAATAAAATAGGATTAGCTAGAGTTTATATAAGAAGAAGACAAGAGTTCAAATAACTTTTTATGGCCAGCTCAGGCCCATTTTAGTATAAGGCTGAGCCCGCGTTGAGAAAACTCGCCCCGCGAATTTTTTTCTCGCTGAATATAATCCGCGTAATGAATCTTAGCTCAGGCGGTTTTTTTTTCTAAGCCTAAGACTTATTCCACACCGCAGGATTTTGCAACACATGGAAATTGTATGAAGCTGCACGCACCTGCGGAAAAAAACCGCATAAGTTACGATTCAGTACCTACGCGGATTATAATCCGTGAGAAAAAAAATCGCGGTGCGAGATTTCGCAATGCGGGCCAAACTCAACAAACACACATTGGACCAAATGGAGTCTTAGTGCGTGTTAAGCCTATTATAATCTTCCAGTCAGACACCAAACAAAAAGTCACAGCGAAAATTTCGCAAGCAACCAAAACGACGCGTAGCACCGTGATTCAAATTTACAATTCAAGACTATTGTGAATTACCCTGCTTACGAAATAACCCGGGTTATCCTATAAGCCTGGTATGACGCGGCACGGGCAGGTGCAGTTGATCCGGACTTATCCGGGTGCCTAGTTTAGCCTTTAGTTCGTGGGTTACTGGGTACTTATAGCACTAGATACTATTGCATTAGTAAGGCTTTACTGCAATTTAATAAATTATTAAAGGAAGAGAGAGAAAGAGAATATTTGTATATACTATACACAATTAGCCTTAAGACTATGATAATTAATACTATCAAGTAGTTACAAAATATAATACTGGTACTTTATTGGATCCCGTAACTTTCCGTATCGCAACATGTCTCCGGTTGGGTGCAAGGTGTTGCGCGCCTCATCAATGCCAGTGCGGTACTGCTGTCGAACAGCTTGGTCATCACGGATTATCGTGCACTAGGGCCGCTGGTCGGATATCTCGCCACGCTAGCCTTAACGACATCATCCGGCGGGCCTTTGTCACCGTTAACGTACCAGCTATTCTCGAACCGAATGGTCTGTTGCGTGACGATGGTAAGAGGCCCGACGGTATGACACTAGTCCCATGGGAGTTGGGGAGGCCCATTGTGTGGGACGCTACATGCGTCGACACACTTGCGCCTTCCCATCTTCCGAGGACATCCGTGAGGGCGGGTGCGGCGGCAGATTTGGCCGAAGATCTCAAGAGGCGCAAATATGCAGGTCTCGACAGAGCCTACACATTTCTCCCCTTGGAGTCGAGACCCTAGGTCCGTGGGGTACCGAGGCTCTTCGGGTTTTCAAAAAACTATCTGAGCGTCTGGTCGAAGCGACGCGTGACCCGAGAGCTGGTGAATATCTGGCACAGCGTATCAGCATTGCCATACAGCGTGGCAATGCAGCCAGCGTCTTGGGGACGCTTCCGACTGGTGTTGATATGGATCAGTTGAGCTATCTGTAGACTGTTTGCAACAGTCGGCAGTTAGCTCAATTGTTTCAATTGTAAATACTAGTATAATTTTCTTTGTGAATAAATGTCGTTACAAAATAGATTTAGTTTGTGCGTAGCAGCGTTTATGGCAAATATGGTCCCCTTCAGTCAGCGATGTGCTGGGTGCACACTGGTGTGTCCACGCTGATTTTCAGTGAAGACCGGAAGGATCTTGTCACGTTACGATCATCAGTTGTGTGTTGTAGATATCAAATTGACAAACAAAAATTACATTTCATTAATATGTTCAAACATACATTTACGAACCAAACCAAACACAATTACGAACCAAAAAAATATTAGCACTTATGGTACTTAGTTTTATTTCATTAATAAATGAATGATAACGTTTCAGACTGCTTTCCTTTTTCATTATTCTCTTGTCCGTTTTGAACTCGATTTTGAGCGTTTTTCGCTAAACGTGTGCTATATCATGCGACGTCAGAGCCACTTGTTTTCTGTTATTGTTTTATCAGTTTTTGTTAAATTTTCATTCAGTTAAGTGTTTGTTGACATAAAATATCTTGGATTCAAGTACAGTAATGGACCTTTCCTATTTTGGTTCAAGTTTTTCTTGTAAGAACGTTTCTTTTAGACAAGGTTTTGGAAGTAAATGGGACTAGACTACTATATCGTGGGTTGAATACACAATATATATTTTGGGTAGCAATAAAAAAATTAAATTCGTGAGATGAAAATGTGGGTCGTAATAACGGGTTATTCCAGTTTTCCCCCTTGAAATCCCCCTTGAGGGGGAAAACTAGAAGTAAAAAGAAAGAGTTCCAGTTTTCCCCCTTGAAGATTAGCCTCAAGGGGGAAAACTGGAATTCCACCATAAAACCACAATTTTTTGATTATCCTTTAACGACGTTTTGTTTATCTGATCGCTCTCTCTCTGTATTGTATTTTTAGCTTCATTTGCTCTATTTTACGCTTTATTCTTGCAAATCATTGTTCCATATCCCAAAACTTTTAGAAAGGACATGTTACCATCGAAAAGATCCACCCTTTTACGCGTTTCTTATTTAATTTTCTATTCAATCAATTTTCCACATAAAATCCGTCAATTTTTCCGACCCCCATATGACTGAGCGGAAATTGACGGGCGCATAACATGCTAAGCGTCACCCTGTATAATCCGTTAGAAGTTACTTCGCGCCAATATACAGGGTGAATCGATAATGCAAATGTTATGTAAAGAGACTGCGAGAGGGCAAATTTCGTAGCTCTGAACCAATCAGCCGCCCTAATACCTATAGCAACCTACGTATCAAATGTACCTACAGAAGGTGTTGTATAGTTTTGGAAGGGTTTTCGTTTGATCTTGGTATGGAAATTTGAAGGGACCTTATAGTTTCTGTGTTATCATCGTTCTGATAATAAAATTTTGTGTAAAGACTATAGAAGATAGGGTACAGAATATCTGTATAGTCCTACAAAAGGTTTTCAGTGGATTTCGGGAGCGCATATAATTTTAGAGTTTTCAATGAATAGTTTGACCTCTGCGTGCTATTAACATCATTAAGAAACATAACTCTCTTTTTTGTACAATGTTAAAACTTCATGTGAAGCAAGTTGTGAACGATAAGTTGAGCTGTCAATGTCACTGTTGTGACGCACAGCGTGAAAATAGACAGAACCATTCCCGGCATAGCATTGGAAAACGATATTGTGAATGAATTTTTGGTTTGTTCCGCCCAGACAACCAAACTTGACAACTGGTTGTCTACGCGGAAGAAATTTTCCGCGGGAACAACCAGTTACATGGGCGGAATTTTATTTCCGTCTACACAATTGCTTGGTAACTAGTTGCCTCGACGGAATTTTTTTTTCCGTGGAGACAATCAGTTACCTGGACGGAATTTTATTTCCGTCTACACATCTGTGCTTAATATTAATAATAGTCTTAAAATGTGTCTTGTGTGGAAATGTGCTATATGGGCAGTTTTATTATGTATCTTTTTTCAGTTTCCGCATCTATATACTGAAAGCACCCTTTTGTCTGAGAATAAGAATCGTGTACTCTTTTTAATCCTTTGTTTAGACCTTGTCATAAAAAAAAAATGGTTAATTTCGCAATAAAAAGTGGTATTTACACTATGGATCACTTGAGCTACCGGTAGATTGTTTGCAATAGTCTGCAGTTAGCTCAATTGTTTCAATTGTAAATACTAGTTCTAATTTATTTATATTAATTCATGTTTTTTTTGTGAATAAAGATTATGTTTACTTTATTATTATATGAATTTTTCTCCTATGCATGGAGTCAATCGGTTATCGGTCACAATTTGGTTTTCGTTTTTTTTTCCAATTAGCGGTGCACAGTAAAAACATATAGGTACCTATTTGGATATAAGACACTAAAACAAGTAAAAAATGTTCTCTAACATAATTCCGTCCAGGTAATTGGTGGTCTCCGTGGAAGATAATTTTCCATCGAGACAACTAGTTATCAAGCAGTTGTGTAGACGAAAATAAAATTTCGCCCATGTAACTGGTTGTCCCCGCAGAAAATTTCTTCCGCGTAGACCACCAGTTGTCAAGTTTGGTTGTCTGGGCGGAACAAACCGTATTTTTAGTATTTATTGAAAAAACTCAATTTTAATGTACAAGACAGGTATACCTGGATGAAGGCAATGTTCTTAGAAATCAAATAATATCGCAAAAGTTTTCGACTTCGACGGGACTTGAACCCGCATCCTTCCTTCAGTACAGGAATGTGCTAACCAACTACACCACGAGGTCAAGTGACGTGGGAGCCGAAAATCTTTGCGACTTCCTACGGTCTCTAGCGCAGTTATTATTTGATTTCTTAAAAATTACCCTGAGTGTGGGGTTACGCACTATAATAACAAAAAACCGAAGGCAATGTTGTACGGTAAACGCATTATCAATAAAGTTACTGTATTAGGTACTTGGGACTGGTGTGAACTGTGAACTGATTTGGCAACAGTATCAAGTCGTGTTTTATTTATTGAATCTTTTGACAGTTTAAACACCTTAAAACTGTTAAAAATTCATCTCATTTTGCGGTAATAGAACTAACAATTTTCTGCATCTCAAGCTTTTAAGCCACTGCTACAAGTACGTCTTTAATGCTTTCAATAATGTTCGGTTGTTATGGGCTTGTAAGACTTGACAATACCATTACTAGCGATACTAAGAAGCGTTTACTAAAAAATTTATTTAGTCACCCAAGAACGATAACCTCAACACCTCACCTCAACAGCCTGTTTTGGTCCACTGCTGGACGCAGGCCTCCCCCTGATAAACGCCTTGTTGGCTTTTATCTCATCGGGGTAGTGCCCATAATCCCCACGCTGGGCGTACGGGTTGGGGATCGCCGTTTGGTGGTAGAATTAATCTGCAGGGGGCGCTGATGCCCGCCCCCGGTTGATATCCCTTAGTCGCCTCTTACGACACCCGCGGGAAGAGTTGGGGTGGTGGAAATTCTAAGCCGCCGGCACCACACAGCTGAACGATAAACCACCCTCTAATTCTTTTGCTAGAGTTTAGATATTCAACTCTGTTAAATACTTCGATAGAGAAATTAAGCTAACTTAGTGATACTTAAATTAAGTGATTAGCCTAGCTGCCTCTCAAAATGCATGGCTAACAGGGCTCCATAAATCTAGCTCCTAATAGCTAGCCTGCAACGTGAATTTTTCAAGACCTCTCACATTGTATGTATTAATCAGGATCGCAAAATGAATACTTGAATTCCAAATCAACACAAATTAAGACCGAGCAAATTTAAACAACTTAACATAGAATTCAGTCAAGCGAAACTTAAATCCATACAATTAGTTGTCAAAACCTAGTTGGGCAATTGTCACTGAAAATAAAGTTAGCCGTACTCTCACATTATCCCTTTACCACTATAATTATACCCCTTTAGCATCCATATCCATCTAGATTTAAGATACAAATTGGCTTGTCAATTGTTTAATTTAAAGTGGTTATTACTAACTCAGCTTAAGGGATTTCGGATTCCCACTTTGATTCTAAACAGAAACGTTTTGAATTCGGTTTAAGGGAAAGTTTCTAAACTATTTGATGAACTGATGCTATAGTTATATGGAGTTGTTGAATCTGTTTGCACATGGGAAATATAGTTCCAGTTTGGAATATTTTAGGCTTGCCGACCTGAAATTATCTGTTTTCAGTTGAATACCATGCCACGCAGTTTCTTCTACATTCTCGTTCATCTTACAGTTAAGATTTGGAACTCGCTTCCGGTTTTTCCCCCTGGATACTACATACAAACTATTTTCAAAGTCAGAGTGAATATGTGTCTTTTAACAGGTGGGCAATGATAGTCTGAAAGACCTACGGGCGAGTAGTTCCTTTTCGGTGTGTATATAATATGATATAATATTTATCTATCTTTTATGCAGCATATCGTCAGTAGCTTCAAAGAACGAATTAATCCAAACAAACCGGTTTTGATAATACTTACAACCTTTACTAATAAAGAAAAATTACAATTAATGAATAGAAACAAATTAGAACTCGTATTTGAATTGAAACAATTGAGCTAACTGCAGACTGTTGCAATTAATCTATAGGTTGCTCAAATTTATTATTATCTATTCTTATTATTAATAGCAGTCGGAAGCGTCCCCAAGACTCTGGCTGCATTACCCCACTGCTATATGGCAATACTGACCGGTATTGATAAATAAATGAAAATTATATAAACATCATTGATTCCAGCACCAATGAGGTACCAAATACAAATAAACATTGATACATCTTTCGATTTCAATTTCATTGTCACCCGCAAAATTTAGCGAACCACATCGCCCATTTCTCATCCGTCTCTGATTGGCGTTTCATTTGTTAGTATTCACAAATTTAATATTATTTATCGGCTACCCAGTAGTCTATGAATTAAACATGCATTTCATAATTTATATCCTATCGAAAACACAACTATTTCAGTGTGGTTTTAACATTTCAATGAGCGACGATCATGAAAAAGGAATGGCCATTTCGTTTGCCATTTTGTGTGGATGATATTGTTATGAGATAATGCCTATCAGAATTTGTTTTCAGCATTGATTTACTGTAGTTCTGTCTGTGTTTTATGGGAATTCTAGAATTACATCTTTTCAAAATTTTAGCCTGCTACATTCTGCAGGACTGGCATTTTCATAAACTGTCACGCTTTTTGAAGTACGATTTGCGATATGTTATTGCCTAAAATGGCACTTAGAAACGTCATTTGTCATTCTTAACACTTCATTTTTACAGCTTCATATAACCATGGATTGAATTTTTCAATCAAAAGAACACAAGGGCCCTTTTGGGAAACTTACCCACTTGATCTAAACCACAGCCCTTCGAAACTTACTTAACTAACTTTAAGAAAGCAACCGTTGAATTACACACCATGGCTTTGACCACAGTCACAAGTAAGTATCTGTCTATAGGAACTTGTGACTCACAACAACAAAAGTTATAAAGTTTAAATGGGCAGGTGCCATTGATAAGAGCCAATAACAAAGAAAAGTCAAAGTCATAAATGTCTTTAATAAAACTATAAACCATAACCAACTATAACAAACAGTAATCCTTTGGGAATAAAATTTACGTGGGATCATCAAAAAAATCATTTTCTATGTGCAACTAAAAGATTCATCAAAATGAGTTCAAAATTGACGGAAAAATCGGTGAACATACAAAAGAAACATATGTATTTACAGCTGAACCTAGAACCTTCACTTTTTTTTCGAAGTCGATTAAAAACGTCTTTATTTCCATGGAAGGTGGCTATCGCAAACTCAGGCCATGAAGTGTATCGAAGGTTTTAACGAACTTCTTTTACTCGTATACTTACTAGTTATTTTTTTAAAACCGCTGAAAATCTGCTCACATGATCCAAATACCTAGTAAAGTAATTTTTGCTATATAATTCACATTACTTTTTTCTTTCGTTTTTTAATAAATAATGCTGGACAATTCACACAACATTATCTAGCCCCAAGCTAAGCACTATTATGAATATTCGATCATTTATCTTATCGTAGGCACCCGATGACATTGTTTAGTTCGCTAGATAGCTGACGTAATTGGTAACCAGATCTTTCTCGTAAGTGGTCAATCGAACATTTTACCATGCAGGTGGCCCACGGACAATATAGTCGATTTTCCATTGGCTTGCTATCTAAACCCAGAGCCATATAGCCTCACAAATGTAATATTGAGTTAGACGTGTCAAATAGAGGCTGTGCCCGACCGGGGACCGAACTTGCGACTCTTGAATTGACTGCCAACCGAATTGGAAAGTTCCTAGTCCCGTGACGCGACAACTTGTGAATATGCGTTGATTGTGCATAAAAGTTTGGTGTATTGCTTTGGGGGTTCCGTACATTTTAAATCATATTTATGCCAACTGATTGAATGTGAAAGAAAGAGCCATGCTCGGAGTTTCTGAAGGACAGGATTCATATTCAATCATCGACAGAGAACCAAAGTTATCGATATAGCACCAAGAATTACCAGGGAGAAATAAGTGGCCATATCTCCCGCAGAGCCGAAAGTTGCTGGGATAAACTTGTTCATGAGGGGGAACCTCGACTTGGCAAAAGTAGTGTAGGACGCCAGGCCCTGCCAGGTGGAATGACGACTTGTAAAAGACTGCAGACAGATACTGTATGCGGAAAGCAGAAGCCCTGTCTTTAGCTTGCAGTTGCTATGGCGCTCATTAGGGGAGGCCTATTTCCAGCTGTGGTCTAGTATTAGGCAGGCTGATGGTATTATTATCCAACAGAAATGTCACATAGAACTCAGACAATAATAGTTACTAAGACTAATAAGTAGTCATTACTACTGAACGTTGAACTGGAATGCTGATTTATTGTAGGTACATACATATAACCAGAAAAAACAATACCTATTTCAGATTTAAGTTATAGAGCTATAGCTCAGTCATTGAACCTCAAAGCTTATAGTTATAACATTCAAGATTTTGACACACATTCCACGGAACCCCAAACCCATTTTCCCTTGATATAGACACCGCACAAGAGCCGACTGATTCGAGAAACTTCTCGATTTAATTTATGTGGTACTTGTTTGGTTTTGCTCTTATCGTGTAGATACTTTCCTAATACTTCCTCGGGCGAAGAAAGTGAGTGAGTTATAGCCTTGTGTACTCAATTTTGTAGGAAACCTTATTTGGATGTTTGGATTGCTGTTATTCGACTGTTAAGAGACAGCAAAATGTCCATAGAGCCATTTGTAAATGCCATTTGCTCCTCTAGAATTCATCATCATCAACATCAGCCTATATTAGTCCACTGCTGGACATATGCTTAGAATTACTTACTCCGATTTATTTTCCAGGCCTAGAACTGAATCAATGCAAAATTTATTGAAATACAAATGTTCACTTGAAAATCCATTTGTATATTAGATGCCTTTAAGGTCATTTTGCTCCCCGAGAATTACTTATTCCGGAAGAATTTCTTTCCAGGCTTAGAACTGAATTTATTGAAAATATAAATGTTCACTTGATAATTTTAAATTTAGGCATGCAATTGCGACGAGACGCGACGCACACTGCGATGCCCTATATTTACGCCTTCCCATTTTATTTAAATACTAATTAATTAAGAGAACAAAATTTAGAATTAGTTCTTACAACCAGTTCCATTAGTCGCAACTTTAATTCATTTTGCCAACACTGATAAATCTCAACTGGAAAATGTGAAAATAAAATTATTTTCCGAAAAGACAAAAGGTTTCGTACAGCGCCGTTTTTAATATCCTTGATGGTGGAAACGAATTAAATGCGTTCTTACTGCAGTAATAAATTACTTTAAGCCGTGGGGATGTTACAGATAGATGTGGACGTATAGTTTTTACCACTGACGCTGCAGACTGGACACTTGGTGGTTGCAGACCGGCTACTGAGGATTGGACAGACTGGCCACTGTCGCTGTATGACTGGGTATAAACCATTCGCCCATTTACCTGTAGCTTTTTAGTCACTGTGAAAAATATCTCTTGTGCGTAAGATATCTGTATGCTTCTTCTAAGGGCTAGCAGTAGGAAAATATAAACGTATTAGGTAAATATTACCCAAGGTTGCCTGGAAGAGATCGCTCAAAGCGATTTGGCCGCCCTTTGTACTTAATTCTCAGCATTTCCTTCTTTAGAGTTATCTAATCTATCCATCGATTTTTTTTACGCGTAAAGTGACAGCTATCAAATATTTATTACAAACACAACCTATAGTGAATCTAGCTGTCTTCCCTTCTTTTTAGAGGAGTAAAAAATAGGTATATGTGCTATCTACATAGCACATATACCTTTTTTTCTCCACAGATATGACACGATCCCTCTGGTCTTCACTGAAAATCAGCACCGGGCGGACACACCAGTCTGTATGTGCACATTGTGCACCCAGCACAACGCTGAGTGAAGGGCCATATTGTCATAAAAGTTGGCACGCACAAAATAAATCTATTTTGTAACTATTTGGTAGTATTAATTAACATAGTATTGAGGCTTATTGAGTATAGTAGTTTTAAGGTAAATATATATATTTCATTCATTCATTCCTTTAGATGAGTGAATGAGAACCTATAGTCACGTTTCGGAACATACATGTGCACCTGTGTTGCACTACACGTGCGACTATGTGTGTCGTCTAGGGTCTTTTCATGGATATATTGTGCGAAAGACAGTTGTCAAATAACTGAAAGACATTTTTATTTTTCTCTTTGCTCAAGGTGAAATTAAACCTCAAAATAGAAGACATTTCGTATGTCCATGATCAAACAAACAAAACATCAAACACCATAAATAAATCTGAAATAAATCACCATCGGCGTCGTCTGTCAAAATCATTAACCATGCCTGCGCCTTATCAATGCGCCGTGCACTGACAAGGCGCATATTTGAACACGCAAACCGAACTCGACTAGGGGCCGGCGGGGTGAGGAAGCTCTGTCAGGTGGAGGGCGAGGAGTGTCCATTCTATACGTTAGTATTATTATATATTCTATGGTATGTATGGTTATAAACTTAGAAGGGAACAAACTTACCTAACCTCCTAAAAGTAACTATTATAGTCACTAAAGTGTAGGTAGTCACTTATCACAAGAGCAACCATCAGAATCTCCAGTGCGGCGGCATAAAGAAGCCTTCTCACTGAGCTTTTAAGGAGCTTACATTAGTCGCGAGTTTCATCCCCGGCGATACCATCAACACTTTCACGACATGCAGCGCTTTGTGCGGTAGGGATGGGGTAACATTTGCAAGTATTGTCGATATTGATAGTTTTTGTGATACATTAGCTTTGAAGTTTGTGAGTTAACTCATAATTCGACGACCTCTGTGGCGCAGCGGGCGAAGGTCTGCCTGCGACGCAGGAGGTGCGGCTTCGATTCCCGCCTCGGGACAAATGTTTCTACGATCTGCAGTCATTTGTCCAGGGTGTTCTGGATGATTTTTATGTATAATTAAAAATATCTATCTATGTAGTGTATTGTATTAAGTTTATCAGTTATCTAGTACTCATAACACAAGTTCTGCTTAGCTTGGGGCTAGATAATGCTGTGTGAATAGTCCAACATTATTTATTTGTTTATTTAATTTATTTAATTCAAGCAAATTCTAAGCATACCGCAAAATAAATTGCGTAACGATTAATAGGTATAAAAAGTTTAAGAAGGATTCGCATATTAAATAGTATTATAATACTCACACTCAGCAACCACTCCAATATGGGAGTCATGCATAACCTCAATGTATAAGAAATATAAAACTGCTTGTTTAAATAAAAAAATCCAATTGAGCGTAGTTACTACTGAGACATCAGTAAATCACTTCAAAAATCATACTTTCCATAATGAAGACCGATGTGGCGCGGCGGGCGAAGGTCCAACTGCGACGCAGGAGGTCGCAGTTTCGATTCCCGCCTTGAGAAATATGTTTGTACTACAAATATTTGTTTCAGGTGTCCTGAGTATTTTCTTTGTATAGTAAATATATCTGTGTTATGTATCGTATATCATTCATCTAGTACCCATAAATAAAAGCTCTGCTTAGCTAGGGGCTTTGGGGCTAGATGATGGTGTGTGGATTGTCCAGCTTTACTATTACTATCTATTTTAGTGAGACGTGTATATTTCATCGACCAGTCTCCTCCCTAGCGAGTGAACACACGGTAAGTGGCCGGCTATCGCGATGCATCACTCGCTAAGCTCCGAGAACAACACTACCGTTCGAGATCTGATTACAATAGAGCTTGGACTTCAATTTAAAATGGTTTAGTTGAGCAAAAATCCTGACAGACAATTCATACCTAGGAACCTACATTTGACACAAATTATTTGTGCCTACAATCTTGTAATATTACATAATATTTATTAGCACTTTCCAGTGTTCCACTTAATAAAATACTAGTTGATTTCCAATAAATATTTAAACATTTCAATCATTGTTTTGTCAAGTAGTTCGAAGTGGAAATTGAAATGGAATTGTTAAATGCAGGGTAAGTACCTGTAGAGACTCACACCACATCACACATCACTTAAGACTAGTCCACTGTTGGACAACGGCGTCCCCTGCATAAGCGCCTTATTGGCTCGTAACGGTTTGGCAATGATAAAATCCCCACGCTCGGCATGCGGGCACAGCTTTTTTTTCGCCTGTCTGTCGACTCTAGTACTGAAATAAAATTGCAAGAGCTTGAAATTCCATGAGAAAACGGAATGCAGAGTGAATTAGTTCCATTGCAATTTGATGTCTTAATATTTTGAAGTATTTTTCCCAGAATTCGCTTCTTTAGGTTCACTGTCCAAATTTTTCGTTTCAAAGCTCGAACAAAGTCTTAGAAATAATAAAGTGTGCTTGATAGGTTTAGGGCTTTGATTATTATGTCTAGAGACTATTGAAGCCGTCCAATTGTTGGCCTCTTAATCTTCAACCCACCAGGCCAAGAGCACTCGCTGACTTTTTTTGAGCATTGTACATAATCGATATTATGGTAAATCCCGCGAAACAGGCCTAGCCTAGTGCGGGGATCATAGGTAATCAATGCTCTCACATTACATCATGCAAATGTAACATCTATAGGTAACATTAAGATATTAAGTTTGTTATCCTCCTCAACCTCAACAGCCTTAATTGGTCCACTACTGGACACAGGCCTTCCCCTGATAAGCGCCTTATTGGCTTTTATCATTTGGGGGTAATGCCCATGTTATCCTCATGGCAAATAAATTATTTTTATTTTGTTTTTGTACCTGATCACTATTTTTATGTGAGTTTCTTCACAACTATAACATTAACCTAGTGCGAGTTTAAAAAGTAGCTGTCACGCCTATCGGCAGCGCACCAAAGTAGGTCTGCCTTGTGGCAAATTTACAACAACCCATCGTTTTTAATCTATTTGCAAGTCGACGCTCTATCTAGACTTATAAATAATCAAAGGTATAAAAATCTAGGCCTTACAATCATCAATACAATAAGAGCATAGCTCTGACCGTGCTACAATGCGCAACAGCTGACCAGTTTGTCCCATTGTTTGTGACGTCACATGGCTATTGAGCCGTCCAGTTCATTGGACTTGAACATTGGAGTAGGTAGTTAGCTTTTGTTCGAACCGATAAAATCAACTGTGATTTAAAAGACGACCAGTGGCGCATTTGGCGGTAGCCTGATTTGGTTAAAATTGTAGGTTCTATAAGAATATTTATGAGTTTATATTTTAAATAAGGTATGGCCCTGCAGAATACTGGAGGAAATGGAAAGAGGCCTTTGCTTTGCAGTCGCCTCAGGCTAATTATGTTATTGATGTCCTCCTAGCCAAATTTCGACCTCGGCGACCAGTCCGGACTCCGGAGACTAGCCAGATGCGCAGGAGATTATTATAGTGTAAAATAATAATAAGTGTAAAGTAACAAAATTGTATTTGGTTAAACAAAAATAAATAGTTTCTTACAAAAATGCAAGGATTCTACTTACAAACAACATTGGTACAAATCATAGTAAGTACACACATACAAAAACAAAAGCATTTTTATCGCAGGGCTAATATTCCTCCGATTAAAGAAGAGGTACTTCCCTAGACAGAAATTGGTTTGCTAAAGAACTGTAAAGAAAGCTTTATGTTGGAAAATATTAAAAAAACAAATTATAGTTTCTTACAAAAATACAATAACCAACTAATTCTACATTCCTAAACATGCAAGGTTATGATCCTTTTCTTAACTGGCCGTATTATCTTCGAGTACCTGAGTTTTGAAGGAATCGGTTTGAACTTTAACGTAATCTGCCTTGTGGACATTATGCCTTTAAACGACGCGGTTGTTGAGGTCGGTATATCAGGGCTTCCCACTGCATGCTTCACGTTTGTTTCTGCCACTTTTCTCAGGAACGACTCAAATTCAGATAGTCTCAAGCTATTCTTCTTCAAAGGCACGTTAAACTTCTTCGATAAACCTTTTTTCATCTTTTTCTTCAAGATTTTTTTGTGTGGCACTATTTGTACCTTTACTTTGTACAGGACAGAAGCGTTCGCACTTTTAGCAATGTGATGCATTTGGTTTGCGAATTTTTCGAAGTTGCTTTTTGCTTGGTGGGCGGTGTTGCTTCTTATTTCGAATTTCTTGGATAGTTTGTTGTTCATTTTGCCGGCCCAAGAGTATCTAGGATCTGGAACAACGTTACAAGTAATTTTGTACTTTATCTTAATTGGATTAAGATCAAATTTACCGGGGATTGAGGAACCAATACCAAGATCATTAATTCTCAATTGACTTACGGCAGGACAAAGCTATAGGATTTTTTTATAAAATTACCTTCATCGAATGGCTGTGAGCACACATACCCAAGGAGAACAAAACTCCAAAAACTTGTCAATTTGCTGACAGTCATAACGACACACAAAACTGATCAGCATGGCACTACTGCGTTCATAACATGCCTTCAGGTGCTTTAAATACCGTGAAACTAGAAAAATGAATAAAACGAAAGAAGTGAATAAAAAATCCTTACAATGACATTTGTTCGTGGCGTTAACGTTTTAAACCGATAACCCTCGCGAGTCCGCGTTTTACATTTTCGTCATTTAAATAATATTTTATCTCACAGCTTCAGGTGAAATATTTTGTTTTAATTTTGTGATGAGCTTTTTCCTTTCCATCTAGGGCGTTGAGTTGTTCGTTTTATGAATTTTGGAATAAATAATTTCAACGGTGCGGCGGCGGCACATAATTTTAGAAGAATGCTAACTTTTTTTTTTTTTTTTTTGCGTTTAATTTAACAAATGAGATTCATAAAAAACCAAATATCTATTCAGCTTGTGCAATAATTAAAAATACGCTTATGTACCTACCTGACACATGCATATTTTTACATTTTAGAAAAATAGCATATAAAAGACACACAAAGTACAATATGGACCGTGTTTTCGACTTAATATACATTTTGGTGACATCTTACAAAAGCTAATGGTCAATAAGATCACTATTGGCCTCGCAATCCAATAATATTATGGTAAGTGGAAACAATTACCACGGTGGAGTATCATGCAAGTCAAATGTACCAATTGTTGTCTTATTAAATTACCATTCTGGGTACGTTATCAGTCTGGCTACTAGATGTGTAAGTAAGTGGCTTCAACTGGTGTTCAATGAAAATACAGTGCAGTGTAATGTAGATATCTGATTGTATAAATAAATAAAGAAAATCCTTTTATTTCTTGATCATTTTACATACCGAATACTTAAAATAAAACAACTACCGACTTATTTTATGGTTCTCAAATCATATAATCTTTAATCTTTTCTGATTGTTTAATGGTGTTTTTATTGATTTTCAGGGTTTCGTACCTCAAAAGGAAAAAGGAACCCTTTCACTTTCTGGATCACTTTCTTGACCGTCTATCTGTCTGTCTGTCCGTCTGTCAACCCTCTTTTCTCAAGAACGCTTGGACGTATCGAGTTGAAATTAGCGTCAAATACTCAAGTCCGTAACTTCTTGGAGCCGCGGTATGAAGAAATCTTCTAAGTCAACGCACTCAAAAGTTACAGCAGTTTATGTCCGAATATTTTGAAATTTCCAAGGGAATCACATGCACATAAAACCTATAAGGTACTTCCTGTAGACCTAGAATCATGAAATTTGGCAAGAAGCAAGGCCTTATAGCACAAATAAAGAAAAAAAACCGAAAACAGTAAATTTGTAGTTAATTCCTACCAACTTCCCGTTGATCTAGAATAATGATAATTTGACAAGACACAAGCTCTTATGGAACCCTGAGTGCGCGAGTCCAACTCGCGCTTGACGTTTTATTTAATTCGATTATGAAATACTTATGCACACTATGCACAGTGTTAAAATTAAGTCTCGTTCTCTTACTTATAAAATCTATTAACTTCACTTTATATGTATAAAAATACAAAAAAAAAAAAAAACAAACGACACTTATGCCTTAAACCAAAGGTTTTTTAGTAAAGTAAAGTAAGTATTTGTGATATTCTTTAATTTGTTTCTTTTGTTTTTCTACATAATCAGTCAAAATTTTAGCTAACGAGGCCGTTTAAAATCTTATTCAGGAAGTATTACCATTCTTATGTTATAAAATAGTAAGTAATCTAGGAAAAAACTAAAAAATTGCAAATATCTAAAACGCTACCACTGCCAGGTTAAGCTCATAGGTAATTCACGTAACCGCGCTTATCTCAACAGCGTTTACACCTGTGACATTGTTCTAAACGAGAATGGAATAACTATTCAATGGGTAGGAAAATTCCTTCGTTTACTACAAACAGTGGAATCTTTGCAGTTACAGTGTCATAAAAAATCTTACAGTGTCATAAAAAATATTGGTTCGCCCAGTGGCCGAGCTGAAATCAAAAACTTTGTTAGTATTGTGACTGATTTATCAGCCTGTACCGTACTCATAGGTACCTACTTCCACTTCTGAACGTCATCATCATCATCAGCCTCTATTAGTCCACTACTGGACATAGGCCTAATGAACGCCATGGCGCCCTGCTAGCTTGCCGCATCTAGCATCTGCCTGCAGTCTTTCGCAGATCGTCATCCCAACTGGCTGGAGAGCGTCCTACACTACGTTTGCCGAGTCGCGGTCTCCACTCAAGAACACGTTTATTCCAGCGGTTGTCGGTTCTTCGCGAGATATGGCCGGCCCACTGCCACTTCAGCTTGCTTATTCTTTGAGCTATGTCGATAACTTTGGTTCTCTGTCGGATGTATTAATTACGAATCCTATTCTTCAGAGAAACTCCGAGCATAGCTCTTTCCACAGTTCAGTTCAGTTCAGATATGTCTGATAAAACAGAAAATGTTTTCTTTCTCTCTTTATGTCTTTCTAATGTACCTATGTTTACATAGACAGTAAGAAGCTGCTGCCTTTCTTATAGTAGTTTCCCTTAGTCGGCAGTAAGTGAAAATGATTGTTATTAATGCAAATGCTCCTCTAAAGCTTGCATTTTGTAGGCATGTATCCACAATCCCAGAATGCAACCAGCAAAGAAAATTAGTATGTGCGAGTCCTTTATTTGAATTTCATACTTAGATAGACAGGCTTCTATGATAATCTGTCTATGTCCTAAGGGCCAAAATGCTTGGTGATTTCTATGGTGGAGCGGGCGAAGGTCTGCCTGAGACGCAGGAGGTTGCGGGTTCGATGTCCGACTCAATACAAATATTTCTACGATCTGCAGATATTTTTTCAGGGTGTTCTGAGTACGACGACGTATACAAAAGTGTCTATAACCTAATTACTCCTGCCTTTCTTATAGTAGGTTCCCTTAGTCGACAGTAAGTTCAGATGATTGTTATTAGTGCAAATGCTCCTCTAAACTTTGCATATTTTGTAGGAATGTATCTCCAACCTTATTGATTTTAAAATTATCAAGTACACTTACTATATGATCAAGTAATTATGTTTTGTAACGCGAAGTTTAAAAATGCCTGCCTAAGTTTTAATAAGCTCACGCCCTAGCTTCTAAAACGTTTTCTATTTAAGTATGTTTGTCATTCTAGAATTAAATTTACACTAGTAATTGTATAAGACTAATGTTATTTCCGGTTTAAGTAAAGAATTTTTGAAATTAAATTAATTGAGTAAGTGACAATAGAGTTCAGTTTTGAAGGCTTCGCTGAAGGATTGATATTTATGTGCTTCAAGGTCTATTGCTTCAGTCAAGATATATTATCACACAAGAAAGCCGTAAACATGTGCATGTTGAACAAAAAGGTGCAAATAGAACATCATTAAAACTGACATCGGATTTTCGGTACAAATACACACCCTGTCCTCCATTAATGTGTTGACATTTCACCCCCATTTGAACACAAACAAATTAGGGGTAGTAACATGGTAGGTAATGACTACAGGGTATGGGTGGGTAGCCTTTGGCGGTATGGGGAAGCAGAGAGGTAGCTTTTCTACTGAGAAATGTCATATTGTGTTGGGATGAAAAGATTTTGTCGTGTCTTTGACTCTCTTGTTGAGTCATCTAAGGAATCGTAGGAGCATTATTTATTTATTCTGGTATCGTAATTGGTTAGAAAAGTAGGTAAATCTGGTGAGTATCTGGCGCAGCGCATCAGCATTGCCATACAGCGGCCCAATGCAGCCAGCGTCTTGGGGATGCTTCCGACTGGTATTGATAGATAGATATAATTTTTTTTATTGCATAGGTACTTAAAGAAACAATACAACAAACCAGCTTATTATCTAAGTGAAAAGTGGCTGATTGATTGACCTTTAGATTGTTTGCAACAGTCTGCAGTTTCAACTATTAATTCTGGTCCTAATTTGTTCCTATTATTTGATTGTAATTTTCTTTGTTAAGAAAAGGTTGACTTTAGAATTATATCAAATAAACAAAATAAAAGATCTCAAATATTGCTTGATCAGCCAGTTAAACCTGAAAATTTATTTAATTATTCCTAGTTTCAGTCGTGTTTTGCGATAAAGGCGCCTATTTTGTTTCCTTTCATACGAGATTCTGCACGCGGCTTTGCACGTTTTTTTGGGATACAAAGTAGTCAAACGTAATCCCAGATCCAGAACCTTATGCCTACAAAGTCGTACCACGATCAGTTTAGTAGTTTTGACGTTGTCTTCGGCCAAATATTTCACAACTTCACATTTGTCCCAACGTGGAAATCTAACCCGCAACCTCCTTCCTCGCAGAAGGCGATGTAAAAGTTTGTGAAAATGTAAAGTTGTTCAAAAAGAAAATTTCAATCAACTTATAGAAATAAATTACAACTAGTATTTACAATTGAAGCAATTGAGCTAACTGCAGACTATTGGAAACAATCTACAGGTAGCTGGCTTAAAGGTTGCCTGGAAGAGATCGCTCATAGCGATAAGGCCGCCCATTGTGCATTGCTATGTGTTTGTCTTTTCCTGTTCCGTGTTTCTATTTTATTTGGTGTGCAATAAAGAGTACTTGTATTAAAAAAAAAAAAAAAAAAAAAAAAATAAAAATCGTTTATTTAGGAACCAAAACAATGGACATGGTTATAAATGGAAACGATGCCATCTGCAGAAGTTTTAAAAACTGTGTCGCAGATGACAACGCCCTCCTCCGAAGTTAAAGTGGAATGGGTTCCAAAAAAGTTAAAATTACAAATTACAAAATATAGTTAAGTAGGCAAGTTGATTACCTAAATTACATACCGACTTATTACTTAATTATTACATACAGAATAATAGAGATAAGTATAGTTTTTTATATAAAAGAGAACAAACAAAATTACAAAGAAATCAATCAAAAATTACAAGCGAATGACTAAGTTGTTATAATTAGGTTCTTAGTGCAAGTCTCTGTTTGGAAAAATGTGTGTGGTGTATATGTGTGTGTGTGTGTGTGTGTGAGGGGGTGTGTGTGTATTTGGTTGTGTGTGTGTGCGTGTGTGGGTGTGGCGGTGCTCCTGAGGACACCGATCTCTTAAGAGACCGGGCAACATGAGTTGCCAGGGGGTGTGATGTGTGTGGGGGGGTGTGCGTATAGTATATGGGGGGGTGTGTGTGCATGTGTATGTGGAGCTCCTGAGGACACCGGTCTCTTAAGAGTCCGGGCAACAGGAGCTTCCAAGGTGTGTGTTTTTATGTATTTTTATCATTATCATTCGGCAAATTTAAGCAGTTCCTCTGTGTCATCGTAAGACAATGACTGTAAATATTCAAGACATTTAATTTTGCATTTGTATAGAGTAAGGGGGTATATGTTTAGTTCTTTATTAAGGCGATTGTAAAGGGTAGAGCTAATGTAGTAAAAATGACGCTGCGCACATTTTGTGCGACAACTTTCCGTTTTGCAGACTTTATAATGTCTACGCTTGTCAATGGTGAGGGGATTAAAGGGTATTTGTGAATGCTTGCGAAGAACAGATTGGAGTATAAATAGTTGACGGACTGAAGGGACTTGACACAGTGAAAAGAGTTCGGCGGTGGGAAAGCAAATAGGTCTCTTAGTCATTACTTTAAGAACGGCCCTCTGGGCTCTTTCAATTTTGAGTATGTGGGTTTTTGCAGCTCCACCCCAGGAAGTTACGCAGTATGATAGGACGGACTGTGCTAAAGCAAAATAGACAACCTTTAAAGTAGAGAAATTAAGACAAGATCTTATTTTTTTAAAAACAAAGATAAGCTTTCTAATACGTGAGGTTGTATTTTCAATTTGGGGTTTCCAAGCTAAAGCTTTGTCAATCATTACGCCTAGGTATTTCACGCAGGACGTAAGGATTATTTGTGTACAACAGCAGGTGTGGGCAGAGTTGTCCTCATTACAGGAATGAGCACGGACTTGAAACGAAGGAGCGGGTGAACTGGTAGAGTTTAGAGAGAACGCGATTAATTGCGTTTTGGACAAATTGAGGGTAAGTAAGTTGGAAGTTAGCCACATCATAACGGACCTTAGTGCGTTTTCAGCATGAGAACGTGCATCTTCCCAGCTTTTGCCGTGGACAAGTAAAGTAGTATCATCAGCATAAGAAATAATTTTACAATTTGGAAGGGATAAGTTACAGAGATCATTGATGTACAGTAAAAATAGTGTAGGCCCAAGGACGCTACCCTGTGGCACACCAAACAGAATAGGTATGTAGGAACTTGTATAATCATCGATTTTGACGCATTGTTCACGTGAGGTAAGGTAGCTACGGAACATACTAAGAGCAATACCTCTGATGCCAATTTGTTCAAGCTTTTTCAAAAGAATGGGTACCGAGACTGTGTCAAATGCTTTAGATAGATCTAAAAAGATTCCTACAGTTTTAAGCTTGTTGTCAAAATTTTTGATTACAGTTTCTGTGAGTTCTAAAACCGCATCATCGGTTGACTTTCCAGTTCTAAAACCAAATTGATTTTTAGATAGTATGTTATTGGAATTTACAAATTTTACAAGCCTAGTGTTCAGAACCTTTTCAAAAATCTTGGAAAAAACAGAGAGTACGGAAATAGGTCTATAGTTTGTGACACTATCTCGGTCTCCAGTTTTAAAAATTGGGTGAACGACTGCTTTCTTGAAGGCCTTAGGGAAGATGCCGGAGGAGAGAGAAAGATTAAAAAGAATTTTTAAAACAGGTGTAAGTATGTGTCTAGTGGCTTTAACAATATATGTAGAGATGCCGTCCCAGCCCACCGCGCTCTTGCTCTTTAGGTTTAGGATAATGTTATCAATCTCCTCGGTTTCCACCTCATAGAGGACCATAGAGTTACAGACAGATGGGGAGGGTGAGAGATGGGGTTGAAGAGTAGAAGAAGAGAGAGGAGACTTAATCTGAGATGCCAGTACACTTCCTACATTTGCAAAAAAGTTATTTACACTATTTACTGACTCTGTGGCAGTATTGTGTAGTTTTAGAAGAGAGGATGAATGTGACTTTCGTTTTTGGATGTTGGCTATTTGTTTAATAACGTTCCATGTACCTTTAGGATTTTTTTTTGCCTTTATTATTTCGTTTTGCTCATATTCCTGCTTGACTTTTTTGAGTAAGGAGTTACAAAAATTTCTATAACGTGTATAAGTGGTTTTATGGGTGAGATTTCTAGGGTCCTGTTTAAATCTGCGGTAGAGTCTGTCCTTGTTGCGGATACAACGCAGGAGTCCTGGTGTATTGTATTGTATTGTATTGTAGCTCAACTGATTCATATTCTGGCAATGCTAATTCTGGTATTCTGTATGGCAATGCTGATGTGCTGCGCCAAATACTCACCAGCTCTCAGGTCACGCGTCGCTTCGACCAGCTAGCGCTTCGCTCAGATAATTTTATAAGAACCCGAAGAGCCTCAGTACCCAACAAACCTAGGGTCTTGACTAAAAAGGGAGCAAATGTGTAGGCTCTGTCGAAACCTGCAGTTGTTCAATGATCAAAAAGTTTTGTACGATCTGCAAATATTTGTAAAGGGTGTTCTTGGTACTTTCTATGTAAAATAAATATATCTAACTGTGTGATGTATGTATAATTCATCTAGTACCCATAACACAAGCTCTGCCTTAGCAGGGGCTAGATGAGCTGTGTGGACTGTCCAACATTATTTATTTATAGTATTTAGTTACAATATTAGTCGCCCATAGCTAGTCTCCGTCGAGACTAACCTCATCAATCGCAAATCATCATCATCAAGATGAGTTCCAGATATTGGATGTTCACATTGTGCTGCAAAACTCATTCTTTCACTTGTTTCTGAAATAAACAAAGTAAACGACCGAGGTCTCACCTCCTTACCCAGATTACCATTTCCTGACATTTTCAATTCACCTCTACCAGTACCGAAACAAAGTACGGATTGTAGTTCTTCAGGGATTCCCCGGCTTTCATTTGCATTCAGGAGACGCCAATCCTTATTAGAATCTCTTTGGTCGCTGAATCTATTATTAACAAAGTTGTCGCAAAGTTTCTAGGTTACAATAAAGTTTTCTGTAAACTTGCTTTATGGTCCAGACCTGAGTGTCAATTTGTCATTTAGTGAGAGATGAGCATACTTTTGGCGCAGGACCGTGTGGAGTGGCACAAAAGTTTGGAGACCTAGACCCAGCAGTGGGTGAAGTCGGGTTGTGGATGATGATGATAATGATGATGAGCATACTGCGTATATTCGCCTGTTTTTTTGCGCGTATTCAAAGTCCTAATTCCATTAAACTAATCGCTTCATTATGACAATGGTATCTGAATTAAATATTTTGGTATTTTAACTTTAATGAAAACACTACAAATAGAGGATACGCGTGTCAAAAGTGTCAAGGTTGAAACACTATCTAGAGTTTCTTTCATCTAGGGACGATTCTGCTACGATACCACTGTCATAGTAAAGTGAATGGCTAGCAGAATTCCACCCCAGAATGCAACCAGCAAAGAAAATAGTATGTGCGGGTCTTTTATCGTATTTCATAGATAAACAAGCTTCTAATTCTATAATAACCTGTCTCTGTACCAGAGCCAGTCGACACTTTTAACATTTCAAAGTGTCCACCGTCACTTTTTATAAGTACGTATTTTGAAACGAATTAGGCCCAACCGTCCCCCTAATTAGAGCAGACCAGGGTGACGGTTGGTAATTATCCTCCGTAACTAGCTTCGGTTCAAATCCACATTGATTGCTGAACACTTACTACGCTGGATTAAAAGATAAAATCATTAGGTAGGTATGTTGCCGTAATATAATAAAATACATACCGGTTAGCACTAATACCGGTATAATCCGGTAGGACCGCTATTATGTTCACGGGTTTATCGGGTCAAACGGGGCTGGCGATAATCGGATTTGAAGTTTTAATTAATGGCTATTTGCTTTAGTAAACAATATTTAAATTATTTTGTGGTTCTTTGTTTATGTGGGCAAATGGTAATTATTTTAGTCACATTTAAGTTAACAAAAATCTGTGTGATGCCGGTTTAGAATTTTCACCATCCCAACTCTTCCCGCGGGTCGTAAGAGGTTCTACCACCGAACTGCGATCCCCAACCCGCATGCTCAGCGTGGGGATTATGAGCATTACCCCCCCATGAGATAAAAGCTAATAAGGCGCTTATCAGGGTTAGGCCTGCATCCACCAGTGGACCAATAAAGGCTGTTGAGGTGAGGTGAGGAAATTACTGACTAAATAACCATCAATTGCATTGGATCTATGAAGACCCTTGAAACTGTAGGAAATCCACCGGGGGGCGGGCAGCATTGCCTCCTGCAGAACTAATCCACCACCCTCCTTAACCAACCGATTGCCCAACGTAAGGACTATGGCATTATCCCTGACATGAACGGTCTATGTTCAGCAGTGGACTGGTATAAGCTGTTGATGATAAAGTCAAAGTTGACGATATTGCTAACGAGACCTAGGTGCGATCACCACATGACCGATATGAGTGGCACAAAGGATGCATCATACCCCCAGCCGTAGGATTATACGACAGCAAGAAAGCTGTCTTTCGGCGTCGACTTGTCAAGCTATCCCTGGGTTAAGTTAGCTGCCAGGTTAACTTAAGCATCTTCGTCACCAGATGATGATGATACCTACTGTAACCGCATGCGTGGGTTCCATGGAACCACAGTGCCAAATGGCAAACAGCGGTCAGTGAAACCAAACTCTGCTGACCAATGGCTTTACTATGACAGTATCGTCGCAGAATCGTCCCGTAGATTCCATAGATTAAAGAAACTCCACGCACGTAGAGAATGATAGAATTGTTTCATACTTGGTACTTTTGACGTGCGTCCGTCCATCTGTAGGTAGTTTCTTTCATGTATGGCATAGTGAAGCGGTTATTTTATCAGAAAAGGACCCAGTTTATTTTGATATTTTCTTTCACTTTTAGTTACAGCTAGCAAAACTATAGTGAAACCTTCTAGATGAATAATTCAGAAAGAAACCCTTCACAGAAAATAAGGTCACCGTAACTTAGTTTGTTTTGATTCAATAAAAAAAAATACGATATGTTATTGATGCCGCAAACTATTCCATACAAAAAGGCGTCCCTGGTTGCTGTCCAGCGCGAAATAAATAACTTTTATCCTCGCAACTTGAAGGTTTTCAGCTTGAGACGAGAAATGCTTAGACTCATGTTGAAAAGGAGTTGGTATCGGAAAACTATAGAGTCTGAAACACAAAAGTGACTTTGTAGCAAAATGGTCTGGAAATGTGTCGAATCTGGAAAGTGAAAAAGAAACCTGCACTGTAGGTTTGCCATTGCATCGAATCCTAGAAGCGTTTATAACAAGTCCAATAATATTTATTTTATGATTCTTGAAGTTGTCTACTTTCACTGTGCGTCATTTGTTATTCTATTTTTAATCGGCCCTCAGCACACATGCGCTGACCTGTACAGGCATGTATTACGTAAATAACTATTCTAAAGACCTAGCTGTAAGTTTTCCTAAAATTTTGAAAGTAAAATAATTTTCAATTCAACAATATTTCGATTTTATAGAATTTGAGAGTCTACACATTAAATTTGCCAGCCTAACGACGACATCAACACCTTGACATATTAACACATTAATTGTTTTACCAAGGGTCGAGGTTGCATTGGATTTGTGTGAAATTTTAGGAACATCATAATTAAGCCTAGTAAAACGTCTATCATTTATTTCTTTAATAACTTTATCGTCATCGTCAGCCTCTGACAACCGACTTTAGATGGAGCATCCATGTTATTGCGATGTGATGGTTGGAGATAGACCACAAGACCTATTTCTATAGAATCCTCCCTGTATAGAAGTACAAAAACTAATATTTTTGGCACATGTTAAGATTATTACAAGATTTGTCCAGTATGCGAACCTCCTTGCTAGATCCCTGCGGTACGTCTCGCTGAATGCAGCCGGGAGCCGGGAAACTTCTCAATAAGTATTGATTGAGAACGATAACTTAGAGGAACTTTATCTTGCCTGAATAGACACTGACCAGCTTTTTTGGTAACGTATTTTTTGCTGTTGGAAGTGTTTTATTTGTAGAACTAGTTATGATGTTGTTTTAGTTATGTTGTCTTTACTTATGTTATAGATTTTTGGTGATTCGCATTAAATCATACAAATTTGTCATCTGTGAAATTAACCTGTAAATGTTACAGAAAATAGTGGTTCTTGCGAACCAAAAGCATTTTTAAGTCTATCGTAGCACAAGTCACGGATTTTGAAAACTAATTATAATAAAATAACTATAATTGAAAACGTCAACTTTGAAACGGCTACTGACAAATTTTGTCTTTGGTCGTATCTTTCTAGTAACTCTACAACTCTATTGTATGTCTGAATCTCACAGTTAGGTATCTCATTATGCGAGGGAAAATTCAAACAATCTCACCACGCAAAGATAACCAGGCACAAAATCAAATCCGGGGCTCGCACGAGGCGCCAAAAGATTCGCTCGTTTCCCTAATGAAATGTCGAAACCCACCTACGTCTGACTGACACAGTGCGATAATAGGAGAAGGGTGAATGTGAGTTCAGAAGGATGGCGAGTTCATTTGAATTGTTGTAGTTTCGTAATTTAATTCGTAGGTAGGTTCCCTGTGCAGCCAAGCTGATGGAGTCGACCCCCTTTGTGTAAACGCAATTTTGAATCAAAAAATCAAAATCAAAACTCTTTATTTCCTTAAATACAATAAATGTACACTTAAAAAAGGTCAAATTATAAAACTAAACACTGACACGGTAATAAAGTGATCTTTTTTATTTCTGTCGCTTCGGTAGACTAAAGTAAAGAAGCAACGAAGAAACCTTTAGCCTGTTATTTGTTATTTTTCGAGTTAGAGCCAAACCCGTCCCAAGCTTTTTTATCCTAGATAGTCTGATATTTTATAGTAAGCCTTTTGCACAGCAAGGTTTTGACAATGTGTTTAAATTTTTTACTGATAACTTTTGCAACTCACTAGGAGTTTTGTTATAGAAGCGTATACATTGCTCCTTATAAGATACATTTGATAGTAGGATACTGGCCCCCTAAATGAAAAGTCCTCCGGTTTTATTTTGGCTGCACATGTATGCCGATAAAAGTGGGTAAGCTCACGCATGTACATATTTGCAAGCCTTTGAAGTTGTTAGGGTTCATGCCCCATATGTGGGTCATGCACGTACGGTGAGAACCTTAAAATGCACCACCCGGTGGGTTATGCACATGGAACGTGTTAAATAGAACTGTACTTTCAGTTTGAGCTTGTTAAATACCAAAACAGAAATATTTTCGCGAACATGACAATTTGCTACCGCAAACCTACTCGTGCGGCCAAAATGCAACTAATCGCTCAAAATCGTACGGGCTAGTGCCCAGAGTAGACTCAGGCGCTAAATAAATTCTTTATATTCGTATTACTAATTCACACAGCATTATCTAGCCCCAAGCTAAGGAGAGCTTGTGTTATGGGTACTAGATGACCGCTATACTTAATATAAATAAACGGAAGGAAACGTATATTTTTATAGTTTTCGTATTCTATGCAAAACTATCTAAAACAGATCGAGACCTACCTAGGCATAGGCTATGGCGTATTTTTTATATCTTGTTAGTTCTCTAAGTAATTCCGAGTATATCCAATCGCTCCATGACCACGATGGCTGTAACGCGATGGAAACGCAGGGGAAAGAATAACACAAGGTAGGTACGCGATAAATAACCTATTAATAATGATAATTCCTGCTAGTCCGTTCTTGAATCTGAATAATTTGGAGCCGAATCGAATAAATCAATTTTGACAATTGGCGACAAATATCTGAAATTTAATTTCTCCTGGTTCTATGGTGAGTTTGTCTCGAAAAGCTCATCTTTTCACTGTCTTCTTTATAGGTTCAGCGCATAGCTATATGAAAACCCTCAAGAACCGTTCAGTATTTTCAACTAACAATGCATAAATCCTACATATCTGACTCAACACAGACTGTGCCAAAATTTATTGAGTACCAACCCCGTCCCAGATTTATTCTTCGCTTATAAATTGACGAGCGAGTACCTCCAAGTGATTTAGTGGCGCTGTATGCATCTAAACCGTTTATCCGATCGGTTAGGTGAGTCTATTTGAGACGAGGCACTAGATTTCGTGGAAAACGATCGCTTTGATCGATTTCCTTGAGCGCATTTGTGACAGTTCTCAGTGAAATGTTTCTCCAGGTAGAATGTTAAAAGAAATCCTATGAATTAATGTTGTGAGTTCGCAAACCTGAACAACAGTGACGTCTTTAAGCGCAAAAATATATTTGCTGGGACTGTTATGATCTAGCCGCATAATGCTAAGTCATGGCAAGCACCAGGAGTACAGCAGCGATATAGGTAGAGCGCATAGAGCTTGGGGTAGAGTACGTAAAAAATCTTATAAATTACGTAAATATGTCTTTTCTATGGTATTCAGTCCAAGTTCCAAAAACTGTTGAAGAAATAGTTCTAAGCGAGGACACTTATTGTGAACTATTACATTAAGTGTCCTCCAACTAATATTGTGTTCTCTTCTTGTGACTTGCCCTGTTCATGTATTTTAAACCGATTTCTAAAAAGGAAAAAAGGGTTCTATGTTGGACTATACTTATAATCCAACGTAGAATCTTTTACAGTAAACAATCAAAAAAACATAGGTACCTACTAGGTAGGTACATTATGTTTTTTGATTATTTATTTTAGTCCAAGGCTTTTCAAAGTCACCCATAGAGAAAAAACTCGCTGCAACAATACCGATATAAACAGAATTGTTTACCGTCCGTTCCGATATCACTCTCACCATTGAGCTCAAGTACACTCAGCGACTGTAAACAAATAAACGAATATTATTATTGCTACAATCGATGGCAATGGATGATCATGGGCCAAGTTGAACCGTTACGGTTTATGTATTGGGTGATTGGGATGGAAATCGATTGTTTACGGAGGACATGGGATGTGAAGCTTGACGGCTTGCAAAAATATATTCGGAGCACATAATTAGATATCCTATGTACATATCCTATTAAATAAGTTCATCGTATGTATAAATTGTGTGTACAATAAAGAATTAAAGAATTAGAAAATTTCTTACAAGTCGTTTTCAAGTGGGTTTACTTAATTCTCTAGATACATACATATTTATTGATAAGAATAAGAAAAATATTCCTAAAAAATGACACGTCTATTTGGATTCTAAGAGACAATCAAGGAAAACATACTTCATCTTGTGAAGCTTAGTAATAGTATACAGGTTGTTTTTGTAAACAGTTTACTCCTTGAAACCACGTATGTACACCCCTAAAATAAGACGATACAAGTTATTTTTAAAAATAAAAGTCTCTTAGTTTCGATGGAATTTCATAATTCATTTCTCTGCTATCCTACGTGATTTCATGGACACCCTATCGCGCCGCCCGCTCTCGCCTGTAGCCGGCCGGTGGTGTGGGTATCGAACCCACTCGAATCGTAGGTACCTACATACATCTACAACTTGTGATGGAACTTTCCCTTCATACTTTTCCTGGCTTAGGACAGGCAAAAATAGCTACTCTAACACATTTGCCAGTAAGTAGCCTAAGTAGGTAGGTACTTTTACTTACGTACTTTTACTTTAAATAAATAAATAAAAAAAGTTGTCACCAGCGATGGCATAAAGTCGCACCATTTCAGTCCACTGTTCATTTGTGAACGACATCGTCACTTCTCTACTTAAGACAATACGCGAACAAATCGGCACATCACAAATTAGCACGGAACGCGTCGTGACGTGCTCACTACCTAGCAGGCGGGCCGTGACTGACGAGTGCGCGAGCGGGCGGCGCGTAGGCGGCGCTTTTAAGTCGGCGTGCGAGCGGCGTCTTTGTTTGAAACCGACAAAGCGGGCGGCGTAGGTATAAATGTAGGGTGAAATGCTTTTCTGATGTATGAGGATTTTTTTTTCCAAAATAAGTAAAAAAAAGTTTAGTTTTTTCATCGGTTTTGAACGTCTGGTTTCAAGGAGTAAACTGTTTACACAAACACCCTGTATTATGCAATTAGTGAATAAAGGACGAATTTAAAGCCAGGGCCACAGATGAATCACGAGCAAGTGAAGGATTCTAACGACTGAATTACCGAGTGGGAGTGATTCAAGTGTGATACTAACACTTGAATCACTCCCACTCGGTGATGAGCGACGCGAGTGATTCATGGGCCTAGATATAAATCCGTTTTATTCAAGAGTTAGAGCATACCTACTATAATTGATATCATGACTACGAGAAAAAGAACCAATATAATCTCGAGGAGTTAATTGCACAAAGAGTTAGTATGTCGAGTATTCTTTGCACAAGGAGGTTGGATAGCATTGAGGTACAGATATATGTATATTGCTGTGTTCTAAATTCATACAGAAAAATAGTGATTAAAAGTGTAGGTAAGTAAAACATTTTAGAGGGGGATTTCCCCCATGATATAAATTAACTATAGCTTTTGTTTCCTACGTGTGGATGCAGTAATCATTGTAAATCTCGATAGAGCATGAAATCCTTGTATCTTCTCTTTCCATCTTTCAAGTCCTTTCTAAACTCTATTTTTAGCTGTCAATAGTTACTTATTAAAAGTGAGGGATCCGGAATTTATCCTACTGCAAAATTTAGGTCTACCGTTGACAAAAGTCTGCAACAAAAAACAGAAGTCAACTTAAAATGGCGGTGGTCGTCATCTACTTCCAATGATCATTATTTACCAAACTGGCAACTGTCTGGCTTTTTAATTTCCGCCCTTATATTTGCCCCTCAAACCAACGGAACTTCATCCATCAAAGTTCCCCTCCAAATTACCTCAAATAGCCTAAGACTCCAAACAAAAGGTTTAAAACTCCAACAAAACCTGTGATTTTACGACTCTCAATATCATTACGAACTGGATTCAGAGGTAACTTTCGGAATCACTCAACTTGCGCCGCTGTTGACAAGTACGCGAAACTTTTCTGATTATTTTTACACTTAACTGACTGTACTTTTTCGTTTAAGTATTTACCTAGTTTAATGTTACGAGATTGAAAACGTAATGGAGAAAACTGTGTAATAAAATAAAAATCTTTTTAAAATCAATGCAGTTAACAAAACTTCAATATTAATTCACGATCTAAATAAAAAAATTTATAAAATTGCCTGAAAGGGATCGCTTTTGAGCCATAAGGCCACCTGCTTCTGAGCGATAGCTTTTTTGTTATTGTAATTTTCTTGCTGTACAATTTATGAAAGGATTCTTGTACCTATGGTAAATAAAATTTTAAGGGTCTCCAATCCTAAATAACCTTTATAATGATGATTAGACTTTAGGAAACATTTGCAGCCTACCGATAGATATTTTTTAATTTTTTTTTATTTTAGTGCTATTTTCAAATTCCCAGATTAAGATAGGTACAACAAAGGATTCATGATTCACACTATCCTTTGAATTTCGTACCCCACAATAATTCACGTTGAAAAAACAAACGAAAAAGCAGAAAAATCGAGCAGCACAGATGTGTGGAAGTATTCCAGAGGACAAATTGTTTTATCGAAAATTACTTTCTCGAAGCGAAATTTCCATTTTTCTAATGGAGCGAAACGACTTTACTCTCGGCGGCGTACTTTTGTTACTTGATTCTACCTTGCAGCTTTGCTTGTTTACTAATGCGGTTATGAAAAAAGTTTTGTCTCTCTCCTCTCCTGTGGTTGATAAATTTAAAAATAGCACAGATTTGGTAGTTACCTACTCTAACAGCCTTTTCCCAGACTGTACTACGGAATACCGGAGAACGGTATACCGAAAGTACACGAAAGTGCAGAACGAAATACTGAAAGCACATGAGGCTGCATAGCTGAATACCGAAAGCACACAGGACCGAAAAACTGTAGACTGGACGATCACAATCTCGAATGCATGCTATACCGAAAGATCAGGAAATCGAAAGAACGATATTTTGAAAAATTCTTCAGGGTTTGTACGACGTCAACATCGCGTTTTGGCCGGTACGATATTTTGCAGGATCACATTTGACCGATTCCTTTGCTTTCCCTGTCAGCATAAGACGTCTCACATGAGTATGGTAGTAAAATATACCTAGGTACTTCTTGTTAATATTGAAATAATTATATTTATAGTAGGTAGTGGTGGATAAATTTATTCACAAAGAAAATTATACTAGTATTTACAATTGAAACAATTGAGCCAACTGCCGACTGTTGCAAACAGTCTACAGATAGCTCAACTGATCCATAGTGGTGGATTGTTTGTGCCCGCAGATTCACGCACTTAGAAGATGGACGATACATAAAGCACTCTGAATAAGTAAAACTTTCTGAAGAACTGATGGTCCACATAATGAAATGAATTCAGCGAGGAAAGTGAGATTGACAGGCGTTACAGTGGGGCAGCATGGGCAAAAAAAAAACAAACGAATTTAAAAATAAAACGCTTTTATTTTTAAATTCCCAAGTACACTTGATTAACCCACGTAAGTTAATAGGTACGCGAGAGAACTGGACTGTGTCTGCAGACTCGGAGCCGCTCAGGCGTGGGCAATTATTACGAACAATGCCCTTTATTAATGTAATAACCAGCCGACTTCATAACATTGATATTGGAGCTTGATTTAATCATTGATGAATTTATTGTCTTTTATCTGATCCGGAGGCTTTCTTTGTGCGAGCAAGTTAACATATGACATTCATAGTTGTTCGCTGATCATCCCTATGGTTATATTATGATAGTGATAATTAGTTAATATTAGGAAGAATAAAGGATCTTTATTAACAAAGAAAATGACAATCAAATAATAGAAACACATTAGAAATAGTTACAATTGAAACAATTGAGCTAACTGTAGGCTGTTGTAAACAATCTACAGGTGGTTCAACTGATCCATATCAATTTCATTTGGAAGCGTCCCCAAGACGCTGGCTGCATTGCTCCGCTGTATGGAAACGCTGATGCGCTGCGTCAGATCAGCGTCTGACCAGCTCTCGGGTCACGCGTCCCTTCTACCAGACAATGGAAGAATTATCTATTTTACATGAGATTTTGATCGTCACATATTTAACAAGTAGGAACAGCCGGCTGTCAATATGTGATAAGGTCAGACCATTTTTCCCGTTTATTGGCTGTATTCTGAATCATCATCATCATCATCGTTCGATCACCAATTCATTCATTCAATTCATTCATTCATCATCAGCCTATATTAGTCTGACCGACATAGCGCTCTGCATTTTCAATACGCTAATGAAAAATATTTCTAAAATACTTTAATTTTTATGTTTTTATCACATTCTTTTGTTAGGTAACCTGTCAATTTGAGTAATGAGTATTACTTTTTGTTTTACATCGCACATTAAAAATTCTCCGATTTCAGGCCCAATTATGCTGCTAATTTATTCATACGAGTGAAACCTGTAAAATATTTTCAGCTTGGTGACACGAAATTTGTGTTTTTGGGTAGAATGCTTCGTTATTTTACCGGTCGGCTAAAGTGTTTTGTACTTTCGTAACCGTGTCTACTTAAAATGTAGGTTTATACCTTGCTGGCTTGATAACTAGGTAACTCATTATCTTACGTGGCAAAATTCTGGAGGATTAAACAAAGTACGTCTATTTTTGCAACTGGTTTTTTTATTTTTTATTATTTTTATACAGGGCTTAAAAAAATTATGTCACCCTTTGAATTAAGTCTTACATTACTAATCCGATGGTGATCTTTCTTTTAAGCTGAGAAATATACCATCGAGTAAAATGTACCTAACATGATATCAATTATATTCTTCTCTCTCTCCATGTCTATCCTCACCTCACCTCAACAGCCTATATTGGTCTTCTGCTGGACGCAGGCATTCTCCTGATAAGCGCTTTATTGGCTTTTATCTCATGAGGGGTAATGCCCATTATCCCCGGTGGGTATCCCTTAGTTTCCTCTTACGACACCAGCGGGAACAGTTGGGGTGGTGTAAATTCTAAGCCGGCACCACACAGTAAGTTATTTCATACAAAGAAACAAAATAACAGAACACAAAAAACAAAAAAGATAATGTACCTTATCACTAAGGGATCTCTAAATTATAATCTCCAAAATAATGATAATCTCCAAGATATAGTATTTTTGTTATAAATGATAATGCCCCAAACAGACACTTAAGGCTTAACATGCACAAACAACAGACACAAAGCATGAACAAAGAGTAAAGTCACAGGCATACTAGTTAATATTAGCATGTCGTGCTACACCGGTGGAACAGGAGCTTGGCAACGATGAGGGCCTTGTATCATTTTAAATGAGCTCGTGGTTGAAGCTGGATTCATACAAGCGGATCTCTTACTTAACAATTTCAAAAATATCTACAGTAAATGTTGGTACAATCCGCATGTCAACAGAATGCACGGAACCTAGTTTTAAGTGTCAAACTAGTTTCTAAAAAGAAACTAACTGTGGTAATGTGAGGCGAAAGTTTTGAAGGATGTATAGATGTGTTTTTGTTACTTGTTAAGTAAAACAGCTGAACAGATCATCGATTTCTTTGAACTTATACCTCTTGACGAGGACAATGCGGGACCCGTCATTCTTGACATCCTTGGGCAATACTCTGAGCCAAAAGATGATCACCGCTGGCCTCATGTCCAGCGGTGATCATCGTTTGGCTCAGAGTATAATAATGATGATGGGCTACTCCACGGACTCTACAATTTATAGAGCATACTTAGTAGACGTTTTTTTAACCGGCTTCGAAAAACGGAGGAGTATTTATGTTGAGTTCTATTTGTATGTTTTATCAAATACTATCCTAATACGGTTTTTCTGTTAACTTACAGATTAATTATCTCAATTATTGAATAAATTGTTCTACGTTGAAACTAGGTTACTACCTGATAAAAAGTTATACGAATGGTTATTTAATTTATCTCGAGCCCTAATGTTTTATTTCCCGGCGTGGCGTTCAGGGCGTGTTGCAGTCGTAACCTATTTTCAGTTTAGAAGTTCTAGAAACTTCAAATTGTATTAACATTTCCAGTAGTGTCTTGCGGCTGTAATTTCTATTGACTTGTGGTTACCCTAGGGGTGAATTTGGTTTGAAATTACTGCTATTACTCTCATGATAAGAGATGTTATTAATATATGTCAACAGAACTTTACACATAAGTATAAGTAATTTGATGGTTTTACAAAAACTAAAAACCGACAAACGAATATTTTACACTAATTTATTAGTTTTGCAGGACAATGAGTAACCCATTGTTAAAAAAAATATTGACCGTGAAATTATTCTCTATACATAAAAAGAATCATCGAAATCCCCCGAATCAATCGTCCACGATTTCAACGAAATCGAAAATCATTCATAAAAAATATATACCAACAATTCGAGTACCTACAGCCAAAACAAAAAACGTCCTCCATTTTTCGCAGTCGGTTGAAAAGTGATGAAATCCTGTTGACCTCTTTGCCCTCAGGAAGCGAGAAAGGAAGCGGGTTTTATCAGTTTAAAATAAAACGGAACGTAGCGTTCGCAATGCTTTCAAAATTACCTTTGAAAACTGTCCAAAGTCGGTTCCTTCATTCTTTTCCGTTGTCAACGAAAAATGTATCCATTAATTCGATACAAAATCACCAGGCCCTTTTGATAATCAAAAACGAGTGAACTAAAAGAAAGCTGCTGAGTATCTGGCACAGCGCACCAGCATTGCCATACAGCGTAGCAATGCCTTGGAGACGCTTCCGACTGGTATTGATATGAATCAGTTGAGCTACCTGTAGACTGTTTGCAACAGTCTGCTCAATTTTTTCAATTCTAAATAGTAGTATAATTTTTTTTGTGAATAAAGGCTATTGTGAACTAAACATTTCGGCAAGTAAATGATGCTTATTTTTCGCGTGCCTTTTGTTTTTGTTTCGACGAAATCAAAATTAAAAATTAGTCACTTTTATTTCTATTAGCTAACCAAAGAACAACTACGACATGCGGGTTCCTACTTGTACAAACTTACCATGCCCCAGAGACTGACAAAATTAGCTCAACGACTATGTTAACATATCGCGAATGTTTACAAACTTTGAATGACGTTTGTATGAAAAACACTTCAGTCAGGCACTCCTTAATCGTGCACCAGTGGGTTTTTTAAGCGCTATGTGAGCCCGATGTGATTAATTTTTATTGGAGGCTGTTACAATGCCGGAAACCGATGTTTTTAAATTCAGCCTGGGCTTTAAGTACCTTCATATATCAAATTTAAAATGCATTAAATAATGGTTATGCCTTTAGGGCAAGACCAGTGCGGACCCGGCCTACCACCATGCCTACCCATTCTACTACCACCAAAATATTGCTGTCCCTAGTAGCTAATAAATCTTGTTTTGAAAATGGTACTACTAATTTTTAATACAAGATCTTCTAACTATTAGGGTATCATAAACATGAAGGAACTAGGTAGATTTGATTTAGTCCGATTTTTAGACCAACGAACATAAAAATAAAACATGAAATAAAATAACACATAAAATACTATATGGACAAACTTGGTAATAAGTGATATTTTTTTTTTGTAAATTTACCGTCTCAGTTATAATCAAAGACCTATTTTTTTTCCATACGATTCAATGCATTAACCATTCATTATCATCATCAGCATATATTGGTCCACTGCTGGACATAGGCCACCCCAAATATAATTTATGTGATCGATCATGATCACACTATAAAAATCATCCAAACATCCAAAATTTTGGATTTTTGGGTGCATGTTTGTTTCCTTTTCACGCCATAATGACTGAACCGATTGGGTTGAAATTTTTATTAATTCAAACAGTCTTTTTTTACATAATTCAGTTCCCATGGGATAGAAATAACCTTTAAACGTCTCCAGAGAAACGCGTGCGAAACTAGTGCTGCCGCGGGCATAAACTAGTTTTCTTTATTTATTATAAAACTTGATCTCACAAACTCATACCTATGCTCAGTTCTAGAGTCCAAGATAATTTATGTTGTTAAAGAAATGAATGAAAACTTGACGACAGACGAACAAAATAATAAATGAAAACTTTCAAAACCAAAAATTGTTTCGGACTTCTATGATTTGTTTTTTTTTTAATATCTTCCAACAACATTTATTTGATTTTATAATCCCTTGGTTGGCAAAAAGTATCTGGGGTTCTAGATCCGAGTATAGGTATTTTTCAGGTAGGTAGTTACCTACCTACGTTCTTCTCCTTCACTAATCGATGAAGCAAGTATATTCTACGTTCTTTTATGCTCAAAGACTTGTCACTTCCCACTAACAAAATAAATTTCTATGAGTGATTCCTTCATTTGCATAAAACGTCTATCTGTCCATCATAATTTGCAAATATTTCTCCTCCGACCCGAAGGTGTAAACACCAACTGAATACAAATCACCTATTTTTATTTTATTTTTATTCTTTCTTTTTCAGTCTCGTCAGAATTCTGGTAAACGTAAAATTTCATTAGCTTACTCTATGTTTGTAAAAGATTTTAAGAGATTTTCAGAAAATTTGCTTGAAGCTCAAGTTTGAATTTCGCTTCATCAAATTAATATTAATATCGTTAATTTACACTAAAATTCATTATAGTTTACAAACTTTATACCGAATATGTAGACGTTTTATCGAGGATTTAATGTTAGTATTTTAAATGGGGTTTCATTTAAAATACTAACAGTAAGACATAAGAAAATGTGTACCGAAACTAATTAAAATTAGTTTCGGTATAAAAAAAATACGGTATTCGGTATAAAAACTAATTAAAATTAGTTTCGGTATACAAAATCTAAATAGGCAATTAAATTACATAGAATTCTGAATTCACAGTTAATACCCTCGAAAGCAAATTGTCTGTTGGTATTCTAAGATACAACATACAATTTTTTTGATAATTCCTTTATATATTATTTGATTGACTATCACTATCACAATGTTTTATGCTTATTATGAAAGCTTACAAATATAAACCTTATTTGGCTAAGATTCAATTTGCACTGTGAAGATATAGCCGACATCGATATACAACCATACAGCGGAGCAATGCAGCCAGAGCGTCTTGGGGACGCCTTTGACTTTTATTGATATGGATCAGTTGAGCTACCTGTAGACTGTTTCAATTATAAATACTATTTCTAATTTATTTCTATTATTTGATATTAATTTTCTTCGACAACCAGAGGGGTGAGTCTATTTGACGAGACGTGATCGTGACGTCTATTTTTTCCATAGAATTTAGTACAGCGCGAATCCCCTTACAAAGGTGACGACGACGTGACGATCACTCGTTACTAACGTCAAATAGACTACCCCCTCTGATTGTATACGTAAATTATCAGAAAATAAACACAACATTTTTTTACTGCATCGGCATAAAATACCCGATATTGCCGATAATATTGTAAAGCCCGTTCATGCCTCAACAATGCCCTAGAGAGAAGTGGGTCGTTAGCGTTACGATATTCATCGCCGTTAATGTCAGCAGTCAACTGACTCACTTTAATATTGCTAGATTTGTTTATAGTCTGATACACTGAAATGTTTATACTTATATATGTATAGAATTTGTATTATACTATCTAATGTAGTGCATTGTATTAAGTATATCAGTTATCTAGTACCCATAACACAAGCTCTGCTTAGCTTGGGGCTAGATAATGCTGTGTGAATTGTCCAGCATTATTTATTTATTTATTTATATTTATAGTGTAAAAATTTTCTTATCTATGTATGTGGTTATTTGGTAAGCCTGAAGGAAATAAAGTCTGTCTTAGGGAATAAAGTATTGAAGTCGTATTGAAGTTTGCATACAGAAATAAAGTATTGAAATCCGAAATCTTATACTTCTTCCACTGGTGGACAAAAAATTTAAGTGAAGAGAAAATCAATTCTTCACACCTTGTTTCTTAAGCTAGGTTCACATTGCTGTGTACCTATAACTAAATTCAGGCGCGCCACGACACACCCCGACACAACAATGTGAACCTAGCTTTACTTGATAATAGATAATTAGGTAAAAGTTTAAAATTTGAATAGTCTAAGTGTTAAGTTTCTAAGCCTTAAGAAATAAAGTTATTGATTTGAAAAATTCTGTCAATTTGCATCATATATCAAAATTTTGTAAACGGTTATTTATGTAATTTTGTAAACGGTAATTCACTGACATTGCGTAAACTGCAGGTTCTGCCCATCATCACGAACACGTTAGTGAAGACGCCTTCATTTGCCTGCCAGGTCCCAGGTCATTAAAAATTAAGTTAAAATTGCCTACGTACCTGTGTAGTTTCGACAAAATATCCTTTGTCTACAGCAAAAAATCTATCTTCATCATGCTTATCCTGTTCGACATTGGTTTTCTATATGAGTAGGTACTATTAACAACTTCGCTGCCAGCCTGCCAAACCCGACCCAAATCAGCACCACCACCTATTTTATCTTGTTATTATGTTAAACGAAGGAATTTTCAAAAATCTAACTTGTTGTTTGTGATACCTATTAAACATATACTGAACTCATATTAAACTTATTTTTACCGCCTCTGTAAAAGTTTTTTTTGTATAGTGTATGCAGATATGCGAAGCTGCTAATTTTGGCCACGGTGTGAAGAATTTTTTGGGTGGTGACGCTGATTTGGGTCGGGTATGCGCCTTAACTTAGTATTGGTCTCGTACTTATTCAGTGAAAAAACACACCTTATTCTCGTATACATGCGAATAAGGGGCAAGCACGGTGTGCCAGCCCCGTACAGTTGCGTGTGGCTGGCACGAAGTCGTTGAGCATCCAGAGTCTGCCACGAATCCAATAAGTAATTCCAGATTTTGATTAATAAGGTCTATACAATAGTATACAATGTCTATCAAAAACAACTAATCCTTTGAGCTATTTGCGTCATGTAATCAATTTAGAGACTAAACGTTAATTGTTTCTAATTGTTCCTTTGATTCTATTCAGATCTTCAAGATCTGATAACCGATTTGATATTCAAAATAGAATACAATAGAATTCAAATTTATTCAAAGATTTGCAAACTATTTGTTCTGCAAACGTTGAATTTACGAGGGAACGTTGCTTGATTCAAAATACTTACTGTCGTTCGTTTTGAATGTTTATTATTATCAATTAAAGAGCCTAGCTCTTGTCGATGTAATGATGTAACTTCCTCCACATTTCTATCTCACATGCAATTTCTTTTACTTCTACGACATTACAGCAACTTTCTCATTGATCTGACTCATATTTGACGACCTCTGTGGCGCAGCGGGCGAAGGTCCGCCTGCGACGCAGGAGGTTGCAGGTTCGATCCCGCCTCGGGACAAATGTTTTTACGATCTGCAGATATTTGTTCAGGGGTTCTGGATGTTTTCTATGTATCTGTGTAGTGTACTGTATTATTTCTATCAGTTTTCTAGTACCCATAACACAAACTCTGCTTAGCTTGGGACTAGATAATGCTGTGTGAATTGTCCCGCATTATAAAAAAAAAATATTATAGCTAATAGTTAGGAATGATTAGTTACTAAGTATCACACTATACTCCCTGTAAACAACAGGTCAGGTATTTCATTTTTTATTTGAGTTGATCACTTTTGCCTTAGCAGCTTTTTGGAGTCGAGAGGATAAAAATATATTATTTTATTGATAACATAGATAGAACATGGGCCACAATAAGACTCAGCCCGGTAAAAGTTCCTCTACATAAACCAAAGATGTCGCGCTTAGAAATTTTTAGGAATGAAATGAATGGTTCGGACGCGTTAGGGTTTAACGCATTCATTGCCCAGTCTCGATAGCCTCGTAGCTTTAGGTGAGCGAGAGCGTCAAAGTGTTAAATGTCTTCGTTAACATGAAATATCTTTAATTCTAGAACAGAGTATAGTTCGTAATTGGCAAAAAACATTACCGCGCTATTTTGTATCCCAGATAAAAAACCAAGCGACGCCGAGAGCAAAAGTTACTATCTACTCATATAAATAAAAACTAACGCTATGTATAAGGAACAGTTTTTACTTCCAGCTTAAGCAGTCGACATTAATAGAGGAACGCCGGTTTACTTAGCTGATGGAATTGATGTGAGCTTAGCGAAGTTTTGATAGATGCTTGAGTAAGTGAATAGTTGTGGGACGTGTTTGTTTGTTATGTTTGTGGGGAACTAGTCTGACTTCGTTTGCATTTATTATAATTTTAAGTGTTTACCTACTACCCAATAAAGTTACAAGTGAACTACATATGGATTACTACTCGATTGATAGATTTCAATCAGCCTAAGGCCCGTAATACATTAGAGCGGCATGTCGCGCGACCTGCCGCGTGGTGTCGCGCGAGATTAAATTTTTTTTGTAGTTCTTTGGCGTTCGTGGCAACTCTGTGACTGAAAGGGTGTGTATATATATAATTGCACCCAGAGCCATAAGGACATCGCAGTGGGACCACGGTTCCGGAGTGCTTTTAAAGGACGTTCTAAAAATAGGGGTTGTACCCAGTATCAACCTTTCCATTTTTGCGACTGCAAACGTAATAAAACAACAAGTATCCGACCTCTTCGACCTCTATTTTGAAACTGTACCTAATAAATCGCGCTGCGTCATGTCGCGTATCAAAAATCCGCGTAAAAATCGCAAATCTACGACCTGTCGCGTAGGTGAGTTGTGGCTAATGTAAAAGCTGAATTAGTAGGTTCGATTTATCTACTTTGTAGTAGGATCTTTCATGTGCAAGCCAATTCACCAGTATCTTCAGTGCATGTGCATACACAGGTACTATCAAATCCAATCGCTGTCGGACAAAGCTGCGATATCACTAGGTCCTGTCGTGTCGTGCGAACATTTTGCTTGAAATAGACTTTAATCTAGATGGACTTCAGATCAGTCGATATCGGTCTTCGCCTAGAGTTAAGCTATCAACACTGACTATTCAATGTGATTATTGCATTATGACTTATGACTTGACTATTCAAGCGTAATATTAGAACAGTGATAAAAGATTTTTTCAAGTAAGAAAAATTTACGGTACCGAGCAGCCTACTGCCAGAGAGTTGGTGGTGGTCCACTTCCGCGCCTATAAACTCGAAAAACACGTTAAGCTGTTGGTCCAGCGCTTAGCATCTCCTCGGTCGTGTTGGTCTGTAATCACATCACTTCTGAATTTCGTTTGCGTGCGCACATAATTGTGCACTATATGTCCTGCGCACGTTGCTAATCTCCTTGCACTCATCCAACATTAGAACAAAGTTCGATTGTATTTTATTACAAGCTTAATTTATTAGTTTTATTTAATTTTTAACATGACAGAAGCCTTTATTCACAAAGAAAATTACACAAGTATTTACAATTGAAACAACTGAGCTAACTGCAGACTGTTGCAAACAATTAAATTGTTATTATTTGTACCTACACATAAATTGCACACCGTAAAGGTAGGAATATATTGACTCGCATAGACATAAGAACACCTACATGTATTCCAAGCATGATTTCATGCAATAAACGATACTTAATACTGTACTAGCTTCTTCCCGCGGCTTCGCAAGCGTTGTTTCTATGGAAACGTTTTGAGGTTATTTCTATCCCATGGGAACTGATTTTTAGGATAAAAGGTCGCCTATGTTTTATTCCAGGGTTAGACTTACCAGTATGCAAAATTTCAGCCTGATCCATTCTGTAGTTTTGGCGTGAAGAGGTAACAAACATCCATCCATCCATCCATCCATCCGTCTATCCATCCAAACTTTCGCATTTATAATATTAGTGTGACTCCGACGACGCTAGCTTTTCATAGCATTTGATTCGCTATTGGACTCTGGACTTGTTAACGCATTCACTGCCCAGCCTCGGCGGTGCGACCCGCAGGGGCCCACTGAGCCTCAGGAGAACAGCTGCGTCTTGGGCCATGAAAGTGTTGGTTAAGTATGTGCAACGTTCACAAGCAAGGAGGTAAGTCAGTGTCAGGTAAGTTCCCATGCAAAACCACAAGCACAACCAGACAGTAAAACGAAGAATCTAAAATACCTCGAACTTCCCAAAAGGCTAATTCTGTTATGTCGGACAGTGTCGAACACTTCGATATTTCACCCACTAAGTGACTTTCGATAGAACATATGGCAGGTCAGACCCTTTCGGGAGGGCAAGGGGTGGTTTTAACATTTTTTCTTATAAAAATTCAGTTTCATGTAAGCGAGGCCTTTGGTACGATTCTCCGTAAATTGTGGTATTCGCAGACTATCGGTTGGGGATATTGTGCTTCTGAAAGGTGGAATCGAAGGTTATGAACAGGTAGGGTTCAAGTACAGCGAACTATCTTTTTTAGAGGTTTTTAATAGTAATAATAAATAAATAATGCTGAACAATTCACACTATCTGGCCCCAAGCAGCTTGTGTTATGGGTAGGTACTAGGTAACTGATATAATTAAAAAACATATTTCTATGCAGATCTTGTGTTATGGGTACTAGATAACTGATATACTTAATACAATACACTATATAGATAGATATTTTTTATTATACATAGAAAACATTCAGAACACCCTGAACAAATATCTGCAGATCGTACAAACATTTGTCCCGAGGCGGGAATCGAACCCGCAACCTCCTGCGTCGCAGGCGGACCTTCGTCCGCTGCGCCGTCGGAAATGGATGATGAATTTGTGAGGTCCTCTTAACCGAATTTTGGCCACGGCGGTCACGACTATCTTAGTGTGTGCGCAAACACAGGTGCACTGTCTATTCCTACACCCTCGTAATCCCATGGGACAGCGAAACGACACGACTGGATGGAGGGACGTCAGTCTTATTGTGCTCTCCTACGCACTGGGGTGTGAAAATTACAGTGAAAATTATTTTGCCCTACCAGAAAATTGAACCTGGGATCTCATTACAAGTGATTAAAAGCGTGATCGCTAAACCAACGAGGAAAATTGAAATTTAAATAACTGGGAATACTAGCCCATGAGTAGTTCCGGGGGTAACTATAGATAGATAGAAAATTCTTTATTGCACACTTATAGATAGAAACAATACAGCAAAATAGCTTAATAAAAACTAAGTGACAAGTGGCGGTCTTATCGCTCAAGAGCAATCTCTACCAGACAATCGTGGATGGATAGGATCATTGGATAGTATTAGGGGTTCTGTACAAACTAACAAAACTTCAGCCCTAATATTACTTTTTATTAATATTAGTAGAACATGGTTATAACAAAGTATAGACTTGTTTTATCGGTAGAGCTGAAAGCTATTTAGTTTTATACCGAATCTTAAAAGATATAAAATAAATTGTAATAGCAAATATAGAAATTCTGTTGGAATCGACTGAATCACATTTTATGCGATCGTAAAATAAGAATGAAGCGAAAAGTCCAACTTTACTTCCTTATCCGATACAAGCAACGCTTAAGATTGATGTTCCTATAAAGTTTCATAGATTTTGATGATTAAGCTGACTGCATTTGCATAAAAAACGGGTATCGAAGCTGTCTTTCCTATCGGCGCCGGGAAAATGAATCTTGGCTATTTTTTTGCTGCGTTCCGTATATGAAATTAATCGATTTCAGCGCTAACAGCGCTCAAAGTCGTTCCGATTTCTTTGAGCGCTATAACGACAGATATCGGGATATGTTCAACGGAACGGCTATAGACGCGCTCACATCGCTCACGTAAATATAACCTCAAGTTTATGGTGATTTTGACAATTTCTTATGTCAATTTCTATAATCATATTATTATGACAATTTGACAGATCGTTCACAGCGACCATGCTCGGTAGCGTGAGCATTCTGAGTGCAAACATGGCGCCGGTTACGACGTCATCTATGACGTTTCGATAACAACGGTAGACGCGATATCTGATATACGGACCGCTTTTGTGAGCACTTAATTCGATTTTGTGTATCAACGGACCGCAACATTTGATTACAGGCCGGTGTTACGGGGGTAATTTGCCATTCGCAGCGAACATGATCCGTTACGTCGTGTGCTAAAATCCATCACGTTGCAAGTTGCGAGCGCTTTAGTTTAACAAGTAACATTAGGTAAGCTCCGTAACGCCGGTCAGTGACCTTTGATTCCCAATAAAGAAGGAAAGAAAGGTACCTTACGCGCGTGTCACAGCTGCTGCTGCTGCGCCCTCTAGGTATCGCATACAACCAGCGCACAGTAGCGCCATCGTTACTGTGAATCATGCTGAGCGACGACCTTTTTTGATGTCACTGTTGTAACTTTCATTTTATTTGTACCAACTTTACATGTAATTTTTGTGACACAGAATACTTTTTACTTTACTTTTACTTACCTTTATTGTATGTTTATATAGGTATTTTGAATTCAATAATGATCAAGCTGACATAATGTATTATTTCAGTAACATTATTTCACATACCTAATATCAAAGGCGAGCCTCACAAGGGGATCAAATTCATTGAATTCAAAGGCACGCTAACTGCGACCACTGAATTCTATATCAATTCCACGAACGTTTCTTTACACGGCGATATCGTTGCGATAATAATTAATAGCGATAATAATAAAACGACACGCCACTAGACACTCATCTCGTAGAGTGACACAATCCCTCTGGCCTTCACTGAAAATCAGCGCTGGGTGGACACATCAGTGTGCATCCAGCACTACGCTGAGTGAAGGGCCATATTTGCCTTTAACGCTGCTACGCACAAAACAAATCTTTTTCTTTTTGCAACTATTTGGTAGTCTTATGGTTAATTGTGTAAGTAGTTTTAAGGTAAATAAAAATATTTTCTATCTTTCTTTCTTTCTAGAGGTGATCCCTTAAACTAATTTCTATTCAAACTCAAAGTTTCTACGTGAATGTGGCCTAGATAATCATAAAAATTACTGCCCCAGACGGAGAGTCAATAAAATTTTAATTGGACGAAGCGGGTCTCGTTTTCCATCCGATCGGTTTGCTTGAATCACCTTAATTTTATCGAGGTGATTGTCCGGGAATATTTTCTTTGATAAAACATCATTTGTAAAGTCAGCATTCTGTGCAAATACTAAGCTTGATTTTTAATATATTTTTAAGACATTGGGTAAAATTTATTCACAAAGAAAATTATACTAGTATTTACAATTGAAACAATTGAGCTAACTGCCGACTGTTGCAAACAGTCTACAGATAGCTCAACTGATCCATATCAACACCAGTCGGAAGCGTCTTTAAGACGCTGGCTACATTGCCACGCTGTATGGCAATGCTGGACGTTGGGTGAATTAACTTTAACATGATTATCTATACTAATATTCTCGACATCAGAACCATTTGGTCGGATATCCACTTTTTGCAAAATCCACTTTTTAATCCAGTTCGGTACAGTTTATCTTTCTCTTTCTTTCTGTCTGAGCGATGTATCTCTATCTCTCTTACTACAGAATTTAGTTAATGCAAAAATGGTCGTATGTCCACAGTATTCTAGAACCATAAACTCCGAATTTAATTTAAAGCATTATGGTCGTAAAATAATGATGCTTTTCTTTATTTTTACGGTCGTATGTAAAAATCTATCCTTAAAGAATTATGATTTTTAAATCTCATATTAACACCCTACCCATTGGCATTAAGATTATTGGATTCTGTTAAGTCATTTTTTAACATACGGCGTTATGCCTTGGAACATTTGTAACAAGATCCGTCGAGACAGAGATAGCAATATTTTTGTGAACGTATCAGAGCGAGACAAGACATAAACATGCGACCGTCCCACGCGCTTACTTAGTCAGCCAGCTTCTCGCGTGTCCTGTCAGTGATTTGGTTATTACCGGCTTTTGTTTTGTTGAAAATATTTGTAAATATTGCACAATATTTTACAAATTGGGCCATTGAATAATAAAGCTCCTGAACAATGTCAAAGCCCTCTAAATTATCACTCAACCAACTTCAGAATCGTCCACAAAAAAGGCTCAAAGAAAAAGAAAAATAAACACTGAAAAATGGCAAAAAATGTAGTAAAGAAAGCAAGATTACAAGGAAAGTCTCATGTATCGAAAATAGCAAAGAAATAAAAGATGCTAAATCCCGGTCCCTTAACATAACATTAGCTTGTACATGCCGAGCAAAATGCAAAATCTTTGATAATTTTTGGTCTGAATGTAATATCTGGAAGCACAGAAGGCAATATGTTGCAGACAGAGTAACCAAAACGATCAAAATAAGGACAAGAGTAAACAGTTCCTTTGAAGTTCATAAAAGGATGTTTAATTATAATATACAGCTTGAAAATTAACGTTGATACAATAAATGTATGCAAATATATGTACCTAAACACAATTTCAGTTGGTGAAAAGTATGTGAAGATTACTGTTTACATAAATTGGAAGCGGTATGACTAAAAATGATATAAGAGGAAGACATGTTCCTTCCAACAAAACTAATCCTGCCATTATTGAATCCGTAAAAAACCACAAAATGTTCCTATCCCAGTTACATAATCCACTACACTAAAAAGTATAAAGAAAAAATTTACGAAGATTCCTTAAACCCAAGCTAAACATAACTCTTATGTACATACAGTATAAAGAAAAGATGGCCAGCCAAAATGAAAACAAATACGCAAAAGAATGGCTTTACAGAGAAATTTTCAACACTCAATCTATCTTTCAAACTTCCCGATGTAGAATCATCACACGTATCTACGTGTGATGACTGCGATAAGTACAAAATATTAATTAAAGATGCACAAGATGAATACAGGAAAAATAAGATAATTAAAGACAGAGACACACATCTAAAAAAAGCTGAACAACGTCACTCTCTAAAAGCAGAAGATAACGAAACTACAGAAAATTTTGGTTGGGACAGAGAACCGGTCAAAACCGAAGTAATAGTAGCATACTACCTAATGGTGATGTCGGTTTTCCCCCATATTAATAATAAATAAATATAGCTGTACTGTACAATTCAAACAGCGTTATCTAGCCCCAAGCTAAGCAGAGCTTTTGTTATGGGTACTAAATAACTGTAGGCCTAGCACGGGGATAGTTGTCTTGGGTAGAATAGAGAAAATTGACATCGCATTGTCATACATTGCGTAAAGTATTGAAGTTGAAGGAATGAGTTTCAAACATTATTACGCATTAAATGACGATGTGACGTAATTTTTCTCTATTCTACCGTAGTCCCCGTGCTATGTCTACTGATATACTTAATACAATACACTACATAGATAGATACCTTTTATTAAACATAGAAAACATCCAGAACACCCTGAACAATAATCTGCAGATCAACACAACATAGCAGTACATAAATTTGTCCCGAGGCGGGAATCGAACCCACAACCTTCTGCGTCGCAGGCGGACCTTCACCCGCTGCGCCACAGAGGTCGTCAAAACACTATTAAGTACATTAATCAAAATAAAAAAAAATTGTTTTCAAGAAACGTTTTTATTTTTATAATTAAAGAGAAGACTGAATGTTCTTAATAATAAATAATGGTAAATAATAATAATAATAAATTAATAATGCGGGACAATTCACACAGCAGATGATTTGTTAAGTTCTTTAATAAAAGAAATTATTATGAGCTCCCTAGTCTATTTATTACTAACATAAAAGGCAAAAGGTACCTACCTGTCTGTGTTGATCAGTTTAAATATAGAAAAAAATACGTAAAAAGACTTATTTAACAATAGGCCCTAGTCTAATTCAAAATGTTTAGAGCTAGGGAGTCTGATGTAAGGCGTTATTTAGGCTTTATGTTCGACGCCACGATCTATTTCTTAGTTTTTTGCGAGTAAAATAGTACTATATTGAGGTAAGGCCAGGTCTATCAAAATTTATTTAGAGGAAATAATGTCAGATATGTATATACTCGTAGGAATTAGGCATCCGAACGAATCATTTCCCGTACCAAAGGATCGGTTAATAATATAAGTCGTGTATTTTTTTGAACATCTCACATTCATTTAAGAGCTATTAAGTCGGATGTGCACATCAGACCGCCAATATTTTATGGTCAGTTGCAGATGTTCTGAACCAAGCGGTCTGATTACGACATAAGAAATCAATGGGTGTAAGTTTTTTGAGAGGCCATAGGGTATGTTGTTAATATGTGATCATTTGATTACACATGACCGTAAAAAATAGTCTGATGTGCCTACCCTCAGACAGAAAATCTACAATTTCTCAGGGTCTATTAGAGAAATAGGGTTGAATATTTCTATCCTCGAATTCTAAATATACGAGTTTATATACTTGTAGCTTTGTACTCGAAAATGTTTAAAATCATTGAACAAAATATTGTTTTAAAAGTTTAATTTCGTTCTCCTGAAAAGTCTCAAAAATGGATATCGGACCAAATGGTTCTGATGTCGAGTATTATAAAGAGGAAAGATTTTATTGTTTGTTTGTATTGAATAGACTCTGAAACTACTGGACCGATTTGAAAATTTTTTTCATCGTTAGGAAGCTTACTTTTTAGGGAGTAACATCGGCTAATGTTATCCCTGAATTCGCACGGGAACGGGAACTACGCGGGTGAAACCGCGAGGCGATCGTCTAGTACGTTGACAAACATTGAGATATTTCCTTTTGGTGAAAGCTTAAGATCACCCGACGATTATTAAAGGGGCCAAAGGACGCCTTTGCCCATGAGTGGGAGACAGGTCTATTTGAAAACTGTGGATGAGGCTGTTATGAGAGCCTTATCAGGATGAAGTCGCCGTAGCGGTCACAGTCGCGTAAGAATCGACATCTTCAACTCAGACCGACTATGTAAACCTACCAGAGGATAATCAGCAGCTTCTGTGTCTGTTTAACATCTCCACTGTAATCACCAATCCCCCTGCGTGGAGATTATTAGCAAACAAGGGGGTTGTTTTGGGAATGCACGTTCAGCTGTGAACTGAACTGATCTGTTGAGGAATACTATAATAGTAATAAATGATAATAAAAATATTTAGTACTTAAACTTAACTTTTCAAAGTCCAGGTGACTCCTGGCTCTAACTAAGTTAACACTTGTGCTTAGACGAGAAGGCTCATACCTGCGGCATGAACATAATATCCCTCAAGAGGGTTCAGATATGAGATTTATTGATGTGTCTATTTTCAACTATGAGATTGACACAGATGAAACAATTAAAGAATAAACCCAATAATTAGTAACCTTACACGTGTTATACTAATTTCTAATAATGTAGCCCAAGACCATGATAGAGTTCTTAGCAGGTGCTCTGCCTGTTCGTAGTCAATATTTTGCAAGTAGTGCGTTACATTTCATTCCATTCCATTTATTGCACGTTATGGTCATAATACAAGATCTTGAATATTAGAATAGTGTCACATACTTCACCAAAACACATTGGCATGCAAAATTTCTTAGAAGTAGGTCGTAATAAATTGCTTTTTTATGATTACCACTAAAAATTATTTAAAGAATAATTGAACAAAAATGAGTTACAGTTAGTTTACATTCAATACGGGTATTTATATGTAGAGTTATTATTATATTGATTTTTATTAGAGGTAGGGTATACTCAGCAATGGGTTTATAGGGGTTGTAATGATGATTGTGTTACCTAAAATTTGCCTGTGTCATAGGCTTCTTCCAAACTGTGCTTCTTATTCCAGTGTTAAGACCTCAACTTCTTGTCTGATGTCTTTGTTAAGACCTCAATAAAACACTTTACGATTTTGACGTTGACTGTAAAGCATAGGACTCTACTTAAACCTTACCACCGCTTTCAACCCTTGAAGCCTTCATAAAAATATCAATAAACATAACCAAGAGTGGAGTAAGCACTGCTTAATTGCCTTCTTCGTCTTAAGGAAGGATTTCGAGAGGTGCCATATATCTTGCGGTAAACGCATCGTAAAGTCGCACTTTTACGATTTTGCCGAAAAGATTTACTGTAACAGTAGCAGGTTTATTAGACCCCTGAGTGAGGACACAGCTGGGGGAAACAGCTGGGATGATTGGTGAAGGGACTTTTTGACCAGCAGTGCTAGAGCGAGAGCTAGTCACCTCTTGTGGTATGCGACGGGCGAAAGGGGATGCGAAAAACCTATACTAGCAGTTGACGAAACAAAACATTACGTCAACGTCGGAGAATGTGTGCGATATCTGAAATCAATCTTTATAATTTTATGAATTTTTGTGTAATATATCGTCGATTCGTTTTCTTGTTCACGTTGTGTCGGACAAATGAGCGTAACACAATTTGTTGCAATTATATTCCTTCGACTTGGTTTGTTCGGCTCTGGTTAAACATACAAGTTTTGCGTATTAAGCGATTCGCCTTCCTGCTATCGGCCTTCTGATAATCCACGGGTTGCGTATTATTCCTAACCTAGATATTTCATGGCCTTCTTCAAGATGATGTAGCTGAAACACTGATCAGCTGTCAGTAATACCAGGGGTTAAGGAACCGTCTTCCCAGTGGGCAATCTTGTTAGTGTAATTGAGATCGTGGATTAGCCAGTACGGTTAGACAAAACTCTTTGTACTGACGATTGCATTGTTCCGAATTCAACCGTCCTGAGTAAATAAGGAAAATTGTTACACAAAAAACCTATGAGGTTAAGTAAAGAGGCGCTCTAGATTGCTGAATCGGTAATTCGGGAGTTCAGTGGGTTCAGTTGGTTTTGTTTTGTTTCAGGAGGTATGAAAAGATAGACTGTAGAAATTTATTATTTTCTTAAACTTTTTAATCGATCATTTTACTTCTTCTGCTTCATTGGCATTGCTGCAAGATTGAAGGTTCAAAAAAGATTTAATATTTTTTGCACATCCTACAAATAAAAAACCCAAAAATGAACGCATTCTTAGTCGTAGGGTTTTTTAGTTGTAGGACCTACTAGTAGAAACCCAAAAATCAAGAAATTCTTGGTCGATTTTCTAGAAAAAAATTGAAAAAAAAGCAAAAGGAAGTCAAACTTGCTACTCGACGAAGAAGAGTGATTTCTATACTCTCATTCTAATCAACTTAATAACTAAACTGTTTCCGAAATACCACTCTACCAATTATTATCAATATACCAGAGCAGATTGCAGCGAGACTTGAGTCTGGCTCTCGCCAATGCCAGTCTTCCGAGTAACAACGGACTCCCCACGACTTCCACCAAATCTCTTCTACACACTCGAACACGAAGAAAATATCGTTTGCGCGATCTAGCCCCAGCCTTGTGATTGGTCGATGCGTTCCGGTGGCTGGCGATGAGCTGAATGGATTAAAATTGCGGAATGGTTTTTGCTCTAATTGCTGTTGTTTAATTCATAACTTAATAGTGGTTGACTGCAGTTGGTTACGCTGCATTGTCTCCGTAGTGACTAATTGAACACGAATTTTCCTCTATTGTTTCCGCATGAAATTTATTTTGAGCTTGTTATTGATTTGCGCAGATATATCAATTTATTTTGACAACAATGTAGACGCCATAAAGCCTCTACATGGTCTGGGTATAAACCTAACAGTACAATTTTGTATTTTTGTATTTTTTTTGTACCGAACTGCGATCCCCAACCCGCATGCCCAGCGTGGGGATTTTGGACATTACAACCCCCGCCCCCATGGGATAAAATCCAATAAGGCGCTTATCAGGGGGAGGCCTGCGTCTGGACAAATATAGGCTGTTGAGGTGAGGTGAAGAGGAAGGCTGGGAGTTATAACAATAACAATAGGGATAATAATGTTCTTTTGCAGCTTTTTTAATTAGAAGGCAGAAACTACAAGCCAAAAATGCAAGTGGCTCTGTGTACAAGACATGACCCTCAGGGACATTAATAATCGTGCTCTATCTAGCATACTATCGAAATAATATTTAGAACCAGAATACTTCTTGACTTTACCCAATCACACTAATATTATAAATGCGAAAGTTTGGATCGATGGACGTATAGATGGATGGATGTTTGTTACCTCTTCACGCCAAAACTACTGAACGGATCAGGCTGAAATTTTGCATACAGGTAAGTCTAACCCTGGAATCAAACATAGGTGACTTTTTATTCCATAAATCAGTTCCCATGGGATAGAAATAACCTCAAAATATTTCCATAGAAACAACGCGTGCAAAGCCGCGGGCAGAAGCTAGTACATAATATAGTACAAACTTCATCTCTTTCTATGATTAGTGGAAGACAGCCACTACTACAGAGTATCCCATCTGTTCCTAGCCCTAAAAAATATTTCCATTACGAATTTGTCACAAAAATCGAGTCGATAAATCACTTTGGAAACATCGAATCCAGTGAAAACGTGATTCCCCTGAATCAACACAGCCTGTTGACATTAGAATTATACCCGATTCCGATTGGTGGATATTTGATTACGACGATGTAAAATGGTAATGGAAAAATCGCTGGAAAAATGAAAAATAAGTTATTTCGAAAGTGTGAGGGTAAACAACAATCGAAATGGATTTTCGCTGATGATTTGGTTACCCGATGTTTTATCATGATGTGAACGCGGGGTGTGGTTTACTATGTAGAAAATCAATTTTTAACCAATTTCATAAATTCACAAAAGATTTTTTATTTGTATTGTAGGTATGTATTTTTTAATATTTATTTTCGTCGATTTCTCCGTCTTTCGTTCGAAAATTCTTTCGTTTGTATTATTCGTATGATCCCGAATTGGTCCCATAAAAATGTTATTCCGGAGGGATTCATTTTGTCCCGCAAATCTAAAAAAAAGGGTAAATACTAATGATTTTGAAGTCGATTAGTAGTTTTTTAAAACAAACAATTAATAGAGTTACAAGTAGATTTTTAAATTAACCGGTGAAAACCAGTAACCAAGTTATTGAGAAACTATGTATTATTTTTTCGTACCGGCCTTGTAGTCATATTGTTTTATAGTACGATATAGTCCAAACAAATTTATGCGTATTTCAGTATCAAAACGGACGGGGATGTAGTGAGACGTCACATTGTGTATTTATTTTTTAGTCTAAACCGGACAGACAGATATTTTTATCGCGTTCAATAATTTTCCGGAATTTAATTAGAATAAAATAACTGTATTTAGAGACACTATTCTGTATTTAGGGGGTAGTCTAAAATCTCACCACGGGGGTCAAAAATTTGCAAATCATCACGTTATTAATAGATATGAAGTCCAAAAGATGATTGGACATGGAGTCCAAAAGATGACCCATGATTTTATTGTGTTTTGTGCAAGCCCGTTCTATAAATAAATTTTATCTCTACAAGTATTTTTAGCTGTATGCATGAAGCTTTCATTCAGAATATTTTGATTATAAAAGTTGAATACGTAAATATTTCGAAATTGAAATAAAAAGAGTTGAGGATTTCTTTTCAGAGCTCCGGCCACCTTTTTCAAGCAGTACTTTTGTCAGCCTTTATACTGTATCGTAACACAAGTTTTTAGATTCGGTATATTTAAAAATAGAGAGAAGTAGAAAGATGGAGAGAGCTCCAGAAGTGGGACGTTATTGTACCTAGGTATCGTAACTACAATAAGTTGATGATGATGATGGGATACCTATCTCATCATCATCATCAACTTATTTTAGTCCGCTGGTGGATATTGGCCACCCCTAATGAGTGCCATAGCGCCCTGTCTTCAGCTTGCTGTATCCAGCATCTGCCTCTAGTCTTTCGCAGGTCGTCATCCCCCCTGGTTGGAGGGCGTCCTACACTACGTTTTCCGCGTCGCGGTCTCTACTCAATAACACGCTTAATCCAGCGGTTATCAGTTCTTCGCGAGATATGGCCGGCCTACGACAACTAGCCTAGACCCAGGTACCTACAACATTCCTTATAACATATTTTTGAAGATATACAGAGAGCTTGCATATTTTGGTATTTAAATTTAGGTACATACATAGTTAGGTGTGACGTCAACCAAACTCTTGCAACACAGTTTTGTTCCTTGAAAAAGTCCGACTATTCTCACACAAAGAAACCGACTTTTGTATCTACTTAAAACTGACGAGTTTGGCGATGTATTATTATCAGTATTACAGGGTATGATCCTGCCATCATTAATCACTTGTCGTTATAATTTGATGTTCTTTACTAAAATTAAAAAACTACTACGAATTACTTTACATTAACGCTGTTTTCGAAGTTAGTTAAAAATATATATATTTTAAAAAAAAATTCCTTACATTAAATAAATAAAGGAAACGTTAAGTTAAAAATTGGATTATAGGCAAACGGAGATCTTTTTATTTAAAAGCGAACTGCATAGAGAGTACCATTTTATCCACCAACGATAAAACGACTGTATCCGATTTTTGTCGAACTCACCCGAAAAAGATGGACGATAAAATTTTATATCTTTGATCGAAATAAGCGGTACTTTCTATCAGGCTAAAATCGGCTAAATTATCTTTCTAATATTATAGTCTATGTAATTTTAAACAGAGCGTTAGTCAAATAAGTGCACAATACTCAAGGAGGTCATTCACCTGCTACCACAGATTAATATTCAGTGAACAAACCAAACCGCAATTAATTATTTCATTTGCTGACACCTTATGTAATACTCTACTTAGAGGCCAAAAAATTGACACTACATAAACCATCCTTCGTGGATGTAAAGGCCATTGATGACGATGATGATGATGATTATAAGACAAAAATTGTGAGAATGTTAGGTGTGTTGCTAGAAAACAACGCTAGGATCAGGCCAATTTTTTGCATTTTCAAAGTTTTGGACCTGGAATAACCCCAGAAATAAAATAAATAAATAATGCTGGACAATTCACACAGCATTATCTAGCCCCAAGTTAAGCAGAGCTTGTGTTATGGGTACTAGATAACTGATATACTTAATACAATACACTACATAGATAGATATTTTTTATTATACATAGAAAACATCCAGAACGCCCTTGACAAATGTCTGCAGATCGTACAACAATTTGTCCCGAGGCGGGAATCGAACCCGCAACCTCCTGCGTCGCAGGCAGACCTTCGCCCGCTGCGCCACAGAGGTCGTCGAGGAGAAAATGGCGTGCCATAGGCGGCGGCAATTCAATTCAAAAAGCCTTTATTTAACAATTAGCTGTTACCCGCAACTTTATTAGCGTGATAGGTGGTAGGTAACCTTACTGAAGGACTCATCAGTGAACGGAAAAAAAACATTTGCGGATAAAAAGCGAATACATCTGTGACTTCTTACACTAAATGTACCTTTAGCAATTAATTAATGTATTTTGTTTCTTAGCTGGAGAAAAACATTATGTTTTATTTTATATTTTACAAAGCAGATATGACAACCATGACTACATCACGAATGCAATCACTGTTTTGACAAAAATAGGCAACATTGCATAGACCATAGACGGACTTTTTATGTATGTTTTGGTTTCTCGTTGGTCGTGATGTGTAAATTAACAAACCCTTATTTAAATTCTAGATTGGGGGGTGAAGCCCTCAAAAAGTAGCCTATTACATTACTTAAGTTAGGCTACATTCTATATGTGTGCCCAATTTCATTTTGATCTGTTCAGTAGTTTTGAAGATCCTAGGAAACAAAACTTTCAATTTTCACAAACTTTCGCATTTATAATATTAGCAGGTTAGTGTCGATATGGCTGGCGTGGCGAGATATCTGACCGGCGGCCCTAGTACACGATAGTAGGATAGTAAGATATTATAGTATAATATTAATAGGATAGTTAGTAGGATGTGCCCGCTGTTGATTTCATGTCATCCTCCGTCATAGTAATGAATAAATGATACGCAATAGAAAATATCGATATTTCAAGCTGTACGACAAAAACTTGCCCACTTGCGCGAGAAATTGTTCGTAAACTCCGCGTCTTGAACTAAGTTGATGTTTATTTCCCGATGTCATATTTTTCTTCGGCAATATTGCTATTGTGAGCGCACTTCAAAGTTCGATATCGACTTGCTTCTCTTTGGTTTCCTTCTCTTAAGGGGGAAAGCTGGAACGCAAAAAATCGTTGATAGATAAACTGAAATTTAAAAAAATAAATTCCAGTTTTCAAAAAAAGACCAATGGGGAAAACTGGAATTCATTTCTTAAAATTCCATTTTTCCCCTTTAAGGGGAATTTTTCAAGGGGGAAAACTGGAATAACCCGACTCTGATTTCTATTTCCAGGAATTGGCGTGATTCCGTTTCACATACTTTACATAGTTCATTGAAACTTTACAGGAAGAGATTTACTGATTTTATTGTTTTGCATTTACTATTGATTCGAGACTCGATCGAAATAAAAAATGTGAAAATTTTCACACAATCATCTGGCCTTATGGCAAGCAGAGTTTGAGTTACTATTTCCTAAGACATGGCGTTAGTTTAAGCAAAATTTGAAAATAAGGCAGAAATGAAATAGTATCTACTAGAATATCAATTTCCTAGAAATCTAAGCAGTCACCAGAAAGCAGTGTGCCCAGAATGCTGGCAGCATTGCCACGTTTAATCGCAATGCTTTATGTGTTAATACTAGTAGCATTTGGTCGTTTTGTCGTTTTTTGTCTTTGTTGAAATAAAATAGGCATTTTATCTACTACCAGATTATGAGATATTATTATTGTATTTTTCAGCCTGTATTGTCTGCAGGGCAAAGCCTCCATCACGGGACGATGAGGTAGAGTTAAATTATTTAACAAACTGTAAAACTATTTTAAAGGCACCTTAAAATTATCTATACAATAAGTGATTGGTAATTTATCTTAATCAGAACAGCACCACATTCGTTTTGGTTGCTTGGAAGGAATCGCTTTGAGCGATAAGGCAGCTAATTCTATTGCTGTTATTTATACTTAAGTTAAAATAATTACAATCATGAAATAGAAGTACAATCTATCTATCTATAAGACATCCACCCCGGGGCAGCCATGTTCGGTTTGGCCAGATTACCTATATTTACTTTATTGAACAAATATGTGGCAGCACTGCACACTGGCAACACTGCGCTAAAAGTTCTGAAACGTATCAAATTTGAACGCACTAGCAAGTTTATGTAGGTACAAAATCTTGGGATGACACTCAGCACTATGCCAGGGTGTGTACTCGACAAAACTATTGCGATACGTTCGGTAACGTTGAGATTTAAGAAGAAAAGTTTTACGTTTAAGTTAGCAACCGTTAGCAATAGAAATACAAATTTTACATGTAGATTCCCCTTTGAAAACGACCATACATTTGATTCATCGTTCTCTGAAATTATGACAGTGTTTTCCTATAACTAACCGTGTTTATAAGTGATTAGTTTTTAAGCTGTTTCGCTGTATTGTTTCTATCTTTAAGTGTGCAATAAAGAATGTTTTATCTGCTATCTATCTATCTAAGTTTAAATGGAAATGCTCTGTAACTAAGCAACCGTTTGCAACATGAAATACAAAATTTTACATGTGAACACACATTTCATTCATCGTTTTCCGAAATACGGAAGCTGTTTTCCTCATCAATACATATCATAAAGAAGTACCTAACTCACTGACAAACAACGCATAGCCCGAACCACTGGTTCTAGATGCTTACGCATAACGCGTACAAAGTCACGGGTTACAGCGACTAACTGTAACCCGCGACTTCGTACGCGAATTTTATAAATAATGTGCCGTGGCAATCCCGGCATATCAATAGACTCGAATTACTTTGCCTGTGGATGTCAGAACATACCTTTCCAGAGCCTAGACTGAGAATTGATAGGTACAGTCATCATCATCATCATCATCATCAGCCTATATTTAGTCCACTGCTGGACATAGGCCTCCCCTAATGAGCGCCATAGCGCCCTGTCTTCAGCTTGCCGCATCCAGCATCCGCCTGCAGATCTTTCGCAGATCGTCGTCCCACCTCCCCGGAGGGCGTCCTACACTACGTTTGCCGAGTCGTGGTCTCCACTCAAGAACACGTTTACCCCAGCGGTGGTCGGTTCTTCGCAAGATATGGCCGGCCCACTACCTGATAGGTACAGTACCCGGCGATAAATTTTGCACGTCGACCTTTGGAAAGAGAGAATCGGCTAATTTCGGCTTCGTAGAGCGTTATCTCTATCGCACTAAATACTAAGATTCTCGGTCTACGTTCCAAAGCCAGGGCACCAGCGTCCACCTTTAATTTTTTACAAAAATACAATTTTTATTATTTGGAACCGAACAAATAGTATAGAGTACAATTTAGGGCTGCCTACCGCAAAAGTTAAAAACTGTATAGCAGAGTCAGCGCCTACCTAAAAATAATTATGATCCTTAAAAAATAGTGTGATGCTCCCTAGCAGTACCACGGTCTGAATCAATGGTTTTTTTTATACATGAAAATATTGTACGTTTTAGGTACTAAATTGTACGTCTAAAATAAAAATAGGTGTTTCAAATTTTCATACAAAACTAGAAGTCGGCTTAGTACACTGCTGTGAGCATCACACAAAAAATAACTAATCTTGTAATATACTTATCAAGGTTAGCCATGTGTATGAGGGTGTGTGTGGGTGTGAGTATGAGTGAGTGAACTTATTATAGTTTACTTATTACATTGACCATCTTCACTGCAATCCCTGACCCACATGCCCAGCGTGGGGATTATGGTATTATCCTCTAGTGAAAAGAGCCAAAATGACGCTTAACAGGGCAAGCCTAAGCCTCTGGACTTGTATAGGCTGATGATGATGATGATGATCTGACGCGTGGGTCTTTAAAGTCATCAAAAATGTCGAATTGTTTCTTTGTTCAAGATACGACTTCAACGATACGTGGATATCGTTTTGCGGAGTAGACACCTAGGACTTTATAGAATTCGCATCACACTGATACGTACAATATCGGATTTTAGTATTCCATGCGCGATTCCTATCTATCCTCAAAGAACAAAGTGCTTTCCCCAAGACGAACCAGGAATTGGATAAGGTTCCTTGGGTTTTTGGTTTCGCGCACAATGGAACCTTCTCGAAGTAACGCCAGAGCTCTCAATTATTAGCGGACTTTTTATATTTTCTTATTGGGTAAGATGAAAGTTGGAGAGTAAGGTGGAACCTATTGCTATTTTCATTTCTTATTCATTTCGTGAAATGCGTTTTATCAGGTTTTATCGGAGTGCTTTTCAAAGGAGATGACTTTTATGGCACAATGTTGATCCACCAAGGAGGAAAAAAATTGCGTGTTTGATTTCAGACATTTTTAAGATACGACTTCGCACGCGTTGTTTCTATGAAAACGTTTAAGGTTATTTATATGAGGATTTATTATTAGTGTGATATTTAAAGTGATTATTATTTTAAAGTCGAATTGTTAGTGGAACCATATAAGTGATTATTGTTTATATGGTTCCAATAACAATTCGACTTTATGACAAACTAATAGCCGTACACAGACAGTTTTTTACACCACGTAAGTATAACTATACACGTTTGGTGTACCTGTACCATCGATCTAAGTAAAAAAGGGGAGATGAAGTAGCTACTAGCGTTTCGAAATTTGGAAGCTCAAATAAAGTGTACATATTTAGATCCACCCACCACCAGACCAGCGCGTTCGTATTACGCATGCTTACTACGACGTCTCTAGTGTCATTTATTGACTAAAAGACTACAGCAATGCTCTCGTGTTTGTTCATTATAATAATTACTGCACAAGATTGGAAATGTAACTGTGAGCGAGTGTTTGTGTGTAGTTGTAACACAGGCCCGTTTGTTGAGTAAGCGCTGGAAGAACGTACCATACAATACAATACAATTCTTTATTAATAACGCCAAGTTACGAGTCACAAAGGAATAAGGTAAGCAATATAGTTTATAAATAAGACCATTGTTGCGGCGAGTGCAATCGGTTCAAGATACCAGCTTCTGCACTCAATCGCCAGGCCAAGGGTCAGTGCAGGCAATGCCAAGCTTCGCGGTGTGCGAGCTCAAAGCTTCAACTCGGTGCTCTACACGTGGCACTCGGCAAACCCGGTCTGCGTCTGCTGTCCGGTGACGAGGTTGAGGGGCGTGAAGTAGATGACTTACAAGCAGCTGTTTAACCAGCCACCCAACGCTGTAGCGGAATGGAAACCTAGCTACCGGCGTATACTAGAAGGAATCTCTGATAATCCAGTGAAAGTCCGACCTTCCAATGATATGCGTTTATTTCCGCACACACAGACACTTAGCACTAAAGCTCTTAGTCTATCGGACTTATTTTACAGCACTTAACACAGTTACAAACACTAAACACTAATAAGCACTGAAACACTACTGAAACTTTCAGAAATTCACACAAGACTAGGAACACTTTTCCTCAGGCTCGGGCCTTGAGAGCAGATCAGAACTTGTTCACTTTTTCGTATTAGATCACTTCAGATTGACTGCTAAAATAGAACTGACTGACCGACGGACAAGCTCAGGTTTTTATACCTCCGTCGGCCTTTGAAAACATACTAGAATATTCTCGTAATATCTAGAGAACTAGCTCTGTCTCACTCACTCATACTACGTATTGTCAGCCGTCCTTGTCTAACATTTCCACGGTTTTCTGGAAGCTATATCTATCTCGTTCTTAACTCGAGAACGTTTCGCTGTCCTTGTCTTTTCTTTCGATTTGTTCTAGAACTTTGACATACCTAGCCGTGGGTTCGGTTTCTAGAATATTCCACAAAGTTCTAAATCTTTCCATGGATTTCTAGAATGTTCTAGAGACTTCCATATCGTTCCACAGGCTTCCAGAAGCTTCTAGAAAGTTCCCGAACTTTCCAAAGCTTTCTACGCGTTTTCTTCGAAAGCTCTAGAATGTTCGACGGACAATGTGTGGAAATAAAATCTTAAAACTAGCTTAACCGACTTAATCTACACTTAAGTATATCGGTCGCCGACATCCTCCCCCTTGTGTTCTAACACACTCCCTTGTCTCGGCGACTCCTGTGTCGTGGATGACTTGCTGTGTAGTATTGACACGTGTCCCGTCGCTCTGCCTCTCCTACTCGATGAGGAACGCAGTTCTGCCGACTTTAGGTACGCCAACCTCGTTGAGTGTCTTTCTGTCGTCACGACGTTCTGTTCCTCCTCTGGAACTAGGAGTTCCGCCTTGGAACAGGGGGCTCTAAGGATGCTTATCAATTTTCTCTGCCAGTTTCTTGCTGCCAAAGTCGATACTCTGGAGTCCTTTCTTTGCGGCCCTTGAGAGAATATGCTGGGTTCTGTAGTTCCATATTCTGTCACTTGGGCTGTTGCAGCTGCCTGCTGTTCTTCTCCAGTCATCCTGTATCTCGTTGAGCGCGCCTTAAGCCACTTATCTTCTTTTCCATCAGCATATTCTGGTCTCGTTTTCCTCTGATGGCGTTTGTCCAAGTCTCGTTGGATTTCCCGGGTGGTGTCGTCTGCTGGGGTTGTCTGTGTTATCCAGCGCCACTGCGCGAGCTTCAACAAGTTCGTTTTCTTCGTTCTTCTACGTGCCACAAACAACGGCCGTGCGAGTACCGAATCGAAATTCCTCTTTGTGCACTCTCCCCCTAGTGCTGTGGATATGTGCACGTGCATCTCCTCCTTGGTGTTAGACCGGATGCACCCTAGTACTCGTTTTTGCGTGATGATGTTCTTTGTGTTTTGTGGACACGTCTCGTTCTGGCTGAGTCCATTCTGGACATTCTCTCTCTTGGGTGCCCGCCTCGTTTCCTTGTTGACGGCATCACTTTCCCGAGATATCCGAAGTGCTTCTGTTTCTTTAACGAAACGTTCATTTTCCCTTCTTCGAGTATCCTTCTCCAAGAACTTCGCGGTATGCTCTTCCGCGTTTGATATCGATCGGTAAGGTTGTTTACACGTTGAGTCGGTTACTAAGCGCTCCTTTTCGATATTACTCATCGCTTGGTCGCTGACGTTGACGTGTGCGCATGTGACGTAGTTCACATTAAGAATTCCCTCTTTATCCGTTCCATGAAGTACCCACCCCAAGTGGGTCAGGGAAGCGGCGGGTTGGCCTTTCTTGCCTTTGCGCGTCGTCCTTGAAACAATCAGCTCCCAATTATCTTGCCCGATCAGTAACTTCGGCGACTCTTCCTCGTACAGCAGCTTATCGATAATCTTCTGCAAATGCCCGTATTCCTTTAACCTTGCCTTGTCAATCCTCTGCGGCGTTAGTTGTAAAGCCTCAATCGTTCTTGCCCCGCTCATCTGTCGTTTCTGACTTGAGTGCAGGCCTTTCAACTTCATGTTGATCTTCATTGAGTTGTCATTCTTGATAACTCTTCCGCCGACAGTTTCCAGGGACAGTGGTTCCCTAGGTCCTTTGAGTCCTACTTTTTCCGCCACCTTTCGGTCTAACAGGGTGACCGTTGAACCTTCATCTAGGAGAGCTAAGATCTGCATCTTTCCCTTAGGACCGTAGATCACTACGGGCACCATCTTCAGATACGCTCTTCTTTGGTTCTTTAGGTGACAATTGTTGGCTACTTCATTTTTCTCTGAACTGCCTTCCGGTTGTTGAGACTCAGGATCTCGTTCTTCATGCAAAAGCCGATGATGCCCCTTGAGACATCTCTTACAAGACGGCTTGTGGCAGCAGTCCTTCCTATGTCTGCCTCGAAGACACTTGAAACAAAGTTTCATCTTCTTGGCAATGTCCCACCTCTCTGACACTGGTGCCTCTTGGAACTTCCTGCAATCTTCGATGTGGTGGTTCTTTTCACAATGCGGGCAGATGCGTTGTTCTTGTTCATCCGCTTCTACAGTAGCGTGCGTGGCTTGGCGGTTTGCCTTCTTGCCAGCGTCTGTAGTCTCTAGTATCATGTAAGGCCCACATCGATCTGCTTCTCGGTTCAGAAACATGGCCATGAGTGCCAGGTCCGGATCTTCGTAGTCCGCGGCGAAGTCGAACCAGCGATACCTAATGATCATAGGCAACTTCTCAATGATCACTCGTATCATCTCCGGTGAGTTCAAATAGTGCGACTTCTTCAATCCTCTTATCGCTGCGACGGTGTTGTTAATTGTACTAGCAAACACACACACGTCTTGAGGATGTTCTGTAGCCTTTGGTAGGTTTCTCAATTTTTCCAATTCGGCTAACACCAAAATCTCTGGTCTACCAAATCGTCGCTGAAGCGATTCCATCACTTCTTCTGGGTGGCATTCAGAATATAAGACGCTCTTGACAGCTTCTTCGGCAGTTCCTCTAAGCGCTTTCCTTAGCCGCGCCATGTTCTGAATGCTGCTGAAGAGCGAATGTGTATCTTCATACACAGTTTTGAACGCCAGCCATTTCTCACAACTGCCGTCGAATTCTGGGAGTTCATACATGAATGCCGGCGGCGGAAGTGTTACGCTCGGTCTCTGTGCTGAGTTAATTGCCTTCAAGATTGCCATGGCTAGGGCATCCATGCCACTACCCTTTGCGTCTTCCCTGGAGTTGATGTCATGCTTAATCTCTGCAGACGGGTCTAGAGGTTCATTGAAGTGTTTTCCCGACAAAAGTTCTTCTGGTAGTCGTCCCTTCGTGGACGGCCCCTCTAGCCTTGAATGTCCTTCACTTGACATCCTGCTCACCTGAGATTTAACCCGTTTTCTGACATCGTCCTCTCTTCCCTCAGGCTCGTCTTCTGCAGAACATTCAGCTTCCTCTTCTTCCTCCATTTCCTTCAATTGGAGGATTTCATTCTGAATCTCAGCTTGAGCGATTTTTTCTTGGATTAGAGCCATTTTTTCTTGGCTGATAATCATGCGGAGTTCCAACTCACGCTGTTTTCTTTCTCGTTTAGCTCTCGAAATCGACGAGCACACTGATGATGAGCGGGCAGCTTCCCGCTCCTTCACCGTTGTTCCTTCCGTGTGCGTTTCGATGGCTATGGTGGTGTTCATAATGCCGCTTGTGGTTGCACCTGCGGGACCAGATGACTCATCAGTTGTCACCGGGTTCCTCCTGCCTTTTGAGCTAGAGGGCTCCTCCTCAGTTACCCGACATGACGTGTCTTTTCCACTTCTCGTCACAGGCATTTTTCCACTGTCCACCAATCAGTTAGACTGCTCTTCTCTGCAGTAACGCACTTTCTCGTATCTTCTAGTACCGGTAGTTACTAACAGCAACCACCTCTTCCTGTCACTAGTATCCAGTGATGCAAATCCAGCTCGAAGGACCAGCTGTTGCGGCGAGTGCAATCGGTTCAAGATACCAGCTTCTGCACTCAATCGCCAGGCCAAGGGTCAGTGCAGGCAATGCCAAGCTTCGCGGTGTGCGAGCTCAAAGCTTCAACTCGGTGCTCTACACGTGGCACTCGGCAAACCCGGTCTGCGTCTGCTGTCCGGTGACGAGGTTGAGGGGCGTGAAGTAGATGACTTACAAGCAGCTGTTTAACCAGCCACCCAACGCTGTAGCGGAATGGAAACCTAGCTACCGGCGTATACTAGAAGGAATCTCTGATAATCCAGTGAAAGTCCGACCTTCCAATGATATGCGTTTATTTCCGCACACACAGACACTTAGCACTAAAGCTCTTAGTCTATCGGACTTATTTTACAGCACTTAACACAGTTACAAACACTAAACACTAATAAGCACTGAAACACTACTGAAACTTTCAGAAATTCACACAAGACTAGGAACACTTTTCCTCAGGCTCGGGCCTTGAGAGCAGATCAGAACTTGTTCACTTTTTCGTATTAGATCACTTCAGATTGACTGCTAAAATAGAACTGACTGACCGACGGACAAGCTCAGGTTTTTATACCTCCGTCGGCCTTTGAAAACATACTAGAATATTCTCGTAATATCTAGAGAACTAGCTCTGTCTCACTCACTCATACTACGTATTGTCAGCCGTCCTTGTCTAACATTTCCACGGTTTTCTGGAAGCTATATCTATCTCGTTCTTAACTCGAGAACGTTTCGCTGTCCTTGTCTTTTCTTTCGATTTGTTCTAGAACTTTGACATACCTAGCCGTGGGTTCGGTTTCTAGAATATTCCACAAAGTTCTAAATCTTTCCATGGATTTCTAGAATGTTCTAGAGACTTCCATATCGTTCCACAGGCTTCCAGAAGCTTCTAGAAAGTTCCCGAACTTTCCAAAGCTTTCTACGCGTTTTCTTCGAAAGCTCTAGAATGTTCGACGGACAATGTGTGGAAATAAAATCTTAAAACTAGCTTAACCGACTTAATCTACACTTAAGTATATCGGTCGCCGACAACCATATCTACAGATTTTACTCTGATCTATGACTTATACCCCAATTTTTGCCGTTAACGTAACTGAGAAGGTGTTGTGTGGCTTACAACTTGTAAATCATCTAAAATCCGAATCAAATGTCCGTCAGCTAATAACAGGCGAGTGGGACATTCCCTGGATTTACGACCCTCGTTATACGCAGCAGGTGGTGCCGTCGGATTATTGCGGTCAAGCCATCCCAAACAAGCTTTGTACAGGAAAAACAAACTTGGAACTGTGCGAGGTAAATACTGGGAGGCTATGAACATTCTCTGGATATCCTGAAAACAATAACAATGAGAATTATCATTATCACCTTATAAACTATAGTATGGCTACCGAGAGTTGATACTGAAAATGCGCTGAGCCCAGTTTTTTTATCGCGCTCTATATTTTAGCGTTTTCTCCAATTTCGAACTCGTAAATTGGTCTAGCTGTGTGGTGCCGGCTTAGAATTTGCACCACCCCAACTCTTCCCGCGGGTGTCGTAAGAGGCGACTAAGGGATATCCACCGGGGCGGGCAGCAGCGCCCCTGTAGAACAATTCTACCACCGAACTGCGATCCCCAACCCGCATGCCCAGCGTGGGGATTATGGGCATTACTCCCCATGTGATAAAAGCCAATAAGGCGCTTATCAGGGGAGGCCTGCGTCCAGTAGTGGACCAATACAGGCTGTTAAGGTTGAGGTTGAGGAAATTGGTCAAACAAGATCATGACTAAACCAATTCATTGATAATTTGTTTTGTATAATTCATTTAAGTATAGAGCCATTCAAAAAGTTTGCAAATATTTCCAGTCTCAACATTCGATAGCCAATCTCTATCAGCCCGTACACCTCCACTGGTGGACATCAGCCTATACAGCCGACATAGTGGTCCTGATTCACCTCCATCTACTGACTCCCTGCGACCGCTAAAATCAAAATCATAATCAAAAACTCTTTATTTTCATAAATACAATAAATGTACACTTAGAAATGGTCAAAATATAACACTAAACACTGACACTGAAATAAAGTGTTACATTTTGATTTCTGTCGCTTCGGTATGTAGACTAAACGTCGAAGTTAACCGATATTTTGGAACACCAGCCTAAGAAGGGAAGTAACTTACTTCCCTGATTAATGCGAATGCGTTTTTCAATTTATTCTAAGTCCGTACCTTTTGTGCTTAGCAAAAATCTGGTAATACAACAATGTAATACAGTGGTAATACAACAATCTTTGACGGATAGGTTTACCAAACCTATCCGTCTAAGATTATTGTATTACGCAACCCGTTTATATCTACTTTAGCGAGTAAACAGACCTTTATTCGGTAGTGTTTTGTTTTTACCAAAGTGGACTGTAATGCTGTCGCGTTCAAGTATTATTTTAACACTTGAAATTGATCAAAACAATTGACTGCTAAGATTAGTATTGACTGGCATCAACTCAGGCAAAAAAAAAAACCTTCCTACCTTTCCAGTTCCAACGAGTAATTTCGGGCTTTGGCTGCACCATAAACATACGTTTTGACGGCTTTTGAAGTACGCGGTTCACCACAACTCGTATATAGTAAACTGACCTCAAATTATGTCAGTTAACTCCGGGCGAGGGTCTGGCCCAGTAATTACAAAACATTAATATTTAGGGCGCGATTACTCAAACAAAACACACAGAGCAGATAGTGTTTACGCCTGACGTGAAAAGAAGAGCAATCTCCAAGATAGTTTGTTTTCTCGCAGGCATTTATTTATAAATTTGACAGCTACCATTCGACATTCTATCGCGAGGCTAAACGTTTGTTCCTCCGCTAACCTTTATCCCTAAAACACTGTAAACTTATCAATACAAGTGATCTTTGCATTTCGGGAGTTTCATTTGGGTGCTGTTGTGCCTAAACATCTGGCGACCGTGTCAACACGAGCTTGCGAAAGGAGATATTCGCAAAAAAAACACCGAACGAGCACGCGCCGGCAGCGCCCGCCATTGACGTCGGACTTCTCGCCGGGCCATTGCAGCGCGTTCCTTCCTATCTACAATTTCAAGTTCAAGGAAACACCTGAAGGTCCAGCCATTGGAGCCATTTGCAGTTCATCGATCCAGCGAAAGCGTCGAGCTGCATTCATGCCAATGAAGCTAAGTATCCCTTCCTAATTTTTTTTCTTACCTAAATTCCCGAATTTATCCTATTCACTTTATACATCAATCGGTCAATATTTGTGCAATCTGTTTATTTACAGTGTTATTAATTAAGGCTCAATAATAAATCTATTCATAGTAATTCAATCGCAAAGCTCCCTAATTCAATTCGTATATTTTATCTACCCTCTGGTAAGAGATAAAAAATAATAAATAAACCTACAAATTACGTTTGTTCAATGTCGTTGACCTAGTTTTGTGTAAACAATTGCTAAGATTGGATAATTACCCAGTTAAAATTATCCCAAGATTTTTGCCCCGACAGGTGCCTAGTTATTCTGTAGGTAACGTGCATTCACCCATCTCGCCTAATATTCCAGGTTTCGTTGCGTTATCGCACGGACCTGCTAACTTCCTTGGAGAATTGGGCTCCAGCCACCGACCAGCGGCCAGCGCGCAGCGGTCGCTGCCCACGCGTGGAGTTGTGGACGCCGAATACCGGTTCACAGGTGACGCCTAGTCGAGGAGCGTGAGACAATTTTCACTACCTACCTTATCTAAGATCAATTATTTTTATTGCCGTTTTTTGCACTTAGTTCCTCAAGTCGATTTCTATTTTTGTTTCTATTTACGGTTTATTCTTATTGTTACGATGGGAGGTGAAACTAGTGCAAGGGACTCTCAAAGTTTAGTTGATCTTTGTACAAGACGTAGCTCAGTTAGGGGCCAAATTACCAAGTTTAAAAACTTTATTCAACATGCCGGTACTAAGGAAAGGCTAACGCCCGATGAGTTAGCTGAGTTATCTCTTAGACTTGGTAAATTTGAGTCACTTTCTGGTCGTTTTGACGACTTGCAAAGTCAGATAGAGGTGTTAAATCCTAATAATTTGAGCTCCGAGTTGGACGAGCGAGATGAGATTGAGCAGCTGTTCATCACTCACATTGCTTTGGCTCAGAGTTTAGTACAAAAACAAAACGCACAGCTGCGTCAAGATGAAAGCCTCAACTCAAGTCACTTGTCCTCGGCTCAAAGCCACATAGACCAAGAGTCTTTCGGTTTTAAATTACCGCAAATACAAATAGCTAAGTTTGACGGATCATTCTTTCGTTGGCTTGAGTTTCGTGACACTTTTTTATCTATTGTGCATAACAATGACCGCATCGCGAACATTCATAAATTTCACTATCTAATTTCTTATCTAACGGGTGATGCGGCACGAATTATTTCTAATTTTGAAGTGTCAAGCGCTAACTATAAAAATGCTTGGAAATTATTATGCGAACGTTATGACAATAAGCGTCAGTTGATAAATCATCATTTAAATTCGCTATTTAGTATCGAACCAGTTACTCGCGACTTCGATAAATCGTTGAAAGGTCTAGTAGACAACGTCAGTAAGAACTTACGCGCGCTTTGCAGCTTAGGGCTGCCCACGGACCAGTGGGACGTATTGATTGTCCACATGATGGCTTCTAAGCTCGATAATAATACTCGCGTGAAATGGGAAGAATGGCGTGGTACGCTAGATGAGTACCCTACTTTAAAACAATTCAAGAAATTTTTAATCGATCGCGCTGACGTCCTCTCTTCTATTCATCATAACTCCAATGCTAAGCCAACTCCGCCGGCTTCTAAGGCTTCTTCTAAGCCACAAACTAAATCTTTTGCATGCGCAAGCGAAGAGAAGACACACACAGCTGCTTCTGTTCCTCTTATGCAGTGCGTCATCTGCCATGAAGGGCATCGTATCTACGACTGTCCTACCTTCATGGCCAAGAGTGTAGAAGAGCGCATTGCCGAAGTGCGTAGGTTGAAGTTGTGCTTCAATTGTCTTCGCCCGGGTCATTTTCCACAAATGTGTCCGCGGGGCCCATGTCGCGTATGCAAAGGAAGACACAATAGTCTCATTCATAAACCAGACAAGGTGTCCACTAACAATGCTTCTATTTCCAGCGCTGTTGAAGCCACCCCTGATAGCACTGACGATACTATTGTCAATTTTTCGAATCAAAGTTCTAATCAAGTTTTACTGTCCACTGCATTCATTGAGGTAGCCAATCCACGGACGAAACAAGCCGAAAGGATTCGGTGCCTCTTAGACTGTGGCAGTCAATCGTCATTCATCACACAATCTCTCAAGAATAAGTTAGGCTTACCTTCTAATTCAAACTGCCTTGTCAATGTCCTCGGCATTGGCAACCAGAACTCTGGACAGGTCACCGAATCCTGTGTGGCTCAATTGAAGTCTCTAATTAACGGCTTCAAGGTCACATCAGGGTTCCTAGTTCTACCACAAATCACAGGTGATTTGCCTAGATTTCCTATTGACGCTTCAAGGCTTAAGATAGCTAACAATATTAAACTTGCAGACCCCATGTTTCATCAGCCAGCGCCGACTGATGTTCTCATCGGCGCCGATCTTTTCTGGGACATTATCGGCCGCGAGCAGCAGTCTCTCGGTCCTAACAATCCCAAGCTCGTGAATTCCCAGTTTGGTTGGATTATTTCAGGTCCTATTTCAGCAAGTATGCAAGCTACCCATGTTCGATGCAATCATTCCATCATTTCAAGCGCATTGAATGATGACGATATTCAAATGAATCGTGATCTCGCGAAGTTCTGGGAACTTGAAGAGGTTCCTCTAAGGTCTACACTTAGCGAGAGCGAGAAGGCATGTGAGTCTCATTTTATCTCTCACACTTTTCGCCTAGATACAGGTAGGTTCTCTGTAGCTCTGCCACTCAAAGATTCAGCCGATTGTCTTGGACAATCCTATAATGCAGCTAAAAAACGATTACTCAATTTAGAAAAACGATTTCGCAAACAACCCGATGTTAAATCGCAATACGTTCAATTTATGCGTGAGTACTCTGACCTAGGTCATCTGTCAGAGTCTCCTATTGCTATGCCGCATGTTTCCTATTTTTTATGTCACCACGCTGTCTTTAAGGACAGTAGTGAGTCTACGAAGATCAGAGTCGTGTTCGACGGATCCGCTCCCACGTCATCCGGCTATTCCATCAACGATATTCTGAGGGTAGAACCCAACATGCAGGACTCGCTCTTCTCCATACTCATAAGAGCTCGGTTCCACAAGTACCTCCTGACCGGCGACGTGGAGAAAATGTACCGCCAGGTCCTTATCAACGAGGAGGACCGAGACCTCCAGCTGATACTGTTTAGAGAAGATGAGTCACTGCCGATTCAAACTTATAGATTGAATACTATTACATACGGAATGGCTAGTAGTAGCTACTTAAGTACACGATGCCTATGGCAACTAGGTGAGGAGTGCATAGATCCAGCTATCAAGGATATAATCCAACACGATTTCTACATCGACGATCTCATCACCGGATCCGAGAACGAATCGGATCTACGATACATCCATCAATCTGTTTCCGCAGCTCTTCAGAAAGGCTGCTTCAATCTCCGAAAGTTTGACACTAATTTACCCGCGATATTAGATTCTGCAATAAATTCCAACGACAATTTGATTGTCAGCGAGTCTTCCTCTACGCTGGGAATGGGTTGGAACCCATCTACTGATCAGTTGCATTTTCCTTTCAAGGTTCCGCCCCCATTTGATGATAAAATTTTAACTAAAAGATTAATTCTTTCGTCGCTATTTAAAATATTCGATCCTTTAGGATTGCTGAGTCCCTGCGTCATAAAGGCTAAAATGCTACTGCAGCAACTTTGGTTGCAGAAACTAGGCTGGGACGATCCAGTCTCAATTGCCATTCAAAGGGATTGGAATAAGTTTGCAAAGACCATACCTACTCTGTTGGACCTAGAGGTTTCTAGACGAGTTCTATGTGATAATCCAGTTTCAATAGAACTGCATTCCTTCAGTGATGCCTCACAAAACGCTTACGGCGCCTGTATTTACTTGCGCACTGAAGACGCTGAGGGAAATGTAACCGTCAATCTTCTCTGTTCCAAATCGAAGGTGAGTCCTCTCAAGGCCACCACGATCCCACGTCTGGAACTATTGGCTGGCCTTCTGGCAGCCAAACTATGTAGGGCTGTCAGGGAATCTCTTCGATTCGAAATAAAAACGCAAGTACATTGGTGCGATTCAACTATTGTACTTTGTTGGCTACGAAGCAGTTTCGAACACTTAAAGATGTTTGTTGCTAATCGCGTATCCGAGATATGTGAACTGACAAACTATGCTGCCTGGCGCTATGTTCCTACGTCAGCTAATCCTGCGGATCTCATATCCCGCGGGATCAATCCCGATCTATTAAGCACCACTACGCTGTGGTGGTCAGGTCCGTCGTTTCTAGCTCACCCTGAAACCAAATGGCCTATCCTCAATTTTAATAAAATTGACACACAAAATTTACCCGAATTAAAACCTAACTTAGAATCAGATTTGACTATGACTAACCTCACGACTAACTACGATGCTATAGTACATTTTAAAAACTATTCTAACTTTCCTAAATTAAAACGAATATATGCCTATCTAATGCGATTCATTCATAATTCGAGACACTCGTATAACAAAAGAATCGGCTCGTTATCAGTAGACGAACTCGATTTGTCATTCATTAGCTTATGTCGCCTTTCTCAACGTGAATCTTTTTCACTCGAATTTAACTTGCTCGCAAATAAAAAATCGCTAAGCCCTAATTCTCCTCTTTTATCTTTGTCTCCGTTTTTTGACAACGGCGGCTGTGTAATACGTGTAGGAGGTCGCCTTCAAGCTTCGGATTTTAATTTCGACAAAAAACATCCTATTCTGTTACATGCTACGCATCATTTTACAAAGATTTTATTTGGGCATGAGCATAAGCGCAATTTACACGCCGGCCCACAGCTGCTATTAGCTATAGTTCGTGAGTACGTGTGGCCAGTAAACGGAAGGTGCTTAGCCCGAAGTACTGTCCGTAATTGTTTTAAATGTAGACGGCTACAGGGTAAAACAATGAAACCTATGCAAGGTAATTTACCGTCTCAGCGTATTACGCCAAGCTTTCCATATCAAACTGTAGGTCTCGATTTTGGAGGTCCCTTTTTAATTATCAATAAAAAAGGCCGAGGTGCTACGCTTTCAAAATGCTATCTTTGCATTTTCGTATGTTTACGCTACAAATGCGTGCATCTTGAATTAGTAAGTGATCTTTCAAAGGATGCCTTTGTCATGACGTTTCGCCGTTTTGTTTCACGAAGAGGCAAGCCAGCCGAAGTTTTTTGTGATAACGGACGCAATTTTGTTGCGGGCGCTAAAGAAATCAATCAATTTTTAAAATCTAACGCATCTGATTTATCTGATTTTGCAAGTGAAGAAGGAATTAAATTTTTATTTTCTCCACCTTACGCACCTCACTTTGGCGGCATCTTTGAAGCCGGTATAAAATCCGCTAAGTTTCATTTAAAACGCGTTATGGGTAATTCACACCTAACGTTTGAAGAGCTTTTTACTCTTTTCGCACAAGTAGAGGCCGTATTGAACAGCCGTCCACTCTGTCCATTATCGTCCTCTCCCGATGATTTCCTATGTCTTACTCCTGGGAACTTTCTCATTGGTCGGGCGCTCACCACACTACCTTCGCCTGCTTTGGAGGACTGCAACCCTAACAATCTGAATCGTTACGAAAGGCTGCAGCAAATTCACCAACACTTTTGGCGTCGATGGCAGCGAGAGTATATTGCTGAACTGCAGCAACGCCACAAATGGAAAATCGGTTCTTCAAACCCAAAGATTGGAGACTTGGTACTCATTCAAGAAGATGACTCCCCCCCGCTCTGCTGGAAACTCGGATGTATCTCCAAATTATTCTATGGTCCTGATGACGCTATAGCACGAGTTGCTGATGTAACTACAAGAGGAGGATGCATGCGCCGTCCCTTGGTTCGCCTGTGCCCACTTCCAACTGCTGAAGAACTAGAAAATTGAAAACCGAGATTTTCAATGGGGGCAGGATGTTTACGCCTGACGTGAAAAGAAGAGCAATCTCCAAGATAGTTTGTTTTCTCGCAGGCATTTATTTATAAATTTGACAGCTACCATTCGACATTCTATCGCGAGGCTAAACGTTTGTTCCTCCGCTAACCTTTATCCCTAAAACACTGTAAACTTATCAATACAAGTGATCTTTGCATTTCGGGAGTTTCATTTGGGTGCTGTTGTGCCTAAACAGATAGTATTAGCGGCAATTAACCAAACAAGGGTTTAAATCAAAATTTCAAATTATACCTCCCTCTGGTTCGGGAATAAAATGGGAACGAGTGGGTTTCAGCTGGTCTACTCAGAAGTAAGATAGAGAAAGCCATCATGCTTAGTCAGCAAAATTTGTTCAAACCTGTAAAATATAAAGTTTTGCTTTACGTTACCATCAAAAAAATTGCCGGAAGATAATCTTATTAGGGTGCAATTTTACGTGTATTTTCTTGATGTGCATGTTGCGTCATGGAAAGCTATTATTATTAGAAATTGTATTCACATTTTTTTGGTTAAAATGCCTAACTAGTTGGTTGAAATAAACATTACTTACCCATGTACTTTATATCACTATCTATTTATACGTGGGAGCACTAAGTGCTTCTGTCTAGACAAAAAACACAATTGCGCCGAGGCGTCATTTGTTTCCAAGTCAGATAAATTACTTGAAATTGTTAAAACGTTTAGGAAGCTATTAAGGTCGTTTCACGTGATTTGACTTTGATAGGCAAATGTAAGTAGTGCCTGAGATTTAACAATTTCACGACGCCACGCGCCGCGGATTGCATCGCATCGCTAACAAAAAAGAGGGGTCTTAAGTTTAGTTTGCCGGGTGTTGTATATTTGTATGTCTTATTATAAAAACTATCGAAGTTTAACGAATTCATTACGTATGTAAGCGGGTTAACTACGAACCTTATTTGTGTCAACGCGTGCTCGTCACTACGCACGAGAACGCGTTGACACATAATAAGCTTCCAGCTTCCCTTGGAGAGATACGGAACGCGCGCGCCTAGACCAGCACTCACCATGAAGATGTCCCTCGTTAAGGGATGAAACGTTGGTCTTCTTCCAACATAAATAAGGTTCAAAGTTAACCCGCTACATCCATAATGAATTTGTGTGTCTGTTGGTGGCACCTGGATAAACGGATTTGAATATATTTGCTTTTGTTCAAAGGTAAATTGATGAAGTATTCTTAGCTATGCTAAGGAAAATCGATGCAGCTCATGCAGCTGTTCATTCAAAGTAAAATGTTCCCGATAAATGTTAGTTTTTGAATTTTCGTCAACGTACCGTTTTAGAGCCTATAGATAGAATGTTATAAGATAAGATAAATGTCTAAGAAATAGTCGACTTCGACGGGACTTGAACCCGCTACCTTCCCTCAGTACGGGAATGCGATAACCAATTGCGCATTTCCGTACTGAAGGAAGGTAGAGGGTTCTAGTCCCGTCGAATTTGTTGTTTTTTGGGATTTTCTTTTAATTTCCTAGATAGGTATTACCCCGAGTGCTAATAATAATAATAGGCTTACGTACTATAATAACAAAAACCTAAGATAAAGGTCGTTAATTGTCAATAGGTACACAAATATACAAAACTAGACGTAGCGCAGTTCCCGTTCCCGTGGGAATTCCGGGATAAAATATGAATTATATCACTCCCTGAAAAGTAAGCTTCCTAACAGTGAAAGAATTTCTTAATTCGGTCCAGTAGTTTCGTAGCCTATTCAATACAAACAAACAAACATACAAAGAAACAAACAATCAAATCTTTCATCTATAAAATATTACTAGTATCGATAATACTTAACTATATTCTTCTTCTTCTACCCGCGACTTCGCACGCGCTTTTCAAACAGCCTATAATTATTCGTCTCGGGGAAATTGTCCTCCTGGCAAATTTAATCAAGATCCGTTCAGACGTTTTGGCGTGAAAAGGTAACATACAGACAGAGTTAATCTTACTTTTATAATATCGGTATGGATTAAATGCATTACATGTTTAAGCTATGACTTGTCAAAAATACAATTTTACTGTGGAGAAGCAATAGTCCAGAGATAAACTTAAATAATATTTGACTTTACGTTAGGTGATTTTACGAGTTTCGAGAGATAGTACCTACAATTCGCTTCACACAAAGCGGTTTTCCTGTACCTTCATCATTCGCACCGCTAAAGTTTAGAACTCGCTGCCAACTGTTATTTTCCGGCCAATTACAACCTGCCTCTCTTCAAACCCAGAGTGAATATGTCTTCTAGACCTTCGTGATACATCGTCGCCAACAACGTCACCTTCCATAAGGTGAGATGGTGTTCAAACAAAGGTTGATTATTGCTGAAAAACCTAGTTAAAAGCAACCTACCTTAGAACGGTGTAAGATGAGCCAGTGGTCCTCTCTCACCTGCCGAGTGGTTGTATCCGTGAAATCGCATTCATCAAAACTTGAGAATTAGCTCGGTTCTAATTAAACCTGAAGGTTGTTAACTTCCACGGGGAGCCACGAATCTTACGTAAATATTAGGTTTGAATAAAAGTTTTATTATTATAGCTTTATTGGCTCTTACAGATCCTTTGTAGAAGGTAATTTGGGGGTGGATTTATTTATGGTCCCCATTCCGGAGGGCTGGGATTGATTCTTCTCGTTTGGTTCTTTTTCGACCTTGTAATACGTTGAATCAAATGATTCGTTGCGAAGCTAAGTGGTGTTGATTTTTCTACCTATTGGGTAATAGCTGAGCGTATAAGTGCTTAAAATCTAGAAAAAGAATTGGTATTTATAAAATTAAAAAAAAATGGGAAATTGTTTGTAACAGTTTGCAGTTAGCTCAACTATTTCAATTTTAAATACATATCGCCTGCCAAACATTTGTTTTTTTCTAATTGTAGATTGTTGTGTATTATTTAGTTTAATTCTATTGACATTCGTATGTTCGAAAAGCAGAATATGGTTACTGATCGTATCTTACGACCACCTGTGTATTTATCTCATACCCCTGTTCTTAGCGATTAAATGATTTGTAGCTTGAAGGTAATTATGAAAAACCCTTTTTTTTGGGGCACCTTCATCATTGGAGTGTGTGCTGTTGATGAGTAACAGTGTCAGTTTATTCTGGTTCCGAACTAGTTAACTTCTGAAATAGCTCTCAAAAACAGAAAATTCAGAGCAGATTATTGAGTTCTCTTGAAGGCAGTACCAAACACTCAACTTAACTCTTACGAAGATTGTAAAATGTCCATTTCCTTTTTTGAACTGCAGTTCTCTTGGGACAAAATTATCTTCCCATTACGGTATGCCGTCAAAGTTTTGGCCTTATACAAAACTGGGAGTTGGCAAATTTCAACAACGCTTCGCAACATCTCTTCGCTAAGTGATTGATGACAATTTTCTTCCCAATTTTTCCTCTAGTATTCTTTTACGACCCTAAATCTCTGAGTGAAAATTTTACAGATATAATAGAAAAAATACTGGATGTTGCATTGTTTAACCTATAAATATGTACCCATTTAATCTGTATCCTATAAAGATGTTTATAATATTTTTAGGAAAACCAGGAGATCATACAAAAAACATTATAATGTAATATGTAGATAATTTATTTTTCTTTTATACCTTTCTCCTATTGAATGATTTCTGTCTATCCTAGTGAACTGAAATCACGATAAGAATCGAAAGGTTACACGAAGAGTCGGCACATAATAAATCTAAGTAAAGCTCGCCAGTCGATCCGGATATTCTTCGCAATGTCGTATGAAGTAACGCGTACTGCTCTAAATTTATTGCCTCCAAAGACTTAACAACCAATCCATAAAGTACGCTTATTGGATTGCACTGTGAAATATTCGCCAAAGTAAAACGTAAAATCACAATACACGGTATGGTTCACAAATCTTCTTGTTTATTGGTTTTATTCTATGTGGGAAACTGTTTGATTTGAAAAGCTTCGGCCGTTTTCATTTGCTGACTTGACTTTATAGGATTTATACATACACGATTTCCATACTTATAGAATACTTATGGAATTGACTGATGCAGCAGTTAAATTATTGATGTTAGTTTTAGATAATAATTTAGTGGTAGTTAGTTTCTTATGTACACAATCTGGTAGAAACGATGAGGGATGAGGCCATCAAGTTCTGCGAAAAGAAGACTACAAATAATAATTACCTTTCATATTGGGTAGGTACACTGTTATCCTAAGATTGGTGATCATGTATTGATGTCAGTAACCAAAGCAACCTAAAAACCCATTACCGGGGTTTTATTGGTGTCCAGTGTTTACAGCGGGTGAACACCAATTAGTGAAAACCCTTGTAAGCCAGTTTCGCATCTATACTCGTACCTCAGAAATAAATACGGCATGATTTTCGAGAGTTATCACCAGTTGCTTCAAAGCCTGTCGCCCTGTCAGTCAACTTTTGCGCTCTCGACAGGGTTGGGTTATGAAATGTCTGTTTTCTTGTGACAGACATACATCCGTCCTCACTTTTAGTTCAGTTCAGTTTAGTTTGCAGTTTAGCAGAAGGATTAGTGGTTGCAGTTCATGTGCTAACAATACACAGAAGGATGCTGCTGCCATTCCTCTAGTTATCATCATCATCATCAGCCTATGTTAGTCCACAGCTGGACATAGACCTCCCCTAATGAGCGCCATAGCGCCCTGTCTTCAGCTTGCCGCATCCAGCATCTGCCTGCAATCTTTTGCAGATCGTCATCCCACCTGGCCGGAGGGCGTCCTACACTACGTTTATCGAGTCGTGGTCTCCACTCAAGAATACGTTTACCGCAGCGGTTGTCGGTTCTTCGCGAGATATGGCCGGCCCACTGCCACTTCACTTCACTTGCTAATTCTTTGAGCTATGTCGATACCTTTGGTTCTCTGTCGGTTGTATTCGTTACGAATTCTATTCTTCAGAGAGGCTCCGAGCATTCCTCTAGTAGGTACTCCATTTTATTCTTCTAGTATTCGTAATACACAGCAAAGTTGCCACCATACTCTTCCCGCGGGTGTCGTAAGAGACAACTAAGGGATACCCACCGGGGGCGGGCAGCAGCGCCCACTGAAAAACAATTCTACCACAGAACCGCGATCCCCAATCCGCCTGCCCAGCGTGGAGACTATGGACACTACGCCATGATATACCTAAATAGCCAATAAGGCGCTTATCAGGAGAAGACGTTGCGTCCCAGAAGTGGACCAATATAGGCTGTAAAGGTATAAAAAAAATACAAAATTAGTTTTCAGTTAGTTTATTCCTTGTAGAATGCAGAAAAATTGCTTCTCTTGGTGAGGCGGCACACCAGATATACAGTTATATAACTTGATTGTTGTATTATGTATGCATGCATATTTGTGATGAAATAAGTTTATTATTATTATAATTTTTACTTATAATTTTATAACGAAAATTACGATTACGACGATTACATACCATTTACGATAATTTTTCCGTTGGCTTTATTCCTTTTAGAACGCAAAAAATTAAAAGCTACATACAAAAATTACGGGCCAACACGAAATAATCTGACATAACAGAGTTCCACAATGATAACTGTGACGAAATTCCGACTTTAGCTTTGTTTGAAATGACGCACTGCAATGCCAGAGAGCAATGTATTGGAGTTACAAAGCTCTACACAAATGTATCTACACCATCCACGGTCCACTGTATCCTTTGTGAATTACAGCTATGAATTATGCTTTGAACTCTCCATAAGTACATGTTTTAGGCGACAATATTTTTTTTGTTTGCGTAATACGTATAACTATAGTAATTTTATGTGAAATACATCTAATTGAGTTGGCATCGTTCGTAGTTTTGCAGTAAATCTTTCAAACCATATAGTATGTAGTTAGAAAAAGTGTATTTAACCTTATAATAATGATCCACACTTTCCCACAAACAACATTCCGTGAACTTAATATTTATGTAGGTAAAATTTTGTAACATTTCAAAAAATATTTTTATTTTGCATGATGCCAATGAAATGTTCAAGACAGATCGATTATGTACTAATCTATTTCAGCACTTCAATATTTTATATTTAATACACAAATTATACATTCAAACCAGCATGAGCAGTAGATTCCTTGTCCTGCAAACTATTTGTCCTACGACTCGAATGAAACCCGCAACCTTTTGCCAAAAAGAGTCACCTGCTGCACCAGAGACAATCAGCTATCAACGTTAATACTCCTATTTCGGAAAGCCGCAAAGTTTTTACACAAACCCCGGTTCAAAACTCCGTCATTCCGCCCTAAAAATACCCAAACAAAAACTGAACGGCACTGTAAAACAATTTTACAGCGCCCTAACATTTAATCGTTTGTAACATTGAAATGAAAATTTAAAAAGCGCTACTCTCCACCAATCGGATGCTTGGAGGGAGTGCTTTTTGGATACAAAGCCAGAATACAGCTTTAGTGCGTTGGTGCACTCACTGGGTATGAAGTTTCGCTCAGTTTGCATAGTGTAGAAAGAGATGCCCTCTATTTCAAAGCAGAAAGACAGATTATAGCCATTCAGCGCCCTGAGGAAGAAGAAAATAACTTTTTGGCGTTGAAGCTAGAATCTAAAATGTATTTTTTCCCAACCCAGACAGATATGCCAGAAAGACGAATGTATATTGGCTATTAGAATATTCACTGACTAAATAAAACGATAGAAGATGGATACTTACAGTAAAATTACGGCTAGACATAGAATAGTGGTGATGATGATTATGACCGTTAAGAAATAGTGGGTTACCTATAGATGATGAACCACGAAGACGTAGACTTGCTTGTGAATTGGCATATTTACATGAAGATATCTTTAATAAAAGGAAAAAACTGCTTTATAAAACGACTGAATTGCATCCAATAAAACCTGAACCTTTAACAGGAATCTCTATGTTTTATCAATCTACACTTTTCATTGCTCTTCTATGGCGACTTTCTTTTTCATGGCATGCAGGCAATTGATTTGATTTGGAATTCTCGGCAATGTTTGATATGTTGCCTGGAATTCCAAGCATAGTTTTTGTCCAATCATTGGAAACTCCATGCTCGGCCGTTATAAAATTGTGTTCTTCGGCGATGAAAGTTTTATCTTATCTCTTATGTAACTCGAAGATCGGTAAATTGAACTATTATACGTAAGTATGACGGTTTCCGGTTACAGAAAAGAGGAGAAAAACGAAGGAAGTTGTCCCTTAAGAAGTAGTTTACATTTTATTGTAGAAATATTGTATCCGTCGACTATACAGACAGAAATTTCTCGCACAAAATTATGCATTCAAATATTAGCTTAATCTCGTCATCTTCAGATACACTTTACAGTAATAACTTAAAATAACAGACAGTGCGCGGTACGCGAGCTTGCCGCAGCCTAGGCATTTGGTTTAAGCCTTGCTTCAAGCGGCTACAGCGCGAAGGCCACTCGCTTGAAGCATAAGAAGTAAGTTGTTGGATCATACAGCTGATCTTAATGGATGGATGATCAACCTACCATCAAGATAGCCATCTTTGTCGACAGTGCCTTGACCGCGAACTCACTGCTAATTTTATGATTTTTTGATAACTTGTAATCCTCAAATATTACTTGTAATTTCACCCTTAATACAGATGACTTCCCGTAAAATCCAAGCCTTATTTCATCACAAACTGTTACCATCGAGAGTCCAAATGTACCGAAATCAGCAACATTCAGAGTCCGAAATGAAGCCCGTCCTAATTACACACTTCTAACGGCGCGCAGTCACGCGAGACACGCTAACTCAGTGGAATTTGCTTTCATCGATGAGTCGATGTGTTTGATGGACCACTAGGATCTGTCCATGGCTTCACCGCGCTTTTCTGCGGGGTAAATAACCAATATATTATTTTAACTTAATGTAGAAGTTCTTAAAGACGACCCCTGTGGCGCAGCGGGCGAAGGTCTGCCTGCGACGCAGGAGGTTGCGGGTTCGTTTCCCGCCTCGGGACAAATGTTTGTACGATCTGCAGACATATGTTTTCTATGTATAATAAAAAATATCTATCTATTTAGTGTATTGTATTAAGTATATCAGTTATCTAGTACCCATAACACAAGCTCTGCTTACCTTGGGGCTAGATAATGCTGTGTGAATTTGTCCAGCATTATTTATTATCTATTTATATTTATTTAAAGAGCTTCTTGCTTCGTTATACTTGTCCAAGAGTCCTGTAATATTTAAAGCAGTTTGATTTTCTGGAAAAGTATCAAATATGTTATTCTACGTTAACCCAAAAACTCTGAGAGAGCTTCTTGCTTTACAATATACTTGTCCGAGAGTCCAGATTTTGAAAGGAAATAAAGCAGTTTGAGTTTTTATTATTGACTATCTAGTACAATAATAAAATTTATTTCATTATTTAATTCTAAGAGCTTAAAAGATACTTGATTTGTTATTTCGAACACATATTTACAGTTATAATAAGTAGGTTTTCTTGGTGAGATTGAAAAGTTTTACTCAGTATTTCAGAGTTTTAGTGATGTTGAAACCAATCCCAAGTGAAAAGATGGCAGAAATGGATCTTTTGGCAGCCAGAGCCAATTCTCTTTGAAGCAATATTCTCGGTTCGGATTCACAAACCAAGATTGATCTGATTTTTATGGTAAAAGGGTAGATTTTAGTATTTTCGTGACAATGTTTTTGTTCGTACATTTTCAAGATTGTTAAAAATGAGTCCTGGTTTTACCTTCCAGAGAAGTAATTTAATCTCAAGCCATTCCAAACAAATACGCTGCAAAAAAATTATGTTGAAAGCGGTCAAAATTCAACTCTCGTCGCTGTTTAAATCTAAATAATGATCTAATTTAAGCTGGGCCGCATGAGCCCTTTAATGCCCTTTTAAATCTTGATCTCCACGACTTATATCATACTGATTCTTTACACCTGGAATCATTATACTACTTATATCATTATACTATCATTATACTATCATTATACTATCATTATACTATCATTATACTATCATTATACTATCATTATACTATCATTATACTATTATTATCATTATACAATTGTTTCAATTGTAAATACTAGTATAATTTCCTTTGTGAATAAAGTTATTTTATACTAAGAACCTACGAAATAATAAGCGCTACATAATTATCATTACTATTATTATCATTAAATGTACTTTCAGTGGCGAAGTCGACCACAGAATGGATCCCCAACGACGTCGATGGAGAAGTCGATGGAAAGACGAATTAGATGCACACTTAAAAGATACGACCTCTGTGGCGTAAAATAAAGAAGTGTGGAAGGAGGTAAGGGAGGCCAGTGACCCAGAAGACCCACTTAAAAGCACTTTACTCGTGGCAATTCGATCCCATGAACGTATACTCAACCATTTGTTGTATTTTTTGAAAGGAAGACAGGGAGGTATCATACACCTTATGTTCCTTCGAGTGAAAAAACAGAAGTTCTATTTTTTGAACATTGTACCTAAGTCCGTAAGCTCCAGCATATTCCTCACATATCTTGAGAAGCTTCCTGACAGCGCTCATCGAGGGAACTAAGAGCACCATATCGTCGGCGTAGCTTAAGTTATTAATAAAGGTGCCGTCAATAAAACAGCCCTCTCTGACGCTACCTAGCCCCTCGATTAGTCCATTGACGTATAGATGCGGAATGCGGATGAAGAGCTGCGGAGATATCAAGCCCACCTGCGGAACTCCGCACTTCAGTCCATACGCATCAGACTCTCAGTTCACAGGATTTTGCCTAGCTGTGGGACAGAAGTTGCATTGAAAGGAAAAAAGCAAAAAAAAACAATACTATCATCTGAAATCGTAAGTCAGTGAACAACTAGAGGTAAATGTCTGCCAAAAAGTTCTAAAAAAACATCAATATTTTAATAGCGTGTCCATGTAGCCTGTGATTCCAAAAAGGTTGCCCGTGTAAATGGCCGTCGGTGGCCCAGAATGGGCAGTAAAATGGCTTTTATGAGTGAGCAGCTCGTCCATTATTCCACAATGTTGCTGGACATATTAAATTAATCGACATTTTGCATACAATTGCCACAGATAATGTGGGAGTCTACGAGTGCACAATAGGTTAATGCAGGACAGAGAGTAATCCAATGCTCTTTTCATTGGATTTAAAGTGGACATGTTCATTATTTTTTATATTCATCGTATTCTAACTGCGCGCTTTGGCTTTGCACGCGTTTTTCAAGGATAAATAGTAGTATAATCTTTATAAATAAATAATGCTGGACAATAACGCTGCTGGAAACGAAGGGGTTATAAAATCAACGAAAAAAATTGATGGAAAATATTTTACGACACAGGTATCATCGCTCGGAGCAAATCGCAGAAGTTTGAAACGATTTTTGGTTTTGCAAGATTTAATTTTTTAGTCGTATTGATATGGATCAGTTGAGCTACCTGTAGATTGTTTACAACAGTCTGCAGTTAGCTCATTTGTTTCAATTGTAAATAGTAGTGTAATTTTCTTTGTGATTATAGGCATACTAGATTTCATTAGCCTCTCGCCTGTTTTTAAATTTAAATTGGAACCTTTTTTGCTGCGCATTTTCTATTAAACTGTGTTGAAGTTTGTGTGTTTTTTAGGGTTCCGTACCTCAAAAGAAAAAAAGGAACCCTTATAGGATCACTTTGTTGTCTGTCTGTCTGTCTACTGTCTACTACGAATAAAACTTCTAAGTCAACGCACTCAAAAGTTACAGCCATTTAAGTACGAATATTATGAAATTTCCAAGGGAATCACATGCACACAAAACCTTAGGGTACTTCCCGTAGACCTAGAATCATGAAATTTGGTGGGCAGCAAGGTCTTATAGCACAAGTATACAATAAATTCTTTTAACTTTATCTTTTTAGTAAAGAGAAAAATCCTTAAAACATATGTAAATTTGTAATTTATTCACTAAAAAAATTACTTTTGATTTTCGCCATGGATCAAAACCTATAGGGTACTTCCCGTTGACGTAGAATCATAAAATTTCGCAAGAAGCAAGGTCTTTTAAAGTAAATTAAGTACAAGTAAAGGAAAAAATCCTAAAACCGTAAATTTGTAGTTTATTCACCAAAAAAAAAACATTTAAATTCTTGCTATAGACCAAAACCTATAGGGTACTTCCAGTTTATCTAGAATCATAAAACTTGGTAAAAAATAAACAAGGTCATATAGCACAAATAATGATAAAAATCTGAAAACCGTAGTATTTTGTTAAAAAAAAATAAGTTTTGATTCTCTCCCACGACCAAAATGTACGGGGTACCTACTTCACGTCGACCTAGAATCATGATTTTTGGCAAGAAGCAAGGTCTTACAACTAAACGGAACCCTTAGTGCGCGAGTCTGACTCGCACTTGACGCTTTATTGTTTTGAGTATGAGCCTATAATTTAACGCGCCGTCCTGGGCGGTCGTGTGCCAGCCGGATCCAAAAAGTAGCCTCTGGATCGTTAATTACGTATAAAAAAATGTATATCGCAGAAAAACACATCTCGACTCTGACAACTGCGAACCTTGCTTCAATCGGTTCACTCGCTACGCTGCAGAAGCCGTCAAAACTCTCTCAGCTTCTGCCCAACAAAACCCAGCAGAAAGTTTTTATAGCACTACTGCCAACTTCCCAAGTGCTAGATAAGTTGAAGAAAACATCTTTGGAATGTTTGACGTATTTTCCAATACGGAAACTTCGACGCGCTGCAAAAAGGTGGAATAGTTTTTAATTTATGTTCAAGATCTGAAGCAGTGTTGCAGCTGAAGAACAGATAACGAGTTTCGAAAGGGTTTTGAGAGCCTAATCGCCAGTTGTTCGTACGCTACTTAAAATTCTCGTGGATAGAAATAACCATTACACGTCAATACAAGGCCCCGGTAGAAACTAGTTTATCATAAGTTAATAATAATAAAATAAAATTCGTTTATTTCAGGCACATAGTTAATACAAATTATCTATGACAAATAGAAATTGAAATAAAAATGCACATAAAAACTACGCTTAAAATACACAGAATTTTTTAATACACTATGCAGTTAGTCAGATCCCAGCGCCTAATGCTGCCGGGTTACCGTCACTTCTTGTTGCCGCCCAAGTAGACGGATATCTAATGTTGGGAAATTGGGTTATTGTACACCGTGGCAGAGATAGCTCTCAGAATGCTTTTACCAGAGCGATTCAGCCTACTCCAGAACGACGCCACTCGAGATCAATGATGGCAAAGAAGTCCGGAACCTCGGAGCGTCGGAGAACATGCTCGGCGCACTACATTATCTCCGTAACCTCAGTCAGTGTCATTGTACAGAACTCGGCATTAAAAGCCAATCTAGTAAAATTAGCCATTGATTCCGATATAGCTATTAGACCTTAAATATCTATAGAAAAATCTGGTGTTTTCTTACCCTTTTTCCCTTCAATTTCATCCATCGAGTATTCAGTTCAACTGCGTGGCCTACAAGTCCGTGATTTATTAGAGTGATTGTGTCGCATACTGGTAATTATTCATTAACACTTTCATAGCCCACTTTGCAAATGTCTATCTGCAGGTCCTTCTAGAGACCGCAAAAGCTGGGCAGTGAATGCGATATAATATATACTAATATGTATAGCAAGTTCCGAAAGGTTTGGATGGTAAAGGCATCTCATTCTATTAACATAATTATGCCAGCTTTTGGATTAAGCTCGCAAGCTTTGAAATTTCAACATTTCTGGTTCCCTGATGCATTTTGCTAATAAGCGTACTTCGTAAAGCTCTTTGAGGGCCCTTTTATAGCAGTAACACTGGTTTTGTACACGAAATGAACTTATTTCCATGATTCTGCCATTCACAGGATCTGTATGTTTTAACTCCCTCTATTTTCTTACCGTAGTGTCGCACGTATTTTTTCTAAATTTCAAGTAGCCCGTGTGTTATTTTCGATGTCTTTCAACCTGAACTGTAACGAAGTTTTTGTGCTAGCTAAAAATAAAATAAAACTTTCAGCTCCATGAAAATAATAGGAAATTGTATAACAATATCCACCAATCTAAGAAGCATCTAGAAAAAATATGAAAACAGACGACAAATATCTAATTTCGCAACCATTAGGTCGGTTAGTCTGTTGAGCCACCAGCCTCAAACGTATTTTTGCGGTTCTTTTATTTCGCAGTTGCAATCCAACCATAAGAGGACCTCATATACACTCGAGAGCAATGAATCCGGGTCATTCAAAGAATCCAACAAATCTCGGAAAGTAAGAATGCTAGGTTAATGCAATAAATTGTATTTAATAGACAATTTAATGCTCCTTAAATGAAAGTATTAAAACTTCTTAGTTATTGTAAAGTTATATCATAAAAAAATCAAATTTGAAAAGGGAACACTGTCGAAGATGGAACTACGAAATTACAGGATTTGTTTTTGCTTTTGTTTGTAATCTGTCATTTATGTTGGTACATAAACCAGGTTGATAGTGCTCAATATTCATTATTCAAGCTGAAATCATGTCGCTTACACTTGAAGAATGCACCACAATACTTACATTGGTGGAAACCGGCCGGAGTCAGCGCGATACAGCCAGGACTGTCGGTGTGTCGCTGTCAACAGTACAAAGAGTTCTCCGACGTTACGAAGAAACTGGTTCTAACCTACGCAGACCAGGAACGGGCAGAACTAGGTGTACCACAGCACGAGAAGACCGATACTTGGTGAAAACCATGCTTCGAAATCGCTTTCTCACAGGAACTGAACTCACAAATCAGTTTCGACGCCTCGGAGGAAGTAACCCAAGTGCATGGACAGTAAGACGTCGGCTTGCTGAATCTAACTTAAAACTCCTTAGACCTGCAAACGGCCCTAAACTGGAGCGTGGCCATCGTATTTCAAGACTAAGATATGCCCAGAACCACGTAAATCGGAGTATTGAAGATTGGTCGAAAGTTATGTTCTCCGACAAATCAAAATTTATGCTCTACAAGCACGATGGAAGACACAGAGTGTATAGAAGACCAGGGGAAAGATTCAAGCAAGCATGCATCGAAGAAAAAGTAGCCTACGGTGGTGGGTCTGTACTTGTGTGGGCCGGAATTTCCTCTGAAAGTCGCACAGAGCTGGTGATCATAGAAAACGGCTCTTTAACTAGCGTAAGATATGTGGAAGAAATCCTCAACGAACACGTTGGTCCATTTATGGTCAATTTGGGTGAGGATGCTATATTTATGCATGACAATGCCCGACCTCATACAGGTAGGATTGTGAATGACTACCTTCAAGAGATGAACATTACTTGTATGGAGTGGCCAGCGCGCAGCCCGGATATCAACCCGATCGAGCATGCTTGGGACGAGCTAGGGAGATGCGTAAAACAACGAAACCCTCCCCCAATCACGCTTCCTGAGCTCAAAATTGCTCTCACAGAGGAATGGGAGAATATTGCCCAAAATCGTATAAGGAACTTGGTGTACAGCATGCCAAACCGCGTAAACGCAGTAATGGAAGCACGAGGAGGTAATACGAAGTATTGAAATTCAAGAAAATCGTCATAAAGTTAAAAAATTTCATGTTTCCTATTTTTGTTTTAAGGAGAGATCAGCAGTTTTTTTTCTTTATGTAATTTTGTGTAAATAAAATGTATGGTGACTCATATTTTTTTAACTTTCATTTACGGAGTATTAAATTGTCTATTAAATACAATTTATTGCATTAACCTAGCATTCTTACTTTCCGAGATTTTTTGGATTCTTTGAGTGACCCGGATTCATTGCTCTCGAGTGTAACTGCAGTTTCCACACTGTTGCAAAAAGAATTGAAGCTTAAGGCAAAAAGCCTGCGTCCTCTTCATCAGCTTCCAGATAAGTTCATCTATCAAAGGCCAGCAATAAAACCCTTCACCAAAACGCAATAAAGCCTTCAATTCAGCTTCCAAATGAACTTTTTTAATTACACTTCCTGGCGATCAATTTCAGATAAAACTAGCTTTTCGAAAACAAGCTTTATTGCTGCAGGAAATACGACTGGGTTTTGCTGTTTTATTCGCCAATTTGCTGAGAAGAACCTGATTTAGAGTCTAAGCGTTAGTGATACAAAACTTAATCCAAATTTAACAATTCCTGCGCCATCCATATCTGTACTAGTTGAAATAGCCCCTATTGCGGCACTGGCTCATGGGCGCTTTCCGGTTTGACTGATAATATCTTTTTTATATGTTCCCTAAATCTGCGTGTTGTTCCTTAATATGTCTCTATTATATTTGATGGAGTCTATTCTATATACGTACCAAAGTCCGCGACACAGCCCGGCGGCGGCTTAATGCGATATTTCAGTGTATGTATCATATCAAATCAAATCAAAAACACTTTATTATAAATACAATAAATGTACTCGGTCAAACTATACACTGATACGGAAATAAAGTGACATTTTTGAAGATTCCCGGCAGCCGACAGTGTTTCGTCAACTTGTCGGCGACCCGCCGTGCCGTAGAGCCGCCGCCATGTTTAATTTGGATTTATCTTTCTCGCTCAAAGAACTTCCTTATAAAAATAATCTGCTCGATTAACCTAAATATCTTCTTGTAGACATTCATCATTATCATCATTAACCATCATGAACCATTGCCATAGCGCCCTGTAGAGATTGCTTTACCTACCTTACATACCTATACATAGGATATAGTTCACAAAGGATTCATTTAAAAAAATACTTATTTCTACTAATTTTTGCAACCGTAATCCAAGTCTAACCTTTTTTATTTCTAAATAGTAAAGACAAATTCACGATGACACTTTCTCTTTAATTTCAGCATCTCATTAATTTCATCTTGAACAAGTTAAGTTAGTTTTCAGGATGCTTCTGATTACATTTAAAAAAGTGAAAACTATCTTTAAGCTTAATTTAAGTTATTTTTAGTAGGTACTGTTAGACTTTAAGTTAACCCTTAACAGTAGCACCACTTTATTTAAACTATGTTTCAATTCATTTCACTTATGACTAGAGTACTGACTATTGAGTGCACGTTCATTAAAATAAATATTTTAAATAAGTCCGACTGAATTTCCAATTTCATTTTAAAATCTTACATAATATATCGAAACCTTTAGTTATCGGTATAATCGTAGAGATAATTATAACTCAATAATTGAAATGATCGTATGTAGGTACAGAGAGATAAATAAATAAAACACGGGTGTCGACATATAATTTGTATTTAAATCAACAATATCCTTAGTCTTTACAATTCTTTGGCGTAACTATCAGCTCGTTTAGGTACATTTAACTATATTTAATTTAATTTAAATTCACATTTTATCCGCCAACTTTATCCTAGACACCTACTTATTTATATTTTATTATTTTACACTTGTTTATTTATTATTTATTTAATCTATGTGTTGTTTGCCCACACAATTATAAGGACTAGTGGTATTATTTGGCACAGAGTTAGTCGAGTGGCAGAGCCTGGTGACGTCACTGAAACAAAGAAAATATTAAATTAGATACAATGGGGATAGTTGAAATATTGTCATTAGAAAAGGGTGGACGAAAAAGGGTTAATAATGTGGTAGAGATAAACCATTCTAAAAATGAACGCCGATTGTATGAGGTTTTGTGGAAAGGGCGTGCATTTTGGCTTGCATTTTTAGAATGGTTTATCTGTAAACCTTTTATTGACGTCTAATCTAATCTAAACAACCTATTGGGTGACTTTCGTTTATTATTTTTACAAGTGGTATGAAACTCCATCAAATAGTCAGGTCACAGGGGATTATGCTGTAGTTTTATGAAATCAAAAATCAAAATCAAAATCAAAAACTCTTTATTTCCATAAATACAATAAATGTACACTTAGAAAAGGTCAAAATAAAAAACTAAACACTGACACGGAAATAAAGTGATATTTTTTGATTTCTGACGCTTCGGTATGTAGACTAAAGTAAAGAAGCGACGAAGAAACCTTTAGCCTGTTAGTTGTTATTTTTCGAGTTGGAGCAAAACCCGTCCCAAGCTTTTTTGTCCTCTAGATAATCTGATATTTTATAGTAAGCCTTTTTGCACAGCAAGGTTTTGACAATTTGTTTGAATTTATTTACTGATAATTTTTGCAACTCACTAGGAGTTTTGTTGTAGAAGCGTATACATTGCCCTTTAAAAGATACATTTATTTTGTGTAGCCTAGTTGTGGGCACAGCGAGTTTATGTTTATTTCTGGTATTAAAATTATGTTTATCGCTATTTTTAGGGAACCGATTTATATTTTTATGAGTGTACAATAAGTTTTCATAGATATATTGACATGGTACTGTCATTATGTTTATTTCTTTGAATTTATCACGTAGAGATTCTCTAGGACCCATGTTATAGATAGCCCGAACAGCCCTCTTCTGCAGCACAAATACGGTGTTAATATCTGCAGCGTTCCCCCACAGCAGTATACCATAAGACATAATACTATGGAAGTAGCTGAAATAAACAAGTCTAGATGTATCCACGTCTGTAAGATGACGGATTTTTTTGACTGCATACGCTGCAGAACTGAGTCTCTTCGATAGCTTATCTATGTGTGGGCCCCATTGAAGTTTATTATCTAAGGTGATTCCTAAGAATACGGTACTTTCTACTATTTCTAAAGTTTCTCCTTTAACGTTTACATCAGCCTTCACTTGTTTAACATTAGGTAGAATAAATCTAATACATTTTGTTTTGGTTTCGTTTAGCAAAAGATTATTGACACTAAACCAATGATGACGTCGAGTAAGTCGATGCATGTTACATTTTATCCGAGGATTAAACAAAATGGCTTTGCCACGTGGAATAAGATCTACTAAGAATAATGTTCAGCCATACTGGTCTCGACCCCGACCTCGACAGCTTATATATTGGTCCACTTCTGGACGCATCCCCCTGATAAGCGCCTTATTGACTATATCTCATGGGAGGTAATTCCCGTAATCCCCGCGCTGGGCATGCGAGTTGGGGATCGCAGTTCGGTGGTAGAATGTTTTGCAGGGGGCGCTGCTGCCCGCCCCCGGTGGATATCCCTTCACCCCCGTCTCACGACACCCGCGGGAAGGGTTGGGGTGGTGCAAATTCTAAGCTGGCACCACACAGCTTCATCATTTTCATACTGGTCTATGAAGTTTATATTCGTAAGTGTATTTCTCAAAGTATTTTCTTCACTTATTTGTTTATTTTATATTTGTTTCTATTCATAATTCAAATGCAGGCGTTAGGCGGCAAAAGGGTATTATGTAAAGCTTGTCGCACACCTGAATAGCACCGTTGGCTGCAGCACAGCAAAAATGTGCATTCAAGGCCTTTTACTCGTAACATTTAGATGAATTTTATATTGACGGCATCAGATGACAGACGGCTCGAGGGCCACTCGTTCGAAGCTTGTGCCATTTTGTCCGCCATTTTGCCACTGAAAAATGTATCTAAAGATGACTAGTTTGAATGCACGTTTTTGTACTGTGTGGTAGCAGTATTGGATTAATGAGCGTTGAGTTTCGGACACTCACGAATACTCTCATCTTTTTTCTAACAACATGGCCATTGCTAGTGACATCAGTTACATATGGAACAATGTCCAAATCGCAAGCAACAGTGCCAAAACTAAACTGCATTCGAATAACTAATCAAAAAACTCATCAGCGAGATGTTTCCTAACAAAAGGCTCAGGTAATTCAATTTACTACGTAATGCAATCCCGTAACCGGAGCTGGTAGCACCTACTCGATCGAATGACATTCCGCTGTTCACATTATAGATGGAGGCATTTGCAACTAGTGAAACAATGCGGCTACGCCTGGTTTTTCACTGTATAAAAAGTACTCGTAGTCTGAACTTGAAGTCTAGAATGCATTCTTACAAAATTTCAGTCCGATCTATGCAAGTATTGCCGTTTACATAAAGACCTTTGCACTGTAAATTATAATAGGCGTGAAAAAAGAAAACCCATGGCTTTCTCTTACATTGAACAGTCTAAGAGCGAGTACATACGAGTATGCGTAGTTAGGCGTATTCAAACGCGCGTTTGCATACGGATGTATCGGAAGGATGATTTTTAGAAGGCGCGTTTCAAATCTCTCTATAGCGTGCGTTTCAAAACTTCTTATGCCGGGTACAGACCAAGCGAGCGAGAGCAAACGAAGGCTAACGAACGAACGCGAAAGAACCAGTGTGGACGTCATTGCGAAAGCAAGCCAGCCCAAACGAGGGCCTTCGTTCGTTTTCGGTCGTACTTCAAAGAGAGTTTCTTTTTGATGCAGTACAGGCGACGCGACCCGCACTCACCCTGATGAAGTCCCTCGTTAACGAATGAAACGTTGGTGTTCTTCCAACACAAACTAGGTTCGTAGTTAACCCGCTTACATTCTTAAGGAATAAAGACTATTAAATTTACAACTTTTAAATGGCTTATTTCATTCCCATCCTTAACACAAACCAATTAAATTATACGAGCACTTAACAAATTCATGCAATAAACGAATCTCGTAAACAACACGTGTACATCGCTCGTTACTAGACTGTCTTAGACTGTGTTTACAGTAGACTCCTGAAGCGGGAACGGGGGCGGATTCTCGATAGCTTTCGACAATCTCCTTTTACAAGAAACTGGTAAAACTTCGGTTCCCGCTCCCGCTTCAGCGACTATCGAAAACGCTCCCTTAGAGTAAATTACATCTAGGAATTGCTATAGCTGTTCTATGGTTTTATTTCATGATTACAGCTGTTTAGAAGTAGGTTGACGCATTTATAGCCCAGTATCAGCATTGGGCATTTAATGTATTAAAGTTTGCGCTTGCTTATCACAGTGCAGTGCAAAAACATGTTTGAAACTTCCTCTCAAGTTTCAATTTAATTTCTTACAATTTCACATAGAAGCGTATTGTACTAGAAGTGGATCCCCAACGCGCAGGTGGGTTGGGGATACAGCCCCAAAATCCCTAGTGTGGCAATTATGGCGATATCCCTCGAAAAGAGCCAGTAAGGCACTTATTAAGGGAAACCTAGGTTGCTAAGCCTAGGTCTCCCTTAATAAGCACCTTTGGGATATACCCTAATACTCAACTTTTTTATTGCAAATAATGTTGTACAGGAGGTCTTAAAGATATTAAGTTTCAAACATGCACCCTGCTAGGGGGTTGCTACTGACATTGTTTTGCTAGATAGCTAATACTTACTTAAATGTACATCACACTAATATTATAAATGCGAAAGTTTGGATGGATGTATAGATGGATGGATGTTTGTTACCTCTTCACGCCAAAACTACTGAAAGGATCGGGTTGAAAATTTGCGTACAGATAATTCTAGGCCTGGAATAAAACATAGGCTACTTTTTATCCCATAAATCAGTTCCCGTGGGATATAAATCACCTTTAAACGTTTCCATAGAAACAACGCGTGCGAAGCCGCGGGCAGAAGCTAGTTTTAAATAATATTAAATTACTCATAAAAACTAAATAAAAACTTAAAGAATAAAAACATAATCCGTGGACTGTTAAAGAATGGTTTTGTTGCTGTATCAATGTAGAATAATAAAAAAAAATAGAAAAATACGTTACGACTTAAATAAATAAAAATTGGTAGACAATCCATACAAATGGGAAACAGAATCATGAAAAAAGTAGCAAATTATTCTCCACACCAACCAAGGATTCAATAATCATGCCAACAACTGAAACCACAAAAGCGCAAGCGAAATGAACTAATTGTATCCCGAATGGTTTTCGGACAATCTCGCAACCATCGTCGGTTCTGCGAAAAGTAATCTTCTCGAAATAAAATAACGCAGGAAGCAATGAGATTACCGGAAGAGGGCATTGAGAGGCGAATGAGTTATGGCCAAGGCGTTAATACAAGTAGGTACAGTACAACAGTACATTCTAGAATTTTCGATCTTACAGCCTTGCGTTGTGGGTTGGTTTTCAGTTGGATAGTGAAACGGTGTCTGTGACCACAGGCAATATTAAATCTTGGCGTTAGTGCACTACAGCTGATTTTCATTTGGAGCTGTGAAAGAAACTACGAACGAGCGACTAGAAGTGACCTAACCTAGTGATTTTTGTTATGTACCTACCTTGACTTTTGTGGTTCTACTACAGCATAGTACCACAAAAGTCATATAAGAAAGGTATGAGCAGAGTAACATATTTCGGTTCTAAGGGATGAATTTATATAGACTACGAAAATGACCTCTACTAAAAGCGACAGTAGAGAATTTTAGTGACAACAACTTTACATTTGTGCATATTATGCACGTTGATCTTTGGTTTCTTGATCAATACGCAGCAGGCTGCGTTATGCGCTATGCGGTGCCGGACAGTCATAATCGTAGGAAAAACGTCAATAGTGGTCTTTTGTTCCATCAAAGTCTGCTTACCGCAGACTTTATAGACGCTATATAAAATAGATCAGTAGTTTTAGACTGAAGGCGAATGTCCCGTTTGCAAGAACCCTGACTGTAACACAGAAGCAGATTTTCTGTAACCGCAAGCTATATTAAATCTTAAGGTTAGTGCGTTACAGCTGTTTCTTTATTCGACAAAATGTAAATCCCGGCCGACCCAAAGCTTTGCAAAGCAACTTTGTACTTAGCACGGTGAGAATACAGAATATATTTCTATAAACTGTGTGGCAAAATGGCGCGGCGACTCATTTGCGCGGTAATTTCCTCCAGAACCACAGAGGATCGTTGTTTACGATAATAGATTTATCTTTTCGATACCTACCTACATGGTTATGTACGCCGTTTTAAATGAGGTGATTATGGAATTAAATACAGATTTAGTATTTACTTTCATGGAATTATTTATAGATAAGTAGGATTAACCCGTCAGACTACAAAAATTACGTATATAAATGTGGGCGTATTTAATTTCGCACGCATGTGTGCGTGTTTTGATTGCATTGTTTTGTATAATTATGTAGGTAGTTTTGTATATTTATTTTATTTTTTGTTATATTTTTGTTACTTATGTTTTATGTAAGTATTTTAATTTTGTTAAACTCATATTTAGAAAGTGTTTTGTTGTGTTTATGAAATATTAAATCCGTTTCGGATTCACTCCGATTGGACGTAAATTCGTTAGTTGTTTCTCTCTGTAAGAGTCTTCGACTGTAGTCGTTTAGCTGCTTAAAAAGTTCAAAGAACTACAAATTATTAAACCAAATACAAATAACCGATAGCAGTAAGTACCATGAAGATTTCTTGGATCTGATGAGCTTTGCTGTGCTGACCTTTGAATAATGTCACCTATTCCTTTACTCTACCACACTGAATTATTTTTTATCTATACTAATATTATAAAGAGGAAAGGTTTGATTTTTTGTTTGTTTGTTTGTTTGTATGAATTGAATAGGCTCCGAAACTACTGGACCGATTTGAAAAATTCTTTCACCGTTAGGAAGCTTACTTTTCAGGGAGTGACATAGGCTATATTTTATCCCGGAATTCCCACGGGAACGGGAACTACGCGGGTGAAACCGCGAGGCGATCGTCTAGTTTCCAATAAACCTCCTCTCGACCACGATCACCTTTCTTATCACATTGATTGTCCATGATACACACCTCCTTGTTTGAACTGGTAGGAATTGGCATGCTCCTTCAGCTGGGCTATTAGACTCTCCGCTACCGAGACATCGATTCGGAATCTGACACGGATTCACGCGAAATTCAAATATTTTAGCGGTTTTTAATATTTTCTGCGTTCTGCGAGAATTTGGACTACCAGACAAGTAGTTTTCCATAAATAATAAAACATTTCCTATGAACCCATGACAAAAAAAAACGATTTAGTGCTGTTTTTAGAATTATTAATAATGGAGCTTTATTACTAAAAATCAACATATTACCCAAAGCTACATTATATCATAGTTTATTGTAACATGGGTTCGTGGAAAATGGTCTACAAATTGTGGAAAAGTACTTTTCTGGTAGTTGAATTCCTCACAGAATGCAGAAAATTTTAAAAACCGCTAATATACCTATTTGAATTTCGTGCGGATTTGTGTCAGATTCCGAGTCGATGTCTCGGTAGCGGAGAGTCTGAATAGCCAAGCAGGTCGCACCGCAGAGACTGGACAGTGAATGGGATATAATATACTAACACTATCATTTCCCATCACACACATCTTTGTTTTTGAGCTGCGGCGCACCTCATGCGTGGTAGCGATTTCGTGGTACGAATGATGGAAAAAACTGCTTGTTAATAATTAATGAAAAATATTCAAAAGTTTTCGATTGAAATGATATTTGATTTTCTAAAGTCTATTTCGAATGCTTGCTTCCTATTTCCAATTAAACATTCTGCCAAACATTCATGATTGAGCAAACAAATAATGATTGAACAATAGTCCAATTTGTTTAGAACATTATCTCTTGCATATGGCGCGTAATTTACAGGCAATTAATTTTGAATGTTCGCGTTGAGCCCCACAGTCTATTTTAGCCGTGATAATGGCGCTTTTAATGTGGACGTTGGAATTTGTAGACGGGCGACTTTGCGACTTGAAATTTACTTTCCAGTTTATCAAGGGTTTCACCTGATTCCCCTTATTGGTCCTGTCGGTCTGCCGTCCGTTCGAATTATGAAAGTGAGGTGATTGAGAGTGGACCGGTGTTTTTGCACACACTTGTGCACTATAATAATGTCCTGTGCACTCGGCTAGTCTTCGTTGAGAATGCCCGCAAAAGTTCAGCTAGGAGGACATCCTGATTTCACTAATATGTTGGACACAGAATTGTATCTCAGAAGAAATTTTCTGAGAGATCTTTTATGACAAGTCTACGATATACAGGGTGTCCTGAAACTCACGTCAAGCCGAAAACGGGTTCATGACGACCCAGAAAAACTACAAAATAATGACATCTGTAGTCACAGCATAGAAAGGTTTGACGCCGGGCAGAGAATTATTGATTTTCTGAAAAAATCCTATAATAGCTCGGAAACCATTGAATATAGACCCATGATTTTGTGGTTTTTCTGGATCGTCATGAATCCACCTGTCCTCCGTTTGCAGCTTGACGTTGAGTTTCGGGACACCCTGTATGTAGGTGTAAAACTCGCGTGATTTAATTTAGTTTTTTTTTCAGCCCTAGGATCATAATAGGTACAACATTTAATCATCTCTGAAAATGGGATTACTAAGTTACACGTGCTACACGAGAAAAGATACACTCTTCGTTTTAAATGTACTATTAGTCTAATCCGTATATGACTTTTAGGTATACATAGCTAAAGCTTTTTGCAATTCTTCTTTACACTTCCTTACTTTGATATAAAAAGCGACAGACGGGCTCGTTGTGAACATCTTGAAGTCGTTTATCGACTAGGTCCACTTCTGTCACCAGGTACAAAAGACGACTGAAGTTGAGACTCTCTAGAGATCTGTATCCTTATAAAAACCCTGTAGTTCAGAAAAACATTAATGTTTACGATTTTTATCAATTTCCAGGTTTTTGCGGAGCACTCCAGTAGTAGATTTTTTGTCTGTAAAATGTAACATTCGGCAGAAACGGTTTTAATTTGAACTGTTTCGGTTTATATAATGTACTTATTAAACATTTGGAGTTGTGATATTCACGGTGAAATTATTTATGACAGCATTGAGCTGGGTATTATTGATGTCAAAGATATTAACGGTTCGATGAACAAAGCATTAATTTGAATTGTGCTCTGCACTAGTCAGTCAAAATGATTTTCACAATAAATTTGGAACAGTGCCTTTATCGTGTGTTTATTCGAAAATGTTCCAAATTAGAATGGTTTTGAAGCCTTCCATAGCATTCCTTTTGTTTTCATTAGAAAACAATTGAAACGCGACTACTGTTGCTAAAAGAATCGCCAGTATGTAAGTCTGTTGTTTTGCTGAATTTGAATTGCCAATGCGTGAACGCTATGTTAGTGCTTTTAAGTATGATAATGGCATGTTCGCAGTCAACAGCGCTTGAAAGCGTTTTGTGGTCATCGGCGATTGCTTATTAGTTTTGATTAGAATTATCAATTTTCATACTAATAATAGTTGCCTTTATTGCTTAGTTGATAAAGGGTTATGATAATGCAAAGCTTAACTTGTATGGAAGAAGCTGCGAGTTACTATAAATGTAAAAAATTATTTTATAAATAAATAGAATATAATAATATAGATTACTAGCTGCGCCCCGCGGCTACGCCCGCGTGGAAATTTATGTTTCTTCTTAATTTTTTATTTCATAAGAACCTTTTTCGGACATTATCAAACACAACAAAAAAGGAAATAACGAAATTGGTCCAGCCGTTCACGCGTGATGGCGTTACCAAGGAAAATAGAGATTTTTTTTATATATAAATTAAATTCGAGTTGACGTTTTCGTATCATAATATGCTATGACATTTACAGAAGTCAATTGACGAGACAATCTCTAGTGACGTCCACTGCCCGTGGTCCAACTTCGTATTTCACCTGGGTGGATCTCCCGAGAAAATAACTTCCCTTGGTTCACCAGCAGCTCTAAAATGTCGATACCGTGGTTATGTCCTCGGAAATTATACACTCGGCCATGTGGGTGGTCCCTAAAGCATCCTTATTACCTACTCATGGTTCTGTTTATACCATAGAAGATTCTCTGCTGCCAGCAGAGATGTGCAATAAAAACCAATAGCACGGCATGCATAATCTGACCATTGACATGCAAATCTTCAAAACAGAACTCACCTCTTTCAATCTTAGGGTCGCTATTCGCAGAATACAGTGCCACTGTATTATCTTCCTTATATAGCTCCCCGACTTTGGCCTCGCATCTCAGAATGGGGGCACCCCTCTCATAGTGGGCTGGCCATAGCTGGACTTGCACGTTCAGGTCTGCACGGAACAGACCCTCGGCTACTGGGAGGACCTGGTACTGCCCTGGGGTAACCTGGGGGAGGAACACCTGTGGTTAGTTGTAAACTGAAGGTAACTGGTGGGCTTGGTGGGTAGGATCAGAGAATCTGGGAAAAGGAGGGGGGGGGGGGGGGTTATAACCACACCATTTATATTGCATTACACAGTTTACATTGCTGATGACAGCTGCTGACGATCGAGGCCGAGTACACACGATTTAGCGTAACCAACCCGAGCGTGATGGATACTTATTTTCAGTGTTCAGAAAAAGCGAATAGAAGTTTTCACCTGTTTAGGCGCCATGGTGCTGAACATTTTTACACTCAAAACCTAGCCCTAACGTAATCATAGATTGTATTAAGGGTACTTATAGCGTCCAAAAAATGACAGATATAAAATATGGAGGCATCCATTTATTTTGTAGACGTTTATTAAAATAAAAATTAAGATAAGCAAAGGCCTTCATTAGTGATTAACCTTCAAATCTTATTAATGAAATCCTGGAGCTAAAAATTAAGATTATATTCTTAGGGCGGCACAAATTAAACTTTCATAAGACCCAAAAAGTTTTTATTTTAACAAAAAGGTTCCTAATTGACCAAATGAATACAAACTATTTTTTTTCCACAACTATGCAATTCTTCATCGTTTGCGTTGTTGTCCGTTCAGAATGGCTAGTAAGACATCGCGCAATACCGAAACGGAAAAAGGAATAGACTTAAGAAAACTGACTTGTGAGTGAGAGAGTTGTCAAAGGTGTACTGCCAGAATGCAACAAATGACTAAAATAATTCGAGTTCCTATGAAACTATTGGATCACTGTTATGTCATAAAAAGTATGTAGTCCCAATGAGTATTCGGTCGGGACGCTGCAAGGCGCTAAATGTATGGAATGAAACGAAAACTTTAACAGATTTCATAAACTATGCAGAACTCATCCGAAAGCCTAAGATAATTTACTACCTCAATTAAGTTTTAAAGGTATAATTTCTCCTTAATCCCATCACACATACCAACTCGTCTCCAAAACCTCAAACCTGTTCAAAATTCAGGGATTATTGAATAAGCGTCTCTCACAGAACGTGTATAAAGTTGAAAATTGCTAATATCAACATAACAAACAATGAGTAAGTACACTTTACCACAAAATTGTAGAATACGTTTCACGTAGACTGCTGGATGTTATTCAATTTTGAAATGTATTTTGTAGCAAGGGAGTTGAAATTTGTTTATTTGAGAGATCCGTACTCACAGGGAAAGATTTCCAGGTAGGCATTGATTTAGATAGATCTAAAATATTCCTTGGAACCGGGATGACACGTAGTGAAAATAAGAATCACTGTTTTACAAACATTGACAGAACGATTGAATTTATAATGCTAGAGGTTTCACACAGCATCATCTAACGATATGTAAGAAGGCCCAGAGCTTGTGTAATAAGTAGGCACTAGATAACTGACAGACATGACACAATATATCTTTTATTTCATTTTATTTAATAATCCTGATCAAACGACCCCGGAACTAACTGCGTTGCAGGCGGACCTGCGGCCGCTTCGCCGAGATTGCGGGTTTGATTCCCGCATCGGAACAAATGTTTGTACGATCTATAGAATTTTTTTTTAGTTTCCGGTGTTCTGGATGTTTTCTATATTTATTTATTTTAAGAACACAAACATCAATCATCGTATTTTGACTATTTCTGAAACAATTTAAAAATATAAATCTATCTAGTGTATTGTATTAAGTATATTATTTTCTCACTCTACTATTTTGATATGTTGCAAATAATGTAAATAGGCAAACAGTGAGTAATCAAATCGTATCAAGATGAAAATTGGTATTTGGCAAATGCAAATTTAATTTTTCATATCAAAATCTTAGAAAATTAGAAAAAAAGGATTTAAACAACAAAAGAATTCAGAAAGTTCTCTAGTAGATCTAGTAGATGAATAATAAAACTTAGATGGAAAATTAGCCAAATACATAAAGTTATTTTGTTAATTTTTGAATTGGATGGACGAGTCTATCTAGCTAAACCATCTGATTTCATATAAATTCTACGACTACTCTTTTTTTGAGCATAACTTTCATATTTATATACAAAGAAAATTATACTAGTATTTACAATTATATTATATCATATTTATATTAGTTTCAGGTTAACACTGGAACTTGTGTTCAATTGGCTACCTATGTAGTTGCGATAAATAAAAAGTCTTGCATTTGATTTTACGAGCGAAATTTTTAATGCGTTGATTTTCGTCACATAAGCTGTCATAAGCTGTCAATGACACGTTATGTCACTGGTGACATAACGTGTCATTGTTCATCTGATACCTGGTTGATATTCTGAGTTGAGCAACTTGCTTTGAGCAATGGGGAACAAAATAAATTTGATAAAGAAGGGTCCTATTGCTCAAGTGGCACAAAAGGGAACTCGCGATATGTACATCAAAATTACAGAATGCTTCGTAGTTCTTGGAATGATGATGACGATGCCCTTTTAGCCGAATTTCGGTCATGGCTGCCAGTCCCAATGCAGACTAGCCAGGTACACAGAGCGTATTATTATAGTGTACAAGTGTGCGCGCAAACACAGATGCACTCTATATTCCCTCCTCTCATAATCCCGTGTTATACACCCGCCTCGGAAAAAAACTAAGTTATTGGCCCTGCGCCTAACCTCTTCCCGGTCGAGTCGGTCTGGCGTTCTTTCGTCGTTAGAGCAGAAGCTAGATTCACATACTAACAACGTTTGTCCTTTGAACTCTACCTCGAACTAAATCCACATGAGTAGGCAAGTGATACTGAGAATCTCACAATGAAATTTCCGAACAGCAATACCTAGGTTAGGTAGAGTCAGCAACAGAAGAAGAATAAACATTTATTTAAAAAATATAAATTATACAAACCGAATACTAATACAATCGAGTGTCACTTACATCCACGTCAGAGGTAAGTGACACAAAAGATTTTTTTACACAAGTCTCTACAGAAATTTATCTCTCAAAACAGTTCGTGTTATGAGAGATAAATTTCTGTAGAGACTTGTGTAAAAATCTTTGAAGAAATTTATCTCTCATAGCACGAACAGTTTTGAGAGATACATTTCTGTAGAGGAGTTCAGAAATTTATGGAATACTAGCTTCTGCCCGCGGCTTCGCACGCGTTATTTCTACGGAAACGTTCACAGGTAATTTATATCCCATGGGAACTGATTTATGGGATAAAAAGTAGCTTATGTTTGATTCCAGGCATAGAGCTACACCGGTGCAAAATTTCAGCTCAATCTGTTCAGTAGTTTTGGCATGAAGACGTAACAAACATCCATCCATCCATCTATACATCCATCCATCCAAACTTTCGCATTTATAATATTAGTGTGATGTGATGTGGTTGGCAATTTTTCTAATATAGATAATTAAGAACATCTTGTAATCAATATTTAACTGACCATTGGGTACATTGGGTACATAAGGAGATAAAAACCGGGTTTTGTGTTTTCATTTAATAACTGTGGGTCGGCAGTAAAGATAATTTTTCATCATTCTCATACACAATTTTCTTAACATCTTATGAGACAAAAGCCAACAATTTATTCTATAAATTTCAGAACACTCAGAATCGTTATTATAAATAAATAATATATTTCAAATCGATTCGGGTCTAGCGACTTTCGTTGCTATCTCTACCAGCCCACCCCAAATCCAGTAATCCATCAAAAGCGGGAACAATAGAACTAAAATCCATTCTAGAATCGAAAATCCGTAGCACTTGGAATTCGCTAAAACTTGCCACTATAGAATTTGGTAAGCCTAGAACTTAGGGGTTTAGCGGAGCGAATGTTGGCGCGTGGGACTTTGGTCTTAATAGCTAGAGACAGATGCAAAAAAAAATAACTAAAATATAATAAACACAAATAAAAAATACTAATGTATTAATAGTGTTATAGTGTTTGAGATTCGTTTTTAACACGTTCATGGCCCAAGACGCAGTTGTCAGTCTTCTCCCCCGTGTCGCGGCGGCGCGGCGCGCCCCTGCGGGTCGCACCGCCAAGGCTAGGCAGTGGATGCGTTAAATAAAGAAGATACCTGTGTTAAGGAATCTCGCTCTTCCATAACAAATCTTATAGTAGAGTAGTTAAAGTTATTTTATAGTATCTAGTACCTATTCAATAAGAAACTGCTAAGTTAAAATTAAAATTCACAGACCTTGCATTTTATGCAAAGGCGTATTAAAAAACTTGGTCAAACTTAGGTCAGACAAGATGAATGTAAAGAGGCCTTTGTTAAACTCTAAGTAAATGATGGTACATGTCTTATTATTATTTGGTTTCTGGAGGTCTACTTCGAAAAACTAACAAAGTTGATGGATGACGTCGGATCGTACAAAACTAATCTTTCGATGGCCTTACTGTAAAAATGATTCTGACATTTATTTCTTAGAGATCCGAAACGAAAGTGTCAGTCAGTTGGTGGTAAGGTTTTTCGTTTTGTGCGATAGACGTCATCTGTCAACGTCATTCGATTTTTAAAGTAGACCTCTTACCCTGGCACGGAACTGAAAAGCGTAGAATGATTGAGAAAATTTCTAGAGACCTTTAAAAAAATTGTCACTCGCTACTCACAACCATGGCGCCTCAACCTCGAAGTGGGTCTTGGCATGAAATTAAGGTTTTAAAAAAAGTCAACGCCTAGCAAATTAAATGCTGCTTCAAATAACGAATGCTTTAACTTATAAGACACTATTAGGTTTAATCTGAATCCAGTTTTGTTGATGCTGCCAAATTGAATTTCTACGAGTTTCATAAGTTCGAAATCCGGTCTTTTGTGAAAATTTCTCGGTAACGCTTTGAATAGTATTGTATTAAGATACCTAGTTTTAATTGGAAGCCGAGTTTGTTAGAATAACTTGAGCTACAGCTTGTGCAATTCTTTAAGAACTTGAAGTTTATGTAGTTTTTAACCATGATAGAAATACGAGACATTTTATTATTGGGTATGAATATTACATCTTTATTTTCGTAAGACTGTTTCAAACAGAACACTCATGAAGACAAATACTTTAAAATTAAAAAGTGTACTCATTAATATTTTTAGTAAGTAGGTAAAGTTATTTCTATATTCCATACCTTTACCAAACCTACGAATTTGTGTGATAAGATAAAATATTCAAAGCTAGATATCTCGTGAATAAATTTTAGTAAATGTCATTGCTGGACTCAATAAAATATACATTTTTGTTACGATAGCGACTGTGTTACTGATATCTCATTAATTATTGATACTAACGACCATGATCATTTCTGAAAATGAACCGAAATAACCGATAAAATCATAAAATGTCTAAATTATTATGATTATCGAGAAAAAATTATCTAACGATAAAAAATAATGGGCCAGACCTGGGCCAGAGCAAATTTAATGTCATTGAAAATATTTGATAATTCTGAAATTGATAGCAGCTCTGAAAATAATGTTATTCGGAGTAAAATTACAATTTGATGAGTTTGTAAGTAGTTAAGAACTATCAGAAACTAATTTTCAAACTGAACCCAATTTCGTTTCAAAATGTTTGCTAGGTTTAATTTATTACAAAACATTTGAACAGTGATTTTAAATCATTTCGATTGTCGTTATGGTCTGTCTCCATATTGGCCTAAACAATGCAAATAATCGTTTTGATTATTTAAACAGCCTGTGACGAGTCTAGGGTGTTTTTTTTAATAATCGAATAGTGCTTAATCAATTTTACACACCTCAGTACAATAAAGCATTGTGCAACCAACCAGTGATCGTACCCTCTTTAGCTTTCGTGTCCACTTTAAGGACCGCAGTCTAAAATCAACCAATCGCAACCAAAACCTTACCTCTAAATACCCATTCTCCACTGAGGCGTGTAAAAAGAATAGGTGCAAATAGTACATTTTAATCTATTGTCATTCGACAATCAAAATTATCACGATCTAGTCCGAAACCTATCCAAAACCTATAGGTCAAAGCTCCTATGACTACGTTCCTATAGGTACTTACACAAAAGAGGGTTATAAACAAAAGAAGGTGTCTATTTTATTCCCGAATAAAATCTTTGGTGGATGTTTCTAGAATGTTCTAGAAAGGACAGATGCATCAATAGTACTTACAGGCATGTCGTTGATGTAGAAGGTGAGTTCGGACGGCGGTCTGCTGGGCCCCGAGGAGCAGTTCGCGCGCAGGATATCTCCCGGCGTGTAATAGTGCTGGCTGGTCACCAGTGTTGGGGACTTTGGGGGTAGCACTGGGGGACAGAAAAATCTTTGTATTTACATAATAACCAATTACATGCGCGCGGTAACGCAGCACTCAGAGAAAAACACTCTCTAAACGTAGGCAATTGCGTGTTGACGCGGTTTTGATATGAATGTAACATTCGTTTTGCTGTTCAGTTGAGCGCGTGCTTTCATCGCGATTTTACGTAATTTTTTACCAGACTGGTGAGTAGTGACAAGTGCTCGCATCGCACGTTAGCGTTAGTCATTTGAAATCTCTTTAAATTTGATCATGCGTTGACGCTCGTTACCGCGCGTTACCAGTGAGTTTAATCTAAAACAACACAGCACTATCCGACGCGTCGATTTTAATGACGAGTTGGGTTCCGTTTTTCCTTATCTAGTAAGGGCTAGCTACATATTATGAGCCGATATACGGATATGCGAGCAGCGAGGAAGGAAATAGGGAAAACAATGTTGACAATTTTCACAATTCGAGAAAAATATATGCTCATTATGTCGCTTGCATAAGATTGGCGCTTGCACGAAAACGAATCAGAAACTTTGGTTTTCGTTTTCCAAGTAGGCCTCCAGAAGTGCCTGTGTAGGGTCTGGATGATGATGACCTTACATGAAAGATGATGTTGTAGATAGGTAATCCAAGTTGTATGGCACCGCACTGTGTATCTATCACTGAGTTCACTGATAGGGTAATAAGTAGTTAAAGTTAGTTATGCCAGTTAAAATGAGTAGGACCACAAGATTCACAGTTAAAGTTAGTTTATTTACGAAGTTACGTAATACAAGGTTAAGGTGGCAAATCTTCCCTTGATAGGTGTTTCCTGCGTTATAGTAGGTCACGTACTGAAGTAGGTATGTATTTAAAATTATAATGAAGTAAAATGCAACGCGTGCAAATGACGCGTGCGCAAGTTTGCTGATGTATGGTGAAACCGTACATGTTGGCAACCCCAAAAGGAGAAAGTTAAGTTAATTAAAAATGTATAGATCAATGTATGATATAAATGTAAGATGAAATGTAAATTATAGTAAAGTAAAAAAGGTAAGTAAAGTAAAGCTAAAATGTTAAGTTCAATAAAATGTAAATACCATCAAGCGAAGATATGCCAGTACAAAGCAAAGAATAAATTTCGGCAAACGCATCATGATAGAGCCGCTGGTCGCGGTCGAGGTTTGTAATATGAACGCGTGCCACTGTTGGCGCTATATAGGTAGGTACTTATGTTTGTAACATAAGTATAAACAATGAATAGTGTTAGGTACTACTATTGCTGTTAGTGTTTTCTTTGCGACAATCTTTGTTTTTAGGATTTTTGTGAATAAAGGTATTCGTTGCACCATGTTCTCAGTTAGTTGCACTCGTCGGCGTATGTCAGTAGTATTAATGTCGCTGTAGTCTGAGAGAGGTAAAGTTAGTATTGGGCCGCCCCGCCGGTGAGAAAGTGTCCTGGAGGTAGGTAGTAAAATTGCCCCGGATCTTCTTTTAGTAGGCATAGCTGAAAGTTTATGCAGGCCTCACTGTTTGTAAATAGTATTGTTATGTAGTTATAAGTAAGTTTTAAAATCAGTTCATTTGCGCGTTTGCTTGTAGTTAGGAAGTAAGTGTCGCATTTCAATGCGGTTTCTCGTGTTGCGCAAGTCGATGAACTGTATTTTATTTTCTTGGTTATTAGTTTGTCAATTAAATTATGTGTCTCTTGATTTGTCGCTAGGGTTGTCACCGTCGTTATCGGTTTCATTCCGGTGGTAGTGACGTGGAGACACATAGTTTTCGGGACCTTATCTTCTTCCCAAGTGTGCAGGAAAAGCGGTCCTTTCCACCACAGTTTGAAGTGGAGTAGTTCTGTACGGTACTTAGTGTAAAATGTTATGTGACGTCCCTTGAAGGCTTCTATGGCTTTCGACGCTAGTTGCGAGTGTAGCCGAGCGCCGCCACCGCTGAGTTTCTGTTGAGATACAGACAGAATGATGTCTAGCGCGCGTGGGGCAGCCCTAGTCACTAGAGTCTTTGCGGCGAGTACAATTGTTTTACTTAAGCCACCTTCGTAAGTAGAACGATTGTTGATGATGCACGAATATATCTTTGCCGTAATAGTGTTGAATTCAGGAAGTTCGTTTGTTTGTTTTGTTGCAGATTGGTCTTTAGTTAAGTTTAGTAGTAAAGACTGATGGTTAGTCGACCATTCCTTTTCGTTCATGCTGCCGCCCTGTTGTAAGTTGGTGAGCGACGGCTGTAGTTGTTGGAGTTCGAAAACAGAGGTGTTATTTTTTAAGTCATCTATGTAGAGTTCATTTGCTAGTGTATAAGGGCCTTTATCTTGTAAGTGATTGAGGCTACCTATTGTTTTTTGAGAGGTGTTTTCCTCGCAGTTGTCGTCTTTTGAAGAGTCGTCGTTGTCCTGGGTGGTATCCTCATGCTCGTGGATGTTGTTGAGCCCGGCTAGAACGGTATGGCAGTTGAAAGTTTTCGTCTTTCCACACAGAATCCAGCCAAGATGCGTCTGTTGTGCAATCGGATCGTGTTGGTTTCCCTTCAGGACTCCGTCGAGGATAACATCCGAGTAGATGTCGGCTCCCAGTAGTAGGTCGACAGGACGAGATTTGTTAAAGTAGGGGTCGGCGAGCTTCAGGTTTTCGAGGTGCGGCCAGTTTGACTTTTCAAAGGAAAAGTTCGGTAAGTGGTTTGTAAGTCTCTTCAATATTAGCGCCTGAGTTTCAAACGTATAATTTGAATGAATCGACTTGCAGGTAAGTTGTAGACGTCCTTTGCAGTCTCCTGACTGCGCTCCGACTCCAGAGATGGTGGCGTTCATCCGTGTTCTCGGCAGTCGAAGTAGTTTGGCAGCTTGTTCACTGATCAAGTTCACTTGTGAACCTTGATCCAGGAGAGCTCGTAGAGTGACGTAGGTTCCGCTTGCAGATTTTATCTCCAATTGGACCGTAGTTAGAAGTATCTCCAAATCTCTAGTCGCGAGATGATTGGAGCAGTTTTGAGTAGTTGATGTTGTAGGAATAGTCTGTTCATTACACGGAATTAGTTCATTATGTAACATCGTATGATGTTTTTTGTTGCATTCCTTGCAAGTTTTTGTTGACGAGCATTCGTTGTCGCCATGGCTGTATAAGCAGTTTTTGCATAAATGTAATTTTGAAACAGTTTTATTTCGTTCAGTTTTATCCATATCGATGAACTTTGGACATTGCATTAGCACGTGCCTGCCTTTACAATGCGGGCACTGACCGAATGTATATGTAGTATGTAATGATTTAGTGTAGTTTTTCTTTGTTTGATGGGGTTTAGAAGTTTTCTGTGATGTGGATGATTGTTTCGGCGTTTCCCATTTAGAATTTTTCATGCCCTCGTAGGCCATGAATTCACTTTCTAGGAAGAAAAGAAACTGATCTAAATGAGGTAGTTCCCTATGATCTTGTAGTTCCTTCATGTAGTTGGTGTAGGTGGTGACGTCAAGCTTTTGCGTCATGAGATGTACGATAAGTGGGTCCCAAGTAGTCGTGTCCAATCCGATGTTCGCCAACCCATTCATGCATTCCCTGATGACATCATGCAGCTTCTTTAGGTTCTGACTATCAGGTTGATCAATAGCCGGCAAGTTAAGCATAGTGTTGACAAACGAAGTGAACTGAAGACGATGGTTGTCGTAGCGCTGAGACAGTATGTCCCAACACGAGCTGTAGTTTTCAGCGCTAATGCTGAGATGTTGTACCAATCGTTCAGCCTCTCCTCGCAGTTTGGTCTTGAGATGCTGCATTTTCTAAGCCTTATTTATTGTCGGGTTATTGTGAATGGTTTCCAGGAAAAGATCCTTAAAAGATATCCAGTTAGAGTAGTTCCCGGAAAACTCAGGCATCTCTATCCTAGGCGCTGATTGGTGATGATGCACAGTTGACCAAATCTTAGCGTTTAAGTTTCTTTTCAGTTCATCGTACTTGTCTTCTATCGACACGAACATACTGTAATAGTTGGTGTCGTCGGAGCCTTTGAGTAGAGCCTCCAACTCCCAGTGATGTTTGTCGATGATGTCCCACTTAGACTTCAAAATAGAAAGATGGTCTTCCAGCTCCCATTTCTCCGTCATAGTTTTCAAGTTTACCTTAGACATGGCACGGTCAAGAGCTTTGAAGTTACACTCTTGCCGTGTGAGTAGTGTTTTTAGATGTGCGTCGGTACTTTCTTCAATAGTTGCGCTCAGATCAAACTGATCGGTTTTGCGATTCCGTAGTTGATGCAGTATGTTATCCATGTCTTTCTTAGTTTTTAGATACAGCTTTAAAGTTTTGTTAAAAATGTCGTCGGTGAAGTAAGTGTGCGTTTTTTCTTCGATAGTATCGAGAAGAGTTGCATGACGACTCTCAAAATCCCGCCACTGGTGTTCGAGAGATTGGAGCCGGAGAGTAAGATAGTCTTCTGTTTTTCTCGACTTACTATCCTTCCCGTAGTTGGAGCATAGGGTCTTGATGTTGTTGAAACATTCTTCTTGTACTCCTAATACTTCCATGTTGTTTTAGTTAGTAAAAATTAAAGTTCCTTGTATAGTAAGTTAGTTAGTAAGGTAAATACTCTGGCACGTAGTTGACGGTGGCAGAGTAAAGTTCTATAAAGTAAGTTTGTATAATGTAGAGTTAGGTTCTTGCCCTGGCACGTAGTTGACGGTGGCAGGGTAAGGTCAAGTAGTTGGTTTGCTTCTAGCTCTGGCACGTAGTAGACGGTGGCAGAGGGAGAGCAGCGTTGGTTCACGACACGAAGGCCACAGAGTTTCCGTAGTCTTCACAATTTCAGTTGAAACTGGTCGTTGCAGGTATTTAGCTTGCACTTAAATGACAATATGTACGCCTTCTCAATCAAACTGGTGATTCCCGCTGGTGGGAGGCCAATTCAACCGATTCGCTATCGCCAAAAAGAATACAAAAGCATAAATACCTCGTTTTCCCGAAGGCTCGAAGGACCAAAATGTAGGGATCCGGCTCGAAGGACCAAAATGTAGGGTCTGGATGATGATGACCTTACATGAAAGATGATGTTGTAGATAGGTAATCCAAGTTGTATGGCACCGCACTGTGTATCTATCACTGAGTTCACTGATAGGGTAATAAGTAGTTAAAGTTAGTTATGCCAGTTAAAATGAGTAGGACCACAAGATTCACAGTTAAAGTTAGTTTATTTACGAAGTTACGTAATACAAGGTTAAGGTGGCAAATCTTCCCTTGATAGGTGTTTCCTGCGTTATAGTAGGTCACGTACTGAAGTAGGTATGTATTTAAAATTATAATGAAGTAAAATGCAACGCGTGCAAATGACGCGTGCGCAAGTTTGCTGATGTATGGTGAAACCGTACAGCCTGATACATACTTTCTTGTTCTTAATCGTGAATCCGCTAGAAACGAGGAATGGAATTCTTCACTCTCAACTTCTAAGCTATCATAATGTTGGTGCCACTGACCTACAACCTCCATATTGTTGGAGACGATGGAGGTGGCGAAGGAAGGGGCGTCAGCTGTGACCTCGCAGCTGAAGTTACCCGACAGGCCGAAGCCAACCTTGGTCAGCACCACCTGGCTCTGGTTGGAGTTCGCCAGCTGTTGACAAAAATAATAATATCAACAAAGAAAATTACAATTTAAGAATAGAAACAATTAAGAACTATTATTTGGCTACAGATTGAAGAAGTTGAGCAAACTGCAGACCTTTGCAAACAGATTACATGTAGCTTAACTAACTTTTATCAATACCAATCGGAAGCGTTTCTAAGATGCTGGCTATATTGCTCCGTTGTATGGCAATGCTGATGCGCTGCACTAGGTTCTCACTCTCAGGATCATACGTCGTCGTCTCGTTTTCTACCCCAGACGCAAACGGAGGGCTTCTATATATCAAAAGTGTCTGTATTTATGTATGTGCGTTTGTCTAAAGTATATGAGAACCTCTTTTTACCATATTAGCATTACATTCTTATATAGTTCCATTCGAACCATTTGAATGTGTAGTTAAAACCTCCATATTTTTATTACGACTCGTTTTGTGTGTTGCATTTTTCAAGAATAATGAAATTCTATGTGTATATATTTCTATCTTCTGTACCACAGACAAATGGAAACAGATAAAACATATAACAAGAACAATAGCACGAAATTCTGAAATAGAAAGTCAATGCTCGCAAATATTACATACCTGTACCAAACTACACACACACCGTGAAAGTTATGTGGCGCTAGATTGGAATGCCTCGAATATTGATACACTGCATGCTTTGCATTGTGCCTCGCTTTCAGAATCGAGTTTATATCGTGGAAGGAATCCAGGACACTAACTTTGATACACAATGAATATTCACCCATGTACAGATATTTCCAGTGTGGATGGTTTTGACGTAATTCTTATTATAGGTAGATTGGTTATGCCCATAGCTTATTTTAATTGATTTTATTATAAAAATGGTTTTTTTTAGCCACCCGCTGTGATTTGGACCTGTACCACAGGTTTTTTTCTAAAACCTATCACAGGCACCAGTTCTCTCACAAAACAGGTCATAAGGGAATAGGTACCTTAGTTTTCCTATTTAGTTATATAAGAACCTATTGTGAGAGAAAATAAACGCTTTTATTATTTTGCATTTTTTCATTCATCATCAGCCCGTATACGTCTCCTGCTGAACATACGATGCCACAAATTGCGGTCCTGAACCACCTCCATCCATCGACTCTCTACGACTGCTACAATGTCGTCGGTCCATCGAGTGGCCGATCTTCCCGCACTCCGTTTCATTGCATCGCGGTCGCCACTTGAACTTTTACTCCCCAACGGTTATAGGTTCTGCGAGCTATATGGCCTGCCCATCTCCACTTCAGCCTGCTAACTCTAAGAGCTAAGTCGGTTACTTTGGATCTTCTACGGATTTCCGTATTCCGGATCTTATCGCGAAGAGGAACTCCGAGCATAGCTCTCACCATAGCTTGCGGAGTGACGTTGAGCTTGCACGAGGCCTGTAGTCAGCGACCACGTAAGTCAACACAGTCAACGGTACTTACTAGTAGTTCTACGAACAGTAGACGTCGCGAACACTAACTTTTTTCAACAATTAATTTATTTATTAATGCACTAAAGTAATTTAAAATGTTAAAACGGGATATTTTGATAGGTAGGTTCGGTAGGTATATTTTGAAAATAGTCGAAATGGTTACCCCTTCAACCCCCCCCCCCCCATTTCCGAAGATTGCATAGCGACCCATCTGAAATGTACTTAGGTACCTACCTATGTAGCGTTTGTGGATATGGATCTATTATTTTACAGGAAAAATATACTTTGACAAGTTTGTAAAACTAACACCTTTTCAAAAGTTCTTGTACATGTTCTAGTAGTTCAATGATATTCTAGTAGTTCTACGAAAGTAGATCTCGCACGCAAGCACTAAACTTTAACTTATTACTAAAGTTATTTAAAACGGGATATTTAGATAGGTATATGTACCTACCATGTTTTTCGGCGGTGACTCCTTGCAAATCGCCATGCCAGTGTGAAAGCATCCTAAGTATCACGGAGCAAAAGTGCTTACCTACTTATCAGAATAAGCACCAGCATAGGTAGGCACCAGCCTTCCTATAATGGTGCTAATCTTGCCATAAGTACCTACCTATTATAGGTAAGTACCTAATATCTATGTAATTATCGGTGCCTCTTACTTTTTGACGCGTTGTAAGAAAAATTCTATGGGTAGGTAGGTAGTCTATCTACACTCTACCTACCTAAGTAGATACCCAGGTAGGTATACCCAAAAATCAGAAAAACCCTTATAAGTAGGTATGTACCTAAGTACTTATTGGTTTACGCTAGTGTGGTGTGCATTGAATTTTTGTTAGAAATGTTGCACAAACACATCAACCATTATTGACGACCTCTGTGGCGCGGTGGGCGAAGGTCCGCCTGCGACGCAGGAGGTTGCGGGTTCGATTCCCGCCTCGGGACAAATATTTGTACGATCTGCAGATATTTGTTCAGGGTGTTCTGGTCGTTTTCTATATATAATAAAAAGTATCTATCTATGTACTCGTATATTATTATGTATATCAGTTATCTAGTACCCATAACACAAGCTCTGCTTACCTTGGGGCTAGATAATTCTGTGTGAATTGTCCAGCATTATTTATTATTATTATTATTATTTATTATACCAATTGTCCATACAAAGTATCTAAGTTACGTTCCTCAGCAAAGCTCGAAATTCTGTACCTAGGTATCAATAGATGGCGTTGATCCATCAGCGCAAAGTTGTTGTTATTATTTAACCGACGACGTGTTACAAAGATGTTCTAATAGGTGGCGCTGTACTGTAAATGCTCTCTTGCATATTACTGCATTTTGCGGAGCTATTCTGCTCGTCATGCCGAAAATCCTCATCCGATCTTTACCAAATTTTTATAAGAACAGTTTAAAGTTTCAATTAAAAAAAAACCTTTCAATTAAAAATACAATCATCAAAATCAGATCTCTTAAAGCGGAGATATTCCAAATCCGCCTTTTTGCCTTATTGTGGAAGAAGTACGTCTTTAATCAAAAAATCCCGACGACAATAAAATTCTATAAAATCATAGAATCTGTACACAAAGTTTCGTACCGATCGGTTGTAAAATACGACCTGTAGAGGAGTACGGACATACTGACAAAAACGCTATTTTGGCCAGACCTGAAACGAAGACTTTCGTTCACTACATTCACGACGTCAACTAAAACCTTTTCGGAACCCGGCTTGTCCGGGAGGTTGGAAGTCGTCAAACCATCGAGCGAGACGGTTTATGATTACTCTCGAAAACAGCTAATAGACGTGGCTTAGCAGTGAGATGGGCCCTATTATTAATAATAATTAATAATAATAAATAATTGTAATGATTGTTTGCTTTTACAGTAGGTACCCATTGTAAACTTATTTCAAAGAATCACACACAGAAGGCTTCGATTCGATATTTGTAAGTATTTATCGTCAAATCAGTCAATAAGACTCAACTCCTTCAACTCTACCTGTGGCTTTCGTAAGAGTCCCACTAAGGAATCTACCAAAGAAAAAATAGCAGCTTCCTGAGCAAAAATACGCTTCTTTTTAGCATTTCAACTGCGATAACTATAACTCTGCGCTCATTAATACAATACCATACAGCACAAAACGTGCATTCAATTTTTTTCAAATTCATTTACGCTTTTATTAATCACAACTATAACATTACAGAGTATTTCATCTAATGCGTTATTTATGGCACACAACTTATAAACAATATATGAAATAAATTTCAGGTAGTAACTTAAATACTAAATTACACTCTGAAATAATACTATCAAAAATGGGCTCAAACTCCGCATATTTAGATACATCTTACAATGACAAAATGGCTTCCCACAAGCAACAAACGAGTCGTCCGCGAGTTGTCTGGCATATGATGCCGTCAAAAAGCCCATTATTTTGATGCACATTTTTGTGCTGTGCTGCAGCGATGCTTTCCAGACAAACTTAATCCGCCTGCCAAACATGGTGATAATGGCAAAACCTATCTAGTCTTGGGGAGGCATATTCAGCAGTATACTTATCGTATATGCGCTGAGGAGGTAGATAAAGAGAATGTATCGTCATCGTTTTGATATGATTGTTTCGAAACTGTTTCCATAGTCAGAGACCTGCAGCCGTTGGTATGTTTTAGATGAAGCACGTACGAGGCGCTTACTGGAACATAATTGCTTCGAGCTTAGTTATTGTCTTCTGAAAACTAGATCTAGAGCAATTCAAACGTGTTTGGTTCTTATTGCACTTAGTTCAAAGTGTTCGTTGAGTTGGATTAAAAATTGTTTAAAATGATTGTATCCACAGGTGATTAGAATGGTGGTTAAATACCACCAATAAAGGGAAGTGTGATAAGTAAAAAAAATAGTTCTATTACTCATCTAACATTTTATTCAGCTTCGTCAAAAGAATCTACAACTACATCATCTAAGAAGGCGACAGGTGTGTCGATGTTTTCAAGTAAAACAAGGTTTTTCCTGTTTTTAAATTGATATATTAAAATACTAGCTTCTGCCCGCGGCTTCGCACGGGTTCTTTCTATGGAAATGTTCATAGGTAATAATTTATATCCCACGGAAACTGATTTATGGGATAATAAGTACCCTATGTTTGATCCCAGGCTTAGAGCTACACCGATGCAAAATTTTAGCTCAATCTGTTTAGTAGTTTTAGTGTGAAGATGTAACAAACATCCATCCATCTATCCATCCAAACTTTCGCATTTATAATAATAGTGTGATTATTGTTTTTATGAACAGCTATACTTTTTTCCTCTCGTGGTTTTTAATTAAATAACTGTGTATAAGGAGTAGGTAAGTGTAATCTCAATATTTTATAATTATTTTGATTACTGTCCGCCACTTTTTGCAAGGTGGGTCGGATTACGCCCAAAGACCTTAGCATTGACATTCAATGTGGCAACGCTGCCAGCATTGTGGACACTGCCTAAAAATGTAGGCCACGATGGTGAGCAAAAAGAGCAACTTCGCATCTCTGCTATACAATTTTTTTTTACAGAAGCATTCAAAATAAGATAGGTATCACAAACTGCAAAATCATTTTTGAAAATTCCTTTGTTTAACATAATGAGATAAAATAGGTGGTGGCGCTGATTTGGGTCGGGTTAGCGCCTAAATAGTATATTTAAGTTTACATAAAATAATTTGAATAACCAAACGTTCGTACATAAAAAAAAATGAGTTGAGTGTATGAGTTTACTCGAGTCCACCGACCGCAGTTTCAATTCTTGACCATATTTTTTTTCATCTTCATATTCCATTCCAGGTATTTGATAAAAATTTGCTAATGTTTCTTTTTATTCTCTATCAATAGTTATGTCGTACATGTTATGTGCATTATGTATCTAGTTTTGTTTTGTTTTCATTTTCATTCTGACTTTGCCAATATTTATTTATAAGTAAAACATTCAACTGCAAAGTTTGAACGGCAACTTTTGAAGACAAATGTTGATTGTTTTGCTTTTGTATTGTTGGAAAGATGGCGCCGCTGTGTTGTTTTACTTTGAAAAGGTTGTTAGTGTTATTCCGTCATTATTTGATTTTATGGCTTGTAGAGCCACATCTATACCTGAAATAAGCATATTTCTAATGTCATGGAACCTCCTTGAAATAAAATAAATATTTAACTGCACTGTGTTAGTTCGAAATAGTTCCATCCCATTATGGTCGCGCGTGGATATCTCTAGGTAGGTTACCTAGTCTATAATTATCTTTATACTCTTGTTTCGTTCACTGATGTTGATGATGATGATGACGTAGGTAGATATGTAGGTACACATTTGAACTAATGTAGGTTGATAAACTATATTAGTCCACTGCTGGACATAGGCGTCCCCTTATGAACGCCATAGCAAGAAACCTGTCATCAGCTTGCCACATCCAGCATCTGTCTGCAGTCTTTTGCATCCCACTAGGGCGTCCTACACTATGTTTGCCGAGTTGTGCTTTCAACCCAACAACCTATACACATATATTGTATTTTAGCTATAGTGTGTTTATGTTTATTATAAAAATTTAATAATTTTAAACATTCACGCACAGTATAAATAGAACAGTTAGTCAATGGAAGAGATCCTCAGATTCAATATGAAGGAGATCCACAGATCTCCCATTGTAAAGGTGATGCTTAGTTGCCTATTATAAATACAAAACTATCGGTAAATACAGAACCAACCTCTTAAGGCACACGTATAGGCGCTTATGATTGGAAATGCGATACTATAGTCTTGCACTCATTACCGACCCACACGAATATATAAGTAAAATATTACAATCCCAGAACACCCGAAACAAATATCTGCAGCTTGAAACATTTGTCCCGAGGCAAGGTACGAACTCGCAACTTCCTGCATCGCAAACGGACTATAGTCTGCTGCACCACTGTAGTCGTCAATGAATCAAACTTAAAATGACCCCAAAGGAACCCACGACGTCACCCACACACGTTCAAAAACCTATTTCTATAGTGTGGGTCTACACACACATAAAGACAATACATTGTGACAATCAAGGAACCTCGCCAAGCAGCATTTTTCACTTTACTTCGGAGAGAGAACATTTTTTTAAAAGACGTCGCCATCCTTACCCGTCTAAGACGACGCAGCAGATGTTCATATTCAATCCTTATCACGACCTCTTTTTTCACACTCGCTGAGATAAAATACTGAATAGCTGGATCAGTTGGTACGAACGAATCGACTGTTTCCGATACAAAGGGCGTAACTTCAAATCACCTACGCAAAAAAACAAAAAACTATATATCTGTTTTTACATAACTTTTTTGTTTTCATACTTACAAAGTTGGTTTTAGGAAGAACGTTCTTATATTTGTCGTTTGATTCGTTTAATTATAGTTATATGTATACGAGCGTTTGTTTAAAAGTAAGCATGGACTTACACCCCCGAAAAAATGTATTTACGACCTCATTTACGACTCAATAATTAATGGCCTGGTAACAAATGTCTGAAGTAACAGCCATTTAAGAACATACAAGGGTAATTCTTCAGGTTGTATAAACCATAACTTTTGCAAAAAAAAAAAAATAGGTGGTAAGAACCACTTCTTTCGTCGTAGCGCAATTTTAGATACACAGATCGAAAGAGCGTGAAAAATTATGTAAGGTTACATCAAAAAGACGTTTTGATTAAAATGGTCTTTACGCCCTTTGTATCTTTGTATAGTGAACTTAATATAGGTTCCTACGTGACTGGACTGTTGATTAGGACTTTAGTAAGACCAACTGTCGACAATGATGTTGTCGCGAAATAATAGAATAGATTCTATCGAATACTAAATTAACAGAGATATCCAAAGATACATTACATTACAGACACATACAGAGGGCTGTTCGTGCAATCTATAATATGGGTCCCAGAGAATCTCTACGTGATAAATTCAAAGAAATAAACATAATGACAGTACCATGTCAATATATTTATGAAAACTTATTGTACACTCATAAAAATATAAATCGGTTCCCTAAAAATAGCGATAAACATAATTTGAATACCAGAAACAAACATAAGATCGCTGTACCCACAACTAGGCTATACAAAATTAATGTATCTTTTAAAGGGCAATGTATACGCTTCTACAACAAAACTCCTAGTGAGTTGCAAAAATTATCAGTAAATAAATTCAAACAAATTGTCAAAACCTTGTTGTGCAAAAAGGCTTACTATAAAATATCAGATTATCTAGAGGACAAAAAAGCTTGGGACGGGTTTTGCTCCAACTCGAAAAATAACAACTAACAGGCTAAAGGTTTCTTCGTCGCTTCTTTACTTTAGTCTACATACCGAAGCGACAGATATAAAAAAATATCACTTTATTTCCGTGTCAGTATTTAGTTTTATAATTTGGCCTATTCTAAGTGTACATTTATTGTATTTATGGAAATAAAGAGTTTTTGATTTTGATTTAATAGATACATAGGTACTTTTAATTACGACTAGTGTTTACTTATTACTTCCGATTGAAACAGCAGAAGTAACTAGAGACTGTTACAAATAGGCCAGAGGTCGCCTAACTGACCCAAATCGGATTTTCTGTAAGTATCTACATTCCTAATTAATTTATTCAATAATAAAGTTATTGTATGAGTGTTTCTCAATTCTTGAGCAAAACAATAACAAAACCTTATGTGATCGTGCTGAAAATGCAGCCATGCATAAATAACGGTAACCGTTTCCACGAGGAACGCCGGAAAAATAATTAGTTTGTTAAAAGTTATTCTACTTTTAAAAGGTACTGATGAAATGTCCTCCATATTAAACTTGAGACTTCTATACCAGCTGCAAATTCCATGAGCTGCTCCGATAATAACAAGCGTTTTGTTTCTCTTTTATTCTTACGGAGTGGGAATGTGCTCGCGACTTTTTATAACTCAATATCTATTCGGGATTGATCAATTCGATGCTTTCTTTGAGGAAACGGATTGACGGGATTATCCAGATCGCTGATTGAGACTTTTACTGGCGTATAACTTTTGAATACAACTGCGAAGAGGTTGGGGTTTTGTATTTGGTAAAAGATAAGTAAGTCAATCATTCCCTGAGAAAATAACTATTTATTTGAGAATGTTAAAATTTTCATCTTTTTGGATCAGTTATAGTATTAATAGTACAGGTCAGTTGTATGGGTACGTGGAGTGAAGACTTGGTGACCTGTAACAAAGGTTAAAACAGGGTTTGTCAATATTTACCTGTGAAATCCTTAATCTTATCCTTTGTTATTATTGTCAACCACAGGAAGGAAAGGAATATTTTTTTATTTAATTTAGTTATTTTCCATTACGGAAAACCTGTGGGGAAAACCGCTTAGTGCTGCCACCTGCTAGTTAGCCAGATGACCACCTGCTAGATAGGTGGTCAATATCGCATTAAAAGATCTGGATCCGATCGAGCCACGAACGATTGGAGTTTCGCAGATGGAGGCTTATACCCACCAGTGGGTAGATACGACCTGTTAACAATTGATTCATGTTGAGTGAAGTGTAAGAAATCTAAATTCATAGAAACCCAAATCTAAAATTACAAAGCAGATGAAACCCTGCATTTAGTCAAGTGAACTAAATCACGAATCGAAACAGAATAATCCAATTCCATGGTCCATTATTTACGTTATAAACAATACGCACCTTCGTTTCCCTTTGAATTAATTAAATTCCTAGTTGGGTCCTTAAGGGTCAAGCAGACGGGCAACTGAAACCGTCTTCTTGCAGAGATTTATAGCTTTTTCAAGATGGAAGCTACGAAAATGCGATTCTTTTGGTGGATAAAAAAGAAAGAATGCTATAATAAAACGATTGTTTAGCGTGTAACCGTAGCTTACAGCACCAGCAGACTACTCCTTAAGTTGCCAGTCTTCAGAGGTCTAACCATCAACATTTAGAGCCCATTTTTAAGACTGTATATACCAACCCATTGCTAGGTTTGATGGCTTCCTCTTTAGTGCGCTATTCTGTCCAGGTCTAGCGAGTCGTGAGATTATTGGACCATTATCGGGCGGTGGGTGGTCTACTTTCAGTCATTTTACGTCTTTCTGCCATAATTTACTTACCGTTTTCGTCCATTTTCCATTGCCCGTCTGTTCCTCTTAAATTTAAAGGGCTGGTACAAGCTACGAGGGCATAAATATTAGAGTTGAAATTACAGTTCCTTAATTGGGGGACGTCTGGTTTGGCTACATTTGAATTTGTAGTTTTCAGTTTTAGTTGGACTTTGTGGTTACTAAAGCTAAGGAGGATCCAAAATTGTATCATGATTTATTACAATTTGGCTTAAAATAGGGAGTAAAATATTTTATTCTACATCTCATAACGAATGTGGTCACACAGGTCAGTTCTATTAATATTTTCTCTAGCACTATCCTATCCTACTAATATTATAAATGCGAAAGTTTGTGAAATGTGAAATTTTTGTTACCTAGGATCTCCAAAACTACTGAACAGATCTAGACGAAATTTGGCGTACATTTAGAACATAGCCTAACTTAGATAATAAGCTACTTAATTCCGAAGCCGCGGACAGAAGCTAGTCATTATAATATAGGAATACTTTACACTAACATCGCGCATAAACAGAAAGTTTGTGTTCTTTTGTAATCTTTAAGTTTTTTTAACCCGGACCTAAGAACACACGTCACAAACTGTTTTTATCGAATATTTCGTTCTTTCCACGATTTTTTTTTTGACTGTTTTTTTTGAGACTGTTCACCATGGAAAGAAATCGTGATTATTATTCGATAGATCGTTCGTTAATGCAACAAAGCTTGGGTACGCTTGAACCTCTTGTTTGCACCAAGCCTCTCATTCAAGGCACTCCCGGTTCGTCGCCTCCAAACAATATGCCTAATACACTAGAAATGTTATCATCCCTTTGTTAGAGAAATATTTCAATTAATCTATTTAGGCACTCCTTTTGTTTGGCTCTTTGAGCAGTCTGTTGGTAACATTTTGCTCTTTATTTAAATGTTCTTATTGAATTTGAATACCATTTTCATAATTTGTTCTATTCAAAACTGGACAAAATATCACGCTTTCGTTGCCTCTTGTGCTGGTGTAAAATACTTTTTTGGCTATTCCTTATTTGCCCTCTGACGGCTCAAAGATGTCTTGGCCTTCTCCTAAAGTCGCCATTTTGTTTTGTCTTATTATTATGGAATATGTTTTTTCTCTTTCAAAAATAGATACCATCAGTGGTTTTTGGATTTAACATTTTGCTTTTGGGAATATTAGTAAGACCTCTTTGAACTGGTTGCAGTATTTTCCGATTTCGATCTGTGTCTGATTTTAATGCCTAAAAGTTTTATTTATGAATAACTGTTTGTAAAGTTTGTACAAACAGTTTTCAGCAGGGGGAATACGACGAACATGTATTGTATTAATCAACACCAACTTTAATAAACAATCAGTAAAATTACGAGAAAGAAAAAAGATCGTTTCCCAGAAATATGCTCTTCATTTCGAAAATTAAATTTATTTTTATCTCAAGGCAATCTCATTAACTAGATAAAAATGTCCTCTATCCCCCGAATACTGACATTAACGTGAACATTATCAGCATAAACCATAATTTCGGCCGTTTTGCCTCAACATTATACCGGTAATAACAGAAAAGTGTAAGTTGAGAATATCTGGTTGAATATTTTTTGGTTCATCCATTAAAAGAGATAAAATAAACTTTGTGGCTAGATGATACGTTGTCCAGCATTGATGAGGTATTTATTAAATTTTAATTTAATTTTTCAACAATGAATCGTGACTTATTATTATATTTGTAATTTTATAGAGATTCTACAACAGTAAAATTTCTGTCAAGACAAAGGGGGCTTCCTACGTAATATTAATGAACACTTTGGTAGGAGACAATGGCAATGTGTCGAAACTACGTTCCATAGTTCCTATCAGATTTTTGATCCTAAGTTTAAGATTAGCATAATTTTCCACCACAGCAAACTTTAATAAAAGATGTTTATATCGTAAAATGGAATAGCAGATTGTTACACAGTAAAATACACATTTATCTAATCGCATACTTTGTCAGTCCAATTGGGTTGGCCGAATTATCACAAACATCGTTTGTTTTGAGAGCCTTTAAAGTTAGCTAGTTAACACAACTCGGTCAAATCGTGGGTTTTTTTAAGATTGTTGAAACATAACCATACATAACAGGAAATTGTGGTGTAATCTCTCTCTCTCTCTCTCTCTTATGACATTAGTAGACCTAATAATGGGAGTCGATGGATGGAGGCGGCAGAGGACCGCTAATTAGCGTCGTTTAGAGGCAGCTCATGTTCAGCAGCGGACGTACTATGGACTGATGATGACTCCGAAATAATAGATCTCCTTATTTCTTCGTGGTCGATCCTGGCCTACATTCTGAGGGTACCTATTTCATATTTTTAGTATCAAAGCTTTAATAGGTGGAACGCAAACCCTCAATGTATTTACATGACTAGCAGGCGGTTGTGACAGTTTCACGAAGACAAATCGTCTTTCATGTTCAACTTCCCGAAGCGTATGTATGTGGGAATTATATGCCACTTTGTAGTTTAAATGTTATGAAGGGAAACAACGTAAACTTCGGCTTAGTTTCAATTGTAGTAATTGTTAATGACGTAACGGAAGCGTGAACGGGAGTGAATTTTTTGGCTGTTTTGTTTTCTGTGGAATGGGTCTTTTCCGTATAGTAACTCCCATATTCGGTCACTTGACTCGTGAGAAGGAGTGACAAGTGACTACCACTTAAAGTATCAATGACATTTACGGTAACTTCTTTCTTCGGCAAAATCATAAACCAAAATATGTTCTACTAAAGTAGGCATCTTCAGTGCCTTGCTTTAAACGTCCCCCAGAACATTGCTTATGTAAAATCAACTTGTTGGCAAAAAAACACTACGGCTCAATCACATATTATGAAATTTATTGAGGCGTAGTTAGCTACCATATACAATAAATTAATGCAATATAGCCGCCTTTATATATATAAATCATTTCTTAGATAGTGTAGCAAATCATGATAAGTTTTCTGAACACTTCTTAAACTTCGTCCCCAATTAGGCCGTTTCATAGTGTTCCTAGACCTGTACAGGCTGCAGATAAGGGGCGATCCTAACGTGTTTGACTGTCAAACTAGGCCTAGATCTCAGTACTCAAGGAATCTCCGTGGTAAAAAACTCGAATTACATAAAATTCAACATTTATTACTTGGTTTTTTGAACGCTAAAACACGATTGAGAAAAAAAATACGTTAAGATCATAAATGTGCACTGTTCCGCAAATAATTTGGTCGAGATCTCAGGAACCCTGCGGTCAAGTTCAATACAGAACTGACTTATGTTTTAATTAGTAGGTTATTACTAATTATTTGGTTCCTTGAACTAGTTTCTTCATAAGTTGCGTAACGTATGTTGTGTCTGTCTCCTATGAACGCGAAATCCTATGTCTAACTGTCTATCCTTTTCACAAAATGTTGCGCGTTGCGTTCTCTTAAAGTCAATGCAGTAAAGATAATTGCGTACAAAAACTGTCTGTTGATTTTGTATGTTGGGTACAACAGGTTTTTTTATGCCTAGCCTCTGTAGGTACCTATACAGAGGCTAGGTAGTATTGGGCTTTTTTTAGAACTGGGTAGGTACAAGAAAGTGGACAAAGCCAGGATTCGTCATACCTAGAAGAAGGCATTGTAAGAAAAAATTCACAGAACACCTAAAGGTTTTCGATAATTAATGATTATATCGGGTATTTATCGCGTACCTTTTGTTTGTCAGTCGCCCCGTGACCACGATCGCTGTAACGCGGTAGAAACGTAGGGGAAATAAAACAAAAGGTACGCGATAAATACCCGATATAATCATTAACTATGTTAACAAATCGCGAAAGTTTAAAAAGGTTTTCGATAACTTGGTCAATAAGTGGATGAACCAATAAAGGTTAGTTGTAGGTCCATTCTAAAAGCTATGTTTTTTATCATAATACATTATAATTGATGATTGGAATAACACCCAATTCTGAAAGGTTGAGGTCAAACGAAAATAATTCGAATGAGAGCTATCTCAAACATTCCGAGAAGGGCCGAAACCTTTTGCTAAGGGAATATTTCTGCGGGGAAGATTAGTGGTCGAGGCGAAATTCGTGGCACCTTTTGTACTTCAAGGGTCCTTAAGGTGACCCGTTACCTTGGTTTTTTTAGCGGGATACTAACGATGCGTAAATGGCAGCGGTGCGGCGTTATTACGAAATTTTGAAAAAACAAGCACACACGTACAGTTTTTTTATTCTAAGCATGCTTGCATTGGTGATTTACGGAAGAACGATCTTGATTTTCTGAAAATCTTGTTCATTTCACAAAATATGACTATTTGAAGGGTAAGGTATATTGAAGGTATCTCAATCCAAAATAGTCATGGTATTGATCACACATATCATTATATCCAGGGTGGGCGGTGACTACCGTCCCTAATATGTGTACCTTAGGTATATACTGTTATGATAATGTTCTTTTGTTACATCTTGTGCTGTTTGTGTGTACCTAATAAAAAGTCTATCTATCTATCTATCTACATATCTATCTATCCAAACCAAATGCGCTAAGGGAATATAAATATTCGAATTCAAACAAAAAATCTGACGGCTTGTCCGACTCTACGCATAATGAACCCTGAAAAATTGTATACGATCTACTCCTGGTCAGATTGTCCTCTAGCTGTGCTATAAACACTGGCCCATTGGACAGTTATTGAGCGGGCGAGATAAGGTATCCCTTAACCCACGCGGACAAGTGGTTCAGGTGTCTTACAATTTCTTGTTTTTATAAATTATCACAAAATACTCACATCAACATTAATCCCAGCGAAAGGAAAGATCTTCGTCGCCGGTATCTCAGTCGGAGAGTACCGGTAGAACTCGTGGCGTCCTCTGTACCACTTCACGGAGTACAGCGGCGCGTCTGTCAGCTCGTAGAGACAGGCCAGCGTGGCTGTGCTGCCTCGTTCCACCACTGGGGGGGATATCCTCAGTTCTGTGGCTCGGAGACCTCCGGCACCTGGGGAAAGAAATAAACCCGGTTTTAGAAATGATGAAAAATGATAACGGTAAGGCAAAGAGGCCTAATTCCCTCAGGCACAGCTCGGACACTCGACCATTTCTCCACAAAAGTCGCGTTTCGGCACATACATGCGCAAATGTGTTGCACTACACGTGCAATTGTGTGTGTGACGTCTAGGGTCAGTTGATGACAGGGACATGGTAAATACGTACGTACAACGCCGTAGGCGGTACATAGAAGTTCTATGGTTCATGTACATATTGTGCGAATGAGGTAGGTGCAAAATAAATCAAAGACATTTACTTTCCTCTCACAGAGGGTGAAATCAAACAAACAAACAATATATCGAACACCATCGGCGTCACGACATCTGCGCCCCGTGAGTGCGCCGTACGTCCCTTGCATAAAACTCGCCTAAGGGCCGGCGAGGTGAGCAAGCTCCGTCAGGTGGGGGCGAGGAGTGTCCATTCTATACGTGAGTATTATTATATATTATCTGATCTGCCTCTGAAGCTGAAGTGGCAGTGGGCCCGCCATATCTCGCGAAGAACCGACAACCGCTGGGGTAAACGAGTTCTTGAGTGGAGACCACGACTCGGCAAACGTAGTGTAGGACACCCTCCGGCCAGGTGGGATGACGATCTGCGAAAGACTGCAGGCAGATGCTGGATGCGGCAAGCTGAAGACAGGGCGCTATGGCGCTCATTAGGGGAGGCCTATGTCCAGCAGTGGACTAATATAGGCTGATGATGATGATGATCTGCCTCTGGTCAGGACTGGTGCCCAAAGTGGGGCGGAGTAGAGGTGTGTATTATGACGTTGGAATAATATTTTTCAATGAATAAGCTATTTACATGTAGGTAATGAGATAAAAAGCCGCTGTAGTTAGTTACTACTACACGGAATTGTTTGTTACAAACGCTCTGCGGATCGTGTCCGCCTCCTGGTCGTTTCTAAATAGGAGTCAGGATTCATATAACACTGGTTTTTTTTTTATTGCATCCCGTAACTTTCCTCATTGCAACATGTCTTCTGTTGGGTGTAAGGTGTAGCGCGCCTCATCAATACCAGTGCAGTACCGAATGGTCTGTAGACGATGGCAAGAGGCCCGACGGTATGACACTAGTCCCATGGGAGTTGGGGAGGCCCATTGTGTGGGACGATTATATGCGTCGACACACTTGCGCCTTCCCATCTTTCGAGCACATCTGTAAGAGTGGGTGCGGGGGCAGATTTGGCCGAGGACCTCAAGAGGCGCCAATATTCAGGTCTCGACAGAGCCTACAAATTTGCCCCCTTGGAGTCGAGACCCGAGAGCTGGTGAGTATCTGGCGCAGCGCATCGCATTGCCATACAGCGGGGTAATGCAGCCAGCGTCTTGGGGATGCTTCTGACTGGTATTGACATGGCTCAGTTGAGCTACCTGTAGATTGTTTGTAACAGTCTGCAGTCAGCTCAATTGTTTCAATTGTAAATACTAGTGCTAATTGATTTCCATTATCTGAATGTAATTTTCTTACGACTACATACTAAAACAAATAAATGTATTACTTACTTATTAAAACACAAAAGTATTTGCCTACACCTCACAATGTTGCCAAATAGTATATTTGCCTTCAAAATTAATATCAGCAAAAATAACACAAACCACCATTTTACCGATTTCGAAACTATAGCACCAAAACTATTTATCAGGCCAATTCAATCCCACTGCGGTTGATCAATTTTATTTCCCAACCATTTGAAACAGTTTCCGTGGCTATCAAAAACATATTCCCCGAAATGTATTCCCGTGAAACTGGGATATGTAATTAAAATTCTTGGACCGTGAGTGAGGCTGCAGTGCTGGTCGAGGTGAACTGACCTGGGTATAAATATAAAAGTCTGTCGTCATTTTTGAGGTCAAATAAATGTACGCAAATTAACGTTATGTTTTTTTTTCTCGGGTCCTTTTAAGGTGGCTGGAACTGTGCTTGTGACCACTAAAAAAAGTTTTGTCAACTGAACCATCAGATTGATCTGAAGCAGCAAATTAGTGACGGTAGGTCACTAATTTGTTTCTTTGACCACTAAAAAAAGTTTTGTCAACTGAACCATCAGATTGATCTGAAGCAGCAAATTAGTGACGGTAGGTCACTAATTTGCTTCTTTGATTAACCTCTCAAGTATTCTTACCAAAAATAGCTTTTAGCCCTCAAGAATCAAGGGGTGGCTCGCGTCGGGCGATTTTCCCGATTTATGCACTAAAATGCTTGTATCTCATAAAATACTAAGAATTTATTTATTCTGTAAAAAGATATGGAATCTAGAATAACTACTCTTTGAATGAAAATAAAAAAATCAATCGCAGCTAGAGTCCTCTAACTTTGTTTGCGAGTTCTGTTGTAATCCTCATTCGGGAGATTCAAGGAACAAAGGTCCCATCTTACTATCAACTCAAGTATCAACAAAAATGTATGTATAAGCCACCAAGCCTTCCATTTCTTTACTTACCTTTCATCAGGGCACGTCGCATACCGTCCCAAATATTTTTCGCTCGACCAAATCCCACTTTTACCTTTTGTTGCGAAGTCTAAAGTGAGGTCACGGAGAATAAAACGCGCCAAGTGGGAGAACTCTAGCGAGGGGTGAGAGAGTTCCGTAGGAGTGTGTTAAATTTTGGTAAATAATTTTAATATTTTGCGTGATTAACGTAGCTAAAACAACAATGATAGTTCACTATAAAAACTATCGCAGTTTAAGGAATTAATTACGGATGTAAGCGGGTTTATTACCAACGTTATTTGTGTTGAAAAAACACCAACTACCATATTTCCCCGAATAAAACTATTTGATTTAATTTCTTTTGAAATAACTCTTTATGTTAATAATATACATTTGTATTCTTTTCTATTGTGCTTCTTTTGATGCCTATTCTCGGTGACTAGTCTACATGACCTTTTCTACTTTCTTTATCTTACCTAGTTTCACCTAAAATACCTACAGTAAAAATTTGGACGACTTGTTCATCGAAATACTACTAGACAAATCCTATATTATTGTATTGCTTCCACAATTGGTTTAAATACTTGGCTTCAAACGCTATCTTTGGTAGTATTGTTGTTGACAAAAATCAAACCCCTGTAAATGGCTACAGGGTTCCGTTTACCAAATAAAGAACCCCAAAAGAGACTAAAGTGAAGCACAGGTGACGGAGCTTGCCAAAACATAAAGCACGAAGGTTTTTGATTGCGCGTTGTCGAGTGCATGTTGAATTATTTTATTATTCAGAGATTGTCCTTGTACTGAGCTTCTAGGGTTCCGTAGCTTCAACAAGGAAACATTTTTCATTGTTATGAAACACAATGGATGAGTTTATTTTTGAAATAAATAGCAGACTGTTGCAATCAATCTAGCATAATTTTACTCTGATATTTTTATTTCATTCATATAATTGAAATTCTTTATCAGTAATCTTTATATTAGTTTCATGTAATTTAAATAATTATTGTCATTGGTATTTGCGCCGTTCTCATTAGTAATTAAATAAATGACTAAATCTAGATGTAGCTGAACTAATAGCTTGGTTGAGCTGTATTATGTAATAAATATTAGACTCATACGAGAAACGTATTTTGTTTGAACTTTGGCCTTCGAAAGGAAAGTGAACTTCGCTTCACCGAAACCACAAACAAAAATATAAGTTGTTTTTCACCAATTAGTCCTAATTGAAATGCTTCGGGAAGTATGTTGACATCATTAGGAGATTGGAGTTAGCTACAGTAAGCCACAGATTATAACGAATTAGCTCCGTAAGTGGTAAGTACAATGGTGTCCTCTAATACAAGCAAATTTAGCTTAAAGGGGGACTCCAAACCCTGTTTGTATAATTTTATAAGTAATCGAAATAAACATTTTATTTATTTATTTTATTTTATTATTTAATGCTCTACTTACTATTGTCTAGATGACGCTCTGTATGAAAATATTCTGTGACGTCACACTTCACATTTACAACTCGTAGCGAAGCGTTTTGTCTCTTTGTTGATTTTTTCAATCAATATAAAATAAGATACAAATATATGATAAAATACCTGAACTAAAACTTTACTTTACAGAAATCACCAAACAACCACGAAATAATACAAAAAGATATCCCGTCAAATCATGACGTCACGTTCGCTCTTGCCAATAGCGTTGCGTTTAATAATTATGCGATCAAGATTTATATTATCTAGTTTTCAATTATTAAACTTCACAATAAAAACATCAAAATATACAAAATAATAATGATTATAATAATGCTGAACAATCCACACAGCATCATCAAGCCCCAAGCTAAGCAGAGCTTGTGTTATGGGTACTAGATGATATACATAATATAATACATTACATAGATAGATATTTTTAATTATACATAAAAACGCCCAGAACACCCCTGAACAAATATTTGTAGATCGTACAAACATTTTATTCGAGGCGGGAATCAAACCCGCAACCTCCTGCGCCGCAGGCAGACACTCCCCCGCCGCGCCACCGAGGTCGTCATAAATAAAGATACAGATATTTTTCTATTTCAATAGAGAATACGTAAAAAAATACTGACAAAGAAAATTACAATCAAATAATTATAAATAAATTAGAACTAGTATTTACAATTGAAACAATTGAGCTGACTGCAGACTGTTGTAAATAATCTACAGGTAGTTCACCTGATCCATATCAATACCAGTCGACGCGTCCCCAAGACGCTGGCTGCATTGCCCCGCTGTATGGCAATGCTGAAACGCTGCGCCAGATACTCAACAGCTCTCGGGTCACGCGTCGCTTCGACCAGACGCTCAAACGTATTCAGACTATATATGAGACACATGTGCAGACGTGAATATTCGTATGCTGATAACGTTGTGGTCCAGCTGTTTTAACCTTTGACTGTACCCCTGTTTGTAACTTAAGACGTAATCTCATCAAAGCAGACCAAAAGTACACTAACTTTATCCATGTCAGATTTTTTTCCTCCTTATTGTTCAGATGTTCCCATTTGGAAGATTAGTTGTTATCAAATTGCTTCAAATAAGTGAGCGATTTATTCAAGCAAATTGCTCATTATTTCACCGGTCTTGTATTGAACTGGACGAAATAAATGAACGTATTTATAAGCTTAGGGTGCGTTTATAGTAGGCAGCAGTAGCAGAAGAGGCAGCGTATTTCTGTTTAGTTTTTAAAATGCTAGATCAAAGCTGCATTTTATAAGCCTAAATTAAGTAGAGCCTGCTTACGTTATGGTACAATGGACACATATTTTTTATCACACAAAAAAACCCTAGATCCCGCAACAAATATCTGCAGATCGTAAAATCTTTGTCCCACGGCGGGAATCGAACCTTCACCCTCTTTCGTCGCAGCCAGACCTCCTCTCCCTGTGCCACTGTGGTCGTCCCTGAGGTTAAAATAAAACGTTTGCTCTGCTCGTGGGATATTTCCTTTGACAGCTGAAAATTCGTTCGATCGAGCACAATTCAGTGCAAATTCGTCGAATACTACGTTCATCCGCTAGCTATCAATAAATCATTTAACCCTGATCTAAATATAAATAACGGCGTATTATAGAATCCAGGCAGAAAGGTTTATGTTTATATTTATACTTGGTGTAATATGTAAAGGTTAATTAATTTTAGAAAAAAATTCACAGAAACAAAAACATTTTAAAATTTTCAAAGAAATACACGTGCGAAACGGCGGGCATAAACTAGGGAATGATTGTTTTTTTGTATTTGCGGTATTTGCGAGAATCCACTGAAAGACTACCGTACTTTTGTAAGAGTCGAAATTTAAAGATACTACGAAAATCTCGTAGCATCTTTAAATCGGAACTGCGGGTTTCGTAGACGCTCTACGGAAAAGTTTAAGGCGAGGATTCCCGAGACGCGATGATTGCAAGTAAGTGAGCAAGACGGTGCGCAGGCAGCCGAGCACGATTTTGTAGGTATTTAGGTGTTTTGAAAAATATTTGTATGGCATATAAAAATATTTTCTAGTGATGCACTGCGTAATAACGTTTGCGTTATACATTTTGTGTCATTTTATTCATTTTTATATTCACAATGATCATTCAAAGTTTCATTTAGAGGTAACTTTGTAATTTTTTTCAATCGGGTGAAATATCACCAATCGTGTTTTTGTCTAGTGATGCACTAGAAAATATCCTCAACTATAATATGTATGAATTTCAAAACTATAGGCCTTATAGTTATTGAGGTACGAACAGTTAAAAATCCCGAAATCCGGGAATCCTCGCCTTAAGCTCTACGAATTCCGTAGCACTCGCAGACGCTACAAGCCGGCGTAGCACTTTGGAAGTCTTAGAGAAAACCACTTTTTTTATTTTATACTAGCTTATCTTGAACATTAAATAGGTATTATGTTTGGAATCAATAACGACAGCAACTCATATTGAATCAGACTGCGGGTAACCAGCTAACACAACAGAAATCAGCAAGGCGTGAAATATTCCAGTTTAGGTAAGTATTGCCAACTCAATAACGTATTCTTATGCTAATGCTCGAGGGCGGCAAACGGATTGGCTTATTCAATTTGATTGCTAAAGGCAGCCCTTTGCTGGCAACTCAAGCGTTAGACGTACCTACAGCTAAGCTAACTGTAGGTACAAACGGTTTTGGGCCGCATTTCGTATAGTATTGTGTTTTAGTGGTTAAACCTTACTTATGGTGGACTCAAATGTTTCCTAAAGAACCGGATTTTACCTAGCATTTGGGAATATTAGAGATTTGGACAAAAATAAAAATAAAATGCTGTAAATTACTATTGAATCGAAGTTAGTAACAACATGGTTTCATGGAAAGTGGTTAATAATTTGCGACAGTCTATGAGAGCGAAAACACATTAGGCGTTTTGAAGCGTGCACTTTGGTAACGGGGTTTTAACACTATCATGGCTCAAGACGCAGATGCGGATTATGAGTACTATCCCCCACGTTAAAAAGGCCAATAAGGCCTTTACCAGGGGTGGCCTGCGTCCATCAATGGACCAGTATAGGCTGTAGATGTGATAATGTGAAACAGAGCAAAAACTGGATTTATAAATTAATATTTTGCTTCTAATTTCTCAACTGTTCTCATCCATTTTCTATCTGAAGTTAATTAGTTCTAGGTCGGATCTTGGCGAGCTCTTTATTAATAGTTCGTATCATCGCATCGTAGAAACTTCGGCTAGATATTGGTTAACTTATTTGCCGAGTTAGCTACCAAAACAGAGCAATGAAACTCTTAGTTTGGGAACCTGTCATGAATTTTGTACATCATACTTACAAGATTTGAGAAGAAATTCATTCTTAATTTATTCATTTTACAATTTTAGAAAAACTAACAGCTCGGTAACTATAATATCAAAAATGGTGTGTAACTAATGGCTAATTATAAGTTTTCAAAAAATTACCAAAATAAAATTAGTATTATCAGTCGAAAAAGGAAATAAAGATGTAACTTATGAACGTTATGAAGAAATGTCATCTAGAATGTTTTAATTACTATTCGCCATTTTCAATTGTAAGTTTTATGACTTCAAGTGTCACTCAACTTAGCCTAACTAAACACAGCGGTACTACGAAAAGTAAGACATCTGTTGAGCGCGTGTTTAACAAAAACGTGCACAAAAACCACAAAAGTGCATTTTACGGCGGTTTACAACATTTTAACATCAATCAATCAAATTTTCAATAACAAAAAAGAGACACCTTACCACGAACACCTTTGCAATGCATCGTTTTTTAATAACTTTTTACTTGACGGTCTCAACATAAAGTGTTTATTAGAACATTGAATCTCAATAAAAATGACAAAAAGTTAACTTTCAGAACTCTGAGCAAGCTATTCCTATTACATTTAGAAGTATCTTAATAGCTCCTTGAACTGTGCCAGAGAAAAATAAAATATTATTTAAATAAGCTGGGTCAACAAATCATCCTAAATTAGTTTTTTTTATGGTTTGTTCCGCCTTTTTTCCGGTGATCGGTCATTGATCGGAGAAATTTTTAGGCTAACATTTAGCAACCTCAACAGCCTGTATTGGTCCACTGCTGGTCGCAGGCCTCCCCCTGATAAGCGCCTTGTTGGCTTTTATCTCATGGGGGTAATGCCCATAATCCCTACGCTACATTTTGCAAATCCTCCTAAATTAGTTATATTAAATTAGACGAAGAAGATAACGACGAACTATGTATCACTAGCGATTCACCAAAACTCTGTCCATTGAAATATTTTGTGGCTTAAACCATCTTTAAATAAATCAGAAATAAGTAACATTAATTTTGTTTAGGCTTACAAAATAAGCACAAAATATGTATGTATACAAGTATTATTTATACTAAATTACTGTCAAATATAAATACCCAAAGTTTGCTGGAAGAAAATTCTTTATAACTCTATGCTCGCCTTGCCATTCCTTCTCTAGTTATATGTTTTATTTAGTGCAATAAAGAGTTTAAATTAAGTTTTATTTGACTTAATTATTTGTCTAAAGATGTCATGATAGATGCCAATTGGTTTACTCTAGAGAAATGAAGTAAGAAATCTCCACTGACTCTTGAGCTACAAGTAATAAACAAGTTTCTGATACGTTCATGGTTTGCGGCGCACCGCTAATTTGGTGGTACTGTGACTTGTTTGTGAATTGAACTATCGGTTACTTGAACCAACTTAGAACTATTTGTTCCTGGGAAGCTCTCGATTGTGTTTACTCTGGAGCTTATCGAGAGCTTATTGCAAGCTCTTGGGTTTCGTACTTAAAGGATTCCAACGGGACCTTATTGCTTAGTTTATATGGAATCTATCTGTCTGTCCGCGCCCGTCAGAGGCTTTTATCACTGTCACTGTAATAGATATTATAGGTGCGCGTACACCTTTCGGCATTATACGATCCGCACTGACCGTATCAAACGGATTTTAGTATTCCTTGTATGGTCTTCCTTGTATGCCGTGTGTTGCCGGCTTGGAATTTGCACCACCCCAATTCTTCCCGCGGGTGTCGTTAGAAGCAACTAAGGGATTTCCACCAGGGGCGGGCAGCAGCGCCCTCTGTAGAAAATTTCTACCGAACTGCGATCTCCAGATCACATGCCCAGCATGGGGATTATGGGCATTACCCCAAATGAGATAAAAGCCAATGAGGCGCTTATCAGGGGGAGGCCTGCGTCCAGCAGTGGACCAATATAGGCTGTTGAGGTGAGGTGAGGTGAGGTCTACTATACAAGTGCGTCCAATGATCCGCACCGCATGAAGCGGAGGCGTCGGAATGTCGGCTTTACTGGCGATCCGTTTATTGCGGATGACGTCATTGCCAGTCAGTTGAAAATTCATTTGCAAATGGCAGTCGCATCGTTTGCTCCGGTTGCTGCTGTGACAGTAGATGCACAACCCGGCATTGAGCTCCGTTTGATGCGCTCATTGCGGATCATCCGATGCCGGCAGTTGAATACGCAGCCTTAGTGAGTTGACTACAAAAAAATCCACCGATCACGACAAAATAACCAACACATCCACTTTCGAATGCAAACGACTATCTAAACTCGCAAGTTGTGACGAAGCTCTTGTTTTGTTTAGTCATGTTTTTACACTAGATTCGTCCCAGGGTTTTGCTTGTGAGGTTTTTGGGGATTTGTAGTTCCTTTTTTAGTTTCTTTAAGGTATGAACCTTTCCCCCATAAGGGGAAAACTGGAATAACCCTAAGGTGGGAATTCATTTCTTTTTTAAGTCTAGTTTCCCCCCTTTCCTATACCTATTGGTATAGAGTGGTAAATAACTTACTGACGACATCGAGCCTGCCCATCGCCACGTACTGAGGGTATGAAGGTGCATTCTGTATGACTTCGCAGCTGTAGTTTCCGCTTTGGTTCGGCGTTACCCGAAGGAGGATGACGTGTGTCTCGTTTGAGTTAAATCTCTGCAAAGAAAGATTAAATTTAATTAAAAAATAATGTTTGCCAACCCACACAGCATCAATGTTAGCAGAGCTTGTGTTATGAGACTAGAACACTGACAAAATATTGATTGATCATTTATCAGAAAACTACCTAGTTTATGCCCGCGGCTTCGCACGCGTTGTTTCTATAAACGTTTAAAGGTGATTTCTATCCCATTTAAAATTCTAGGCCTGGAATAAAACATAGGCTACTTTTTATCCCATAAATTAGTTAATTTAAAATTACAAAATTACAGCCCGATCCGTTCAGTAGTTATGGCGTGAAGAAGTAACAAACATCCATCCATCTATCTATCCAAACTTTCGCATTTATAATATTAGTGTGATTTAAGGATAAGATAGTTTTGTAATCGCAGTAAATAAGTTTATTTTAATCTACGCTGCCGTTACAAGAAATGCCCACCCTCTAGCGAAATCGAAATTCCTTGAAAAGGTACAACATTTTGCCAGGCCTCCTCTTTCAGTCTCATATACGTTAGGGCTGTAGCTTTGAATACAATTCCAAAAGTTAAAAACATAATTTAGTGTATTATTTGGGTTGTTTGTGTAGCGTGGTTGAAATATCAGGAAAGAAAACCAAAACGGTATCTTGATAAAATTAATTACAGCTTTAATAACCTAGCTTTTAAGGTAAAATTTGTAGGTACTGTTATGATAACGAATCGCAAAAGTTCGAAAAATATCCCACACACATATTTTGAGAAACTAATAATTCTCCACTTGAATAACATGATAGAAAATTATTATAGTACATTTGAAGCGGCCATTTTTCCACCGTTTATTGTACAGTGGCGGTCAACAGTGGTGACCAGGATTCTAAAGTCATTGTCTTTCAGCCATTCGTGGTGCTTACGACCTTTTTAAAATTTATTATTATTTGGGTCCTAGGTTCAAGCCCACAAAGTCATTTACACTTAATACTCGTCATTATCTATTTCATTAGGAAATGAAACAGCAAAAATAAACATCATAATTTATTTTAACACCATGGGGCGGGTTATTTAATGACTAGTTTTTAGTTGTTTATTTAATTTATTACATAATGTAGACATTTATACATTAAAACAATTTATCATAAGTATTCTTTAAGCATAGCGTATAGCATACATTAATAATATTGAGCAAAAATTTGGAATTACTAAGATTAAATTTACTATAATCGTAGTAACCTTCGAGCGAGTACCTATGATCTTTAAGGTATGTCTCCAATTATGACCGCAACTGTACTTACTACCTAATGCAAAAGATACGAGCCACGTTTCCTAGAAATGTTATCTCCCTGAAGCACAACGGTATTTTTGCTTGATGGTTGTTGTTGAATTTATGATTCAATCTCGGTAACAAACACGTAAAACGGAAATAAGATTACTAAGCTCTGTATGCGGAAAAATCCGCAGCAAATTATACGAAAATCTACGACAAATAGTAACCAAATCTACCACTAATAATACCTACCTAACTCTACGAACAATAAATAAATAAATAATTCTGGCCAATTTACAGATCATTATCTAGCCCCAAGCTAAGCAGAGGACGTGTTATGGATACTATATCACCGATTTTCTTAATATAATACACATAGATAAGAATTTTTTATAATATATAGAAAACTTATCAATACAATAAAATTACTGTGACTTTATTATCTGCATATTATTGTATCCATCTTTGCCATTTATATTTATGTAATTGTTTTGTCGTTATTCTTTAATTTATAAGGATCTGCTAAGTAAAATACTAACTATAATAAGACTAGAATATAAGGTACTCTATTGCATTGGGTGTGCCTGTTAGGATAGATGTACATGTTTATTAATAAATAAATAAAAATAAATAAATAAAACATGCGTTGGTACGATGACATCAAAATGAGGAAGATCAGATGAAGGTGTAGGGATGGAAATTGCACAACACCTCAGGAAATGGCAATGTATGAAGGAAGCCTACACCCATAGGCTAGAAGATGGCTAAGAAGAAGAAGAAAACATCCAGTACACCCGGAACAAATATCTGCAGATCGCATAAACATCTGTCCCGAGGCGGTCATCGAACCCGCAGCATCCTGCGTTGCAGGCGGACCTTCGCCCGCCGCGTCACAGAGGTCGTGGAATAATATTTACATAGTTCTTTTATATCCATTGGAGAATTACATAACGTGACATTTGAAAACAATGAGGTACCAAAAGAGTTATGTTTCTTTTGGTTACAATCTAAATCAAATAGTCCGGATTTTAGGCACGGATTTTTTGTATTATCACGGTTCTTTTGTTTACTGAAATCTTCGAGTGAAGTTAGATATATATTGAATTGTTTGAAACCGTGTCGCCTGCCTGGATTGATGTTGACATGGAAAAAGCAAAGTAACTAACAAGATGGATCAGTTAAGCTACCTGTAGATTGTTGGCAACAGTCTGCAGTTAGCTCAATTTTAATTGTAAATACTAGTTCTAATTTATTTTTAGTATTTGATTGTAATTTTCTTGTGAATAAAGATAGTAACGAGGCTTTTTAAATAATAAATATGTAAAAAATATTGATAATAACAAAAATACGCATATTTCGTTATTTAATCTTGTATTTACCAAAACATAAGTCAATAAAATGGACCATACTACAGTCAGTCAATATAAAACTGGAACAAGATAACGTATCTTCTTTCCGTGCTCTCCTGGTCTAATAGCGTAAAATACGTGCACACTTTATGATGCCCACATAACGTACTATTACCGAAATTGCTACCAATTTTCACAAAGCTTATGTAATAACCCACTTCCATTCTTATCATATAAATAAAATAAACAATGCTGGACAATTCACGTAGCATCATCTTATACCAAAGTAGAACTCAAAGAATTTTCAGAAGTTCATAGCACAAACTGATTAATTGAACAACTTCGTTAGTCGACTATTCATCTTGAGCCTGGCCTCTACATCTTGAGAATAGCTCTCTACATGTTTAGACTAGACTACATCTTGAGACTCGCCTCTTCATCTTGACTAAAGGTTCTTGATTTTGTGACCGTCCTATGTAAGTGCCTTATTTACTTTGTAAAACTCTCAGTTAGTTATTATAATATAATTAATAATGCAGGACAATCCACACAGCATCATCTAGCCTCAAAGTAAGCAGCGATTGTGTTATGGGTACTAGATAACTGACATACATAATACGTACTTACGTGACAATAAATAGAATCTATACTAATATTATAAAGAGGAAAGATTTGATTATTTGTTTGTTTGTTTGTATTAATTAGGCTCCGAAACTACTGGACCGATTTGAAAAATTCTTTCACCGTTAGGAAGCTTACTTTTCAGGGAGTGACATAGGCTATATTTTATCCCGGAATTCCCACGGGAACGGGAACTACGCGGGGAAACCGCGAGGCGATCGTCTAGTATTATTATAAAGACTGAGAAAGCACCGAGAACACCGAAAGGAAATATCTGCAGATCATACAAACGTTTCTCAACAGGCGAAGGTCCGCCTGTGTCGCAGGAGGTTGGGTTCGATTCCCGCCAAGGGACAAATGTTTGTACGATCTGCAATTATTTTTATGGGTGTTCTGGGTATTTCTATGCATAATAAAAATGTCTATTTACGAGTATGTATTATTTATAATTATAATATAGTAGCAGTGGAGACCTTGGGCAGTTGGAGTGTGGATGCTAAGTGTTTAAGCGAAGTGACAGGAGACTCCGACTCCGGGTCGTTCTTGGTGCAAAGGCTTGCCATCGCTATTCAGCGAGGTGATGCTGCAAGCATTATTGGCACCTTTGCACCGGGAATGGTCAGGGGCGGGTTATATAATGACTTATTTTTAAATTGTGTATTTAACCCTTAGCCAAATCACGTGTATGTATTATTTATAATTATAATATAGTAGCAGTGGAGACCTTGGGCAGTTGGAGTGTGGATGCTAAGTGTTTAAGCGAAGTGACAGGAGACTCCGACTCCGGGTCGTTCTTGGTGCAAAGGCTTGCCATCGCTATTCAGCGAGGTGATGCTGCAAGCATTATTGGCACCTTTGCACCGGGAATGGTCAGGGGCGGGTTATATAATGACTTATTTTTAAATTGTGTATTTAACCCTTAGCCAAATCACGTGTATTTCAGTTACACTACCACCTGACGTCGGTCATAGAGACCGCTTGCGTAGTTACCATGTTTATTATTATATTATTGAAATATTATTTTAAATGAAAGTCGCATCTGTTTATTCATTTTTTTTTTTAATAATAAGTTTTTAAATTATGCAAAAGTAAATACATAATGTAGAACTTTATGAAGATTAAACTAATTGTACGATATTACAATATTTAGGTATATTAATATTATATCTATCTAGCGACTTGGGGACCTTTCTGAATGGTATTTGTATTGTATTGTATTGATACGTATGGATCAGTGGAGCTACCTGTACATTGTTTGCAACAGTCTGCGGTTAGGTCAATTGTAAATACTAGGTATATAAGTCATCGAGTACCTCTGATTAGCTAATGGCTAGATGATGCTGTGTGGATTGTCCAGCAGTTATTTATAATTTTTAGTATTTGTCTCGAATCAGGAATCGAACCAGCAACCTCCTGACAGAGGCCACAGAGGTCGTCAACCGAGTAGTCAACGTCTAGCTTCTGCATGTCTACCAAAATGCACTCCCAACCTCTATTGGCTCCCTTCATTTACCAGAAGCAGTTCTTGCCAATAAATAAGCGTTTGAAAGCTCGCCAAGCTTAGATCCGAACTAACATATTGCCCTTGTTTGGTTCTTGGCCCGAATGGTGCTTTTGGCAAGCTGCGCTTAATCTTAGGAACGGTGCAGACCGGCCACCTACTAAAGCCACTTGGCTTTTTAAACTTAAGATAAATCCATATTAATAAAACAAAGTCGTATTAGTTACACCATTTATAACTCAAGAACGGCTGGTTTCAAAGATCAAAGATTTCAAGAATTTCAAAGAGTTTCAAAGATCTTTGATTTGTTGAATTTATCGAAGACATGTTGAAAAAGACATAGGTTACTTTTTTTATTATCCCGGAAAAGCGCTTAAAAAGCTGCGGGATAAGGCATATCTACAATATTTTTTAGATTAAAGAAAATAATTATAAATTAATGAATAAGGTTAATGAAAAATCAACATCGACGTATCTTGTAAGTACATAACTAACTTGTTATTTTCCGAGAACCTGCCCCGAACTTAAGTGGTAGGTTACGTACCTATTGATTTGTTGATAATATGCTCAAAATGTATAGTGCAGTTTGTTTAACTTTATAACTCATATTTAGGTTAGTTTTAGATATAGTTTAGTTATAAGTAGGTAGTCAGTTTGTTAAAATACGTGACTGACATAGTCACCAATGACTCAAGGTCCCCTCAATAAAAAAGAATAGAAAAATAATGTTTAGAAGATATCATAACATACTAGCTGCTGCCCACAGCTTCGCACGCGCTTTTCAAGTAGCCTATGTCCTTTCCAGGGATACAATTTACCTCCCTGACAAATTTTATTAAGTATATTGTAGATTCATAATTTGTACACTTCCTTTACCGATTCCATCGCCTTTCCTATAATTCTAAGGTTTGCACATACTAGGAAGAAAACTCTTTTTCAGGGTTAAGCTGCACACCTATATACATATCCTTTTATATAATTTCATGCTTTGTTTTAATTGTGTACATTAAATAATTACAGAAATTACAGAAAGAAATAAAAAAAATACCCTATTGCTCGTTTGCAGCCACCCTTAGCACAAAAGATCTGGTTACAAGTCATAAAGATAGGAAAGTGCATGCACTCTAGATTCCTGCTAACTCCATCATATCTCGCCTCGTTACAGCGGGCTTTTTACTGAAAACAGGAGTTGAGAGTACCCGTAGGATAGGTAGTTAAAATAGGTCGAAAAACTGAGCTATTCCAGTTTTCCCCCTTGACAAATTCCCCATGAGGGGGAAAATTGGAATAAAAAATTCCGTTTACCTCTTGAGAAAAAATTTTCAAACGGGAAAACTGGAATAGCTCAGTCTTTCATTCTTTTAAAATTCCAGTTTTCCCCTTCATCGATTTTTTGCGTTCCAGATTTCTTGGGAGAAAGATACCAAAGAGACACATAAAATCTACAGCCTTATAAAAACTACAGTACTTAGCAGTACAATCATTTTTTTTTGTATCTTAACAGCAATTTCAAAAATTACAGAAATTATCAAAAACTAGCTTCCGCCCGCGGTTTCGCACGCGTTATTTCTATGGCAACGTTTTAAGGTTATTTCTATCCCATGGGAACTGACTTATGGGATAAAAAGTAGCTATGTTTGATTCCAGGATCAGAGTTGCAAAAGAGTATGCAAAATTTCAGCCTGATCCGTTCAGTAGTTTTGGCGTGAAGAGGTAACAAACATCCATCTATTCATCCATCCAAACTTTCGCATTTATTATATTAGTGTGAAGTGTGATGACACCCAATGTCAAAAATAACACTCAATGACCAAAATGACACATAATGTCAAAAACGACAGCCAAAAAAAGACAAGAATTCTTCGCATCCAAGTTAAGTTGTTGGATAATCCACACAGCATCATCTAGCCCCAAAGTAAGCAGAGCTTGTGTTGGGTAGGTACTACATAGATAACTGATTTACAATACGTTACTTATTTATATTTATTTTTATTATACATTAACTTTGGCGGTATGAAAGAACGTAATGGCAAATCACCAGTAAAAATATTAAAATATTTTGAGTGGTGACAAATAACCACTATTTTTTTTGCGATATCGAATCTCCACAATGGCGAATCCCCCCACTAATCCATAGAAAACACCCAGAACACCCAGAACAAATATCTGCAGATCGTAAAAATTTGTTTCGAGTCGGAAATTGAATCCACAACCTCCTGCGGCAGAACTTCGCCCGATGGGCCACGGTCATCACTCGAACAAAAGTTTCCATTTTCTATAATAATAATTAATTGTATTTTCAATTACATTTATCTATGATTTGTGTAATTTTAAGTGTACGTAATTATTAAGCAACGTCTGAGTACACAAACTTTTTATTTTATGAATGAACTCAAATACTCACATCAACTTTAATCCCTGCAACATTAGACACCTTAGTGTTCGGCGATTCCAGCGGCGAGTACCGGTAGAACTCCTGGGTCCCCTTGTACCACTTCACGGAGTACACCCCATAGTCTTGCAGGTCGTATAAACAAGCCATGGTGACGTTACGGCCTTTTTGGACGACTCGGGGGAAAATCCGGAGCTCTGTTGTTCGGAGCCCGCCGGCACCTGTGAACAACGAAATGTTGTTTATTGTTTGTGATTTATAAATTGACTGGAAGGCAATTCTTGCAGTATATATACTCAATATCCCTATAACTAGATAGATCACACAACTGGCGGATCACTGTAGAACCATGTCACTGTAACAAACGGTGAAATCGTTTGTGTTTGGCGTTGGTTTTCTTATTGTAACAAGGTCGTGTGGTCTACCTATAGTAAGAAGCATATTGTCGTACGGTTTAACAGGCTATGAACGCACCTATAAAGCCTAAATAGATCAGATTTAAAACATAGAACACATAATTTAAGACTGATAGTCCCCGCCAAGATCAAAACAAAATTTAAAGACAACCCTGCGTAATTTTTTTACTAGTGTAGTATTTATACTTAAACATAAGAAAGTCCAGCTGAACCTACTAATCGAACAATACTTTCACACTGACATCCAAACTCCAATTAATCACTTAATTACAACTAGAAGCATTACTAAAAATGAATGTTGACCGTACCTAAATTTAATAACCTTTACGACAAAAGAACTTCACAGTATCTAATTCCTCATCTCATTAACCAATTACCTACACAGAAATTAAAAATAAAATGAATAACAAATATATAAAAATATTCTCATAAAATATTTCCTGGGGAAAACCATTTAGTTAAAATGGAACACCCTATGTACCTAAGTATAGTGGACACACGCACACACTTGCATTGCAGACTTCGTGTACTTTACCGGCAGACGACGCCTTGCGCCTATGTTGCCTATGTTGTGTTGCGATAAGCGGCTAACTTCGCGATGAATGAAGGCAATTTATTTTTAGCAACATTCGGACCGTACCGAAATGCTTGTTTGTTGTGAGCGTTATCAAAATCATGCGTTTTGATCTAATAAATTGGTATCTAAGAAGTATCTAAGAATTGTTGGCTCATCATAAGATAAGCTTTGTCAAAAGTTATGTTTCTCAATAGGCACCAGATATTCATCGGATTGTCTTAGATTTTATTGTAGTTATTTTAAAAATAGCTTAAATGATTGTTACCTAAGTTTTTCGATTAATATACATACCTTCCTACCTAGTAATACCTCTACTATAGCTATTTACATACAACGGTATATTTACCGTGATTTGAGTTTAGAGAAATATTGGAAAGCTCAAAACTCAAATCATGATAAATATCCCGTGACCCCCCCTACTTTAGTGTTAATAAACATGAGGATTTAAAAGTTTTAAAGTAATACCTCTTAAACCAGGTGAGAACTATTAGTCTAGCACCTACCTAGGTATAATAAAACGACGGTTGTTGGAGGCACGCAAGATAGGTAAGTATTTACACATCTTTCTACATCCTGTGAGGAAGATATACTAACGAAGATATACCTACCTACTAGAAGATTCTAACTTGAGACGTTATAAGTAGGTAAGTACCTATCACCAAACATAGGCACCGAAATTTAATGTTGTTTTTATCTGAATAAATCGTTATATTCTATTCTAATAATTATGTCCAGAACTGTTTAAATATAGACTGATTGCTTCGTAGAAAACATGCGGGGGCTTTGATAAATTTCTCGAAAAGTCGCACGAGAATGCAGTTTTTGGCGGGACTCGATGTAATAGTGATATTTTTTACTAGATATTTTATCCAGTGATACGCAATATTACGGGATAAAATATGATGTGATAAAATTGGCCATTGGCTAAAGATAAAATCCTTTTCTTATAATACCGTCTACCATCGGAACCTAATTTCCATAGATGTTTCTGGTAGGAGTAGTACTTTTACTGTAACTTTTTGGATCAGATAAGGTTATAGTTTTACTCGTATTTAACGTATTTTACGTTCCCTTATCAATCTAACAGTTAGCGAATTTGGAAGGAAAAGCCGATATTGAAGAATCATTATGCAAAGACGCTCTTTATACACTAGGACTCTCTAAGCAACTCGGTTCGTCTCTGCAATTTTTTTTATGTCATGCAAACAGTTTTTCCTTATTGTATCCCAAAATAACAATAACGTCACGGGTAAGAAATAGAAAGATACCTACTCGTTATAGGCAGGCACAAGAAAATAAGCTTCTTGAGCGGTGAAGCAAAAGCCTCTTGCACACTAAGCTTAGTGTGCCCTAATTCCTCACCTTGCCATACCACGATAGCCAATAGTTCAAAACTACTGCCACCACAATACTCTCAGTGCCCATTTATCTGCCCAACGATTCAATGCTCCTAATAAATAACGTCACAGCCAAAAAGCCGGCAAACAAAGCCACTTAGATCTAAAGCTGGCTTTGGAAATAGCTGGTGAAGTTAATTCAAATTTTGCAAACAACTACAGCAGTATAGGTACTGCTACCACTACTATCTAGTTTCAGAATTAAGCAACGATGAAAAAGGTTATTACTTAGATATTTAAAAAGACAGCAGGGCAAATTTGTTGAAATTCTTTTATAAAATACCGTCACTTATAAATTACGTAGTTTTCCAAAGTAAAGTAAATTAAAAAGTATTCATTACAGCAAAAGAGAAACTTAAGTGCACATTCTTAACTATGTATAAAACTAAATATGTATCTTAGGAGGCTACAAGCTACATAAATAAACAAAAAATTGAGGCAAAAATAGTTTTGATATAAGTGTGATCCTGTTTAATCCGTTAAAGGTAGATTGACAGGCGAATGTTTTGATTTTGGGTAGGTACAAAAAACCTTTAAAAAATAACTGGACTTATGTTCCAGTATCTTATATGCATTTATTTTAATATAGGATAAAAAACCTATATCATCCCACTGCCAGAGCTGAAGTAAAAGCTCCCTACTTCCCTTCCTTCCGTTTTATTGTGCCCTTTTATAAAAAAAACTGTAAATGCTTTTTAACAATAATGTAATGTGTTTGGGTAAAAACCAACCATCCATCCAGAGCTGTGCCCAAAGCTATCATTAGCACGATTCCCGCTGGCCTCCTGTTCTGGTTGCCCCCGTTTCGGTAATTCTTCCTCAGGGATAAATAAGATAGCCCATACTTTGGCACGACGTTTTTATAGGCTTTCTGTTGTTCATATTTCAAGGCGATCATTTTGTTTCTTTTAGAACATCGCTGTTGGAAAATGGGGGTAAACACGTTAAGAGTTTGAGGGTATTTGAGTTATTAGATAATCGTGAGACGCAAATTGGCTTAAAGACCGATGCTCCCACCAAAATATATATTTCAGCCAGGCAGGAAAAGAAATGGTTTACAAATAAATTTTTATGGGTTTTTCTACCTGATCCGCAAAAGTAATAATCATCCTGGCTGGTTAAAGTAGGAACAAAAAGTAATCAAGAAAACGTATGTAAAAACGAAATGAGTTTCCTTACACCAAATACATTTAAAACTTCAAAACTCTCATTCCAATTCAATTTCTAGAACGATGTTGACAAATCTTAAAGTTGGTCACTTAAATCAAGTTCGAAACTTTGGGTGGAAATCCATTACGAAGTTTTTGCTATAATCGTTTCAGCAGGTGGGAATGAGGTTAAACTTTTTGTATAATTGATCACTTACACACTTTGTATAATTTTCTCTTGGCGGTTTAATAAAATTATTAGTATGAGAAATAGCTAGGTACCTAGACTAGAATTCTACTCTTTCTAGTGATAGTCTGCTAACCGGGCTAGACTTGAATTAAAAGCTTGTGAGCTTCCTAATTGATATTTTTATAATTAAAAATATACAGAAAGATAGATAGAAAATAATATTGATCAGAAACAATATTAAACAGCATGATGAAGTAACGTTGAACCTTGTGATCTTGAAATACGTAATTTTCCTCTGACAATCTGATGAAAATGTAAAAAATGACATCACGAACAGGCTCACGCCCTGACACCGGAAGGCGTAAGTTTAATTTATGAAATTAATATTATTAAGTCTGAAAAAAAATTCAGAGACAAGTCTTAATTTCAACAGAATTAAATTTATAATATTTTTGGAAACAGTAATGCCACCAAATATACAGAAATTTCTGATTAGTTTTTCTACATTTTGTATATCATATTGAAACAAATATGAATTCTAAAACCAATGTATCCAAAATTCATCCATAACGGCAAAACTAAAACTTTATTCGGTGACATGTCACAGTAAACGGCATAGTAAATACACTCTAAATAAATCAAAACATGTAAATTCCAACAGGGTACCTACGTCAAAGAACGGAGTTGCAACTCTCACCGCCGCCGCCGTAACACTGTTAATGCACTGGACTAATGTATACTCGGCGGACGTTATTTAGGAATACTGTGGTATTTTGGTTATTTCGACGAATAAGGGTAGGGAAATCACGCAGTCGGAATTTTACCTATTTTGCTGATAAATGAGTTAATGATGCAGTAATTTACTTGAAAATTTTACTTCTGCTTGAACATCTTTTGGTTTATAATTTCATATTTACACAGCATTCGTTTTGATGATGTCCTCCTAGCCGAATTTCGACCGCGGCGGCAAGTCTCATCGGAGATTAGCCATCAAAGAAGTCTCTAACCGGTACCTTTAGTACATACCTACTTGTTCACAAACGTTTGAAACCCTCGGCGCGCGAGTTACACTCGCACTTGAAGGGTCTTGTTTAATTATTATTTTGTTTTTATTATTTGTTGTTATAGCGACAAGAGAATTACACTCTCTGTGAAATGTTCAACTTTCTACCTTGTTCGATTCACGAGACATAGCTTTGACAGACGGACGGACAGATTAGCTTAGGCTTAGTAATAGGGTTCGGTTTTCACCCTTCCGGTATGGAACCTTAAAAAATTTAAGGAACATTTTTCAATAGTAACAATGTTCAACGATTTTTGGGCCTTAACCCGAAACTCAAAAGCTTCGTAGCAGAAATAAGTAAGTACTTATGGTGGTAGTACAGAACTTCTATAGCACCTAGGTAGCTAAAGACGAATAAACTTTTAAATAAAGCCTCTCAAACTGCATTAAGGAAAATTATATTAAGGAATCAATTCCTGATAGACAACAAGAACTACACAAACAAACACTTCCAAAATTACATTCGCGTAGAAATAGCAGCCCATCTGTCTCATAACAAATCTGGCCGCTGCTATAACACCGGGAAAATAAACCAATCCGATACAATCGACGGGTAAGGCCGACAAAACAACGGTTTGAATTATACAGAGGCTGTGCTAGGAACAACTGTGACCAACTGTATGATGATTGGTGTAGATTTTAACCGGAAGCGATCAAACTTATTTTACATTTCCGTATTTTTTTTTCAGATTACAAGTGAATGAACAAGAAATTACAATTAGTACAATTGTAACAGTTTACTGCAAACTTGCAGTAAACTGTTAAATAATTATAATTTGCTTCTATTATTTGCAATTTTCTGAATTAAAAAACACAGTCGTGTTGCAAAGAATTTAGCGGTAGCTTAACTGATCCAAGTCAATATCAATCGGAAGCGTTTCTAAGACGTATCCGATGGGTATTAAATTAGAATGGTGTTACTATTCAATTTCCACCATGGAAATTCTTACTCAAAAATATCGATCTTACTCGAGCCGGCGACTTTAGGACTTAACTAGATTAACCCCATTTCCATAGACCGTATACCGTACAGAACGAAACGTCAACTAAACACAATAAAGCTAGATAAAGAACAGAAATAAAATTTCACTTTTCCAGCTTGTTTTTCGATTTGGAGCCAACCCATCTCAAGTATTCTGATCCATAATAAATATATTCTGATACTATTTAGTAACTGCACAGGCATTTTACTTACTCAACTAAATACTCAATCATTTGGACGTTGATTTTCTACCATATGGGATACTCTCTATTCGCTTGCATACTAAAGTTTGTTACTAAGGTGCTAGAGCACTTTGGACCATTTCAGTCTGTTACATGGGGGAGTCTCTAGGTATACCTACTATACAGTCGACTGCATTAAGATGTAGGTAAGGTACTATACACGAACACGAACTACCATAAGCCTTTAAATTACATATTGATGAACATACCTACGGTATTACGGTGGTAATGGCGTAAAGGGGATGCGCGATCCTCTTTGCAAACTATTTACAATGCCTAATGTACCTACTGAGAAAATTTCAATTTGAGATGATGATGATTAGGTACTACTTGTGAAAGATAGGAAGGAGTCCTCTACATTTTCATAATTTAATGAACTGTACCTAACTCTCAAAAAAATATTTCATTGACCAATGTGCGGGTAGAAATCAAATTATATTCCCTTTCGGTTTTACAGAACGTTGAGATAAGAAATTGCCTTTGGTGTGTACACATGTCAACGTCATGTGACAAGTAGTCTAATTCTAATTCTATGTGGGGGAATTTGGATCTGCACTGACATCTCGCATTGGAGTGTATTGTGTATTGGTAGTACTTTGCACTTTTGTATTATTAGCTAGCAAAACAATTGAACGTTCAGAGAGCCTTAATATCACACTAGCGATTTGCGAGCAGTTTCTAGGCAAATGCACAGCTCACTGCTATTGCTCCGACCTCAGTGGCGCAGCGGGCGAAGGTCCGACTGCGACGCAGGAGGTTACGGGTTCGATTCCCGCCTCGGGACAAATGTTTGTACGATCTGCAGACATTTGTCCAGGGCGTTCTGGATGTTTTCTATGTATAATAAAAAATATATATCTATGTAGTGTATTGTATTAAGTATATCAGTTATCTAGTACCCATAACACAAGCTCTGCTTAGCTTGGGGCTAGATAATGCTGTGTGAATTGTCCAGCATTATTATTATTTTCCAGCATTATTGCTAATGACGATGAGTTTACTGTATGCCCGCGGCGTCGTCGGGCGTGCTCGCAGCGCACTCGACTCGCTTTGAAATCGGTCGCAAATCGCCAGTGTGATAATGCTCTAAGAAAATCTTATGTACGCTTCCACTCATACCCTACACCTACAAAAAACAAAATCCCAAGACAGAGAAATATTGCCACTCGCGCGAGAGCAGGTGCGTACCAATGACGGCGAAGCGCGTGTCTGTAGCGTGTCTATATTTGTATAAACTTATGGTTATAGCTGGGGATAAGTTGGGAGTTTCACTTGCTGAATTATGTAAGAAACTATGGTAGTAAAAAAATATTGCGTCGTCCGTTTTCGTTTAGTTTATGTACTGCCGAAACAATCGTACCATACATTATCCGTTTTCCGTTTTGTTTTGACTAAATTTAGCGTCAGAGTTTTTATTAGCTTCGTAGTCTAGACTACCAACTCGTCTAGGTTTTATTATTTTACGATAGAGAAAATTATGGAAGCTCTGTACACAACAAATAGGTACATAATCCTGTAGATTTTGGTGTCGCCAAAATCAAACTTAACTAATTTGACAGCAAAAAAGATACCATCTTTTATATTTCGATCGTCATGAAACGGCAAGATTTTTAGTACTGTTTCATATAAATATAATAGTACTATACTAGGTACTGTCAAATAAGTTTAATGTAATTTTGGCGGCATTTAAATTGACATTCTTTCCTCAAAACCCAAAAGAGGATGAAAGCTGCCGTAGTAAAAACCAAAAATTGATGTGTGATTTTCGAACTTTAAATTCTATAGTTCACTTAAACAAATAACAGTCATGCTTCTTATTTTAAATATTCAAAGTCAAATTGTGGAACGCGTGATTGCCAATTTTTCCTGCTTTTCCTACTTATAAAAGCGAAAGTTTCTGAAATGATAAAATTGGATCTCCAAACCTATACTGAACAGATCAAGATGTTTGGCATACACTTAGAACGTAGCCTAACTTAAACATTAAGCTACTTATTATACCGAAAATACGCGTGCGAAGCCGAGGGCAGAAGCTAGCTGTTACATAAAAAGAAGTACTAACAATCAAAAATCAGATAACAGTAAACGCATTCAAGGATTTTACGTCACCGCTTAGCACACGATTTATATGGCTTTTTTATAAACTACCGAATTTTATAGCGACATACGGAGTTTCGGTAAGCCACGGTGACAAATGGCGTCGAGCCTACGTGAGAATTCAGGATATTCAGATAATCATTGAATGACAATAACGTAGACATGTTCGTAAACATTTATGTAGGTAAAGGTATGTAAAGCTTTTTACACAAAAAATATTAAAGTAGTAAATAACAATTATTTTAATTATTATTTAGTAGTATTAAAATATTTAATTATTATTTAGTTATTATTTAAAAACTATTATATTATTATTAAGTAGTAAATGTTTATTTAACATTAAGTCTAAGTAAGTTTGATAGATAGGTAGGTAGCTTCCTAATGATTTTAGGTTCTAAATCTCTTAATCAAATTTGCTTCTGTTTTATATAATCTTCAAATAAAACTAACTATCTAACTGCAGAGTGCTGCAAACAATCTACAGGTAGCTCAACTGATCCATATCAATACCAGTCGGAAGCGTCCCCAGGACGCTGGCTGCATTGCCCCGCTGTATGGCAATGCTGATGCGCTGTGCAAGATACTCATCAGCTCTCGGGTCACGCGTCGCTTCGACCAGACGCTCGTCGAATTAAAAAAATAATAATTTTTGTTTGTGTGTTTGGTCATGGACATACGACATTTCTTTAGTTTTGAGGTTAGATTTCACCTTGGAAATTAGGAGTTTCGGAAAATAAAATGTCTGAGTTACTTTGCAAGACTCAATCGAACAATAATATCCATAAAGAGACCCTTAATGTCACACACACAGATTCAGATTCAGATTATCTACTGATAACTCTTGTTACATGTCATAAACGTAGGTACAAACAATAAAAATTAGTTTACAAGTCCAGCATAGTTAATCATATCAATGAAGTAAATTATAAAAATAAAAGATATTGGTCATCACATGACAAATAACAAATTCTACAATAGATTTATACAAAATTAAAATAATTTAATTTAAAATATACAATATGTGTAAATGTTACACCGTAAAATCGTTTCCATTAAAGAATTCGTCTACTCTATAGAAGGCTTGCTCGATAAGCCAGTTCTTCAGCTTGTTTTTAAAGGATTGCGTTGATCGGGAAGCGGTAATAATTTTCGGACACACACAGTTGCGCATGTATGTCGAGACGTGACATTTGTATGAAGAAATAGACGAGTGTCCGGTGTGTGACCTTAGTCATAGTTCTTGGAATCAGTATTCGCGTTGAAAAAATGTTCCACTATATGATTTTGAATAAAACGTCACATATAACAAACCCTGAAAGAGAACAATATCTACAAGAAAACCAACGACCCGAAATGTAACAAAATTCTTCACACCGGTAAAATAAATATCCACCTTTCTTTAGCTCGAGTAAAGTATGCAACCTTTTTTATATTCATTGTTTTGTTCAACTAACTCTCTCGGGCACATTTTAAGGTACCGTAAGATGATATGAGCCGAAAAATCGGATGCATGGTGTGCTAACCAAGTCAGCTCTCAGGCCTTTTTGTGAATTTTTTTTTATAACAATCATGCAGATTAATAAGGCCATGGAGGTGGTTAAAAAATCGGGTTTTTAATAAATAAATAAATAATGCTGGACAATCCACACAGCATTATCTAGCCCCAAGCTAAGCAGAGCTTGTGTTATGGGTACTAGATTACTGATATACGTAATACAATACGTTACATAGGTAATTTTTTTTATACATAGAAAATACCTAGATGACCCAGAACAAATATTTGCAGTTCGTACGAACATTTGTCCCAAGGCGGGAATCGAACCCGCAACCTCTTGAGACGCAGGCGGACTTTCGCCATTTTTCACATCGGTCGTCAATTATTTTACTATTTTACTAATTTCTAGGTTTTGCTAGTAATTCAGGATAGCATCGTCGTTTTGGAGTCATAAAAGTTAACTTATAAATAAACACATCCTCATCAGCCTATAATGGTCCACTGCTGGACTCAGGCCTACCCTGATAAGCGCCTTATTGGCTTTTATCTCATGGGGGGTAATACCCATAATCCCCACGCTGGGCATGCGGATTCGGGATCGAAGTCTGGTAGTGAAATGGTTCTGCAGGGGGTACTGCTGCCTGATATTAATTAGTCGCCTCTTTCGACACCCGCGGGAAGAGTTGGGGTAGTGCAAATTCTAAGCCTTCTAAGCACCACACGGCCGTATTAACTAATAATGGACATGTACAAAGGTGAGCTTAAAGATTTCTTGCAGCAAACCCACAGTTGATAAATATACAGTACAATGACTCAGCCGTCTCTTTGAACTTTATACCTACAGTTGAGCGGAGCGCTAGGGTTGGTACCTACAAAAAGTAAAACGTGTTTTGACACGCACTATATTTATCTATTGTGGCAAACCTATGGATATAAAGAGAATTTACGAAACAAATCTATTGGCAAGCTTACTAGATAACAGAACAACCGACCGATTCAGACTGAACATTCAGTTTTTCCTGTCTAATTTACCGAGAAACAACCTGTTCACCCTTTAATTTTAATTTTGGTTGAACAAAGATTAAACTGACGGCCAATTAGTTGCGTAAAAGGCTTTAGTTCTTTGTCAATTTACGGTGTGGTGTTTTTACAAGACGGAATTAACGGGCCAATTTGTGATTGCTTTTTCTGGGAAAATTGGTTAGGGAAATTTTGTCTTTGCGATTTTTCTTATGTAGTAATAAACCTGGGGCTGATAATACAGAAATAAAGTTTGTAGCGTTTGGTGTATTTACCAAGTTCAAGATGTCAAGAAATTGTGGAATAATAAGTTTTTAATGTAATTGTTGTACGATCTGCAAACATTTGTTCCAGGTGTTCTGGGTATTTTTAAAGTATAATAAAAAAATCTAACTAAGTAATGTATTGTATAACGTAAGCAAGTATGTGTATCAGTTATCTAGTACCTATAACACAAGCTCTTCTTAGCTTCGGTCTAGATGGTGTTGCCTTTGCTTCTATACGACTCATTTGTCCAGCAATATTTATTAATTTTTTATTGAATAGAGTATTAGGAAAATAACAAATAACAGGCTAGAGGTTTCTTCGTCGCTTCTTTACTTTAGTCTACATAACGAAGCGACAGAAATCAAAATATCACTTTATTTCCGTGTCAGTGTTTAGTTTTTTAATTTGACCTTTTCTAAGTGTACATTTATTGTATTTATAGAAATAGAGAGTTTTGGGTTTTGATTTTGAAAAGTGCTAACCTCACTTTCATCTTTCACTCTTTTCATCAATCTTAAGAAAAGGCAACTTCATAATCATAATATCATTACACTAATATTATACGAGTACATGAAAATTTTGATGTTTGGATGTTTGGATGAACGGAGCTGTTTTCCTAGGCCTGGATTAGGTAACTTTATTTATAGGCTAGGTACTTTTTGTGCCAAAAAACGCATGCAAAGCAGCAGACAGAAGCTAGAAGTAACATAAAACGTCCGGAATTGGTTTCCTCTATTTAATAACCTCTCGGGTCATTAAACATCGAATAAGAACAACTCCCGCTCGTAAAAATAATAATTTACGCTACAAAGTGGCACGTCAGATAGAAATGGAGGTTATGAGATATAGCGGGATATTACGAACTAATAAAGTATGTTTTGGAATAAAATCGAATTTACCTACTTGATTGTTTTGAAAAGGGAATGTTTATTTTTGTAAAGAAATTATGAAACTCTAATTGTTATTTCTTGTTATTAAAAGGATATAATAGACCGATATTTCCATTTGACTGTTTTGAAAAAAGTAAAAATCGACTTTGTATCCCTCGGGAATAAAATTGGGATCACTTCGGATTAATTTTCTATGCAAAAAGGAATGAATTTTCAAAATCGGTCCATCATTGACACATAATAATAAACTAAATATCTATCTATGTACTGTATTATAATATGTATATCAGTCATCTAGTACCCATAACACAAGCTCAGCTTAGCTTGGGGCTAGATGATGTTGTGTGGATTGTCCAGCATTATTTATTTATATTTATTTAATAAACATAGGTACGTACAGCAGAATTTCCTCCTTATTTCGAATTCGGTTGAAAATTTTAAACGTGAAAGGTGTTTACAAAATATATTTACAAACTATAGGGCAAAGTTTGAAGGTAAGGGTGCCAGGTAAATCGGTTTCGAATGATACAATAGTCAAATGCTCCCCAATGCTGCCACCGCTCACATAGTCCTATCACCACAGCCGCGAGGTTGTCCTTTGTACGGTACAGCTTACAGTGACCTTTATCGCTCTCGATCCCAATATTCCTCCATTGTCACCCAGATCGATACAGATCGCTTCTAAATGACAACATTCGCTGACTGTGCCGCCCCACCGTCGCCCACCATGCCTCGACCGTCCGATCGTTAAGTATTTGATGTTTCAACTAGAATGGATGAAGTTTTAATGCTTGGGAGGGAGACATTTTATTCGAATGGAATGGTTATTGAAAAAATACGATGGAAGTTGGTAACTTTGGGCTTATAGACGGAGTTTGAGAGTTTTGATGGGAAATTGTCTGGATTTGTTTTGTTTGGTTGGGAAATCGAGGGTTTATTTTTGCTGAGTTTTTCTGAAACCGTAGGTATTTCTTTTCAAGAAAATTATCTGAATATTATTATTAAGGTTATTAGGGGCTCAAGAAAAAAATGAAATCTTACGAAAGAAAAGTCTTCTCAAGATCTTCGCAAGGTTTTGTCAATCAATCAAGCTTTTTTTCCAAACATCAGGTACTAATTTTGTTTAGTTATTAGGGGTCCTTACCTCAAAAGTTTATTCTCTAAAAAAACACTTATTTGTTTCTCGCCATGGACCAGAACCTATAGGTTACTTACCGTTGACCGACAATCATAAAATTTGGCAAGAAGCAAGGTCTTATACAACAAACAAAGAGAAAAATCAGAAAACCGTAAGTGTGTACCTTATTAAAAAAAAAATTGTTTCCTGCTATGGACCAAAACCTATAGGGTACTTTCCGTTGATCTTGAATCATAAAATTTGGCAAGAAGTAAGGTCATAAAGCACATATACCGGAAAAATTCGAAAATCATTGTTTTGTACTTTATTAACAAAAAAAGTTTTTTGATTCTCTCCCTAGACCAAAATTTACAGGGTATCTACTTCCCGTTGACCTAGAATCATGATATATGGCAAGAAACAAGGTCTTACAGTTAAACGGAACCCTCAGTGCGCGAGTCCGACTCGCAATTGGCGTTTCATTAGACTAAAAATTGGTTTCGTGATGGAATATAAAATTTAGAAGTTCATTGAAAATATTTGAGGAAAGACTTTGCCCAATAGGCCTTTGACTAAACGCAATAACAAACTAGAAATGAGTTTGCCAAAAAAGCTAAAAAGCACGAGGATGCTTAGATTCAAACACGCCGTGTCTTCACACGTTTATTCTAGTTTGTTCACATAACCGATTCCAGTGGAATTACGTTGTGGAGCGTATTTCGACACCTCCGGTACACTGAGTCTAAAGTTTGGGGAATACACTGAGGTTTCAGGCCACTCATGTGTAAATTCGGTTTCAGACTGGTTTTGCGGGTGCTATAGGTAGCTAGGCTGTCGTCTGGTTTGAGTGAACCTTGAAATTGAGTATGCACTGCTTAATTCTGTGAAATATCACACTAGTTGAAGAGTCGAAGCGATAAAAAATTATTTAAACTAGGTAAATCATAGTCTAGGAAATAGCTTAGACTTTTTATGTCACATTACAAATTAACTAGGGTATCAAATGAATACATGAATAAGATAGGTATGGTTGTAACTAGCTGACTTTAAAAGTTTTATAGTGCGAAGATGTTTGTCTTGAAATTGAAACAAAACTGGAAAATCATTTAGGTCGCGTCCCACTTGGTTGTCGGATGATGGTTGACATTTTTGACGTGACAACGTCTTATAATTCGATGGAGCCGGCTGCACGCACGAAAAAACATGACATCATGCGGCGTTACCTCGCTCTGAGGCGTTCCATGTAAGGCTTGAAGTGCAAGCGAGAGCGCTCGACATCCGTCTCTCTCCTACTTGAGTGAGCGATGCGTCTTCGTGGACAGCTGCTATACTATAGTACATTTACATGTTTTGATCGAGTATCAAATGCTACCATTCCATCAGTATTTTCTTAAGACGTTGTCACGTTCAACTATCGTCAGTAAACCGACTTTACAGACAACCAATTTTTTTGATTACTCTGCGTGCTAACCAGCACCTCATCGCAAACAAGTGCACAAATTTGATACTTATACTACTATTGAGAATACGTGAGAAGACAGGTGCACAAACTAGTAAAATCAATAAAATTAAGCTAAGCTTGATTAACTCCAAACTATATCGCGAGTAATTACGACAAGCGTTGTGTTCATTGAGTGCTATAAATCGCATGACTAGCCAAGAAATGGTACTAGACGCGCAATGGTACTCGAAGTATCTAATAATCGCGCAATAGAGCTCGTTTGTAGGTGCTCGAGTGTGAACGCATCAATGGTTTATTAATTACAAATCAATTAAGGGTCACTTGAACACGATATCAACGTGCCGATCATTTCTATTAACCCCTGGTGATAGAATAGAATACAAAATAATAATAGAAGGGAAAATATGGATAGGTTTTGGCTGTTTCTGGCATTTTTAGCAGGTACTCCAACTTCAATTAGTTTGATATAAGTTTTTGATCAGAATATGAAACAGGATCGATTGGCATCAAAAAAGTTTTTGTATAAAATTCCCATTTTTTTGCTGTTTATACAATTTTTTGCAAATCTGAGAATGTGGATGAAAATTTAAAAATATGGATAGTCTCATAGGATAATTTCCGGTAGCTAGCCCGGTTAACGTTTATCCTTACAGCCCCATCCAAAAATCCACTCTCTATAGTACCTAGGCACTTATGAAATCGAATGCATCTATGCAGTTTAAATTTGACAATCGATGACAAAGGCTAGATTTTCAGAGACCAGACGACTATATTTCAGACGAATTATACCTTTGAATTTGACAACATAACAGCTCTGTCGTTTTGTTGCGAATGTATCGTAAACGATTATTGGAGTAGGCAACCTACACAGATATTAGTAAAGGATAGCTACTAGCTTCTCCTCATTGATTCACACACGTTTTTATTGTAAAAAATTTGCCATGTTGTTCCGCTGGTACCAATATCGCATAAAATCCATTCGCAGTTTAGTTTTAAAAAGCTGACAGACATACAGAGTTACGTTAGCGTTTATAATATTAGTGTTGATGTAGGTACGATATATATGGATACAAAGCTTTCGTGTACAAAAAGAAAATGTTCAGTTTTTCCGTTGCAATGTTCAATAGGATGTTCCGTGTTCCGCCTGATACTCCCTGCTGTGTCTCTTTCATATTCACTGATACATGACTTTGGGAACCCATTTGTAGCACCTTAAAGCGCACTAAAAATAACTGTTTCATTTTGAAACTATCGTAGTTTGAAGAATTCAGAAAATATAAATGCAGAAGAGCACGCTGCATCTCGATATGGAACGCTAATCGCATTCAACCTGATGATGTCTCTCGCTCAAGGTATGAAACGTTGGTGTTCTTCCAACAGAAATAAGGTTCACTCACATTCATAATTTGTCCACTGTTTTTCAAAACTACACTTTGTCAAAACTACAGGATCTAGATCTAGTACGAGTAGGTAGTAAAATAACAATGCTTGGTCACTGAGTCAAAAAGTAGGTACCGCAGCGCCGCGCCGTTAGCGCAAAACTATATATTGTAGAATCTTTCAATGGCATATTATGATTTTTGCTTGCAACAAAACTATCAAGTTCAATGCGTTATAATGCTACAAATATGTTCCAAGCACAGCGCCTGAGCTTGAAATCGATTCAGACTGAACTGTGTATCTGATCACACCAATACGTACGTTTTCGAGATGGAAAATGTATTTTGCAAAGATTTAAGCTTTTCAAATTCAAAGACTTTGTTTGAAACTATAAATCCTTTTCTAAAACAAAGTCACAAGTGACTCTGCTCTCGAAGATAGACTGATTTAAATAATCGAGACACAAGACATTGTGTCATCTGTGTACAGAAAGAAACGAGACGCACGCCTAGTGTGTATTATTCTTACAACGTTACAATTTAATTTAAATTCGCCTGTAACGTCCCACTGTTGGGCAAATGCCTTCCCTGATCACTCCATGAATCACAATTCTGACCAAGTTGGATCCACGTTCTATCATAGGTGTCTGTCTAGTTCTTCACGCTATCGTTTCTTCGGTCTACCGCGATGCCTAACACTAATAGGACTCCACTGAGTTGTGATTTCAGCCCAGGTCTTCGGGCTTGCGGCAGACATGGCGAGCCCAGATTCTTACTACCTAAAATTTATTAATTACCTTATATACCTATTAAAACCTATAAAATATGCATTTATTCCGAAAATATACACTATATTTTCCTAATTTACTTTGAATCATTTACTCCGCCGATTTTTCTCAAGAACACCAAGATCAAGTGACCTTTCAAACAACAAAAAACTAAATTATGAGAACTACAATGCCACAAACACACAGATACGCCATTCAAACGCCAAAATTAAAAACTTAGTCGAAAAAATCGTTTGCGGCTTGCTTTGTTTATTGCATATTAATCTGTTGCATGTGAGTAACCTCCTGTGTTACTGTGGACTATTTTAAAAAACACCATTTGTATCTATGATCTCTTTTTTGTCAGAGGTTAAAAAGGAAAGCCTAGGGATTATCAGTTTGCTGCAAAACCGCTACAGTTTCTCCAAAACGAGCCACTATCGGTCTTCTAAAGAGATTCAATGTCTTCCTTACTAATTGACCGGACCACTCAACGCCAGAAGCGGGTTCTATAGGAAACTACTCAAGTCCATCCTATCACTACTTTATAACATTTCCTTTCAAACTATCGAATTAAGTCCTAAAGACTTCTGCTACTGGCAGTTACGCTTGGGTCTTGGAAAATATAACTTTTCAGATGATTTTCCATTATGGATGCTGTTTTGAAAATTTCTCGAAAATTTTAAAACAAGGTTACGGTTTATAAGAGCTGCGTTAGTAAAGTTATTGATCAAGTTAATCTAGTAGTAATTAATCTTTTTAGCAATTCTATAGAATAGAAAATAATCCCGAGTGTGGTTCTATAAAATGGTTATTCCCGAGGGATTTGTATTTGGCAAACCAAAGTTGTTTAATTAAAAAATAAGGGTTTCGAAGCCAGTTAGTAGTTTCTTTAAAACAATCAAATTTAATCAATCGTAACTACACCAATTATAAAAATAAAATCTTTTATAATTGAGTTTAGTAGGTATCTATTCTCATGTAAACGAATCTATTCTCATGGAGACTGGGAAATTTTTTAAAGTTTTCAATTCATTCCTTGTTTGAAAATATATGTATGTATATCTTAACTACTTTAAACAAAACCTAAGGGACACGATGAGGTATGTATTTAAGAGTTTGACCTCCAAAGTATAGTAAAAACTTAGTAGGCACAACCTTTCTAGCCATCGTAACGAGATAGCAGTTGAACAGTTTTATCAGCTGTACGTAAAAGACGCAAGTCATTGATTTCCAACTAAAACTTTCCTAGATTCAAAGGCAAGGCTCAAAATGATAAATGGGATACGATGGCTTCCAAGGGTATGTCATTATCATCATCATCATCATTAACCTATCTTAGTCCAATGCTGGACATAGGCCTCCCCTAATGAGCGCCATAGCGCCCTGTCTTCAGCTTGCCGCATCCAGCATCTGCCTGCAGTATTTCATCCTATTCTGTCATAGGTATGGAAGGCTACAGCCTATAAAGGTCAACTGCTGGAAACAGGCCTCCAAGACTCTTATCGTGTGCGTTCACGGCAAAAAAGACACCATTTAATCCAGTGCCCAGTTTTTGTGATGCTGCGCTTCAGATCACTGACAGTCTGAGCCTATTGGGCGTAGAGCTTAGCTCAAATTTGAACTTTGACTCCCATATCGAGTCGAAAGCCAAATTTGCTGCCATGAAGCTCGGCATCCTGGCTAAGTTTCGGCGGTACTTCTCACCGGGACAGCTTCTCGGTCTATCTATATAAAGAACAGGTCCGAACTTGCATGGAATACCACTGCCACCCTTGGGACGGCTTAGCTAAATACCAGCTTAAAGCTCTCGACTCGATTAAAAGACGCGCTGTTAGACTTATTAGGCGATGACTCGCTTGAAGAAGCTAGCATAAAAAGCCTCGATCACCGATGACGGCGCGTTGCCAGACAGTCAGTGTTCTACAAGGACCACTTTGGTGATTGTACGCAAGCATTGCATGACCTCATCGTATCTCCTCCACCAAAGGACCAGCAGACGCACAAAAAATACCACCCGCACTTGGTCGACATACTACGGTGTCGAACAAAAAATTCTGCTCTACGAAGAGTGGAATGAGCTTCCTGCATCTGATTTCCCGTTGCAGTACAATCTTGGAGTCCTCAAATCCAGGGTAAACAAGTTCCGTCTGGGAAAGTGTGCTCTATCATAAGCCACATTTTCACTTACTTAAAGAGAGTTGGTGGCCAAACGCTTCACCATCATCAATAAAAAAATATGGGGCCATATATACATATGGCCCTTTCGTCCTCACGCTGGGCATGTGGGTTGGGGATGGCAGTTCGGTGGTGGATCTATACCGTAGTGGGTGCTACTGCCTACGCCCAGCCCCACTATCTCTTAGTCGCCTCTTGCGACACCCAGGTGAAGAAAATGGTTGATGTAAAGTACAATGTTCTAAAAATGTTCATTTTTCAGGATACATATCCAGCTTTTCAGGAGCCAAGAATAAATCACCCTAAGCTTAATTATTCGTAATTTGTTATATGTAAGTACCTACTTATTATGTAAAATTTTTATTCTAAAAGAACGGTCAACCTCCCTTCAAATGAAAGTTATAATAAAAGTTCCGAACTTATATCGTATCTCTCTGTTTTAATCTTAGTTCAAAAGTTATGATAAATGTGCCATGCAGAAGCTGCATGCTTTCGAGATAATCTCGAGTTTTCTTGTTTCGTCTAAGACAACCATTATTTTGAGTCAGCGCTCTTACAGACTTTAAAAGAATACGATTGGTTGGAAATAAAATGAAGACAAATCGGTTTATAAAGAAAAATATAAGCAAATAATCTTGAATCTAGATGGATTTAGATTTACATGGTTGGGAAGAGTGGAGATTTTTGGCCAGCAGTAGGAACATTGAAGTGAATTTTATATCAGTGAATATTAACGCCTTATTATTGATAATCAGTTAAAGTATAATATTTGAATTGTCTAAGTGGTAATTTTGTAAGCCTAAGGAAATAAAGTTAAGACCATAAAAAAAAAAATATCACTATAACCCTTTCGTCCCCACGCTAGACATGCCTAGCGGGTTGGGGATCGCAGTTTGGTGATGAATCTATTTTGTGGTGGGCGCTGCTGCCCACCCATATATAGGTTGATATCTCTTAGACCAGATATTGAAATCAAATACAATTGAATACACGGGTTAAGAAATAACTTTTAGATTTGGTTTTGTGAGCTCTTGCTCACAACTTTTCATTTGGCGTCACTAACACACCGCTTAGAGACCGTCTTTTGTTTTATTGTATTTCAGTAATTTCAAATGACAACGAAATTAAATACGAGTATGTGCCTACTCTATCGCTTATCTGGCTGTCAATGAGCACTTAAAAATAAGTTAGTAATCTGTAAGTTTGGATACAGAATAACTATATTCCCGGGTATGACATGGCACCTGGGTCGACACTTGATACTTCCTTCCCTGCCTAGCACGGTGCACCGGGTTCGTGGCTTAGGCTCCCAGTGGTCGACGCACCTGTGGCTGACGCCCCCAATTACTTAATTTCATTCGAAGAAGTTTTTAATCGAAAATTACTAGCAGGCATAAAAGTGTTTCACAAAACTAAGATATTAGGTGTATAGTGACAGTTATCCGCCGTCGCCGTGCGTCGAGTACTGTAGCGACAGTGTCAGAATAACCCTTGCCCGTGTAAAATTTTGGAGTTATTCTCTTTGTTATTATTATTGGATTTTTGTTAAGACTATGTTCTTACCAGGTGCCATCTTAATTCGCCCGGGTTATATACTCTCATAATATGGCTTTGGGTTTAGATAGCTTCGTTCTAGAATGTGACATTTAGGAAACAAACAGACTACACATAGACGGACTCTGGGATTAATACAATTCGATAGATACCACAAAGCATGTAAGCCGATTCTACATCCCAAACACGATATCACAGATTATTATCTCAACAAAGGCCTTTTCAATATTTGTACTAAGCTCCCCGAATGTTTTGTGGAAAAACACCGAAAGGGGAACGATGTACCATCTATACGTAAACACTCCACAAAGGAATCTGACTGTTTGTTTGTACGATATGAAGCAAGCCACCTTGGCTATTAGACTTGACTAATGCGTTTTTGTTTGTGATATCTTTGGGATGGGAAGTGATGTCAGGGGAAGTGCTCTTTCTAGTCGGTAGTAAGGATAAGGTTTAGGATCAATGGCTATATGAATACAACGCTGCAACGTGAGAAATCGTCTTTGTTGGCTGAATGATGTCTTGAGCTTTTTTTTTATTGGTCACGGTCTGGCGTTACCGCTATCTTACTAAAGTGAATAAGTGCCCTGAGGTTGTCAAAAATTAAGGATTTTTGGGATTATTCCCATTCGACATCGCCCACTGGAGAACAACGAGATTTTTTTATAAAAATTGTCATTAGTCTAATAATTTGTTCTGTTAAGACCATTTATATAGTAAAACTATAACCGCTAGTAACTAACGAAAGAAGTGTTCATGTCAAGACAGGTGTAAGTGAAGACTTATTGATATATTTAGAACAAAAACAACAGGCATATCAAAATACACAGAACACAAGCAGGACAAAAACATATCCATAACTCCTTCACGTACAATGTTACTAATGCCATATAAATAGCATCACTTATTAACACGTTCCTTCAAACCGCTATAGAATTCGAAATATTCGCATCAACAAATCATATACCTTTAGAAGCCATAAAAGCATTCTTAAAACAAGAGGGAAAAGAATCAGGACAGCTCTCTAAAAGTGGAGTGGGTGTTGAGGCATAAGATGAAGCGATGGAAATCTCAACGAAAGTGTTCGATTAAATATCACTACAGAAGGTTCCACTTTTTAGTTTAAAATAGTGGAAAATATTTTACGACACTGGTAGGTATTATAGGAGAAATTATGAGAAGTTTATAAAATGGATTCAAAAGCTTTCATTCGTCTCATGTCCGTTTTTGAATTCCATTTAAAGCTTTTACGAAGGGCCTGTGCAATTATGCGTTTTTAATGTTTGAGTTTTTGTGTTTAGACTGATGATCTTGTCGTTTTCTATGAGATTTTTGGTAACTTTTCTTTCATAATTAATGTCTTTATTGATATAAAATATCTTGGATTCTTTATCCCAGTATTGTTTTGTAATTGAGGTCGTTTACCTTTCTTTTTCTGTCAGTACCCCTAAAAGAGACAGTTACTAAATTGCCACTTAGATTTCAGCCGCTCAGAAGTCACATTACTTAACAGGTTTTCATTCCAATATTATTATCCTAGAGGCGTTCCAGTATTAAAAAATAAAGTTCGTTATCATCGATATAATCCTCGAGTAACGCTTTTCTATGAAATAAACATAACTAAAGCGTAACTTTGACTGAACGAGCTTTCATAATACGGGCTTGAATCAGAATTCGCAACATCATCTGCCTCGCACCACGTAGTAAAAAGAAGCGTTTGAAATACGCCACTGAATCACAGAGAGGAGCGAGGTATGCGTTAATAAGCCCCGAGGCAGCGCCGAGGATTCCGCAGTTACTGCATTAACTGAGTAAGCTAGCGTTACTTTGTGAGAATAGCACTAGTGATAAAGTTTTTAGTAGGTCTTCTACTACGACAAAGGCTGTATACTGAAATATTGAAGAAAATAATAATGATCTTTCTCAAAATCAAAGCAGTTTGAAAAAATACTTACACGGAAAAATTTACTTACTTGTTGCTTTTGTTGCTTGTTCAAAATCCCCTATTAAGAAAATATGGGTCAGATTCGATCAAAAACAGTTATTTCAAAACTTTGCTTGAGATAAAATGTGAAAATATTAAGGTTTTAGATAGACTATCTAACCGTCGATGGTAGGCTAAGTATTAATGTGTAATTTAATTTATTAAAAAACAAATTTAACCTTTGTTATCTCAAGAAATAATGTAGGTACCATAGGACAACCTACACATACGAGACCAAACATAAAGCTTCCATGCTTACATTCAAGAAATTTCACGTAATAACATTAGGAACGAAACTTAAATCACTTGGTTAAAATCACAACACTATTATACAAACCATACTACTTAGGTTCATGTAAGGGAACACCACAGTACGAAATTCCTTGGGAAGTAAGACTTTAGAACTTCACAGAAGTTTGAAATGTTTTGGAAACAAGTAACTTGGAAATTACCAAGAAATTATATTAAAATATATTATGTAGAAATACTAGAGTACTTAGCGATGTTATTTACTTTGGAATATCAAAGCGTTGGTTTTGAGTTTCTTGACATAGTCGTTTTTCATTCACGTAGTAACAATCTTTTTGCACATTTAAACAAAAATAATTTGTCTTTTTCTGATAACTACACAACTTCGCCTCGAGCCAGCCAGAAATTTATTTTTTCATCTCCAGTTGGTTAATACATTATGTATTGCGAGTGGTATCACTCATACAATTTTTGCCACTCGTTGCTTATTTTTTTTGTTTTTCACACTGAGATAGTCAAAATGCAGTCAATAAGTTTAGCGAAAATATCCATCATTTTACACATGTAAAACATCCCAATTTACCAGCTAATATGAAGTTGAAAGTCTTTGGAAGCAACTTTTTCATTTTTTCATTTTCAACTCAATTCCAAATAGCTTTAAAAAATAAAGTAAACACACTCTATCATACCCACGCGTATTTTTATTCAATTTACCCTCATCAAGCTTACATTAATAAGCCTATTTAGGTTGCGTAAATTCAGGAACATTTCTAGCGTGAATTTGGCATCGTATAAATTTGTACTACTGCCACCGCTAGGCCATTTGATAGGATTAGGCATGTCGTCGGGATGAGCCTAGATTTGTTCGGGTCCCTTTGTTAGAGGATCTTAGTCGATAAATTTGTAGTTTCAAGCTTTGGGTATGCTTTCTACTGGAACATTGTAATGTTGAAATTTGAACTAGAATCGAAATTTTGGTGTAGTCTCAGTTGTCCGGTTACATTTAATTGAACCGGACTACTGAGTCGCTCGACGTATCAGTAGTCCAGTTGCTTGATTGTTATTTCGGTGTTGATGATAGATTGCCGGCTTTACTTAACCGGATTGTACTTAACGAAATATTTTCTTTTGATCAAGTGACGGCCGATGCTGGATGCGGCAAGCTGAAGACAGGGCGTTATGGCGCATACTAGGGGAGGCCTAATATAGGTTGATGATGACCAACAATGCTTGTTATTCATAACAGCAAATGTCAAATGTGAATTTTGATCATCTATAAAAAAGGTAAAATTATTCAATACAGTACCTTTCTATCACATCACACTTATGCAAAGTTTGGATGTTTGGATGGATGTTTGTTACTTCTTCACGACAAAACTACTGATCGGATCGGGCTGAAATTTTGCCTACAGGTAGCTTGTTCTAGGCCTAGAATAAAACATAGGCTTCTTTTTATCCCATAAATCAGTTTTCATGGGATAGAAATTACCATTACACGTTTCTAAAGAAACAACGCGTGCAAGCTGCGGGCAGAAACTAGCATAGAAAGAACAGTGATTTAATCGATTTTATAGAATTCTCTAATGATGCTCTGATAGCTCGGAATTTTGATGGAATTTTATAGAACTAAATGAAGTTGATTTTTCTGAGTTTAGACATAATTATTTAATATTATTGCCAAAAATATGAAAATGCGTCAGTCATGTTACAAAAATAGGCAAAGGTATTTGGTTCCATAAATAACAAGCCTATACAGAAGATAAAAACACTTTTTTGTTGACGTTGGATGAACGCCAAGTGATAAGAACGGACAGCTAAGGATATTCAGGTCGTTTGACAATTGTTATGGCAAATCTGATATCATCTGATGTATCTGAAAACTATACGTCTTATGAGAGCTATTATTAAAAATACTTGAGTGGGTTTAATAAATTAGTAGTCGTTCTATCTCACGAAGTCCGTTTAGCCCTGGTTGTAGTAATGACTTTGCGCTTAGTTGTCATGCTGATATACAATGAGCACTAGTGACCCGGACCGCGTCTCGGGCGAGACTGATTGCTTCTGAGCTTACGCACACTAAAACAATGTGTACATGCATTCACTATAACAAACATAGCCCAACGGACTTCGTAAGATAGAACAACTATACGTGCCTACTATGCTCGCGCGGTCTTCCCACTTGTTCCCACTTGTCGGGAGTCGGGCCTCACAGAAAATCGGACATAACATTTTATATGAAAATGGTGTCGGATTAATTGGAACAGCTTCATAAAAAATGTTCTGCCACTAGAGCAGCTGATTTTCTGTCGGGCACGACACCCGGCAAGTGGGAACTAGGGCTAACAGTCCAACAAGCAGGGGTCGCCACGAGGGGCTACGTTGTGGATGTGTTCGTCGTGAGCCATGAAAGTGTTATGAAAATTGAAGACTATAATTTAAAGAGTGAGTTTCAATAAGTCAAAAATAAGGAGGTTTCGATCAAATCAAAACTTTCCACGATAACAAAAAAATCTGTATTTGTACTTATCGAATGTTATTGAAAGTCAGCTAGATTGAAAATGGATGACTAAGAGTCTCCAAAAAGACTTAGCCTAGCTAGGCTTTTGTTAGGGCATTTACTAGCTAGCAAATGCCCTAACAAAAGGGCTCAGATTCCAAAAAGCTCTTGAAAATACAATGAAAAGCTATTATTGAAAATATCCACTATCTTATCCATTACCTCTGGCCAAAAACCCTGCCTTTTCACCTCGAAATTTCGTTCATAAATTTTATTTCTCCGATTTAGAACCACGTCGTTTATCATGAATGCAGAGAAGGTCTTTGGCTAAGTAATAACGTTACGTCACAGGTTCACATATAAATTCTCGTAATAGAATGTAAATCTCAGCTTCGATCCGATATTCAATGTTAAGTTACGACATTGAGACTGAGCATCGGAAATTTAGCTAATTGTATCAGAAATGTAAAATACTTGAAAATACTTAATATTTGAAAAATATTTAGAATTTTAAACTTGGAAGACTTCAATCCTCCAGCGTCAAAAAAGAGAAAGTAACATAAATAACTTGGTTTAAAATTAAGATGCTCTACATTATATTTACCTTTCATACTTAATTTACGACCAAGAAGTTATTGACCACCGATGTGGCACGGTGGGCGAAAGTCGGCCTGCGACGAAGGAGGTTGCGGGTTCGATTCCCGCCTTGGGACAAACGTTTTGTAACAGTACAGATCATAATCTGCCTGTTGTTGCAAATATAAAGATAATTACTAGTCCTTATTAATCTATGGTAATAAAATAATCAGATTTATGGCATTTTTTACAACTATTAAAATTCAACGCTGAAAGCTTTTGCGATCTGTGATTTGAGAGGGCTGGTAATAAATAACTTTTCAAGAGGTTTGCTATCGTAAGAACACTTGATTTTAAAACGATAATTTTAACATTCCCATGAAACGTGGGGCGTCATAAATAAGACCTTTCAAGAAGCAAAAAAATTAAACACTTCAAATCGATAAGCAAAATGCCCAAAATAATTGGGATAATTTGAACCTTATGTGCGCATGCACTGGTCATGGGGAGTCTCCTATGAAAATATTACGACAGTCGAATTTTGGGAGCCCGCGCGGGAAGCTGGTCTATTTCTGGATAAAAGCTGAAACGATCCCTTTGTAAAACCGTATAAATTCAAGTAATTGATTAAAATCAGTGTTGATTAATGTAGATAGAATAAGTGTTAATTAGAACGAATTTTGATTATTACCTAAATATAAAGTCAGTGTTGTGATTCATGGCACTTGGTCATGTAATCAATTTAGTGTAGAGTAGAGTTAGTGTTTCAGGTATCAGAGCACTGAGGGGCTGGTTCCAGATAAAGCTAAGTTGCATGTTTTTTTTATTGCTAAAAATACGTCTGATATTTGTCAAACCCTAAGTATTTTTCAGATTACTATTTCCTTAGCCAAATGTTAAATAATTCGCATAAAAGTAAATAATAACGTTGACTTAAATCATATGTATTTTTATTCTTTATTGATTTTATTTATGTGTTTTTAGGGAAGGAGCTGTGTTTATTTTTTATTGAATTTCATTGTGTTTTCCCTTAGGAATTCCAGAATTATTATATTTTTGAACTATGAGACTGATTAATTTAATATTGATAATATTGTTCTAATTAATTAATATCTAAAGTTGATTAAAACTCGCATAGTAGTATATTCTGTTTTCAGGTATGACTATGATTTACATTGCAATTTTAACTGTATTTACAGTTTTCTCCGGTAGAGAGAAATTTTATATTTTGATCAATCTAACTATAGCTTGGTGCGAATGTCACCTTAGGCAATAATCTCCGAATGTGGGAAAGCCTTTTATAAGCTATGAGAAGTAATCTCAGTTGGATAAATCATTATATTATTGAGAATAATATCTAAAAGTAAACCTGAAATTTGGAAATACTTTATATTCAGAAGCTGTCGACTTCTTGGACATAAGCTCCCATACGAGGAGGTCATTTTTATTATGTTATGAGAAGTAATCTCAGTTTGATAAATCATTATATTATATTGAGAATAATATCTAAAAGTAAACCTGAAATTTGGAAATACTTTATATTCAGAAGCTGTCGACTTCTTGGACATAAGCTCCCATACGAGGAGGTCATTTTTATTATGTTATGAGAAGTAATCTCAGTTTGATAAATCATTATATTATAAATATTGAGAATAATATCTAAAAGTAAACCTGAAATTTGAAAATATTTTATATTCAGAAGCTGTAGACTTCTTGGACATCAACTCCCATACGAGGAGGTCCTTATTATCATGTAGACTTATAACAGTCTGTACTTTTATCCGTAAAGCGCGAAATAGGGGTCATTCGGTACTAACTAAAGATAACTAGCTTGGTAGAGTCTGACTCCGCATAAAATTTGGATCAGTCTGTACTTCACTAGTTAGTAGGGGTAGATACTGTAGAGAATTAGTGGACCACGGACTATTTTTTAACGTGAAAGTTGATACGGACTATTTTTTAGTAAGAAAGTTGATGGAGTGAATGGGTTGAATTAAATATCACAAAGTAGTTTTCCCCCTGAATGTGATTAATATTATTATATATACATAATTAAAACGATTATCTATCAAAATTAGTTACATTAATTAAATGACAGACATTGAGGCTGGCTTTAGGTTGATAAAAGATTATGTCCTCTTATTCCCCCGACAGACCTGACATACTGAACTATGACTGTTTTGTGATAAGTCCAATTATTATTATTATAATGTAGATGGTATGTTAGCCAGCATACATCTTCTACGGAGGGAGCTATCCAGTAAGGAGACGAATGCTACTATACAGGGCGGTGGATGGGGCCCGTATCTATGCCGTAATAAAATCAGTACGATAGAATGAAGAATGATTATTATATCAATACCTATAAAACTATCTATTTGAACTTCTTATAGTTGTTCCATACTTATAATATAATTTAAGTAATAAATATTTCGAGACATTGAACTTTAGATATATTATTATATTAATACGAGGAATGGATGGGATTAAATTAACTTTAGATTTAGTTCGTTTGTCTTTAGCACCTAAAAGAACCTAGGTACTACCACAACACAACGTAGGAGTCCTACCACTAACTAGACGATCATTGGCCACACTTATCATCATAAATTCTACTTTCGGTTACTTTAGAAACATATATATATCAAATAAATACGAAATAGAGCATATAGGTAAAATAATTAGAAGTAAATAGGAAGGCGACAAAAAAAAAATAGCCGGTTTTTACAATTTGGTGCCGTGACCAGGATATTTAGATTTAGAATAGGAATTAATTCAGCTAAACATTTACAAAAGTTGTGTAAGAATAGGTATCATTTTTAAATAGGTTATTTTGTTTGTAAGACTTGTTAAAGAATTATATTTATGCTAAAAGACCGGGGGTCGCATAGAATTGTTTAGTTTTGTGGAGTATTAATAAAATCTGTGAAATTCTATTACCTTTAGTTAGGTTATAGTAGATCCTTTTATAAAGTGCTGGTTTAGATCCGTACAATTAATACAGCATAACCACAGTAGAGATATTTAATTGAAATCACACTACGTCGCTCCGCCCTCAAGATTTTTCAATAAAGTAGGCTAATCAATCATTTAATTACAACTTAAAATCTAGGTTTACTGATTAGGAGAAGGGGGGTCGTATAGAATCATATCTTTTTTAGGTAGATGAGAAATAATTTATTCAACTAAGTAATCCAAAGTGCGAATTTTTCGCACAATTTGCTGCTTGTGAAATGGAAGGTGCATATAAAGACAAACAGAATAATATAGGGATATCTACAGACTTAACTTCTAATTATCTTCATCTTTATAAATATTAGCAGAGATTGATATTTTAAAAATAGAAAAACTCAAGAAAGCCTTTTGTTTAGAGCAGTTTTGTCAGAATAAATTCAAGTTCTAGGTTTCCACCACCTTACCATTATCATTACAAAGTAACATTAGGCGTTGTGTATCACAGGTACATACCTGATATCTAATGCATAGTCGTAGCCTTACTTTGAGGTCGGTTTTAAAATATCATTATGACTTTATCTGTAGTCCAGCTTATTTGCGATGTGCCACAATGGGTACAATATGCAAGAAACTTAGGTAGATAGATGGGTAGGTACTATTATTAAAGCACGTTGAGTCATAATTTGAAAACATTAAGTACGCAGACTCCGGGGTCGATTACAAATATTAAAACAGTTTCATCGTTAAGAAAAGGCTTAGGTTTTGTATAAATTTTATTTCACAATTAAACAGGATTATAGCGTAAGTAGTGTAGGTAAATTATTATTTGAGTTTCTTAAATAGAATAAAAAGAGACATCGAACAGTTTGAGTTGCAATGTAAAACAAAGTCAATTGATGCTGTGTTCACATAGTATTAATCCTAACGTCTAAAAATAGTAAGTTACAGAGATTGTTATGTAAATTTGATAAATTTAATGGAGCGCTGGAGCAGGTGGATAAAGTATTTACTAGTATTACCTTCAAGATACTTTTAGCAAATTCGTAAATGGTTCCAAGTGACTACGGGGTTGTAATTGGCGGCCTTTCCAAAAACGTTTATCAATGAATCATAATAAATTACCTTAAATATAATCATAATTTTCTCTTAATATCAAACTTCAATTTAGTGAAAAATTTCATAAAAGCGTTAAAACTAATCGATTTAACCTAATAAAATGTGAGTATTAATATGAAGTTCGACTAATTACACTGTTTAGTTATATTGATTTGGAAAGATATACGATTTAATTTTGCATAAGAATCAGGTATGAAAAAGTGAAAACCAAAGAAAATATCCACGCGCGTGTAAGAAATTCAAATAAGGTTGCTATGGGGAGAAAAATTAGAAAACTTTCATATAATTGTTTTGAAATGATTTGGATTATAAATTGCTTAAGCTCTGTGTCACAGATTAGAATGGTGTGCTAATTCAATTGGGAGAATGAGTGAATCGATAGAAGGATTTGATTGGAAACACTGAGTGACTATTAGACATAGCTTTAGCTTGTGTGAAAGAAGTGAGTGAACAACTTCTATGAATGATTAGTAGTTATACTTTTAGAATCAGGCTGGAGGGCCCACGTGAGTTATCACATTTCAGAATCTGGGACAATCTGATGAAGTTTGAATCATACATGCACCACAAATAAATTTTATGAAGGAATAATTTTGGTGTTAGGTTAAGAGATCATATCAGAAATTTTAATGAATCTGAAATCTAAATTGCAGCTGAGGCTGACTTCATAAAATTTCACACTATACAAGTTAGGTTCGAACTGAGCACACTATACACCTATTCCAGATTTGCATTGGGTTGGTTTCGGGTGAATCAAAATTGAGTTATCAGTCGAATTAAGATACAGGTAACGGACAGTTGTGCAGGAGTTAACGAGCATTTCGTGCGTAAACATAATGTAAGTTCACAAAGAAATCGTTCGCTAACTATTCACTAGGAATTATCTCGACTCACAACCGGGGTACCGAAGTCAACTGTACTTACTCTGTCAAGGAGCTTGGTAAAACAATATTGATTTAGTTGTCATTTTGTTATCTTCATTTTTATGTATAAGATTCTTCTCGTAACGTACTAATAATAAAATAACCAACCATTTTCAATCTGGTTCTACACACATACACACACCCTCACACACACACACACACACACACACTCGCTACATTAAAATATGTATGATTTCAAGTTCCAACAGATTAAGACCTAATAAAAGCGATGTTATATTTGCAAATTTCAAGTTATTGGGAAATCTTTATTTCAGTTTCTAAAAGAGTCACTTACATAAAGATTTGGGGTCGATTGTAACAGTACAGATCATAATCTGCCTGTTGTTGCAAATATAAAGATAATTACTAGTCCTTATTAATCTATGGTAATAAAATAATCAGATTTATGGCATTTTTTACAACTATTAAAATTCAACGCTGAAAGCTTTTGCGATCTGTGATTTGAGAGGGCTGGTAATAAATAACTTTTCAAGAGGTTTGCTATCGTAAGAACACTTGATTTTAAAACGATAATTTTAACATTCCCATGAAACGTGGGGCGTCATAAATAAGACCTTTCAAGAAGCAAAAAAATTAAACACTTCAAATCGATAAGCAAAATGCCCAAAATAATTGGGATAATTTGAACCTTATGTGCGCATGCACTGGTCATGGGGAGTCTCCTATGAAAATATTACGACAGTCGAATTTTGGGAGCCCGCGCGGGAAGCTGGTCTATTTCTGGATAAAAGCTGAAACGATCCCTTTGTAAAACCGTATAAATTCAAGTAATTGATTAAAATCAGTGTTGATTAATGTAGATAGAATAAGTGTTAATTAGAACGAATTTTGATTATTACCTAAATATAAAGTCAGTGTTGTGATTCATGGCACTTGGTCATGTAATCAATTTAGTGTAGAGTAGAGTTAGTGTTTCAGGTATCAGAGCACTGAGGGGCTGGTTCCAGATAAAGCTAAGTTGCATGTTTTTTTTATTGCTAAAAATACGTCTGATATTTGTCAAACCCTAAGTATTTTTCAGATTACTATTTCCTTAGCCAAATGTTAAATAATTCGCATAAAAGTAAATAATAACGTTGACTTAAATCATATGTATTTTTATTCTTTATTGATTTTATTTATGTGTTTTTAGGGAAGGAGCTGTGTTTATTTTTTATTGAATTTCATTGTGTTTTCCCTTAGGAATTCCAGAATTATTATATTTTTGAACTATGAGACTGATTAATTTAATATTGATAATATTGTTCTAATTAATTAATATCTAAAGTTGATTAAAACTCGCATAGTAGTATATTCTGTTTTCAGGTATGACTATGATTTACATTGCAATTTTAACTGTATTTACAGTTTTCTCCGGTAGAGAGAAATTTTATATTTTGATCAATCTAACTATAGCTTGGTGCGAATGTCACCTTAGGCAATAATCTCCGAATGTGGGAAAGCCTTTTATAAGCTATGAGAAGTAATCTCAGTTGGATAAATCATTATATTATTGAGAATAATATCTAAAAGTAAACCTGAAATTTGGAAATACTTTATATTCAGAAGCTGTCGACTTCTTGGACATAAGCTCCCATACGAGGAGGTCATTTTTATTATGTTATGAGAAGTAATCTCAGTTTGATAAATCATTATATTATATTGAGAATAATATCTAAAAGTAAACCTGAAATTTGGAAATACTTTATATTCAGAAGCTGTCGACTTCTTGGACATAAGCTCCCATACGAGGAGGTCATTTTTATTATGTTATGAGAAGTAATCTCAGTTTGATAAATCATTATATTATAAATATTGAGAATAATATCTAAAAGTAAACCTGAAATTTGAAAATATTTTATATTCAGAAGCTGTAGACTTCTTGGACATCAACTCCCATACGAGGAGGTCCTTATTATCATGTAGACTTATAACAGTCTGTACTTTTATCCGTAAAGCGCGAAATAGGGGTCATTCGGTACTAACTAAAGATAACTAGCTTGGTAGAGTCTGACTCCGCATAAAATTTGGATCAGTCTGTACTTCACTAGTTAGTAGGGGTAGATACTGTAGAGAATTAGTGGACCACGGACTATTTTTTAACGTGAAAGTTGATACGGACTATTTTTTAGTAAGAAAGTTGATGGAGTGAATGGGTTGAATTAAATATCACAAAGTAGTTTTCCCCCTGAATGTGATTAATATTATTATATATACATAATTAAAACGATTATCTATCAAAATTAGTTACATTAATTAAATGACAGACATTGAGGCTGGCTTTAGGTTGATAAAAGATTATGTCCTCTTATTCCCCCGACAGACCTGACATACTGAACTATGACTGTTTTGTGATAAGTCCAATTATTATTATTATAATGTAGATGGTATGTTAGCCAGCATACATCTTCTACGGAGGGAGCTATCCAGTAAGGAGACGAATGCTACTATACAGGGCGGTGGATGGGGCCCGTATCTATGCCGTAATAAAATCAGTACGATAGAATGAAGAATGATTATTATATCAATACCTATAAAACTATCTATTTGAACTTCTTATAGTTGTTCCATACTTATAATATAATTTAAGTAATAAATATTTCGAGACATTGAACTTTAGATATATTATTATATTAATACGAGGAATGGATGGGATTAAATTAACTTTAGATTTAGTTCGTTTGTCTTTAGCACCTAAAAGAACCTAGGTACTACCACAACACAACGTAGGAGTCCTACCACTAACTAGACGATCATTGGCCACACTTATCATCATAAATTCTACTTTCGGTTACTTTAGAAACATATATATATCAAATAAATACGAAATAGAGCATATAGGTAAAATAATTAGAAGTAAATAGGTAGGCGACAAAAAAAAAATAGCCGGTTTTTACAGTTTGTACGATCTGCAAATATTTGTTTCGGGTGTTCTGGGTATTTTCTATGTATAATAAAATATCTATCCATGTAATGTTTTGTATTATGTATACATTGAGTTATCTAGTACCCTTAACACAAGATCGGCTTAGCTTGGGGCTAGATAATGCTGTGTGAATTATCCAGCATTATTTATTTATTTTAATTGTCTTTTCTTGAAGATTAAATAGAACGAGGATACATAAGAATTTAATGAATAAGAAACTATGAGAATCTCCTTGTAAAGGTCCTTGGTTTCTTTACTCCCCTTGTATATTTTATCCGATACGAGCTTACGGTAGCTTGCTTACCATTAGTTATTACATTTACTCGGTACATTTACATAGGATAAATCATTTTTCCTATCCGCTATTTAATACGATATCAAATTTTACTGCTACGGAAATAGAATCGAAATTTGGGTGAGTGTAATAAGATAGGCTTGTATTGACTTCGTTTTTATGTTATTCTTCTCATTATGGCCAGAAATGTCGTAAAGGGACTCAAAGGGAGTTTGTATCCGGGATGTCCTTTGAACCGGTTCTAGCCGGTTTCATCGAGTTACTAGCCAATATTTAATTCATCTCTGTTGTTAGCAACTTGATGGGCAAAGAGGAGGTCTTTTATACGTCACTTTACTTTTAAACTTCTAAATTAGCGGTTTACGCGTAGTAATAAGGTCTTACTTCGTCTGAAAATTTCTTTCACATTAAGTATTTAGCATTATTTATTACTCTGTCTTATTATGTACTAGTTTCTGCCCGCGGCTTCGCACTCGTTGTTTCTATGAAAACGTTTTAAGGTTACTTTAATCCCATGGGAACTGTTTTCTGGGATAACAAGACCCGTCAAGTGCGAGTGTAACTCGCGCGCCGAGGGTTTCGAACGTTTGTCAACAAGTAGGTATGTACCTACTAAAGGTACTGGTTAGAGACTCCGAAATTTAATGAAGACCTAAAACTAGTAGGTACCAACCTACATTTCAGATGGATCTCTCTGCATGCTTCGGTGATAGGGTGTAGCAGTAAATTTTTCGACTTTTTTCAAAATATCTCGAAAAGTATTGAACCTACAGAAATTTCAAAAACTGTTTTGAATAGTACAAACTGATACCTTTCATATGCTACCCCACTTAGAGGGGTAGCCCCCCCTTTTGAAAACTATCCCCCCCTTTTTGACCATTTTTCAAAAATTGCTCGGTTTACAGACTTCTCTATATTTTTCCTGTAAAATATAGACCTATATCTACAAACGCTTCATACATTTTGAATGGATCGCTCTGCAAACTTCGGAGATAGGGGGGGGGGAAAGGGTTAAATTTCGACTATTTTCAAAATATTTCAAAAAGTATGAAACCCACAGAAATTTTAAAAACTGTTTTGAAATGTACAAACTGATACCTTTCATATGATACCCCACTCAGTGGGGTAGCCTCCCCTTTTGAAAATTATCCCCCCTCTTTTTGACCATTTTTCAAAAAGGGTTCATGTGACAGACTTCTCTATATTTTTCCTGTAAAATATAGATTTATATCTACAAACGCTTCATACATTTTGAATCGATCGCTCTGCAAACTTCGGAGATAGGGGGGGGGGAACGGGTTAAATTTCGACTATTTTCAAAATATTTCAAAAAGTATGAAACTTACTGACATTTTAAAAACTGTTTTGAAATGTACAAACCGATACCTTTCATATGATACCCCACTCAGTGGGGTAGCCCCCCCTTTTGAAAATTATCCCCCCTCTTTTTGACCATTTTTCAAAAAGGGTTCATGTGACAGACTTCTCTATATTTTTCCTGTAAAATATAGATCTATGTCTACAAACGCTTCATACATTTTGAATCGATCGCTCTGCAAACTTCGGAGATAGGGGGGGGGGGAAGGGTAAAATTTCGACTATTTTCAAAATATTTCAAAAAGTATGAAACTTACAGAAATTTCAAAAACTGTTTTGAAATGTACAAACTGATACCTTTCATATGATACCCCACTCAGTGGGGTAGCCTAACCTTTTGAAAATTATCCCCCCTCTTTTTGGCCATTTTTCAAAAAGGGTTCATGTGACAGACTTCTCTATATTTTTCCTGTAAAATATAGATCTATATCTACAAACGCTTCATACATTTTGAATCGATCGCTCTGCAAACTTCGGAGATAGGGGGGGGGGAGCGGGTAAAATTTCGACTTTTTTCAAAATATTTCAAAAAGTATGAAACTTACAGAAATTTCAAAAACTGTTTTGAAATGTACAAACCGATACCTTTCATATGATACCCCACTCAGTGGGGTAGCCCCACCTTTTGAAAATTATCCCCCCTCTTTTTGACAATTTTTCAAAAAGGGTTCATGTGACAGACTTCTCTATATTTTTCCTGTAAAATATAGAGCTATGTCTACAAACGCTCGATACATTTTGAATGAATCGCTCTGCAAACTTCGGAGATAGGGGGGGGGGAATGGGTATTTTTTCGACTATTTTCAAAATATTTCAAAAAGTATGAAACCTACAGAAATTTCAAAAACTATTTTGAAATGTACAAACTTATACCTTTCATTTGATACCCCATTTGACTCTGCAGGTCTCTTTTAAAATTTTGACATCTCAATTTGTATGGAAAATGTTCATTTTCATTTTTCATTTATTTTAATTTTTTTTTCTTAGAATCTGTACAGGCGCACGAAATGTATTATTATTTTAAATTTCAAGTTGATAGCTGCTGTAGTTGCTGAGTTATTAAGGAGGGAAAAAAGGACAGACAAAGCGAGACCATAAGGGTTTCGAAACCGATCTTCGAAACCCTAAAAAGTAGCCTATGTTTGAATCCAGACTTAGAGCTACATCTATGTAAAATTTTAGCCCAATCTGTTCAGTGATTATGGCATAAAGAGGCAACAAACATCAATCCATACATCTAAACATATATATGTACTTTCTCAGTTATAATATTAGTGTGATGTAAAGTGTGATTCCATCAATATTTGTCGCTCATCATTTCAGAATTGAAAATATTTTGTTTCAAACACATTGTCATTGCGAACAAAAACCACAAAATATTTCAAAACCCCAGTTCACTGAAACCCTTACAGAGATAAACCGAGCGTTTCTGAAAAACTCATTGTGGTCCTCGCACAAATATTTGAATGAATTTCTACCGAGACAAAAGAATTCAATTTATCGAAAAATTGTGTTTCCACGGTGCTTCTAAAATAATGGACTGGTCGTAGGTGTTTATGAAATTGATTTTCATGCGACCAAAGGGTCGGTCTTTGTTCCGTTTAAATTGGCTGAGGATGAATTATGCTCAGGAAAATGTACTTTTGAATTGGTATGTTCGGTTTAGTTCAGCCAATCGCTAAATTTTCCACTTTTGGACATTATATGGCTATTTAGTCTTTTTTTTTTTAGCCTCTGATCGCAGCGACGCATGACCCGACAGCTGATGAGTATCTGGCGCAGCGCATCAGCATTGCCATACAGCGGGGCAATGCAGCCTGCGTCATGGAGACGCTTCCGACTGGTATTGATAGGGATTAGTTGAGCCAAATATGATAAACAAAAGTTAGATGCACCAAAACGGCTTCGACCAACAGTTGAGTAGGATTTATTTCAGTGATCCGCAAAACTACATTCTCCATTTGGATCGATTTCTAGACAAGACCATTATCTTATTGACTGAAAGGAACTCGACCCTGAACAAAGAAGTCCAAAGAAATGTTACTTTGCTACGTGTGCTGAACGTTCTTCAAATCGCAACAGCCGACAAAGGTATTCTAATAAAACGGCGTCGAGAAGATCTCGTAACTGATACTCTAATAATGAATACCCAAATGTCGCTTCTACACGGCGAAATTACTGTAGGAACTTTTTTGGAAATACTAAGATGATTTTATAAAATTTTGCCTGTATAAAAATATTTTTTTTATTCTGTACTTAAGTGTACTAATTGCATATAAGGTCACGGTAGGAGCATAAGGACATATTAGTCCTCGTGCTCCTATCAGTAGGAGAACCGAGTAGGAGCAAGTGGAAACGGTCAACCTAAAGACGTAGAATCACACATACTACGTAAGGTGCGAGATACGGCATAGGTACTCAACAACAGTTTGCACAATCAATCAATGTAAGCTGATCCACAACCTGAGCGTGCGGGACAGATATTGTCAATTAGCTAAACGCTGGATACTCTGTGAACTGTTAGCTATAACTGCGGTAGGATATCTGTCTAGTCGTGTTAGAATAGCTGGTGTAATGTACCTATGCTTGCTTTAAGAACCCAAGATATTCTATAACATCAAAGGATTGAATGAAAACTTGACAAATAATTCGATAAAAACTAGGTAACAGTAAGGTAATCACCAAAAACATAAACGCATCCTTCAACAACGCGTAGGTAATTGCCCAAGTTTGGCAAAAAACGTTCAAATTCGGGTTCAGAAACAAACGACAGACGAATGAAATCATGAATGATACATTTCAAAGCCAAAAATTGTCACGAACATGAGCCGGTGAAAAACTATTCGATATACTATTTTCCGCCAATTTTTGATTTTGTAATTTCTTTGTTTACAAAATATATCTAAAATTCTATATCCGAGTAGTTACAAAGATTGCTTTTCATAAAGTTGGTTCACTGACGCACGCGTTTTAGGTCGAAACGCACCAGAGTTTTATTAATATATCAAAATAAAGGGACTTTGTCGCTTAGCGACCACATCGCCCTGCACCAGAGTTGAAAACATCGAAAGAAATAGGTAAATCTCTTTCTTCTTATAAATTTGTTCGAATGTGCGCGGCCAATGTGCACAGGTTCCATACGATTTAAACTTACAGAAAATTCTGAAATTCTGTTTCCCTGGCTCCTTCGGCGCGTTTGGCTCGGCAAGGCGAGCATTCAGTTCAATCCGTTATGCTAAGCTTTTCTTTTTCTTACCTATTTGATTCTACATCTTTTTATAATACTATTCCTATCAGAGGCACTTCGGTGACTGAGCCACAGAAGTGAGTATTCCATCAAACAGATGGGCAAAAACCTCTATTACTCTCAGCAAGCTGTGTTCAGAACGAGCAGGTTTTACACTAATTCTAGATATGTATACATAAATTAACTCGTTTTTTATTCCGTGCAAAAACCAGTTTTGTGTACCTATCTATAAAAAGGCGTCCAAATCAATAGGCTCCTAAAAAATTCTAATTAGTCCGTCAGTTAGATTATCAGAAGATATTGGAAACGTATTTTTTCTTTCGTCGATTATACAAAAATTATGAAGATAATTTCCAGTTAAAGTTCCACATGACGTCACACCTTGCGACGTCACACTTTTAAGCAAGGTGTGACGTCACTAGAAAAGCCGAAACTTTGACACGCTTTATTTTTGATATTTTTCGTTTGATTGACAAAGGAAAAAAATATGTGTCCAATATCTTCTGATAATCTAACTGACGGATCAGATTGAATAATATTTTTTTTACCTATTCTTCCAATACCTACCACCCACTGCCAAAAAGTTACATCTATCAAAAAAGGTCAATTCAGGATACGGATACCTCCTAATAAATTTAGAACAGTAGAAAGTAGAACCAAACCTAAGCTCATTTCGTGCCCAGACTGTATCGTCACCGAAACAATTAATCACATACTCTATTAGCACAGCTAATCTGAAATTGAAAGACAGATGGACGCAAACGAGGACAGATTACGCATAAGGAATAGGAATTTGGAGATATTCCATTTTTGGCAAGGCACCCAAACGGAGCTTGGGCCACGTTTACTCAGAAAGCGGGTTAAGCTCAACGTTTTGTTTATCTGAAAATATTCCGTCGAGGAAGCAAAGTAATCGAAGTAAAGAGGTAAATAGTAAATAAGTAAAGAGGAGGCAAAGTAATCGAATTATAGCAAGTATATCTGTCCTTTTTCGGCGCTGACACTTTAGTAACTACAAAAATACTTCATTGCGCTGACATGACAAGTTTGAGAGAGATCTAACGACTTAATTGAAAGAATTCTCTTTTAATTTAAATTTAAATAATTGTTATGACATAATGTACTCGTACATTGTACAAAACATGACAAATGACGCATTGAATTCATGGACATGGCGCCCGTAGTATAATTAGCAAAAGGATATCAATAAATAAATGTCGTAGGTACGTAAATTGAACAAAGAAGCAAATTCACATCTACTGACAAGGTTGACAATACAAAATTAACGCTACAGACGAAACATTTGCATTTGTATTTACTTAATATAAGATTATTATATATATAATAAGAAGGAGAACACCAGAGGATAATAAACATCCAGCTCAATCCAGTTTTGAAGAGATTTAGCCGTAGTTTTATGAATTATAATAAATTTCTACCGGCACCTGCATCAACCTGTTTCCTTTGCAGCTCTGACCCGCGGGTCGCTTTCGGAGTTTTCTCAAACTACCGTCACTCACTGTCAGCCTAGTGGGTATTTTAAACTGTGTCAGACGGTTCTATGAATTTCTTAGCTCTGCGGGGATGTCGCTTCTAGTCAACTTTCATTGTGAATTGTGTTATGCGCTGGATTTAGATTCGACATTGTTGTGCTGGTTGGTTTAGGTTTTAAGGTTCTGATGGATTTTTGTTTGGTTTGCTGTTAAGTAGATATATGCATTTTTTTAAATTATTTTCTTCTAAATTTCCTTCGTCAGCTTAGGATTTTTTTAGAAAGTTGTCTATCTAAAACCCCGAAGTAAGAAAGCATGTACGTACATACTTATGATACTTTTTGTCTGCTTACTTTGGAGCTAAACAATTCTGTATAGAAATGGCAAGAGACCACATCTGGTATATGCTGGGTTAGCCAATTTCGTCACGAATAAATGAAAACGAATAAATAAATAAATAATGCTGGACAATTCACAAAGCATTATCTAGCCCCAAGGTAAGCAGAGCTTGTGCTATGGGTACCTACATAATAATAAACGAGTATATAGATAGATATTTTCTATTATACATAGAAAACGACCAGAACACCCTGAACAAATATCTGCAGATCGTACAAATATTTGTCCCGAGGCGGGAATCGAACCCGCAACCTCCCGCGTCGCAGGCGGACCTTCGCCCGCCGCGCCACAGAGGTCGTCAGTCAAATACAACCAAATCACATAATATCGCAAAAATTTTCGACTTCGACGGGACTTGAACCCGCATCCTTCCTTCAGCACAGGAATGTGCTAACCAACTACACCACGAGGTCAAGTGACAAAGTGAGTCAAATCTAAAAGCCAAACTGAAGCTCCAGCCTATGTTACAAGAAGTAACTAACATGTTCCCATCGCAAGTTTCCACGTTAAACTTTAACCCGTTAGGTACCTGTCGGTTAAAACCCCGGCCGCGGGGTAGGTAGGTACATCAGACCTAACTAAAGTTATTATAACTTGTTTGTAATTTGTTGATTTCACGCAACGGCACTAACTCTGGACTAAAGTTGTGAATTTTAAGTGAACACTAATCTGTTTGCCTTTGATCATAACGTTTAAGTGCGAGTTCCCGAGAGCTCATAGTCCTGACACGAGAGCTAGTCACCTCAATGCCTAATAGATAAACAAGAGGCGAGGAACTGAATAAAACGTCAAGTGCAAGTCGGACTCGCTCACTAAGGGTTCCGTATAATTGTAAGACCCTATTTCTTATGGTTATTATGATTCTAGGTTAACGGGAAGTAGGTACTATGTATATTCTGGTTTAGGGAGAGAATCATAAAATTATTGTTTTGTTATTTAGCCACAAATTTACGGTTTTCGGATTTTTTCCTTTATTTGTGCTATAAGACCTTGCTTCTTGCCAAATTTTATGATTCTAGATCAACGGAAAGTATCCTATAGGTTTGGTCCATGGCGGGAATCAAAAGTATTTTTTTTTTTATAGAAAAATAAAAAATAAAAAAATAAATAATGCTGGACAATTCACACAGCATTATCTAGCCCCAAGGTAAGCAGAACTTGTGTTATGGGTACTAGATAACAGATATACTTAATACAATACACTACATAGATAGATATTTAAAAGAAACTAACGAACTTTTTTTTAGAAGAAACTATAAATTTACGGTTTTCGGATTTTTCCCTTTACTTGTTATTTACTTTACCTGTTATGTTTACAAATATTTAGTGTCTTAAGTTAGGTACAAAAAAATTAGCAAAATATCAGTAGTTCGGTCATAATGTTGGAAAAACATTACTTAAAGAGGTAACTTTAGGATTTTTTTCTATCGAGTGAAGTTCATTATAATTATCTTGTAACTTAATGCGCCTTGACTTGACTAGATCCTTAAGTAAACCTATTAAGTGATCCTAATATATCTTTTTCAGAATTTTAAACACTATTTTCTATGTCTCAGGCGATTTTTAAAATCACCTGTTGGAATACCTGGCCTTAATGTAAAGGAGCCTTTAGCCTTTATAGACACGAATATCGTCAAGTCTAATAGGCCCAGAGATAGCTCAAAGGACTTTGATCAAAGCTCAGTGCCCATTGCGGCGGTCGCCGTGTCAAGTTAATGTTGACCTCAGGACCAATCAAATGTTTGAGGTTACTAATGAACGGGGAGTACTAATTGTATTTAATTTGTACTGGGGTTATAATGTTGATTTATGAAAGGCTAGTTTCTGGTGTGCGGTTTTCGTGGATATAAAGCAGCTTATTTCCACACGACCTAACGCCTTGCCAAAATATTAAAAGGGTCGGTTTTGTCGAGAACATTTACACGAACATATATGTGCATTATGACGTATACGGCCAAACGTCTATAAGTTTGGTCATAAAAGTCATAATGCTTACATTATGTTAAAAAAATACGAAATTTTGGATGGATGAATGATTGTTACCTCTCAACGCCAAAACTACTAGACACATTGAGCTTTTTGCTTATGCATATCTTAGTTCTTGACCTGGAATAGGATATAATATAATTCAATGAAAAATTATGTTCTGGTGTTCCAGTTATTTTCTATGTACTATTTAAAAAAATCCTCGGGACAAATGTTTGTACGATCTGCAGATATTTGTTCAGGGTGTTCTGGATGTTTCTATGTATAATAAAAATATCTATCTATGTAGTGTATTGTATTATGTATATCAGTTATATAGTACCCATAACACAAGCTCTGTTTAGCTTGGGGTTAGATAATGCTGGGTGAATTGTACAGCATTATTTATTTATTTAGTATCTCAAAACCATGATTTTTTAGGACAGATCTAACCCTCAAACGTTCCGGCAACTTTCGATCTCGAATGCTTAATATCACTAATTTCTATCACAAATTAGTTCCTAGAACACTGTGAACGCGTCCCAGTTCGACTGTGCAAATATTGATAGGATTAGAACTGTATTGGCAGGCTAATGGGAGGAACTACAATATCCGTTTGACGTTCAGGATGTATTGCAGCGTAACGTAATTACTGCGATTTGCATGGAAATTGATTGGCTTAGTGCAAAGGACAAAGATTACCTATGCTTGTCTCTTCTCTTACTGCAATTTTGATGTCTCAATGCACCAAACAGTGGGTTTTATTATCAGGACCATTAAACATGGACATTGGTGTATGCGTAGGTACTAATTAGATACATACAGGATACTTAAAGTAAACGTCTTACGTTTGAGATTTGTTTTTCTTATTTTTTAACGTGTGGTGTTATTGAACCACACGTTAAAGCATAGCTGACATGGTTAAATATAAACACGTAATTATTGACGTGACAACGTCTTATAATTCGATAGAGCCGGCTGCACGCACGAAAAAACATGACGTCATGCAGCGTTACCTCGCTCTGAGGCGTTCCATGTAAGGCTTGAAGTGCAAGCGAGAGCGCTCGACATCCGTCTCTCTCCTACTTGAGTGAGCGATGCGTCTGCGTGGACAGCTGCTATACTATAGTACATTTACATGTTTTGATCGAGTATCAAATGCTACCATTCCATCAGTATTTTCTTAAGACGTTGTCACGTTCAACTATCGTCAGTAAACCGACTTTACAGACAACCAATTTTTTTTTTGTAAGATTACCCTTGAAATATTGAAGTTAAAGTTAGGTTTTTTCTTACATTTTTTCAACAAGCGCAGTAGCCTCTTATTCTAAAGTCCAAGCGGGTCTCGTGTAGGTACCTTGGTACTTATAAAGTGATATTTATCGGACCGAGAACATAAGTGCCCATAAGTGGCATAAGTATAATAGATTGCAGAAAATCCAACAGTGTAGATGCATGCTGTTGATGATGATGAAACGGCCTACTACAAAAGCGCTTCCTAGAGGTTCAAAAATAAATACAAATCCATAAATAAACTTATAAAGTGATATTTATCGGACCGGGAACATAAGTGCTCATATGTGGCATAAGTATAATAGATTGCAGAAAATCCAACAGTGTAGATGCATGCTGTTGATGATGATGAAACGGCCTACTACAAAAGCGCTTCCTAGAGGTTCAAAAATAAATACAAATCCATAAATAACGAGGAAGAACATTTTTCAATCCCTTCGTGGTACGAATTTATTTCTATAGCGCTTTTATATTTTTAGACGTAGGAGGCTCCCATTATTCCCAACCTAAGAATAGTTCAGAGGGCCTACTCGGAAAAGGAAAATTGAAGTTGTGTTATGATTAGCGTTTACACGAAAACAAATCAGTAACTTCGAATTCGTTTTGAGAGCTTGGGTGGCGGTCTAAAAATTAATTTGTTCCACTTTCAAAAAGCTTTTAAAGATAGATCTAAGATGTTTTCAAAGCCCAATTTAATATTCCATTCGTCCTATATACTCTGAAATAGCTCAACCATCAAAATTGTTAACTCAGTAACAATGGAACCTTTCTTATAAACGTAACCGCGACGTTTTGTACCTTTTCCCTTTTGTACTTTCTTACCTGTTCCCAACCTGTGCTTTACGGTACATTACACTGCCATAAAGGGTAGAAAATACCCAGTTTTTATTGAATTCTTGCTGTAAAAAGCGACGTCGTTTTAGGGAGGTACGTCGCCTTCTACGGTTTTCACAAGAACCATTTTTTCGAAAGTGTAGGCGTTAGTGGGGCATTTTTTTCCAATACTGCTACTTTAACTTGTGAAAAAAAATAGCGATCACCCAGTTCTTATTGAATTTTGCTAAAAAGTGAGGTCGCATAAATTATGATTATTTGTGATTTTCACAAAAAAAAACTATAATAACTCACCCTTTTTCCACTCAAGTAGAGGAAATATTATGAAGTTTTAAAGACGTAATTAATAAAGAAAATTACAATTAAAGAATCGAAACAAATTATTGAAACTAGTATTTAGAATTTAACGAAAAATGTTGTGTCATCATATGGCTCTGGGTGCTATTATACATATACACACCCTTTCAGTCATAGAGTCGTAACCCCCCCCCCCGTTAAGAGTAAGTTAATGATGCTGACCCCCCCCCCCGCTTCGAGGCCTACAAGTCGGGTCAAATCGTCGAAGGTCGAAATCTTTTTAGTCGAATTGTGTTTCAGTCTAACTGTTTTAGTCGAACTGTATTACACGAATTGTTTTAGTCAAATTTTCCGTAGATGTGTTTTTTATTGTTATAACAAAAGAATCGAAATGTGTTAAGTATGGCAGAACCATTAGACAAGGTCCTTTATTAGGCCGCTATCACTTAGCCGAATCAAAGAGAAACCGAAACATCAGCGTGGTGTTGCCATTAAACAGGCTCTTCATTTTGCTGGAACCGGGAAGGGCACAGCATTTGTTGTGGTGAGGTCATTAGACATCTTAAAGAGGTTCAGTTTGCATTTATTTATACTTACTACTAGCTGTTGCCCGTGACTTTGTCCGCGTGGAGTGATTTTAAACGTTTTCTCTGTTTTAAATTTGAATTGACTGTTTATCTAAACTAGTATTCCTTCTATTCCATTAATCTGAATCTAAGCTAGTATTCCTTCTTTTCCAGGAATCTGGATTCTAATCTAGGGGAATGCAGCCAGCGTCTTGGGGGCGCTTCCGACTGGTATTGATATGGATCAGTTGAGCTACCTGTAGATTGTTTGCAACAGACTGCAGTTAGCTCAATTGTTTCAATTGTAAATACTAGTTCAAATTTATTTATATTATTTGATTGTTATTTTATTTTTGTGATTAAAGAAATGTATTCCTTTTAATATTATAAATGCGACAGGTACTCTTGTTTGTCTGGTTACCTTTCTTTACCTAATCGGGTTTTTTTTTTTAGTAAAACTTGTTATATGCTTTTTACACCCACTATTATTATACTGAGCTGTACCACGGATAATATAGTCTGTATTTTAATAATAACGCGCTAAAACCAATGTTAGACGCTGAAACTGAATCACAAGTTTAGATTGTTGATTTTTGTATAGGTACTTAATGAAAGCTAATGTAACCAACTAGGTATTTATAGGGGGACCACACAACTGGCGGATCTCTGTAGAATCTTGTCACAATAAGAAAACAAACGCCAAACGCCACTTTTGGCGTTTGTTACTGTAACATGGTTCTACAGCGATCCGCCAGTTGTGTGGTCTACCTAGAAGATGAATTAGTCATGTCATGTATAAAATCACAATGTTGGACAAAAAGCAGAGAATCTAACCTAGTGATTTTTTTGTAAATCATTTTTTTTATCGGTCATTTTCCCATGTAACCGAATAATAACCGAAACCGAATCCCACAGTGTGGCGGGACCATTAGGCCCTTAATATAGGCCCTTAATTTTGCTGTCGTAGCCCCTCATTAGTGATTTCTCCGTTGATTTACCGTTCGCGATATCAGCTTTGGCAGTTTGATTAATACTTTTGCAATTTCACATTTTTTGAGGGAAAACCCGGCCATTTTTTCCCGATGAGATAAATTTAACCGTACAATTAGAGGATGGTAATTTTGTAGCTGATAGTATAGGGACGGTAAATTATCGGTAAAAAGAGTTATAAAAACCCTTATTGCTCTTTTACCGCGAATTACGAAATACGAGCGAAATTTTACCTAGAAAAAGATGAAAGGACAAGTGATTGTTTTAAAAAACTAAAAGTCCATCTTAAATTTCTTTATATTTAAGTAGTTTTTGCCCGCGGCTTTGCACCCATTGTTTCTATGGAAACGTTTTCTATCCCATGGGAACTGATTTATGGGATAAAATGTAGCCTATGTTTGATTCCAAGGTTTGAATCACCTGTTAGCGGAATTTCAGCCCTAGTTGCTCTAAAATAATACTCTTTAGCAATAAAATAAAACCATTCATCTAAAGTATTTAGTAGAGAACATGTAGATGAAATTTAATTGATATATGCTTTTTCTTTATAAATGCTGATTTAGAGAAACCTTCGCGATTTTTTGTATCGAGTCAAGTTCTGTCAATCGTGTTTCGACTTCCATAGCTTACTAACTAGAATCCTAAACTTTCAATGCATATCATAATATTGTAAAAAAAAAATGCTTTTTTTGCCTTAAAATTGATTTTCCGTACAGTCAGAACGTCGGTTTTCGGACTCACTTCACCTTAATAGAACGTCTATCTTGACAATTTAACACGGTTAATACTGAGAGAAAGAACGTTTCCACTCATCGGCGCGCAATTCCGTTGTGTTCGAGCCATTCGTCCAAAAGCTCGGCAGTGTAAAACTACCCTCAAATTATCAGCAGAATTAAACAAGATAGGAACTTGCATACAAATTAGGGCTTACTTTGAAACATGAAATACGAAGTTTCGAGTGACGGATCGAAAGGAACGAACAACCTTACCAGTTACCACCAAGTTGCTTCGGGCACGTCACCAACTAACACCTTTAGTTTCGGATCTCCTATTACATTTCAATATAAAACTTTTAAATCCATCATGTTTATTAAGTAACACTAAAATCATTTACAACGGGATATTTACCATGATTTGAGTTTTGAGTTTTCCAATATTTCGGCACAGTTACATGCGCCATGATCACGGAATAACAATATAATTGTCATAATAAGGTCATCGAAAGATCGTTTTGACCGTTCGTCGTTTCATACGATCCGTCATCCGTCAACTTTGTAATTCGTATTTCAAATTAAATCTGGACTCACTAAAACTGGGTCAGAATAACAAAACTCTGTACTTAAGTAGCCGAAACCACAAAGCCTTTAAAACTTTAGTGTCCCATTTGCAACAAAATTGTAAAACGTAAGGTAGTAACTCTAATGAGTTAAATAGAACAACTCTGTATTCATAATGTTGCCAACATTATTCATAGTTAGAGGGCTTTAAGCTAGTGTTTAATGGTAGAAAAACCAGCGGAACAAGCGGAAGATAATAATTAATTGTGTTGTGTTGCTCGCTTTTCTTCGGGAATGTTATTATTTTGCACTAAATGAAGACTACAGTCAACTAGAGAAAGAATACTTAATTTTCAGCAATACGACAGCAGTGGTTCATTTTCTTTAGTTTTTATTCGTTATCAAAGGCAGCAAATGAGCAGCGAAAACGAATATACAAGTCATACCTACATCTGAATTGATCGAGATTTAAAAATCCATCTGAATTGATCAGCCGTATTACTTACATCCCTAACTGTTGTCCAATAATAAGAGTCAAGATCTACTCCAAAACCTATACACAACTTCCAATATAATCAAGATATAGATAGATACCTACTTAGATAGAAAATAGTTTATTGCACATTGTCTACCAGACAAGTGCTACTCTGCCCTGAAATTTACTTTTTGACAACAGAAGGTCTGGGTCAACACAAAAGACGTGTGTACTTTATACATAGTTTAGTTCCTAGTTCAAACTATCTCCGCTCTAGAATGTGGCCCTAAGCGTTTATTTAGCGCTTTGGTAAGAAAAAAGCACATAAAACAATTGAAAAACGACTTACTTACTATGTAATGCGATAGCGTTCCGTATCGTACCGTCGTCGGTCGTGACAAAAAGTCGATATTCAATTGAATTCGAAAAGATTGTTTCGATTCGGGCGTTCTTTGAAAAACAAAAGAATGTTAGAGGTCTTAACCTCTAGAAAATGTGTGATACTTTAGTATCTACCTACTATATAGGTTATTAGTTATTGGTATTTCACAGAAATTACGTGAACTGCTACTTCTGCCCATCATCCTGAACCAGTTCGTGAAGACACCAGGTCTTAATTTTAAAAAAAAATCGTATCTTTACCTCTGATACAAAATGAAAACACATCTTCGTCTGGAACCCAATGAATTACTGAAAACTGATCATCCACTCCAACAACCACTGTTAATGCAAGGCAAGCCGTATTTAAGGTTGGTTTCAAATAAAGCTTCTCTAACGATTAATTTTTCAATGGAGGAGGACACGTACATAATACCAATACCAAATTTGAGAATTAAGTCCTGGCATCGCCGTGTGGTGCCGGCTTAGAATTTGCACCACCCCAACTTTTCCCGCGAGTGTCGTAAGAGGCGACTAAGGGATATTCACCAGGGGCGGGCAGCAGCGCCCCCTGCCGAACAATTCTAATACCGAACTGCGATCCCCAGCCCGCATGCCCAGCGTGGGGATTATGGGTATTACCCCCGTGAGATAAAAGCCAACAAGGCGTTTATCAAGGGGAGGCCTGCGTCCAGCAGTGGACCAATACAGGCTGTTGAGGTTGAGGTCGTCACAAACGTGTTTGTGATGATGGGCAGGACCTGCAGTTCGAGCAGTGTCAGTGAATTACCAATAACCTAGTTATTCTGTGGTGATACTTCGTTCCTCGACCGCAAGATAGGTTCAGAAATCGTACTACCTACTTCTTTAGGATGCTGCAGTTTGGTGTAGATAGCATCAAAACTATGAGTAAAATTATAGAATTCAAGTAAGTAGGAAGATCTTTCCTAGTTGTAATAAAAATATTATATGTTAACAAAAGTTAACAATAACCAATGATATGGACATATTAAAAAGAAACACAACTGCAAAATAAAATAAAACTTGAAAGTGCTAAATTTGGTGAGTAGGTTAAAATTATTCATGAATCGAATTGAAAACCAATCCAACTTAAATTTCCTTTAATCCGTCGCTAGAAATAGTCAGCGTTCAGGTTTTGAAACAATTTAACAGTTCGTCTTAAATGAAATCACGTTTCAGAAACCGCGAAAACCGTTCAGCGTTCCATTTTCGAATATAATTCGATTTAAATAGTGATTCTAGGCCCCGACTTTGGAAATAAACAATCTAGACAAAGTCAGAATAAATTGTAGCATTTTCCCACTAAACAAAGCTCTAAAAGTCACATTTGCTTTTATACAAATTAGTTTATTTTTAATCGTGAATAGACTTTGTTTGACCAAAAAATACAAATACAAAATACAAAATTATTTATTTGCCATTTAACATAATTAAGCAGGTACACATAACTGGCGGCCCCCACACGAAGCAAGCCTGTATCGCGGGAAGCCTGTTACCAAAAGTAACTTTAACGGTAAAGATAATTTGTAACTTATACAGGGCAAACAAACAAAAAAGTTATGATGAATCTAATAAAATTAGGTGATGGAAAACTAAACAAATCAGAACACGAAGTCTGAAACATTTGACATGATATTGAAGACCAATCTTACCAGATGGCATATTTTTCAAGTTCCGTTCTTTCCGTATTCGTCAATATCCAAATAATAATTCTTAATTTTCAAAGTATGTACAGTCAGCCACTTATGTTTATAAAGAAAAATAAATAAGTCGTTCGGTATGTCCAAATGCAATGATTAAAAAACCTTTTAGACTACTAAAGTAAAGTAGGTAAGGACCTAAATAGGCACAAATATTCAGGTCTCGACAGAGCCTACACATTTGCTCCCCTTGGCGTCGAGACCCTAGGTCCGTGGGGTACCGAGGAGGCTCTTCAGGTTTTAAAAAAATTATCTGAGCGTCTGGTCGAAGCGACGCGTGACCCGAGAGCTGGTGAGTATCTGAAGCAGCGCATCAGCATTGCCATACACGGGGCAATGCAGCCAGCGTCTTGGGGACGCTTCTGACTAGTGTTGATATGGATCAGTTGAGCTACCTGTAGATTGTTTGCAACAGTCTGCAGTTTGCTAAATTGTTTCAATTGTAAATACTAGTTCCAATTAATTTCTCTCACTTGATGATTGTAATTTTATCAGTGCCTACTTACATATCAATATTAATATATTTTCTATCGCCTCCATAGAATCTTTATTACCAGCACATTTCAAGAACGTCTGATGAAGCAATACGAAGCTCTAATGAGGGAAGGAGATGGCACAATAAGATGCGAGGGAACTATTTGCAAGTTTCATTAGATCAGCAATTAAGGCCGGAACTATTTATATAGGGTATTGATTACGTTTCAATAAACTTCGAGAAGTGCTGGAGTAGTTCAAAAGTTTTGTGGTAAGTAACTGTGTGTATTACTTAAGATTGTCAATGTAGGTAGGTCTAAGTATTAAGGTGGTAGCCTAAACAAGAACCTAAAAAATATTCTCAATGTCAGAGACTTTGTAAAAATCTTGTTTTCAATTTAGAAAACCAATAAAATAATTTATTCTGTTGTTATAGGTGTAAAAATATATGGAAGTTCCAGATAAACGCTCGAAGAGGAAAACTAACCGTGCTCAAGCGTAAAAAATCTCATTCCTATGAAAAGTCAAGTAGCCTGGAATTCAGAATTGATTTAAAGTTTATTTATTGATAATCTCAGTTTTTCAAACTGGAGCATGCATGAGCTGCCTGGGTCGTCCTTGAAGACTTTATGCCCTGAAATGATAACACCTAAATAGGTTCCAACATATATAAAACGTCAAGTGCGAGTCGGATACGCGCACTAAGGGTTCCTTAAGACCTTCCTCAACAGCCTGTATTGGTCCACAGCTGGACAAAGGCCTCCCCCTGATAAACGTCTTATTGGTTTTTATCTCATGGGGGGTAATGCCCATAATCCCCACCCTGGGCATGTGGGTTGGGGATCGCAGTTTGGTGGTAGAATTGTTCTGCAGGGGGCGCTGCTGCCCGCCCCCTGTGGAAATCCCTTAGTCGCCTCTTACGACACCCGCGGGAAGAGTTGGAGTGGTGCAAATTCTAAGCCGGCACCACATAGCCTTAAGACCTTATGTCTTGCCAAATTATCATGAGTCTAGGTCTACGGGAAGTACCCTACTGCTTTGGTCCATGACGAGTATTAAAAGTTTTTTTTTTGAGATGAATTACAAATTTCTGGTTTTCAGATTTTTCCCATTACTTGTGTTAAAAGACCTTGCTGCTCACTAAATTTCATGATTCTACGGAAAGTACCCTATATGTTTTGTGTGCATGTGATTGCCTTGGAAATTTCAAAATATTCGTACATAAACGGCTGTATCTTTTGAGTGCGTTCAGTTAGATGTTTTATTTATATTGCGGCTCTAAGATGTTACGGACTTGAGTATTTAACGTAAATTTCAATTCAATACGTCCACGCGTTTCTGAGAAAAGGAGGTTGACAGGCGGACAGACAGACAGACAGACAACAAAATGATCCCAAAAGGGTTCCTTTTTTCCTTTTATTTTATTTTATTTTATTTTTATTTTACAAATTTTCGGAAAACTTACAGCTATGTTTTTACAAAGGTCTTTGCTTAATATAACATGCATGATACATGCATGCTATGCTACTGAGGGCTAATTACAAGTTTCCACATATAGATACTAAAAACTTAAGTAAAAATCAATAGACGACGATAATCAGGAAAGTATATGATGATAGGGAATGTTACTTAGCTAGAAACAAAAAGATAAAAAACACAAAAAGTTAAATTAAATTAGAAAAAGGTGATGAAATAATACAATCTATCCAGTACATAGGTAATAATGCTAATTAGAAAATATTATCCTTAGTTTAACCTTAGTTCAGTCGCTGTCCAAAAATAATTTTTCATTTAGAAACCGCTTTAATTTACTCACTGATGTATTAAAGATATCAACATCAACATTTTCTTTTGTTAAAGAGTTAAAAGAATTACTTGCTCTTATAATAAATGCTTTCTGCCTGTAGTTCGTATTAACGCAATTTTGGGGACCTCTTTTTGTTCCTTTTGTTACGGAACCCAAAAAAATAAGGAATAACTTCTTATCCTGAAGACTTGATATTACACAAAGAATATAACAAAATGAATTACTTATTCGTATCATTATACAGGGTGTTTGGCACAACGTTTGTCTTATGGAAACTGGGGGCGGAACCTAGTGCAATAACTTGGCGGCATTTTTAGCCCTGAAAAGCCTCTCGGCTATGTTTAAGATTTTAAAGACTTTTTGATTTTTTTTCCGAAATTTGAACTATTTAGCGCTTTAACTTTTTTGTACAATGTAACATGGTTTACAAGTTTTTTAAATTCCATCTGTCATGTCACTTCTTACTAACCTATCCCCGGTTTCCAGTATGACAAACGTTGTGCCAAACACCCTGTATATAAAATGTGAGCTCAAGCCAAAATAATTCGAAATTGGGGCTAATCTTAAACAAGATAAATATCACATACGCCTCTCGAAATGTAATGAAATAATGAAGCTTCCGTATCCTTTCTAGACACCCCAAATTATGTTTCAAATGCCCTGAGGCGTATTAAGCCAGTTTGAACATCTAATAAAGACGTCGTGTACACTTGGAAGAACTTGGCAAATCAACTTTACTCAAGTTCTTTCAGGGCATAGATTATACAGACGAATGAAGAAGTCGGAACAACTCTAAATGAAGGAAATTCACCAAATGTAATAAAACGTAAAAATTTATTTTGAATTTTGATACAATGAAGGCATCATAATTTTAGTCGTCAAAACAGAAATAATAAATAAAATAAATAATGCTGGACAATTCACACAGCATTATCTAGCCCCAAGCTAAGCAGAGCTTGTGTTATGGGTACTAGATAACTGAGATACATAATACAATACACTACATAGATAGATATTTTTTATTATACATAGAAAAACATCCAGAACCCCTGAACAAATATCTGCAGATCGCACAAACATTTGTCCCGAGGCGGGAATCGAACCCGCAACCTCCTGCGTCGCAGGCGGACCTTCGCCCGCTGCGCCACAGAGGTCGTCAGAAAGGTATATAACTTTTTGGGTATAAAAATTCATATGATTTGGAACATTATCTTATTTAATATGCATAAAGAAGGCTAATTTTTATAAATTAATCCTGCATTCTGATCACTTGTACTCCACATTTACATTTGAGAGCTTTTAATCCAATAAGACATAACGAAGTCTCGCAGCAACCCACACTCGACTTTATCACACATCTATCCGAATAATTAACCCACGTAATTATAGAACGGGATTGGGAATGACGTCATCTATCATGCTGTCCTGCTCAGTTTGAATCAGATCTAAGCGGAATTGAGGATGACGTGATCTCTCATAGATAACGTCATCCTCAATCCCATTCTTGAAGGATGCAGGTTATACCCTGGTCATTCGCATGTCACAAAATTACGTCATCCTCAATCCCATTCTTGAAGGATGCAGTTTATACCCTGATCATTCGCATGTCACAAAATTACGTCATCCACAATCCCACTCTTGAAGGATGCAGGTTATACCCTGGTCATTCGCATGTCACAAAATTACGTCATCCTCAATCCCATTCTTGAAGGATGCAGGTTATACCCTGATCTTTCGCATGTCACAAATTACACTCGGAAAGATTTCGCCAGTTACAAGTTGCGACCCTCAGAAGTAGGACCTACTCCTTTTGTTTCTAAATGGAGGTATTCAGTGAAAGAGGAAGTTCATTTGAGTTTTGTGAAGATTCTCAGATTAAGTGAATGTTTATTCTTAGAGGAATTTAAATCTGTTGCAAAATGACTCAACTTATTTGTTGGACGCGGAATAAATCTTAAGGTTATTGAAATAAATCTGCAGATAAGCCGAGATACGTGTGCAGAGTGTGTAACGGACTCTACACACCGAACCCAACTTTGGTGTGTAGACTTAGACTCTATAAGGTTTGGTAAGCCTTTAGCTTCTTTCTCGTGATTTCTTTTACGAGGAACTTACCTGGACATGATGGAAAGATGTAAGGGTCTTCTAAGACATACCCTTGACACCTGAGAATTAATAGGCGTAACCAGAAAATGGCCTGATCAGGCCATACGAGAATAGAGGGATTAAGGGTCGGCAAAGCGCGTGAAATGTCTCCGATGTTGCAGGCGTCCTTACGCTACGGTAACCGCTTTTCATCGACCACATGCTTGTTTTCCACCTTGGTGGTATAAAAAAATTAGTGCAAAATGATATGAGACAGCGTCCAAAGACGTCGAGGATAGAGCGAAGTGGAATAAATCAATTTGGAACGCTGACCCCACTATCATATGGTTTGACTATCTGGGAAGAGAGAGAGAGAGCTTACCTAAATACATACATTCCCTGTGTACTAACCAACCTCCCTTCCACTCCAGGACAAGCAGATGCACAGCGCAATACCATCCCTACTTGGTGGATATATTCTCCACTCACACTAAGCAGTTTTCCTCCACCTTCATCATTTGCATCGCTAAGGAACGGAACTCGCTGCCTGTTTCTGTTTTTCCGGCAAATTACAACCGGGGTCTCTTCAAGAAAAGAGTCAATAGGTGTCTTCTAGACTTTCGTGATACACCGTCGGGTACATCTTCGTTTTCCATCAGGTGAGATTGCGGTCAAACGAAGGTCTATTGAATAAAAACAAATTAAATGCGGCCTATGGCTTTTATGTATACTAAATGCAGCAAATGCGATTGTGTCACTCCCGAATAGGTCTCTCCATTCATTCACGCAGGTGCTTGGCTGACTGGGAGCCTTCCCGACAAAGGAAAAACGAAGTTTCATTTTCGTTGTTGTGCAAAGCCAACTCTCATGTCGTTTGCATAAGTTTCGCAGGCAGGTGGTAATAGTAGCCCTGTGGTGCCAGCTTAGAATTTGCACCACCCCAACTCTTCCCACGGGTCTCGTAAAAGGCGACTAAGGGGAGCGGGCAGCATCGCACTCTGCAGAACAATTCGACCACCATACTGCGATCCTTAACACGCATGCCCAGCGTGGGAATTATAGGCACTACTCTTAATGGAGTAAAAGCCAGTAAACTGCTTATCAGGGGGAGGCCTGCGTCCAGCAGTGGACCAATACAGGCGATTGAGGCTTAGCAGTAGTATACAGGCCAATGATGATGATGATCAATTTCCCGAGCACTCAGGAGAAAACGAAGATAAAAGAAAGGTTTTTTATATATAATATGCTCTGTGTTTTCGGACATTTAAACCATTTTAGATAGACGTTTGTGTATAAATCTAAGATTAATATTGGATTTACAAATATTTGAATTTTCGAAAACAACGAGAACCTACCCACGCTTTCAAATAAGTAATTTAAAAGAATACCCAATGTCTTTTGATCTACTTCATTTTATTGCTCAATTTCATGTAACCTACTTCCTTTGTCCTACTCATTAGAGCTCATAAAACGAATTCCCGAATGGGTCGTTACCCATCAAATTAAACTATGGGTTTCTTGTGTTTCCGTCGAATGGGATGAGAAATTTTATGTTTCACTTGCGACTCTATACGGTAAGCTTAGCACACATTCTAAACAAACCCGGGGAAGAGGGCAAACGAAGGGTAGTTGGCTGTACCCACACCCAACTACCGTCTGTTAGAATTCACGCGTGGTCAAAATGGGATGGAACCATTTCGAACTAAAACAAGATCGGTCGGGCCTACTGAGACAAGGCTCCATGTACCTACTTATGGTAATATTGGGTAACATTGCCTGAATGCGTTGGAAACCCGAAAGAATCGGACTGAAACAAAGTTATTTGCTCAAAAGTGTGTGAGATAGATAAATAAATAATGCTGGACAATTCACACACAGTATTATCTAGCCCCAAAGTAAGCAGAGCTTGTGTTATGGGTACAAGATAACTGACATACTTAATACAATACACTACATAGATAGATATTTTTATTATACATAGGAAACATCCAGAACGCCCTGGACAAATGTCTGTAGATCGTACAAACATTTGTCCCGAGGCGGGAATCGAACCCGCAACCTCCTGCGTCGCAGGCAGACCTTCACCCGCTGCGCCACAGAGGTCGTCAGAGATTACAAAGAATTCCAAAATTCTTCGCCTTCGACTGTCTATTCACAATGAACTTGGAAAGCTAAGTGCTTAGGTCAAGAAAGCTGACTCCTCCATCATCTGGCTTACGAGCTGGTAAGAGATCCTGTCCCCGTGGAGTATTACCTTGGCTTACAACTTTTGAGACTATCATTATGTAGTTTTTAACACTAAAAGCACTTATACTCGTAGGTGTCTAGATATATTACTATATCAAGTGATAAATTGCTTTAGAACTTGGTCAAAGTCTAGTAAATCATTATGTATCTAGTTCTAGAATAATATATATTTTTTTCTTAATAAAAAACCAGACTAAAAAAATATTGATGGAAAATAATTTGCGACACTGGTATCATCGGAACAAATCGCAAAAGGTCGATAAAAATGTTGAGTATAAAGTTCTCATTCATTCGACTCTCGTCCGTTTTCGAACTCGAATTTGAACCTTTACCGAAGCACGTGTGCAATTGTGTGTTATTAAAAACAGTGAGGTGATGTGTCGTGGCTTGTTTATAAACATTCTACATCGAGTTAGGCTGTATAGAATCGAATATAATCGTTGTTTGCAGGTACAATATAATTAACGTAACCGAAGCATTCAAAGTATTTTTTCCTAATAAATTGAACATAATTTTATTCTAATGTGACCTTTTTTGGATCTGTTTTGACAGAAAAGCTTATAATTAATTGATATTTCTGACGTTTGTCCCTAGTAGCCTTTTTCTTCGATATAAATTTCAGTTACGTACACCAAAAATTATTTATGCTTTTATAGCAGTTCACCACTTTGCAGTCAAGATTTCTTAGAATATTGAAGTTACTACATAATGACAAAGGAAATCTGAAAAATTCACAGCTAAAATGTGTAGCGTAACTAACTTTTTCTAAAGCTAGATTTTTTTTATTATGCCTTTCAAAAGAACAGAAAACACTAAGAAAAACTATAAACCTACAACCAACGATATATAAATTCACGTCATCATTCTTATAATCTAAAACAAGAGATTATCTAAGACACGACCTGTAGGTGCAGGTACCTATAGTTTTACTCATCCTCCTTTATTATTTGTTGTTCCCGTAAAAGGTTTTACGAGTAGTAATATTACTAAAAGTTTCATGGTAGTATAAAATTGTCTCTTATGAGCCTACTCACGTATAAGGGAATTACTCATATCCTTTTACCCAACTTTGTTTTTCGCTCAAACCTAAAATAAAATCATCACTTCGAACTTTTTTCACCGATATTATAAATGCAAAAGTTTGGAGGTTTATGATAATAATGTCCTTCGAATTTCGACCAAGGTGGCTAGTCTCATTGGGGAACAAGCCAGATGCGTAGGACATATTATAGTGCACAAGTGTGTGTCTCTCTATTCCTTCGATCTCATAATCCGATGGGACGGCAGACAGACACGACCGGGGAGAGGCCAAGCGCAGGACCAACGGCTTAACGGGAGTGTAACACCGCCAACTTCCTGACTCCGGGCTACTACTGTGAATTTTGATAGAAAACATCCCAATAACAACTATTGCCCAGCCCGGGATTTGAACCCAGGACCTCATAATCAGCGGTTGATTAAGCTCACCGCTAGACCAACGACGCAGTCGATATGATGACTGTCAATATATTACAGAATAGAGAAGCCTTTTTCCTTAAAATAAAACCATAGGAATCCTTATTCAACTATAGAGGCCTTGTAACCTTAAAATAGGGACTCCATCCAGGATTCTAAGCCCTTTCAAATAAATACTTACCTATAGAACCTACTTGTATTGAGAACGGGCTAATTCAAAACTAGAATCGTTTGATCTAAGTCTTCTGTTTTCCAAGAACACAGGTAATAAGGCAACGCAACAAAGAAGCTACCTACCTACATAACATTAGGAAATATTCAGGTAGGAATTGGTAGCTATGTTTCAATGGAACCAGAATATAATAATGGCCAATCAAATAATATCCCAGAAATTTTCGCCTTCAACGGGATTCGAACCCGCATCCTTCACTCAGTACGGGAATTTACTAACAACACCACGACATCAAGTGACGTAAGCGTCAAAAAACTTTAGGACTTCCATTTGACTCTAGCACCCGCCACCTACAGGGGAAAGATTGTAAAATAGATATTAATTTCTAAAAAAATTAATCTGTTTTGTCTGAAAAATTAGTCTGTTTGTAAACCTTATGAATACCAATAAAGTCGTATATTGTCGATAAAATTATATAAAATTATTTTGTCCATCTGACTGCACCGTTTCACTGAACAGCTGAATGACGACTGCAAGTTCAAACGGATCTTTATAAAAGGCAAAGAAATTATTTATTGGGAAATGCTAATTCATCAAGGAAATAACCGAAACCCCGGACAGGAGCTAGTTATCAAGACAGATAGATAGATAGAAAGACAGAAAATTCTTTATTGCACAGTTATAGATAGAAACAATACACAACAAAATAAAATAAATAAAATATAATATATAAATATAATAAATAAAATATAAAACAGCTTAAAATCTAAGTGACAAGTAGCGGTCTTATCGCTCAAGAGCGATCTCTACCAGACAACCGTGGATGGATAGGATCATTGAATAGTACTAGGGGAGTATATAGATAGTATCTGTGTGCCTGAGTGTGTCTGTGTGTGACAGAGGTAAGTAGTTAACACTTTCGTTTCCCATGACGCATATTTACGTGGCTGACTGGCTGCGTCCTCTTCGAGTCGCGCCGAAAGGGTGAGCACAGAATGCGTTAACAATATAAAAGTTGTACGACCGTACTGTGTTTCGACTTTGAAATTTGATAAAAATCTCAGAAGTAAGAACTCAGAAACAAGGAACAAAACAGGGCCAACAATATAACCCACATATACTCCAAGTTCGTCCCCACATTATGTCACCGTAGATTAGCGACTTTATACGCATTGTGTAAGGTTGCTAATCAGCAATAAAGTAAAGTTCTTATGAAGACGTGAGGAATTCTTGTTTACTTTGGCTTGATTGTGAGTTCTTCTTGATGAGAAGTTGCTTGAATTTATGCTTATTTTGTTTATGATGTTGTTCAAATCTTCTAAAGTTTATGTTAGGTACCAGTTCATGATTGTAATAAATCACTGTGGGTTTCATTATTTGATACAAAGACATTGTATCAAAATATGATACGTATGTACCTACTATGTAAAACATAATTTTACCTACAGTAATTTACAGATAATGCATTATAATTTTTGACTTGAGTTGTAATAAAATTGATGTTTACGTTCACGTGTGTTAATTAATAAAAAAGTTATGCCGTACAAATTAAATTATTTGGTTTTGTTTGGGTACCTATTCGATTTAGAACCTTTTTAGATCTTTTTATTATCCTCCAGCAGTCTTGTTGCTGTTGATTATCAATAACAATATTTTCAGAATCGTTTGCAATAAAAATCTCACCGAAAAGGTTTGTATCACTTTTTAGCGAATCGAGAATGTACTTTATACAGTCGGGTTCAAACTCCATTAGCTGGATAACAACTTTTGGACTCGTTTTCCTCATTACCAATGCCAGTTTACTCTTAGAATTGAGTTTCAATTTTTCGCTTTGTGATTAGCTTTTTATAAACTTTTTAGATTTTTTTTTTGGAATATTTTTAAATCATTCAATTTTGTGTTTTACTTTATGAAGATGGTTGGTTTTTTTCCGCGACGACTGACACTACTTTTTTACATTATTATTTGTGATATTATTTTTAGTAAAAATAACTATTTGGATGGTTTGAGAACAATTTGACAGCAAGTTTTAATAAGAGCCCGAGAGGCATGGCAAATTTTAATTCTACATTCTATGTTTTTGAACTTCTGTATCAATACCATTGCTTTATTCAATTTTTATTTCTTTCAAGATCATTGTTTGTATAAGATACTTACCCATCTAATCTAAAACATACCAAGTTAATTAATATGCCTGGAAGATAATAATTTAGGTAGGTATATCCAACTTTAAATGTTCATAAATAAAGTTGAAAATGTACCTTTCTAAAACAAATAGGAGCATCCTTTTAGCAGCGTACTTTACTCCAGTAATTACAGACAAGTAATTAATTCCAGCCAGTCGCTTTGAAACATCAGCTGGTTACTTTTTCTATGTGGAAAACCCACGCTCGTTTGAACTGCCGTAAAGGGAATATGTTCACTCTAATAATTATATTTTACAGTCAAACTCTGTCTTTTTGATAAAAATAACATTTGAACAAAAATTTACTTGTGTTTGTCATTACCATCATAAACAAATTGTACCTAGTAAAAATATTTTTTTAGAAATTAGAGATGATCCGATGGGACAATAAAATATCGAATTCCTACTTTACTTGAACCTTCATCAAGAGAAACAATTTGATCATACACAATGGAGTAATACATAGTCAATGGAAAAGCCATTCTATAGAGAACATCAATATATAACCCAAGACATGAACGACAACTCATATAACGAACAACGCAAAGTCATCAAACAACGCTTGTTCAAATTATGATACATTAGCTCATAAGAAGCATTAATGGACTTACGCTTCATTAGTCAAACACAATCAACTCACCGTATATCATCGAGACGAACAGCAACACTGCCTGCACTATGTATGAATGCTTCTTCAGTTTCTTCAATCCATCCATCTTGAATAACTTATGAGTAATCTATTTTAATTTGACACTGGTTTTACTCATCACTCGCTTACACTAATTTCGCTACTTTAACTAAACATCATCACAACGCTACCGCTACTAAATCTGTCAACTATATCTAGTAATTAACACGTTGACAAATAACTTTATGACACTAAACCCTTAAAATATGTCACATCATCTATTAAAGTTTCTATTTTTACGTTACTCTTACACGTTTACGCATAAATTGTCTAAAGGACATGTTAGAAAAGCGTGCGTGGATCAGAACGTGCATAATGCTGCATCTATTTTCGAAAATCTCCCTTGTTTTTAGAGATAAATCTTGTCTAATCCCCGCGTAAGTTTAAAAGAAATTTTGCTTTGGCACGGCATTTCCGGACTGATTAACTGGCACTGCACTTCGTTCACTTTTGTTTATAGTTTGGTAGCACTCGGCGTTCGAGCAGTTTCGGAGTAGGTGCGGGCGATCCCGGCATTCTCTGAGAGCGACTGGGGCCGCGCGCGGCAGTTCGCAACGGCCGGAGTAAAAGCACTGACTTACATAAGGGATATGCTCCGGCTGCGGCGCGTCTGCTAGACAGGGATGGGGCGAGATTTTCGTAAGGGTTGCAGCCTTGCAGATCCCTGAAATGAGAAGGACGGAAGAGATTTCCACATTAGAGAGTCCTCCTGGACGCTGAACGTTGGAATCCTGTGTGAAGACGCAATTAAAACGTACATAAATCTGCGAGAGATAAGTTTGCAAGGCAACACATCCGAGTTAATAAGTGTTTAATCTACCATTTAATAGCTTTTACAGCTATTTGTTTAACTCCGAAGGGTTGTGTGGATTTAAGGTGATTAGTATTGCGTGAGCAAACGGAACCTTTTGCCGGGCCAGCATGAATGAATATCCTAGAAGCGTTTTTCTTAACAGGAGTATTACCTAGGAGTAATGATTCTAACATCTGTGAGCTTAGGTGGCAATTTTCAGTGGAAAAGTTTGAGGTCGCTATCGGACAAATTTGACAACATTATTGTTTTAATTTTATAGGTAAAGACTGTAGTAACGATAACACTATGAAAACTTAAAAAGTACTAGGGCGGAAATAAGGTTGTCTGAGGTTTTAGACGTTGATACTTCTAGACTAGTCTATTTCATCTTTAATATTTATGGGTCCCAGAGAATCCCTACGTGGTAAATTTAAAAAAATAAACCTAGTTGTGCGTAATGGAAAGATGCGGGTTCAAGTCCCGCTGTATTTACGATTCCATAGGCATGTTTGGTTTTTGGCTTTTCTTGCATATGCATAGAATTAAGAATCTCCGGAGTTTAGCCAGGCCCAACGATATTTATTTGCATAAGATTTTTAATAGCTTTGTTTTCTATTAAAATACGACAATCCCAAATGATGAACGGGAGAACGAGAACGAAAAAGATGATTGATTATATTTTTAAACAATGACAACTCTGAGGAAATTAAATTTAATAAAACCCGGTCACTAGGAACCTTGCAAATGGCATTTTGAGACAAAGCCATTCATTATTGGTGATCCGGTATGCTTTATTCGCGGATTGCGGGAGACGAAGTTTTTATTGAGTTTCTTGACTTTATTAGAACGGGGTGAGATAACGTTTTTGGATTAGGATTGGAATTGCTTTTATTACTTACATCATCATCATCATCAGCCTATATTAGGCCACATAGGCCTCCTCTAATGCTTGCCGCATCCAGCATCTGCCTGCAGTCTTTCGCAGATCGTCATCCCACCTGGCTGGAGAGCGTCCTACACTACGTTTGCGGCGTCGCGGTCTCTACTCAAGAACATGTTTACCTGAGCGGTTGTCGGTTCACTTCAGCTTGCTAATTCTTTGAGCTATATCGAACTTTGGTTCTCTGTCGGATGTATTTGTTACAAATCATATCCTTCAAAGAGACGAGCATAGCTCTTTCCATAGCTCGCTGAGCGACTTTGAACTGGTGGACCAGCATTATTACTTACGCTGAAAGATAAATTTACTTATATTATAAATTTTAGAGAACAGACTTAAAATATTGGTGATTGTTAGAAATGTTTAGGAGGTTTAAGAGTGTAATCGTGGCTGGGAACAGAAAGGAAATATATGTAAAGCTTGATATATTTTGATTATTAATTAAGTGATTTAATGACCATTTCCACTTGCTCCTGCTCGGATCTCCTACTGGTAGGAGCACGAGGATCAATATGTCAAAAAAAATTATATAATCAAAATTTTATAAAATCATCTTAGTATTCCCAAAAAATTACCTACAGTAATTTCGCCCTGTATAAGCGACATTTGGGTATTCATTATTAAAGTATCAGCTACAAGATCTTCTCGACGCCGTTTTATCGGGATACCTTCGTCAGCTGTAGCTTTTCGAAGAACGTTCAGCACACGTAAGAAAGTAACATTTCTTAGGATTTCTTTGTTCATGGTTGAGTTCCAACTTTCGGCTACGTTGTTGGTTCTATGCCTTTCTTCATAATACACACCACTTATTTCGAAACTCGCCCTTCATCCATGTCTTTCGGAAATATTGGAAAAAAGTTTCCAGTTTTTCATCTTGGCCAAGCAACATAAGACCGTTTCCACTTTTTCTTACTCGGTTCTCCTACTGGTAGGAGCACGAGGATCAATATGTCCTTATTCTCCTATCGTAACTTATAAGCAATTAGTACACTTAAGTACAGTACCTAATCTTTACATAATGTATTTGACTTTTCTTTCTAAAAGTTCTTATGTTCTTATATGTGAGGGTTTACGGAAAATCTTTGCCCAGCATCGAAATAGGCTGGTAAAATAACATTTCCTTTTAAGCGTATAAAAATAGTGATTATGATTCTTCAAATCGAATCAATTTTATATACCTACTAGTTTAGCCCGCGGCTTCGCACGCATTTTTTCTATGTAAATGTGATTTCTGAGGTGATTTCTATCCCATGGGAACTGATTTATGGGATAAAAAGTAGCCTATGTTTGATTCCAGGATAAGAGTTATCTGTATTTCAGCCCGATCCGTTCAGTAGTTTTGGCGTGAAGAGGTAACAAACATCCATCCAAACTTTCGCATTTATAATATTAGTGTGATTCGTAAAGATCTTCCCGTTTTCTTTACTCTTTATTTCCAATGTTTTATTCTAAAAGATCAAGATAAAGATACATTTATTGGCCTAAAACAGGAACATACAGGTTAGACTAAGAATGGTAATAATTGTTTTATGTAGGTAGGTACATTTACATACATACATAGACACAAAGAGAGTAGGTAGGAAGCTATAGGTGATTTTCATTATTCTATGGTATGAGTAGGTACTTGTATCTACAGACATAAAAAAATGATGACAATAGTATGTCATCATTTTTTTTAAAAATAATAAAACTTAATGGAAGAAACACAAAATGAGAAACAAGAACGTCATGAATCATAAAGTCACACATAAGTTCTTCTCCATAGGCTTGGATTATAGTTTCAAGATGCCTAGGTAACTTTGAGCTATAAGTAGTTTTACATAACGTCTAGTCAACTTTAACCGTTATAAAACTAATTTGGCGACTACCTTCCATTAAAATTGAAGAGAAATATTTATACGGATCCCTAACAAGGGTCACCTTCCACAATATGGGCGTTTTTCGACTCACCGGCACGGCACCGGCACGGCACCGGCATGGCCGTGCACAGGCACCGGTGCCGGGACTTCGTTTTTCCACTGTGCCGGTGTCGACGCCGGCTTACGCTCGGTGAGTGGTACAGTGCTGACACGGACTTCAACACGACGACACGTAAAGTACAACGCGTAGATAGATATAACAATGGTATCGTCAAGCCGTCGACTATACTTGTTATATCTTTTACACCTACGACGCCGATACCGAAGCAGAGACGTCAAATTTTGGATTCATCCATTACTAAAAGTTAGATACCTAGAAGGAACATATTATACCCTATTTGAAAAGTTGAAAATGGACCCCAGAAACCTCTCCTACCCGCCGCGCGCACTCACACACGCACATTGCTACAATTCATATACAGTACACATGCAGTTTTGCCGGGCCGGCACCGAGTGGGAAGCTTGCTACCCCGGCGACGGCGCCGGCACCGGCGGGACTCTACGCCGGGCCGGTGCCGGCGCCGGTAAGTGAAAAAGCGAGCCATACATTTTCATACATTTTTGTTACCCCGGCACCGACACGGCACCGGCGCCGGCGTCGGTGCCGGTGCCGGGCCGGTGAGTCGAAAAACGCCCTATTGTTTCAGGTTTACATTGTGATGAAGATTAAAGGGTAAGATAGGGGTAGGTCAGAGGTCGAAGAGGAAATTGAAATTGGATATGTAGGTGTGGTCTCAGACGATTGTAGAATGTATAGAAAAGGATTAAAATTTCTGATGCATGATCATGTCAGATCGAATCAAAAATACATCTTTTTTCTCTTAATTTTGTGCAAAAAAGTCTTTTGGACCAGTCACTAAAGTAGTAAAAGTAAACGTAGTTAGGTATAAGTAGGTAAATAATATATAATTAATAGTTACCTTAAAGAAAAGGTAAAAGGTTTCGAACTTTTGAAATAACATACATTTGCTTGACATTTGTTGCAATTTTATTTCATAAATTTGTCAGGAAAATAGGAACGCTCTTATTAAATGAAAACAGACACGTATAAACAAAATTAAAAACCTCATTCCAGAACTGTCTTACCTTTATAAGTGTCAATTAGTAGAACAATTAAAATGTTAAACAGAAAAGACGTTAAGTCAAAGAAAATTCACGAAACTATAAATTCTTATTCTGCGACGAGAGCTATTAGGGAATTTTATCTTTTGGAATGAGCGTTAGGGTAAGCGCATACTGAGATAAAAAAAAACAGTTGTGAGCTGAAAGAAGGTGATTCTGTATCCCGAGGGGATCAACTTGTGAATAACGATTTTAACTTACAATACTTTTTTTTAACTTACAATTCATTTTGTTTTTTTGAAAAAAAGTATTATTTCCTTTCTATTCGTGTTTTTTTTAAACGAACTCTTGCATTATTTAATATTATAAAATACAAATTAAAAAGGCAACTAAGTACGGAATAAAACTGTTTAAAAATTAAAAGACATAAGAACAATTGATATTGGCAAGAATTTTCAAAACTCACAAGTTTTTTTTACAAACGCCGAAAGAAAAAATAAAATGAACAGCCATTCACTCGATTCCCGGGCCAAAAGATACCGCGTCGATCGCCACCACCATAAGTTAGTTTGTAAATACCTTTATCATCTGAAACGGCACCGAAAAGCGACAGTTAATTTTACGTGACATAAATAAAACGGAGGGCATTCCCTCGAAAAGAAAATAACAAACATATCTCTCAAAGTAAGAAAACAAACAACGTGTGTTAACATCTGTCGTGGCACGGGCGGTACAGACGCGAACATATGGACTAGCTGGAGTAGCTAGCTTTCTGGGGTATTAATTTTTCAGTTGTCCTTTCTATTTGAGAAATGAATTGCTGGTATAGTTTGGGGACTTGAAATTGCAACTGCCAGTAGGACATGTAGTAAGAAAAAAAATCTATGCACATCAAAACTATTCAAAGCAAAAGAGACAACAAAGTTGTTCACCAGAAAACCTGGATAATTTCGTAAATTTAAGGAAAAACTACTTACATATCTACATACTTTATTATTGAAATCTTCTCTAACTTAAATAGTAATTAATATGAGTAAATATTTTGAATACAGACATATTAAATACATATTAAATATTTGACCAAACCTGCTTGATCTTCGGGTTTTGTTTAAATTGTGTTTAAACGATAAGTTCTTAACAACGATGTGAGGTGACTTTATTCAGACACCCACCATGACATTGCTTGAGACTGGCCGCGCCGTGGCCGAAATTTGGCTAGAAGGGAATCACATCACATTGAAGCTACTGTGTTAAAGTCATAGTTACAAATAAAAAAGACAACAAACACTTCCGCAATCGACTGTACGGAATACTCGAAATTCAATACGTCAGTGTTGATTGCAGTTAATTATAAATGTAACCCCCCTTCCATTGTCCTATCTATTTTTAATCTCTGCTTCCACTTCCTCTCAAATTACTTTCAGCTCTATTATAAACTCGATTAAAGCTAAAATGGCTTGGCACTGTTGGAATGTTTCAGGTTCTTTTATGTGTACTCGTCTTAAATCAAATCTAAATCAGTGTTTAAAAGCTTTGAGGGTATTACTTCCGCCAATAAAATGCTCTACCTTGTAGGGGCGATAAATTGTTTAGACTTGACATTCTAGCGCTGAGTATTTTGTTTTTAGTGCCTTATTGCCAATTATTTGTGATTAGCTTGGGGCTAGATAATGCTGTGTGAATTGTCCTGCATTATTTATTTATTATTAGTATTATTATTATTTGGAGGGTTTCATAATATACAGATACCACCGGTGCCACGGAAAGAGTGTACTATGTAGGTACTAAGCTTAAAAAGGTGATTCTAGATGTCGAGGGGGTCAACGTTTGTTATACGATTTTTGAAAGGCTGAACTTTGTTAACTTTTTTTGAAAAATTAGAATTTTTTTCTTTTTCATCATTGTTTTGAAATTTAAAAGGGGATATAAATTTTTTGTAATAATTTCATGACAAAACACAGGTTTTGCTGAAAAAGCAAGCAAAAACATTTGTGAAATATTTTCTCATGTTAGATAATGCAAAAATACGTGTTAAATAACACGAAAGGGAAGCAAAATTTTTTTATTAAAAAAAAAATTAAATTCATTAAGTTGTTATTTACAAAACGATCCAGCATCACCCCGTTTCGGCTTAGTACACCCTTACCATGGCACCCTGTATCAAACGGCATTTGAAATTCGTCAGAATTGTTTAGTTACGACTAATAGCCGATTTATTATTTTTTTTCCAAAACACAAAACTTTACACACTTAGCTCTAGTGTAAAGTTGCCTACATTTGCTTGGTAATCATTGCCAAGCGTTTACAATGAAATAGTCTTTAGTTACTGATTTTAGGTATAGATAGTTGGTACCTACTTCTGAAAAAAAGACATAATTTTAGTTTATACTATGTAGATTGAATGCAGACTTGTATTTTTTAAATGTTTTTTTAATCTTCGCGACAAAAATATGAAAGTCAGAGACTAAAATGTTTTTTTCTGGCATCTTTATCCTATTGCAAAGACAAACTCACTGAATGTTAATTATTCCGATACCCCGAATTTAGTACCTACCGCTCGTTGAAAATTATAATCTGGAACAATCCGGCTAATTCCGGTATTGAAAGGGACAGTGGAATTAATGACTTGTTAAGTTAAAGGAGGAGTTTCCTAAAATATTAGGTATAATAGATTGATTGATTGGAGCTGTGGAGGTAATGGATTGGATTGCCGTGGGTTTGAGTCTTGTCCATCATTTTTATATTACCAAGAGCTTACTGTACTAAGTTCTTTTTTGATTAGATGGCCAAAAAACCTATTTTTATCGTACAACATTTATAATATCCTTTTTTTTATTGCCTCGCTGTTTCTAATTACGTTTAGTACATGACAATTAGTTTTTTGTACAAAAATTTGAGAAGAAGAAGACAAAAAGAGATAATTTATATAAATAAAAGTCAAGCAAAATAGTTTCTTTATTCTGGTTACGAATAAAATATTCTTATTTTTAGCAAAACAGAATTATAGAGAACAACTAAATAATAATAAAACAATATAAAGGAAAGACAGGTACAATATTTAAAACGACTCTAAATTAAGACCTATCTATTAAAATTAAAAAATCATATTTTATTAAAATGCCAAAGTAATGATCCAATTAAAGAATAAACATTTACCTTAAAATTGCCTTAAAAGAACTTAATGAACGTAAGGTAATAAAATTATTTAAACTTGAAACTAAATTGGTGCAGTTAATTTCACTCGCTCATTAGAAACGCCGTCTCGAATTAGTTCTTTTGATTTTCTTTGATTCTGTCTTCTGAGATATTTTTAACAGAAGTGTATATTTTGTGTAACATCCAGAAAATGTGGAAAAAATAACGGACTTTTAGAAGACAAAGAGCTTTGGACGTTATTAGAAAATAGACTTTCTGGGATTAGGTTTTTCAAAAGGGCGGTTTCAACATCAAAGCAGCGTATAAAAAAGCAGATGTATTAGAATACTAAATACGGTGTCAAAAAATAGTCGCAAAGACCATAATGACAACAATATTCTAGATTCTATCTATATTTGTCTTTACACATCCACTCCATCTCCATTCGCTTCCTCACCTCCCTCAACCTCACCGCATCAGCCTATATTGGTCCACAGCTGGACGGAGGCCTCCCCCTGATAAGCGCCTTATTGGCACAATCCCTACGCTGGGCATGCGGGTTGGGAATCGCATTTCGGTTGTAGAATCGTTCTGCAGGAGGTGCTGCTGCATATCCATTAGTTGCCACATACAACATCCGCAGGAAGAGTAGGCATGGGGTGGCTATCCACCCCATGCCCATGCATGTGGTTTTGAAATAAACAAACATAGAGCATAGATCGGTACCCTGAATGGGATTTTGCCTAATTGTGCGCAAAAATGGCTCTTTCCCATCTCGCAACCTTCCATCTCGCAACTATTTTAATACAGTCAGCTCGAATTACATCATACATACATGTTCAGCCTATAGGTACTGCCTACTGAGAGATGATACTAAAAAAGCGCGACAAATTTTAAAAATATGAGTGATACAGCCCCAAAACTACAGGGATAATTAACTATATTTCTAGCAAAACAATCAGGGCATTGAGGTATAATAGGACTAAGGTGATTTCGTTCGTCCAAGAACGCCTCGAAGTAACATAATATTTACAACCCAAAGATTTCCTAAAGAGAAGATACAAATAAAAACAAGACCCGTCAAGTGCGAGTGTAACTCGCGCGCCGAGGGTTTCGAACGTTTGTGAACAAGTAGGTATGTACTAAAGGTACCGGTTAGAAACTCCGAAATTTAATGAAGACCTAACACTAGTAGGTACCTATGTATGGTGGCTTCGGTGATAGGGTATAGCGGTAATTTTTTCGACTTTTTTCAAAATTTTTCAAAAAGTATGAAACCTACAGAAATTTTAAAAACTGTTTTGAAATGTACAAACCAACACCTTTCATATGATACCCCACTCAGTGGGGTAGCCCCCCCCCCCCCCTTTTGAAAATTATCCCCCCTCTTTTTGACCATTTTTCAAAAAGTGTTCATTTTACAGACTTCTCTATATTTTTCCTGTAAAATATAGATCTATATCTACAAACGTTTCACACATTTTGAATGGATCGCTCTGCAAACTTCGGAGATAGGGGGGGGGAACGGGTAAAATTTCGACTTTTTTCAAAATATTTCAAGAAAAATGAAACTTACAGAAATTTCAAAAACTGTTTTGAAATGTACAAACCGATACCTTTCATATGATACCCCACTTAGTGGGGTAGCCCCCCCTTTTGAAAATTATCCCCCCTCTTTTTGACCATTTTTCAAAAACTGTTCATTTTACAGACTTCTCTATATTTTTCCTGTAAAATATAGATCTATGTCTACAAGCGTTTGATACATTTTGAATGGATCACTCTGCAAACTTCGGAGATAGGGGTGGGGGGAAAGGGTAAAATTTCGACTTTTTTCAAAATTTTTCAAAAAGTATGAAACCTACAGAAATTTCAAAAACTGTTTTGAAATGTACAAACCGATACCTTTCATATGATACCCCACACAGTGGGGTAACCCCCCTTATTGAAAATTATCCCCCCTCTTTTTGACCATTTTTCGAAAAGGGTTCAGTTTACAGACTTCTCTATATTTTTCCTGTAAAATATAGATCTATATCTACAAACGCTCCATACATTTTGAATGGATCGCTCGGCAAACTTCGGAGATAGGGGGGGGGAATGGGTATTTTTTCGACTATTTTCAAAATATTTCAAAAAGTATGAAACCTACTCAAATTTCAAAAACTATTTTGAAATGTACAAACTAATTCCTTTCATTCGATACCCCACTTGACTCTGTAGGTCTCTTTTAAAATTTTGACATTTCAATTTGTATGGAAAATGTTCATTTTCATTTTTCATTTATTTTCATTTTTTTTTTCTTAAAATCTGTAAGGCACACGAAAAGTATTATGATTTTAAATTTCAAGTTGATAGCTGCTGTAGTTGCTGAGTTATTAAGGAGGGAAAAAAGGACAGACAAAGCGAGACCATAAGGGTTTCGAAAACGATCTTCGAAACCCTAAAAACTAAGGTTCAATACACAGTCAAAAGGAACAATAAATTTTACGGGATATTCAGCGTATCATCTACTGACAAGACCTCTCTGAAATAACTTAAATGCAGTAAGTAACAAATTCAAAGCATTGGTCGTTCAAAAAGCATTTAAAATTAAACTAAAACTTACCAAATTCAAACATTGTTTGGAGACACTAAACACTAAATTGCTTGTTTGATTCTCTTTGATATTCCAATTCTCGGAACCGCCGGTGCTCATTGCGATCTATTTTTAGAGTTCCTTGTGTAAATCTTGACAAATGCGAAAGATCTAACTTGTCTTGCAAGGGGAACTTTATATGTATAGACGTGTAGGTACCGTGGTTTCAAACATACGGTATGTTCGTACCCCTTTTGTTGTTAGAAAATGTAATGGGATGAGTGAGGGAGCGTCTGTTGTTTGAAAATGTGTATGGATGGTAGGATCTATAGGGTAGGTAACTAAGGCTGCCTGTCCATTGACTCGGAGCGAGTAACGCGGAGCGGAGTTGCGGACTGTGTCTGTCCAAGTGTCCATTGATGCGGAGCTTCCCGCACTTGTATAAATACCGCTCCGCTTCCCGACTCCGCTTTCTCACTCCGCTTTCTCACTCGAAATAATTCTGTAGCTCGACTATTCATAGAAAACTCAAACAGATTTTGCTGCCGGTCTGTAGGATTTTCATAGATAACTGTTTACGCTGTAATGACTTACCTTAACTCAATAGTTTTGACGATTTGTTACTAAAATTTCTGAAGGGATCGAACTGAAACTTATATAGTTCTAAATCTGTAGTATGAAAAGTATCAACGAATACTTATCACTTATAGCCGACAGCAGAAAGTTGTACCTACAGGGTACCATAGTTCGCCATTGAATAAAATTGAACTCCACGGCATAAAACCATGTAGTTATTTGGAAAATGACTCCATTTCGATCTGACTGTATTTATTTTGGCTGACGCACCCACCCCTGATTTAAATGAGGATTCGTCATGCAGGGCGGCATACGTCGAGCTAATCTTGTGCATATTTGAACACTCCTTTGTGTTCAAATCTGTATTTACACGTATTTACTTACCTTCCATAATCGACAGAACAAAGCATTGGTTAAGAATGCCTAAACTTAGGTTTATAATTTTTAAAACTTTTAATGATTTTATCGGGTATTTATCGCGTGTCTTTTGTAATTATTTCCCCTACGTTTCTACCGCGTTACAGCGATCGTGGTCACGGGGCGACTTGAAGTACTCGGACGAATTGAGGGTAGTCGTGGATACTGCCGTCAATTCTCGGCTGTAACTCAGAGTACATTAGGTACATTATTTTTTTAAATTTTTTTCTATGTTTACACTAGCTGAGAACGTAAATCGAACAACCTCTTAAGCTTGTCCCACACCTGGAAAGACAATGCAGCACAACTCAAAAATGTGCGTTTAAATATGGGCTTACAACTCGTAACATTTAGATGGATTTTATATTGACGGCATTAGATGACAGACAGCTCGCAGGCCAGTCGTTTAAAGCTTGTGGGAAGCCATTTTGGCACCGTTAAATGTATCTAAAGATAACGAGTTTAGGTAAGCCCAAATTTGAATGCACGTTTTTGTACTATGTGGTAGCGGTATTGGATTAATGAGCACAGAGCTTAACCTATAAACTTTCTTATTTTCAGAAAAGCCTAGGGAGAAAAAAACATAGCACATCTGTTCATCACGCACAGCTTCTGCAGTGCTTCCGCACGCCTTAAAATCGTGATGACCGTGTAACGCTCGGAAATATCGTACCCTACCCTACCTGATCACTAGTGATTATCTATCAATAAAACTAAGTATTTTACTATAAGTTTTGTATTAAAATTGTGATTTAAAGTGGCCAATGATCGTCTAGTTAGCGGTAGGACTCATACATAGTGATGTAGTAACTCAGATTCTTTTAGAAGCTTAAGACAAATGAAATAAACGTTAAAACTACTTAGGTTATTGACTCTTCAATCCTGGTACAGTAGTATAGCACCCCTCTTTCATGGCCGTCTCAAACCATGATACTCCCATGCTCTGAAACAACTGAAATTACATAGTAAGCGAAGAACCTATAATATCTCGGCATTGTGACTTTGTTTGGTTACTCTGCCTCTCATTTTGCGGAACCTGAGAACTTTGCTTTATCCCGTATAGGTATAAGCCAAATTTATCTGGTTGGTGCCCCACTACGAAGTTAATCTTTTCTTCTCCTCGGGGAAAGTCGAAAGCAGACGGCTATCGCCCTTCCCGTACTCAGAGATAACCAGACATTTAAAAGCAAAGCGTTTGTAAATCGCTAACTCAGGAGAGTTTGATGGGGAATGATCTCAAGCGATCCAAATACATCCTACCTCACTAAAACTCTAGCCCACCTAATCCCATACCTAGTCCACGCGGGAAGTCCTAAGAAGTAAACGTGTGGAACCACATTCCAGTCCAACCGCAGATCAAAACAATAGATTTAATAATCAGGTTAGTTCAGGGCCTTACAGCACAAGCATTCACCAACACATCCAGGAACGTTGCAGTATCGACAGAATGTGTTTAATAAATATAATAATAAATTAGAATAGTCGGTTCTGGGATGTAACACCATCCGTTTACAATACGGGGAATTATTAGAAATGAAAAGTGTGGGTTTACGTAACCTGAATCTGATTGATAGAAATTTGCAATCCATCCTAGAATTCCTCCCTGGTCTCGTTCGATGGCTGAGCCGAACGATTCCCGTCAAAAAGAATTCACTATTCCTGTAAAACCTAGAATAAACCCCAAATTTTCACTTTACTTCCAAAACTCCCGATCTCCTCCCCCTGACATCTCTGTACCAACTATCAAGAAGCCCATTTGTTTTCCTAGAATCGTCAAATTCAAAAATCATGTTATTCGGAACATGATTTATGAAGGTTGATATTCTTTTTAGCATCGCGTTCGAACTCATTTACAGCTCCGAATATATTTTTAGTGTTACTAGCTATATCAAAATGTGTTAATTATTTCTATATTTGCAAATTAAACGAACCAGCATAAACTGGACCGTTACAACCGCACGCTGTCCATGCGCTATTCCCGCGGCTTGGCGGTAAAGGTATTGTTATGGGATACAACCTGCGGTAGGTACTCGGGCACAGGTGTAGGTCACGCGGGGTAGTGATGCGCGCGCTTGCTTTAGCTGAGTGTGCGCGGCACTGTGCCCGCGTGACTAGAACAAATGGTTTGAATGAGAGTGTGAGTGGTTCGACAAAGATGGCGAGAGAGGGACACCGGAGAGGTTTTAGTGGGTATTACGTTCTTCTCAGGGCGTCAAGTCCCACATAACTGGTCCCCCCTAGTTTATTCATAAATGAATTACTTCGGCGAATAAAAAAAAAGGTTAGGCTGTAAGACCTGCAGGCGTGTGCCGCCCTCGCCACACGCTGGTGCAGAGAAACATGTGCATCCTCAACCTCCACAGGCTGTATTGGTCCACTGCTGGACGCAGGCCTCCCCCTGATAAGCGCCTTGTTGGCTTTTATCTCATGGGGGTAATGCCCATAATCCCCACGCTGGGCCTGCAGATTCGGGATCACATGACACAGGACATGTGCATCGTAGGCCATGAAAGAGTTAAGCAAGCGATCCACGCGGAATGTCTAGGTTGCGGCACGCAAACTGTTTGCTATTTTATGCATTAATAAAAAATCTATAGATTAAGAGCCCATAAATTTAAATGGTCATATTTGTGCAGTGCGGCTCATGTGTGCCCTTGGGGCCCGTATTATGAAAGTTTGCTCAGTCATCGTTCTATGCTTGAGTACCTAACGTTTTCTATGCCATAAACGTCACTCAAGTACAGGTCTATTACTGAACAAGCTTTCATAATACGGACCTAAAAGTCGTTGATTTCCTTCTAATGACACGACAGAAACAAAACACTGCTAAGCAACTGTTTAAAATGAGCGAGGATTAAAAGTAGAGCTGTAAACTTACATTGACAATCTTTTATTTTTCAAGTGAAACCGTAAATAATTTCAATCGGATTTATTCCCAATTCAAAATTCTATTTCGTTTTATCTCCTTTCTTTTCTATGGTGCTACCTGAATTCCGTAATTACCCTCTTTGTTTACGTTCTTTTTTGTTGGAGGAAAAAAGAAAACTAAGATTTCCTTTAGGGTTGGCTACACCACCCGATTTCTCATATTTCAAATTGTATTCCAATTTTGATGCATTCTCCTAATTATTAGCACATGAGCTCTAAGTCCGGTTGACGATAACATCTTGACGTCTCTTTTTTCTATGGGATTCGAAACAGCGCCTCTATCATGCGGATAGGGTACTACGCAAATTCCATACTCAATACTAAATGAGTATTAATACTTATAAATACTTATTTAATAAGTCGGATTCACATTCAGGATTGTCCCTACAGCATGCTGGGGTCCTGGTTTTCAGCAGACAAAGTGTGGGCGTGCCGTGGGTATCGTGCTTAGCTATATTCTTGATGTACGTACAGTACAATGTAGGTTAGGCACTCGTAGAAAAGTAGTATGCACTAAAAACACTTTGACACTAGATAGTCATACAAACAGACCCCTGAAGCTGATGATATTTCAGCTTCGATTCCGTCAAGATGTCCAATATTGCACTTAGCGCCTTTCCGTAGGTACCGTTACTTTAATGGATGCGACAACTATATACAGGTTGGACCAAACAGTAACGTCAAAAAAAATGAATGCCTCAACCCCGGGGGTAACTTATAAGGGTTATTCCAGTTTTCACCCTTGACAAATCCCCCAAAAAAGGGAAAACTGGCATTCATTTTTTTGGAGTCCAGTTTTCCCCCTTGAGAATTTTTTTTCAAGGGAGAAAACTGACTTTATAAAAAATGACATCAAATGTCAAAAATAATACTCCGTGTGTGTTCCCCGATTTTTTCTAGTTGCCGAGTTATGAGTTTCTAACGTCTCGATACTATCGTCAACCGAACTCAAGATGCTGTTGCATCCTATTTCAATGGTCTTGATGACTAGCAAGTCATTCACTGTTTGGCCATCCCAACGACACCATTTGCCTGTCAGGCAGGTGGTTTGATACGAGACCGCCTCGCCTCTACCGAATACACCTCAGTGGTCAAATGAGCTTCTCAGCTGTCGTCCCGACAGGTTATCCTAACCTGACATTTGTCTGTATGTAATGTATGTATAGGCAAATGTCAGGTCAGGATAATCTGTTTGCTTCTGAATTTGAACAGCTCATAAAGAGAGAAACAAATTAAAAACTTCAAGCAACACCATGTAAATGTCTTAACTCTACCAAAATGAAAGAAATTGAATTTTTGGACGAAATGACTTAGTAATGACACACTAAATAATTTAAACTAAGTTTAGTATCCGTCTTTTCAATTTGCTACACCCTGACTGGGTGCAAAACTATGAACTACCATCTAAAGGTCAGTACTCACATACGGTATTACTCGATAGTTTTACTCGAAGTCGAGTAAAACTATCGAGTAATACCGTATGTGAGTACTGACCTTTAGAGTGTCAGAATAGTTAGTATAGTTATATATTATTCATGTTACCTACCCCTAATTATGGATTCAATAAATTAAATATGAATATTTCTATCGAATGCAACTAGTAGGGCGGTGTATCGCGTCCTTTATGTTCGTTTCCTGTTTGTTTTTTTGCGCTCTTCGTACCGCAATTCGGTTTCGATTATCTGAATACGCTTGTTTTGTTTATGGTTGAATGAGGGAAAAATATAGGTTGAGATTTTTGGATATATTTCTTACACGGGCGTTATTTCACAACGCAAGTCTTTGTGAAATTTCGTGCAAAATAAAAAAACAATGCTACCAACAAACATGTCTCTTTGAGGTCATACAAAGAACTTTTTTTTGGAAACTTATAATCTCAGTTAGCTATAATTTTTGTTATTATAGTTACCTAGTTTTGTGTTATTATAGTTACCTAGTTTTAGTATTATATCTATCTCTTAGTTTTCCTAGTATTGTTAAATAAAGTAAAATCGCACATGGCTCTGTTTAAAAATTTCCTTTGAACCGTTTTTTTATTCCATAGCATTCCTTCACTGTACTTACTTCAAATATCGATTAGAAGCAACTATTTCATTTTACGTGTACCTCGAATCAAAAAGCACCTAATCAAAGTGCTTTTCTATTCCGTTGTTTTCGAGATTTATTTTTTTCAATAGAATTTCAGATACTCTTAGCACCATTAGTGACGACTCAAACTAAATCACCCTACTTTTGGCATAAACGTTGTAAGTGTGTATAGGTTTAGTTTTGTTAACATCACACTAAAATAAGAAGTGCGATATTCTAGATTTATGTTTGTTCCTTAGTCACGCCCAAAGTATGGTTGAAATGTACCTATATATACTTTCTATAGATGTATGTGGTTCTATATGGATCAGTTGAGCTACCTGTAGATTGTTTGCTGCAGTTAGCTCTATTGTTTCAATTGTAAATACTAGTTATAATTTATTTTTATTACCTATTTGTTATTTTCTTTCTAAACTAGAAACAAAACATTGACTATTTTTTGTCGGCATAAAAAACAGCGTCCATTTGACTACCACTGACTTGATCAAAGTAGCTGTTATAATTCAAAACCAAAAACTTGTCTTCATATCTGTACAAATCTAGGAGACGCAATCAAAGCACGCGCTCTATCCAACACTATTTATTTTGCCATGTGCTCGCGACTGTACCGACAGCTGTTAACATATGCCCGTGTTTTCTTTATTTAAGGGATCTGTTTGTTACTTTTTGTACGAACGCGGCGCCTCCGGTCTCTTACTTATTATTTATGACGGTGAATGTACTTACATTGACGTTGGCTGCTGGATATGGCATCAAAAAAAGGAAGTGAAAATAATTCATACACTACTTTTTATAGGTACTACCCAATTCTTTCATTCGGTTTTTTTCTATAGATTCAGATATTTCTCGTAGCAGTTTCTTGCGTTCTTTTACTTTTTACCTTATCATTCACCCGCAGTCCCACCCCATGTTCTTTGTTAAATGATTTTGTAAAATGTGGCAGCCAAAGTATAAAATAATGAGTTTTATGTTATTCTCCACCGCTCACTAGGACTAGGGACTTATACATTATGTCGTTTATACTACACCTGCTCACAAAGTTGCTTATTCCTTTTCCAAACATAAGGTAGAAAGTACGTCATTGCAGGCGTACTAATATGCGATAGGAATACTCTATGGAATTTCATTTCTCACGCTAAATGCGTGAGAGAAAAGTGTATGGATATTAATTTCTAACGTGTTATTCATTTCTGAAATATCAGCAGTACCCTATGGTTATTTTCATAATAGGTCAAATGACAAAAAGTTTTTACTCCGAATTCGCCATTATGATACCGGCCTCTTCTGTATTCGGAACAATAATTCAAAAGAAGAACCCTGTGAAAATCGCACGTGCGCGTATTTATTGCTACATTTGAATTTATTCGAGTGATTTTGAAGATTCTAAAACGCTGATTTTCCTCGAAGGTGTCGTTTAAAGCACTATACTCGGGAGAAAGTGCGATTCCTTCCTCGTGTGTTTTCGCAAGTGACACACTCGATAGGAATTGGGCATTTTCTCGCCTAGATGTACAATATACTATTCCATTATCTCTAGTTCTCTACACCCACGAACGGCGTTCGAAAATGTACGCTCATGTAGAGATCGCACAAGTTTCCCCATAACTCAAACCACTCGATTTGCTAGCTGACTTTATTATTTGTGCGCGCCTGTACCACATTGTACGCTACGTTTTGTGCGTCATAGGCTTTTTAACGCTGCTTATGGAAAACTATTGTTTACTGTTTCGGAGGTTCCATTCTGGTAGGCTTTCTTCAGTAAATATTGGTTTGTCGTGATTGTAATCATGGTACCTGTCACTCATACGTAGCTACTACTACAGGGACATAAATGAATAAATAATGCTGGAACATTCATAGAGCAGTAGCCCCAAGCTAAGCAGAGCTGGTGTTATGGGTTCTAGATAACTGATATACATAATACAATATACTATATAGATAGGTACATATTTTGTATTACACATAGAAAACAACCAGAACACCCGGAACCTGCAGATTGTCCAAACATTTGCCCCGAGGCGTGAATCGAACCCGCCACTTCCTGTGTCACAGGCGGACCTTCACCCTTTACAGAGGTCGTCAGACACACATGGTAAGCACATACAGAGACATGTACAAGTACGGTAGGCTGTACCTAAACGTTATTTGATGTAGGTACCTACTAAAACATTTTTGGTCAGAGATGTATTTTTATTACAGCAATCGTGAAAAAAATCGTCACTGCAGCTCTTCCTGAGCAAGAACACAATTTCACAATAAAATATCATACTTTACTATCAAAGAAAATTAAAATCAAATATCAGAAACACATTAGATCTATGTAGTATTCACAATTGAAACAGTTGAGCTAAGTGCAGACTGTAGCAAACAATCTACAGGTAGCCCAACCGATCCAAAGAAATCCTTATAATCCATTCAGTAAAATTATACCTAATACTCTATTTTTTATATTTTTATTATCGAAAAAAACACACCAGTCTATAGCAGTGCAATGCTGGATAGCCAGCAGTGGACTGCTATAGGGCTAGGAGCTTCCCACACCATAATCTTGCATTTCGCAGGGCACAGCTTTTGTCGCACTGTCGACGCTGCTGTCTCTCGATGGCCATACAATTTAGCTTTGCTTCCTGAACAGAACAAGGCCACGGTATCTCAATTGAAAACCTTTTTAAGTGGTTAAAGCTATGTATATTCGAAGTCGTACTTGGTTAATTCAGCAAATAGGTAAGGCTGATATGTATCCCTCCTGTGCGTGAAAGCGAACACAAACGAATTTTCCATATTTTCAAAAAGCAAGCACCTTAAATACGAAAAGTAAAACCTGAAAATGAGCACACTATATCAACTCTCCGCATTTTTATGTCGTTGAGTTAGATACCAAGTCCTTAGTACCAGTTGTGCACAAGTGCATGAATTTCTCGTCATTGTAAACTTATTACGATGACAAAAAAGTTTTCATCTCTTTACATACGTTTGGCATCTTGCAGCGCCTCTCTCTACCTGATAAAGAGGAACAAATTTTCGTAGTTTGACAGCAGTTGAATAGTTGTGCTTGTACTAGAATCTTCGTTTCATACGAACTCGATTATAGTTTTGCAATTGTTTTGAGAGATTGGCTTTTCTCACGGAATACTGTAATTTTTTCGTGTAAGCGAGATATAAGTCAAAGTCTATAGAGCTCCAAAAAACTTTTTTCGTAATCAAACTGTACACACTGGCACTAAGCGTACAGCATAAAACCCAAGCAATTTTACTTCTCTCCTAACAGACGCCGTAGAAATACGGGCAATTATTCTAGAGTTCAAGAGCCTTTGCGATGACAAACAACCAGACAAGCCCGCAATTAATAATTAAGCTCGAGTTGCAGTCACGACGTCACGTAAAAGTCAACTTAGAACTATGAAGTTGTGAGGCTAAGTACTGCCACCGTAATTAAAGTTGTATCGGGTATCCTACTAATATTATATAATTAAATAGCTAAAAGTTTGAGAAATCTGAATTTTTGTAACCTAGGATCTACAAAACTACTGAACAGATCAATATGAAATTTGAAGTACGTTTAGAACAAAGCCTAACTTAGATAATAGGCTTCTTATTACAACGAAAATACGCATGCGAAGCCGCAGGCAGAAGCAAGTAGAGTAATAAATAACACGCTGCTGTCGCAGCAGAAGGAACTATCCTTCAAAATCAAAAAACAACAAACATTAACAAAAATTACAAAATCAACGAATGTGTGAGTTGACTAACACTTAGTGTGTATCGCATTCACTGCCCAGTCTCGGCGGTGCGACCCGCAGGGGCGCGCCGCCGAAATACGAGGGTCGAGAGGCTCGTCTGCGTCTTGGGCCATGAAAGTGTTAATTGCCCATGGGTAATGTAAGTGTTAGTTTCAGAATATGCATGTGCGATCACTTCCGAAGCTCGTCAGTGATTTCAATATTGTTTTGAACATGGATGTTGCAAGTTGACAAGACTCGAGTGAGATTCTATGCAAAAAATGTACTACCTTTGATGGAGCATCACAACAGTAATTTAGAGAGCCAAGTTGTTTATTCTAATTTAGAAAATAAACAATCAAACAATTGTAAATCCCCGGTTTTTTTACACACGCGGCCATGTAAACAATTTGGCCCATCATAAGGCATAACCCCGTAACTAAAAATAATCCTTTTTCAATAAATCCCGGAAACTTTTACCTCATACTTCGAGTACTTAAATAAAACATAAAAAAGGTAAACCGAGAGCTGAAAAAATGTTCAGCTCACGCCTCTAAGCCATCCCCATACATGATCTACGGGCGCTTTATATTGGGCTGGGCGTCAGTTCTGGCAATATATTTTCGCAGATAGTACCTACCTACGCCCAATATCCAGGCAACACTATTACGTAGGAATAACATTTAATTTAAGCGTTTAGTATTATACATTCATTTTTCAAAAATATCTATGTATGTTATGTATGTTATACAAGTTATCTCGTAACCATAACACAAGCTCTGCTTAGCATGGGGTACATGATGCTGTGTGAATTGTCCAACGGTATTCATTATTTTCGATAGTGGACAGTAAGTGAAAGGAATCTAATAACACTTAATTCCTTGATAATAATTTGGTTAAAAATGTTACTCGTCCCCGAGCCTTTTTTGAAACCTAAAGAATTAAAGGTTATTTAATGTTTTTTGTTTTTGAACTCACAATAGAATAAAAATACAGCAAACTCACGACGCTACTTCTTTCAACCACGTCCTGATTTTCAGGCCAAAAATTCAATTAAATATACCTACCGTTACCCAACTGAAATTATAATCCTTTGTACCTCATAAGGCCCAGACTCCACCAGAGCGGATATGTGCGGAGATGTCCGAAGCGGAGACGAGAAGAGGTTTTTAGGTTGTTCTTACGAAAGCTGTGCGGATGCGTACTGGCTAGACTGAAGCGGAGATGTGTGCTCGCTAGAGCGGTTGAGCTACGTGAGGCGAACGTCGGATGTTTGTTGAGATGAATACACTAGCGGAGCCGCTCACATCACGTTTCGTGTCCGCTGCGTGACGCCGTCAGCTTGCGAGGTTACAGCTCACATTTCCGCTTCGATCGTTTTGACGTGACAACGTCTTATAATTCGATAGAGCCGGCTGCACGCACGAAAAAACATGACGTCATGCGGCGTTACCTCATGCGGCGTTACCTCATGCGGCGTTACCTCATGCGGCGTTACCTCGCTCTTTTCTTAAGACGTTGTCACGTTCAACTATCGTCAGTAAACCGACTTTACATTACAGACAACCAATTTATTTTTTGTTTTCTTCGCGTACAAAAATACGTACTCTCTCCGCTTGGTCGTACCCACTGAAGCTTAGCGGAGACGAGATGTGTGAATAACGATGTTCTATTGGTTGTCCGGTCGTATCATCTCCGTTTTGGTGGAGTCCGGTCCTAATTATATTAACCTTCGACTCTATCACAGTGAAGTCAGAACCCCAGTTAGAAACTACGGCAAAGTAAGAGGCTGAACAATATTCAGGCTCTGCTTTTGACGAACCGGACCGAAAACTTAAAGGGAATTTAAATTTTGTAATGGCTTGTGCACAGATTGGCCCATCAGGTAGCTATGAAAGCTTTGTGGTCGGGAGATGATTTTTTTATTTTAACTTTCGTGTGCAAACGCTTTTCATTTTCGAGTCGTTTTATTTGCACAAATATTTTAAAATTGGTTCGACCAGACCTCGACCAGACTGAAAAGAGGGCGACAGTTACTTTGAGCTGTAAAATTAATATGGCATAGACATTCTAATTCTAATTCTGAGTGGGGGAACTGGGATCTGCACTGACATCTCGCTTTGGAGTGTATTGTGCATTGTCCCCCTGCCTAACCAGGCCCTAACCAGCCCATAGCTATGGCTATGGCATAGACATTATTAGAACATGCCTTATTTGACATTCTCTCCTCTCAACGAAGATCTATGAAGTTCGGAGGTAAACAAATTCAAAACTTTTTTTACGCTACAATAAATCAAAGTACCTAAACTTAACTTGAATACTTGAATTAAATATTCAATCTGTAAAGTTTTCTTTTATCATCATCATCATCATCAGCCTATATTAGTCCACAGCTGGACATAGACCCCCCCCCCTAACACTTTCATTGCCCCCGACGCACTGAACATCTGCAGGTTCTTTCAGCAGACGGCTGCACGCGGGTGAGGGTCGCAACGTACCACACCACACTGCTGAGAATGGGCAGTGAATGCGTTAATTTACCTACATGGTCGTTATCTGAAGCGAATTTTAATAGCCCCAAATATTTTTGTACTAAGTACCTTCCTATCCAGGCCTCGATTGAGTTGTTATATGAGTTGGATAGTTTGAAACTCATTAAAAACTGGTTAGGGTGATTGGCTTCTAAGCCATTGTGTGTGAAATTATTACTGAGGTATTTGTATAAAATATTAGTTTGGAAACAGTATTTTGTTGATTCAATATCGGTCGATTGAAATGAAGATTATTTTACACATCAATAAATCTGTGTTTATACAAAATGAAATAAATTAAATATCTACAAGTTTGAAATATTGACGTTTGCGACGCAGGGGGCGAAGGGACGCCAGAAGATAACGGATTCTATTCCTGCCGCGAGCCAATGTTTGTATGATTTACTAATATTACTTGGGTTATGAATTGTATGTAAGTAAGTACCTATATCTTTATAGTGTTTACAAAAATGTATTGAAATAGCTGTAGGCAATGAAGTAATAAAGTAGGTAAGTATCTACCTGTTTTTTTTTTAAACAATATAGTATATTATTATAGACAAAGAAAGTTATACTAGTATTTACAATTGAAACAATTGAGCTAACTGCCGACTGTTGCAAACAGTCGGCAGTCAGTATCTACCTAATTTAGTTGCCAAGTACCCATACCTTCTAAGGTAAATAAAAAGGCAAGCTCTATTTTGGGTAGGTGCTATTAGGTGCTATATGATTTTGTTTTGGAATAAGGACGGGCATCATTGATAATCTTTATTGACAGCTGAGTAAGATCTAATCCTATCCACCTCACCCCACCTCAACAGCCTATATTGGTCCACTGCTGGACGCGGGCATCCCCCTGATATACGCCTTATGGCTTTCATCTCATGGGGGGTAGTGCCCATTATCTGTTCACAGTTCGGTGGTAGAAGTATTCTGCCGGAGGCGCTGCTGCCCGCCCCTTGCGGATATCCCTTAGTCGCTTCTTACGGCACCCGCGGGAAGAGTTGAGGTGGTGCAAATACTAAACCGGCACCACAGAGCCACCCTATTCCCTTCGAGTTCATTTACCACGAGAATGAAACTGGGGTGACGCTAATTTCAGGTACAGTAATAAAATCCACAAATGAACATTATCTCTGTTGTAATAAAACCAATTTGCTCATTAATAAATTAGCACGGCTGCTGTTTTCTACACATTAAAATAAATTGACCATTATAGATCGTTAAAATTAAAATGTTTTGAAATATTGTTATTGTTAATAATGATAATAGTTTTATTACATGTGAGTAAACTATGTTGGTATTCATAATGACGTAACCAATTTCTCGATTCTTATGATTATTAAGAATCAATCCCTCCAACTCCGATATGCAGACATTTGTTCAGGGTGTTCTTGGTGTTTTCTATTATATGTATTATAAAAAAATATCTATCTATATAATATCTATCTAGCTTATTGTATTAAGTACATATTATATCAGTTATCTGGTACCCATAACACAAGCTCTGCTTAGCTTGGAGCTAGATAATGCTGTGTGGATTGTCCAGTTGACAGCTGGATTGTCCATTGTTTTATTTATTTATAACTACGCCCGTGGATGTCATATAAGCCGACCAAGGAAACCTACCAGAGAAATGGCAGCTGATTCCTTCTGTGTGTCATTCTGCACCTTCACTGCGATCACCAATTCACCCTCCAACCGTGGTTACCAAGGCAAAAGCCCTGACTGAATTCCCTGAATTCGCCACTAAACCTTTCAACTGCTAGGAACTGTAGAATTTTCTTCGAAGTGAAGTCTCTTAGCTCGTCTGGGCTAAGCAGGAGGGGCCCAGCTGGAAGCTACGTTTTTCCTCCTCACAGAATCTGCAAGATTGTGTGTCCCTTAGCCCTAGTTTGAACATGTGCTTGTTGGGGCGACAGTGTCCAGTTAAGGCTCTTATCTTGATGCGAACGTTGCTTCTACTTAGCGCTAGGGTTTGGTGGGTGGACCGTTTAACGAAGGTTTTTAAAATAAATCAATCAGTATTGCTGGAATTTTCTCACAGCATCACATTAGTCACAAAATATTTTACTTGTTTTTTTTTCGTGTGGAAAATGTCTTTGGTTCAATGATGCGGGCGGAGGTTTTTCAGTTGTGGACGTCTTTGTACTGACGTTCAGTAGGTGCTACGAGTACGCGCTACGGCAGCGCTACGTCAGTGACCGTATAAAGAAGTCTGCGTGCAGAAAATATTTTTTTCTATATCGAGAATCTATGCACCTAATGAAGTCTACACATTAAACAGCGACACAGCCCGGCGGGTTGGTGCGCCATTCAGTTTAAGAATATTGTAGGTAGCAGCCAGTGCGGCCCACCGACTTTGGTGTGTAGAGTCCATTAAGCATCATCAGCGTCCATCCTTATTCTACGCTAGGTGGGGTTAGCACAACAAGCATTTATACTCCATTCCCCTTACTCTTTTAGCAAAAACAAAAGAAGAACACGGCTAGTTTCTATCTATCGGTGCATAAAACGATCTCCACCCGCATGCCCAGCGTGAGGATATGGGCTTTACCTCTCCATGAGATAAAAGCTAATAAGGCGCTTATCAGGGGGAGGCCTGCGTCCTCATGTGGACCAATATAGGCTGTTGTGATTGAAGTGCATACATTGATGAATTTACTATTGGATGGTTTAATAAATTCACGATAGATATGTAAAGACATGAAATGTTGGATTATGTACTCCAACAACAAAATTTACTGTCAAAGTTTTTATTCGTGTAAAAATATTAATAAAAGCAATTTCCAGCGCCAGGAACGGAGCATTCGCAACATGAAGATGTAAATAGATCTACAGATAAGCCTCGATATATGGGAGCAATTTCCCAGCGAGGGGTGAACGGAAAGAAGGATATTTCTACCGTTCCTTTATATGTGCCGAATTTTCTGGAAACCTAATGTATAAGTAGTTGTGCAATAGCGAAACTTTCTTGCTTTGTAAAAAAGCTTTTTACATGACACCTAGGGGATAAATTAACTGTTGATCCTCACTTTGATTTACCTCAGTTAGGCCACAATCCTACCTGATGTTAAGTGACTATGTGACCGACCTAATAATCAGTAAAGACCGAATTAGATATAAGTCATTCAATTAAGCCATGCGTGGTTACAAAATGTATAGCCCGCGTATGGGCTGTGAACTTTTCTAAGTGTACATTTATTGTATTTATCGAAATAAAGAGTTTGTGATTTGTGAACTGGTAGTGTTTACTGCAAACAACCCATATACGACCTGTGGTCAGTAAGCGCGTTAAAGATTGTTGTAGAGACCCGTAGAGGTTGTTGTTTGACTGAAGGCTGGCAACGAGTTCCAAACTTTGTCAGAAAAACCTGATATAAATACCAACCAATCGCGTGTTAGCTCAAACTAAGCCAAGGATATATTATATATTGTTCTTGGATTTAAGCATAAAACTAACATAATAATGTTCTAGGTTCAGCTATACGCTACATGCTTCTACAATAAAACCTTCTTTTTGCAAATAGGTAAAACCTACCTAAGTATGATTCTAAGTTCCTAAAATGAAAGTTGAATATTTCACAGAGGAAAGCTTCTGAAATCGGCACTTACTCCTGATAAACTGCCCCAACGTGCAAGGGACTCGAGTTTTACACGTGGGAAGGAAACGTAGAATACACAAAACTACAAAATTTCACTTCAAGGAAAATCAGACAGATGATTCCTACTTTCTGTATTCTTCAAGCTCAAAATACTCTCATAATCGCTATAATACTCTCATTAAAACTTTGAGTTCTATTTTTAGAGTCAAAATTCATAATAAATCTATTGAGTTGAGTATTTGTAAACAGGCAGATAGGTATCCTTTTCTTTGTTACGTAAACAATCCAAAACTGTGTAGTAGGTAGTTACCTAGTTCTCGAACCTACAACTATCGGCTTTCTATTCAAGATTAGCCTTACTACTACAAAATGGAACCAAATCTCCTTGAAATACATATCTTTTTCCATTAAACTCATCTTTATCAGTGACACAGGTTAAAATAGTTTGGTTTCCCTCTGTTTTGAATACAAAAACCTTCCCTATTGTTAATGACCCGAAAACGGGAAAAGTTTTTATAATGCCCCTTTGTTTAGTTGATAGGAAAGAATAATATTGTTCGTTGAGATATTTATGCTCAACTTTGAGTTTTATTATCTTTTATAAGGTTTCCTATATCTTTGTGGATTTTGTGATAGAAATAAGTACCAACTAAATGGGAGACCACAGGTACAGACCAGTGATTCGAAGCAGAACTAGCATCCTCCTCCTCTTCGCGTCAATATTCTCAGTGCTGAGGGTCGGGAGTTTTATGTAGGACCTTGGAATGCACGATATGTCTCCCTCATGCTGGGTTCCAGCGTTGAGCGGATGCTTCGCACCAAAATGGAAGGTTGAAATGCGAACTAAAATCGAACTAAAATTCCACAAATTTACAAAAACAGGATCCCAATCATACCTTTGCATAGTTTGCATGCATTTGAGAGTGTACAAGTCATAGAAAAAATCTTGTTAAGAATTGGAATACCTATAATGAATATTGATCAAAGATGCCTCGAATACTCAAACGAAACTTAGATTTAAGTACTTTTCGAGTCGCGTTTTTTGACAGTTTTCAAAGAAAAATTGAGTTGTGAGGTAAGACTGCGCCGGTACACGAAACCAAAACATTAGGATTTTAAAAACAAAATATTTGCTCCCAAATTTTTCCTATCGTACCCCGCAGTTGATTAACTGAGAAAAATAATCGAGTCACATTAATTTCGCGTTGGGTGCACAATTTGCAAAAACCAATTGCTGGCATTTGTCATTGTCTTATCAAAGGGGTGGGATCATTAGGCCTAGTGGCGCCTTGACTTCGAAAGTTAAGTTTGCAAGTTTGAATCCCGGTTTGATAGAAAGATTAATCTTAGAACTGTGAGCGATTAAAATGTTATAATTGATTTTGGTTTTCAATTTGAGTAACCTCGCTTAGGAAAACTTTAGATGAAAATGCTTACCAAAAGTTTCATCGTTACTTCGAATCGTCCACATTAAATTTTCTATCCTGGAAGCGACTGTAAAACTGTTAAAACCAGTTGTCATCGAACTAAAAATATGAAAAACCTGTACTGAGGAACTATCTGTTTCTCTAGATCACTACAATTTTGTTACGTTATTGAACATTCACATAAATGTGTGTGATTTTTTTGGCATCAGTAATATTTGTACCTACCTAGCTTTGTTAAACATAAAAAGTAAAAACTTTTTACAGACCATCAAATTTTTTTGCATTGAACACCTCGCACAATGTTAAAGTGAACAATATTTATTATTTTATTTATTTATTTACCTTCCAGTTACCTACTGTAGAGTTATTCATTGTTAAATTCAGTGAATAAAATCTTCAGTCAACGTAAAATATTTTACGGAGTAAAAATCATTTGTAGAGGCATAGACCCCTGTGTGTTTGCCACCTCAATGAAAATAATACCAATCTTACCTACATATCCTATTACTACTACATCTTAACATAATCGCTACAAATCTGTCGTCGAAGTGAATAATACTGGAAATTTTCACGTAACCATAACGTCATCTGGCCACAAAGTAAGCAGAGCTTGTGTTTTGGGTACTACTAGACGACTGATTATATTTATACACGGAATTGTGTGCTCCAGTTCTGCGGATCGTGTCTGTCTCCTGGCCGTATCTAAATGCGAGTCAGGACATTGTTTGCAAGCATTTCCTTCATATAACACAGGTACTTTATTGGATCCCGTAACTTTCCGTATCGCAACATGTCTTCAGTTAGTTGCAAGGTGTTGCGCGCCTCATCAATACCAGTGGGGTACTGCTGTCGAAAAGCTGTCATCACGGATATTCGTGTAGTAGGACCGCCGGTCGGATATCTCGCTAGGCCAGCCTTAACGACATCATTCGGCGGGCCTTAGTCACCGCTAACGTACGAGCTATTCTCGAACTGAACGGTCTGTTGCGTGACGATGGTAAGAGGCCCGACGGTATGACAATAGTCCCATGGGAGTCGGGGAGGCCGATTGTGTGGGACGCTACATGCGTTGACACTCTTGCGCCTTCCATCTTCCGAGGACATCCGTGAGGGCGGCGGCAGATTTGGCCGAGGATCTCAAGAGGCCTCCTTGGAGTCGAGACCCTAGCTCCGTGGGGTACTGAGGATCTTCAAGTTTTTAAAAATTATGTAATCGTCTGGTCGAAACGACGCGTGACCCCAAACAGCCTACGTAATAATGTCTAACACAATTTATTATTGCGATAATAATATTAATAAATAATAATAGGTGATTAAAAGAACTTAACAAGTGAAGTTCAATCTCTATTATATGAATAAGTTCCATTAGTAGAAGATAATTTTACACAGGTAGTTACTTGATCCATTCGGTAGCACGCACGTTTCAGAGAATCGATTTAAATCGATGCACTACACTAAAACACCATCCCAACCCTACCACGCCAGCAGAATGTCATTCTTTTTAGAGGATAGCAACCAAAACTTGAGCTGGGATGTGGTGGGTGGGTTCTTGTATCTTCTACTAATGGAACTTATTCATATAATAGAGATTGAACTTCACTTGTTAAGTTCTTTTAATCACCTATTATATTTCATAGTTCCATTAGTAGAAGATAATTTTACACAGGTAGATGTTTAGAGTCTAACTATCTGCTTAAGTGTTTGGTATTTCAGAGCAGTTATCTTTTCTGCTTAATTTGTAGCAGATTTTATAAATATAAAACAAATAGGTGTTTTTAGATTATTATCGTACGAGTATGTCGATAACTATAACACAAAATATTAAAGAAAAATAATGATGTAAGTACTTAACTTCTTATCAGTCAATACAATCATAACTTCTTATGCATAAAGTAATAATGAAGTCTCTGTTACTATTGTATATCAGCCGACCTAGCAAAAAATTTCTGATGAAATTGGATGCTTATAATTTGGGCAAAGGCTTGCGAGCTCTGTTTCTAGCCAGTTCTGTGCCTTCCTCGATGGAAAGGCCAGCAGCGTGTGCGCTCGACGTTGCAGCATGCCGCTGCAATGTGCGCCGAAAGTTGCAACGCCCCGATTCCGCTTGCTCTTGTAACAATAACAATGTACCGAGCATTACTTAGCGACTATGCTCGCTTATGCCGATGTTAATCGGTGATCAATAAATTACTACTAATTTCACTTCATAAGTTACTCGGGGCAGACATAATTATAATGTAGTAAACATTTTTTTTTTTTTTTTTTTTTTTTTTTTTTTTTTTTTTTTTTTTTTTTTTGTAAAATGTGGTATGTATAGTCATATTTGGTTGCTCGCGAGCTGCTGCAGAGGTTTATAATAATGCTGATATATAGAGGTATATAACAATTTAATAACGCTAGTTCTTTAGTTAATTTATTCAAAGAAAAATCATAAGATATCAATTATTGATGAAATCTAGAACTGTTTAAGGGTCCCTTGCAAAACTGTATTAAGGTACACTCGGCCGCTGCTTACGAGTATAAACTCCTTATACGAGGCGAGATAATATGTTCGTCAGAACCAATTTTGTGGCCTAAAATGAGCCGATCGGTGACTTGACTACATACTAAGTGAACAATATTATAAATCACCTTTTTGGAATTGTTCTGTTAGAATATACTTCTACCACAGCTATGATTGGGGCATTTAAATAATCGATATAATCAATAATGTTAGTTTGCTAACAATAATTCCACCATAGCTTATAACCTTCTTATAACTAGTGTTTTAAGGTCCTTCAGAAAAGGAAGCAATCATGACATCTAAATATTATGACTACGATTATAGTGATTTCTGAGAAACAGGTCGCAGTGAAAACGCTTCCCGGAGACAATCGCAGCCCTCTAAGGGTCTCTAAGTCTATGAAAACTTTGTATAAGTATGTGATTTTGGATACCATCGATTCAATAAAGGGAACTAAGCCTGAGAAGGCTAGTTAGGGATTACAATCATTCCTGTTGATTGTTCGTTATTAATTTTGGTAAACACTTTAGAATAATTTGAGAAAGGCGAAAACAGTAAACGTGAAAACCGAATCGGGGTTCCATTCAACAAAAGTGTCACATTTGGCGTTGGAGCGAGATGCGCTACGATCAATCTAAGGTAGACCAAAGTGATGTACTGAGTGAACTACCAAAGTTAATACAGTCGTGTGAGTTTCGTTCTAATTCAGTGTCTGGGTTAATTTTTCCCAATTCTATTATATTATCTTATTGCCGTAGTCTTAACTGTAAGCATTAGTTTTGCGCAATATTATGGGCATACTCTTAGGGCCTAAAAAAACCGCTTGTTATAAGTTATTAATGTGAAATTGTTGGTCCCATTCTTTCCAGTGACCATTTGCGCCCATGCCAGTGTAAGCAGCACCTCGATAGTCATCAATCAGTAAACATTTTATGGGTCATAGTGGGTGTTAGAAATTAAGGATTTCTTAGTCTTTATAATATTATCCATCCTGTCACCAGCATAAATCGAATTTTTGTCTGTTATCAGTTAATTATTATTATTGTTTTGTAATGATGGTCATTAATATTATTTAGAAGCGCGAATTTTTTTTTTTTTTTTTTTTTTTTTTTTTGTCTTCAAAACCATTGTGTAAAACTTGTGCAAAACTCGAATCGTGGTAATTTCAAATATTTTTGTGACAACTGTATAATGGTTTACGTTTTTCTTCCGGTAAGGCTAAACTCAATATGTCTGATGAGGTATTAGATATGAAGCCTTAAAACTTGCAGCTTTCATGTTTGTTTAGGTGCAAGTGTATTTTGTTTATAATAATTAAATCGTTTTATTGTTTCAGTAAATTGTTACCAAAACATTTTTCTTAGTTGGTTACTATCATCTAAATATGAGACTGAACTGTAGATTCTAGTCGAAACCTTAATACTTTCATGGCCCACGACCCACATGTCCAGGTCCATCGCGCCGTGAGACGGCTGCGGCGCGTCCCTGCGGGTCGCACCACCGAGGCTGGGCAGTGAATGCGATATAATATAAAAAACACTTTTATGGCCCACGCAACACATGTCCATCTCCATCGCCGTAAGGCGGCGGCGGCGCGCCCCTGCGGATCGCACCGCTAAGACTGGGCAGTGAATGCGTCACTTAAATGGCCCATGAGATACATGTTCGCCTCCATCGCCGCCGTTAGGCGACTGACGGCGCCCGGCGTGCGGGGCGGCGGCGGCAAGGCGGCGGCGGCGCGCCCTTTTGCAGGTCGCACCTCCGAGGCTGGGCAGTGAATGCGTTAACTAAAAAGTTCTCTTAAATAATTTTGATGAATGATACCTACCAATAAATATGGATCCTTGTGATCATTGTTGTACACGAAGATAGCCTTGTTTTGAAGATTACAAGAGGTCGCATAATCTTCAATTTTGATTGTGTTCATAAGAACTTTCAAATTATTTTAAATTTAAAATAAACTTATGGGTACTGTTAGGGTTAGGTGTCAACATTGTTGGTTATTATGATTGTAATGTATGGTGCTAGCAGTATTCATTTTACTCTATGATATTGCACCAAAGTGTACTTAATTCTTTATTGTTATTTTAAGTGTTAGACTTATCAACTTAGCTAGGATATCTTTAGGCATATATGACTGAGTATTATTGCTAGTCAGCGAAAATTGGTAACCGTTCAAATCGGTGTATAAAACAAATTGTTCTATATATATATATAGATAACCAACAGTTATAATAATGCCTTCACGTAGTACCTGATCCACTGTCGCAGTGGAGGACGTCGGTTCGTATTCGGTCGGTTGTGTTGCGCTGACGCTAGGGGCGCAGCTGACGCCGGCGGCGGCGCTTGAGTTTGATTTCGACTGGTACGTACTCTGTGCCTGGCGGTGCGCCATGTACTTACCTGTACCTCCCCCCCCCCCTTTGTTCACCGCGGGTTAACGCGGAGGGCGTCCCGTTTGAAGCTTGAGGGGTGGGTTTTGACGACCCTTGTTTCTCAATTGCTTTAGCAGTTTTGATTTTTCTGACAATTTTGAGCCAAAACGGGTGTCATCTCGAGTTTCGTCTTGAATGATGTTCAGGGACGATTTATCTAGATTTTGGCCTATTGCGCGTTTTCGTCTCGATTGAATGTTCGTTTTGTGACATCCGAGTGTATATTCTTACCGTAAACAACTGGAATCTCTTCAGTTGAGTCACCTAGTGCACGACTACATGCACAACATATTATCAAGACAGGATTACCAATTTTGACATGGTGTCCGTCAATATCCCAGTATCAGTTTCGATGGTTTCTAGATTTTTCATTATCGGGGATACAATATTGTAATGTATTATATTATTATTATTTTATACCCGCTTCATTATCTACAGAGATATTAGCAAATAGGAGCTCGTTAATTAATTTGGCTTTGATTTCTGTAAAGAAGGACCCAATTCCACTTCAAATATTTTTGCGGGTAGTGCAAAATGTTTTTATCAGCTCAATCTTAGGAAATATTGAGTTTTATGAATATTGAACTCAATGATATGCGGAGTAGTTTAGTTGACTACCTACATGCTTTATGATTATGACCTTCGTGGATGACCTACAGTCAAACCTCCAGGTATTTTACTGACAATTTTTTGTCATCGAAACAGCATTAAGTACGAAATTGTTAGTTCTAGGGATGTAAAATCCAATGGTATGCAAAGTTGATGTCTACTTACTTGCTTTATGGTCTCTGTGAATGACCTACAGACAAACCGCTAGGTTTTTAACTGGTACCTAAGCATCTTTAAATTTTTATGAGTTCTTGTGATGTACAAACCCTTGATGTGCAAATTAGATGTTTATTTGCGCTATTATAACCTTCGTGAGTGACCTACAGTCAAACCCCCAGGTGTTTAGCTCATCCTGTCTAGCCTTCGTGAAGTACCTGCAGTAAATCCTCCAGGCAGACTTTAAGATGGTCGGGTATGGTTGAATTGTAAAGAATACAACATCTAGATTATTCTAGCTAGATATTCTAGGTACTTGTTTTATAACCTTTGTGAGTGACCTACAGTCAAACCCCCAGGTGTTAAGCTCATCCTGTCTAGCCTTCGTGAAGTACCTGCAGTAAATCCTCCAGGCAGACTTTAAGATGGTATGGTATGATTGAATTGTAAAGAATACAACATCTAGATTGTTCTAGATAGTCTACTTGCTTTTATAACCTTCGTGAGTGACCTACAGTCAAACCCCAAGGTTTTAACTCATCATGTCTAGCCTTCGTGGAGTACCTACAGTAAACCCTCCAGGCAGACTTTATGATGGTATGGTATGGTTAAATTCTAAAGATTTGCAACATCTAGTCATGAATTCAAAAATGAACTTACCTTCATTGTTCGAGAATTCAATAATTAGACGATATCAACTCACTTGTTTTTGTTCAAGCTTTTTGATTTCTACTTGATACCGCTGAATTGCTTTGGTCTTCACTTTTCCTTTTGTAATTTTTCGTAGATTCACAAAATGTATTGCGTAAAAGAAATTTTGTAGTGTGCTTATGCTACCGCGCACGGAAAAAGAATGACATTCTGCTGGCGTGGTAGGGTTGGGATGGTGTTTTAGTGTAGTGCATCGATTTAAATCGATTCTCTGAAACGTGCGTGCTACCGAATGGATCAAGTAACTACCTGTGTAAAATTATCTTCTACTAATGGAACTATGAAATATAATAAATCTGTGTTCACTAAATCTATAAATCAATAATCACCAAGAAAATTACAATCAAAAAATAGAAATAAATTAGAACTACATTCACAATTGAGCTAACTGCAGACTGTTGCAAAAAATCTACTTAAACTCGTTTGTAAGTTTGTTAATTTTTAGTTATCCCCGGAAGAACTGTCCTGATGTTGAGGATACTTTTACTAATAAAGCTACCACATTTACTGAAGGGGAGAACCTAGCGGGTTTGGTTCTCAAACTAGGCCTAATTCTCAGTAGGTACTCACGGGATCCCCGTGGTAAAAAAACTCGACTCAGAAGAAATTCAAAATGTTTTCTTTAATTCCTTCAAATAGAAAACACGATTGCAAAAAAATTAATGAAATCATGAAAAGGCACTGTTTTGCACCTAATTTGGTCGAGATCTCAGGAACCCTGCGGTCTTTAGAAAATATTTATGTTTTGATTCGTAATTCTTTAAGTCGGTTTTTTCATAAGTTGTGTTGTTTTCTTGTAAATAAGCAAACACATCATTTTTGCGCTTACGCCGTTCTAAAAAGGTATGCTCTGTCCCACTCCTATGAACGCGAAATACTATACCTATCCTTTTCACAAAATGGCGTGCAATGCGGGGCGCATTCATTCAAGTCTTCAACATCGTCAACACGTCCATTGCTGGCCCACAAATTTGTAAAAATAAATATATCTATTTATCAAAATAGCGGTCTTGAGCCACCTGCGTCTTTTGACGCGACTGCTACAATGCCGTCGGTTCATTGAGTGGATGGGTTTTGCGGTCGCCACCAGATAACCATTATTCCCCATCGGTTATGCGTTCTGCGAGCAATAGGTATACTCTGCCTAGTGAGATTTCTGCTTCCACAACAGCCTATAATGAACACTGCTGGACACAGGCCTCCTCCTGATAAGCGCCTTATCGGCTGTTATCTCAAGGGTAATGCTCATAATCTCCAAGCTGGGCATGCGGGGTGTCTGTGAAGTTAGCCGAGCATTTTCCAGCAGAGCATAAAAAATTAGAGTTCTGTTCGCATGCAGGTGAGTTCTATAGTTCCTGATACTTTTCAGGAATAGTTCTGGCGTTTTTACTAGAAAAAATTTAAGTGAAATTATGCTCTGCTAACTTCGCGTAGCAGAGCATTTTTCAAACATCTAAAAAAAAATGGTATTTATATGCTTTCAGATAATATAAACAGTTCCTGTTAGTTTTCAGAAATAGTTCCGTGTAAATACAATATTTTACTTATTTAAAGATATGATCAAGTAAATTTCCGTTCGAGTCGTAGTCGTGACTCAATATTCCGTAGACAGGCGCAAACCACTGTTTAAATAGACTGCATCGAGGAAAAAACTAAAACGACTTAGGATTATGGGCATGCGGGTTGGGGATCGCAGTTCGATGGTAGAATTGTTCTGCAGTAGGCGCTGCTGCTCGCCCCGGTGGGTATCCCTTAGTCGCCTCTTACGACACCCGCGGGAAGTGTTGGCGTGGTGCAAATTCTAAGCCGGCACCACAAGGCAATTTCATATTTAGCACACATAAAAAAGTTGGTACATGAATAAGTATGATACTATTCTGAGACTCTTAGATGGTAGCTTTTATGTACCCGATCAGAGTGCAGCACATTGAGATTATAGGTTCGACATCTAGTTAAATTCGAGTCTAATTTAGTTCGATGATACATCGAGGTGTACCCTATCCAATAAAAATGGATAATCAAACTTGGACAACTCTGTAAAAATATATGCGTATAAAAAAAAATATACGCGTCGACTTGAGAACCTCCTCCGTTTTTCGTCGGTTGAAAATACTTTTCAACTATAATTTGTAACTAACTTATAGTTGAAAAGTATTTTCTTATAGTTGAAAAGTATTTTCAACCGACGAAAAACGGAGGAGGTTCTCAAGTCGACGCGTATAATTTTTTTTTTATACGCATATCTTTTTACAGAGTTGTCCAAGTTTGATTATCCATTTTTATTGGATAGGGTACAATAATTCTTATTGGAATCGGACTACTTTACTTACTACCCTTACTTACTACTAGGTACCTATACCCCGAAGGTGGACCCATTTAAATTTGAAAAAATCCTACTTTAAGGGTAAAAAAACAGGGGATGATTGCCCAACAAACATTTTGGCGCTAAGGGGCACCTTTTTTTGGCACTGACAGTATTATAAACGACATATAAGAGTTCCGACAATAGCTTTAGACTCTACTGCGGCATTAAAAATAAATAATTAAAGTTTCAAGAGGCATAATAGAAATAAAGAAAAAATATATAACTTTAGGAGCTAGCTTGGAGTTAGTCAAAACTATTGTATAACTAACTCTTAAATCTTTAGGAAACGTAAAACACTAAAAGCAATTATAGCAATTATATATATCGATGCTTAACAGCCAAAATAGGCTAACCGCCACTATACAAACTGTACACCAGAGAGGTTTGAAGTTGAAAATTTATGAAATAAATTCATAAAAATTCTGTTTTAGCTTCCGAAAACCTGAAAATTTTACTATTTAGCTTTTTATTGTCACTCTACAAAATGGCATTCTTAATTAGTTAAAAATCATCCTGTTTACACCCTTTACTGTCGCTTACCTCTAAATGGCCCTGATTTTACAAACAGCCAAAATGTCTTAAGTGAAAATCTCTTATTCATTTACTTCCAGCCTAAATGATCTAACAGTTCTTTTTGTATTATTTAAGTCGAAGAAAAGCAGCATAACTGAGCTTTTATAACATAAAGTAGCGGCGATTACGGTATAACTGGTCATTGAATGTTGAAAGACGGACAGGGAATATGGTACTAAGTGCATAATTTTCGAAAGAAACGTTCGGCTTTTTTTGTAATCGACGAAACACTGTGTCTTTCAGACTTTCAAATTATTGAAAAGTAACTCGTTACTGACTTCATCTCAGAAAATAAAAGCTTTTTATAATAAATCAGCATCACACTAATATTATAAATGCGAAAGTTTGGGTGGATGTATAGATAGATGGATGTTTGTTACCTCTTCACGCCAAAACTACTTAACAGATTGGGCTGAAATTTTGTATACAGATAATTCTAGGCCTGGAATAAAACATAGGCTGAATACTTTTTATCCCATAAATCAGTTTCCATGGGATAGAAATCACCTTTAAGCGTTTCCATAGAAACAACGCGTGCGAAGCCGCGGGCATTAACTAGTTTATAATAAAAATGACACAAATTCACATTTTAACTCTCGTTTCCACAAAACTACTAGTTAGTATAATTTTTATATCTTAACTTATCAAAATCTTTGGAGATCCATTAAAGTTCTACTAATATTAAATATTAAACAGGTAGGTACTTATGTACTTAAATGTTTTTTTAAATATTTCACTATAAACTATTAGTAATACAAGTCATCAAAAATACAGTCTTATCGAAATTATTCGCATCACAATAAGTAATCAATATATATAACAAAAAATTACACAAATTCTCATGTTCTCTGAATTACGGTTTCCACAACTCTACTACTAATTTTTATATCTTAATTGGTAAGTATATAAAAATCTTTGGAGATCAATGAAAGTCATATCCTACTAATATCAAATAACAGGTACCAAGTAGGTACCTGTTATATACGTAGGTACTTATAATATTATTAACATTATCTCACTAAACTATTAAGAATACAAGTAATCGAAAACACAGTCATATCGAAATTATTATCATCACAAATGGTAATCAATATTTAAAGAATCAAAAAGAAGTGTCGTGTTGAAAATGCGTAAGACTTTTATAATTTACTGTATGAAGATATTAGAAAATGGCAACGGCAAAATGGTTCGCGTGCATGCGTGGCGCTTGTGCCACTGTCGCCTCCGCACTAAATGTTTACTGATGGTTCATAACCCCATTTGTTTTGAACATATGAAACGGGTAACCGACGTTTTCGTGTTTTGTTGCACTAGGTAACAGACAAATACCGTGACATGAAATTAGAGTAAGTGTAAATTTTATTTTTACCTTTTTATCTAACCACCACATTCGTTTGAATATCGGGAGGTAAAAAAAGGATAAGCGACAATATGTTTGCTGAGAGTTACTAGGATAATTTATGTTAAGCTCCTCAGTGAATTTGATCAGTGACAGGGAAAATAAGGCTAAGCGACAAACAAAGTCTCGGGAAATGCAGCCAAAACATACTAAACGACGATTATGTTTTTCTAAGAAACTGACAAAATATCCTAACCGGGATTTTTTAAAAAAATACTTCCAGCTCAAACAGGCTAACGTTCAATCAAGAAATTTTTATTACATGCCAAAAAAGCGTAAGTGTCAATTCTGAGATTCAACTTTTAATATAACCACCAAAGTAAAAAAGACACTTAAATATGTGTCGTTTACGATGAAAAAATCGGGCTAAGGACCTTAATTTACAAACTGCCTAAGCGCCAAAAAGTGTTTCGTAGAGCTATGATACTTAGACCAAACGACGCAGAAAAAAAAGCCGATTCCAACCATATATATAAGTCGATTTCCCAAAAAATGGCGCTTAGCCCTTTTTGGCTGTTAGGCATCGATATATAATATATATAACATTGCAATCAGTGAGTGAATAATCATATTTATTCACTCACTGATTGCAATGTTTGACCACGCATAACTTCTTACAGAGTTGTCCGATTTTGATTATCCTTTTTTATTGGATAGGGTACACCTCGATGTATCATCGAACTAAATTAGACTCGAATTTAACTAGATGTCGCCACTAGAAAAATTTTAAGTCGGTTTGTCGTTTTTTAAAATAACGCTTTTCAAATTATCTGTCACCTTAAGAGAGGTATGTCAGACACGTTGGTCATTGGAAATCGTCAGCTTACTGAAAACTTGAAGTTTCAAGGCTTTTTTGGATGAGGTATTTTCAGTTGTGCGACGACTGCTCTATTTTGGTGCGTTTTATGCCATAGCCGTTTTATTGAGTTAGCTTGTTTTTACTAAAAAGATACGTTGATCATTGGAAATCGTCAGCTTACTGAAAACTTGAAGTTTCAAGGCTTTTTTGGATGAGGTATTTTCACTTGTGCGATGACTGCTCTATTTTGGTGCGTTTTATGCCATAGCCGTTTTATTGAGTTAGCTTGTTTTTACTAAAAACTCGATGTTCGGACGGATTTGCTAACAGAATATCGTTTAATCCTCTTTGTATGTAGCTTTTGGTTTAAAAAATATTTTGGTTTAGCTTTTGATTTACAAAACAATAGTACTTGTAAATAGTAATGATTTTATACCATCGTCGTAATCATTTAGCCTAGGATTTCCCACAGGTGTGAAAAGACCTCCTTTCACGTCAGATTTCAGATTTATTTATAGCATACATAAACATTATTACAGAGTTTTAGTTTGTGGTAATAAGCTTAAAGGTAAGTGCGTGTAGCCTGTAAGGGCGCAACAATTGATCTAAAGATTATTGTAATGGGTACATAATCTATTTATTACTAGAAACATAGAAGTCGAAAATATAGGCAATGTCAGCTACAACAATCAAAACAATTGAAATAATAACTGGGTTACCTACGTCAATTTTTAACTCAAGCAGTCAAATAATTAGATTTATCATTTAAATAGTCATCAACGGACTTAGGTTGTAACATTTAGAAATAAGGTATTTTTTGAGTTTATTACAAAAAACCGAATCGTCCATAGACATCCACGTTTCTGTGCTTTTTAACCGATTTGAAAAAAGGAGTATGTTCTACGTTCGGCTACAGTATGTTTTTTATGTATTGTCGCCGACATCTCCGTTAATTGTGGACTGATTTTGATGATTCTATTTCTAATGAATAGAAAATGATCCCGAAATTTTCCCATAAAATTTTATCCCGAGGGATTTATATTTATCCCACAAAAGTTTAAAAAGCATAGGTAAATATAGAACTTTAAGTCGTTTTCTAGTTTGTTCAAAACAATCAAATCACAATAATAAATTGTTATTTAGATGTGTGGATGGATGGATGTTTGCTACCTCTTCACTCCAAAACTACTGCATGGATCGGTGTTAAACTTTGCATCTGGTATGCAAAATTTAACATTGTAGTTCTAGACTTCGAAGAAAACATTGGCTTTTTATCCCATAAATCAGTTCCCAAGGGATAGAAATAACCTTTAAGCCACCACCACAATTTTAAAGCGCGTCTTGTGTCGCGCGCCCCGCGGCGTAATACAGTGTCTCCGGCTACCGCCCGCCCCCCGCAAAATCGCAAAACGCAAGACGCGCTTCCAAATCGCGGCTGTATGGTGGAGGCTTTAAACGTTTTCATAGAAACAACGCTTAAGAAGCCACAGGCATAAACTAGTTATCTAATAAATAGATGAATCCTAGTACTTTCGCTTTGAATCACGCAAGGTAAAACTAAACGAAACTACCTACTTAAAATCTTTGTCAATATAAAATAACGTGAGCCATAAAAATATCGTAGGTATTCTTAAAAGAGAGTCCCCAAAGTAAGCCCTAAACCATTACCGGTCAAACGGCTTAGCCCATGTCATGTCTACAAGAACACAAAGTGTCTCGGAAAATAAATCCCTATTTTCAATTATTCCATTGTCCTAGCAGGCAATAGTTTAACGCCAACCAATTTCATTGCAAAACAAAACCGTCACTCCACATTGATATGGGTTAAAGTTACGCACTCCAGTTCGCCTTCACAACTTTTACATGTATACAACACGCGGACTTTGTCGAAACAACTTCTGTCCACTTCTGTCGCAACTTAGAGGGATACGCTCGACCGTTTGCTCCGACAAAGTTCTAGAATGTTAGGTTATTTATAAGCTGGTCTTGTACCGACTAAATCGAGTTTTGCTTTTTATTTTTCGCATATTTTCTTTGGGTTTCGGTTGAGAAGTTTTGAAAGTGTAGTTTGCGACAATACCCTTTTTAGGTTCGGAGGGAAATTGGTTTCTTGTGTAACTAAGATATTGGTGTTGCTGAGTTTAGTCCTGTTCGGGATATTCCTGTTCGCTGATTCTTTTTAGGGTGCACGACCTTGGAGTTCTTTAGAAGACTATCATAAGAATAAAGAGTAAGAATAAAATATATTATTATTTGTGCAGTCAGACCTTTCTATAGTTTAAAAACAAAATAAAATACTTATAAATGTAAGCCAGAAGGCGCAAAAGCTAGCAAGCTAGCAACCAACGTTGGTTTTACGTCAGAGCCATTTTGTTGGCGTTACGGATAATCTCTTCACAAAACAAAATCTTTACAACGCAGGTTATAGATTTATTTATACGACACTATTGAAATGACATGAATTGTTTTTATTTATTTTACGAACTAGTACTACACAATAAACTGAACTATAATAGGTAATGCTACGTTAGGTACGTGATTTAAATTTTGCGCCTAGCAGAGCGCAAGGCAAACATGGCTTCCGCTCAGCATTGTGCTGGATACACCCTGATGTATGCACCCAGCGCTGGTTTTCAGCGGAAACCAGAATAATCGTGTCTCGTCACGGCCCTCTAGAGGTGCCTGAAAAAATAACAGGCAAGAACCTATTTATATGCTAAGTTTACACAAATGTAGTATACACTAGTATTGTATACATTCTTAGCTTAGATCTAATAGTTAACTTGAAAATGTAGGTGTTATTTGACTCTTATCTACTTATATTATTATGTCTACCTCTCGTTCCCATTCTCATCACTGCCCACGGCTGGACAAAAGTTCCCACAATGTGCTTTATTTTTCTCTGTTCCGGGCTCACCTTAATAGCCTATATATTGGTCGTTGCTGGACAAAGGCCTGCTCCTGATAAGCGTCTTATTGCCTTGTATCTCATGGGGGGTAGTGCCCATAATCCCCACGCTGAGCAGGCGGGTTGGGGATCCCAGTTAGGTAGAAGATTTTATTGTTCTGCAGGGGACGCTGCTGCCCGCCCCTGGTGGATATCTCTTAGTCGCCTCTTACGACACCCGCGGGAAGAGTTGTGGTGGTGCAAATTCTAAGCCGGCACCATACACCAAGCGTGGCTCGTTACATCATTGATGTCCTGAATATTGTGGTAGCTACATATATTTTACCAGAAGTCTATGGTAAAATTTATGTAGATATACGTTACTTAGTACTAAGGTACTTTAGTTACACAAGGATCGAAAACCAAAACCGACATCTACCATCCCGCCCAATGATTGAATATCACAAAGGTGAGGCGAAACAATATACCTCAATTGAGTTAATACACGAGCGATAGTAAATTTTCTCCCATCATCCTCAAACGACCCAACTCCGACTTTATTACCTACACAAAACTGAAGCTTAACGTGTGTAGTTACAGTTGAAGTTGGTATGATGTATCGTGTACAGGGTGAAACAATGTTTATTAGGGAATCCGAGTGAACCGAAGATGTTGATAAGGGTCGTAGTTCCTAAGGCGACGGTGTCCTATCGAGCTTTGCTCCTACTTAGACAGTTGCAAGTTGCACGATACAGCGAATCACGAATTTTTATTTTATGGCCTGACTAGCTTATTAGCGCTGTTTTTATGGAAACTTTTTAAGGTTATTTATATCCCATGGGAACTGATTTATGGGATAAAAAGGCACCTGACCATGATTCCAGTGTTAGATTTACTTGTATGCAAAATTTCAGCCTGATCCGTTCAGTAGTTTTGGCGTGAAGAGGTAACAAACATCCATCCATCCATTCATCCAAACTTTCGCATTTAATTTTAGGATCATGGCATTGCATTTTCATAGTTACTGGTTTGCAGTCACTGTTAACTGCGTTATCTTCAAGTCGCCTTTGTAATCATTTTGCCTTTTGCATCTACTTGCTAACAAGCTGTTGGTAGGTAGAGAAAGGCAGGGGTAGGCAGGGGTTTCGGGTTCAAATCCCATCAAGCGCAATATGTTTAACCCCCCACCAAAAAAGAGGGATGTTATAAGTTTAACGTGTCTGTCTGTGTATCGTAGCTCCCAAACGGATGAACCGATTTTCGTTTAGTTTTATTGTGTCATAGATAATTTTTATCCCGAGTGTTCTTGTTTCATGAAAATCTTTCCAGCCAATAATCGTCGGCGGGTTTTTAAAATTTTCAATGTTGTCTTGTATTGAGTACTTATTGATAAGCCATTTTCAAGTCGATTTCTTCTTAAGCTGGACAATTAACACAGCCAGCCCAACTAACATAGATAAGTAGATATTTATTATTATACATAGAAAACACCCATAATACTCGGAACAAATATCTGCAGATCGTACAATCATTTCTCCCGAGGGGGACTCGAACCCTCTGCGTCGCTGGCAGACGTTTGCCCGCTGCGATACTGACGTCGTCGAAGTCGCTGCTACTTATGCCTTAACTCTTTCAGTAAGCCCTCGGTAACAAATTGAGTTTACAAGATTGGATTAAGAAGTAAATTAGATCATATTTCGCTAGCCAGTTTGTGCTACGCTAGTCTGTTCAGTGATCAGTGATGGCGTATTGCAATTACCATGTAGTGTCCAGTCTTGTCGTGAATAAAGAATGAAAGCACATAATCTATTTAGATTGATGATTCTGTGTGAATTGTCCAGTATGATTTATTATTATTATTATTAATTTACCAACAAGAGCTGAGTAATTCTAATCATATTAGTTGTCCTGCTGCCACTGAATACGCCTTGTTTCCATGGTAAATTATGTAAGTATATAATATGTATAAATGTATATTTATATATATTCAGCATTGCCATACAGCGTGGCAATGCAGCCAGCGTCTTGGGGACGCTTCCGACTGGTGTTGATATGGATCAGTTGAGCTATCTGTAGACTGTTTGCAACAGTCGGCAGTTAGCTCAATTGTTTCAATTGTAAATTCTACATTTATACATATTAGTATATGTAGTGTATGTAAGTAGATATTTATAAATTTGTAGGAATAGGTGTAGGTATGTATATATTTTTGTAATATTATTGAATTATGTTATTATTTATTTTTGAGTACCAAGTAGGTAATTACTTATTCACATAAAATATCTCGTTAAAAATGTTGCAGACATAAAATATCTTGGATTCTAGAAGCAAATTTAGATAAGGGGGAAAAGTGGAATAAGAAAAACTGCTGAGGGGGAATTCTGGGCTTTTTTAAATGTAGCTTCCATTTTTCCCCCCTTGAACAAATTTTCTCAAGGGGATAAATAGAATAAGAAAAACTGTAGAGGGGGAATTTCGAACTTTTTAAATTATGTTTCCAGTTATCCCCCTTAAGGCTCCTCATCCCCGAACACTAGCGCCGCCACATACTTTATCTTATATTATTACGTCGAAGAAAGGAAATTCCAAAAATTACGTTGGGCAATTTGTGATACCTATCATAAGCATTTTTTTAATGCCTCTATAAATTTTTTAGTTTGTATAGTGTAGGCAGAGATGCGAAGTTGCTCTTTTTTGCCACCATGGTGGCCAAAAACAGCACCTTCGCAACTCTGCTTAAAGTATACAAAATAAAAAAAATTACAGATGCATTAAAAAAAGCATAAGATAGGATTCACAAATTGCCCAACGTAATTTTTGGAATTTCCTTTCTTCGACGTAATAATAAGATAAAATATGTGTGAGGAGGAGCCTTAAGGGGAAATTTCCAAGGCGGAAAACTAGAATAAGCCTATCTATAGTTATGCATATCACCTCAAGTTTACCTACCCCACCTTAATGTAAGGCAATGTATCATTACCACGTCATTCCTATACCGATTGGGTTTGATTAATGTGCTCTGTAATTATTGTGATCGGAACGTGAGAAGCCGATATATTCAGTATAACGATGTTACTGAACTATGGGCTTATTGAACGTACGTACCTGTAGGCATATAGGTATCTACTCGTATATCAAGACAAGTGTACCAATATAAATCAAACAAAACGAAGGTAATCTAGATACTATGACGTAGAACGTCAGTTCTACGTTATAATGACTCCTTCCCATCTCGTAACCATTCTAACAATTGAAGAAATTCCTTGTTTCGTACAATTCGTCCGTTTGCGCCTATCCTATTCTATCTTATCCGTGATGAAGACTCCAGCAAAGAAGTACAGGAGCTGTTGCTTTAAATCATTTTAATGCAAAATTGTAAGATTTTAGTTCATAAAACCGATCATATTCTGTTTTCGAAGTTTATGACACTCTGACAGAAGTGCTTTCGATATTATAAAGAGGAAAGATTTGATTGTTTCTTTGTATTGAATAGGCTCCGAAACTACTGGACCGATTGGAAAAATTCTTTCACCGTGGAAGCTTACTTTTCAGGGAGTGACATAGGCTATATTTTATCTCGGAATTCCCACGGGAACGGGAACTACGCGAGCGAAACCGCGAGGCAATCGTCTAGTTGATGATAAAACGAAGTAATTGTGGATACCATTGAAGGGAATCGCATACATAGGCCGTGTGCTGTGTGGCAGCGGAGTGGCATCTGTGTGCTTCACATCATTCGGAGAGCGCCCGCCCGTATGAGTACAAGTCACGCGTGGCAGACCGGTATTCTTACCACACATATGTGGTGGTCGGTGGTCGGTGTCATAACACCGAATACCATCAAATGTAAGTCCAATAAAAAAGCAATTCCTCGAACTAGCATCTTACACAATGATAAACCAGTTTCCTTAAAAATATTAATAAAAGAAAGACATTCAAATAATAGAAACCAATTAGAACTAGTATTTACAATTGACAATTGCTACTACATGTAAATGTAGATTGTTTGCTACAGTCTTGTTGCAAACAATTTACATTATTTCATTGTAATTTTCTTAGTGATTATAGATTTACAGTAAAAGGGCATCTATTTATCATATTTCAAAGTAGAAAATCTACTGGCTACCCACCATGGCCACCATTGTCCCGAGGTGATAAATATGAGCAGCGACATTGACAAATCGATGGCACAATTTGGGGGCTTATTCTGAACAATGACGTCACTAGCCTGGGGAGTTTGTCTTATGAGATCAAAATGTCGATTTTTCAAGGTGATATTAATGACCTAGACTGAAACACTGATAGGTTTGTCGCGACTGAGAAAAATGTTTGCGAATATCTTGAAAGCTTTGATATGATGTAATATCCACATAAATAAATGTTAATGTAGTGTGTCTAATATACATATTTTTACATCGAAATCGATCTAAAGTTGGGCGTCCACTGCATCGGAATCCGAGAGTACGCAGCGTACATGCCATCGGTAGTTACAATATGCCGACAAGCTGTGTCCACTGCTTTCGAATTTTGCATCGGCAATGTAAGTATTTTAAAAGCGCTTGAATTTGCCGATGACGTCATCCACAACAATGAAGTCATTTACAGAGAGATATATCTACCATATTTGAGTCTATCATAGCGGAGCATATTCTCGAATCTGGTTCAAACAACTGTGAATCGAATTGCACAATCCACAAGTAATCTCAACAGAACGACATTATATACCAAGATTAGTATAGGAAGCCATTGAGATTACCTACCATACACAGGAACTTCAACCGAACAGAAGGTTTCCAATTATCGGATCCTGGAACCCTGTTGTGAGAATATCCAAAAACTGAAGTGGTGATGTACCAACCGGCGTTATGTCTGCCAATAAAAACTCAGTCGCAGTTGGTACCTTCAGTTATTCCGTGGTGCTGAAACTGTGCGCATGAAACTGTGCCGAAATACTGTAAAACTCAAAACTTAAATCATTGTAAATATTCCCGTTATAAATGACTTTAGTGTAACCATGGAGTATAACCATGACAAATTTTAAAGTGTTATCCACAAGTCCTCGTCACTACGCGGATATTGTTGTTGTACGTCATTACGCCAGCGCTACTGCTGCTCCCCAAGCTCCTGCAGCATGCACACGCTGAGTGGCAGCCTTTTGGTCTGTTTTTTTCGTTTTATTTCTTTTTCTCATTATATAATCTTGTGTTGTGAACCAATAAAAATTATGATTTCTTATCATTGGTAGAAATACCGGTCCCTGGCATCGGTATCGACAGATATACCGATCCACTGCACGCTGTACCATAGAAATCAATACAAAGCACCAAATCCAGACGCTGTGTACGCTCCGATTCCGATACGGTAGACGCACAGCTTTAAAAAGTTCTCACTCAATAGTGTACCAAGAGCTTCACAATATTTTGAACCTTGTTAATTCCAACTTAGTACAACGGTCGAGAAAACAAGCAATAGTTTTCCTCCATTCCTTTATCCCCACGAAAACTTAATTTATTTATATATTCAGAAATCAAATTATACAAACCAGGATTACAAGTTGGCAAAACTTTTGGCCCGGTTTTATGCAAATTCCAGTTTTTCCCGCTAACTAACGCAACAGCTAAACTCACAGAATAAACAACACTACATTGTGATTGGGTTATTTCACTTAAGGTTTCCATTGCCATTGGCGTGTGCACCGTGGGCCCACTAGTATTAATCACACTAATATTAAAAATGCGAAAGTTTGGATGGATAGATGGATGGATGTTTGTTACCTCTTCACGCCAAAACTACTGAACGGATCAGGCTGAAATTTTGCATACAGGTAAGTCTAACTCTGGAATCAAACATAGGCGACTTTTTATCCCATAAATCAGTTCCCGTGGGATAGAAATAACCTCAAAACGTTTTCCATAGAAACAACGCGTGCGAAGCCGCGGGCAGAAGCTAGTTTATCATAAAGGATGGGAGTTTTTTGCATAACTAACACTAATTTATTTTTGTAGACTTCAAAAAGGAGGAGGTTTTTTATGTATGTTTGTCGATTACTCCGTCAACGTTATTGTGGAACGATTTTGATTTTTTTGCTATTGTACAGAAAATAATTCCAAACTGGTATCATTCTCAATGGCTTAATCCATAATATCGTTCGCGTTCAAAAATTTACATCTAGTCATGTGAAAATTCACCTTTTTTATTACGATCGTTATGAAGGACAGCTACATTTTAGTGCTGTCAAAAAAGTTTAGTTATGGTGTCATCTGAATTCTCTGCTGTGTGGTGCCGGCTTAGAATTTACACCAACCCAACTCTTCCCGCGGGTGTCATAAGAGGCGACTAAGGGATATCCATCGGGGGCGGGTAGCAGCGCCTCCTGCAGAATAATTCTACCATCGAACTGCGATCCCCAGCCCGCATGCCCAGCGTGGTGATTATGGGCATTACCCCCATGAAATAAAAGTCGATAAGGCGCTTATCAGGAGGGACCAATATAGGCTTTTGAGGCGAGATGAGGTGACATCTGAATTGACAACGCCTATTTTGAAAAATAGGGACGTGATACTTACGCACGTACCTACAAGTTCCATGCAAATAAAGCCCGTAAAAAGATATCCAGTGCATCAAGCAAGATCAGAGCCACAGAGAAAGCAAACAACGAAATCTGTAAAGCAAAGTGTTCCACGCTCGCTAGCCGATATTAAACGGCATTATCCGTAGGAATATTCATGAGAAACCGCATCGCAAACGCACGGCTCAAGCGCTATTTAGGATTCCATGAGACCATGAGGATTTTGTTGATGTTGACACACTGGGCGTTGGTTGTACTATGGATACCTAAGCTCCAATCAACGAATGAGTTCCCGTTCGATACGTACAAAGATCCTATGACTACGTTCCGGATACGAATATGACGATGTAATGTGAAACGGAGTGTGGGAAGATCGCTTTGCGGAAAATTCGACTAAAACAATTCGAGTAGGTAAAACAATTCGACTAAAAACATTTCAACTACCTAGTAACAATTCGACTAACGACTAAAACAATTCGTTTTAACAACGAAAAATTTTGTGTCAACATATGGCTCTGGGTGCAATTATACACACCCTTTCAGTCACAGAGTCGCCACGAACCCCCCGCTTTGCGGGGGTGGGAGGCCTACAAGTCGGGTCATTTCAAGGTCGAATTGTCATTAGTCGAAATGTTTTTCGTCCAATTGTGTTTTAGTCTAACTGTTTTAGTCGAATTGTATTAGACGAATTGTTTTAGTCGAATTTTCCGTACACAGGGAAGACCTCCTACTTGATTGGCCGACGACTGCAGCCTTCGCAGAGAGTCGATGGACGGAGGCGGCCAGGTACGCTATTCTTGGCGTCGTTTGAAGGAGGCTTCTGTTTAGCAGTGATGATTATGAAGATTGAAAGTACTGAATGATTCTTAACCAGCATCTGAGGGGTGAGTATATTTGACGTTAGTTACGAGACGTGAAAAATAGTAGGACCACGAGAAAACGCCCATGGTGACGTCTCCTTTTTCAATACAATTTGGAACAGCACCTCTATCGTGCGGACAGGGAACTAGGCAAATCCCATACAAACAGAAGACGTCATCAAGCGACATTGGGATGAGTTTTGCATAGTTTACGAAAATTATAAAGGTTTCCGTTTCCTTCCATAAATTTTTCGCCTTGCAGCGCCTCTACTGGATAATGGGAGGAACTCATTTAACACTACCCGCTACTAACAAAATCCTGCACATTTATTAATTCCCATTGAAATGGTCCATGCGTTCATCCCTCAAGTATACCCATCAGATCACAAGCGACTTTGGGAAGAGTTTTGCATAGTTTACGAAAATTATAAAAGTTTATGTTTCCTTCCATACATTTTGCGCCTTACAGCGCCGCTACCAGATACTGGGAGAAACTATTTTTTCTAGTATGATAACTATCCAATAGTTTTTACAAACTCTTTAATAGTAATCGAATGATTTGTAGCATTTTGGCAGTATGAGTTGGTACTAACTTTGACAAGAACCTGAGCGCTTGTAAACTGTCACCTTAATAAATAGGTCCATAACCAGAATAATTAAAATTTCAATTTATTTATTCAAACAACTTTACAGGACAAACCACTTAAGTCTAAGTACATATATCTGACTCAACTTAACTTAAAACTGCAGCCAGCGTCTTGGGGACGCTTCCGACTGGTGTTGATATGGATCAGTTGAGCTATCTGTAGACTGTTTGCAACAGTCGGCAGTTAGCTCAATTGTTTCAATTGTAAATACTAGTATAATTTTCTTTGTGAATAAATGAATAATTATTATGTAGGTAATAACTTAAAACTAAAATTAAAATCTATATTATTACAATATAAAAGGGTAATAATGATTTACCCTTAGAAGAAAGGGCAGAAAAACAAGATATTAAAGAAGTATATTATATTGGTATATCAATACAATTTCTTGTTTTGAACTGCCCGAATAAAAAATAAGGTTTATTTATTTTAAAATAATAGTCTTCTCTAAAATATTTCCGAAATATTCGCTAACATTGTTATATCACTTTCACAATTCGCTGAATAGCACAAAAATCCAATTACCAAATACAATGTATGCCAATTGTACAATAATGCCGGGTTCAATCCCTCACAAATGGGCTATTGCCGGGGAACAGCGACACAGTGGCTTGACGGAAAGCTGTTTCATTCATTCGAAATACTACAAACTTCAATGAAATAAGTTCAATTCACTCACTCGTCAGTCATAATGTCACTCGCTACTTGCGGCGGAGATCTAGTAGTCGAGGGGTTCTCTTATTTTCATTGACTTGCGGCATTCAAACTGAGCGGGTGTCACATCTAAGTTATTGCTATTTATTTGTTGGCTTTTCTAAAGTTTTAGCAAACACTAAGTTTTTTTTCTTTTATTTTAATCTTTCTTTTACTTTACTCTCTTTGAACTCTTTCTTTTAGGGTGCTAATGGGAAAGTGCTATTAACTACCTAAAAAAAAGGATTTGTTATACTACTTGCAGAGTACCTAAACAAGATTTGCGCTTTAATCACTTTTTCGTCTTATCATTGTTGATGTTCACGTCCATCATTTATCGTCCTTTTCGGAGTCTGCTTTCACATAGTTATCCTCCGAACCAAATTTCAAGTGTAATTTTTTGCCTCATTCTCATAAATAATAACAAAGGCTTAACGCGCTTTTCGAAGCACGGGTTTCGAAGTAACACTGCCAATTAAACTTTTGAATGCATCATGGTTTTATACACTAAAGTCATTTACGTACATACATTTGGAAAGCTCAAAACTCAAATTATGGTAAATATCCCGTTGTAAATGACGTTAACGTTATCAAATCTGTGGCATGGGGTTGAAACACCGCCTACTTCCTGAGTCTGGGCTGCTTCCGTGAATTTCTAATACAAGTGAGGTTTAAGAGTTAATGATGCGCTGTATGTACCTGCATGACTGCGGGTCAAAAAAATTGCTAAGCCTCTTACCACCAACATAATACTTTTGTTTCCTAGCTGGGTTGCCCACTATGCTAAGCTATTGAATTGAATTGCCATACAGCGGGGCAATGCAGCCAGCGTCTTGGGGACGCTTCCGACTGGTATTGATATGGATCAGTTGAGCTACCTGTAGATTGCTTACAACAGTCTGCAGTTAGTCAATTGTTTCAATCGTAAATACTAGTTCTAATTTATTTATATTATTTGGTTGTTATCGACATAACCAAAATCATTAGCAAGCTGAAGTGGCAGTGAGCCGGCCATGTCTTGTGAAGAACCGACAATCGATGTGGTAAACGTGTTCTTGAGTGGAGATTCCTATGCAAACGTAGTGTAGGACGCCGTCCAGCCAGGTGGGATGACGACCTGCGAAAGACTGCAGACAAAGCTGGATGCGGCAAGCTGAAGACAGGGCGCTGTGGCGCTCATTAGGGGCGGCCTAGGTCCAGCAGTGGACTAATAAGTATAGGTTGATGATGATTTGATTGTACCTAATTCAATAAAGTTTTATTTAGTTTATTCATCATCCTGAAATGTTACATTACAGTTTAAAACCAATGCGTCACAATATATACACGAAGAAAAATACTTGGTTACTAACATACAAAATTACGTGTAATACGGACGGACATGGGTACAGAAATAAAATAAAAAAGAATAAAAATTAACACACAGAAACTTAACAACAAATCATGAACACTAATTGAATTGAATGAGCTACATCTAGTTTCACTGTGGCTAAAGCCTCAAATGGACAGAGGGGATCAATACAAACATCGGCCAAGATAAACCGAGGTTGCCAAAGGATTTCTAGAAAATTTTAACCTTTGAAAGTAGAATTTAAAGAAATTCAATAAGAGTACAATAACAGGTGGAGTTGAGCTGATGTTTTCTATTGGAAAAGTTGGATTTCTTAGACATAATTTAAGGTACGCATTTTCTTATTGCCGTTTATAGCCTTACATTGCCAAATCAAATCAAAAACTCTTATTTTCCATAAATACAAATTAATGTACACTTAGAAAACGTCAAATTATAAAATAAAACACTGACACGGATATAAAGTGATATTTTTGATTTCTGTCGCTTTGGTATGTAGACTAAAGTAAAAAGCGACGAAGAAACCTTTAGCCTGTTACAACTTACGGCTTACAACTAACAGGCTTATTTTTCGTTAGAGCAAAACCCGTCCAAAGCTTTTTTATCCTCTAGATAATCTGATATTTTATATACCTAAGCCTTTTTGCACAGGAAGATTTTGACAATTTGACATAGCCATAAATGCCATACATTGCCATATACTCTATACAGGGTGTCACGGAAAGGATGTACTTAACCGAAAGGGGGTGATTCTGGACGCCTAAGGGATTAATCAGTTAATAAAGATTTTTTGATTTTCGTTTTTTTTTTTTAAATTATTTTTGCAAAAAATGAAGTTCTTTTTCCTTCCTATTCATGTTCTAATAATGTAGCATTTTAATGGTGAAATAATTTTTGAAATCGGTCCAGTAGTTTTGAGCTTATTCGATCTTTATAATATTAGTGCAGATTATAAATATTTCACTGATATTTTTGCTTGTTTTTTCAAAACAAGTGCTTTGTCATGAAATTATTCCAAAAAAAATGTAATTCCTTAGAAATTCAAAAACTTTATTAAAAATAATATAAAAGTACACATAAAAACCGAATACGAAGACAAACTTCTCTAATTTTTTTCAATTAAAGAAAAAAAATATAAATAACGCTGACCCTCGATGTCCAGAATCACCCCCTATGGGCTTAGAACACCCTTTCCGTGGCACCCTGTCTACTGTGGCTATGGCACCGCAAGGTGCCGCCATAGTAATTTATGTGTTAGCCGAAAGTATGTCAGAATAGATCAAAACCAAAACAACATGACTTGAAAACTAAAATACTTCTTCCAAATCCAAATTCGAAATGAAACTTTCTGCACCACTGTGTGTGAACCTGAAATACGTGGGCTATTTCAAAACATACAATATTATGTGGCACCCTGTACAAAGTTCGCAATAACTAAGCAGAATGTAGATTTTTGCTCCCCCTGTGTAGAGAAATCTAATAACCAGAGTATTGTTTAACCAGGCCCTTGGCCTAGGAGCATGTCCCGCGTATGTTGACTTAGGTATTTCTAAATAACATAACTCACCTTGTGTCGTGTTACTTTTGAAACTCATTGGTTAGTAGAACTCATTGAGATCTCGAAAACAATTCAATCCTACTCGTATGTTCGAATTTTAAAATATCCGATTTTAATCGGGTATCGGGTAGTAGGTACTTATGTTTTAATTTCCACTACGTTTCCACCGCGTTGCAGCGATCGAGCTCACGGGGCGACTGGATGTGCTTGGCCTTACCAAGAATTGACAGCAGTATCCGCGACTACCCTCAATTATTCGTCTTCAGAAGGTAGTATGCGGTTAGGTACCTAGTAGTTGTTACTGTGTGAGACGGCAAAGCACTATGGCTTTTCCTTAAGAAAAGCTATGTTGTTTTCGGTTTAAAGGGAATTAGAGGTAGGTTTACTTATTAGAGGCCTGTGGTTTGCCGAATGCATTAAGCGAATGCATTAAGCCGAATGCATTATTCCTATTTAAGTTTGACGTATTTGTATGGCTTGACATGTAGTCAGAAAAGTAATCGATACTTCCGGGCTGAAAGGGCGGAAGGGATTTTTGGTCGAAGTTGAGTTAGTAATGCAGTTTTACGCAGTTTTTAATTCTATATCAAACAGCATCAGTTGGGAGATTCTTTAATCTTATACTATGAAAAAAAAAAACAGTTTGTAAAGTAAAAGACGGACTCTTAGTAAGGCCTGCTTATTCCGAGAGAAGTTAAATCGTGTTTACCGTACTCTATATGAGATAAAACAATATCACAAGTTGCTTATCCGAAGTACTAGACGCATACAGTATTTGCGAGAGTAACGAATTCTCTTGCAAAGAGTTTGGAAGGTGGGTACTAAGGATGTGATTTGATTTTCATCAGAGTAAAAGCTTCTGAGAAACTTGTTCTACACGTTTTCTGACTGAGAAAATGTTTTGTGTGTGTGTGTGTGTTGTGTTTGTTCGGTACACACACAACAATATTTTCTCTGCGATCACGAACCCGCATGCCTTGCGTGGACATATAGGCCTCCCCTGATGAGCGACTGATTGGTCTTTATCATTAGGGGGTAGTTCTAATAATCCCCACGCAGGGCATGTCGCTTGCGGATCGCAGTTCGGGATCTATTTTGCGAGAAACACTTTGCCGACTTTTGTAGTATTGGGAAATTTCTTTGCAATTAATCGCTTAACGATGACTTTCACATACTGCCGACTTTTTTAATCTTCATGCAATCATTAGCCTTTTAAGCCAATGAAGCGCTTACAAGGGGAAGCCCTGCGTCCATCAGTGGACCTTAGGAATATAGGCTTTTGAGGTGAGGTGAGGTAGAAAAATACAACAATTTTCAATATTTATCATAACAACCGAGACTGTTACTTCACAATTCTGAACTTATAGTCCACTTTGTATCCATTCCTCTTGGCATTAAGGTTTAAATTCCTGGTGATGTCTCGTATCTTGGCGAATACTTCATGGAGGGTGAGGTTCGAAACGGTCAGCTTCTTAGCATGTGGTCGAGGTCTGTAGCGGTCCTTCTGGAGCAGGGCGTCGCGGATGTAGCCCGGAAGAACTGGATAAAATGATCAGTATCAGAGGCGATAGTGGTGTTGAGATGAGTTTGGTTCCTCTAAGTCAAAATGGCGGAGCGAGAGGAATGGAAGAAAGGTTGGGAGACCTTCGTTCTGCCGTGAGTCGTGCTCTGAAATAAGTATTTACTGTAAAATAAATGAACAAAGATACCGGTTCCCATCTTAAAGTGTTGATTTTTTACTTTTTCCGTCAGTAATGGATAAAAACGAAACGAAGAAAAAATCTAATACACCTTAATTAATATTTGATAACATAATTATTAGTCACAAATAAGACTTTTCTGTCAGCTTATTTTGTAAGCCGAAAGTAATAAACGATGGTCATTTCAGAGTTCTGTATTTCAAATTTGTATTTAGTTCAATTATGACTTGTTTATGTGCTAATTTTGTAGGAATAAATTAATTGAAAAAGATCAAAACTTATTTATTTTTGTATAGCAGTGGGCGCCACATACAGAAGACTGCGGGTTTTATTATTGCTACGGGACAACTTCTGAATGATCAGGAATTTTCGTTGTAGTTCAGGGTTTCCTGGTAAGTACCTACCTAAGCAATAAAGTGTGTTAATTTATTGAATTTATTGAACACTAGTTTCTGCCCGCGGCTTCGCATGCGTTGTTTCTATGGAAACACTTAAGGTAATTTCTATCCCATTGGAACTGATTGATGGGATAAAAGTACCTATATTTTATTCCAGGCTTAAAAGTACCTATATGCTAAATTTCAGCACTATACATTCAGTAGTTTTTGCGTGAAGAGGTAACAAACCATCCAAACGATCGTATTTAAAAACTGAACTGAACTAAAGTCATTAACAACGGGATATTGATACATTCCATGATTTGAGTTTTGAGCTTTAATGACTTTAGTGTTAATAACCATGATGGATTTAAAAGTTTTGAACTGAACTATTTATTATATTAGTTAGGTATAAATCAGTTGAGCTACCTGTAGATTGTTTATAACTATCTGCAGTTAGTTCGATTGTTTCAATTGTAAATACTAGTTTTAATTTATTTCTATTAGTTAATTGTAATTTTCTTTGTGAATAATGTTATAATATGAGTGTGATGACGTGATATTCTTATTTTTACTTAACAATCAAAAATAGCTTTGAAATTCTTTACCTCGATAAGAAGAGTAGTCAAGTTGCGCCACAGCGCCCCCTACCGCAAACACAACGAACAACAACGGAGTCCACATATTCTATACATCTACCTTGCAATACTAGAGTTTACAAAACAATCCGTACGTGATAAGGTATTTACAAAACGAGCTCGGGAAAACTGTAAGCTAAGCATATTGATTTGAAACAATTTGCAGCCAATACCGAATTGATGATATTAGAGACTTTTCAGAGAAACTGTTAGTGGTACAATAGATTAGGTACTCATTTATATAAAGAAAATCCAATATTAAAAACTAGTGATATCACATCCTGTAGTTTATAGAATTTAAGAGCAGTACAACCAAGATGAAGGCAGCTTTAAACGAAAAAAACGAGGAGAATGAGTATTATAGTACTTTTCACACTTTTTTGCGAGATATTAAGAAGCAAATATACTGAAAGCACATTTACCAATACGATAAAACGCGCTGGACAACTGAAGGAATTTCATTGAACTATGACGATTTTTTCAACAAGGTTTCGACAAGTGTACGACATTTTAAGCGATCCAGCTTCCTCGAGTTCGGCTCGGCAAGATTTGCATTCAATATTTTGGTTTGTAAGTAGGTTTTACCAGCTTCAATTATTACGAAAATATCTCGATGACACCCAAGAAGTTTGCGAGACACCTTTTTTGTAAATTGTTTGTCTTAGTTCAAGTTTCAGTATACGTTCCCTATATCTGAATTCCTTTTTGTTCAATAACATTATGACAGCAAAGGACCTTGCCGTTTTGCTTTGGTCCTGAAACTGACGGTATCAGCACGTAATGGCGGTAAAAAACTATGTGATAAAGATACATCGTAGAAAATTGCATTGAGAAATTTAAATGTATTATGATATAGATAAACAGCAGTGGCTCATCTCAGGCTAGAATGATAAAACTGTTAACAACTGTTGTAAAACTGACGGAAATCTGTAAGCACTTTAACTCCTAGTTCTGCTAAACTTTATGTAATTTACATAAATAAATAATGCTGGACAATTCACACAGCATTATCTAGCCCCAAGCTAAGCAGAGCTTGTGTTATGGGTACTAGATAACTGATATACTTAATACAATACACTACACTACATATATAGATATTTTTTAGTATACATAGAAAACATCCAGAACGCCCTGGACAAATGTCTGCAGATCGTATAAACATTTGTCCTGAGGCGGGAATCGAACCCGCAACCTCCTGCGTCGCAGGCAGACCTTCGCTGCGCCACAGAGGTCGTCATTTTACAATACATATTTCGTCCGTCATTGGGGTTCCGTACACAAGACTGCTCCATGCATTTCGGTTCTGTTATGAGCCTCTCGCTAGCTAGGGAGCGATAATGACCAATGACCACCGCTAAAGGGAACCGGCCGTTATCTTAAAGACCAGTTCCTCGATGCAGTCAACAGCATCTGCGGCCAAACGCAGAGATGCTCGGAATAGAAACTTTGCTAATATATTGTTGGTGTGATTTATGTAAAGGTTTCTTGCTTTCCGATAGCGACTGAGACTTTTCCTGAAGTACTTTCTTTCTTCTCTAAATAAGTTGGTTATAAGTTTATTTTCCTGACAAAATGCTCGAATTATAGGTCTGTTGATTCCTTTGTTAATTTTAGATACTATTGAGTGCTATTAAGGAATAGCATTTATGTTTTATATAGTTTTTTATTTTAGGCCTTTTTCTTGACGAACTTGGTACCTGTATATCCTATAGACCTGTAACGAGTATCTGTGATTTTTATAATTAATATATAGGTAAATAACAAAAATCCCATAGGAACCCGCTAGGCGTAGTGAAAACTCATACTGGAGCTCACTGTATTTCCTGACCGAGGCAATTTGCATCTAGTTTCACACCTTCACAACCTTTTGTAACTATAATACTTCATTATTCGCAACTCCTTGTATGTGAAAACTTGTAATTGACCTTCCTCAACCTCAACCTCAACAGCCTGTGTTGGTCCACTGCTGGACGCAGGCCTCCCCCTGATAAGCGCCTTAATGGCTTTTATCTCATGGGGGGTAGTGCCCATAATCCCCACGCTGGGCATGCGGGTTGGGGATCGCAGTTCGTTGGTAGAATTATTCTGCAGGGGGCGCTGCTGCCCGCCCCGGTGGATATCACTTAGTCGCCTCTTACGACATCCGCGGGAAGAGTTGGGGTGGTGCAAATTCTAAGCCGGCACCACACAGCAATTGACCTTCAGCAGCATATTATGCATACTTCACGCATAGTATCCTAAGCAAAGACCTTATTGTAGAGCATAGGTGTTAGTTTTATTTAAAGTCGTAAATGAAATAGGTTGGTTTCCCGAAATTTAACCTTGTGTTGTAGCTCAGAGAAATACAATTCCCTGGCATATAAGCATATTTAGTAACCTATACAAAAGCTTGTCCCTTAGTTTTTAAACTGTTTTGTTGTATTGTTTCTATCGATTAAAGTGTGAAATAAAGTATTTTATTGCACACTTAAATCGATATAATCTATTCTATTCTTGTTGGTAATATATAATTTTATGCCCTTAGTTTAGGAGTCAATTTGGCTATCACCAAACTAAACATGACATGATGTAATTTACAGCTAGTCATCTTCTGTCCGTGCTTTTACACGCGTTTTTCCAGGATTAAAAGTAGCCTAACCTACCCCGGAATTTGACGAGCATATATGCCAAATGGTGCCCGTGGCAGTAGCAGGGTAAGAGTCTACCCTACCAACTCAGTTCGTGGATATTGTAAGAACCGACTAAAGGCACCTAACAGAAGAAGGGTGGTACCTTGTTTCTGTCTACGCCTGCCAAGCGTGCAGGTTATATCAAAACTCTCCTCGTTGGAGGTTTGGAGACAAGTTCAGCTGTGGACGTATAAAAGATAAAGATTTGACTATTGAAAACAAGCATTCCAACGGGCCTACTCAAGCACATACTTAAATTTCAAGCAAAATCATCAAAACACAAGCCATTCCAATTTACCACCGATAAAAAGCAGCTGACCTCACAACAGACACCTTCGGCTTCGCTCTGATAATGGCATTAATTAGCGGAAAGTGGATTAGCTGAGCGGACGGGAGGCTCAATTGTCGACATCTGCTGTCTTAACAGTTGATGGACACGGAGGAAAAGGATGGATAACTTATGTCAGGAAAGCATATAGACAACGAGCTTACGCTCGAAGGCTTTGGACGCTTTTTTCCGAGTTAAAAAGTCCATAATGTTAATCTAGTTCGAGAACTAAGTAGTTATGGCGGGTAGAGGTAACAAACATCTAAACTTCACATAAAATATAAAATTAGTGTGATGTGCTTTTTATTGTGCTGTATGAAAACACTTTTTTGACTTACTTGCATATATCCAATCCATGTGAGATATACAAAAGTGGTACAAATATTTCCGAATAACCAACAATATTATATTTGGCGATGGTATGTCGGTGGACATAGGTAGATAAGTTACTTTTGTCGAAAAAAATAATGGAAAACAGCAGACAGAAGACTAAGTGATGATTTCATAGCACGTGTACAGTTGCACTAATTCATTTTTAACTATCTAAGAATTTTAGTCTCTTCAACATATTCCCAAAACTATCAAGCAGTGTGTCCGAAATAAAGGCCAACACAAACTCGTTACGCACATTATCATAACGTTATGTTATTATAATCATCTACATTCATTTCAACTCGTATTGCCAGTTACCCAGCAATTTGCTGGATATCCGGGGTAAGAGTGTGTCCCCAAGTAATAACACTGATTAAACGAATACAAATTAATGTATTTCTGAATAAAGGGTTAGGTGGTATTATGTACTTTACTTATTGGAAATGATAATGAGAAAGCTTTATGTAGGTATTATCATTATCTTCATGATCTTTGAATGAAAGAAATCGTTCATTCATTTCATTCATGATGAGCTTCTGTCAGTCTTCTGGACAGAAGCTCGTAAGAGTTATCATTTACAGGAAGCACACTTTTCCGAGCTAAACGAGCCGAAAGTAATATAGTATAGGTACTTACATTGTAAAAAACATCTGAAATCTCGCATTTTGTCGCCACCGAAATGCAGAAATCATCAGAATTCATTTGTTTCAATTCGATTTGTTTGGAATCAAATCACCAAAAACGCCAACGCCGCCGTCGACACAGCCCCGGGTGGTTTGGCGACTTGCGGCTTTACATCTAGGAGTCAATACATAAAACCCGCCGACATTTGTCTCAGATATGCCACTGAAATTTATCGTGGACATGCCGCTGACCATAGAAGAAGGCTTGGAATTTTTATCATAGTAGACACAAACGAAGTGTAGCGAAGAAAATGCGACAAAAATGTCTCATTTTCCCATTCAGTTTCATCCATTTTCCCAGTGAAAGCTCTGAATTTAATTATATTGAGATTGAGACAGAGAAAATCGAGAGAATTGTTGAGTGGCACCATCCCTCTGCTGTGACAACAGCGTGTTGTCACAGCGTGTGCCGCCGACATTGTTGCAGACGTACCGCCGACATTATTTGCTCAAGGAGATGTCGCAAGAAGTCAGCAAATACTTTCACTGACTATAATGTTGCAGACATCAAACATTTGTATTCGTTGCATTTGCATTCGGTTTGGATACAATCAAAACATAATAAAGGCAAACTAAACTAGGAATTTAAGCATGTATCAAAATAATAGAAAAGTCTAATGCGCGAATATGCAGGTCTCGACAGAGCCTACTCATTTGCTCCCCTTGACGTCGAGGATCTAGGTCCGTGGGGTACCGAGGCCCTTCGGGTTTAAAAAAAATATCTGAGCGTCTGGTCGAAGCGACGCGGGACCCGAAAGCTGGTGAGTATCTGGCGCAGCTCGTCAGCATTGCCATACAGCGCAATGCAGCGAGCGTCTTGGGGAGACGCTTCCAACTGGTATTGATATGGATCAGTTAGCTGAGCTACCTGTAGATTGTTTGCAACAGTCCGCAGTTAGCTCAATTGTTTCAATTGTAAATACTTGTTCTAATTTATTTCTATCATTTGATTGTAATTTTCTTTGTGAATAAAATGTATTAGATAAATAATAGATAAACACGTTTTTACTCGCCTTACTGGTGACTTATACGCCCGCACAATTTTCCGGTCATCAGACTTTTCTAATATTTTTACAAGAACAGCGAGAGAAGAACAATAACAAGGAAGCTCTTGAACAGCAACCGTCTCTGAACAAGAGAATAAATGTTATGCTAGAGCGAAAGTAATGAAGGATATATTCTTCGAGTGGTTGTTACTTGTGATTGGTAACTACGGTAGTTTGTAGTCGAGAGTTTTATGAATGTCTTTTTAGCCAGGAATTTGTTGCCGGGTTTAAAAAGTACCTAAAATTAACTACGATTATTGAAATGACGTGTGTCCGAGCGCAAACGATTATTAAAATGAGGTGTTCGAACGCAAACAAAGCCAAAACTATCAATGAGATATGTTTGAGATTTCGCTTGGTAGATAAAGTTTGAAGGTTGATCTTCAATACTTAACACACATAAAATAAATCCAACTATGGCAACTCACGTTTAGTAGCAGAAACATGACGTAAAACTGGGTTGGTTTTGGGTGGTCTAGAACACAATTTGACTACTTTGATATTTGACTATAGCTTAAAGTGACTATTAAATAATGGGTCAAGCACTCAATTTTACAACCACACAAATTGACTAATGCCAAAAAGACCTAGAACACATTCCGCCTAATGTCGTCTCTTGTACATTTATTTTGTCGACGACCCATCCTTTTCGGATTGCGCGCGGATTAATATATTTTAGATAGTTTTAGTTGCAGCATTCAGTAGGTAATTAAAAAAAAAAAACAAACGAAAATTAACTAATGAACGGCAAAAGACGTCTGAATAGACCAGCTTGGGTCGGTACAATATGTCTTCACTAAACTTTCCAAACATACGATAAAATACTCCCGTTTAAGTCTGGAGTAGGTAATCGACGGGCCCATGCATCATAATCCGTCTTAGAGCGAGTGCCGCCGCTTAGCGATACATCGCACTAATGGATCGCGCTGCGATAGAATTCACGAGTTTTTACTGAGTTGTAAACGAATTTACTAAATTAAGATGAAATACAACTAGAAAAATGTTCTTTTTGTTACGAAAGTAACATACGTTTTGGAGCTTCGAGGCCATTAACAGACAAGCAGTGAATAGGAGCTTTCTAGATCTTTATAATACAAGTCTTCACTTAGGTACCGTGGGGTTTATAAGTGAAGATCTGTGTGTTCAGTACAGGTCAGGTGAGGTTGTGATCAAACGAAGGTTTATTCACGATTAAAAAAATCAACAGACTGGCTTGTTTATCTGGACGAGTTTTTTTATGAAATGTGTTTGGTTTGACAATAGTATCGAGACTTCTCATTTTTGTATGGGATTTGGTAATGTCGAAATAGAAAAACTACCTGGAAAAAAATTGACGCCGAGTAAATTTTTTTTCAGTTGTCGGATCGATGAGGACTTTTAACATTTAACTTTTATTGGTGTTTTGAACAATTCTACCAATATTCTGCTGGCTGCGAATTTTTTTAACCTCACCCTTATTTTTTGGTCTAATTTGCCCGGACTATAAGCAAATCCCGTAAAACAATCAAACGTCTCGATGACGTCTTGATACTATTGAGAAACTAAACTCAGGGCTCTGGATGCAGTAAAATGATCTTAGAAATATATCCTATCCGCCCAACAGTGGACAGAGCTGAAAATGGCGTCATAAAGTACAGAATCCCAGTTTATCTCTTTTTTGTTCATCTCTTTTCTGTTTATCTCTTTAGTGTGCTCTCGGAAACAGTAAACTAGAGGTATACTAAAATGTTTTTTATAAACATTTATGTCCTCCTAGACGAAATACGACAACGGCGACCAGTCTCAACGGAGAGTAGCCATGAGCGCAGAATATATTATAGTGCACACGTGTGTGTTCGAACATAGATGCACTCTCTATATCCTCACTCTCAATCCAATAGGACAGCAGACCTACACCACCGGGAGAGGTCAAACGCAGAACCAATGGCTTAAAGTGCTTTTCGAGGCAAGAAGGCAACGTAGTATCTGAATTTTAGGCAACACATTTTTATTTCATTAGTCTGAACATTACAATCATTTTTTACCAGCTTCTCGAAAATCGTCCCACCTTGTCCACCTGTCATGTGTCCACCATCTTGTCTGAGGTCCCTCCAGACGTTTCGTTCTTCCCTGGCTACATGCTGCGTTTTGTTCAAAAGCTACATTACAGTATCATTTTAATACTTACATGGGCGAAGACGCACATGTCCGACTGCAGCATCACGTGGCGGCGTGGCACCACCGTCAAGGCTGGGAGTGGTTGCGATATACTAAACTAACGCTTACATGGGCGAAGACGCACATGTCCGACTGCAGCATCACGGGCGGCGTGGCACCACCGTCGAGGCAGGGAGTGGTTGCGATATACTAAACTAACACTTACATGGGCGAAGACGCACATGTCCGACTGCAGCATCACGGGCGGCGTGGCACCACCGTCGAGGCTGGGAGTGGTTGCGATATACTAAACTAACACTTACATGGGCGAAGACGCACATGTCCGACTGCAGCATCACGGGCGGCGTGGCACCACCGTCGAGGCTGGGAGTGGTTGCGATATACTAAACTAACACTTACATGGGCGAAGACGCACATGTCCGACTGCAGCATCACGGGCGGCATGGCACCACCGTCGAGGCTGGGAGTGGTTGCGATATACTAAACTAACACTTACATGGGCGAAGACGCACATGTCCGACTGCAGCATCACGGGCGGCATGGCACCACCGTCGAGGCTGGGAGTGGTTGCGATATACTAAACTAACACTTACATGGGCGAAGACGCACATGTCCGACTGCAGCATCACGGGCGGCGTGGCACCACCGTCGAGGCTGGGAGTGGTTGCGATATACTAAACTAACACTTACATGGGCGAAGACGCACATGTCCGACTGCAGCATCACGGGCGGCATGGCACCACCGTCGAGGCTGGGAGTGGTTGCGATATACTAAACTAACACTTACATGGGCGAAGACGCACATGTCCGACTGCAGCATCACGGGCGGCGTGGCACCACCGTCGAGGCTGGGAGTGGTTGCGATATACTAAACTAACACTTACATGGGCGAAGACGCACATGTCCGACTGCAGCATCACGGGCGGCGTGGCACCACCGTCGAGGCTGGGAGTGGTTGCGATATACTAAACTAACACTTACATGGGCGAAGACGCACATGTCCGACTGCAGCATCACGTGGCGGTGTGGCATCACTGAGACTGGGCAGTAAATGCATTAAAGAGCGTTTATTGCCAGGCGGAACTCTGTTGTCAAGTAACTCAACTTTTAGCGACAAGGTACTAACTGTACTGCAGGAACGTAGTGCAATCTCCAACTTTTTCACCCGACAATAGATATTTCCAACTTGTTGACTAAAACAAATTGTTTATCTTGGAAAGAGAATTGCATGAAGCTCATGAAAGTTAACTTACAAAACGAGAAAGGAACCTGAAGTGCACCTTCGCTGGAACTTTATAATGATAAAGCGACTTCTTCAAAGTTTTAACTGGGGACTGTAATATATTTGACTGGCAATAAATTTACTTCTTTTGTTTAGTTAGTAGCAGTCAACGACATTAAATTGCAACTTACTTAATCCCAAGCTTGCTGTAGAAAAAGCTTTTATTGCCATTTGGGATAATTTTAATCCTTGGTTAAAACTGTGAAGCTGTCTACACACCTAAGCCGCTATAACGTACTATCACAGAATAACTGTATGGTAATGGTATTAACGGTACTATGTCGTATAATTTACTTTATCTATAATAATATTATAAAGAGGAAAGATTTCATTGTTTGTTTGTATTGAATAGGCTCCGAAACTACGGGACCGATTTGAAAAATTCTTTCACTGTTAGGAAGCTTACTTTTCAGGGAGTGACATAAGTTATATTTTATCCCGGAATTACCACGGGACCGGGAACTACGCGGGTATAACCGCGAGCCGATCGTCTAGTTTTAGATAAAGCTCAACTAAGGCAGGCCCAACACAAAGCAAGTCCATACACAAAGCTGAGACAAGAGCTGACATAAAAGCATTGTTACAGATTAGGTACCTACCTAACCAATTTTATGTAAGAATTTCGTCAAAATATTGACATATTACTACAACGACCAGTCCATTTTTGGATCTTCAGCTTGCTGCATCCAGCGGCCACCAGAAGACATCCCACGGGCGTCCTGTTTGCCGAGTCTCGGATGTCGCGGTCTCCACTCCCATTCCCCGTTTACCCTGGAGTAAATGACGGGTCCCGAAAAACCGACAACCACCAGTAGTTGTTGCTTGGCCACCTACCTAGTTCCAAATCATATACATAAACGTCATATTTTTATTTTAATAACAACATTGAAAAACTATTACAAACAGCTCTGTACAGAACTGTTTATAACTAAACCCCATTATAACTACGAGGCTAAAGCCTCTAAAGAATGTTTACAAAGTATTTCCTCCGAGCTTCTAAGCCGAACGGCCTTAAGCGTTAAAATAATAGCTGGCCACTACAATAACACACAGAAATCCAGCGGGTCGCTCGCGATATATACGGGCCCTGGCGTTGACAAGTTTACGAGCCCTGTGTTACTCCCTGCGACCAGGGATGGACCAAGGATTTGGAAAGAAGGAGCAAGTGTTATTTGGTTTAACTCAAAATAAAGAAAAAGTGCTTATTTTACAACAACAATGAAAAAACAAAAAAAAATTAGAGCTATAAAATTATTTCAAATTCAAGACTGCGTGGTTTGCACCTTTTTAATGAAAAACTATCGTTGGTCTTTATAATATTTCTTGTAGTCTACGGGAAAATAAAACAAAGTAGTTAACTCGAATTTTGGTTGCAACGAATATTTTCATCGATTACTATCGATATTGACTTAATACCCCGTAAGAGTTTCTCAGAAAAAAAATGATCTTGATGACTTTTATTTCCGGAATACACGATACAAAAACAAGCTCATATAAAAAGTTTTTACAAAGGCTTAATGAATAAAAATATTCTTAGAATATGAATTTCGGTGAGGACCGAAAATTTATTCGATAGATTAAAAATAACCTTTTTAGGGACATGATTTAAAGAACATCGACCACTCGCATCGTAAGCTGATATCTTTGATGTCTCATAAAAGATGTCAGCTTCCCCCAAAATTTGGTCTTCCAAGGATCACCATGATGGCCTGACTGCGATGCCCGCATCAGTCCACTGTTTTCCCTACTTCACCAGGTCGTAAGTCCACTTAGTCGTTACTCGTTCGAATCTAAGCCAAAGGTCTTTTGCCCCTTCCTAAGTCTTAGATGAACTCTTCCGTCCCTGTCACTCCCTTTCGTGTCAGACGCAACCGAGGTTAGTTGGACCGTTTTCTTTATATTGTTTTGTATATTGTTTAGCTACCTTTATCATCCAGGGGTGCTAATTTTTTTGTGTCGGTTTAGGGGCGTATCTGTCCTTAAAATTTATATTGCTACATGTTTACCTGCTGAAAACACGGTGCTTTAAATGGTAAGAGGTAAATACTCGTAAATTATCAGACATAATAATATTTGCAGGTAAGTAACATTCGTAATATTAATTTTATGTAGATAGCTGTTGATAAATTAAAATGTAAACTACATTTACATGAAATCAAAACCACAAAAGCTAAAAAATAAAGAATTCGTTATATTGTAACTCGTCTGCAAAACTAAGTTCAAGGTTCTACTTGCATCCAAACTACTCGTAGACTAGTTCTACACAGATCTGCTATAGCGTAGCATCTCAACAAATAAGTTTCTGCTTGCTTATAAAAATAATTCAATGAAGGATGCTACGGCGTAGCAGGCAAGCAGACATTATGTGAAAAGCTTTGTAGATGTCTACGAAGCTTATCACATAATGTCTGCTTGCCTGCCCCAATCGAAATCTACAAGGTTCAATCTACAGGATCGTCTACGGCGTAGCATCTCTACGAAACAAAATACAACAGTTTTTCACCCACCCAAATCCATCTAAAACGAAACACCCCTACACTATCACTTTGAATACATCTACTGAAGTCACTAAAATAAACCAGATAAATGCCAGCGACGGGAAAGCAGACTTATGTCGCCGAAAATAGAGATTTCCAAATATTTCGAGGTACAGTTATGTAGTGATAAATAAGAGGTCTGACGTTGACTGATCGTGGACCCGTTTCGGGGACCCTTGGCTGCAGCTAAGACGAATACAGCTTAGTTAAACGTTGATGAGTAAAATTAAAAGTTAATCAAATTGACAGATTAACCCCCGAACAATCTAAGCGCAATTCAGATTTAAGCACGTCTCAAGTTGCGATTTTTCGACAGATTGTTATGAAAGCATATTACCGTTTTTGGCGTTAACAGTTTAGTTTTAGCGTGACGAACTAAGATAAGATTATTGTATACCAAACTCACTGCAGTCAATAAATACTATGTTCGGAAATGCTCGGCGCTGGGTACTGAGAAACGTCGCCCGCGGCGGCGGACAGTGCTGTGCCGATGCGTCTTGAGAACCCATACGCCCGCGGCCAACGACGCACTCTAGCCGACGTGTCACCACACGTCGTCGGTCGCGGGTGACGTGTCAGAAAACACAGCACGTAAGGAGTCTACATACCAAAGTCGGCGACACAGCCCGGCGGAAAATCTTACCAATGCTTTCACAACTGAATCAGCCATTTTCAGCTTCACTGTGCTCGACTCAGATTCGCCTCTCAAGTCGTTTATGCACTAATAAATTGCGTCAGTATTGTTTGTATTGTTGTAATTAATGCTTTAGATGACTTGTCACTTTCGTTGTTCGTTCAAATAAGGCGACACGAATAATTATGTATTTTGAAGGAACAACCTAATACATTGTTAGCGCGTCTTGGGAGAGTACTATTTCCATTCTGCTTGATAAAAGGGTCTGAAGTAAATATTTATGAAACTAAAACATCCGGCACTGAATTTGTTCCATTTTCGGCACTAAAATCAAAGATATTTTCAGTTATTTGAAATAAAAGTAAGCCGTTTCTGCAACAATTGAGCGCACCGTTAAAATAGTTAAAATGGTTCTTTTACCGTATTCTTCAAGAGGTGCAGTTATTGTTTGTTATTTTTTTCCTTTGGAACATCTCGGCTGGTTATTAAATGCCCGTTTGTGCGACAAAAAACACAAGTAAAACGTCAGATTAGTTGAAAACTGTCTACAATCCGTTCCCTTTCCCGAGCAGAACGATGTAGGTAATAGAAATAATCAGAAAGGTTGCGTTTTCGGTGGGTAGCCTACCCACCGAAAACGCAACCTTTCTGATTATTTCCATTACCTACATCGTTCTGCTCTCAATTCACGGTCTAGTAAAACTATTGAATAATTCACAAACTAAACTAACATTTCGATAAGCATTGATCATGAATAGTATATTAACCTACTGGTAACGAGGATACCTTTAAAGATTGCTATTAGATAAACTCTAAGTTTAGTTAGAGTTAGGTCTGTCGGAAATCTTCCCACAACGATATTGGTTAGATATTTTTGCGGTCTAGGATTAGTTTGAGTACATTATGAGATGCATTAGTAATTTCGCTCATAGCGAAGTTACTCGATGCATCTCATGTTTTGTTCTTGGATGAGAGTGGAATGAAAGTATGGAAATACGGTTAGTGTTTAGGGACACATAATTATTAGTAGATGTTTAATGGGTATTTATCGCGTTTATTTAATTATTTTCCTTGAGGTTTCAACAGGTTTACACTCTGTCGTGGTCACGGGATGACTGGAGTACTGGAGCTATAAACTGTTTTGATAATAATTTGGGGAGTTTTAAAAAACTATATGAACCTACTTCAAATTTATATGGAACCAACTTCGGGGTATACCCTTTCCTTTGTGGAATGTCACAACGCTCTACAAAGTCTCTCTGAACATAACAAAGTCAGCATAGAGTGGACGGAGAGTCGATCCTGTCCAGGCAACATAAAAGCAGACAAACTAGCAGAAGAAGGAGCGAGACAGACCCCAACAAAACAGGACATCAGTCTCTCAAATCCGCCCACAGCGGAATTAAAACACAAACTAAAACTAAACTCAGAAAAAGAACACCAAAAATTATGGGAGCGTCGAACAGACTGCAAACATACTGGATCAATACTCCCCTCCAAAGATAAGAAAACCACAAACACGTTGCTCAAGATGAGCCGCGAGGACCTGAGAACGATGGTGGGCATCATCACAGGACACTGTGAACTGAACCATCATCTGCTCAAGACTGGAGCCACAGACAGTAACCTATGTCACGGCTGCTTCCAGGAAGAAGAGACTGTGGAACATGTAGTGATTCACTGCCCGGCCACAGAGGAAGCCAGAAGGGTAACGGGATTGAAGACTCTCATAGAGGGATCTAACCCGTCCTCACCCACAGAAAAGCTGAAACGAAGCTGTCAATCGCCAAAAGTCCTGCTCCGGTACTTCAAGGAGCTGGGCTGGTTAGGGCCTGATTAGGCAGGAGGACAATGCACAATACACTCCTAAGCGAGATTTCAGTGCAGATCCCAGTTCCCCCACTTAGAATTAGAATTAGAATTATACCCTTTCCTTTCCTTTTCTTTATCAAAATCGGACTACTCTGTAAAAAGTTACGTGTGGTGATACAAAAAAAAAATATACGCGTCGACTTGAGAACCTCCTCCGTTTTTCGTCGGTTGAAAATATGTTGAGATCGCAATTTAAAAATATTTATGTTTAGAGACGGTTACAGAATTCTTTTTATCAGCTAGAAAGTGCTTCAGATGCGACGCCTAAAAAAAGAGTGCTGCAAAAGTGAGTAATGGATGTGAAATTATTATAAGGCACTCTGTTCACTCTCTGTTTCTTACAAAGCTTTATTTGTTGTCAAGTTTCATTTCATACATTTTAAGATTTTCCTTGTGCCGAGTTTAATTAAGGTTTTATTCTTCCTTCGTTTAGTCAAGTAGGGATAGTCGTCACGGATGGGATACGTGTCCCGTTGTCAGAACCTGATAGGTGACATGCATATTTAGAGCTAATTAAATATTATGACTATCTCAATCACACTAAATGCGAAAGTTTGGATGGGTGTTTAATATACTTCTTTATGCAAAAACTACTGACCGGATCGGACTAAAATTTTGCATAGATTTTCTTGATCTGGAATAAGACATACCCTGCAAAGGACGACCTCTGTGGCGCGGCGGGTTTAGGTCCGCCTGCGACGCAGGAGGTTGCGGTTTTGATTCCTGCACCGGGACTAATTTTCGTACGATCTGCAGATATTTTTTCCGGGTGTTCTGCATGTTTCTATGTACCTATACTAAAATATTTATCTATGCAATGTATTCAATTAAGTATATCAGTTATCTAGTTAGTACCCATAAAACAAGCTCTGCTTAGCTTGGGGTTATTAGATAATGTTGTGTGTAAATTTTGCAGCATTATTATTGTTATTATTATAGGATCGCCCACAGCACGTTTTTCATGAAACATGGTTAGCCATGTTTCAAGAACCACTCGGGATAAAATTAACTATGTCACAAAAAAAATAAACGAAAATCGGTTCATCCGTTTGGGAGCTACGATATCACAGACAGATACACAGACAGACACGTCAAACTTATAACACCCCTCTTTTTGCGTCGGGTTTAAAAACAGCATACAAGACAATAAAAATAAAACAGCCTAAACTAGTCAAAGTTTACCAACACCAGAGACATCAATTCAGACAGAAACCTGATTTAGACATGCCATCTCTCAAGAAGACGCAAGCGAAAAAGTCAAGTGAAAAACTTGAGCAAAAACGCAAAACGCTGCAATCAGCGAAACTATCTTCCCGTAATTATGAAGATGAGACACTTTGGATTCACTTGAGAAGTTATTTTTTCCACTGCAGTAATTTAACACGACTCTACTAAGTGAGCACTTAACGGGTAACTTGGCTGAGTGTACTTACATTGATGTCGGGGGATTTGACGCTATAATTTACCTTTTTACCCGATTGCGAATGGGATAAGAAAGTTATTTTATATCAAACTAGCTGCGCCCCGCGGCTTCGCCCCCGTGGAAATTTATGTTTCCTACTTTCTTAATTTTTTCTTTCATAAGAACCTTTTCCTGACTATAACAAACACAACAAAGAAAGAATTAGCAAAATCGATCCAGCCGTTCACGCGTGATGCCGTGACCAAGGAAAACGGGTTTCATTTTTCAGTCAAGAGAAGGTTCTTATGAAAGAAAAAATTAAGAAAGTTGGAAACATACATTTCCACGGGGGGCGAAGCCGCGGGGCGCAGCTAGTATCAAATAATATCCCAAAAACTTTTCGACTTTGACGGGACTTGAACGCCGCATCGTTCCTTCAGTACGGGAATATGCTAACCAACTACACCACGAGGTTAAGTGACGTAGGCGTCAGGGGGTCAGAGAAGGATTTTTTTGAAATTACCCTGAGTGCGAGGGCCCTGAGTACAGTCAACAAACAATTTTGAAATGTACAAATCTACCACTAACCTATACTTTATACCTTTCATTTGACTTCGCAGGTCTCTTTTAAAATTTCGACATCACAAATCGAAAATTTTCAATTTTTTTTTGCGGCGCACGATATGTATTATTATTATAAATTTTAAGTTAATAACTGCCTGCAGTAGTTGCTGAGATATTAACGAGGGAAAAAAAGACAGACAAAGCGAGACCATAAAGGTTTCGAAACCACACTCCGATCTCGAAACCCTAAAAACGGATAGGTTTGAAATTGTTGACAGAGGTAGTTCTAGGCCTCGATTAACATATAAGTAGACTTCTTTTAATCCCGAAAAAATGCTTGCGAAGCTGCGGGCAGAAGCTAGTCTTATCTATAGTATCTAATCCTTTCCCCACACCTCGCGTCCCGAAGTCTGTCCAAACAGTGCTATTTTCCCACCGATCTAATGGCAGCCTACCTCACGATGCTGGACCGAACACAAACACTTTGTGATTATACGGGCTGGTACTGACCTGAACTTTCTGTGTTCATTAAAAGGACTAACCAGAATTAAACCTAGTGGTGGACACAGACCTAAAATGTTCAAAGATCAGATGACATTGACATTTAGTGAGACTAGGCGGCCTGTTGAACAATTAGAACCCGAAATATCTTGTGGGAAGATATACACTCTTGCCCTATTAAGGGTTAACCTTGTAGTGATTATTCTTATATTTTGCATGATAATCTATAGACGGAATATGACGAGGACACAAAAAAAATGCAGAACGAACTGAAAACGAACATACCTCATAGCTATTAACACCGTATTTGTGCTGCAGAAGAGGGCTGTTCGGGCTATCTATAACATGGGTCCTAGAGAATCTCTACGTGATAAATTCAAAGAAATAAACATAATGACAGTACCATGTCAATATATTTATGAAAACATATTGTACACTCATAAAAATATAAATCAGTTCCCTAAAACTAGCGATAAACATAATTTTAATACCAGAACTAAACATAAACTCGCTATGCCCACAACTAGGCTATACAAAATAAATGTATCTTTTAGAGGGCAATGTATACGCTTCTACAACAAAACTCCAAGTGAGTTGCAAAAATTATCAGTAAATAAATTCAAACAAATTGTCAAAACCTTGCTGTGCAAAAAGGCTTACTATAAAATATAAGATTATCTAGAGGATAAAAAAGCTTGGGACGGGTTTTGCTCCAACTCGAAAAATAACAACTAACACGCTAAAGGTTTCTTCGTCGCTTCTTTACTTTAGTCCACATACCGAAGCGACAGAAATCAAAAAATATCACTTTATTTCCGTGTCAGTGTTTAGTTTTATATTTTGACCTTTTCTAAGTGTTCATTTATTGTATTTGTGAAAATAAAGAGTATTTGATTTGAGCATGAGCAAGATTTTTAATGGTCTAAGAGCAAAAGGGCCAGACTCCACCAGACGAGACGAGAGCAGAGAAACGGTGTGTTTTAAACAACCGATTGGGACCGACTTGTTGTAATACCGTCAAGGCGAATTTGTCCTACTACGGGACCGATACTACAGACCAATTAAAGCTTAATTTTCAAACGTTAGGGTTTATTATGGCTTGTAACCTTTAAGTCTATAATGTCGTTTGATCTGGAATGAAGTTAACTACAATTTGAAATGTCATTGTCAATCATGAACAGCGTCAGAAAAACAAAAAAAAAACATTATTTGTGATGAATTTTTGAAGCGCCGCCGCCCGCCGCCCCGTGGATACCTGACAGTGCGCAACTTTTTTTCAAGAGAATACTTACAAGGATAGAAAGTCGTTATTCACACATCTCCTCTTCACTCAGTGGAGATCATCGAGCGGAAATATTATCATATTTGTATCCGAAGATATAAACAAAGATCGAAGCGGATATTTGAGCTGTACCGACGTCACGCAGCGGAGACGAGAAGATATGTGAGCATCGTATATTTTTTTTGTATTTTTATGTTTGTTTACTAAGCCTTCAATTAGAACCCCACTAACTTAGGATTTAAGACATTATTAACCAGAAAACATGACTAATTTATTTGACAATAAATAATGTTATTATCTACCTATTTATTTTCAAACTAACGCGATCTGAACACTTAATTATAGCGAGTTTTTACTCTATGATTATTAGTATAACCAGTTAAAGAAAATTACAATCAAAATTGAAATTAATTAGAACTAGTGTTTACAATAAAACCGCATGCACAATGGAAAAGGCCTATGTCAAAGTATAACCTGATTTACCTAGAACCACTGTCGAAAAATTAGTTAATAGAATCAGATAATTAGTCGAAATTATTAAAACTTTAATATCTTAGAGTAAGTTATTCTTAGTTTAATATAAAATTAGGATAACTTGTAAAGTCAGTGATTAAAGGCTATTTTAATTAATTTATTTTTATTAGCATTTTGGTTGCATTGTCCAACTGCGCTTGCTTTGGCAATGTTAAATAATACAAAATTTGTATTATTTAACATTGCAATTTAATTTAATTATAATCTATCCATCTATCCTAAGATTCACCCACCTACGAAAAAGTATTTATATAATCTATCCTAAGAACTTTTTCAACTTTTTCATAAAACAGGTGGGTGAACCTACCTATTTTATGAAAAAGTTTATGATAGAACGTATCGTACGACAATGCGTCACCATCTCGCCATCTATCAATATATTTCCCCAAGAAGTTGATTCGCAAGGGTGCGCTTGACGTGTATTGATATATCAAAACAATAGACAGATCTTTGGAGATTTTTCCGGGAAGCTAAAGAATACGGGGGAAGGGAACACCGGAAATAACTTTTTGGTTGAATCACTAAAATAAATTGGGTAGGGGTTTTCCCTGTTTTTATGCAATCATACTCTTAATAATGATGACGTTTATTATGTACATTTCTTGCTTTTGTATGTATTCATCATCGTTCAAGGTTTTCGCTGGCCGCAGAATGTTTGATCGAAGGTATTCATTGATCAATGATTATAGATTGATGGATTCTATCAGAATTCTATAATAAGTTTACGTTGAACTAACTACTTCTAATGTCAAATTGTATACAAACTTAAAAACTTTTTTAGATTTGGTGAATTCTGGCACAAAATTATAGTGGAAGACAGTTATTATTATAGAAAACTAGAGTCATTTACCACGGGATATTTACCATGATTCGAGTTGTGAGCTTTACAAATAGGTATCCAAATGTCAAAATTCCAGTGTGCCGAAATATTGAAAAGCCCAAAACTCAAATCATGGTAAATATCGTGGTGTATATGACTCTAGTGTTAAAACCATGATGGATTTAAAAGTTTTAAAAAAGAGAAACTAAAAAAAGACAGTAAGTTATAATGGTGGAGTAAGAAACCTATTATATGACTACAATATTTACTGTCTCGTCCTACCCAGAAAGTAGCGATATTAATTCAACTTTTCAAATCAGACTTTTCCCTCAACATTTTCCATTCCATTCATGTTTAATGTGATCTACAATAATCTTCCGAATGACCCACTGCCGCATAAACCGTGTAGTTAACGCTCGAAATGCGGATAAATATCGGACGTCACGCGCCGAAGTGCCGGCCGCCGTATATCCTCGTTTGTAACGTCTAGTGGATACCTGTAATTTCTCACTGCGCCAGCTATTAGCTGGGTACGCACTGGTGAGATAAAACGAGACGTTTTTATATATAAACTGTACCTAACAAAGTGGTAGAGCGATTGATGATGACGTTGATGTCCTCCTAAAAAAATTTATAGAACTGTCTTTTAAGACCGTTCTGGCCTTGTGTGCATGATATAGTTTAAAAAACTAGTATGTGTAAACAAGTACCTATGTATGTGTAGAAACTAATTAATGCACTCTAATTTTCCTCACTAGTAACAGCGAAGACAGTGTCAGTAAATTTTTGTGTGTTATTCAATGCCGACTTAGTTATATTAAAATTATATTGAATTCATTTATTAATACATACAACACAAAGATCCATAGATGAAAATATTAATGTCAGTTTCAGATAATCAAACAATAAACGGCTTGACATCCAGTGCCTTTGCAGTTTAGAGCAATGTCTATCAGCCAGAACCCCTATCAGACTGTTGCATCCTACGTTTTATAGATATTTTTTTATTGCGAATCACAGCGTAAAAGTCCTTTACATGTCCGTCAGCAAACATTCCAGATGCACTACGGTATCTGGGCAGCCTTACCATAATTGCTCTGAACAATTTTTGTATAAAAGACACGTAGGGCACTGATGGACGTTTTGGTATAAGTAACCCACAGGCCGCTCTGAAAAGATTGACACTAGGATTTAAATAACGAGACTTTAACATCTACTGAACAGTGAGCGAACCTGCGGGTCAGCATGTTTTCTCGTACTGCCAGCGGACCATGCTCCCTTCTATGTCACAATTATCACGTGGAGCAGCAGTGGTCTAATGTCCTAAATATTTAAATTTACATACCTTGACGGGGGATGTCGCTTGGGGTGGCAGCTGCTTGTAGCGAAGACCATAACCTAGCTCTTCTTGTTGTTACATTTGAGCCCGTGGCGCTTGGCGTAGTCCTCACATACAAGCAGTAGCTGCCTCCGAGCGCGCACCGACGTTAAGAAGTACAAAGACAAAGTTCACATGTTACCTTCCATCCGATTCATGACCTTCCTCAAACAGCCTTTAGTGCCAGAGACGTATAATTACCGAGACGTTTTACAGAGTATTTTAAGAGAGTAGTTATTCGTTATGATGTAGGGTAGTTCTAAGGATCCAAACATTTAAATGGGACGCGGTAACAAAATCTCGGAAGACTCACCATTAAAAAATATAGGATTAAAACCACGTCTTTCCGCAAGCCAGTGCGTACGAACTACCAACCCTTGACGTTACGTACACTTCTCACTATAAACGTTATGACGCACGCCTAACCGCGAGCCGCTCATAAAATATGCCGCTGAGTTACGAGCGGTCTCGCTCACAAATAACTACCCTCAGAAACAACTCAAAATTAAACGCGCCGTTTCCAAAGTAAATATCGGTGATTCGCTTACCTTGTTTATGTTTTGAGTTGATCTTATTTTGATGGTTGCGGCGTGAAATAGAGGCAGTTTTGAGCTGAAATAGGGCCTGTGGATTGCTGGATGCGGTATATAAGCGGTAATAACTCGGGAAGGCTGATTTCATAAATAAATAGACTGGTGGCAGGTTAAGATTGTGCTATGGGGATGTTAAAATATATTTGGATTAAAAAATATTGAGATGATCATCATTTTTATATTTGTTTAAGAGAGCACATTGCGCGCCATTTTGTGAAAATACGTTACGGAGCATACGTTTTTGGAACGGCGGCGGCGTAAGCGTAAAAATGATTTTTTTGCTTATATAAAAGAAAACTACACAACTTATGAAGTGGAACCAAAGAATTAGTAATAACCTACGCATCAAAACAAATACATTTCTATAGACTGCAGGGTTCCTGAGATCACGACCAAATTAGGTGCAAAACAGTGCACTTTCATTTTTTTTTATTTTAAGTTTTAGAATAGTGTTTTACAATTATGGAACCGAAAAAATGTTGAATATTATGTAATTTAAGTATTTTACCACGGGGATCCTGTGAGTACTGAGTTCGACAAGCAAACCAGCTAGGTTAGCCCCTTCACGGATATGTGGTGGAATAGTACTATGAAAAAGACTATGAACATGATGTGACTAGTTTACATGCATCATCTAACATAGTTTAGGACGTTACAATTTTTTTAAACTAAACATTTATCATCAATATTATCATCATTGGCACCAAAAAACTCTCCGCTTTTTTTTTCAACCGTCACACAATTGGTGTCGATTTTCCTATAATGGTGTCTAAAATTTCACAAAAAATTATGCCATTCTTTTTTTTTTTTGTGCCAGCACATTTTAAGTACTGGCAGATTAGTTAATTTTAGTTTATGCGAAATTCGAATTGAATAAGGCTATGTTACTCGTGTCATCTTCGTTTTGTAAGAATCTATCAATTATTTTCTCCAATGATATTTCTAGCTAGATATAACTTCCATTCCATGTAATAAATTTTCCTGAATAAGACATACCTACTTACCAATAATGGTTTCCTACCAACATGTTTATGGATACAAAAGCAAGAAAATTGGATTTCCAGTGTTCTAATGGCTTACATAAACGACAGCAAAGCCATTATTCCAAGAAAACTCAACAACCAGTGCCTAACAAAAATTACATTTTTCCTAGAACCCTATACCTGCCCAAGTTATTGCTTTTGTTCCGAAATTGGGCAGGAACTGAGAAGAGGCGAGCGTATGTCGCATCGCATTTTCAGGTATTTAGTATCTGGGAGTTTCTACGCATGTGTGTCAGAATACCGTAGATTTCTGCTTTTCACTTGTTTAACCGGTTTGGCATTTATTGTATACCTTACCGGTGAATGGCAAAGACCTAAGAATTATCTATACCTAGTAGGTACTTAGCGGTACCTATATTATGAGCTTCCTACTTCCACAGAAACACATTTTGACGCGTCGCCGATTATTCGTCACCGTCGCATTAATCAAAAATGTTTGAGAATTTCCTGTCACAAGCAAAAGGGTTCCACAGCTTCCGTTCTACTAAAACAGAGCGTAGCAGATCCGTCAATTCTTCATTAATAATCTATAGCTATTTGACGATACCTATTTATACTGCATGCTAGTGGACTAAAAATATTGCTGTCCTTTTCATAACTATCGAAATCAAAGGATGCCATCATTTTTTAGACCTGCCAAATAAGTTATAATTTAGTTTTCAACATCGAAATCTCGATGATCTGAATTGACATCGCTGTCGGCAATTTTGACACATTTTTGTTCCGTTTATATTGGAATAGCGGACTCATAATATGACCACAAATAAATTCTACTCCTCTGATCTGATTAACTTCTGGGGCAACTTACCTACCTCTACATTTAAGGCGCTACCCCGACCCAAATCAGCGCCACCACCTATTTTATTTAATCACTAGACGATCGCCTCGCGGTTTCACCCGCGTAGTTCCCGTTCCCGTGGGAATTCCGGGATAAAATATAGCCTATGTCACTCCCTGAAAAGTAAGCTTCCTAACGGTGAAAGAATTTTTCAAATCGGTCCAGTAGTTTCGGAGCCTATTCAATTCATACAAACAAACAAACAAACAAAAAATCAAACCTTTCCTCTTTATAATATTAGTATAGATTATGTTAAATGAAGGAATTTTAAAAAATCGATTGGCCAGTTTGTGCTTCCTATCATAAGCTTTTTTTAATGCCTCTATAAATGTTTTAGTTTGTATAGAGTAGGAAGAGATGCGAAGTTGCTCTTTTTGACGTGACAACGTCTTATAATTCGATAGAGCCGGCTGCACGCACGAAAAAACTTTACAGACAAACAATATTTTTTTTCCCACCATGGTGGCCAAAAAATTGGTTGTCTGTAAAGTCGGTTTACTGACGATAGTTGAACGTGACAACGTCTTAAGAAAATACTGATGGAATGGTAGCATTTCATGAGAGAGACGGATGTCGAGCGCTCTCGCTTGCACTTCAAGCCTTACATGGAACGCCTCAGAGCGAGGTAACGCCGCATGACGTCATAGCGAGGTAACGCCGCATGACGTCATGTTTTTTCGTGCGTGCAGCCGGCTCTATCGAATTATAAGACGTTGTCACGTCAAAAGAGCAACTTCGCATCTCTGCTTAAAGTAGGTATACAAAATAGAACTTTTACAGGGACATTAAAAAAAAGCTTATAATAGGAATCACAAACTGGCCAATCGATTTTTTAAAATTCCTTCGTTTAACCTAATAACTAAATTAAATAGGTGGTGGCGCTGATTTGGGTCGGGGTAGCGCTCTAAAGCCATAAGTAGCAATGAACATCGTACATAAAAATAATTCCACTATTTGTTTCAGAGCCGTGCAGAGGCAGGTCAAGCAGTAGCCAAATCGATTCGAAGTAGCCCCGAGCAGATTCATGTGGTCACAGCGATGCTGTTTTAGTTTGGCAATTGTTTTCGTTAGTTCAGGAAGGAAACTCCTTCCTTTTTCAGTTCTTTCGTCCTTCTATTATGTATCGAAAATATTATTGAAATCGAATGGTGCAGTATTTTACAGAGCGAAGGCACGATGTCCCACTGGTCTCTCGCATCTCGATCTTGAGCCAACTTTTAACCCAATATTGCGAAACTACTTATTTCAGTCAAATAGAACGTACAATTCACGTTAATTACATTGTCCGTTCTATTTGACTATAGATAAATAGATAGATAGATTATTTCTTTATTGCACCATCAATAAATATAGCAATTAAAAATGAACTTAATACTAGCTATATCTAGTGTGGCACAATCTAAAGGTACTTGTCCGAGTCGAAATCAAAAGGTTGAGCCTTTCTATTTCAACTCAGAAAAAATAAAATTTACCGTAGGTACTTACTTATCTCGAAAACGTGGTAGCAATAACCATATCTCAGAAGTGCGGTAGATAAACTGCCTAAGGGAATCAAACATGCAAAACACTTTTGTGACAATCTCTGTGAAGTCAAGCCTATGTCAAGTCACAAGCTTTGTGACTTGACATAGCCCAATTCATCTCTAGCAACGAATTCAAAGGAAAACCCAAATATACCACGCAAGGCTAAGTCGTCAGGTGAATGCAATAGGAAAGGATAAAGAAAATAGGGTAGACTGGGCTAAATGAGGTCCTTCTAGCCGAATTTCGACCACGGTGTCCAGTCTCATCTGATACTAGTCAGATGCGCAGGACATATTATAATGCGCAAGTGTGTACGCAAACATAGGTGCATTCTCTATTCCCTTACTCATAATCCGATGGGACGACAGACTGACACGACCGGGGAGAGGTCAGGCACAGGACCTATAGTTTAACGTGCTTTCCGAGGCAGTTAATTTTTCTTGCAATATATTTATTGGGGTTGCCCATAACAACTATTGGCCCGACCCGAGATTTGAACCCAGGACCTCATAATCAGCGGTTGAATAAGCTGACCGCTAGACTAACGAGGCGGTCAGCTAGGCTAAATGTACCTATCTCATATCCAGTCATCTTGGGCGTACGGAACACATTTTTCAAGAAACGATAATTCGCAATTTAGAGATTTATGAACAAACTGAAATTCTAAGAAATCAAATATTATCGCAAAAATTTTCGACTTCGACGGGACTTGAACCCGCATCCTTCCTTCAGTACAGGAATGTGCTAACCAACTACACCACGAGGTCAAGTGACGTGGGAGTCGAAAATCTCTGCGACTTCCTACGGTCTCTAGCGCCGTTAGCTCCACCTACAGGGGAAACATTGAAGTTTATCCAATCCTGTTCAAAGACTAAAGTTACATTTAGTTCGTTTGACGAGAGGTGTCGCGTAGCTTAATTCTAAGGTTTTTTGTTATTATAGTGCGTAACCCCACACTAAGGGTAATTTCTAAGAAATCAAATATTATCGCAAAAATTTTTCGACTTCGACGGGACTTGAACCCGCATCCTTCCTTCAGTACAGGAATGTGCTAACCAACTACACCACGAGGTCAAGTGACGTGGGAGTCGAAAATCTCTGCGACTTCCTACGGTCTCTAGCGCCGTTAGCTCCACCTACAGGGGAAACATTGAAGTTTATCCAATCCTGAAATTGTAATGGAAATGACGAATATCTCACGTTATTGCACTTTATTTTATTCGTTAACATTTTGGAACGAGTAATAAATATTGATAAACTGTTTTTCAATAATTTTCTACTCTTAATTTTCTGGTATTTCAACCTCGCCACAAAAAGTGGGTCTTACTTATCCTAGTTTACCCTATTGACTTGAAAAGCAATTTCCCCTAAGATATTCGGAATAGTAGGTACACACAGTGAGGGTAGTTTTCTCAGAACAGGGATGCAAATATAAAACTTTTCGACTTTTCTACCTTCTGGTTCGTAAGATGTTATGGCCGCAACCAACTCAATTTTTAATTCATTTGGGATAAATAATACTGTTTACACCTGTACGTCCTTACGTACCTACTCCTTTCTCTGCAAAAAGGCGAACTTCAAAATATCAGACTAGCTAAATACCAGACTCTAGAGTTCTGGAAAATAAACAAGATCCGTTTAGTGCAAGTGTAACTCTCGCACCGAGGGTTTCGAATTAGTTTCGAACGTCAGAGATTTGGGGGTAATGGTAAATTTTTCGACGTTTCTCAAATTATTCCAAAACGTTTTTGAAATATTTGTAGGTATTTATAAACTCACAGATTTTCCAAAAACTGTTTTAAGATGTACAAACGAATACCTTTCATTTGATACTTTACTTGATCATGTAGGTCTGTTTTAGAATTTCTACATTACAATTTGTACTGAAAAATTTCTTCATCATTTTTTTGTCAATAATACTGACGAGCGCATAAAATATATTATTATTTAAATTTAAAGTTAATAACTGCGTTAGTTGTTGAGTTATTAAAGAGGGGGAAAAGGACAGACAGAGCGAGAACATATCGGTTTGGAAACCGATCTCGAAACCCTAAAAAGCTTGGGACGGGTTGTTTTGTAAATTTGAGTCGGAAATTTGATGAGCAATAAGCTAAAGGTATAGATAGAATGTCAAGTGCAACTAAGAACGGCTAATTCAAAATGTCTGCCAAACGATCACGTCTTGGAGTCAGATTCAAATTACAGGATTAAATTACACTATTCAGATGTAGGTACCTGATACTAACAAACGGACATTATTATGTTACCAAGAATATTCTGAAAGCCATTGAGATTATCAAACATAGGAATTTGAACCGAGAAGATGGTTTCCTGAAACGAAACCAAGCAAGATTAAGTAGTTTCCGTTACATATTCCTCAAAAATCTTGTAACCAGGGTTTTTAACCATAATAGTTTCCAACACAGGTATTTTCCTTACTCGAAAGGGAATCTCAAACACTGTTATACAATTAGTACAATAAGTTAAATAAATAAATATTTTTTGTATTTGTATTTAGTTTCCATAGGTACTTCTTTATATAAAGACGCTGTTACAATCTTCCACAAAAACATGTCAGGTGAAAATTTGGCAAAACTGTTTAAGTACATAAACTGCTATAACTTCACCTATCCCTTTACCAGCAAAACTGTGTTCGCAATGAGAAGAATCTTACTATTTTGCAACAAAATTTCAGGGTGCGAAATGAATTTATAAAAGAGATGCGAACATTTATCTAATTCCTTTGTTCCGTCGGGTGATTTTTCCTCGCGCTGCGGGATCGCGTGATTTTCTCAGCAGTTTCCAACCCGTCTAACGGACACGCCATTAGGGCAGAATGCCCCGTTCTCCCCTTTATATTATAACTTGAGATAATATAAAAGACCGGGTGTTATTATGTTACGTAGCCGGAAAAAACTGTCGAAGTGTGTAGAGTATATGGATTATTTGTACGTACAGTCACCGCTTAAATTCCGCAATATTGTCGGTCAAAAACTGGATTGATATCTTTATCTGCCTTGATCCTTTGACTAGTTTCATTATCATTATCATGTCGTAAACTCTACCGTAAACTTCTGCCCGCGGATTCGCACGCGTTTGTTTTAAGGTAAAATAATAAGGTCCCTATTCAAGCTATAATCCTTGCCTTACTTGAGTTTCAAATCTCGTAAGTTATTTACAAAGAACCCGGGTAGAATTTTTAGTAAACACAAATTTTTACTGAGATAAAAGCTCCGTTCAATCATTTAGTCGTGAAACTAACAGACAGAGTTACTTTTGCAAATTACTAGTATTAGAATGGATAACACGTTTATAACCAACATGAAATGACGACCTCTGTGGCGCAGCGGGCGAAGGTCTGCCTGCGACGCAGGAGGTTGCGGGTTCGATTTCCGCGTCGGGACAAATGTTTGTACGATCTGCAGACATTTGTCCAGGGCGTTCTGGATGTTTTCTATGTATAATAAAAATATCTATCTATGTAGTGTATTGTATTAAGTATATCAGTTATCTAGTACCCATAACACAAGCTCTGCTTACCATGGGGCTAGATAATGTTGTGTGAATCGTCCAGCATTATTTATTTATTTATTTATGAAAAGACTAGACTGTCTCGTTGGTCTAGCGGTCAGCTTGTTCAACTGATTATGAGGTCTTGGGTTCAAATTCCGGGTTGGGCTAATAGTTGTTATTGGGATTTTTCTAGCAAGAAAAATTCACAGTAGCAGCCCGGAGTCACGAAGTTAGCGGTGTTACACCCCCGTGCCTCGGAAAGCACGTTAAGCCGTTGGTCTTGTGCTTGACCTCTCCCCGGTCGTGTCGGTCTGCCGTCCCATTGCATTATGAGAGTGCGAGAATACAGAGTGCACCTGTGTTTGCGTACACACTTGTGCACTATAACATGTCCTGCGCATCTGGCTTGTCTCCGATAAGACTGCCCGCCGTGGTCGAAATTCGGCTAGGAGGACATTACCTTTTATCATTATAACCAAAACAAACAACACTTCCAATGCGATCAGCAACTTACCTCTGCCAAGCGTCACGGCTAGGGCAAAATGCCCTTGTTTGCGTGAGGCATAGAGCTGTGTGGTGCCGGCTTAGAATTTGCACCACCCCAACTCTTCACGCGGGTGTCGTGCGACTAAGGGATATCCACCGGGGGCGGGCAGCAGCGCCCCGTGCAGAACCATTCTACCACCGAACTGCGATCCCCAACCCGCATGCCCAGCGTGGGTATTATGGGCATTGCACCCAATGTGAAAAAAGCCAATAAGGCGCTTATCAGGGGGAGGCCTGCAGTGGACCAATACAGGCTGTTGAGGCGAGGTAACAACAGTGGACCTCTTTGTACTGGTGTGGTAAATGAGATTGCTTATTGACCAAATGCTAGAGTCCCAAAAAAACTAATTAATCCGTCAGTGAGATGATCAGAAGATACTAGGACACGTATTTTTTCTTTTGTCGATTTAACAAATGATGAAGTTAAAGAAGATAAAGCATCCTGCGGATGATTGTTGCTCGAACAGACTGCCCCATTCAAAACAGGTGGATTCGGATAATGATGGGCTCCGTCTGAACCCTACCGGGTCATGGCTGCACACATGACAGAATGTCCAAATTGTTCGATAACCTATGCGCTAGATAATATAAGAGTCAAAGTGCACAACAGACGATATGTAATTTTAATTTAATAATATTCTTAATTGTGTGAACTGATTTAAATTTTTCTATTTGTGACATTTCTTGTATTATTTGATTTTTATTTTTAATGTATATGTAGTTATGTGTAATTTTAAGTTCTAAATAATTTCGTTATAATGTGTTATGGATATTATCATATTATCTGAAATAAATGAATAATAATAATAATAGCCAGTTAAAGTTCCGCGTGACGTCACACCTTGTGACACTTTTTAGAAAAAGTGTGCCGTCACTAGTCCCCAATCCCAAACTGACGCGCTTTATTATGTGTCCAATATCGTCACTAAATAGAATAATATTTTTTTTACCCAGGACACTACCCTTTTTTTGTTATCGATTGGAAAATGCAGTTTGCGCATTGCCTCTAGCCTGAGGAAGGCTAGGGGGTATGTTGGGCTCTCCACTGAGCTACTAACAAGAGTGTTAGTAGTTAGTGACATACCAACTAAAAAGCCATCGATACTCCCTCTCTCATTTTAGTGCCAGAGCGTCGTCAAACCACTCGTTACCAGACGATTTGTTCGACGGCGCACTGGCACTTGACAGGGTTGCGGGTTCCCGGTCGGATTCGACCTCTACCCTGTCGGTGAACATCCGTCTTGGACAGATCCTTCTGGTAGTCCCTTGAAAGGGCGAGGCAGGTCCCGGAGTATTGAGGACGTCCCCCTCCGTTGGAGACCTGTGCAATGCTGGTCTCCATCGAGCGCAAGAAGGCGATGGAATTGCCGTCGCCTTCTTCCGGTCCTCCGCCGGCAAAGCGGCTCAGCTTGAGGGTTTTCCTCCCTGATTCGCTCCGCTACTTCCTTCTGAGCGACGACATCTTCACCGAAGGAAACCATGGCTTCCCAGGCCCTCTCGCTGTTAAGCATGGCATTCACCAAGCTCGGCAGCGAGAGGACCCAGGACACTATCCTAATGCAGTCAAATTCTACACCTACTACTTTCCTGAATGAGCTTACTGACACAAATCTCTGTAAGCTCCTAAAATAAATCCAGGTGAATTCATACATTCCACAAACAATGTCATCAATAACAAAGCACTTCCAAAACTCCACATCTCCATAACAATGGATAATCCTAATCTAATTCAAAATCAATCCCATCTCCCACTATCAAACGCTGGAGCCAACTTTATTCGCTCGTTGATTGACTTTTATATCTTGAACTAGTTTTAGCCCGCGGGTTCCTACGCGCTTTTTCTACAAAAAGTAGGTACATAGGCAATGGTCTAGAACCTAGAACCAATTCGTGTTGTCACTTTGATATACTAATCGATGTGATGGAAGACCATTTACCTCCTACTAATATTTTAAAGGTGTGTGCCGTAGTGATGTTGTGAAGTTGTTTGGCCAAAGAAAACCCCGAAACAACTGAATCGGGCTGAAATTTTACACACATAAAGATCTAGACCTGATTAACATTAAAGATTACTTTTTGTTCGAATGAACGCGTGCGCCGCGGGCAGTAAGTTCTTTATAGAAAAAGAGCGGAACGAACTCCTGCGTCTGTGTTTGTGTCTGTGCATCTTCCCGATAGAGTATAATCTCGGAGTCTTCAAAACCATAGTTCCAACCAACCCGCCCCCGATGGATATCCCTTAGTCGCCTCTTACACCCGGGGGTACCCGCGGGAAGAACTGGGGTGGTGCAAATTCTAAGCCAGCACCACACAACCTTTCATACTGGAGACCATTAATGCTGCTTAGCGGCAGAAAATGACATGGTGGCTTACTACTTTTTTTTGTATTATTAAATGTTACCCGTCTTGACAAACGTTCAGTTTTATAATATTAGTAGATAATCTATGATTTGTACCACTAGCTTTTATAACATTTTATATGGATATGTATTTGTACCAATTTGAAATCTCGACGCGCTGGCGTCTCAATGGAGTCGTATTAATTTGACCCAGTTCTAGTTGGTTTGGAGTTTTTAAACGATCTATTAAGTTTAAGCGATAGACCAATTTATTTGATTATTCGTGTGTGTCGATGATCTAATATATTATATTTTTTTTGTATCATTAACGTATTGAGGGCAACCGAAGCGCACGACGACCTGTGCTACACGTAGGGTACCTAGTGACGCGCCCTTTTGGGTCACATACATAAAAACTCCACCCTATTAGCGAGAATCTTTTTTTTTGTGAGTAAACAACAAATTTACGGTTTTCGGACTTTTCCCTATACTTGTGCTACCTTGCGTCTTGACAGATTTCATGATTCTAGGTTAACGGGAAGTACCCCATAGGTTTTGAGTGCGTTTGATTCACTTGGAAATATTCGGACTTAAACGGCTGTAACTTTTGATAGCGTTCACTTGAGTTTTATTTATGTCGAGGCTACGGAGTTGAGTATTTGGTGTTAATTTCAACTCGATACCTCCACGCGTTCCTGAGGGGGTTTGACAGGTGGACAGACAGACAAACAGACAGACCAATCTCCCGAATTTTGCTGAGACCGATGATACGCAAAAGGCGCTTGAGTCCGTAGAAAGTCGCAAAGATTTTCGACTCCCACGTCACTTGACTTCGTGGTGTAGTTGGTTATCACATTCCCGTACTGAGGGGAGGACGCGGGTTCAAGTCCCGTCGAAGTCGAAAATTTTTGCGATATTATTTTATTTCTTAGAAAATAGACTGTTTAAAGCTTGTTATCGGTCAATGATACCCTACATGCAGGCTCCATGTTATCAATTCCGATAAACAGCACTAGATTCCACTGGCTACAGGCCAATTTTAATTTCGCATGTAGTGTTACGGCACGATACGCGTATATTCCGAAGAGCTACGGCTGAGTACGCCAGTAAATATGCGCTTGGAACTGTTTTCTCAATGGATTTGATATTGTTTTGAGACCATTTCACCAAATTTTTTGGTGAGTTTTTGGGAACGATTGACGTGCGAACTCAGGTTTATTGCGCGTGCGATTACACTAGGATGGAATCATTATTTTTGCTCAATATGAAAATGTGTTGCACCAGTCTGTGGGTATAATGCCTGATTGGATGTTAGCTGTACGTTATTTAATTTTTATTCTAATAATTTGAATTTGTAACCTAAGTTATCTAATCTTAATTATTACCTATTTTATTGACAGTGCAAACTTGAATTTTATTTAAAATTCTGCCCGTAGCTTCACACGCGTATATTTGGTATTATAATTAGCCTATTGTTCAAGTTAGGCTACGTTCTAAGTGTACACCAAATTTCATTTTGATCTGTTCAGTAGTTTTGGAGATCCAGGATCATAGATCCTAGGAGGAGATCCTAGGCAACAAAAATGTCACATTTCACAAACTTTCGCATTTACAATATTAGTTGGATAGGATATGGATAATTTAATTATCTGAAATAAATGAATACAACACATTTATTCGACATAGGTGGTTCTAGTATTTTAAACAAATCAATTTATGCAATATTTTTTATGGCGCAATGCATCATCATTGCCTTACAGCGGGGCAATGCAGCCAACGTCTTGGGGACGCTACGACTGGTATTAATATGGATCAGGTGAGCTACCTATAGATTTTTTGTAACTGTCTGCAGTAAGCTCAATTGTTTCAAATTGTGAATACTAATTTATATCTTTTATTTCATTATACCTAACTTCCTTTTTACGTATGCCATCTTAGAAACTGCATATTATTTCTCAGGGCGAATGAATGTAGACGCCTGCTCCAAGATGCACTTTAGTACCTTTTCATAATAAAAACCGTTTATTGGCTGGCGGAAAGGAAAACAACCATCAAATATACAGCTTTAAAGCGACAAGGTACTAAAGTGAAATGCAGCAGTAGGTACGCAATAAATGGTTCAGTAACATAGTATAACAAATGCAAACGTATAAAAAGGCAATCCAACACGATCTCAGATCCGATCCACAATATCCGATACGTATGTAGACAGAATTATATTGTTTATCTATTGCGATGAGATTTCGGGTTGGTACATCTCGTCCGAATCCAAAACTCGTCCGCGGACGAGATGTTCATTTCACTTTGAGTAGGGGTACATCTCGTCCGAATCTAAAGTCTCTACGTATTCCGAATCTGCGTCTTAGATTCAATACTTGAAATTATCTTTACTTACAAAAAATATTACAACTAATAGAAACGAATTACAGTTGAAACAGTTAAGCTATGTTTGTGCCTCTTGAGATCTTCGGCCCTATATGCTCCCACCACAAGTCTTTTTGGTCCAGATGGATATTTTTACATCGGTAAGTTTTGACAAATTGAATCACATAACTGGGTTGATAGGTATACCTAGACAATGCATTGTAATACTAGAATTTGATAAAGTCGTATATCATATCATCAGTAGTTATATCACAAATTTCATGCAATAAATCACACCTAATAAAAATATTTCACTAATTTTCATAATATAAACGTCACAATAGTCACAAAATACTGAATTTACCGAATCAGTAAAAATCGTAGGCAATGGTTTGGAAAATTCAGTTATTGTGTGTGAATTAATGACAAGTTATACTAAGTTTTAAATTGAACAATCGTTTTTATTTATATTTTTTTTGTTGGAAAACTAGTGGGGTTCCTTTACCTTTACGCGTAAACGGTTTGTATGGATGCCGTTCCACGTTAAGGCGTTATTCAGTCGAGTTCTCTTACCAACGATATAATTGTATTGGCGTAAAGCCAGGATACACGGCATCTCTAAATGGGCTAGTATATAATTTTTATTGGACCTCTAAGGCTGCCGGTCCACTGACATGACGTGGAGCGAGCCAGCGGAGCGGAGGGAGGAAGTTATGCGGAGCGGAGTTGCGGACTGTGTCTGTCCGTTGATACGGAGCTCCCCACTTTTGCATGCATTCCGCTCCGCTTTTATGAATGTTTAAACTTTTTCGAAAATCCATGTTCACTAAAGCAAACCGGAGATCTAATGTAATTCCATCAGGTAATACATTACCACAAGTCTGCTCCGCTCCTCACCACTCGACTCCAGTGGACAATCAGCCTTATTATGGGTATCTTTTACTGCTTCGTTGGTCTAGCGGTTAGCTTGTTCAACCGCTGATTATGAAATCGTGGGTTTAAATCCCGGGTCGGGCTAATAGTTGTTATTGGGGTTTTTCTAGCAAGAAAAATTCACAGTAGCAGCCTAAAAATATAATAACAATAAAATCACTATTATTTTTTGCTTTACCCGAACCTCTCATTATGTTTTAGCCAGATAGTAGCCACAGTCGTAAACACAGCTTTCTGTTTGAAAAAGGTTGCTAAGCAATAGCTGCAATATCGATTTCAAAATAACAATGCCTCCCTTAAGATGTGGCCGTGGCAAATCCCTTGACCCTTCATTCTCCTTCAGTGGGCCAAGCACGGAGAGTGTTGTCTAGGGTGGAGTAGAAAAAAATTACGTCATTTTGTCATCGAATGCGTAAATTATTTGAAATTCATTCCTTCAACTTCAATCAATCTTCAATGTCATAATGACGCCGAATTGCGACCACAGGCGGCGGCCAGTCTCATCGGAGACTAGCCATACGCAAGACATAGTACTCGTATTATAGTGCACAAGTGTGTGTGAAATCACAGGTGCACTCTCTATTCTCTCACTCTCATAATCCAATGGGACGACAGATCGACACGACCGAAGAGAGGTCAGACGTGGGACCAACGTGCTTATGTACCTACGCAATGTATGAATATGCTGTCATTATTATCTATGATTTATTATTTATTTATTCTATCCTCGACAACAATCCCTGTGCTTGGCCTATAATAGTGTTACAATTTCATTTCATTTCATTTCATTTCATTTATTGCACTAAATATGGTCATAATACAAGGTCTTAAACATTAGAATGTTGTCACATAGGTACTTCACCAAAACACATTGGCATGCAAAATATCTTAATATTAGGAATAAAGAACGGGTTTTTTTAGCTCTCTGTATTGATAAATCTAGAGCAGGTATGCGAAGCACGGGGATTGTTCTCTACGTTAGAATAGAGAAAAATAACATCACTTATTATCGTCAACATCGTCGAATGCGTAAAATATTTGAAACTCATTCCTTCAACTTCAATAATTTACGCAATGTATGATGATGCGATTCAATTCCCGTGCTTGGCTTACAGTTAACGCTTATCTACGTAAATAGGAAATAATGTGTAGTTCTATTTGCAGACTGATTATTATCAGTAGGTAGGTAGTAAATTATGATTGACATCCAAGAGTATGTTCTCTTTCCTTCCTGTCAATAAAATAAACACTGTGTTTGAACAACATACAACAACATTGTACATTCTAGTACCGATCTACTTCAACTTCTTTCTTAATGGCGCCGCTTGCTTTTCGCTACGACTCTGCCAGTGTCTGTGTGAGAGTGTCATAAATTTCTAAAACAGAATATGATCGGTTTTACGAACTAAAATCTTATTATTTACAAACGGTCAACACAATAATAAATATAATAATATAAGCAAAAGGACAATACAACATCAAATTCAAAATTATCAGTCATGCCCTCATATTTATGTCTTAAGTTACTATGCGGAACGATAACGATAAAAATTTAAATAAAATTTATTATTCAGATTTAACTACCTATTATAAGCTAATAACTATCCTCAGCTACGAGAACATTTTACACAAAAACAAAGGAGTTTTTTACATGTTTTTATGAATCCATTGTAATCCGAAATAAAAAGTTTTAATTTATTTTTATTTAATAAGTATTAGCTTCTGGCCGCGGTTTCGCAAACGTTTTTTGGAATAAAAAAAATTGGTTGCCTGTAAAGTCGGTATACGGGCGAAAGTTTTACGTGACAACGACTTTGAGTTCCTTTCACTTTTTATAACGTAACGCGTAACGCAGTTTCTTGAAGTGTCACCCGGCAAACCAATTTATAAGACGTTGTCACGTCAAAATTGTATAAATATGTTATTCCAGGTCCAGATTTTGAAATGTGCAATATTTCAACTTGATTCATTCAGTAGTTTTGGCGTTCTTTATGGCCAAACATCTTCACAATGCACAATTGACTATATTAGCCCTGCCACACGAATGTTGCAGCGCGGGGTCTGACAGCTGAGAGGCTATTATTAGTAGGATATAATTTTTATGCACGCTAAAGGCGTTAAACACTTTATACTACACCTGCTCAGAAAGTTGCTTATTTGTTTTTCAAACATAGATAGAAAGTACGTCATTGCAGGCGTACTAAAATGCGGGAGGAAAAACTATATTGAATTTCATTCATCACGCGTTTACCGCATTAGGTAGCCCAAAGAAGTCAATTCTTTTATGGTTCCATAGAAGAAGGTTTAGGATTCGGGGCAAAACTGCTTTCCCGCTAGCTCTTCTTGTCCATAAAAAAAAACAGAAAATATAAAAAAAAACTATTTCGCGGTCATTATAAATCGTACATCGTTATCTAATCGTACACAATAACTGGCTATGATTTGATATTTTTCTTTGTTGATTATATTGTCGTTCGAAGTTCCAAGTTCTTTTGTAATCTCCTCGGATTAACTATGCAAGAAGGTTTGAAGTTACCTTGAAATGAAAACTCCTTTCGAACTTTGACATGACAAATATATTGTCATTTATGATCTTCGATCAGGGAGTATAGGGTCATGGAAGAAAGTAAAAACATACATTCTACTAAAACCATTGCTTAATATTTCAAAAAACTTACACACGAGTCTTAGTGTTACATGAATGAACTAGATACGGCGCTAGAGACCGTAGGAAGTCCCAAAGATTTTCGACTCCTACGTCACTTGACCTCGTGGTATAGTTGGTTAGCACATTCCTGTACTGAAGGAGGACGCGGGTTCAAGTCCCGTCGAAGTTTAAAATTTTTGCGATATTATTTGATTTCGTAATGAGCTAGATGTTCAATGGAACTGCTACTAACGGATAGAGCGAGAATTATCTTTGCTAATCGTTTTGTGTAGCTCCATACTGTAATAAATTAGTAACACCTTGGCAAGTTGTCCCTATATGATTTCAACTGAAAATAGCATTTTTTTTTAATTTATTCATTACAATAACAATAGGTATATCTTATTATTTGTACCATATAAACCTTGTGAGGTTTGTCTTACTACTCACATTCGTTTTCATTTTATTTCTAATCTAAGTGTAAGTAATAAAACAACTAACTAATTATAGGCCTACTACTGTAATTATTATAGGCCTACTGTCTATCTTCTTTATTAAATTATGTATGTAGCTATCTATAAGAGTAAACCATAATTTTCTTCAAAATTGCCGTTTGTTTTATTAGGGTACCTATTGTATTCTTTGTTGATAAGTACAATATGTTATTATACCATGGTTTTGGGATATAGGTAGGCTGTGGTTTAGATCATCAGACACTTTATTCCGTCAAAATTTGACTCAAGCAGTGTGAACTGATAGAATATGTCAATCCAATACATTCTTAATTATGTCACTTCTCCAGAGACAATCGATTTTTTTCTCGATGTTTATAATCCAGAGTTGACAATATTGTGACATTCACAGTGAGAGGTCATACTATTGTTAATTGTATCTGTTTGTTTATTTTCTTTCTTTTTATTTTAGTTAGGAAAATAACTTAAATACCCCTATTTAATCAAAAAAAATCCTTTTCAATGCCCCATCTATTTCCCTGAATAATGACCTAACCTATCCTTTGTCTTACCCAACTTGACGCACTTGGACGCACGGACTTGTTTTATCAATAGGACAAAGTATCAGTTGATAAGGCGTTTATTTAGTGTTGTGTCGTTTTCTGTGGTGAATAGTGGTCTGTTGCATATAATACTCTGTTTATTACGAGTTAGGGTAAGTTTTAGAATAATTTAAAAAAATGCATATGAGTATTGGACTAGGTACCAATATTAAACTAATAAACGAGCAGTTTAGGTTTGTACCAAACACGTTGCTTTGACCAATGAATTGTTCCAAAAGCCAAAGAATTTTCATTATGAGTGTAATTTATTTCATACTAGTTTCTGTCTGCGGCTTTGCACGCGTTGTTAATATGGAAACGTTTAGGGTATTTGTATCCCATGGGAACTGATTTATGGGATAAAATGTGGCCTAGAACTAAATCTTCTCGAAATTTCAGCCTGATCCGTACACTAGTTTTGGCGTGAAGAAGTAAGAAACATCCAAATATGAAATGTCAAGTGTTTTATTTTCTTTAGACCTTACAGTACTCTTAGACACGTCACAAAAATTCAAATTGCAGAAGTAAAACTAAGAAATAAGCTGATCAATATGAAAGGTAAAGAAGCGAACAACAAACCTTCACCTTGATAGGGTGTTCGTTTTCGAGCTGGAGCAAAAATCCATCCATTCATCTTAACATACTAACTTCAACATTTTAATATTATTATTTTTAGTGTGATTATCACAGAAATATTAATTTCTGTTGTGACTATGATTATAAAAACAAGCTCCGTACAGCATAAGCTAAGCACGGTGCGTTGTTGTACGAAATTGTTGTACCTCAAGAGAAGGGATAATTTTTCGTCTTCCACCAGGGTGCTGCCAATTTCTTTCATCGATTATACACTTTGCTATTTGCTATCACTTTGCTATGTACTTTTGTGGGGTCTACACACCAAAGTCGGACGGGTGCTGATAAGTTGTCAAAACATTGTCAGCTATCTACTGTCTGTTCGAACATACCACCTACCGTTCTGGGTATTTTCTACCCAGAACGGGAAGTTCCGCTTGATTTTCCCGTGATCCATGTTATACCTACCTATCCGTTCTAATTAAGTACGTACCTAGGTGTAAATAAATAAATTACAAATATCAGTTCTATTCTGTTCCATACTTAGTCTAGGCCGAGATGACGAAGTTGAGTAGAACAAAAGAGCTTTTACATAGGTAAAAACCCTGAGATGCACTTTTTACCGTCACGGTAAAAAGGAAATCCAAATGTGTTCTTGTAAACAGATTTTTAATAAATTTACCGTGCCCATAACATTCGCTACGGTGAATACACTATCCAAACTGGATGTAGAATGTTTGTAAACAACCCGCCCATACTCAGCCTCTGTTGCCGCGTCTTGACTTGTCGATTTGTGATCATTTCTTTACAATTTATTATATCTAAAACTCGACGCCAAGCAAAGCAAGTGAGTTTTAGTTATTTGTGTTGTGGTTTGGTTATAAACATTCTGCATTGCGATAGAACTTACTAACGTCATGACTTATTTTCCAATTCTTTTTACCTTACCTACCTAATATTGATTTTTTTTTAACTTAGGACCTAGCAGGTCGATGCTTAGCTAGTAGAATGCGAACTTAGAAATTCAAAATACATTCTAATCTGTGTTCAATCTGAAATTCCATCTTTAAAGTTTAACGTAGAAATTTCGGTAAAGTTCTTCCATTCTAAACCTTGACGGTATTTGTATCAACAATCAAGTTTTAATAACGTGATCGATGATAGATAACGTTCGAATTTCAAAAATATTTAAATTCAAATTTCTAAAACTTTACTTGCAGACTATTGAATGGTGCTCAGAACCTCGCTCTGCAAAAACCTTGATACTCAAACTAAAAGATTTTCGTGCAGGGGTAAAGAAAGGGAAAGCCATACTTTTTAAAATTAGAACTTGCATTGGTAAGTATCACAGGACTTTGAGACTTTGATCTAATGATGGTTTAAAAAGAAACACCCTCACTTTCAACCGTTCAAAACGCACTGCAATTTGCTCCAATATTAACGCGCTACTAAAAATTTAACAGCTATAATTTATTACGTGAAGACTGTTTGAGAAGGGTCATGTTCGGTTGCGCCGTTTAGAGGTTTACTGGGCCTTCTAAATAAATAACGGACGTTTAGTGTACAGTAAATTTGGCCGGTGAAATTGGTTATTTCACTGCGAAAGGATAGGTTGTTTCCTTCCGGGATAGATGTTAGGTAGTACCCGCGTACTTAACCCGCCACTTGCGACGTCAATTTGACTGGAAATTTTTGTGACGTAGTTCAGCTTTTAGTTAGTTTTTAACTTTTAAACAAAGATATATCATAGATAAATAAATCACATCTAGTTTATTAATCTTTGCACTCATTAGCACTGGAATTTTTTTGATCTTTGCACTCATTAACAAGAGTCTTTTTTAATGCTGATATTAAAATACCAAAACAAAACTTTTATAAGTACTTAATAAATTTTTTTATTAAAAAAAATAGCTAGATCAGGCTTTTTAACTCTTATGATTATGACATTTATGACACTAGGAGCTATAAAAACAAACAAAAAAATGTCATCGTTCCAAACAAAAAAAAACCTACTGCTCAAAAATCTGTGACCTCGGTTTGACACACTGGGTTGGCGCCAAAACTCCGAGATGTGCGTCTGCGTCGGTCGCCGGCGGGAGGTGTACTAACTAGGTAACTAACGGTGGGGTGGGGGACGCGTAATGAGAAAACACGAAATCACAACTTAATTCGATGGCGGGAAAAAAAGTTATTTGACTTTTTCGATCAGCCCGGTCTTACAGACATATTACTTCTCCAATGACTGGTTAAAGAATGGGATTGAGAATGACGTTATCTGTCATGCTATCCAATAATGTATGGATGACCCGAGAGCTGGTGAGTATCTGGCGCAGCGCATCAGCATTGCCATACCGCGTGGCAATGCAGCCAGCATAGCGGGGACGCAACGACTAATATTGATATGGATCAGTTGAGCTACCTGTAGATTGTTTGCAACAGTCTGCAGTTAACTAATTTGCTTCAATTGTAAATCTAATTTATTTCTATGATTTGATTGTAATTTTCTTTATAATCTACTTATGTAATGTTATGCGGAAATACCATGAGAGATGACGTTATTCTCAATCCCATTGTTTAATAAATAATGAAGGTTATACTATTTTCAAGCCTTTAAGGAAATACTTGAATAAATAATGCTGGACAATACACACAGCATCATCTAGCCCCCGAGTAAGCAGAGCTTGTTTTATGGGGTAGGTATTAGAACTGATATTACATAATTATATAACACTAGCTGCGCCCCGCGGCTTCGCCCCCGTGGAAATTTATGTTTCCAACTTTCTTAATTTTTTCTTTCATAAGAACCATCTCCTGACAATAACAAACACAACAAAGAAAGAATTAGCGAAATCGGTCCAGGCGTTGTTGAGTTATGCGCTTACCAACACATTTTGCGATTCATTTTTATATTAAAGACTAGCTGCGCCCCGCGGCTTCGCCCGCTTGGAAATTTATGTTTCCAACTTTTTTAATTTTTTCTTTCATAAGAACCTTCTCCTGACAATAACAAACACAACAAAGAAAGAATCAGCGAAATCGGTCCAGCCGTTCACGCGTGATGCCGTGACAACGCGAAACGGGTTTCATTTTTATATATAAGAAGAAGATTACGTACATTGTAACTTCTGTTTTAGGAATCCTAGATACTTATTTACTGTAAACAAGAGTGTTCCAATAACAAAGAACTATATACATAAACATCCTTTTAATTACACAATAACATATTTTTACTTATTTTACTTGAGAGCGCAATGCTCGCCAGTCTATAGTAGTTTATTACCAAACAACAACAGTTAGTGGTGTGAAATCATCAAAGTAATAATATTTTTAGAAAATACAAAATAAAACTCCTATTCTCAACAATGATGTAATTCAATTATTTATTTATTAATCATAACGGTCTCACAATGTTTTAATGTGTAGGTACTTAATTTAACGTAGATCATCTGTTTGTATTGAATACTCTTTGGCAACTCCGGTCGACTACACTTTACATTACATAGCGATACCGATACATCTAATGTTCGCGCGACTCTTGCGCAGGTCAGCCGTGGACTCTGTAATTTGCGTTCTGTGCTAGTGATTATAAAATAGCAATTAGCTCGTGATGCAATACGTGATATTTTTGTTTACGAAGAATTGACGAAACAGAATGTAAGTTAAAGTGACTTTTTGTCCAACATTATTTATTTATTTATTTTAACCAACTTCAAACAAGGAATTTGTTACCTAGGTAGATACACTAACTACAGTCTTAGTCAGTACAATAGGTATTGTGGAGAAAAGGAGTACTTATGACCAACTGTAGTATGTTTTTTAAATTTACCTACTTGAATAGGCACCTACCTATTATTTTTCACGATGTCATCCTATTAAAAGTTTTGCTTTATCGTTAACTTAATAACTTTATTAAGTACTAGACGATCGCCTCGCGGTTTCATCCGCGTAGTTCCCGTTCCCGTGGGAAAATAAAATATAGCCTATGTCACTCACTGGAAAGTAAGCTTCCTAAGGTCGTTTGTCCACCGCAGCCGTCACCGGGACGTCAACGAGAACGAGATGACGGCGGCGCCGAAGTACTGATACATAGACTACTATAGCCGCGTGTCCACTGCAAGTCCGTCACGTCATCTTAAACTCGGCCCGAAATAATCTCGTTCTCGTTGACGGTCCGGTGACGGCGGCGGTGGACAAACGGCCTAACGGTCAAATAATTTTTCAAATCGATCCAGTAGTTTCGGATCCTATTCAATACAAACAAACAAACAAACAATCAAATCTTTCCTCTCTAAAATATTAATACAGATATAAATAATATAAGTTTCCATATCTATGTATTTCTTAAACTACACACACACATCTACATTAATTTATAAAATGTTTTGACGTTTGACTATATACTACCTACCTAATGCTACGTTCAAAACTAGTAACATAAAAACAATGAGGCATTTTCCTTAAAAAAAAAACTATTTACCTACCTACCGTAAAACTTAATTGAGGACGCCTGTAGCATAGCGGTGTCATGTTATAAGAAAGTCAACTGCTACCTTCGATCAGGAAGGCCAAAGAAAGGCATTAACATGACATTGCCACTACATAGTGCGTCATTTTGTGAAAAGGATAGGCATAGGATTTCGCGTTCATAGGAGCGGGACAGAGCATACCTTTTTAAAACGGCGTAAGCGTATAAATCAAGTATTTGCTTATTTACAAGAAAACTACACTACTTTAGAAGAAACTGGTTCAAGGAACCAATAAATTAGCAATAACCTACCAATTAAAACATTAATCATTTCAATAGACCGCAGGGTTCCTGATATCTGACCAAATTATGTGTGAAACAGTGCACTTTCATGATATTTAATCGAATTTTTTTTCGTTTGTGTGTTTCTATATTCAGAAAAATGTTGAATTTTATGTTAGTGAGTTTTTTACCAGGGAGATCTTGTGAGTACTGGGGTTTAGGCCTAGTTTGACAACCAAACCTAGGTTTTGGTGAGTAATCCGAGTTCTTTACCAGGAAGATCTCGTGAGTACTGGGGTTTAGGCCTAGTTTGACAACCAAACCTAGGTTTTGGTGAGTAATCCGAGTTCTTTACCAGGGAGATCTAGTGAGTACTGAGATCTAGGCCTAGTTTGACAACCAAACCTAGGTTTTGGTGAGTAATCCGAGTTCTTTACCAAGGAGATCTCGTGAGTACTGAGGTCTAGGCCTAGTTTGACAACCAAACCTAGGTTTTGGTGAGTAATCCGAGTTCTTTACCAGGGAGATCTCGTGAGTACTGAGGTCTAGGCCTAGTTTGACAACCAAACCTAGGTTTTGGTGAGTAATCCGAGTTCTTTACCAGTGAGATCTCGTGAGTACTGAGATCTAGGCCTAGTTTGACAACCAAACCTAGGTTTTGCTGAGTAATTCGAGTTCTTTACCAGTGAGATCTCGTGAGTACTGAGGTCTAGGCCTAGTTTGACAACCAAACCTAGGTTTTGGTGAGTAATCCGAGTTCTTTACCAGGGAGATCTCGTGAGTACTGAGGTCTAGGCCTAGTTTGACAACCAAACCTAGGTTTTGGTGAGTAATCTGAGTTCTTTACCAGGGAGATCTCGTGAGTACTGAGGTCTAGGCCTAGTTTGACAACCAAACCTAGGTTTTGCTGAGTAATCCGAGTTCTTTACCAGTGAGATCTCGTGAGTACTGAGGTCTAGGCCTAGTTTGACAACCAAACCTAGGTTTTGGTGAATAATCCGAGTTCTTTACCAGGGAGATCTCGTGAGTACTGAGGTCTAGGCCTAGTTTGACAACCAAACCTAGGTTTTGCTGAGTAATCCGAGTTCTTTACCAGTGAGATCTCGTGAGTACTGAGGTCTAGGCCTAGTTTGACAACCAAACCTTACAGGTTTGATTCGCCTCGAAGACGCCTCATTCAAGATCTGAAGTGATCTTTTCTTGTATTAGCCTTGGAGGAGCCTTGGAGCGAATACGGTGTTTTTAGGTGAAAATCTCACACTTCGTTTTCGTTTTTAAGAGTACTTGCGCTGATGGTTTTGAAAACACGCGTTATAAAGCGTCCGCTTCAATACGCTTATAGTACATGTACAAAGTCTTAGTCACAGATTACTTTATAGGTTGCTGGAATTCGACAAAAATATTAATTATCTTAGAAATAACACTATCCGGTATCTAGATACGTAAACGAAATAATCATTGTTACTAACAAGGTTTTTGAAAACAAATACAAAATAGGTACTTAACTGATTACACGTACTAATTAGACAGATTATTTGATAACGGAAGGATTGAGATTATACGTTATACAGTCAGTAACAGTCAGTAAATCGACACCGAATACCTTAATTTTACACTGTTTTTGTGGGATTAATCCCTCGGCAATAAATATTTGTAAACCACCTCGGGATTAATTTTTATACACAAGCAAAATAATTTTCAAAATCAGTACATAAATTAACGGAGATATTTACGAACTTATATAAAAAAATACAACCGAACTTCCTCCTTTTTTCGAAATCGGTTAAAAAATTAAGTAACACAGTTACTTCCACAGTTACATACGTAGGTACCCTACTATTAATAACTTGAACCTTCGTAGTATTTATAGGTAAGCCTTGAAACAGGCTATTCGCCAAAAACTGGTTCTACCTAGTACCTAGGTACCAGTTCAACTCAAAACGAACCTAGGTCAATGCAAAAGTTTTATATTAGGTGCTTTTTTTTTATTGAAAAGTATTAAGCGTTTGGCCACCAACTCACTTAAAGTAAGTGATAATGAGATGTGGCCTGATGGAGCACGCTTTCTCAGAAGGAACTTATTTACCCTGGACTTGAAGACTCCAAGATTGTACTCTAGGGGGAAAACAGACGCGGGAAGCACATTCCACTCTTTGGCCGTGCTTATTAAAAAAGTAGAGCAGATTTTTTTGGTTCGACACTGTGGTATGTCGACCAGGTACGGGTGGTATTTTTCTGTGCGTCTGCTGGTTCTATGGTACTAAAAATACATCTGTACAATTGAGGTTTTTAGCACATCAAAGTATTTAATATAATTTTATTAATGTTCTAGGATCTCATTTCACACAAATTACTTACATATTTACATACTATTTGAATTAACTAAACGACAGAACTACACTTGCGAGCTTTAAAATGGATTCGCTTTCATCGCGAGTTGATCAAAACAATTTTTTTACAATTTATGTACAATGAACTATAGATTGTAGTATATCATTTGAAAGGTAATTACCTTTCAAGTGGTATCAGGAAGATTAAAATTAATTAAATTGGCTACCTAAATTTTGGGAATTATTGCAATAGGTCGAAGTTGCATCTATCGGCTTCTATCGGCGCCGGAGCTGGATGAGCTGGATTTCTCCCTCGTATCCGCTGTTTTAGCTCGTCCCACATATGCCAGATTGTGTTCAAGTCAGGAATAACTGAATAAGGGCTGGCCAGTCTAGTGTGGGAATGCCGACATGGAAGACGTCTGTCGGTACTGTCTAGTCACTGCTGCGGTGTGGCAGCGGACATTATCGTACATTAAATCAAAATGTATCGTCGCCAATAAATCCTGCGTAAGGGAAAACATAACTTAACTCATAGTTCACTGCAAAGAAATTGTAAAAATTAGTCTTGAACAACCCTTGAAGCGATTCCAGTTTAAAGCTCGCAAGTGTATATCGAGATCAATAAAGTTTATGTCACTGTTCTGTGACATAAACCTTTCTAAACCTTGATGCGGCAAGGAAGATAGGGTGCTATGGTGCTCATCTGCTATGATATGGTAAAATTCTGTAGTTATGGTACGTTCTCCCGCGCTAACTCAACGCCTTTGGTTCTGTTACTACTTAACACAAAGACACGATATTTCCAATCTTTTGCAATATACTTACCTGATGAACAACAAAGATGGAAAGATGTAGATACATACCAAGACCGAAGTGCGACCGAGACAACAAAACGCACGCGAAAAACAAACGCCAGCGGCGCGGCGCCGCCACCCGGTCCGACTATATCTGAGGTGGGTGGACTTAATTGGAATAGCGTTCCACTTTCGAGAAGCTAGTACTTACCCAATCTTCCGAATTTTACTTACATCGATGTACCTATGTTATATATTATTTACAACTTGTCTCTTACGGTGACTGTACATGATACCTAATTCTTGCGTCATCAGCCTACGTCCGTTTGATGTATACTAATAAGGGATTAGGTAGAAGCAGCCTTATGTCAAGGCATTAAGGATCAAATCATGTTGGTACAGAGATTTACGTCGGCTCGCGCTAATCTCTATGTAATTTAGGCAATAGAAGCCCGCACTGCGAGAAGGCCGTTGAAAATTACTTATTTTTGAAATTATTCCAAAATGCCGTTATCGAAGTCTGTACTTAATATAATATTTTAGAAATATATTTAAGAATAAAATAAAATTGTATCACTCAAAGCAATCGGTGGGTCGGTGGTACTTACAATAATAGAAGGAGAACACAAATAAAACTAACTTCGTGCTGGCAGAGATGCGGAACACGTGCTTCTAGAACCGCACTCACGGCGAACAATTCGACGTGGGGGTTCTTTCAACACAAACTAGGTTCATAGTTAACCCGCTTACATCCTTGAAAACTAACTTCTTCAAATCACAAAACAATACTTCTCATAGATTGAAACGGTAGTTTTGGTTTGGTACCTTTGTTCGGTTCAAAGTTAAGAAGGCATAATCTATGAATAGAAAATAGAGACTTCTACTGCTTTCAACTCTGCCCTTAGAAACTTTTCTTGGTAATAAATAAAGTACAATAAACTTTTAACCAGGAAAGGAATGTGGAATTTCGCAGTGCGGTGTGACCCCAAATTTTGCTGTGACAGCCATGCAACAACGTATTATGGGATTATAATTTGTAGCACAAACCAAATCAGATGTTACGATTACGAATAAAAACTGTCTTTTTCTATCCGTGCCGGTATTTTAACACCTATAAAAATATGCGTCACTACTAACATTGTTTTGGCTGACTGTACTAAAAATCACCAAAGTTAAAAGTGGTGCGAGTTGCAGAATCCAGAGAGGTTTTTTATCTTTCATCGACTCACACCAGTTGGGACAAAAATCATGGTGCGAGTTGGTGAATCACACAGGCCAACTCTGCTTAGGTTTGTTAATAGTTCACAGTATATGTGTGACCTAGGATACAATTTATACTAAAATCAAAACTACCGTTTGCCACTAGCCCCAAGCTAAGCAGAGCTTGTGTTATGGGTAATAGATAACCGATATGCTTAAATATTACATTTTACTGTATATTTCGATATTGTTTTTATTATACATAGAAACACCAGAATATCCTGAACAAATACCTACTTATCTTACAATTATTTTGTCGTGAGGCGGGAATCGAACTCACAACCTCCTGCGTCGCAGGCGGGCCTTTCGCCCGCTGCGCCACAGAAGTCTCATCTTCAATCAGTAGGTAGTCGTTCAAAGTCCCTTAAAAATATTTTTTTATAATATTACTCACTAATATTTTTACAAACTTTGTCCGAAACTAATTATTTATTTAAAATTCATAAATAAAATATCAAATATCCACCAATAAAATTCTGGACACCTGACACCTCGTGCATTTATTCGCAGAAAAAGCTTTTTCTTGTACTTTATGTCTCTGTATTAAGATAATCTACTGTTGACCGCTTTGGTCTGGAGGTTAAATGCTGACTAAAGGGCAGTACACACATTGCTTAGTCATTTATGGGGCGAAACTAGCGGGGTTTGGTTGTCAAACTAGGACTAGATCTCAGTACTCACGGGATTTCCGTGTTATAAAACTAGAATTACATAAATGTAAATAATTATTTTATAAATCGAAGTTTCTTTTTCGTTGTCTTCCAAAACCAACTCGTAAGTCGCTTGCATAAAATTAGTGTTTGCACGAAAACGAATCGGAAACCTCGATTTCGTTTTTAAGAGTACAGCCCAGAGGAAAGTTGGTATTTATAAATAAATAATAAACAATGTTGGACAATTCACACAGCATTATCTAGCCCCAAGCTAAGCAGAGCTTGTGTTATGGGTACTAGATAACTCATATACTTAATACAATACACTACATAGATAGATATTTTTTTTATTATACATAGAAAACATCCAGAACACCCTGAACAAATATCTGCAGATCGTACAAACATTTGTCCCGAGGCGGGAATCGAACCCGCAACCTCCTGCGTCGCAGGCGGACCTTCGCCCGCCGCGCCATGGAGGTCGTCAACTTAAGCGTCATTTGATAAACTTAAGCGACTGTATTTTTTTTTAATCCAAACTACGAATATGAATAAATCATACAACCTTATCCTCTCAGATGGCAGTCCATAGCGCATCTATCAACACTGTTTCATCATATCGCAAGAATATGCGGTAAAGTTTACTAGTTAGACTAGTTTTTGCTATGTATTTCGCAACACGAGATTCAGATCTCAGGGGATGGGTTTATGAAATTTTTTCGTTCTAGCCTAGGTTTTAGATAAGATAAAAAAATAGAACTGGAACTCGCTTCTTGAGAATTAACATACGGTTGGTAAACGATTTTAAAAATGCCAAGTTTGATCGCTGAATTTTAAAGGAGCCAAAGTTTCCGGTGCTTGTTAAATTTATGGTTACAGCCACCGCTTTAGTAGCAAAATTTTTAAGCTTCGTAGTTTGATACCTTGCTATAAAATTTTATTGTTTTAGGTTGTTCATTTCAATCAAGAATTCATGCCATTCATTCCATTAGGTTTAACCTACGATGATACTAAAAAGCGTAGGATTTTTAAAAAGGACTTAGCTTCTGAACCAAAGTTTTAATCGGAATTTTTTACTGCCCAAATTCGATATTTTTTCTTTGGTCTTTTTGTCCCATTTTTGCATAAAGTGAGGTTAGGATAAGGATGGCGAACAGACAGTTATTTGTTAAAAATGAATGATTGTGTGTATCACTTCTATTCAAAATAAGTACTTATTTTTACAAAGTATATCTTCAATGAAAAGTGACATTTAGAATTTCAGATCAACCGCAAAATCCCTCAGTGATTTCTAGTTTTTTGAAAAGTTTGAATGTAAGATTATTCTGAGATAAGCCGAGTCTAAGCAAATTGGCAAATTGTGTGAAATTCTTTACTGTTTGATCTCCTTTAAAAATGTAAATCCTAAAAATGTAAAACATGGATTTAGCATGTAAATATATTTAAATTTAGATTGGATGGTTTTTGATACTCAGTTTTATTGCTCAGATAATAAGAATACTCTAAACTAAAATATCAATAGAATAGTCTTCTTTAGGCAAGCTTAATGGATCTGCCACAAAGCCTTACTACAGAAAAATATTGCACAGTGCTCTTAATTTTACTTGTGAATATCTCTGTGATTTATCTACGGAAGTGACATAGTCATGTTGACAAAACTCCTTTAAAATAACATAAAGAGAAAAAAATAAGATAAAGAAAAAAAAATCTTATTTATTTATTTATTTAATAAATTGCACCAACGCAGTGTACACTAAAACATGGATTATGGGCCATTTCATACAAAAACACATCTAAGTGCCACCTCAATTATAGGTGCAAATCGAAATTCTTTTAAAACAGTACTGAAAAACTATTAATTAAAAGCAATAAAATTCAAATTAAGACGCTTACCATCAAAATAATTATATAAACATAATATGAATTCTTCGCAAAAATTAAAATAATAATAATAATATTGTTATTGCTATTTTGTAGGTTTGACTTGACTTCTAGTGATGGCAACATGTGTCGCTAATTCATAGTGAAATGTAGACTTCACGTCAATGTCATTCCTGCGATCTGTCATAAATTTTGTGTTAGAATTAAAGAAGTTGAATCAAGCAACTCAATAAAAAACAATCAGCAATGTGTGACACGTTTTATTCAGCTCCAAAATAGGCAAATCAAAAGGAAAACAAACTAAATTCAACATAGTGGTCCTAATCGAGCCATATTTTGCCTGCCGGCAGTGCCTGCGAGAAATATCGAAGAACATCCTGCATGGTGAAAAGACTTTAGTAAATCTGAGTGCGCAGCAAACCATGTAAATGTGGATATTATAACAATTTGCCTATATTTATAGTGATTTCGAGTGAATAAAACAGTGTATAGACGTATTACTCACGAACTGCAGTGACAATTTATCAAAACTTTACCAAAGTTGTGTGATCGCATTGTGAATTTATCGCGTCGCTAACAACAAGCAATGGCGGAAAAATACATTAATGAACTTGAGGACTTAGCCGAATTGATAGAAAAGGCTCAAACGAACTACAAAAAGTGTCCTTCAGCGCGTAAAACAAAAGGTTATTTACAAGCACGTGTGCAGAGTTTGGAAGAAAACTGGACAAAGTTTCGCGAAACGCACCTATTACTTATGAAAACCACGCCGCGCGCAAACAGAAGTGAATTGTCATATTTTTCTCTTGATATGTACAGTAATGTTGAGGAAATTTACTCCAGTTTGAAGGCGGACATCATCGATTATCTGCAAGGATTGCAACCTCCACAGTTGGCTGAACCCGGTGCAAGTACAAAGTCCAGTCCTAACATGGCGAGTCAACCTGAAGTGAAGTTACCAAGAATCAACCTACCATCCTTTGGAGGCGCATATGAAGAATGGCAATCATTTGAAGACACATTTCTATCATTAATACACAACAACAAGACATTAAACAATGTACAGAAGCTCCATTATTTGAAGTCATGTGTTATTGGTGAGGCGAAAAACACAATCAAACATTTTCAAATTACAGAATGTAATTATGAACCTGCATGGAAGAATTTGAAACACAGGTATAGTCAAAAACGACTCATAGTAAATGCAATTTTGAGAAAATTGTTCTCACAAAAACGACTTACGACCCCATCACCTGTCCACTTGAAAACTCTTATTGATGACACAAAGGAATGTCTAAACAGCCTAAACAGTTCGAACATCAGTACAGAAAGTTGGGATCCAATAATAATCTTCTTGGTGATTCAAAAATTGGACAGTGAAACACACCGAGCTTGGGAAACACATGTAAGTGGAGAATACAGCAGTGACTTACCTTCTTTTGAAAACCTTACAAACTTTCTGGATAACCGCATATGTACCTTGGAGTTAACATCATCATCAACAAGTAAGGATAAGATAAAGTCATTTCATGCAAATACAACCACAGAACAGACATGCATTTTGTGCAATGAGAAACATTTACTATGTCACTGCAAGGAATTTGGAAAGCTGGACCCGGAGAAAAGAAGTGAATATGTTAAAGAGAAGAGATTATGCTACAACTGCCTAGCTCCTGGGCATTTCACGATGAACTGCAGAAAAGGAACTTCCTGCAGAGTGTGTCAACGACGTCATCACTCCCTACTTCATTCAGCTGCAAGGAAGGACAGCCATGAGAAGAAAGAAACACCTGCAACTTCATCGATGCATGCCAATGTTGAGGAGGAGACCAAGGAGGAGCTGGAACAGGACATCACTGACATAGCATCACACTTCGCATCACACTTCACTACCAATCATAAGAGTTCATTACTGGCTACGGCCGTAGTTCCCATCAGAAGTAGTTCTGGTCAAACAATATTACTCAGGGCTCTTATCGACTTAGGTTCAGAGGCATCATTCGTGAGTGAGAGGGCAGCACAAAGGTTAAGGGTTAGGAAAACTCCATCACATGCTAGGATAACAGGAATAGGTTCCTCAGAAACACAGGTCAGTCATTCCACTCAACTTGAGGTTTTATCTAGATATGAGGCCTCTTTCAGCCTCAATGTTGAAGTCTACATTGTATCGACGCAGCTGACTAAACAGTTACCTAGTAAGACAATCGCGCCTATATCATGGTCACACTTAGACGGTCTAATACTGGCCGATCCTAAATACAATATTGCAGGCAAGATTGACATGCTACTCGGAGTCAAGGTATATGCTGACATCGTGAAAGGAAAGGTCATCAAGGGTCCCACAGGTTCTCTATGTGCTCAAGAAACCAGCCTGGGGTGGATTCTATTTGGCGAGGTAAGTGACAAACTACACGATGACAGAATTATTGTTCACCATCACCTGGAAAACTTACATATACACAACATGTTGAAGAATATGTGGGACATTGAAGAAACGGATAAGAGAAGTATGACAGCTGATGAAAGGATATGTGAAGAAACCTACACAGCTACTCATTCCAGGGCACCTGATGGACGTTATGTAGTGAAGCTACCACTCAAAAGTGCACAACCAGTAAAGGAAATTGGTACAACGAGAGACACTGCACTGAAGAGATTTTATCAACTCGAGAAGAGGTTAGAAGGCAATCCTAAGTTGAAGGAAGATTACGGTAAGGTGATAGATGAATATCTACAACTCAACCACATGGAAGAGGTACCAAGGGAAGAAATGTCTAAAGCCGCTGTATATCTGCCACATCATGCAGTTGTGAGAGAAGATAAGGAGACAACGAAGGTCAGAGTTGTTTTTGATGGTTCTTGTAAAGGATCAAAGGGAAAATCATTAAACGATGAACTGTTAGTTGGACCACAGCTGCAAAACGATTTAAGAAATTTAATAATGAGATGGCGTATGATGCCAATATGCTTTACAGCAGATGTCAAAATGATGTATCGGCAAATTATGGTGAAGAAAGAAGATGCAGATTTACAGAGAATTTTATGGAGAAAAAATACCAATGAAGATATCAAAGATTTCAGAATCTTACGCGTGACATTTGGAACCGCAGCAGCACCACACCTTTCGGTAAGGACACTAATGCAGATAGCAGAAGATGAAGGTAAGGAATTTCCAGAGGCAGCTAAAGTTATAAAGGAACAATTCTTTGTTGATGATTGTATGAGTGGAAGCTTTACAGCAAAGGAAGCAATACAACTGAGCAAAGATATAACGAGAGTCCTAGAAAAGGGAGGATTTACTCTCCAGAAGTGGGCATCGAACAGTCCTGAATTCATGGCAGAAATAGATCCAACACTGAAAAGCAAACATGCAACACAAGATTTGAAGAATGAGAACATGATCAAAACACTTGGCTTATCATGGAATACAAAGACTGACACACTGCATTACAGATTTGATATACCAACAAAACCGAAGGTGATCACCAAACGAAACATTTTGGCGGACATACAAAGATTTTTTGATCCCCTCGGATGGATCAGTCCTGCGATAGTGCTGGCAAAGATTCTGATTCAAAGGCTTTGGCTACAAAAACTTGAATGGGACGATCCTGTAAATGAATCTATTGCAAAGGAATGGTGTACACTAAGAAGTGGATTCGAGAAACTCGACGTCATTCATATTGATAGATGGATCAAAACTGATAGTGACGATACAGACAAGATTACTCTACATGGATTTAGCGATGCATCGGAGAAAGCATACTGTGCAATAGTTTATGCTAGAGTGGAAACCAAAGACGGTGACATCAAAACCTCAATCATTGCTTCAAAGACAAGAGTAACACCTGTAAAATTGGTAACTCTCCCAAGATTAGAACTCTGCGCAGCGGTGTTATTGGCAAGACTTCTAACGCAAGTGAGCAAAGCAATGAAAATTCCTCATGACAAGATCTACGCATGGACAGACTCATCTGTGGTTCTATCATGGCTGTTTGGAGATCCTCATAGATGGAAACTATTTGTCAGCAACAGAGTTATCGAAATACTAGACAATATACCAAACACACAATGGTTCCATGTTGTATCAAAGGAAAATCCTGCAGATATAGGATCAAGAGGAAGAGAACTACCCCTACTAATAGAAAGCAAACTTTGGTGGGAAGGGCCAGAGTGGCTAAAGACAAACGACATAAAATTTACAAGACCTAACATTGTAGCGACAGATATAGAGAAAAAGAAAATAATACAGGTAAACATGAACATCAACGAAGAAGAAAGGGAACTAATTGATTTTAAAGATTACGACACCCTACAAGAATTACAAAGAACAATAGTGTATGCAAAGAGGTTTCTTCATTGTAAAAAATACCCAGAAAAATTACAAGCAACAATCACAACTGAAGAATATGAAGAAGCTCTAATCAAATGTATCAAAATAGCACAACAACGAGAATTCGGATCCGAAATAGAAAGACTACAACAGAAAAGGAACTTGAAGAAAACCAGCAAAGTATTGAATTTAAACCCATTCTTGCAAAAAGAGAATAATATTCTCAGGGTGGGCGGCAGACTGAGAAATTCTGATTTAGATATGGAAACGAAACACCCCATCATACTTGGTACTCATACGTACCTGACAAACCTGATCATTGCAGACGCCCACAGGAAGACACTCCACGGCGGAGTACAACTCATGCTTTGCTACCTTCGGTCTAAATATTGGATACTCCATGCTAAAAATGCAGTGAAAGCCTATATTCACAAGTGCCTTATATGTTCTCGTCACCAAGCCACAATCCGGAACCAAGTAATGGGTGAATATCCAAGGGCCCGTGTGACCAAAGCAAGAGCCTTTGTCCACAGCGGCTGTGATTTTTGTGGACCTTTGCAAATACTAATGTCAAAGGGCAGAGGACAAAAGTCAATCAAAGCATATGTCGCCATCTTTATTTGCATGGCTACCAAGGCCATCCACTTAGAGTTAGTCGGTGATCTAACTTCCGAATCTTTCATCGGAGCCTTTCATAGATTTGTTGCCAGAAGAGGCAAGTGTACACACATTTGGAGTGATCAAGGCCGTAACTTCATTGGAGCCAATAAGGAATTAGCAGAAGCATTCAAACAAGCTAACTTAGAACTACCCGGAGATTTGGCCAATCTGCTGTCATCAGATGGTACTCAGTGGCACAACATCCCAGCCTACAGCCCAAACTTTGGAGGATTATGGGAAGCCGGAGTCAAGTCCACAAAGTTCCACCTTAAAAGAATTCTAACTAAAACGCTCACGTTTGAGGAAATGACTACAACCTTATGTCAAATCGAAGCATGTTTAAATTCACGCCCACTCACTCCCATTGATGCTTCTGACCCTGACTGTACTGAACCTCTTACACCTGGACATTTTTTGATAGGTGAGCCCCTTGTAGGTATACCAACCCCTGACTTAAGAGATATTAATGTTAACAAGTTATCACGTTGGCAATATACTCAGAAGTTAGTTAGAGACTTTTGGCAACGTTGGCAAACAGAATTTCTAACAAGACTGCAAGAAAGACCGAAATGGATGAAGTGTGTGAATGAGCTTGAGCTTGGTGATATAGTTATAGTTAAAGAAGACAGTTTACCCCCTGGTAAATGGTCCCTAGGTCGCATAATTCATAAACATGTTGGTCCTGATGGTAATACTCGCGTCTATAGCCTTAAGTGTCGCGGTGATGTTATAAAACGTACAATTACTCGGTTATGTAAACTACCCATTGATAAGACCGATTAAACTGTACCTAATTTTAAGTTTCAGCAAGTAAGCAAAATGTTTTACATAAATCAGTGTTTGTGTACCTAAATCAATATGATCTACTAATGATTAGGTATATGTTTGTTTGCATCATTATCTATCAACATACAACTAGGTAGGACTAGCACCTAATAAATAGTAGATAATTTTTGTAATTAATTTGTAAGATATTTTCATGTGTTTTAGACAGTAAGATTTAGATGTAAGGATTTCACCTAAGCATTGTTTGAAGCCCTCAGCTAAGTACCTATGTATATATGGATTTCAATCCATTTATTGTTCGAAGCCTGCTAGCTTCCCTAACAATTGCTCTAGCAACTTTATCATTGATTTTTATGCTTGGAATAGGAAGGTATTATTTGATTACTTACGATACTACATTTTTGTTCAAGTTTACCCAACAGTTTCATACAAATACCTGTTGAATTATGGGTAAGTTAGATCATTTGATTTCATGCCAGTTTTTCATCTTTGTTTGTTAGTTTGTTTACATTAGGAAAGAACTATCGTTCTTTGGTGGGCGATATGTTATTGCTATTTTGTAGGTTTGACTTGACTTCTAGTGATGGCAACATGTGTCGCTAATTCATAGTGAAATGTAGACTTCACGTCAATGTCATTCCTGCGATCTGTCATAAATTTTGTGTTAGAATTAAAGAAGTTGAATCAAGCAACTCAATAAAAAACAATCAGCAATGTGTGACACGTTTTATTCAGCTCCAAAATAGGCAAATCAAAAGGAAAACAAACTAAATTCAACAAATATAAAGTTACAATGGATTAAAACGTCAAACAATTAAAAATTAAATTAAAATTCAAAATAATTTATAGCGTAGTATCAGTATACTACGCTCTGTGCGTGCATCACTAAAACGAATAAATTAACTTAGGTACAAACTCTTGTCTTGGCGTTAAAATTTAAATTTAAACGCCTAAATGGCTCAGACTTTTAACTGGTTTTCAATACCTAAATGAACAATAATTCAATTATCATTCTATGGTTATAGCACAATTTTATGAACAATTAGCTCCACTCAATCAACAAAGATCAACATACGAACCGAGATTATGTACAAAAAATAGTCTAACCATAGTTAGGCTAAGACTCTACCTGTAATTAATGTTTACCTTGAACTTAACCTCTTGGCTCCGAGGAAGAATGACACCGCTTTTGTACTTAAGTACAAAAACAGTTCATTTTACCTCTGTAGGTACCAACCAGCTCGAGAAACTGTCTTTGCATGGGAGTAATCATTTTTGTTTAAGGAATTGTCCTTATAGTAAACGTCGAAATCCCTCTCTTTAACGAACAGGGAAGATTATGCTAAGTCGCGCGAGACCGTTCCTTGTTTCATTTCAATTGGTACTTGGTATAACGTACTTAAAGCTGCACAAGTCGTCCGGTCCAACTCATCAGTGGGCGCGGCCTAAATGTATGCCATCTCACCTGATATAATAAACATTTGCACGCGCTTGATGAAATGCACATAAATTTATTCGGAAAACGGCCGCGTAGAAAGATGGGAACAGACTTTTAGCACAAGGGTTATTATATAAAAACTATTGAGAGTATCTTTTCAAAATAAATTTATTTCAACTTTTGAATAACTAAACTATGTCGGTACGGACTTTATTTTAGAGTTTTCTTTCTCCGTATGTTATTTATTTTCGCCCAAAGTTGTATTTATTTGATTTTTACTTTTTTTACGGTTTTGGATGTGTACAGACATAGGTAATGACTAGATAAATTGATATTATCCTTAGTTTTGGACGGTCAACATCAATCAGCGTAGTAATTACCCTTCCACGTTTGTATGGAGAGATGAGCGACTCGTTCAGCCTTAAGTTCTTTTCTTGCAGGGCCCGTACGCGTAAAAACGAAAAGCGAAGTTACATACGTTTTCTTCGATAAATTACGTAGTGTGACATAAGAGTAGTTTTTGCACTAAAACGAATCGGAAACTTCGATTTTCGTTTTCCTAGTAGGACCCTGATTCTGACAGGTGCGCACTAGCGGCCAGGCACAGCGGCCACTTTGCAGTGTCCAGCGAGATACATACATGAGTATGAAATAGCCATGCTCCAAGGCGATTTCACGCGCACCTGGCCGTACATGGCCAGCGGCCGGAGCCGCGACGGCCAATGAGATAAATTTATAAAGCTGAAATTGCGCTGTATTTGCAACTGACGAGTGTAGCCGTGGTTTTGGCCGCGTTCCTTGGCCGCGACACTGCTCTAAAACCGGGTTTTCACCGCGAATGGGTGACGAGCGGTATATGAGAGATGTATGGGCGGAGTTAATTTCAACGCTTTCTGCTCGTTCTGTCCTTTCCGCACGACTATTTGTTGGTGGAAAAACAAGCTACGCGGTTTGCTCTTGCAAGTAAGATTACTACCGCTGCTCGCGGTAGAAACCCGGCTCTAGATCAATTGCGCACTAGCGTGTTGCGTTGCGGCCAAACAACGCGTTTATGTTCGCCGATAGTGCCGGTTAGCAAGCTAGCGTACCTATAACATAAGTTTTTCTCTTGCAGATTCTAAGGCCTGACGATGGTGCTGGTAAGCAAACCGCTGTTTGATGCAGCATGTGCTCACCAGAACTGCCACCGGATGATGCACCCGTGGCACGAGAGCTGTGTGCAGGCAGTGTTGCCTCTCTTCATGGACTCTGTAGTGGGCAGTGCCAAGTTCTATGCCATTATTTATGCTGTAAGTGTTGTGTAGAAGATAGAAAACTGGCTTCTGCTAAAGGAAATCTAAGACTGACAAAGCTGATATGACTGTCTAATTCTAATTCTAAGTGTAGGAACTGGGATCAGCGACGACATCTCGCATGGGAGTGTATAGTGCATTCTCCCCCTGCCTAACCAGGCCCTTCCCAGCCCAGGCTCCTTGAAGTACCGGAGCAGGAGTTTTAGCGATTGACAGTTTCGGTTCAGCTTTTCTGTAGGATGGCTGTGGATTTGTTATAATATAGCAAATCCATCTTCGGAAAATATATTATTATCGTCCGAAAAAGAGCCATTGAGGTACATGAGGATCCGTAACCTTTTTAGTTGAGAATGCAGATTTATAGAGCTATAAATTCCCTAACACACCATGCAAAAATTTTTGTTCTACCACAAAAATTGACGAAGTTATGACCAAATTACTAGCTAAGTTCACTGAGTGACCGCCGCGGTCGCTGTGACGTCACTCCATTGGTCGCCACCTTTAGTTATTTTTGACTTTGAAAGAAATTGAGTGTCCGATTTATCTTTTTAACCGTCGAATTGTGAAGTAAGAGCACCGGTTGCGCTCCTCTCGGTTCGCTCGGCCGAGCCAGTGACGTCACACGCACCCGCGTAATTTGATTTTACCAGCAGTAGCGGCGTAATGTTTATAACTTAATATCTTCGTAAGTAATGGTCCGATTTGGATAATTTAAAAAGACATATCATTCTTATGTCATAAAGAATAACGTGGATAACTAGTTCTATTGAAATTGCTATAACTTTACTGATCCTCATTATGGATAGCGAGTCTGTATACGGTATACGTAGTATAGGACGCCTTGTAGCCCGATGGGCTGTCGATCAGAGAAAAATTACTGGAAGTGGCAAGCCAAACAGTTCACTTTGGTGCATATTATGGCAAGCCTATAACGGACGGTAAAAGATACAGATTGATTTTTTGAAGATGAAAATGCTGCGTAACGTTTTTTTCTACTTTAGCGTAGGTATTTCATTATTACCTCAACCTCAACAGCCTGTATTGGTCCACTACTGGACGCAGGCATCCCCCTGATAAGAGCCTTATTGGCTTTTATCATGGGGGGTGATAACCATAATCCCCACGCTGGGCATGCGGGTTGGAGAACGCAGTTCGGTGGTAATATTGTTCTGCAGGGGCGCTGCTGCCCGCCCCCGGTGGATATCCCTTAGTCGCCTCTTACGACAGCCGCGGGAAGAGTTGGGGTGGTGTAAATTCTAAGCCGGCACCACACAGCAGCGTTTATTATTAGGCACCTAGTTATTAATTTATTTACTGAGCTAGTCATTTCTAAGGAGATTACAGAAAATCACTTCCAATTACACTAGTCATTCAGGAATTACTATAAAAATGATACATATAATTCAAAGTGATAATACTTGCATACCTACTTAAAATGTGTGAAGCAAATACATAAAATAACTAGACTTAATAAACGAGTTTTCACATGAATAAACGAAGCTCTGTTATAATTATAACTATAAGGTGTAAAGGTTTATTTTCAGATATACCTACTTAAAACACAGGTTCATAACAAAATCATAAATAACACTTATTATCTTCTCACGGATGTTATTAAGCTATGACCCTACAACGAGTCAAAAGGTGGTAAAAATTCATGATTCATTCTACGTTGAGTAGAATAGAACAATGGCTTTAGTGCACTCATAATTCATTCGTATATTGATGAGGCAGCGCCCCGACTACGGGGTCAGATATTGTTACACTAACAGACGAATGTGTAATTAGGCTGAAAGTAGTACCTATCTGGTGTTATTTAATCGAATTCCCAAAGTCGGGGCCCGGCCATTACCGTGCAAATGCTGGGTGCCACTTTTTATTTTAAGAATAACTGTAAATTAAAAGCAAAAAGATTTTAAATACCTATATATGAATCCCTCGAGGCCTTAAATCTCTACCTTTAAGCAGTAACGACCCCTGTGGCGCAGCGGGCGAAGGTCTGCCTGCGACGCAGGAGGTTGCGGGTTCGATTCCCGCCTCGGGACAAATGTTTGTACAATCTGCAGACATTTGTCCAGGGCGTTCTGGATGTTTTCAATGTATAATAAAAAATATCTATCTATTTAGTGTATCGTATTAAGTATATCAGTTATCTAGTACCCATAACACAAGCTCTGCTTACCTTGGGGCTAGATAATGGTATGTGAATTGTCCAGCATTATTATTATAGTACACTACACCTCAACCCTCAATCTCAACATTCTCAACAGCCTGTATTAGTCCAGTGCTGGACACAGGAGTCCCCTAGAAGAGCCTTATTGGCTTTTATCTCATGGGGGGTATTGCTCATAATCCCCATCTGGGCATGCAGGTTGGGGTTGCAGTTTGGTGGTAGAATTGTTCTGCAGGGGCGTTGCTGTCCGCCCCCGGGTAAATCCCTATTATTAGTCGCCTCTTAAGACACCCGCGGGAAGAGTTGGGGTGGTGCAAATTCTAAGCCGGCACCACACCGCAGTACACTACACATTACTCTAAAATTTTATAGCACCTTCCATCTTTTCAACTCATTTAGAAGATGTTTGTTGCTCATTTCAGGCACAAATCGCCATGCGTGGGAAGAAAATGCTGAAAAAAGAAGAATGGCTAAAAATGGGATCGTACTACGTCAGATCAACACTGCTTGGTCTTATGGTCACATCTTCGGCACCTCCTGTCAGTTGTGCAATTAGGTAAGGTATGTGGACATAACATCATTGTTGAAAACCCCTTCTATTTTTAACAAGTTGGTAATCTGCAATGTAGGAAATAGTTGAGTATTAGTTAAGAAATTCGCTGGTATTATCCAAAGATTTAAATCGTTAGATTGGCCTTTTCTGTACTGAGATCGCGCCGTGTTGTTGCCAAGCGAAATGAGATAGCGCGCTCATTTGGAACCAGTGTATTGTGTGTTTTTGTGGTGTGTTTCTCACAAAAGTTTGTGGAATCTGATTGCACAGTAAATGGTAATAATAACAGATCGGTTTATTGGCAAAACAACTATTTTTTACTACTCATTAGCGTCGGCGTCGGCATTTTGTTGTGAACTCACGCATTCAAAGACAATACCATAGTTTTTGGTGTCAGAGCGTATCTAACGATTTAAATCTTTGGTATTATCATGTCTGCCGATGCCTGAAGACCTGTTGGCAAAGATATCCTCCCAGTGGAGACCCAACAGCATAAGGCGCCGCGGAAGCGAGAAATGTAGACGGTGGCGCGATGGCGAGACAAATAGGCTATTCGACTCTTTTTGAAAGTAGGTTTTAAATTATTAATTTTTGTCCATTAGAGGGAAAAATTTATACCTAACCATATTTTTAAGGACCTAGAAAACTGCAAAAATTCATTCTAAAAGTCTACTTTTCGTAAACAGGTGAAAACGCTGTCAGCCATATTTATCTGTGCTGTCACGTCATACGTCTCAAAACTAGCAATTGACATTAGCAAACCTTCATATTTATTATAAAAAATATGTAGATGACTACATAGCAAACTTTACACAGGTATAATATCCCATCATGAAATTTGCTTTGGCCAGCGTTTTCAGCAGCGTTTTCAACAGCGATTTCAGAGTACAAAATTAAAAAATCCATTTTTAAATTGCAAATATGTAGTCATCTTTCACTTTTAATATCAGAAATCTGTTAATATTAGGTTCTTATGTCAAATACTACAGAAAATATTTATTTATTTTGCCAAATTGGATACTCATATCAAATTTGAGGCAATAAATGAATATTTTCATATCAAGTAGCCTATTGGACGTCTATGACGAAGCTTGGGTCTGCTGGCTCAGGACCGAGATGTGTGGAGGGACCAGGAAGATGCCTTTGCCCAGCATTGGGGCACAACAAGCTTAATGTTATTGCCATAGTAACAGGTATTGAAACTTATTTCGGCTGTAGAGAAAGAGGCCTATGACGGACGGAAGGACAGACAGACAGACGGCGAAGACGTTAGAACAAAAAAACAATGAAAATAATATATTTATTTCCACACAATATGTGGAAATAAATAAATTCGTCTCTTTCTTCTTCTACTCTCTTCTTCTAATACTTTGATAACGATCTTCCCATGATAGCCTTGTTAGTCTTAATTTTATCAGCTACATTTGTTTTAGGAAACTACTTGGAAACAAATACCATTACTACACATACCTGTGGCTGCCATTCTGCTTAACTGGACTCTTCATATACTTGGAGCCTCCTAGTAGAAGAGGACTGGTCATCAACCTCTTCTGTAATCTGGTAAACTAATTTGCATTTTATTTTCTTGACAGTAGAGTTTTATTTAGAGATGTTTTACATTTGAGAAACACGTCGTAATGTTTTCTTAACCGAATTTCGGCCACGGCATCGCAACGCAACAGCCAGTCTCAGCAGAGACTAGCCAAGTGCACAGGCCGCATTATAGTGCACAAGTGTATGCGCAAACATAGGTGCACTCTCTATTCCCTAACTTTCATAAGTAACACGTCGTAGGTAACTCAGAAAATATTAATTTACTGGCTTCTGTGGCGCAGCGGGCGAAGGTCCGCCTGCGACGCAGGAGGTTACCGGTTCGGTTCCCGCCTCGGGACAAATGTTTGTACGATCAGCAGATATTTGTTCAGGGGTTCTGGATGTTTTTCTATCTATAATAAAAAATATCTATCTATGTAGTGTCGGTATTTTGTTATGTCTATCAGTTATCTAATAGGTGCCCATAACACAAGCTCTGCTTAGCTTGGGGCTAGATAATGCTGTGTGAATTGTCCAGCATTATTTATATATTTATATTTTATTTATTACTAGGTATGTAGGTAGAGCTCACGACATTGTAGCGGTCGCAGGATATTTTCATTTCAGCAATGGAATTGTAAATTGTGAATGATGATGATAGCTTTTTATAGATATAATTTTATTGGTAAACGAATAAAAAACATGCAATTATTATTATTGGCAAACATGTTAATAATTATATAATTACATGTTTATTATTAATAGCAGCAATTGTCTACAAGCAATAAAATGTGGATTGTTCTGAGTAGTGAAATGTCGATTGTTGAGTAGTGAATTGAATTTTAACAATATTTTATTCCAACACTAGACGATCGCCTCGCGGTCTCACCCGCGTAGTTCCCGTTTCCGTGGGAATTCCGGGATAAAATATAGCCTACGTCACTCCCTGAAAAGTAAGCTTCCTAACGGTGAAAGAATTTTTAAATCGGTCCAGTAGTTTCGGAGCCTATTCAATACAAACAATTAAAACTTTCCTCTTTATAATTAGTATACTTATATGAGGTTCATCTTTACAGTGCTATTCACGAAAGATGTCCCACAGACGCAGCGCTGTAGGGAGTGCGTGCGACCGATGAATTTTGGTTTGAGAAATATTTAGTTCCACTAATTGCCGCGGGATTTCTTACAAGGAAGAATTTCTATGCTCGGCTGTATGTGTGTTGTATTATGTATGTTCGTCGATTACTCCGTCAATTGTAGATCGATTTGGATGGTTCTTTCGCCATTGTATAGAAAATTATCCAGAAATGGTCAAATAAAAATTTTATTCCGGAGGAATAAGTTTTTAGTGACACAGTATAACTTAAAGTACGCGGCGCAAACGCGTTTCCATTATTCGACATTTTTACTGGCTATGCCGATCGCCAGTAGTTTTAGTCTTCTCAAACCTCTGCCTAGAACAGACATCCTAATTTAAGGATTATATAATAAATACGATAACGTAATTTCATGTACTCGTTTACTGTATCAATATGCACTATACCTACTGAGTCTATTCAAAATTAGACTCAGTATAAGTGCATAATTAAACATGTTTTATTCAAACCAACCCCCTTAGCTAAAGATATGTAGACATTTAATTTATATACAAAAAGTAGTCCCGTAAAACCTATAAAACAGTGTAAATATTAAGGAATTTTAAGTCGGCTTTTGGTTTTTCAAAACAATCAAATTATTTTGAACATTTTTATTACTATTAAAATTGAGTTTTGGATGCTTGGGCCCAAAGCTCACTGAAACAGACAGGTCTACAAAAAGCAAGAACATTGCACCTTTGTCACATTTAAATTTTGTATGCTTCTTTTGACCTGTCCGAAAAGAAAACGTTAGAGTATCTATCTATATAAAATTATAACTGACGTAAAAAGAACAAAAAATTCAACTCAGACAGGTATAATGCAATAGCTATAATATTTTTGTAATTCGGTGACAAAAAAAATTGCCATAACGGACCAAAATACTTAATCAATTTTTCCTCTACAAGCATAGATTATTTATCTACGGGTAAAGTGTATGCCCAGCTGTGGACGCTTGGTGATAATGAGCATAGGTACATTTGTATGGCGTTGTAAAATCACTCAAGTCTTTACAAATAACCATTCCATGTCATAATGCACACTGCATTATTCAATTTTTCCAGTTCATCGAATACTGGCTACGTAACCTACAACACGCCGGCTACCTGTCGGTCACGAAGACTCAACAAACGCTTATGTTCATGCTGGGTAGCTCCCTCCTTTTCTACCTCATGAGGTTGGAGCGGGAGAAAAAACAACAGACGCCTTTGTTTTGGTATGTAGTTATGTAGGGACTCCTCTCATTACTTTGTACAAAGCCTCTCTGGTTACACTGACAACAAACCCGTTGTTCTTACTTTTCTTAGAATTTAAGTGCGTATTCGGTGCTAGTAGGGTATATATTCCCATCCAACATCCGCACCCACCCGTAAATTCAGAATAAAGATCGCCTCCAAATCGACATGAAGTTTTTGACGTGACAACGTCTTATAATTCGATAGAGCCGGCTGCACGCACGAAAAAACATGACGTCATGCGGCGTTACCTCGTCATGCGGCGTTACCTCACTCTGAGGCGTTCCATGTAAGGCTTGAAGTGCAAGCGAGAGCGCTCGACATCCGTCTCTCTCCTACTTGAGTGAGCGATGCGTCTGCGTTGTCACGTTCAACTATCGTCAGTAAACCGACTTTACAGACAACCAATTTTTTCAGTTATTTTAATTATTAGTTTTAGTTTAGAATATGTAGACAGTAGACAATGTTGACTTGAACTGTTAAGTGCTTTTGTTTTCTTTGTTTATGGTAGTTAGAAAAATAGAAAACACAATCATTTTATTCAAAGCTGCAGATTAATTATTAGGATAGAATATCTATCTAATGTGTTGATTTGAGTACCTATACCAAACATCTAGTACCCTTAACACAAGCTCTGCTTAGCTTGGGACTAGACGATGCTGTTTGGATTATCCAGCATTATTTATTTATTATTATAGGGTACAGGATATGTGTTACTGGTACCCAGATGCTTGCTTGAGCTACGTTATAAACATAACATACCAGAGCTATTTCGGTTTGACGAGAGGATCGTCAATGTGACGTGTCTTTTTTGTATGGGATTTGCGTAGTTCCAGGCTTGTCCGCACGATAGAGGCGCTGTACCACGTAGAAAATGACAAAAATTTTGATTTTAAAAATTATTTCAAAAATCACTAAAGCGCGGCCTCTGTTGGAATACTTGGCCTTAAATGAGAATCAAATTGATTCGCGTAATTTTCACCTAGTTTTTTAACCTTCGAGATTAGTATTATACCGCATTTACATTCAGCCGTAGTGAGCAGGGAAGTGAAGAAACTTGAAAGCGAAGTGAGTGGTAGAGCAGTATGTAAACACACACTCCTCTCGATCCTGCTGCAGCAGTATTTAGGGAATTATCGCCGGCAGCGCGAGGGGCAGCGGCAGGGGCTGAAAGTAAATGAGGCATTAGACGTATTTTCCATTTCACAGGTTGTACACACCAGAGAAAGTGAGAAGAAAAGATGACGGCTCCAACAATGTGTGTCCACACGATGGGAGTTGCGAGAGATATATTGCAAAGGTAAAAATCACAATAAGGTTCTTAGGACATCAATTGTTTATAGAAGATCCCTGATAGGCCCCGACTACTTAGGTTAACTGCGCAATCAATAATGATTCAAATTTAATAAATGCTGCGAATATGATTTTTAACTGACTTCGGAAAAAGGATTTATGTTCGGCTGTACCCATGTATATTTTTTATTTTTTGTATGTCCGTTGATGTTTCCATCATTTAAGGACCGATTTGGATAATTCTATTGCAATTTTAAAGAGCATAATCCCGAGGTGATCCCTAAAAATTAAAAATCGGTTTAAAACTAAGGGATTTGAAGGAACAATGCGCAATTTAAATTATCAAAAATTAGGTCTTGTTGCAATCCTTGAGTACCATACCAAAGCTTACCGATGCGATGGTACGTTCTCATAAATTGATCGGTAATCATGTTGTGAAACACCCCAATAGAAAACAATCAAAAAGCATGTTCATACTAAACAGATCCATTAGAACAATTTGGCTGTTTAGACACAATGAGTTGGTATTCGTTCATTAAATCGAAGATGGTGAAATAACAGGTTTTACGCATACACATATCACACTACAAAATAAAAGAATAAATTATCTTGATTTTATAAACAGAACTTAGATATTATATTTAATATATGATTGTAATTAAAGTAATATTGAGTTACTTTAATTACAATCATATAATATATTGTTAAGAAAAGTCCAGTAACAATTTGAATAATTAAACATAAGGCAAGTAAAGATCCTGTCATTAGTTGTGTCCAAGATGGCGGCACATCCTGTCCTCGGTTGGTTGCCTCAGTGAGGCGACTCACTGATCTGAGCCGTTCAGATGGTCGCCATCTGAACGGCTCAGATAGGTCTCATATTTTTTTGAATTCTTAGAAAATTTAGTTTTGTTGATAGTCAATGGGCCCCTATTTTACCAGTCACTTTGACATTTGGTTGGACTGGTTACCCTCTGATCGTAATCAAAGACGGGCATCTGAAGTTCGTTCTAAGTGTCTTTCTGAGTAGTCGTTTCAGGATGTTTGTGAAGGTTATTTTGTACCGGATTTTTTGATTTGATTTTGATTTGATTTTGATTGATTGTTTGAAATAGATAGCGAAAGGTATGTATTTCATTATTTTACACACTTTATACCATTGACTGGTATAAAGTGTGTAAAATAATGCATGGTTTTCATTCTAAAAATATGCATATCAATAAAAATAGACTGACAGCAGTTACTCTCTTGATTTATCAACAGAAATTAATCTTCTTTTACATATATTTTCATGCAATCATTATAAATTATGTAGGTTATTTTATCAGGTTCATAGGAAATTAATTAAACATAGGACTTAGCAAACAAAAATTCAGAGAAATCATGATTTATAAGCTCGGAGGGATGTCGCCAAACCCTGTCTGAGCGTAACCACCATGTGGTTACTCAGATGCGCATGTGCCGCCATCTTGGACACAACTGATGTCTGTGAGTCTCCTCACTGAGGCATCCAACAGAGGACAGGTGTCACTACTTTAGACAATGTGGAGATCTCTGTTCCCATTGTAAAGAAATATTTGAAAACTCTTGATATTAACAAAGGATCAGGACCAAGATTCAGGACTCGTTTTTAAAACAGTGTTACGAGTCTCTGTGCTATCCAATTTTCTTGTTGTTTCATCTGTCTCTTCGCTCTGGTTGCTTACCCAGTATTATAATATCTGTGCCCAAGTTATGGAAGCAGTCTTCTGTGATACCTGTTCATAAGTCTGGAAACAAACATGATATTCTCAATTACAGGCCATCTCTAAGTTGTATACGGTAGCTGAAATATTTGAAAAGATCATTTACGATACCTTGTTTCGTGATATTAGACCCCTTATCATCAGTGAGCAGCATGGGTTCATGAGTAGACGCTTTACCGAAACCAACCTATGTGAGTTTACTCACCTGGTCTCGAATTCCATGGACCAAATCCTCCAGATAGACGTAGTCTATACAGACTTCTCCAAAACCTTTGATAAAAATTTTCACTCGCTCCTGATTAAAAAGCTTTCGGAGAATGGGATTCACGGAGATCTTCTGAGGTGGCTAGAATCCTATCTTCGATCTCGAAGTGAAGCAGTCACAATAAAGGGTTATTGTTCTTCGTTTGTGCCCATTTCATCTGGAGTACCGCAAGGTTCCCACCTGGACCCTTTGTTATTTTAGAACTTCATTAATGATGTTATTCAGAACTTTATTCACTATAATTGCCTGATCTATGCAGACGATACGAAAATATTTATGAAAATATCATCTATATCTGATTGCCTTCTGTTACGAAGTGATCTGTCTAGGCTTTTTGACTACATAGTGTTAATATTAATATTACATATTCTTTATTTCTTAATATTTAAAAATGTCACCTGATCTCTTTTTGTCGTAAACCTACACCTATTATTGTTGATTGCATTCTAGGGTTTCGGTTATTAGAGACCTAGGAGTTTATTTAGTTACTTTACTTTTAATGCTCACTTTAAGAGTATCACTGCTAGAGCCTATCGGATGTTAGGATTTATTTTGAGAGTTGGTAGAGTGTTTGAACATCAAAGTACCTGGTTTTTTTGTAAAATAGCTTTGTCAGGCCCGTGCTTGAATATGCATCCTCTGTTTGGAAACCTCAATATAAAGTTCATATTATGGATGATATTGAATGGATACAAAATAAATTTTTAAGCACTAGGTATTGTTTTCCTTCTTACTCTATCGACAGCATTTTGAGTCTTGAGGACCGTCGTCGTAGTGTAAGAGATCAAATCTTATTATTTAAAATTTTGTCCAACATTATTGAGTCCCCTTTTTGGTCCGAAATATATTTTTACATCGTCCTTCGCATATCTTCTCGTAAAAAGAAAAAATGTTGGACGCCCACGTCTTAAACAACTTACAGAAAAAATACGTTCCTTTCAAGAGCCTGTCAATTATTCAAAGACACCTTCTTGTATTGCCCTTTATGTTCATTTGTAATTTGTGTTTTCTTGCCCTTTTATGTTTCTTCGATTAATTTTTTTTTCTATTTGAGAAAATTGTTTTTAGTTGCATAATGAGCTCTGAACTATCTGTTTCTTGTTATTGTTTCATTTAATGGTGGAAACTTTGCTGGAATAAGTGTTAGTTAAGTATATATTTTTAAGATTATAATAACTGTGTGTTTCCCAAATAAATAATAAATAAAAAACTCAATTTAACAGAAAAAAGTGATAGATCTTACATGTCCGTTCACAAAATTAGTTCTGATTCAGCATGAAACATTAATTCACTATATTATTATAAACTATATTATTCACTAATATTATAAACGCGAACGTTAGGATGTTTAGATGTATGTTACCTCTACACGCCATGCGCCATAACGACTGAACCGATCGGGCTGAAATTTAATTTACCATCAACACTAGACAAACCTTCTCTGGTTTATAGTGTCTTGTAATTATGAATAGGTTATGTTTGAATTAATAAAGAAATACAAATATAATAGCCAAATGTAATATGTATTACCATATATTTATCAACAACGCTGTGATTTACCAATGAACATTATAATATTATAATAATAATTATATAAACCGAACTCATATAGCCTATTTCACTTGGCTACAAAGAAGCTATGAGCTAACTACCTAGGTACTTAGGTGTATTACACAGTACAAATCTTTGTCTGCCAGAGTCTAAAATTAACTCCGTTTATCATTGTAAATGGAGCACTAGGTTAAATGGCCGAGCACTGGGTAATAATACCTAATCAATAGATAATAGAGATTTGTTATCACGTACATCATGTTCTTCATAGAGATAATTAACTTTATTGTGAGTATTGGTAGGGTAAATATTGATATTTATTATTTTTGTGGAGTGTTGCTAGATGCTAGTTTTATTTCAGGTGTTTAATTTTTGAGATAACCTCGGTGCAGTATGAAATGAGAAGTTATAAATATATGAGTAGTTTTAATTTAGTGTGTAGCTATTTTTTTTTTATCTCGATTTCTTGATTCAATTGTGGAAACTTTGTTAGGGACACAATTTATGCTCGTATTGTTTTTACAAATGCGTAAAGAGATAACTACATAATCGTTATATACTTATCTATAACCGACTTCTAAAAAGGGAGGAGGTTCTTTGTTCGACTGTATGAGTTTTTTTTATGTATGTTCGTCGATCAACTCTCCATCATTTACAAAGATACAAATACAAAATCGTTTATTTCAAAATTAATTACACAAAACAAGTGACAGCTGGTGCCCCTGGTTTCGGTTTTAGTTTAGTTTGAACTGTATTACAGATAACCAGTCTTCCCTCCTACACATGGTGTCTAAATTAAGAATTAAGCAGGATATAATTTCCTAATAGCAACACCACACAATACTTACTATCTAAAGTAAAAGGTTCAACTACAATTTAATTATCTAATTTGATTGAGACTATGACTAAATACAAAATATGTGTGCCGAACATTATAATAATTTTAATGTTCTGCTCGCGTAATATTATAAATAACTAGTTTATACCCGCGGCTTCGCACGCGTTGTTTCTATGGAAACGTTTAAAGGAGATTGCTAGAATATTAAAAATTAATTAAAAAAACATTGTCCAGCGGACAAAATTGTGAATCTAAACCATTCCCAGATCCCCTTGAAGACACACAAAAAATTTCATCAAAATCGGTCCAGTCGTTTGAGAGAAGTACAGTGACATACACACTCACAGAAGAATTATATATATAAAGATAACTCATCACAATCCATAATTATTGGTTTAATTTTACGTGACATAAGCTGTCTTGTATCGCCAACCTTTCTAGAAAGATTATTGTATAAAGTCGGTGCCGTGTAATGCCCCCTCCCCCCAAGAACATACTATGCAGTATCCTATAACGCATTCGGCAATTTTTTAATCGATTTGGATGATTCTTTTGCCGTTGTATACAAAATGATACCGAGGTGGTCTCATTATGTTATCCCGAGATATTCGTTTTTATCCCGCAAATAAAACTGTATAAAATTATGGGATTCGAAGTGGGTTTTTAGCTTTTTCAAAACAATCTTATTGTATGACTATTACAAACAAGCATTCGTTAGTTCACATACATTGATAGAATCTATCAAAACGTTGAGAATATGTATTTGCAAACTTTTTATATGACCTTTAAATGATCACAATTTTAAATCACAATCTAAATTATGCAATCTAAATTATGATCACAATTTAAATTATGCAAATGTTGTGCAAGCCTGTTAAGAAACACATTTTAAAGTATAATCTTTGCACTCTGTTTACATAAAAATGTTTTACTATGTGTTTTGTTGGCATTGCCATAATTAATTAAATAAATTAATAAATAAATCACTTGAATTCTATGAACAAACAAATTGACGATGATTTGGTTTTGTGGTGACCTTGTTCTACTATTTCACGAATCCGGTATAAAAGAAAAGTATCAATGTGGGGCACGTACGACAAAAAATCCGGACTAAGCGCTTTTTCAGCTTGAACTCGATTAGCCTGACTCTAGTTGTCTTACACTCTTCCATCTCACCATTACAATTTTCTACGTCACGTAAAAAATAAAAGTGACATGGAAAATTAAATTGGTGATACATGGTAGTAGCAAGTAGTTTAAAAAGTTAAGACTATAATAGAAAAATACAATAAATTAGGAATAAATTAGAACTGGTATTTACAATTGAAACAATTGAGCTAACTGCAGACAATCTACAGGTATCTCAACTCATCCATATCAATACCAGTCGAAAGCGTCCCCAAGACGCTGACTGTATTGCCCCAGCGGTGCCATTATATAAGAAGTTGAAGTTGACTGTATTGCCCCACTGTATGGCAATGCTGATGTGCTGCGCCGTATACTCACCAGCTCTCGGGTCACGCGTCGCTTTGACCAGACCCTGAGATAATTAAAAAAAACCGAAGAGCCTCGGTACGTTAAAAAATAAGTACCTCGTCATTGTATTTCGATAATTGGTTCTGGTTATTTCTCTTTCAGGGCTTCGCAAGCTACTTCGGCGTAGGTCTCGGTATATCCCTCGCGAGAGTCATCATCCCAAAGCTGAAGTCTCCAATGAGAGCCATCTCCTCGATCAGAGGCAAACACTTCAAATTGGCGTTGTTCTTCGGAAGCTATATTGGTATCTACAGAGTACGACTTAGTTTCAGCTTACATTTTGGGCTATCGGTTACCTACCTACTTAATAATGTTTTTTTAGGCTTTCGAATCTGTCTGTCTTTTATTCCCTCTCGAACATCTCAGCAACTACCAAAGCTATTAAGTTGAAATTTAAAATAAGAATTAATATCATGCACCTGTACAGAAGAAAACAAAAAAAAAACTAAATGAAAAAATAGAAATTCAGTACAAAATAGTGATGTCAAAATTTTAAAAGACCCACATGACCTTGTAGGTCACAAGGTCATGTGGGGTAAAAGGGTGCCTTTCATTTACCCCGCTTATCGTTTTGTAAACAGAAATTTGTAAACAGTTTTTGAATTGTTTTTATCCTTGACGCGCGACTGTCACACTTGACGGATCTTGTTTACTAAGGCTACACTTAATGCCAATATTTTGGCATGTACTTTTTCAGTCGGTTCGTTGGTTTTTCCACAAGCTTGTTCCAAACTATTTTAACAACTGTTTATAAGGGACCTGCTGTTTCCCCATAAAGCGATACCATACTGCTGCCGTGCATGAGAATAAGCGTTGACACCTGAAGACACGGACCTGGACACGCGTTGCAGTCCGAGCTGAGTATAATATGCGTCGAGAACTCTACCTCGGTTAAAGATATTTTCTGCAAAGTGTAAGAACATGGGGCTTGAACTCGTTTTTTTTTTTCAGGCTGTGGTGTGCTACTTGTGCCGTAAGAAGGGCCGCGACTCGGCCCTGTTTGCATTACCAGCCGGCTACCTCGCCGGCATCTCGTTCCTCTTTAGTCCAGCGTTAGGACTGTCGATAGCATCTGTGACCGGTGCTTTCAAGGTAAGAAATCTTTTGAAACTAAGACAAGGTAACGTTGCAAAATGTGGTTATATCAAAAATTTCAAGAATTTTATCTCTTGAAATTTTTAGAGATATTTTTAGAGTCAAATTATGCTGGACAGAGAAATCAATCTGTTGGAGGGAGTGTCGAAGTTTCAAACTGAAAAACTTATTCATGTCGTGTGGTGCCGGCTTAGAATTTGCACCAGAGATAACTAGAGGAGAAAGAGGTAACTTAGAGATATCCATCAGGGGCGGGCAGTAGCACCTCCTGCCGGACAATTCAACCACCAAACTGCGAAGATAAAAGCCTATAAGGCGCTTATCAGGAGGAGGCCTGCATCCAGCAGTGGATCAATATATTGTTCAGGTGAAATGAGGTATGCACTTGTTTTAAATCTGCTGGTTATCCTATGGACCGTTAGTAATAAGTTAACTTAGTACTCAAACTAACTGATTTTGTTGCAGCTTTACTCAACGATACTGTATGAGAAGAAGATCCTTCCGACCAACATTCCCCTCCCAGAGTTGATGTACTGTATCTGCCAGGGTACATTGTTCAACGCTCGCATCCTCCACGAAGACACGTGTCCAGGATACGTGTTTAATTTGATCAGGAGTGTTAGCAATGGGAGGTAAGAACCAATTACAAATACTAACAAAAAACTAAGTGGACCGTCTTGATATATCTCCCGAAGAAGCGACAGCCGTTAGGGTAAACTTATTCCTTAGTGGACGAGACCGTGACTCAGCAAAGAGGCCGCGACTCGACTAACGTAGTTTAGGACTGCCACCGGCCAGGTGGGATGACGACCTGCTATGCTGGATGCGGCAAGCTGAAGGCATGGTGCCATGGAAATGTCCAGGAGTTGACTAATATGTCAGGGCTGACGATGTCGCTCAATTTGTTGACCCTGTTGGCCCTGTGGCTAGGTGAAAAAACGATCTGCTAAAAAACTGCTGGCAGATGCTAGATACGGCTATCATTGGCACTATGGCGCTCATTTTTAGGGAGGCCTGTCGTAGGTGGAATCCGTCATTAATCCATTTCTAAGCGATCACCGTAAAGAAAGAAAGCATAGTCAGTGATAACTTTGGAATAGGTGGTCCCTAGTATATGAGCTTTGTATTAAATAGTACAACAAAGTGCTGACGTATACTTTATTTTTCAGGTCTGAATTTATCAGCGAAAACTTCAATGACGTGATTAAGACAGCACTTGCGAAATGAACCTTGATACGAAACGTTACTACTTAAAATAGACTGTTTTATATACCTCACGTAGATTTAGTGTGGGTAAGTACCAAAATGTGGTGATTGCATTATTTTATAAAATTATAGAGTTTAATAAATGGTTTTGCTGTAAGGATATTTTTTTATCATATTCCATAGTGTCATGCCTTCTCGGAAAAGTGGGCAAATACTATAGGTTGGTACCTAATGAACCTAGTAACAGTAGTCACTCCTGTGTCACAGCGGACCAAAAAGTGTATCTGGCCTCTGACACAGGAGTTTTCCAAGCATCTCGGCTACGGCGGTTCCTCGTCAGCTGTTGCGTAAAATTTGCGGAAATCAGCTTATAAATAAAACGTCAAATGCGAGTCCCACTCGCAGACTATGGGTTCCGTAAGACCTTGTGTCTTGCCAAATTATCATGATTCTAGGTTAACAAGAAGTAGGTGCCCTGTAGGTGTGTATGGCGAGAATCAAAAATTATGTTTTTTTGTGAAATTGTTTATAAAGTAAAAGTAAAGTAAAGTAATTCACATTCCACACAGCATCATCTAGCCCCAAGCTAAGCAGAGCTTGTGTTATGGGTACTAGATGACTGATATACATAATATAATACATTACATAGATAGGTATTTTTATTATACATTATGTAGAAACGACCAGAACACCCGGAACAAATATTTTTAGATCGTACAAACATTAGTCCCTAGGCGGGAATCGAACCAGCAACCTCCTGCGCCGCAGGCGGACTTTCCTCGCCGCGCCACTAAGGTCGTCTATAGGTCGTATATACATATATATATACTACAAATTTACGGTTTCTGGATTTCCCCTTTAGTTTTGCTATAAGACCTTACTTCTTTCTAAATTTTATGATTCTAGGTCTCCGGGAAGTACCATAAAGTTTTTGGTACATGGCGAGTATTTAAAATATTTGTTTTTGTGAATAAATCACAAACGGACAGACAGACGGACAACAAAGTGATCCTATAAGAGTTATTTTTTCCTTTTGAAGTGCAGAACAATAAGAAATGGCTATAATAAAATTTCATGACATGAAAATTTTTGAAATTTTATCTAAGAAAAAGAAATTTTATTAAAAATTTATTTAAAACTTCGGTGGTATCGTAGTTTTAGTCTCAGCGTTTTTATTTGTCGTGGGTGGATTGATGATGATCACCTTCCTTTTACCACTTGACTTTGTCGTGTATTCGAGTTTGTCTAGGCCGAAGCGGCAGATTGCTTCACACTGAAACAAGTAATTTAGGCTCAATTGACACCGAGATGGACCGCTGAAAAGAAGCACCTGGCATTCAATAAGTAAAACTAGGACCGCATCCACAGCGTTGGTTGGTTCCCCATCATTGTGGAACTAATCTTAAGTAACTATCGTAATTGAATAATTAATCGGGTTGGTTAATAAAGAAATTCAAATACAAAATAATACACATTCCTTTAAGGACAGAATTTGTACAGATGAGTAAATAATTTGATAAATCGAGTCTCCTGGCGAGACGAATCGTGACCCCTCGTGGGCAGCTTGGCGTGGCTTAGGAGTGAGATGGGTCTGTAGTTCTAACGAGGGTTTTATCTCCTTAGATCTATCCTTATATCCTATCTTTTTTAGCTGCCTCAGAGCTAACACGATCTTGTCTAGAATGATGTCTATCAGTTTGTCGGTATAGTGGCGTATCAGGGTGGCTCTAGAATCATTTGCAGCGTATTTAAGAAGTCCTCTATCTCGGTGGAGATCTCTGGCTTCAAGAATACGGTCTTCCCGTTGTGCGTTTTGAGCGTGGTCAGCACTTGCCAAGCTGCTGAGTGAATACTTTAAACCCTCGGTTTCACTCCATCGCCTCTTTGATGAGGTGCGTGTCCAACACGCGCCTCATTAAAGAAGGTCTCGCCGAAGGTCGCGCCGTACCATCTTCGCAATTCGCTTCTTCCGGTCTGACCTCTCTGGCGAAGTCACTTGGGGGGTTTCCCGTCTTTTTGTCATTAGCCCAAGAGACTCGTCCAAGAGTTTGGACTTCTTGCCAGTACGCTGCTTTTGCCAGAACTTATTAGCTTCGTCCTTCAACGCTTAGACCATATTGTGTTGGGTCTGATCAGTGTCACCAGTGGGTTTCAAGGCAACAAATCTGTCCCCGAGAAGCTGCTGTACTGTCACTATACATGAAAGGAAATTTAAAGTAGGCCAATTATCGGCAGGGGTCACAATATCATCTTCTACCAACACTAGTTTAAATACGTTTCAAAGCAAAGGGATCCGGTTTCATAGGTGTTTCATAGTGGCGAGATCCAATTTGATAGCTTTTTTTTTCAAGCCCGGGCCAAGCCAATCATATTTAGTCAGTAAACACCACAGCAAATAATCAAGACCCAAGAATAAGGCAGTGTTCATACCTGTTCTAAATTGTAAAAGTTGTTCCTGTTTCCCCCACACCCTGAGTAAAGAGCTGGTTTGCAGACTCTCCAAAAGCGGTCGTAGTAGAACCTGTGGACTTCTCCAAAGCAGAACCCATAGTCGAAATTTAGTTGGCACCACCTTGGAGCCTTTGCTGGTAAAAAAAAAAAAAATTATGTTCGCTTCGCTATGATTTACTGCCATAAAGCCGCTGGCCCACTGCGTTGCATTGGTTCGTTTGTCAACGTGGGTCTACGTTTTTACTGCAGCACACAATATACATGAAAATTGACCCACGCACGACCATGTACAATTGTAGCGCAGCACAGTTTTGAATCATACATAAGTGAGTGACGCACGCGTGTACCGCGTGCATAGCGTTGACAGCGTTGCGCTGCGTGGGCGCCATATTGGAGCAAGCCACCTGCGTAGCAAGGCGGTCATTTATCTCGTATAGGGTAGCGTGGTTCGTTGGTTGCAGTGTACGTACGTGTAGTATTATCACATACGTTTTCTTGCAAAGCGAAGCCACCTACAGGGGAAACATTGAAGAATCTAACGGCGCTTGAGTCCGTAGAAAGTCACAAAGATTTTCGACTCCCACGTCACTTGACTTCGTGGTGTAGATGGTTATCACATTCCCGTACTAAATGGAGGACGCGGGTTCAAATCCCGTCGAAGTCGAAAATTTTTGCGATATTATTTGATTTCTTAGAAATTAGTAGAAGAATCGGCAAAATTTTATCAATGGCGGAGATATCAAGTACCATACATACACCTCCCTTCCACCATAGGACCAGCAGACGCACAGAAAAATACCATCCGTACCGGGTCGACATACCACAGTGTCGAACCAAAAATTCTGCTCTACTTTTATAATAAGCACGGCCGAAGACTGGAATGAGCTTCCCGCGTCTGTTTTCCCGCTAGAGTACAATCTTGGAGTCTTCAAGTCCAGGGTAAATAAGTTCCTTCTGAGATAGCGTGCTCCATCAGGCCGCATCTTCATTTACTTTAAGTGAGTTAGTGGCCAAACGCGTGACCATTATCAATAAAAAAAATATTGAAAAAAGGTTTGTTCCGCCCAGACAACCAAACTTGACAACTGGTTGTCCTCGTGGAAGCAATTTTCTGCAGGACAACCAGTTACATGAGCGGCAATATACAGCCGAATTGAGAACTTCCTCCTTTTATGAATTTTTAAAGTCGGTAAAAACTCACTTCTCGTATTAGGCTGGCTCAAACAAGTGGTGTTACATTCATTCCTGGTGTCAAACCGGTTGCCGTTGCCCATACAGCCTCCCCAGTCGAAAATATCACACTTCTCCTCCTCTGGGTCGTAGTAGTACATTGGGATGCTGCCGCGACATGGACCTTTATCCGGAATCAAGAGACAGGATGCACGGACCACTGGAAGAATTATTATCTTACTAATATTATAATGAAGTGTCAGTGGGCCGGCCACATCTCGCGAAGAACCGACAACAGCTGGAGTAAACGTGTTCTTAAGTGGAGACCACGACTCGGTAAACGTAGTGTAGGACGCCCTCCGGCCAGGTGGGATGACGATCTGCGAAAGACTGCAGGCAAATGCCGGATGCGGCAAGCTGAAGACATGGCGCTATGGCGCTCACTAGGGGAGGCCTATGTCCAGCTGTGGACTAATATAGGCTGATGATGATGATGATGTGATTAATATTATAAAACCGAAAGTTTGTTACCAAGTGTATCCGAAACTACTTAGCCGATTTATTTTCAAAAAATTGGTTGTCTGTAAAGTCGGTTTACTGACGATAGTTGAACGTGACAACGTCTTAAGAAAATACTGATGGAATGGTAGCATTTGATAATCGATCAAAACATGTAAATGTACTATAGTATAGCAGCTGTCCACGCAGACGCATCGCTCACTCAATTAGAGAGACGGATGTCGAGCGCTCTCGCTTGCACTTCAAGCCTTACATGGAATGCCTCAGAGCGAGGTAACGCCGCATGACGTCATGTTTTTTCGTGCGTGCAGCCGGCTCTATCGAATTATAAGACGTTATCACGTCAAAATTAACCTCTGAGGGGGCTAAAAAGGGTGTTAAAGTTTCTGTAGAAAATTATCTTTCCTTGGTTCGATTCACTCAAAACTCGGTACAAAAAACTAAATAAAATATAAATGTAAATAATGGACAATCTACACAGCATCACCTAGCCCCAAGCTAAGCAGAGCTTGTGTAATGGGTACTAGATGACTGATATACATAATATTACACATTACATAAATAGATTTTTTTTATTATACTATAGAAACGACCAGAACACCCGCAACAAATATTTGTAGATCGTACAAACATTTGTCCCAAGGCGGGAATCAATCCCGCAACCTCCAGCGCCGCAGGCGGACCTTCGCCCGCCGCGCCACCGAGGTCGTCGATATCTACTAAACTTATCTATGAGGTGTGCAACAAATTTCTGAAATCTCCACGCGGGCGAGGCTGCGGGGCCCAAGCCAAGTATTACTCAATAATTACGAAGTTGGTAATGAAATGGTAGTATCTAATCTGCACTAACTCACCCGACGGTACCCAAGCAGTTCTCGTGGTAAGCTTTACAGTGTACGTATTATATGCTCTTGCATCGCAGAGTAAAACAGAAAACAAGAGAGCACCAGTTAAAACAGATTTCATTTCGGCGCATGCAGCATGCATTTCTGATGGCTTTTCAGCCGGCAGCGTAATAAATGTTTTACGAATAAAAAACGATTTATAGCAAGTTTTTATTGAAATACACCGCTTGTTTTATTTATGTAATTGTTCTGCGTGCTGGTTGCGTGGGGCTGCGTTTCGGTTGTTCGATTGTTTTCAATTTTGTGTGAGTAGCGGGTTAATCTCATTACTAACCGCCTTCAAAAATAAAACGCCAAGTACGAGTCGGACTTGCGCACTAAGGGTTCAGTAAGACCGTGTGTCTTGCCAAATTATGATGATCCTAAGTCAATTAGAAGTAGGTACCCTGTAGATTCCATGGCGAGAGGGTTTTGGTCCATGGCGAGAAAATTTTTTTTTTTTTTTTGTGAATAAGTTACAAATTTACGGTTTCTGGAGTTTTGCCATTATTTGTGCTATAAGAGCTTACGTCTTACTAAATTTTATGATTCTAGATCAACGGGAAGTACCCTATAAGTTTTGTGTGCATGTGATTTCCTTGGAAATTTCAAAATATTCTGACATAAACGGCTGTAACTTTGAGAAGTTTTATTTATATTGCGGGTCCAAGAGGTTACGGACTTTAGTATTTGACGTTAATTTCAACTCGATACGTCCACGCGTTCCTGAGAAAATGGGGTTAACAGACGGACAGACAGACAGACGGACATCAAAATTATCCTATAAGGGTTCCTTATTTCCTTTTGAGGTACGGAACCCTAATAAAGGATTTCTTCCCGGTTCATGTTTATATGACCACAGCAAGTCTTCAACATATATTCATCAATTTGACTCACTCCCGCAACAGGGAACCAATTCACAACAAACAATAAATAATGTTCATTTTGAGAAAATAAATTCCTAAGAATATAATATATATATTTTTTAACAATGGTGTCAATATGGTTGTTTAGGGATAATAAGGGAGTTTAGTTTTACTAATTTGACAGAAATAAATAATGTCTGTTTAGTTTACAATATTTTTCAATTACACTGCTTTTTGGCTTCCTCTTATTGTGAGAGCACTAGTTTTTGAGTTCTTACTAAGTATTTTGATTTCTAGTTTATACGTACCTTGATATCTTTAGATTTGGGGCAGTCCTTTGCCCAGCAGTGGGACGAACCAGGCTAGATAAAAAAAGGTACCTAAACCCTTTGTGTTATCTCTAGTTGTCAAAGTTAAAAATAAATTAACATCTAAAGGTGAGTATAGACTAAAGCAAATGCTTGATGTTCTGTTACTAGAATTTACTAGTAACAGAACTTCGAGCATTCGCTGTTTTGAAATTTACTCGAACTACACTTCGAAGATGACGCTCGTTGTTTTGTTATAACATGATTTTCAAAACCAACGAGCGTTTTGGTGTAACATTTTACCGCGCATACGCACGAGCGCGGGTGACGGGGGACGGCAGGGAGTGAGCACGTACATTTTCCCTCGGCCCCCGCAGGGCCGATGGAAAATGTACGCAAGGTGGAAAGAAATGTTACAGGTATATGCTCACTCGCCGTGAGCATTACATCCAACACAACGTCGAACATTTCCAAGGAGGTTACATTACATGGAAATTTGTAGAAAACTGATAAGATAAAAAATATTTAAGAAAAGAATTTATTGTTGTAAATCTAGGTGCATCGTTACATTACTATTGGTCTTATGTCAAATATACTATAGTATCTCTAGTCTGCCGGTTACAACAAAAGTATGTAAACATGCAAAACAGTGAAATTGACAAAGCGTTACAGAATAATAGGTATACTGAGTATTTGTCTGAAAGGTACCATTCGTAAGAACGTACATTACATTGTAATGCTCAAGCAAATGCTCTGGTATAGACCAGAGCATTTGCTCACGTTAAAGTGAGTATAGACTCACTTTAACGTGTGCAAAGAGACAGAGCCAGCCCCAGTCACCGATAAATGAAGTTCTCTAAGAAAAGCACAACCTCTTCCATGTACAGACGTGTTCTGTATCTAAACACTTTACTACCTTGTCATACCAAGATGCACTTACCTACTGAGGGACGGAACGCATGTTAGATTTAAACTGACAAGGACAAAAAAGTTTATACATGTGAATGTATCTGACAGTACGTAAAACTGCTAATGTGACTCATCATCATCATCAGCCTATATTAATCTACTGCTGGACATGGTCTATGTCCTATGATTTTTCAACAAGCCCCCTCCGGCAGGTGGGATGAAAATCTGCGAAAGACTGCAGGCAGATGCTGGATGCCCCAAACAGATGTCAGGGCGCTAGGGCGCAGTGGACTGGTATAGGCTGATGATGATGTTAGGCGTGGTCGCTGTGCGGTGCTTAGAATTTACACCACCCCAACTCTTCCCACGGGTGTCGTTAGAGGCGAATAAGGAATATCCACCGGTAGGCGGGCAGCAGCGCCCCCTGCAGAACAATTCTACCACCAAATTGCGATCCCAAACCTGTATGCCCCGTGTGGGGATCATGGGCATAACCGCCATGAGATAAAAGCCAATAAGGCGCATATCGGGGGGAGGCGCAGCAGTGGACCAATATAGGCTATTGAGGTTAAGAATATCGCAACCGACGTCACACGCAGACGCCAGTCCATTTTACGATACGCTAATTTCCATATGTACTATACGTAGTATGAAATTCAGAACAGCTTCGCGCTGAGATACATTTGCATTGTTAATTGTGCCTCCGCTACTTGCCGGAGTTCGTGTTTTACATAACGTTGTACTTTGAACTGTGTTTCGTGTGTATGTAAAGTAAAGTACCTACCGACTTAAGATGTTGATTATCTCTTATGCGAGTGCTTATGAGATATCATAATAATGAGTATAATATTGAATACTATTGAGTAGCTTTTACCACGGCTTCGCATTATCTGGATAAAACTTGGCCCATAGCACCTATTTGTAAAACTATCTATAATAATAATAAAAAAATTGGTTGTCTGTAAACTCGGTTTACTGACGATAGTTGAACGTGACAACTCAGAGCGAGGCAACGCCGCATGACGAGGTAACGCCGCATGACGAGATAACGCCGCATGACGTCATGTTTTTTCGTGCGTGCAGCCGGCTCTATCGAATTATAAGACGTTATCACGTCAAAAAAATTGGTTGTCTGTAAAGTCGGTTTACTGACGATAGTTGAACGTGACCACGTCTTAAGAAAAGAGCGAGGTAACGCCGCATGAGGTAACGCCGCATGACGTCATGTTTTTTCGTGCGTGCAGCCGGCTCTATCGAATTATAAGACGTTGTCACGTCAATAATAACTAAAGAACCTCGAAAGAGCAGCAGTTCTTCATATTTGTTCCATTGCTTTTATGATTTTAGTGTAATCTAGGTACCTATGTCCGTCAAATACAACATTTTTTGACCCATAACGTCTTTGTAAAAATACTTCACGTATTTATCTAAAGCAACGGAAAAAAATACAGTGTGTATAACTGCGTGGTGCTCGTTCTCCGCTTTCTATCTCGAAAACGATTGAGCGCATGAAAAAACATTAGGAATACATATTTGGTGCAAATTTAATGCTCTATTATAATGTCATCATCATTTTAGCTAACACAAACCTAGATAATTGCGAAAAACCGATTTTTGTGATTTGACCTTGAATAATTTACGAAGAGAACACGATTTTTATGTGTCTTTCGGGGCAACGTTTATAACATCAAAATGAAGGCGTATACGAGTTTCCAGCTGGTTAGCTCGAATTGTTAGGTAATCTCTAGGTGAAACGCTAATAAGACTGGACTAAATATTACACACGTTGACAGTCTTTTTTCACATACAAATATGTTTATTTTTTTACAAATTTGATCTTCATTATTTAAGCCCTAAAAAATTGAAGATCAAATTTGCAAAATAATAAGATGTTAGAAAGCAGTTGTTAGAAAGTTTTGAAACTACGAGTAAAAACGATTTTGACAGAATACAGAGCGCCCTTATAAAATCTTTCAATCAAAACTCAAGCCTTAGATTATTTAATAATAGAGTTCTCATTCGCTTGAATATTCACAAAAGAATCCTGCTGTGATTGAGAAGTTCCCAAGCTGGGATTTCCCGGGAATAGTTGGTAGTTACTTGGAGTAAAAATGTTTTAGAACGCTAAACATTCAACTTCAAAGTCTGCTTTCAAATAAGGCAATTAAAACGACATTATACATAGTAAGAGTCCCAAACAAGGACTCTTCAAAATATATTAGGCATAGTATCATTCGCAACCGGGATTTCTAAAGAAGTGAGATAATGAAGTAAAAGTAACAAAAAAAAAATTAAGAAATCAAATAACATCGCAAAAATTTTTTCCGACTTCGACGGGACTTGAACCCGCGTCCTCCCCTCAGTACGGGGATGTGATAACCAACTACACCACGAAGTCAAGTGACGCGGGAGTCGAAAATCTCTAAAAAAAAAATTGTTAATTTGTTGCACATTTCAATCAGTATAAATTAGAAAAAATCTATTTCAGTTTCAACAAAAACGGCCAACACTCAGCGGGTATATATACATCTGGAAAATCCTGCCGTAGCGCTGGTCGGTCGTGCAAGCCGTTCAATCAAAGCAAGGGGTTCAATTTGCACCGAAAGAACCCTTATGTAAAATCAACGGTCTGTTGGCAAATCCACAGCGGAGAATAAATCTGAAGAAGGTTAAAGGCACTAGGCAAAAGACTTCTAATGACAAAAAGTTGTCTGCCATATAAAATAGTCAGAATCCCAGTCTGTCAGAATGCTTTCTTTTAACAGTCGATGGATACCTATACCAGTTGATTTACCTCTAGATTGTTTGCAACAGTCTGCAGTTAGCTCAATTGTTTCAATTGTAAATACTAGTTGTAATTTATTTCTATTAGTTGATTGTAATTTCTTTGTGAATAAAGATTCTCACCTACATACCTACACCAGTGACCTATACCATCCCCACGATTTATACTAAAGAGATTGCTGGCTGAAATGGAACCGGGGAGGGTCTCCCAAAAAAAATCAACTACTTTTTAGTTCATTTATTTCCAGGCGGTGAAAAAACATTAGATAGATAGATAGATAGATAGATATATCATTTATTCCTAAAGAAAAAAACATTACATAGGTTGGTTAGTAATGCCTTAAAGCCTATGTTAGGTTTGTCTAGGCAAAGAGTTCTCATCTGTTTTACTTAGGATTTCTTATTACTACTGTTGGTTAACATGTAATTTAACTTACCTAAATATACATTGTAGGCAAATCGCTTACCTAACTATAAAATATCCTAGCTAATAAATAAACCATCTACAATGATAGCATACCATAAGGTTAGTATGAACGCTATCATCATCAGCTCCATCTCTTATCTCGCCTCTGTAGTCTGACAGGTATTTGCGACGAGCTAGAGAGGATTTAGACGTGACACAGTTTAAATTGTTGCATTTTTCTAGGCTTTGCCGGCTCGACATTTTGCTGAGCTCTCTGTGTTTTTGTGACGCTTTCCGGATTGTTGGGATGAGGTTTTAAATGGAAAGGTAAACGAGGGTTTGTTGCAAATTGGTGTTATGAAATCAAAACAGTTTTAAAGCTTTTTTTATTTTGATAAACTATCTTCTTGCCCACGGCTTAGCATGTGCTATTCACTGATAAAAGTTGTTTGATCCGGTAACTAATTATTTAATTTCGATTATGTACAGTATCCAACTCATGTCCATGCTATGCTCGGAGTCTGTCTCATTTGTAACGAATACATCCGACAGAGAGCCAAAGTTCTGTTACAGTTTTATTAATAATACCTGTGTTTTGAACTAATATTATAACTATGAAATACTAGGTACAATTAATTATCATTTGCTATTGTTGAAAATACAGCGGAAAATCCCCAAGAAGCACAAGCAGCCTGAGTCACGCGCACCTGCACCTTGTTTTGGCGACCCGAGACGAGCCGATGATTGCCGAGACGAGCCGACGAGCGTCAGCGCGCTCGATCGGAGCCCATTCTCACGAAAACCACAGAGCTAGACGAACGTTGCTACTTTGCTTGTCGATATACCTTTACCATTTTCATTTTGTACTTGTAAGAAGAAGTTCGTTTGTTCCTAATTGTTCTTAATGTAAATTCCGTTGCAAGAAATTAAAGTAAAATCATCCTCTAAATTGTAAAAGTATTTCAATACATAAAGTATATACGATAACTGTGTTTTATGTTGAGATCCTGCCATCCTTCTGAGTTTATGGTCAAAAGCCTCCTATAGTTCAGAATCGGGATTCGAAAAGCTACGCACACAAAGAAGTGTAAGTACACATTTTGTTCCAAGTAATATAAGTGTTGTTTATTTTTGCCGATTTCTTTGTCCCTTTGTGCCAGCACTGGCAAGAGAAACCGATCGGGGCACACCCCGCAGTATTTCGCAGATCACGGTAGCATGAGGTACGAGAAAGACTAGTGAGCACAGAAAGAAAATTGATGGGGGTACTCCCGTATATTTTTTCATCCATTGCGTAACTGAATGGTCTCGAATACGTCGCAAGGACACCCTCTTGTAGTATTTTGAGGCTTACGGTTATATCATAAGGTATTCGACAAGAAAGGAGTAACTTATGTTATGTTATGATTTATCACACCAACTCTTGCACCAGCCTTGGTTTTTACCCGTCAGTTTTTTCTCTACCCTCATGTTGAGAGATGAAAGAATCTAGATATGATTTTAACCTTTTACCACTATTGATAATTTATGAGGCACTTGTTCTTGCTTTTCACTAGATCTACCTTCAAAGAAGGTTTATAACTTTATTCGGTAAATTTAATAATTATTTGACGAAGTACCTACGTCACGGTCATGTTACAGACCACGATGCAGGTCATGTTTCAGGTTATGTTGCAGACCACGTTGAAGGTCATGTTCTTATAGGCTATAATTAGAAACAAATAGATCGAAAACACTTTATTATACCGTAACGGTTAAGTTGAGATTTGTTCGCGCTGCAACCTACTATTGGCTTAGAATAGGAAACGTTACGATCTCAATCACTGATTTTTATAATTGTCTACTTAAATATGAGATGTTTACGTATTATGTAAATTACAATGGTTTTCTTTCTTCCGAGGTTATGGGCAAACAGAAAACCCGAGGTCTAAGTTCAAGAATGCAGCAACATCGCGCCACCAGGTTGCTGTTTCTGATGAAAGAGAGGCCAGGCGCAGCTAGTCACGGTGACGAGTGGTGTCCCGTTTTTGCACAAGGCAGGTTGCAGCAGGTCGCGGTGAAGATGTGAAGGCAGGCCACCTGTGTGCCTGCATGTGACCAAGAACCACTAAATGAACCGTTCGGGAGCGCGCAACTTACTGTTATCCTATAACGTCACACGCAGCGAGCGCTTTCGAAGGTTTAGAAATCTAAATGGGTCAATATCCTCCTTTGTAACGAAAAAGGTCGTACGTTTATTTATTGTTAGACGACCTCTGTGGCACAGCGGGCGAAGGTCTGCCTGCGACGCAGGAGGTTGCGGGTTCGATTCCCGCCTCGGGACAAATCCTTGTACGATCTGCAGACATTTGTCCCGAGCGTTCTGGATGTTTTCTATGTATAATAAAAAATAAAAAAAAACTATCTATGTAGTATGTATGTCAAATATTGTATTAAGTATATCAGTTATCTAGTACCCATAACACAAGCTCTGCTTAACTTGGGGCTAGATAATGTTGTGTGAAGTGTCCAGCATTATTTATTTATTTATTGTCCGAGACTGAAATTGTTTTGCTCAAACTACAAACCACTGGGTCATGAAATTGCCGGTTGCCCAAAATCAATTATTCAAATGCTTATTTTACAACATCTTTTTAATGGACGTACTATGGTACTACGGTTATCCTAACATTTAACACCTTGTTTAGACAATATTTACCGCAGTCAATCTTCTACCAACAAAGCAGTAATCAAGCATTTCAAATCGGACCAGTATGGTCAGTGTTAATTTTAGTAATACCTACCTAGAATAGAATCATTTAAATGTATTTTTAGAAGACATGTCAAGTGTTGCAGTGCTCTTAAATTTATCAGCAGCGGTATCAATGCAATACTATCAGTAGTTTTGGACTGGTATGAGAATATTAATATATAACACAAGCTCTGCTTAGCTAGGGGCTAGATGATGCTGTGTGGATTGTCCAGCATTATTTATCTATTTATTTATATACCTACTTAATAAAAATAATGATTTAGAAAATGCATTTAAAATGTATTGTCTGCGCAAAATCAAAATATTCTACCAGGCTATGAAACAATGACTCGGTTATTATTTTATTTTGTCTATTTTTAAGCAAAGTCATTGGCAAGTCCTTAAATTCCTTTGGTAACGTAATAGATGTCTGAAATGCCATGAAAACTTAGAATGGTGATTTGGAATATAATATCTTATTTATATGTCTAGTATGCCTGGATAAACTTCGCTTCTTTTGAAATAATGTAAGTATTGTTTAACGAATATGCAGATTTCTACCTTAGTGTAGGTACATAAGTGGCAAGTGAAGAACTAAGTTTTTTTAAAGTGGTTTATGCTATCAAGTAACCAGGCTCCGCAAAGAACACGCGTGCATTTTTTTGATACGAAAAGTCTCAAAAAATGCAGGCTCTGAGTAACTCCGCCGAATTACCTCGCAATGGTGACCCATAGAGCAACGCAGAAGACAAATAATATTAGTCATGATAGGCAGCAAGTGCTGCTGTTTGTGACACAGTTTTCCTAATTAACTATTAATATTAATCTTCAAGGTAAAACAAATCTATGATTGCTACTAAAATATAGTCAACATCCGGCTTCCAATTAGGATGTTCGTCAAGTTTAATACCTAAGAAAATACATGATTCAACACAACATCTTACATTAATTGATTGATATTTTAGGTACAAATTTATTGATTTAATTTTTGTAATTTTAAAATTACACAAGTTTAGTCATGTCAATTTTAATAATTTATTTATTTCATTTTTGTACAATACAATCTGTACGTTTAGGTAACTACTACTGTCGCGTCATTGGCAAAACAAATCAAACAAAAAAAAAACTATATAATTTAATAAAATACAATAAATGTACGCTTAGTCAAATTATAAAATTAACCATTGACACCGTAACAAAGTGATCTTTTTGATTTCTGTCGCTTCGGTATGTATACTGGAGTAAAGAAGTGACGAAGAAACCTTTATCCTGTTAGTTTTTATTATGTTTGTTATTTTTTTTTGAGTTGGAGCAAAGGCTTCCCAAGCTTTTCTATCTTCTAGATATTGTGGTATTTTGTAGTAAGCCTTTTTGCACAGGAACGTTCTGACAATTTGTTTGACTTAATTTTGAGATTGAAACTCACTAGTTTTGTTGTTGAAGTACACATTGCCTTTAAAAGATACTTGAATTTTCTGTAGCCTAGTTGTGGGCACAGGGAGTTCATATTTATATCTAGTATTAGTATACTATTATATTACATATAATATATTACATAGTATTCAAATTACGTATTTCGCTATTTTTAGGGAATCGATTGATATTTCCATGAGTGCACAACAAGTTTTATTATATTATATTGACATAGTGCTGTCATAATTATGGTCATGATATAGTTTGAACGATAAATACACCTTCAGACCAATCACAGAGGGCCGTATTAAGAATTTTGAAAGTAGAGCGATTGATTTTTGATTTTGAACTAAGTAGCTAACAACAATATTGCTTGTTCTGATGACCCCAACGATCTTTTTGACAATCTCTTGAATGTTGTAAACAAAAAAAAAAAAAGCAGTACTCAAACTTATCACACTGACATAATAGGGTCGGGTTTACTGATTGGGCCACTCCCGGTATTATATAAAAGTAGGATCAGGTTATAATAATCGGTATAATCTTTATGGTGCTAGAAAAACTATGACACATGATCCTGCGTATTTTGTTTGTATATACACGAATATAAAGCTATAACCAATTGCTCTAAAATGTTTAAGAAAGTTTCCAAGAAAGCCAAATTTACGATTTTAACTATAATAATAATAATTATACGACATTTATTCACAAAGAAAATTATACTAGTATTTACAATTGAAACAATTGAGCTAACTGCCGACTGTTGCAAACAGTCTACAGATAGCTCAACTGATCCATAATTATTATAAACTACTATAATAAAGTATAATCAACATGGAGACATACAAATAACGAAACTGGTACATCAAAGCCACGAATAGAAGAATGAAGTTAAAAACTAATAATTTAATTCTTTACAAGAAAAAATTGATGCGGTTTTTGCATTCAAAGTTGTTCCCTAGTCTTTTTGCTCTTAGGCATCAACGGCAGTTGAATTACTATTTACTAATTGTTGAAAATGTAAGGAGGTCTTTCTCTTTAGTCATGTAAAGTACTGATTACTTATTGGAAAGGGTTTAAATCTGTTAACATCAAAAATACTGAGGATCTCTGAGGTATTTCAACCAAAGTACGATGCTTTAAGGAAGTGGCTCCCTGTTTGGTGTACATTTGCAATAATTGTGTCGACGCGGGAGTTGTTTTCCCTGATCTCATGAAATATAGTAAAAGGGTCTCCTGTTTATAAATCTGGTAACTGATCCATATGCAATTCCGCAATTAGAGACCGATTTCAATACTTTCCACACTAAAATAACAACATATTCTCACCAAGATGACATTTCGATCTCGATAAGCTATTCCATGGACATTAATTTGGTTTCACCAAGGGTAGATCTACAACCCATGCTGGTATAGTACTACTAAAGCATATATTTGATGCGTGAGGTAAAGCAAAAAAAAATGCTATTGGTATACTGTGACCTTTTGTAAGGCTTTTGTTTGTCATTCATGATACATTAATTAGGAAATTGAAACAATATGGAATTAACAATAAGACACTGGATCTTATATAATCATACTTTTCTGATAGAGTTATAAATTTAAATATTGCTACAGAAAGACGTTTGTGACGTAGTTTTATTTCTGATAATTTGTTATTTGCTTAATTGATTTTTAGAGATGACAGCAATGTATAATAACAATGAAGTTAATGATTCGCTTTCACGAATACTTACTAGATTGGTTCACCGCCAATTCATGTTACCAAATGTAGAATTCTCAACCAAAATTATGCTAAAAGATGAGATTGTTCACTTTATGATTCCATTGTTTTCCTAGAGTTACTTACATAATTATTGATTCCTGTCTTCAATGGAAGCCATAAAATGATGCTTTCGCATGCAGACTTAGTTCGAACAATTAGACATATTACCAAAAAAGATACAGCTATGTAAGTTTATTTCAGTTACTGCCATAGTATTATGTCTTATGGTATATTGCTTGGAGACAGGCAAATGACATCAAAACTAGCTTTGTTCTTTAAAAAAAAAAAAAAAAAAGGAGTATTGCGTTATTTGTAAATTGAAGCCTTCTCAGTTCTTTGAGGGATTTTGTTTGAAATAAATAAATATTCCGTGATTTTGATTATTATATGATATATTAATAAATATTAAACAGAGTCCTTACACAGAAGAAATGTAAGTAACTTTGTTCCATCAGTTTCAATTTTGAACTGATTACATAAATTGTTCTTTGTATGTTTTACGCTTTAATCTTGATTTTACACAAAAGCGTGAATTTAGTTTATAGCACTATCAATTTTGGACTGATACCACACATTGTTATTTTTATGCGCTTTAATCAAGTTAAGATTTTACACAAAAGCGCGTAGTAACTCTCAATTTTGGACTGATATCATATTGATGCTTGTATGTGCTTTAATCAATCAAGTTACTATTGTATATACATATATGGTAAATAGCGTGTAGTTATGTACATGTAAGATTCGTATCGCTATCACAGACAACCTCAAAAATATTCAATTAAGTGTGCTAGTCAATGTAACGGACTTTCACTGTAAATCGTAATCAATAGCTAGTAACGATCAATGTCATGGATCGAGCTACAAATTCAATATTATCAATGGCAGGTAACGGTCAATGTCATGGATCGAGCTACAGATTCAATATTATAAATGGCTGGTAACGATCTAGTTATGGGTCGAGCTACAGATTCAATATTATGAATGGCTGGTAACGATCAATGTCATAGATCGAGCTACAGGTTTAGTATTATCAATGGCTGGTAACGGTCAATGTCATGGGTCGAGCTACAGATTGAATATTATGAATGACTGGTAACGATCTATGTTATGGGTCGAGCTACAGATTCAATATTATCACTGGCTGGTAACGATCAATGTCATGGATCGAGCTACAGGTTCAATATTATCAATGGCTGGTAACGGTCAATGTCATGGGTCGAGCTACAGATTCAATCATTATGAATGGCTGGTAACGATCAATGTCATAGATCGAGCTACAGATTCAATATTATCAACAAAAAAAAAACATTTTAATTTATTTTAATTTAAACATTTTAATTATTAAAACATTTTAATTTAATTTATTATTTTGAAAGTAACATTTTAATGTCGTGGATCGAGCAACTAATTAAAATTTATTTAATGGCCGGCGGCGGCTAGTGTCTTGAATCAAGCAACAGATTCAAGTTTATGTACCCTAGTTAATATAATGAACTAGCTAATAAAGTAAAATATATTTTTTTTTAATTAACAATAACGAAGGGACTCGTTAGTGAGTGGATGGCCGAGCTGTTACAGTTTTATTAATAATACCTGTGTTTTGAACTAATATTATAACTATGAAATACTAGGTACAATTAATTATCATTTGCTATTGTTGAAAATACAGCGGAAAATCCCCAAGAAGCACAAGCAGCCTGAGTCACGCGCACCTGCACCTTGTTTTGGCGACCCGAGACGAGCCGATGATTGCCGAGACGAGCCGACGAGCGTCAGCGCGCTCGATCGGAGCCCATTCTCACGAAAACCACAGAGCTAGACGAACGTTGCTACTTTGCTTGTCGATATACCTTTACCATTTTCATTTTGTACTTGTAAGAAGAAGTTCGTTTGTTCCTAATTGTTCTTAATGTAAATTCCGTTGCAAGAAATTAAAGTAAAATCATCCTCTAAATTGTAAAAGTATTTCAATACATAAAGTATATACGATAACTGTGTTTTATGTTGAGATCCTGCCATCCTTCTGAGTTTATGGTCAAAAGCCTCCTATAGTTCGAAGCGGGGGGGGGGGGGGGGGTCGTGGCGACTCTGTGAATGAAAGGGTGTGTATTGTATATGTCTAATACCCAGAGCCATAATGATACAAAATATTTCGTTGTTAAAACGAATGTTTTAGTCGTTAGTCGAATTGTTACTACTTGAAATGTTTTTAGTCGAATTGTGTTTTAGTCGAATTGTTTTAGACGAATTGTTTTAGTCGAACTTTCCGCAAAGCCCAAAGTTATCGACATAGCTCAAAGAATATAGCACCTATTTATTAGCAAGCTGAGGTGGCAGTGGGCCGGCCATATCTCGTGAAAAACCGACAAATGCTCTGGTGAACGTGTTTTTGCGACTCGGCAAATGTAGTGTAGGACGCCCTCAGCCCATGTGGGATGATGATTTGCAAAAGACTGCAGGCAGATGCTGGATGCGGGAAGCTGAAGACAGGGCGCTATGGCGCTCATTATGCATAATATAGGCAGGATTTGAAAATATGACCATTGTTGATGTTTTTTATGTATAATAATTTAATTTATAATTTTTAGGATATAATATGACAGTGACTTTACTTATTTGGATGGTGAATAGATAAGTACACTACCGCATTAGGTGTGCCTGTAATGATAAGTGTACAATATTTTAAATTAATAAATAAATCAAAATCTCTTCTACTAAAACTACCTCAAGATTTTGCTATAAAAGCTTTCGTAGTTTGACGAATTCATTATGAATGTAAGCGGGTTAACTATAAACACAAAAACTAGGTTCGTAGTTAACCCGCTTACATTAATAATGAATACCTCAAGATTGTTTGCAACAGTCTGCAGTTCGGTTATGTGTTTCCTTTGACTATTCAAAGTAGTGCTAATTTGTTTTTATTTATAAATTGTAATTTTCTAATAATAAAGACATCTATTCTAGCCACAAACAAAGTGTCATTAAGAACTCTACATTTGTTCATTAGAGGCGATAATAATAACCCATGCTTTGTTCGAATTCTGTTTAATTGCATGCGTTTATAAAAGGAACTGTTAATTCTACTTTGTACTGATTGGAACAAAACATTGAACAGTATCGTAGAATCTTCTCACTAATTATCTAATTATCTATTTCTATGTGTGTGTGTGCGACTGAATTGATATAATTTGACTATTCCTAACCTCTCAAGTGTCAGGCCCCGCGCCCCGCTATCTCCGTTGTGTGGCAGGTACTTCCGCAAAATCCGCGGAAAATCCGCGGAAATGCATCATAATGCATTATTTCGCTTATTTCTTGATTATTATCTACTAACACCTCGTAACATCTATATATATTTGGATTCTCCATGAAATTTCCTACAAAACAGCATGGAAACATTCTGATGTTGTATAACGTAACTAATGAGGTTCATTAAAATTAAATTATAATTGCGGAAAAATGGTAAAATTTTAATAATTTTTAAAAAAAATCATAAAAAAAAACTTTAACGTTTTTATGTCCAGTTTGAGTTTTATTTTAGAGATTTACCATCATATTATTACACTAAACACAAAAAAGAACACATTTCTAAGCCATTTATTTTAAATTAATTTTTATTCAGAAAAAACGATAAAAAAAATGGCGCGGGTGTCAGATTTCAATTCTAAATTTACGATTTTTTTTTAAATTTCTTCTACACTTGGTTAGTTTATGCTTCAGCTTGACACTGCCAGTCAACTTTTAAGACATTGACATGGCTGAAAAGTAGACTCTAAGTACATAAATTCGACGAAACAAAAAACAACAAAAAAAAATCGGAAAATCGGCCATAATATGGTCGCTTGCCACACAACGGTTTTATTTGAGAAGCCATATTATGGCCTCTTGCCACAATATGAAGTGTCAAAGCTGTTATCAATCAAGAACCCAAAATAATTGTAGCGCCCTGACAAGGTTTTTAGGCATTGTGTACCCACTAAGACTAGATCCACCAAAGAACAATAACTGTATGCCTAAAATTACAATAAATGATATGACTATGATTCCTAGTGAAATCTTTTGAGTGACTTTTTTAGCTGCTTTTTACACTTATTTTAAAGTTCTGTGTTTGTGTCCTACCCTGTCTAAACCTACCTAGTACCAATTATGGTAGGTACCTACCTACCATAATTGGAACATAATTGGTACATAATCTGTTTTGTCATCGAATACAGGAATACAAAAAGAAACAACTTCGATTAATTCATTTTATTTATTTACAAGATGAAAAATCTCTGGTATTTTCAATATAATCGGATATTTATTTCAAACTACACCAACCTATTATTATTGATTCAGTTATGTAGGAAAAAACTTAGCTATTCTCACAATTTTCATAAAATCTTAATTTTTCTGTATTACTTCATAGCTTTAGCTGTTCTGTTGCACATTATAAGTACCTACAAAAAAAACAAAACTAATGGGCCAACTGAAAACAACCAGACACCGAAAAATAATTAACAGCGCCATCAAACGAAAAATGTTTGAACCACGATGCCCTGAAATTGTGTTTCATGTATTGCCGATAGAGGCCACCTGTTGCCAAGAAGTAAGCTTTTACGTACCCTTACATAATAATCATAATAAACTTTACATTAATTATTATAAAAATAATCTGGCTTCAGGGTTTTATGTTTAGACGTGCACTAGGATATAACTTAAAATGAACTCATCGTGTAAAGGATTCGTCAGTCAAAATATACTGACTTTTTACATTTCACCAAAATTCGATGTAAGTACTTATTTTACAAGAAACTCATTACAGATTATCACATATTCTATGAATATTATAATGTATTTAACAATCAGCTTTATTTTTTAGCTTTAAAAACAATTTATTTACAGGCTAATTTATTTTTCTTTCTCCCACTATATTTTCCCCATCTTATGAAATTCCAAGTAAGTAACAACTTACTTACTTACATGTTATGTGAGGTGTTCGTAATTTAATAGTGAAGTATTCCGTGAATGTGTATGTTGTTTAAGAATTTAATTTATTAAGTGCCTGTGTTGTGTTTTGTGCAGTGTTTGATTTATAAAAAGAATATCTATTCAGAAAGTGATATGAAAACATTATGGAGGTACCTACTATACAATACTGATGATTTTACCTTACGTGCACTAATGTCGCCCATTGTACTTGTATCTTATGTAAGGTCTCGTGTATTGTATTTTTGTTGGTGTACAATAAAGTATTTTGTATTGTATTGTATTGTACTAATGCGCTGTATTAGCTAATATAACGCATAGTGCATTAGTGCACATAAGGTACAATGGTGGTGTTATACCTACTTGATTCTAGAATCCAAAATAGGTATTTTATGTCAACAAAGACGAATGAATGAAAACCTAACAAATACTGATAAAACAAATACAGGAAACAGAAAGATAAACAAAATATTAGCGCAACGAAAAAGCTTCATAATCGAGTTCGAATAAGGATAGGAGACGAATGAAAGGTTTCGAAACAAAGAATTATTATTATGAATTAATATTATTATAAACTTCTGGGATTTGCTCCGATGATACCAGTGCAGTGTTTGGTAACCCCTTTGCTGACAAAAAATACCTATCTAGGATTCTAAGACCGAGTGCCTATATTTATACACTAGTCAATCTCGCTGTATAATGTTCGTACACAAACCACGGCACAAATACGTACTTAACTTAAACTCACTTGCTGGGCGTCGAGTTTAAGATATAATTGTAAGCAATTATTGAGGGAAGAATCTCAAATCGACAAGTAATGTAAATTGCGTATAAAAAGACGCGATAACAGAGTGAATTTTAGTTTAGTGGGGGCCCTACCTCCCCGAACACTAGCGCCGCCACATATTTTATCTTATTATTACGTCGAAGAAAGGAAATTCCAAAAATTACGTTGGGCAATTTGTGATACCTATTATAAGCATTTTTTTAACGCCTCTGTAATAGTTTTATTTTGTATAGTTTAGGCAGAGATACGATGTTGCCCTTGGTGGCCACCAAACTCTATTTTCGCATCTCTGTTTAAACTATACAAAATAAAACTATTACAGAGGCGTTAAAAAAATGCTTATGATAGGTATCACAAATTGCCCAACGTGATTTTTGGAATTTCCTTTCTTCGACGTAATAATAAGATAAAATATGTGGTGGCGCTAGTGTTCGGGGAGGTAGAGCCTTAAACATTCTACTTCGAGTTTGGCTGGTGATAGTGTCAATTTGACTTTATTAACATGCATATTTGCAACGAATAGTTGGTCATCTCGTTCCAAACGGCATCTCTAGCTCTTTGTGAAAAATGATCTTATGACGTAATTTTTGGTAGGTATTTTTAACAAATAAGTAATTTTTAGGTAATATCTTATGTACAAGAAACCAATGTTTCTAAAATAGAGACACTTTTTAAGAGTAGTGTTATCTTAACATTATTTCCTTAAAACATGGAAGTAGCCATTTTGACCAACTGTGGAGAAAGCAGGACGCAAAGAACCCAGCTTTGAAAGTTCGTGGACTCGCCGTGATTGTGAGTTACTGAAAAAAAAAGAAAACAATTTGTTAAATGTGATCATGAGTTGTGCTCAATACTTAATAGACCAGGGACGATAATTTTTGAAACAAAAAATAGTTTACATAAATGTTGAGGTTATGTAAAAAAAATGTTAATGCAAAAGTTGTAGATCATTTTATTACCTACAACTTTGCTATTAGACTTTTTCCGACAGAAAAAACAGAATATTGACTTTTTTTGGGTTACGAGGCCATTATATGGTTCTAAGCTACAATTTGAAGGCCTTGGCCCTCTCATTTGGCAAAAAAAATTAAGGAAGTAAAGAACCGAGTCCGGTTTTTCAGGTGATCACTTGTTTATGCGCATGGCGGTCCAGCGAAATAATCAACCACTACAAGTCAGCGTGGATGTCGTTCGAGCCGAGAAAACCTACCTTATATGCCCAGAACCAAGCTACACAAAATTAATGTATCTTTTAAAGGGCAATGTATACGCTTCTACAACAAAACTCTTAAGGCTTGGCCAAACCAACGCGTTCAATTCGCGTCCGCGGTGGCGTGCGCGGTGGCGATACTGCGCGTGCAAAAGTTGTATACACCGTCGCGTCCGCGGTGGCGTGCACGGTGGCGACTTTCCGAGCAGGTGTAGTATAAAATAGCTGCGTGCAGCGTCCTAACGTAACAAGCCCGATCTGATCGCCACCGCCGCGTGCAGACGCTGCACCGGACGCCGCGATCAATCAGAGGACGCATCGATGTGAACACGTCGCTACAAGTTCGTACACAACAACTGACCGCCACCGCGCACGCCACCGCGGACGCGAGCTGAACGCGTTGGTTTGGTCAAGCCTTTAGTGAGTTGCAAAAATTATCACTAAATATAAATTCAAACAATTGTCAAAACATTGCTGTTCAAAAAGGGTTTCTATAAAATATCAGATTATCTAGAGTATAAAAAGCTTTGGATGGTTTGTGCTTTAGGCTCTAGGTCTGGCTAAAGGTGTCTTCGTCGCTTCGTTACTTTAGTCTATATACCAAAGCGACAGAAATCAAACACATCACTCTTTTTGTGTCAGTGTATAATTATACTATACAGTGACACGGCACTAATGACATGACACTATAATTTTGTAAGTGTAAGTACATTATTGTATTTATGGAAATAAAGAGTTTTTGATTTGATTTGATTTTAATGGTTTGCTTCCTTCTGTGTATTGTAAGACCATTACTGCGATCACTAATTCGCCTGAGCCGTGATAATGTCAAAAACCCTCCTTGTTTGAAGTAGGACGTTCAGCAATGGACGTACTGCTGTGTGATGTGCTGATGAAGCAGGTGTGTGTGCAATACTCACTTCTCTCCGGCCTAGGATCAGTATCAGGTGTGAAGAAATCCAGCTTAGCTGAGCTATTGTACACATTGTAGACGGTAGCGCGACACGCGACCCTCATCCGCCCACTGTGGAACAGCGAGCTGGTGACTTCCACTGAAGACTTGACGGTGGTCCAGAGGAGACCGCTGTCTGATGGGTGGAATGTGGTCTCTGATGATCGTTGCTGGAATGGAGAAGGAGGAGTTTAATTACGGTTTAATTGGGAATCCGCCTAATTATTTTAATGTTTTTGCTTTCAGTTTTGTACACGACTAATGACAGAATTTTTTTGTAAAAACATTCACTTGTTTATGTAGAATATGCGCCAGTTCAGTTAAGCTATTTAAATTATAGGAAGAAAACAATTGGCTACGTTTAAGGCTGGGGAACGGTTAACGGCTTAGTTTCCAGTTTTCCCCCATGAAGGAATTCTCTCAGGGGGAAAAGTAGCATAAGAAAAAATGTTGAGGGGATTTCTATACAGTTTTCCAACTTAAGCGAGAATTTTCAAGGGGGAAAACTGTAATGAGCTCTGCTAGTGTACAACATACCGGCTCCTCATTGATGTAAATGGTGAGGTTGGCGGCTGGTTTCGCTGGCGAGGAGGTGCAGTTGGCTAGGAGAACCTCGCCAGGTTGGTAGCGGTCCTTGTCAGCTAGTAGGATCGGTCCTGATGTTGGAGGCACTGGAATGAAAATGATGTTATGAATTAGTTACACACTTGTTATCGTTCCGTCGCCATGGCGATCGGGGAACTGTGGGGGTTAAAATACCGTTTTATTCTTCTTCCTTCCTTTCTTATTCTTTACGTCTGGTCTTATATTAATTTTGATAATATTATGATAAAACAATATTTAGTAACAATTCCGCGCAAAACCTTATCTGATAAGATCCTACAAAATGTAATCCGTGTGTACCGCCCGCCCTCCCACAAATTGATCCTACTTAAAATTAGAGAAGGTAATCAATAGACTTATGTAATATAAAATAACCTAATTAAATTACCTACCTACCTCCTCTTTTCCTTTCTTTTTTTTTATTTTTTTTATTAATTTTGATATCAAAACAAAAATAAATCCAAGACAATTATTTAAGAAATATGTGTAACAATTGAGTAAGAACACTGTCTCCTGTGGTTATGTTTGTTAGTCTGTTGGTATTTGTTTATATGGGCCTTATAATTAGTTTTTACTATTAGTATTTTTCTTACGTTGCCCGAAATAAATGGCCGTGTGATGTCGGCTTTTTTTTTATTCATTTATTTGAGGGTTTTGCCGAACATGGCATGTCACCCCCGTAATCCTAAATAATAATAGTGCATAATCCTACAAAAAAATACGTTCTATGTAACAAAACAAAATGAACCTAACAGAAACTTAGTCTATGAGATTCTCCTCGATCTATCTTCTTTACCAAAATCTAAATTATACATCCAGGTGCCGGCTTAGAATTTTCACCACGCCAACTCTTCCCGCGGGTGTCGTAAGAGGCGACTAAGAGATATCCATCATATTCTACTTAGAAAAGGTCAAATTATAAAACTAAACACCGACACGGAAATAAAGTAATATTTTTGATTTCTGTCGCTTCGGTATGTAGCCTAAAGTAAATAAATGACGAAGAAACCTTTAACCTGTTAGTTGTTATTTTTCGTGCTGGAGCAAAACCCGTCACAAGCTATTTTATCCTCTAGATAATTTGACATTTTATAGTAAGCCTTTTTCACAGGAAGGTTTTGACCTTTGTTTGAATTTATTTTGGTTAGATGATGCTATGTAGATTGTCCAGCATTATTTATTTATCTATATATATCTATGTACTCGTATATTATTATGTATATCAGTTATCTAGTACCCATAACATAAGCTCTGCTTACCATAGGGCTAGATAATGCGGTGTGAATTGTCCAGCATTATTATTATTATTATTATTTACCTACTGATAATTTGTGCAACTCAATAGGAGTTATTCAATTGAAGCGCATACCTCCTTTTGTAGGTATGGGATTTGCGTAGTTGCCTGTCCTCACGATAGAGGCGCTGCTGTAACAAATTGTACGGTAAAAAGGAGACAATACCATCACGTCTCGTCACTAACGTCAAAATAGACTCAACCTTCAGTACGGTTTGTTTACAAAACAACAGCAAAATAACAAATAAATTAGTACACAACAACTTTACGGTACATATTACGAATGTTATGAAACGAAGTTGTAAATCTGTTTACGGAGTTGAAGCTTCCTTCGTCGGATTTGGGCAAAAATGTTTGTGAATACGCAAACAATAACAAAATATTAGAATTCGTATTATTGTTCAACTGACAAAGTCCAGCTTTACAATAAATACGTGACTTGAGTAACTACATTTTTGTTGATATAATATTGCTTAGATTATTTTTACATGTCTAGACCATGAACTTTACAACAAGCAGAAAATTTTATCCCATGTTGCGACGCAGGAGGGGCGGGTTCGATTTCCGCCTTGGTTAAATGTTTATACGATCTACAAATATTTGTCCTGGTGTTGTGGGTTTTTTCTATGCATCATACTTTGCCATTGTTATTGAATTTCTCTTTGTGTTATCTCTAGTTGGTATTCCTAATAAATAAATAAGTCTATATATATAAAAGAAAGTCGTGTTAGTTACACTATTTATAACTCAAGAACGGCTTTACCGATATGGCTGAAAATTGGTGAGGAGGTAGCTTAGAGCCAGGAGACGGACAGAGGATACTATTTATTCCGTTTGATAGCATTCAAGTGTGACTGGACATAACCTCAAATATAGAATAGGATAGAAATAACCTCAAAACGTTTCCATAGAAACAACGCGTGCGAAGCCGCGGGCAGAAGCTAGTTAATAAAAAATATCTATCTATGTACCTACCTATTGTATTATGTACATCATTTAGTACCCACAAAACAAGCTCTGCTTAGCTTGGGGCTAGATGATGCTGTGTGGATTCTTCAGCATTATTATAATTATTTGAATTACCTTGCTTTGAAATTCGTCGCTTGCAAGTCGTCAGTGTGATCACGTGATCAGGCTCTTAGTCCTAATGACCTTCCATTGAAAGACTTTGGTAGCGTTGTTGGAAGGCTTACAATCGATTGAACTAAGCTCGAAATAATTACCTTTTAGCATTGAATCTAATTATTTGCTTGCTAAGCTTCTGCTTGTAATCCTATTAACATTCAAATCAATAAAGCCGGATGTTAATGTTTAATGTTTATAGGTAAACATTCACCTAAGACCTCCTTAGGGCCTAGATACACGGGCGTCAGGCAGCTTGATGCAGTCAGGATCGACTGGTTCAAGCTGCGACTGTTTAGTGAACTACGCAACTGCTCGAGTGGTTCCTGTAGTACGTATTAGTCTGGTGTAGTTCAGGAACGATGTACTAAATAGAACTAGTGAACGAGTAAGAACTGTTCAGCTAAACTCGTTCCGAGTAAACGAAATCGGAACCACTAAAAAAGTTCAGGCCTGGATCACTATGTTCTATGCCATAAAGTTTAAAATCTGATAACAAAAATAAACAGAACTGCTTTAAATTCAATTTCGTTTACTAGTTCAGGAATTAATTAGGAAGAACAGAGAACAGAGACAGCGCATAATCCGCGGTAGTAAAAGAGTCGGAGATATGCATTATAGAATAAATAAGGAAGAACAGAGATAGACAGCGCATAATCCGCGATGCTACAAGTGACGGAGATTTATTTGCGGGAATTTTATTCTCTATTTGAGTAATACTGAGCCTAATGAAAAATCCTAAGTCGATAGTAGTACTAGTACTAATGTTTCCTCTAAAATTTTGCCGAGCGAGGTACTAAATTAGTACCATTAAATGGTACCTACTAGAAGTCCGAACTAGTACTTCAGTACGATTGTACTATAGTACCTACGGAGCAATCACTTCGCTGATCGAGCAAGAATAAGCCTGTATATGTATGTAAAAAGAAAACTGTTGTTCATTAGGCAGTTGCAGCTTGAAGCAGTCGATCCTGACTGCTTCAAGCTGCCCGTGTATCTAGGTCCTTAGATTAAACGTCTGTGAGGCATCAGCTTAACGCTAATGGTTTAAGGTGCATTGATCACACTGAGTGTTTGGGGAAATAAAAACCATCCTCATATGACTGACAAACTTCACATCACATCTACAGCCTTTCCCTGTCCACTGCTGGATATAGGCCTTCCTGAAAGCGCCTTTTTGACTCTTGTCATTATAAGGTAAAGTCATAGTTAGTCCCCATGCTGGGCCTGCCGATTGGGCTGGATTCGGTAGTGGATCTGCAAGGGTAGCTGCTACCCTCCCATAGTGTCCCTTAGTCGCCTCTTACGACACCCGCGGGAAGAGTTGGGTTGGTGTAAATACGAATAATGTTCTGAGATACTTATTACGTTAAAGATGTACATTACTATTACCCACATAGAAACCAAATTAAAACCTAACCTTCTCATGACATTTCTGCGGTAAAATAACATAGAAACTAAAAGAAAATAGCTGCTATCTTTTGGTTTTGTAAAGCAAAGCCAAGTGGAAGCAATAACATTTTCCACATGGATTAATATTTTCCTTTTTACGTAGAAATGGAATATACTAAGGTACGCAAAAGCTAGTTATTTTTCTCTTTTGTGGTTTCGCGCAAAAGTAGCTTATACAGACTAGATTTTGACGAGTACCTAGCCTTTGAAATAAAGCTAGAGCGAAGAAATTGTAATGATATTCGAGATTGATGTGTTGAGCGCGATTGTATCTAATTTAGAGTTCCGTACGTCAAAAGAGAAAAAGGAACAGTTATAGGATCTTTGTTATCCGTCTGTCTGTCCGTCTGTCAACGCCCTTTTCTCAGGAACGCGTGGAGGAACCGAGTTCAAATTAACATCAAATGCTTAAGGACGTAACTTCTTGGAGCCGTGATATAAGTATAACTTTTAAATCAATGCAATCAAAAGTTACAGCCGTCTTTGTCCGAATATTTTGAAATTTTCAGTCGAGCAAGTGTGACCGCTGGTGCCTTGTGCTGTTTGGTTTATGTGTTATGTTAGCATGAAATTTTGTTTTCCCCATGTTCTTGCACTAATTCTATTTCGTATTAATTAGTTCTTCAACATTGCGAGCAACAAAACAAAACTAAATTGTTTTAGTAGTCTAATTTTCTCATTACACGTAATTTCAAAACTCAGATATGTTTTGAAATGACTTTAATTTGGCCGGCACAAGTTCCATAAGGTTCTAATTTCGTAAACTAAAGTTAAGCCAACGGAACTTAGTTTTGGCTAGAGGGAATTGCAGGTAGAACTTTTGATGTAGAGCATTGAGGGATCAAATTAGTTAGGATAGGTACTTTTAGTTAGCTTATTTCCTACACAGTCTTATTACATACCTATAGTAGGTAAATGTAGGAATATAGGATGTTGTTCGGGGTGATATCGTGTAGGTCGTCTGGGCTGAGCAGGTGCTTGCCCAGATGAAAGCTACTAATATCATAATGACCAAAGCTTCTAAAGATGTGCAGTTGTGAAATTTTTAGTATATACTTGGTAGGTAGAATAAATAAACAATGCTGGACAATTCACACAGCATCATCTAGCCCCAAACTAAGCATAGGTTGTGTTATGTATATCTACATAATATAATACATTACATAAATAGATATTTTTATTATAGATAGAAACGACCAGACCACTCTGATATAAATCAGGATATTATAAAAACACTACCAGATTTGCCTTGCACGTTGACTGCGAACTTTTTTTGACGTGACAACGTCTTATAAATTGGTTTGCCGGGTGACACTTCAAGAAACTGCGTTACGCTCCGCGTTGGTTTGCCGGGTGACACTTCAAGAAACTGCGTTACGCTCCGCGTGAGCGGAGCGTAACGCAGTTTCTTCAGTTACCACTCAAAGTCGTTGTCACGTAAAACTTTCGACCGTATACCGACTTTACAGGCAACCAATTTTTTTACCCAACCCATTCATATGCTGCTGCTCCACACAGCTGTTATGTGCGCCGCACAGGGGTTTCGTTCGGAAAAGCATGATACGGCTGTAGTCAGTCACACAAATGTGCGTTTTCTTAGTCGCTGCACAAATGTGGATTTACTCTTACGAGTACGTTGCGTTTCAGATTGGATGTGCGCTACCAAAAAACATAATTTTGCAATTTCAACAGTTAATTACTAGTCCTAATTTTACAGATTTTAATTTTATGCGTTATCTGTTCTGTTATATCTAATGATGTTGTGTGTGCATGTTTTGGATCACAATCTCGTCTCAGAGCCTTTGTGTAATAATATTTTAACTATTGATGTATTGATTGTTTCCGGTTTTGCTTAACAGATACTTAAAGATATTTCCTTATTTGCCAAAAAAACAGTGTACAAAATAAACAGGTAACCAAACCACAAAAGCAAATACTAATTACAATTTGATCATTAAAAAAATCATCTAAACTACAAGTACACTAAGTATGTAGATATAAAAACAGCATTTTGAGATTATTAGATACTTTTTTAAATTTTATTAGAAATTGTGTATTTTCTGTTTGAAGATTTAATCATTAATATGTCAATAAATAAATAAGATAATGATGATCTTACCTACAACATCGATGAGTTTGGTAGCGATCTGCGTGGCGAAGGAAGGCGAGTCGGCGGTAACCTCGCAACTAAAGTTGCCGGCGAGGCTGAGGTCCAGTCGCCGGAGCAGGACTTGTTCCCCGTTTGAGCGGTTCATCTGGAATGTGACAAACAACTAAATTATACTCCATCCACGCATTTATTTGCATTAAATAAAAAAAACTATGAGCATAGTAGGAATTTGCAGCGTTTTTATAGATTTTTTGTGCATTTGTCTGATAGGCACACTAACTTGCATTGAAAAATCAATAAATAATATAAAAATCAAAAATATCAATTATTGCGCCGTTTCTTCTGGTCGAAAATCCTCCCTCATTGTTAGACAAGCTCCTTTGGACGTCACGAGGCTTTACCGTCTTACCAACATATTTTGTCCTAAAAAAATACTCACAAAGATCCCCTCTCTTCTCCATCTACTTTCTATCGGCGTAATAGGTATATCGATAAACTCGTGGTTTCCTCTGTACCTCTTTACGGAGTCGTTTGTCGCGTCATGCAGGTCTTTAAACCCCCACAAAACATTTTTCCTTCTTTTATAATCTGTTTTAGTAACGATGGTGTCATAGACGACTAGTATCATACGGTCCTCTTGGCCTCTTGGCCTGACCGACACTAGTGATGTCCCAAGGGAGTTGGGGAGGCCCACTGCGAGGGATGCTACATGCGTCGACACACTTGCGCCTTCCCATCTTCCGAGGACATCCTGTGAGGGCGGGTGCGACTTCAGATTTGGCCGAGGATCTCAAGAGGCGCAAATATGCAGGTCTCGACAGAGCCTACACATTTGCTCCCGTTAGCGTCGAGACCCTAGGTCCGCGGGACACCGAGGCTCTTTGGGTGTTTAAAAATTATCTGAGCGTCAGGTCGAAGCGACGCGTGACCCGAGAGCTGGTGAGTATCTGGCGCAGCGCATCAGCATTGCCATACAGCGGGATAATGCAGCCAGCTTCTTAAGGACGCTTCCGACTGGTATTGATATGGATCAGTCAAACAACCTGTAGATTGCTTACAGCAGTCTGCTGTTAGCTCAATTGTTTCAATTGTAAATAATAGTTCTAATTTATTTCTATTATTTAATTGTAATTTTCTTTGTCAATAAAGATGATCTTTCTAAGTTACTCGGTACTCACATCAACATACATAGATAAGGTACTCACATCAACATAGATCCCCGGTAGTCCAAACACCCTCGTATCAGGTTCTTCCATGGGCGTGTATCGATAGAACTCATGGTTCCCTCGGTACCACTTCACGGAGTACAATGGCGCCCCCTGCATGTCCCGAGAGCAGATCAGAGCGGCTGTGCCTCCGCGGATCACGACCTCCGGTTCTACGAGCAGCATCACGTCTCGGAGACTGGTTACTCCTGGAAAATTCAAATTGCTGGTTTAGTATTTCAAATATTTGACTTTTGTTGGTGTCCTTTTAAGGGTTTCGAAGATCGGTTTCGAAACCCTTATGGTCTCGCTTTGTCTGTCTTTTTTTCCCTCCTTAATAACTCAGCAACTAAGAACCGCAATTATCAACTTGAAATTTAAATAATAATACATTTCGTGCGCCTATACAGATTTTAAGAAAAACATATGAAAAAAAAGTAAAACTGAACATTTTCCATACAAATTGAGATGTCGAAATTTTAAAACATACCTACCTACAGAATCATGTGGGGTATCAAATGAAACGTACACATTTCAAAACAGTTTTTGAAATTTCTGTAGGTCTCATACTTTTTGAAGTATTTTGAAAAAGTCGAAATTTTACCCATGATTTTCTATTTTATCTGCGGTCAATTCTTCGAACTATGAGCAGGTGAGTAAGCGTTGGGATTTGCAGGATGAGCGGACCATTGACCCCTTCTTCCTTTCTTTGATAAATCGAGTTCGATTATGTGGTGTCTTTTCCACCTCAAGGGATAGTTGATGATTAAAAAAATCATAAAATAATAACGAGTAGCTAGATTTCTTTCTGGCTAGATTCTAATGTTAAATTTAATATCCGACATTTTCAGCATTTGAATTTCTATGCCTGCACCAATTTGAGTTGGCAATTTCCCGTTTAATAAACTGTATAGTAATTTGCTTCATCGAAATAACAAGGTACCTAACCTTGTTATTTGGAAGTTACTTAAAAACATTTGAGAAAAACGAAGTGTTTCTATTATAAATAATTCAATATGAACAAGTGGTTGTTATATGAGATAATGATGAAGGTTGTTATATAAAATTATTGCCCTTTTACTCGAATATCAGTCCACAAAAATCTTCAGATAATCACCAACCCCTTCCAGCTAGAAACACGATTCCGTAACTAATTGGAAAACAAACTTCTCTAACTAATACGACCAATTAGAAGCTGGATCAGACTCATTTGCACAGAACTAAATGGAGTTGAGTTCTATCTGATTAGTTTTGTTAGACGGACATGATTTGTAAGAGTAAATCGATATTCTAGTAAGTGTAGATATCTAGAGGATATTCTGCTGTAATTTAGATTTTGAACAGAGGACGTCAGTCCTTTTGACGTTAATACCGAGACGTGACGTCCTCTTTGGTTTCCTTCTCTCAAGGGGGAAAACTGGAATTCATTTTTTTCGCGTTCCAGTTTTCCCCCTTGAGAAAAATTTATCAATGGGGAAAACTGGAACGCGAAAAAAATGAATTCCAGTTTTCCCCCTTAAGGGGGATTTGTCAAGGGGGAAAACTGGAATAACCCCTCCTTTTTGTATGGAATTTTTTATTCCGCACTATAGTGGCGATGTACAAAATTGTATGGAAAAAGGAGACTTTATCATCCCGTCTCCTTACTAGTCTCAAATAGACTTACCCTGCATGTTATTTGAGAATCCATTTCATCAAGGAGTCCGTTTTTATTATACAGCTGGTACCTAATAACTATAACAACAAGATTCTGTGTGATAATTTTGTTCGCTGATACAATTACTTCGATCGATGTATAGATGGATGGATGTTTTTTACCTCTTCACGCCAAAACTACTTAACGGATCAGGCTGAAATTTTGTATACAGATAATTATAATCCTGGAATCAAACATAGGCTACTTTTTATTCCATAAATCAGTTCCCATGAAATAAAAATCACCTTTTAACGTTTTCATAGAAACAACGCGTGCGAAGCCGCGGGCGGCAGCTTGTAGTTTATAATATTGTTAACTTTGAACAATTTCGAAGTTTAAAGTTCATAGTGTTTCATTTGTACCCGTTTGTTACTTCAGATTTACCTGAAAACCATTTATATAACTCAAAATTGATCTTATTATGTAAGTTTTAAGCGCTTTTTTAAAACTGTTCTTACAAAACTAGGTCATTTAACAAACCATGGTAATTTTTGAACACAGGTGTGTTTTTTCAAAGGTTTATATCAATGTATTTCGTTTATTTCCTCCTGAAAACGTGCGACTATACGTTTATTATTATGGCAATTTCAAAGTTTAACTGTAACTGTGCCATAATACTACAAATTATTAAATTCCGAGATAAAATTATTCATTTTACTTACTAAATTCAAAATCGACTATTGAAAAACCTCCCCCTCCCCATAACTTTTACCCCTTTAAGGTAAACGAAAATTTCGTCGGTACATTCAAGTACAAACCCGCTACAGTCAAATAAGAGCCTAAAAATCTCAAATATCTCAAAGTCGGTTGCCAGGTTCACACAGCTCCAACGAAATGAAGAAGAATATGTAGGTACCTGCTCATAGTGGATTACTAGAAAGAAGGCAATGTGACTGGAAAAAAATATTCTTTGACGGTTTTCTCCGAAACTATTTGCCACGATATTTATTTCAAAAACATCTATATATAAAAGGCTAGGTAAAGATTTTTCAAGATAACTCCGTGCCTACGACCTTTTATCTTCGCCGTTGCCAGCTGTAAAATAACGATTCACTGGAAACTTTATTTCCACTCTAATACTCACTAGAGACTAGTCTTATTTATTACTCAGGTAGGTATCTACTTACGCCGTAGTACAAGGTTTTATAAATGAGTCTATCTGACCCGCCGCTGTTCGCAGGAATTAGTTTAGTTGGCAAGAGCTCGGGTCTGGATATTTGCAACAGATCGCATAAACATTTATTTAGCGGCCGAGAGGGAGAGATTGGGGGATTACAGGTGTGAATAAAAGGTGTTCTTATTTACATGGAGCAGAAACAAGAAATAAATAAAACAGGCTAAGTGCGAAACGGTTTCGTGAAGCGAGGGTTCCGTACAAAGTTGTAGGTATATTTTGTGATGTGAATTTGCGTTCAGATTTCTCCCTATGCTTGTGCTTTAAGACATTTCTTCTTGCAAAGTTTGATGATTCTAAATCAGCGGGAAGTATTTGATAGGTTTCGATTTACTTGCGAATGTCAAAATATGCGGCATAAACAGCTGTCATGGCTCCAAGGGGTGGCAGACTTGAGAAGAGAGGTTTTGTGGTACTAGTTTGATACTTGATACCTTCACGCGTCCCTGATTAAAGGGTTTTGACAGGGGATAGCACTTTACTGAGATAATCTATAAAGGGATAACGGAGTGATTCTTTAAGGGTTCTTCTTTTTCCTTTTGAGATGCCGAACCCTAGAAACCGTACAAAATGTAGTAAGGTTGGCTAGCCATATTGGTTGAGTTAGAGGAATAATCATTCTCTCTGGGGATTTATTTATTTATTTATAAGGAAAACTAGCAACATGTTATACGCAGATGATTAATGGTAGAACAAAATCGTCAAATTTAATTTCTAGCTTAGTATTGTACTCATTTATAATTTAATTAATACTTGGTACTAATTTATAATTTTATTTGCAAGTCGCTAAAAGAATCGTTGAAGAAGTCGTCAAGTACGTAAATATTTTTTTTATAAGCGTATCTTTCAGTTTGCTTTCAATCATGTTAATTTTGTCGAGAAATTTTATGTTTTCTGGATTTTTATTACAAATTTTAATATAAATGTTTTCTAATGAATTAAGGTGGATCGCCTCCAATACAAACAGTTATTAGTCTCCGACTAGCTTAGTAAGCGGAGAAAAATATCCTTTGGTTTATTTTGACTCTGAAGCAGAAGTAGCCCTAGTTTAGGAGTCAGGCCTTCATTTTATAAGTGCTAAATTTAGCTTTCAATACAGATTTATTATTATAATTTAAATAATTAAATAATAAAGGTCATTGGACAATATTCTTTATTTGCATGGAGAACGGACCATGGATCCAGCGTTATGTATTCATACACGCACTGTCGTTATATTATCTACGATGATAGTAAATTCACAGTTCCTGAAATGACTGACAGTATCTGTAGAACCGTATCCTGATACTTTCATTCTATTCTAATATTGTGATCAGGATTTTGGTCAGTGACAGTGAAATTTCAAACAAAAAGCAAGAGGCTATTTCACAGGACACGGGGAAATAATACATCCCGGATATTTTCACGGAATAATACCGCTGTCATTTTACGACTAACAATAGGTATTAGGTAGGCTACCTTGATGCCTGCGTAATAAAAAGCAAAGTTTATTCAACGTTGTAGTAAAAAATGTAATAAAATGGCTGCCGGTGACAAAATTACTTTTTAACGTTATTTTTTTACGAGGTGTATTATTCGGCCTATTAAGAATTCTGTGAACTTAATAGCCATTATGGAGTAACTGGTTAAAGGATTTTTTATATTAAAGAAATTTAATTAAGCCAGAATTAAATTTTTATACCTACAGCTCCTGGGTAGATACATAGATAGTTAATTCACAGTCAAGGCTAAGTTCTATCAGGTTCTACATAGGATTCTTATCATTATTTCCAAGTTTTACGTAATTTAAAATATCCGACGTGTCCAAAAAAGCACATTGACTTCTGATACCAATGAATTAATGTAGTTACTAATAACATATCTCTCGAAGAACCGACAACCGCTGGGTTAAACGTGTTTTTGAGTCGAGATCGCGACTCGGTAAACGTAGTGTACAACACCCTCCGACCAGGTGTGATGACGATCTGCGAAAGACTGCAGGCAGATGCTGGATGCGGCAAGCTGAAGACAGGGCGCTATGGCGCTCATTAGGGGAGGCCTATGTCCAGCAGTGGACTACTATAGGCTGATGATGATGATGAATATAGTTACCTGCTAAAGTTTGATAAGCACTCAGACCCACTAAATAATTTTGTTAATATCGCAGTAAGGTTATGTTAGATCGTTAAATCAAAGCAATTGGTACGTGAAGTAACAAAACTACTAAATAATCCTCGGAATCGCAGAATAGATGAAAAAATAACAAGAAGTAAATAGAAATAAAAGAAATTACAAGAAATAATACTCTTCACTTATTTCTTCGGAACACATTACGTGAATGAAATTGTTCTGGGACACAAAATAAGATTTTTTTCATACCTTCAGCATAACATTGGAATTGAATCGAGATTCTCGTGATATCTCAATTGGAACACCTAATTTATATGCGGAAAGAATTGTTTCTGGAGCGAGCATGTTTCTGTGTAAAGAAAGTGAAACTGTAAATTTAGGTAGGACTGCTTTTTGTAAATTTTCAGTGCCTGATAGCTTAAGATGGTTGTATGGCGCACATTTCTTTCGGTTAACGTAATTATGAGAAAGAAAAAAAAGGCCGCGGCGTTAGTTTGAGGCATACAACCACCTTAATGCTTACTATAAACAAAAAAATTAAAACAACAAGTGCGTGTCGGCTTGCACACAGAGGGTTCCTTACCATCGTACAAAACTATAACGCAATAAAAAAAACGTTTATATATATATATCGAAAAAAACAAAAAGTTAATATTACGCGATCACCCATTCAAGTACTGACCGCGCCCGTCGTTGCTTAACTTCCGGTGATCTGTACTCAATGTGGTACGGATGTTGTCCTTTTTATTATTCAATTTATTTTATTACTAGCTACTCGCCCGGCTTCGCACGGGTGCAATGTACTAAATACTACAGAATCGGCCCCCCGGCCGATACCGCCGCAACCGCTATGTCCCTGCATTTTAAATCTGTAATATCTTCGAAAATATTCATTCAAATTACTTTCGGTAAAGGGCAATATTGATCTATATTAAATGCACAATGTATTACTCGATAAGATTAATGCTGTATTGCTTAAAGTATACCAAAAACCATTATTTCTCGTAAAAAGTACAGGATAAAAAATGGTTATTGTGGGTTATCCCTAAGAGATAGACATAATATATCATTGACTTTGTTGTAGACCTTTTTAAGTTGTACAATACTGTAGTAAATTATTTTGATCTATCTCGTAGGGTTCAGCCAGCGTTAGCAATGTAAGCGCAAACAGATGTGTTTATTTACGACATCACATTAGAAACCTCTAAAACTATCAGTGTTTCTCTACCATATTATTATGCACGTATTATACTAAGAAACCTTTCTCTTGAATCACTTTATCTATTAAAAGAAAACGCATCAAAATCCGTTGCGTAGTTTTAAAGATCTAAGCATACCTACATAAGGAGAGACAGACAGACAGATAGCGGGAGTGCCTTGTTTTATATTACATAATAATAATAATAATAATAATAATAATGCTGGACAATTCACACAACATTATCTAGCCCCAAGCTAAGCAGAGCTTGTGTTATGGGTACTAGATAACTGACATACATAATACAATACACTACATAGATAGATATTTTTTATTATACATAGAAAAACATCCAGAACGCCTGAACAAATTTTAATATCTGCAGATCGTACAAACATTTGTCCCGAGGCGGGAATCGAACCCGCAACCTCCTGCGTCGCAGGCGGACCTTCGCCCACCGCGCCACTGAGGTCGTCATAATATATGTAATTTATTTTATTAATTGTTGCCATAGCCATAATTTCAACTGTCTACCTATAACGGTTCAAGAGATAAATTATATATAGTACGGAACCTTAAAAACAGTTTTTGACGTGACAACATCTTATAATTCGATAGAGCCGGCTGCACGCACGAAAAAACATGACGTCATGCGGCGTTACCTCGTCATGCGGCGTTACCTCGCTCTGAGGCGTTCCATGTAAGGCTTGAAGTGCAAGCGAGAGCGCTCGACATCCGTCTCTCTCCTACTTGAGTGAGCGATGCGTCTGCGTTGTCACGTTCAACTATCGTCAGTAAACCGACTTTACAGACAACCAATTTTTTGTCTAGAAACGATTTTTGACAGAAATAAAACGGTGAACAAGCAATTAATTAAAACGTTTTAAAATCCTGACTCAGTCCTCGCTCGCTTTTAACTTTTTTACGCCTAAGGAGAGAGTATAGATCTACAAAATATATCTAAGAACCACAATTCTCCGCTGTGGTTTGACGAGCGAGAGTTTTGAAGACAAGTATTTTGATACGTCAGTAACAAAATCGGTTAACTATTTTGATGCTTCCAGGCGGTTTCCAGGTAATAAAGAGTGCCTTCGACTTGAATCTAACTTCTGTTCAAGTTTTCTGGGGGCTACGAAAACAAATAAATAATGCTGGATAATCCATACAGCATCATGTGGGCTACAACACAAGATAAGCAGAACTTGTGTGATGGGTACTAGATGACTTCATATACCTAATACACTACATCACCTTGATCGATATTTTTAATATAGTATTTACATAGAAAATACCCAGGACACCCGTAACAAATATTTGCAGGTCGTACAAATACTGCCCTAAGGCGGGAATCAAACTTCCTGCGTCGCAGCCGGAATTTCGCCCGCCGCGCCGTCACGGTCACTTCATTCAAACTCAAACTCAAAACTACATGAGACCCTTTTGTTCCTTTCAACATTTTGGTTGACTGGTTCCATAATCCTTTTTTCCCATCAATGCATACTCAACTAATATTAACTCCATAGAATTCCGTTTACGATATCTCCTTCGATTACTTTGGCCTTTTCAGCCCCATAACAAATTGCCTCTCTGTGTTAATCTACCCGAAACCCTTAGGGTTACCTTAATCAGATAATCCCTACGTAATATAATATCATAGGTAGTTAATACCTTAAGTATCAAAATTTTGGTGCTGAAAATAATAGGTGCTTAGAGTGGAATGCTGTTTAGAATGCCTATTATTAATCAGTAATACTTTACTGACTAATAGACAACATTATGAGTATTTATTTGAGTAAGTACATTATGTTGATGAGTTAAAAGTAGGCTAATTTTAGGTAAATTAATATAGCAATAACTGGGCCATTATTTTATTAGGGGTACAAAAATCGGTATTCATCGAACTAAACTTTCGATTTTGTCAACAAAAATTGGTAAATACAAAAATAAAACAGCTATTGGTAGCTACCGATTAAAATACCTGTACCAGAAAAACATATGAATTAATGTTAAATATTATAAATCTTTGCAAATTAGGGTACCTCAGTTGTTTTTAGGCAACGCAGTTGTTTTTCAAAAATTGGCTGTCTCTCTGCGCGAGTCACTTGACATAAACTTAAATTGCTTTAAGAATGTTCACGACGTCAATAATTTTGAAAGTTTTAAGTAATACGTAATTTTTAGAACTTTACTGGAACTTTACGGTATGATTTTACCACAACAGTTCTACTACTTTAATTACGCACATCTAGTTCTGCGTCTCCTACTTGCTGCAGCTCGTTCCTGTGGGTCACGCCGAAGTGTCTAGGAACTGATGCATTGATTTTCCGAAAATTATATAAAACTGAGTTACAAGGGTTTACGACATAGCACAAAAAATCTGCAAGCTGAAGTGGCAGTGGGCCGGCCATATCAACTGCTGCGTTAAACGTGTTCTTGAGTGGAGACCGCGACTCGAAAAAATAAGTGTAGAACGCCCTCCGGCCAGGTTGGATGACGATCTGCGAAAGACTGCAGGCAGATGCTGGATACGGCAAACTGAAGACAGGGCGCTATGGTGCTCATTAGTGAAGGCCTATGTCCAGCAGTGGACTGATATAGGTTGATGATGATATAAAACTCACACCCAAACAATGCTTACTTTGATGCCGTGTGATATACCTAAGTATTATCATAAATATTGCTACTGCTAGTGGCTTTGCACATATTTTTCTGAGTCACTAGAGAACTAGAATAATGTATAACAATGTATTAGTCTATGTCTACAATCACTTTTATGCCAATAGTTGAAGGCAAAATGACAATCTTATACATTCATATTATAGTTTTACAGAGTAGTAATACTAAATCTCAATTGTAACATTAAAGTAATTAATATAATTATAATAAATTTTATACGCTCTAAATTCCACCTGTTTACCATAAAGCTCCATAAACTACGCCTAATGATTATACATAATTTTCTCGGTATTAGTTTCATAATTATCGCTAATGAAAGCTTACGCAAAGTGCTCAGTCGTAATCCTTGTAACACAGAGCATTTATTAGATAACCCTTAATGGAGTTAATTAATTAATTTATTATTATTAGGGACTGAAGCAACCAAACTCTTTTAAAAATCTATCTGACAATCTTTGACCGGATATTTAATCAAGTAACATGAATTTAAAAGATAATTTTACGATAATCTTATTAGAAAGATCATCGAGCAATTAGAGGGCTTGGGAGGGCATAGGATGTTAGGAAGAAAAGCGGAAGGTTGGAGGGGCAGAGCCCTCCTCCCCTCCCCTGCAAAAAAAAGAAAATTGTTTATATAGGCAACGTCCACTAACAGAAGTAAGTTATCAAAAACAGTTGTACACCGGTGTGTCTCTCTAAAGAGATCAACTATCGAGGTCAATAGATAAGAGTGATGTCTTATTGCCAATAGGTTAGGTACCCTACCTACCACGCTAACGAAGTTGCGGGTTACAGCTAGTATGAAATAAACAGATGTCATCGGTTATTTTTTATCGTATTACGTCTGTGTGCACCAATAGATAATCGGACAATTAGGCTGCTTCGTCGGTTAACGTTGACGTTTAATGTATGAAAACTTGTGTCAAAAACGTAACAACAACCATCTGTTGGTGAACTCAGGCCAAAATTCACCAACAGATGGTTAAAGAACAGTCATTCTAAATAAATAATGCTGGACAATTCACACAGCATCATCTAACCGCAAACTAAGCAGAGCTTGTGTTATGGATTCTAGATAATTGATAATTACTTAACATGTTTCATATTGTTTTTATTATACATATAGATCACCCAGAGCACCCGGAAAAAATATCTACAGATCGTACAAACCTTTGTCCCAAGCCGGGAATCGAACCCGGTGTGGGTTCGATTCCCCTACGTAGCCTTGCTTGAATGCGAGCATCTTCACCTCACCTCAACAGCCTAATGATGCGAGCATCAGCCGCGTTAATTTTAAACCTGGTTTGCGTTAATTTTAATTCTGCTCATTACAAAGAGCGAGCAGACCACAAAAAATACCTATTTTACTAAGTCTTAATTATGAAGTCTGCCCACCTAACCTCAATAACAAGGCTAGATATAAAGTCATGAATATTTATTATCTTTTGTGAAACCCAAATCGGCTTAAACCTATTAAAAACAATTCATTTAACATTCTATATTAAACGATAAATAGGTATACACGAATAAATGTGAATGTATTTTACATTCATATTTACTCACGACTCATACTAGTTTCGTCGCTCATTGGTTCATTTTCTTTTGCTCATTATTCGTATTGAAAATGCAGCCAATAGCGGCGAAAGCAGTATGAGTGGTACACTTGAATAAATCTGAATGTAATATACATTCACATTTGATAATGCTGTGTGAATTGTCCAGCATTATTTATTTAATATTTATTTATTTATTCGTGAGTGTATACCTATTTATCGTCCAATATAGAATGTTAAAGGAATTATTTTTAATAGGTAGTTTAACCCATCCGTGCCTTCTTACTACCTTCACTCAACTGTAATGTATTTTCTAAGGGTATTTTCTAAGAGTATATTCTTTTATTCTTGCTTTCACAGAAATAAAAAACAAATGACGGATGGCGAAAGAGGGTAAAGAGGGAAGATGGAGGGAAAAGTGTTCCTAAAAGTAGTTAACCTGAGAATGACTCATCAATCGCATATAATAGCAATGAAGAAATGAAGTTAAAAGATTTCCATTCACAAATAAGAACCTTAATTCACTACATCTCAGCACAATATCGAAAATCACAGCAGAACATAACTCCTCGTTACGTCACCATCTAATTAGAAACCTTTTAGGGAAGCCCAACGAAATCACGTTCCAGCTAACAGCTTCCATCGCTTCGTCCTATTATTGAATCTGCGGAGAGCAAAAATAATGGAGGGCGCCTACGTGCTACGGCGTAGCGGTGCTACAGTGTCCGCTACGAATCCGGCATGCTACGACATAAAGGCTGCTACGAGATACGTAGAGGCTGCTACGAATAACATAGAGGATCCTACGAAAATGATTTTGATAATAATAAATAAATAAATATTGCTATACAATCCACACAGCGTCATCTAGCCCCAAAGTAAGCAGAGCTCGTGTAAAGAGCTCTAGGTAAGTGATATACATAAAACATTATACTATAGGGTTACGAGCATAATATTTTTAATTATACATAGAAAACACCCAGAACATTTTGTTATGGGTGACAAATGTCCCGTACGGTGTGTCGGACCCGCAACCTCTTGCGTTGTCATAGTTGTGTCTTTCAAAGTTTTGCTACAAAAGTGCTACAAAGTCACGAGTTTTGATACTTAGATTCAAAAATCTAAGTATCGTGTGACTTCAAAAAGCTATAATTATTTTTTTACGTTTTCTCTATTGATATAGAAATATATCTGTATATTTATTTTTGTATTTTTTGATGATTTTACGGTTAAATTTAATCATTGAAAAGTACAAATTTAAAGTAAAATTTCTAAACGCTACGCCATGGGCATGAGCGAAGGTGACGTCACACTTCACATTTTGTATTGTCATGAGGCTTTGGCAGGATATCGTTTTGTATTATTTCGCGGTTGTTTGTTGTTTTCAAATTTTAGTTTTTGTATTCATTTGTATGTAATTTTATTTTGATTGATAAATCAACAAAGAAGCAGAAGCGCTTTGAGTTAAAAATGTGAAATGAGACGACACAAAACAAGGGCCAATAGCGTTTTTATCACCCGAAACTGAGTGAGTGCAGTTTTACATTGTTGTTTTTTACCTTAATAATTTTAAATGTTGTGGATGATATATTCTTTCCGATAATGAGTGTAAACATAAATGATCGATTAAAAAAAATATGCATCAGCATTGCCATACAGGGGGGTAATTCAACCAGCAACGTCTTGGGGACGCGACGACTGGTATTGATATGGATCATTTGAGCTACCTGTAGAATGATTACAACAGTCTGCAGTTAGCTCAATTGTATCAATTGTAAATACTAATTGTAATTTATTTCTATTAGGTGATTGTAATTTTCTTTGTGAATAAAGATTATTGCATATACCGTATTGTTATTATACACTCATTTATTCTTCAATCTCGTCTTTAAAATACATTTTTTACTATAGAAAATATAATATTATAAAACTATTCTACAGTAAAAAATATATCAAAACGGTGAATCACCTGCCGCGAAGCTAGGCTCAAGCGGCTATTGTTATTATTATTATTTGCCTACAACAAGCACAATATTATTATGCGAACCGGAACCAGCAGCATAAGGAGTTCTACTGCAAAAATAAAACTCTAGCTCACAGCCAAGTTTCTAAAAATAATTTCACGATTCCCAAGATTTAAAATACAAACTCAGCCAAAACATAAAGTTTGAACTTACTACTTTTCTCTGGTAACAAAGAGTGCGTTTCGTAACCGATAACATACCTACGTGAAATTCTATTTTCCGGTACATTGCACAGGTCAATTTAGAAGACCCTGTTTAGGTCCCGGGATAACTGGTCTTTGGGGGATGGAATTTGAATCTTACGCTTAAAAGGTAGAGGCGAAAGTTACTTGGAGTAAATAATTTTGTGTGATATTAATTTGAATTTATGATTATTGAAAGGTTTTTGTTATCAGATTACCTGGGGAGCTTTATTATTTTCATATTTTAATGAATTTTCCCTTGATGAGGATTTATATTTTGCTAGTCTCACTTTCTCTAGCCGTAATGTGCTTTTGTTGAAACAAACGTAAAGTAGATTTATGTCCACATACGTTTCGGCCCAAAAGTTTTGGACCGGATTGCTCAAACGTGACTTTCAAACATAATTTTGTTTGTTTTGGGTAACAATAATAATATTGCATTGTCCTATAAAAGAAGATATTAAAAATATTCATAATTAATAATATTCAAGAAGATATTAAAAATATTCAAAGTAACCTAAGTTCCATAATCTTTCCCTAATTTGCGTTCTCAGGTGCTACATAAGCTAAAAATATGTTGTACTTGCCTCAATCTACGAAATTCGCCAATTTAAGTTGAAAACTACCCTCAAGTTGGTGCTAGTTAAGCGTTAGCTAAACGCTGCTTGCGAGGCCCTAGTGGTTTCCTGGGAGATCCAAGTCACTAAAGATAGCGGCGAATACGTACTGGTAAAAAAATCAAAGTATGCATGTGATAGAAATATCACAATATATCATCACATATAATATATATCACATCACATCGCATATACATCACATATTACATCACATAATGTATAATCACTTAGTATTTGAGTGAAAAATGATGCGCAAATGGACGGAAGATTCCATAGCTAGAGAATTTCGGAAACGTACCACTGCAGAACACAAAACTGTATCAAGAACTAAAACCACCGGGTAAAAAAGACCCTTCCACGTAACCCGGCTTAGTAAACATACAGCCCACATTGAAAGGCAATTACAAATACAAGCACTTTACGAATCAACCGGTTCACAGCTTATCCCAACCCCTAACACAATTGATGGCGCTCTCAACTGTAATTTCAGCAATTTCTGGCTCAAGCTGCCTCGGTGCGTGCACTAACTTTACCGATCTTTTGTTCATTAGGAGCTGTCTGAGGGGAATTATTGCACACGAGAGCACATCATTAAGGCGTGTAATAGTATTTCAAATTGAAGTCTGGGATTTTGTTCATATTGTATTTATCAATGAATTTGTATCGTCTCTGCAGTGCGAATTTATGATAAACAGCCTTCGTTCAACGTGTGACATATTATGCCTGTGCTTTATACTTTTACAAGCAAACGATTTTGTATTTTTTTTAAGTTTGATTTTGTTCCTTGAGGACCTAGAAGGTATTATATTAGGTACCTTCTTCACCTTATAAACGTAAAAATTGTCGTTGGGCTAGTACTTTAGGTCGAGCTTTCAATCAGTATAGAAATTTTGACGGAAAATCTTCGACGGAAACGCTCGAAAGGCGGACAAAAGATGCCTTGAAAATCATTAAGATGCGGGTTTCGCATTTAATACCAAGCTGTCGCTACGCTACACGCGTTCACCTACTTAAATCTATTAACTTAGGACGCCGTCTAAAACAAGGACAACAACAAATTATCTTTTATTCAAACAGCAATATATTTTTCAGTGTCCAGTTTTCCAATTATAAGTACAAAAAGCAAGGTGGAATATAGTTTCCCAGTTCAAAGAGAAATATCAGATAAATCTATTTTGAGCACTTCTTGCGCAGTCTGTTTTTTTTTTTGCTTACTTGCCGTCTCTATTTTTTGCAAGATGAGACTACTTTAAACGTGAATTTTATTTTTTCTTTTGATGTTTAATGTATTTCGTTTTGATAGGTAAAATTCGTAGCTTTTTTCTGGTCAAACTTCAACGTAGGTACGCCTTGACAGCGGGATAGGAGCGGATTTTAGTCAGATTTCAAAAATGTTATCCTGCTGCTTGCGGTCATTTCTTTGAAATCTGACTAAAACTAACTGTACTGTTCGCAGAAAATTAATACATAGTAAAATATTTCCGTACACAATTTTGGTCAGGTTGCGTCATATTTGTGAAATTAAACCAGCAGAGCTAGGTATCACTATATCTTTTGTTGACACTAGTGCCAGAAACGTTGTATTAAACCTCCCTGTGAGTTGCTCAGTCTCCCCCTTCTCAGCCCGCATCCCCCGGGACCCGAAAGCCTCTTTTATTATTTAAAAAGTTTTTACTGCTTTTTAACGGAATTTAAAAACGTACTGAGTTGTAGACGTGTTTCTTTAGTGTGAATATTCTACTTGATACATCTTCATTAGTGTATTATAAAGGTTACCTACTTATAATTTAATTCTGGTCGCGACTATATTAAACATTGTATAAGCTAAAATATCTATTTCAGTTATCAGTTATCAGGTATCCATAACACAATAACTGCTTAGTTTGGGGCTTTATTTTATAATACTCTCATACGTGGAACTGGTTTATGAACTTGAGCTGAAATTCAAGTTATTTACCTGAATCGGACTATACTGAGATCGTAAAAATCAAGCTAAATAACAAGATCACTAGTCGAAATCAAATTCAGCTTAGTCTCAAATACAACTAACCCGGTCAAAATCCTAACTATCCTAACGCATCAACCCCAAGCTGGGTCTTCCGATACTATAAATTAATTAAAACTAAAATGAAGTGGTAAGCTACATCATTACTCTAGTCAAAATTAACCGTAACTAGACAAACGTCAACGTCGAATAAACAAAAGTTTCCGCTATCTGTCAGCGCTGACTTCGCAGAACGAGTGGCTGGCGGGATCTCATTAGGCTTCGTTTGCACTCGTTGATACTATGTTTCTTAATGAGAATAATAAACTATATCGTACTCGTATGTACATGACAGAGCAGGATTAAGCTGGGATCCCTGCTTTTGTTGCGACCGTAGATACTAACATTAATTTGGTGATAGTCACTAAATGAACTGCACTGAACTAACTCCGAGTTCAGTGCAGTTATCTAGTTTGCCAGAGGAACACTGGAACGTAATATCGTATCCACACACGATCTCGTTGTTTCTATTTGCAAATGTAATACCTATGTTATAAGTTTTGTATAAACTGTTTACTTATACAAATGATTGCTTTATTTAGCTAGGCTAGGCAATCTAGATTCAAGTGCTCCGTGAATGAAACCATTGACGGAAGTTTCTGTGATAATAAAACGTTTCCAAAGTATAGTGTGTAAGTATTGACAAATTTCTTGTTACAATAATGTTAGCTCAATTGTTTCAATTGTGAATACTAGTTCTAATTTATTTCTATTACTTATTTGATTGTTGACTGCCTCGTTAGTCTAGTGGTCAGCTTGTTCAACCGCTGATTATGAGGTCCTGGGTTCGAATCCCGGGTCGGGCCAATAGTTAAGGCAATAAGCAAGGACAATTCACAGTAGCAGCCCTGAGGAGGCAGGAAGTTAGCGGTGTTACACCCCCGTGCCTCGGAAAGCACGATAAGTCGTTGGTCCTGCGCTTGACCTCTCCCCGGTCGTGTCGGTCTGCTTTCCCATCGAGTTATGAGAGTGAGAGAATAGAGAGTGCACCTGTGTTTGCGCACACACTTGTTCACTATAATATGTCCTGCGCATCTGGCTAGTCTCCGATGAGTCTGGCCGCCGTGGTCGAAATTCGGCTATTAGGACATTATAATTATTATTTGATTGTTATTTTCTTTGACACTAAAATTATAAGCTTCGCAAACACCACGATGGGTTGATAATGTATTTGACTTTTATTTAGCCGAGACCGAACCATGTTCAAACTTAGATATCCATTGCCTACTTAAACGTACTTACCACGTCTCCATTAATACCTTGTACCTACAACTACAGCTGTTATTTCATTAAATAGGTTTCTGGGAACCATTAACTCGTAATTAAGAAGTTTCAGATCCATGAAACTCTATCCAATAAAATGCTAACAGCCCGTTGTTCGTACGCTGATAAACTAAGCAATGCTCAAATAAATCACTCTCTATTATTTCCCTTATCGAATTACCGTTGATAAGAGATTTGAACCATAATAAGTTAATTTAAGATATGATCAGCGTACGATCAAGCGGTTAAGAGGGCGCATTGCGTGCCATTTTGTGAAAAGGACAGGCAAAAGATTTCGCGTATAAGATGCATAGAAGCGGGACGGAGCATATGTTTTTTTTAAGGGGGTAACTACCCTCAAATTGCTTATTTTCAACTCCGTCGGACCTCCATATCTTCCAAACTACTGAATATTTAACTTTGAAATTTATATATGGTAAAGTTCAGGACTTATTCTATCGATCATATCTTTCGAAAACACGATTCCATAAAATTTTCTCTATAGAAAAAAATCGCAAAGTTACCTATAATTTTTTACTAAAACCCTAATTTCTCAATAAATACAGATGATACGATCTTGAGATTAAGCATAATAATTGAGCTAAGTATAAAGAACATTTTATATGTTGCCTTTTTTTAAATTAACTATTCTAATGTTTGTGGGGAGCAAATAACTACTAAAAACTTGATTTTTGTACTTACGCCGCTTTGCTCTGTCCCGCTCCTGTGAACGCGAAATCCTATGCCTATCCTCTTCACAGAATAACGAGGTAGGGTACCCCCTTAAAAGGCTTGGTCGTCTGAATTTAAAGTAAATAATATCCTTTATGTTTCATCGTTCAATGTCTGGTTAGCCACCTTAACGACATAAAAAAACTATCATCTGAATTCAAATAACAAAACTTGTTTTTTCCGCTCGAGTAAATCGAAATGTTCAATAATATTTTCGCCTCTTGATATGCCTTCGCATGTTATTTTAATGTGTTGTTATTACCATAACCTGGGGATGTGCCAGTTATATTACCCTAATGTTACAAAAATACCTAAAATCACGAGTAAGTCCAAATAATTGGATACAATCTATTTGTAGAACAGATAACACCTTTGAAATAGACACTGTAAATTTATGTTCGCCTACGACAAAGTTTTTTTAGTTGAAACTAAGAAAACAAAAAAGCGCTTTATTGACACACTTGACGTAGGTTTTAACAAGAACGAAAAAAACAACTAATTTAATTAAATTTAAATTAATGCAATAAAAAAAATGTAAAACCTACCTTATAATCAAGCAAAAGGTCATGTTTTGTTATCGGTGCGAGCGAATATAAATATAAATAAAAAGTTTTGAGGGTCTTAAAATTGAGAGGTTACCAAGGAGATTGAGAACTTACCAAGAAGTTTTAAGTACTACATCCTTCTCCTATAAATGATGATTACGACGAATATAACTTGCGGTCTTGTAGAATGGGAGCGTCCTGCTCAGATCGAATCCGATCTGAGCGAGACAGCATGAGAGATGACGTCATTCTGAATTCCATTCTACAAGTCCGCAGGTAGGTACTGTAATGGTTACATACACGTTACTTATTTCCTTACCAAGCTGTCAAAAATCCCAATAGGTTTGTTCTCAATGCACAAAGTCCTTTGAGGTATAAAGTCCTCTAACTATAACGGCCGTCGAACGAATTCGACCACAAGGAAGATAGACCAGGAAGCATATCGTCCGCAATTGAAAAGGTCCTTTAAGCAAGTCGCCATCAAACAATAACGTCATGAACGCAAAAAGAATGAACTAACAATTGAGTTTTTCTTTCGAAAGGACTTAAATGATATGGGACTGTGATAATAGTATAGAACGCCCTCCGGCCAGGTGGGATAATCCACGCCCGCTGTAGTTGAAGCTCTGGTTTCTTGATCACCACGCAAACATTACGCCGCGTACGTGACTTCGACGGAACAAAATACCACACTACACCTTTTTCATAGGTGTCCGACACCGCATAGCGCATAACGCATCGTACTGCGTGCTGATCAAGAGTTAAACTTTACGCTGCTTTTATCCTAAACTTTTCTTAACCCTACAATTACATAAATAAAATCCACAAGCATTTCTATAATTACTGGCAAACGTTTAGCTCCGCATAGTCTTAATTACTTTGTGAATTGAGAATCTTTGTCACCTTACACCGCAAACTCCCCGAGTTTGAATCAACAATCTCAGACGCTCCGCCAACTTTATAATAGAACTTCAGGAAAATGTGGAACGACTTCATACCAAAGGCGCGGTGTATACAGGCTTACTTTACCTAGACACTATGCCTACATAATAAATAAATTTTATTATTATTATTATTTTTATTATTATTTTTATTATTAGTAGCCAAACTTATCCCACTGCTGGGCAAAGGCCTCCTCCCACTCTCTCCAGACATCACGATCACTGGCCAGCTCCGTCCAGTCGACCCGGAATTTGTTCAATTCGTCCCGCCATCTCCGTCTAGGTCTACCGCGTCACCTTCTCGCCTGTTTGGGTTGCCAATCGGTGGCTACCTTAGTCCATAGCTCTCCTGGCATGCGGCAGACGTGACCAGCCCAATCCCACTTTAGCTTTAATAAATAGTTCAGTTTTAATAAATAAATAATAATAAATAAATAATGTTGGACAATTCACACAGCATTATCTAGTCACAAAGGCGTACAGCAAGAAAATGTGCATTCATGTGCGATAGTGGCGTTGGATTAATGAGCGCAGAGCTTAACGGATTCTCCAGAGTGTTAAACTGTGAAACTGTGTTAAAAACACAAATGTCATTTAATTTTATAAGGGTGATAAAAACACGAGATGAAAAGAAGCCGCTGATCTTCATCTGGACAGGTTTTTTTACATGTAAAGTTCAACAGTTAATATGGAGGGGTCGACTTTTAGGCCGCGGCCGCTATGGCATAGATAATATGCATCTAAATATGTATAAGCAGGAGATAACTAGCATTACGTCGATGGCAGCTGATGATGACATTTTATGAAACTGCTTCTTAATCCTTAATTCTTTATAGCTCGATAATATATACACATGAAACACTACACTAGAAAAATTATGGCAAAGCTCGCCTTTGCCATAATTTTTTAAAAAGAGTTTGCTTCCAACAAACCTTTTGGGAGACAGAGAAAAGGTAATAAAAGTTATTTAATAAATTTCTACATATGTCATAATAAAATACAATACATATTCTACTTAAAATACCTATGTTACCAACAACAAATTCTACATACCTTTCTAAATTGAATACTTGCTTCTCAATATTTTTGCTTCGTTTAGGATTTCAATACGTCTATCAGTTAGAAATAACCTAGGGAAATATTTAGCCTGCCCTAACACTAAGCACTCCCAGGTCACATAGCAAACGAAGGTGGGTAGTACTCATCTCTGCGAATTGCTTATTCAAGCTTTTTGGTCCAACAATAGAACAAGGTTCTCTCAGTAAATACCAGTTCGATTTTTAATGTATTCAGGTCGAGACTCAACAACCAACTTCTAAATTGAATAAAAGTTCGAGAGCATGTTTTCTTAGCTAAAGGTCAAGCTCACAGGGGCAATTTTGCAACGACAAAAATGTCGTCCCACAAAAAAGACACTATGCAAAAAATTTGTAGGTATGTTTATTACGTAGTCGTTTTACCGAACTCCAATGTATATTGAAGCTAATGAAGGCATAGACTACATCAATTAAAAAATTCTTTGTAATTTATGGTACAAAACAAGGGAACGATGTGTGCGAGGGATGTGTTGCGAGGGATGTGTCCTATAGACGGACGTGGGCGAAAGAATAGCCAGTCACTAGACGGTGGCCCTACCCTAGCCTTGCTCTCTTATCTGAAAAAAGCCCGCTGCACATCTTCGCACCGGTCCGGTTTCCCGCACATCTCTGACGGAAAAGAAAGGAAAAGTGACTTTCTGTTCGCCCACTCCTCACTTCTGGAATCCGCTCTACTTTAAAGCAAAGGCTGTGTCTGGATCGCAACTAGCTGTTTTTACGATATCATGATGGCTATAACCTTTCTTATACGCGCAGAGAGAAATCCAATGTGAGCTTTAAATGACAGTTTTTGGTCAATAAAAATTCTAAGATATTTTATACCTTTTGAATGGATTAGAGGCTCACAATTGCAAGGCCCTGAAAGACCTGAAAGAGGAGTGTACATACCAAAGTCGGCAGGCCGCGAACAAATTGACCAAACACAGTCGGCTGCCTACACAATATTTATACACTGCTAAGCTTATCGCAAACCTGGAAATCACCGCTGCAGCACAGTATACAAAAGTGCAATAAAATATGAGACTCGTAACATTTAGATGAATTTTATATTGACGGCAATCAGATGACAGACAGCTCGCGGACCACTCGTTTTAACCTTGTGGGAAGCCATTTTGTTACTGCAAAATGTATCTAAAGATGTGTTACTAAACGAGTTTATGACCATGTTTGAATGCACATTGTGCTGTGCGGTAGTGGCGTTGGAGTAATGTGCGCAGAGCTTAACCCACCGCCGGGCTGTGCCGCCGACTTTGGTGTGAAGACTCCATTATTGTCTTAAGTAAACAGAAGAAAACAAATTACTCTGCACGGTTACTTAAAGTTGACGGTTTATAAATAGGAAAGCTAATCTTTTGTTCAGTCGTTCGTGTATATAGAACCTAAGGTCAATATAAAGGTCACCATCACCATCAATAGGCCAAGATTTCTATTCAGTTCGTTTCACGTCTCATTTGGCCGTACGCGTTGGCGGCCACCCTTCCTATCTCTAGGGATTTGCCGCTAACGCTGCAATGTACAATCAGGCTGTTTAACCGACATTGAAAAAGAATGTTACGACTTAACTTTTACTACATAAACCACTAGTTAATCTGAACGACCTTCTCGTTTATGAAAATGTCTCAAATAAAATGTTTGTGCATTGTCTCTAAATGATACTAAGTGAAGTTTCTGCGACATTTCAGGATTCAACATGCTGCGAATTCAACTTTTTGCAAACTTAACATTAAGAGAATTCAACTTTCAATTCCTGAAGGGAAATTATGTAGGTAGGTACTATTATTTTATTGACCTAATTCGAGAAAAGCAGGCCATTCTATGCTCGGCTGTAGGTAGGCATATTATTTTTTTTCATGTATGTTTGTCAATTTTTCCGTTAATTGTAGACTTATATTGAAAATTATTTCGCTATCTATAATATAAAAATGAATCGCAAAATGTGTTGGTAAGCGCATAACTCAACAACGCCTGGACCGATTTCGCTAATTCTTTCTTTGTTGTGTTTGTTATTGTCAGGAGAAGGTTCTTATGAAAGAAAAAATTAAGAAAGTTGGAAACATAAATTTCCACGGGGCGAAGCCGCGGGGCGCAGCTAGTTGTATATAAAATCATCCTGAGGTGGTCCTATAAAAATTTATCCCCAAGTAATTGTCCCGTAAAACTTAAAATCAGTGTAAAATTAAGGAATTCGCAGTCGGTGTTTAGTTTTTCAAATCAAATTGTAAAGCAGTGACCAAAGGACCACCTAGACAGCCTTAGTGTCTAACTTGAAACCGATTACTAGTGAACTTCAAGTTGATTACCAGTTGTCAATACAATACGAAAGTTAGTCTAAAATCCAGCTGCAGAATTAGTGCATATCGAGTACCTATGAGCTAAAAACCAAATTTTTACGCATATTTGTGATAAGGAGAATATAATAATCTATCCGTGCCTATCGCCTATCAAAATGTGGCCGCTAGTATATTGAAATAAGAAATTGTTAATTCTACAGCCGGATCTTGTACTAATTGTCCAGGCTAGGCTTCAAATAAAACTTTTTAAACTTTCGCGATTTGTTAACATAGTTAATGTTATCCAGTCGCCCCGTGACCACGATCGCTGTAACGCGGTAGAAACGTAGGGGAAATAAAACAAAAGGTACGCGATAAATACCCGATGTAATCATTAACTAGGCTTCAAATGTCAAAAATGAAGTCGATGCCGATTACCAGTTCACTTAGACAATAAGGCTGCTGGTCTTGGCGTATTAGTATTATGTATATCAGCCTCTTGATAACTATAACTTATGGTCTGCTACTTTGTGGCCCGAAGACGCTGTGTGAAAAACGTGCAGCATTCTTTTAAAATAAATTTAAGCGCGAAATAACAACACAAAATAGCATAAAGTAGGAAGGTATTCAAACAAAAGAGCTCTTTCACCCGATAAAATCCTTTTACGACATCCTTTTATTGTAAAAGCTAAAAATAGCCACTTGAAAAGCGTTAGCTCTGAAATCCATAGTATTCGATACTGAATTTAATTCTGCGTTCCATTCAATTCGCCGACAGACAAGTGGTTGGATTATTGACAGTTTTATTAACCAAAAGGCATGCATGCTAAAGCCGTTTTATTTCAAGGGTTCCATTCGTAAAATAATTGGATGATTTTTTGCTAAACGAAAAGATGAGGCAGGAGACATTAAATATCAGACTATTTATAGGTAGTGCATTTTAAGGGGACAATGGTAATTCCTCCGTATAAAAACTTTCATGGCATCACATCGGGATTGTTTTCTATTCAAAAGCGAAAGTATCATAATAATCATAATAATTTTTATGTATGTTAGATTTAAGGTATATATTCATATGGACCGTAGAATAAGTTAATAAGATCTATACTTGTTCTAATGTTGTCTGAAATATTATTATTATTATAATCAATAAGCATTTATTTCGTTCATTTCAAGAATAAAACATAAAAATTGGTCCAGAACAAGCGGAGAAATTGGTGAACATACTTAAAAAAAAACATCCTTACAGCCGAACATAAGACCTTTATACGGGACAAATGTTTGTACGATCTGCAGATATTTGTTCAGGGGTTCTGGATGTTTTTCTATGTATAATAAAAAATATCTATCTATGTAGTGTATAGTATTATGTATATCAGTTATCTAGTACCCATAACACAAGCTCTGCTTAGCTTGGGGCTAGATAATGCTGTGTGAATTGTCCAGCATTATTTATTTATTATTTATTTACCTTTTTTTTGACGTCCGGTGAAAAGTGCGCTAACGTTATTGTTATTATTTATATCGAAATCCTATTTCATTGTATTATTATATAAACACTAGCGCCATCTTTCAGCGGCAATATAAAAGTAGCTTTGTATGTAAAAACAGTCTATGGTATAATTTTTAGTCTGTACTTTTTCTGTTCCAATATAGCTGTGTCAGTAAGCACATCGTTTTACTTTAATTATAGTTATTTTACGTATCGCAGGCTTGTCCGTCCTTACGTTTATGAAAGGTTTTATTCCCACAATATAAAATAAGGATTTCAAACATTCGATGCTGATTCGAAACCCCGACTACGCATTTCCTTTCCTCCTCTAAATAAGAGAGCACTGTGTAAATATTTGTACCTATTTCTCTATGCTAATATAACGAAAAAGGACAAACCAAAAACAAAATATCGATGAACATATTAGTAAATATGTATTCATCGTGTACCGTTATTTGCGAGTCAACAGAATAATCTATACTCATATTATGAAGAGGAAATATTTGTATTTTAGTATATTTGTAAATAATAAACTCAAAAACTACTAGACCGATTTCAAGAATTCGTTCACCATTATTGTAGAATGGTACATGGTACATTATCCAAGAGTAACATCACACTAATATTATAAATGCGAAAGTTTGGATGGATGGATGTTGGTTACCTCTCTACTACTGAACGGATCCGGCTGAAATTTTGTATACAGGTAAGTCTCACCTTAGAATCAAACATAGGCGACTTTTTATCCCATAAATCAGTTCCCATGGGATAGCAATAACCTCAAAACGTTTCCATAGAAACAACGCGTGCGAAGCCGCGGGCAGAAGCTAGTAAGCTATATATTTATGTTTAAAATATAAATGTCCACCCGTGCGAAGCCAGGACGGGCGGCTAGTAAACAAATAATAGGCGTACCTATACTATTCGCATCTGAAGCCCTGTTTTGTATGTTGGGCATGAATTGCGAATATTATTATTTTTCTTTTTCAAATATGTAAAGTTTTTTTTCGATTCGTGTTCTTCACTCTTGCACATTCACACAGCATCATCTAGCCCCAAGCTAAGCAGAGCTTGTGTTATGGGTACTAGATAACTGATATACATAATACAATACACTACATACATAGATATTTTTTATTATACATAGAAAACATCCAGAACGCCCTGGACAAATGTCTGCAGATCGTACAAACATTTCTCCCGAGGCGGGAATCGAACCCGCAACCTCCTGCGTCGCAGGCGGATCTTCGCCCGCTGCGCCACAGAGGTCGTCAATTTAAAATTACAAAATGCTTCACATAGGTTATTTACCAGTGATTTGTCATAAAATTATTACAAAAATGATGAAAATCCTTTGACATTTCAAAAACAATAATAATAATGTATGATTATACATAAAACAACACGACTACGAATAAAAAACCTATCAATTTTTTTTTTTAAAAGAAAAATAAATCAAAATTCTTAAAATCTCTTTGGATGTTCGCCGAAGGAGTTTACCTTCTCGATGTCCAGAACTACCCCCTTTCGGCTTAGTACACCCTTTCCGTGGCACCCTGTACATTGCGTAAAGTTCCATGAAAACAAAAACATAGGGTCGCGTTGGTCGACTTTATTATCTACTAGCTTCTGCCCGCGGCTTCGCACGCGTTGTTTCTATGGAAACGTTTAAAGGTGATTTCTATCCCACGGGAACTGATTTATGGGATAAAAAGTAGCCTATGTTTTATTCCAGGCCTATAATTAATTATCTGCATGCAAAATTTCAGCCCAATCCATTCAGTAGTTTGGCGTGAAGAAGTAACAAACATCCATCCATCTATACATCCATCCAAACTTTCGCATTTATTATGTTATATTAGTGTTATAACACGCCCATCTTATTTTGCTTTGGTCACCTCCCTGCGTTGAGCAAGCAGTGGCGAGGAACTGCTTATAAAAGTTGTGCATTTATGCTAGTATACCTATAACAGTGAACGGAAAAAACATAGAAGCATTCCTTGCGCTAGAAAATGACCCAAAAGCAAAGTGTGCTGTGGTAGCCGCTTGTAAACTATACTACAAACGAGTTTAATTCGCAAGGCGACTGGTGGTAGCGACGCGCGGGCGTTGTAGAAAATGAGAGAGAGAGATAGAGAAAATATTTTATACTCAATACTCAATCATTTTATTGTATTCTATAGGTATACAGAGGTGTTTATAATTTTTATAATTAAGTATCAATATAGACCCTGCTGAGCACACAATATGTATGGAGAGAGAGGAGGACGTCATTGTGAACTGGTTAGGAATATTTTACTCATTTGCATATTATCACAGATATTATAATACTATACAAGTAATACTATAACTTGTAACTCAATCAACAAAAACAAAACAATCATAATTTAAACATAGAATACAAAGCTTCTGTCGATTAAAGTCACAAAACAAATGACGTACGCGACTTACACGTTAACATTTTAATGGCCCAAGACGCAGATGTCCTCCTGTGGCACAGTGGTGCGACGGCGCGCCCTTGCGGGTCGCACCGCCGAGGCTGGGCAGTGAATGCGTTAAACGACAATTTAATCTCTAATCGCGGGAATAAAGTCGACTTTGAACTGAGCGTCCCGAGTGTTAATAAATTGTTGCCTAATCAGCGAAGGATATTTGACATGTGAGTTTGTTTGCAATCAACTGCGTGCCTCGTTGGTCTAGCGGTCAGCTTGTTCAACCGCTGTTTATAAAGTCCTGGGTGCAAATCCCGAGTTGAGTCAGTAGTTGTTATTGGGGTTATTCTAGCAAGAATTATTCACAGTAGCAGCCCGTAGTCAGGAAGTTGGCGGTGATACACCCCCGTGCCTCGGAAACCATGGTAAGCTGTTGGTCCTTCGCTTGACCTCTCGTCCCAGTCGTACTGGTTTGCCGTCCCGGATTATGAGAATGAGGGAATAGAGAGTGCATGCACTTGTGCACTATAATATCTGGCTAGTCTCCGATGAGACTGGCCGCTGTGGCCGAAATTCGTCTAGGAGGACAACACATTTTGTTTGCAACATTTTGTCAAGTTTTACGGATATTTTCCTGGCAGGAAGGAATGCCATGTTTAATGTTTTTCCGTTCACTAACCTACAACATATTAAGGAGTATTTTTTTTTGTTTCCCACTTCCCTCTGACAACCCATAAAGGATAATTTATCCTATAGGAGGTGACTGGCTCTTGTGGGAGTACTTACGTATAGCTTCTTGTGTTGGGAAAAGTAATGGACAATTGTGTAGCTCGCCAACGCTAGCTATTCATCCATTTATCTAAAGCCCCTACACAATGACCTGCTCTGTATCTCGACTGTCAGGAGCACAGATAAACGCTACTAAATATTGCTTTAACGGTACCTCGGACACTTCAGGCACGGATACCCTGTATCAGATAGCGTTTCACAATTTATCCACGTATCTTCTTACGTTGGTTGTATGGTAGAGATTGTTTTTTTAGCGTTATCGCTAAAAGAGCACACAGAGATGGGTCTCTACTTGTAGTGACTGACTCTGGATGTTTTAAGGATTCCGTGCTTCAAAAGAAAAAAAGGAACCCATCAAGTTAAAATTAACATCATAATACTCAACTCTGTATCACCTTAGAGCTGTGAAAAATGAAACTTCTAAGTCAACAAAATCAAGAAATACCTTACAGCCGTTTATGAAATCACAGCTGTCTGAAAACAGCGTAGATATATTTTACCAAAACATTCCGAAAGCCATGGAAATGGCACAGATTGTTATTGAGACCAAATGTTTAGATTAAGTATTGTGTATTGCTTGACCTTAGAGCAAATAAATAAGTTATGATAAGTACCTAGATATAACATCGCCCAAGGGCTTAATAAAAAACCTATAATGATGTTATTCTCTCAATAAATAAATAAAATAAACATGTACACAAAGCCTATATGGCACTTCCCGTTGACCTAGAATAGTCAAAAAAGTTTACTCGAAATTTTTATACTTTTTTAACTATTTATATTCCAACGTTTTTGTTATTATAGTGCGTAAGCCTCGCACTCTGGATAATTTCTAATTTCTAAGAAATCGAATAATATCGCAAAAATTTTCGACTTCGATGGGACTTGAACCCGCGTCCTCCCCTCAGTACGGGGATGTGATAACCAACTACACCACGAAGTCAAGTGACGTGGGAGTCGAAAATCTTTGCGACTTTCTACGGACTCAAGCGCCGTTAGCTCCACCTACAGGGGAAACATTGAAGTTTATCCAATCCTGTTCAAAGACTAAAGTTACGTTTAGTTCATTTGACGAGATATTGTATTCCATTGTAACATTTTTTTAAACTAAAAACCGTCAAATTCACAGTTAGTATTTACACTTTTTTTTTAATTTTGCGGAACAAATACAAACGCTTCGGGAACAAAATTTATAGAACCACCTCGGGATAATTTTGAAATCGGTTAATAAAATCAAACCTTATGGGAAAATAAACATGAGCAAACTACCGTTTCCCCGTACCTATCTCAACCCATAGATTTAACCTTAAAAGCAACCCCAAACTAAAATAACTCACCTTGTTCAAAGTTAAATTGACTGTATCATTGAATTGTTTTGGCCAAGGTCTGATTAATAAAGGCCCAATCGCAGGTCACGAGACAATTTTCTAAATTGCAACCCATTGTTATCTAAAATGGGTTTGAAACAACTATTCCGATTGACTTAATACGAATTTCTCGACCTTTAGGTCCAATTTTAATAAATAAGTTAGATTAAACTTTCAATGTGAACCCAAATTAAAATTAATAATTAGTTGCATAAAAGTTTAAACCTAAGCCCAAAATAATTGTAGAGTCTATTTAAAAATAAAGTTCAAAATAATTAGATTCAGTTTTGTGATATTACTTTAATTTATTTTTGATATCATAATCTATCTCGAAAGTTTAAGTAAATTAAGACTAAAAAATAAACACAATTTTCTAATTAAGTAGTAGGTATACGACAACATGGTGTTTTTTGTATATTTTCATTACATGGAGTTTAGGGTTTTTTAGACAAACTAGTCGGATTGGTTTTCAATTGTTTTCAAATCAATTATCTCTATAATAAATACGAATGATCTCTCATTCGTTAATATTTAATATAGAGAGAATTTATAAAAAAAATGACGAACTCTGTGCTTTTAAAATAAGTTTACATTGCAAAATACAGCTCAAGTTATTTTGTAGCTTTACAACCACAAACAAAAAAGATATGACGAAAGGCAAGATTTTGGGTGTTTTTCAAACAAACTTTAAGATATCAAATCTCAGATACCGTGACATTAAGGACATTGAATCTGCCGGAGAAATATAGCACATCATCTCCTAATTCCCCGAAAAATAATGTCGGTCGCAATACCACACATCCTGTATAATAAAAATATATTCCTATATTGTATATAAAAATTAGAGTAATTTCTCAATAACATTGGCATTGTACTTGAATCAGAGTGAACTAGAACGATATCTAAAATAATTGTTCATGGTCTAGAAGACAATACTTGTCCATGGTCTAGAAAGGCGACAGAAAATAAAGCGCGCACGTAACTTCGGAGGGGGCGCGATCTTTGAGGGATATTCCCGTACTCCTATAAAAATCCTAGAAAGGTTTATCAGCTATGTACTACCCATAACACATGCTCTGCTTGGTTTGGCGAGAATGCTATGTGAATTGTCCAGCATTATCATAAATAACTACATGTTCACTTTTTAAATGCATTGTCGCACTGCAAGTTGATTCAACACTTTTTTAATTCGGGGTATCACCAACCAGTATATATGTCGTGGCCATATCCTAGAATTGATCACTTATTTATTTATTTATTTATTTAATAAATTGCACTTCATGATGTGACCGACCATTTCATGAAATGGTAGAATTTCATGAAATGGAAAATACGCGCTGGCCATATCATGATGTAGTCAGGCCAGATCAATGAATAATCAGCGTTTAACGATACGAAAAGCTAAACGCACGGCTACTTCATGATAAGGTCAAACAATATCATAAAATAGTTACATTATCCACCGTTAGAGGCGCTGATATTGTTTTGTTTTGTTTTTGACATCTGTGGTTTTTGAGCGTTTGTTTGTTTCTGTTCTGTATATATATAACCAGCAGGCTACTTAACTTCCGCAGTGGATTAATTTACGAACAGTGTCTGCAATGCACAATAAGCCCTGTAAAGCTGTTTTTCAATAAACCCAGCTACGTTGCTGTTGCTTCATCAGAGGCTTTTTAATTAAAAGACGAAACAATGGCCTAGGCTGAAATACGGCTGCATTTTGCGAATGCAATGTTATGCTAATAGCTACTTTTCCGTTTCTGTCTTTATTTGTTTGGTATTTCTTATTTTTTTTTTGAATTTTTTTATTTTCGAATTAAAGTAATTTGGTAGTTTTACCTGGAAAATTATTCGTAAGTTTGAAGATGGGTTATTTTATTATTTTCGATGCCAGCACATCGAAATCTATAAAATTACCCATTTGAAATTTAGAAAGAGCACATCAAAATCTCTGACATAACTCATTTTCAAAACTCTCTATAAACGTTCCAGGTAACCTCATAGTTTCGAACCAAATGACTGTACTAATAGGAAAAGGCCTACCCGCACCTTTTTCCTTTCAGGAGAACCTGAAAGGTAGGTACTTACATTTACTGCAACTGGAAATGTATGTACTCACCTCAACAGCCTATATTGGTACACTGCTGGACGCAGGCCTCCCCCTGATAAGCAGCTTATTGGCTTTTATCTCATTAAGGTAATGCCCATAATTCTCACGCTGGACATGCGGATTGGGGATCGTAGTTTCGTGGTGTAATTGCCTGCAGAAGGCCCTCTTACAACACCCGCGGGACGAGTCTGGGTGGTGCGAATTCTGAGCCGGCACCACACTGCTAATGTTTGTATGCTTTGTCAAAATTTGTTCCGGTCTACATTACCATCGATGTAAATCGGAACAAATGATGCCCTGCTATAGCTTCCCTCTGTATATTATTTAACAATTCTACTGCGATCACCAAGCTGCTTGTTAAGCGTTGTGTTTATGGCTCAACCCCCTCATTCGGGGGAGGTATATTCAGCAGTGGCAACTGCCTTGTTGGTCTAGCGGTCAGCTTCCGCTGATTATGAAGTCCTGGGTTAGATAAAGATAAAGATAAAATCTAGATTCCCGGGTCGGGCCAATAGTTGTTTTTGGGGTTTTTCTAGCAAGGAAAATTCACAGCAGCAGCCCGGAGTCAGGAATTTGGGGTGTTACACCCCCGTGCCTCAGAAAGCACGTTAAGCCGTTGGTCCTGCGCCTAACCTCTCCCCGGTCGTGTCAGATTTCTGTCTCATCGGATTATGATATTAAGTGCACCTCTGTTTGCACACACACTTGTACACTATAATACATATTATGTCTTGCGCATCTGGCTCGTCTCCGATGAGACTGGCCGCCGTGCTCGAAATTCGGCTAGGAGGACATTATTATCACATTACATTATTCATCAGTGGACTATAATAGTCAAATAATAATTGCTAGTGAATACTTTATGACTTTAAGCTGATGAATAAGATGAACGATGCCACAGTCAGAAGCTAAACAAATTTCTATGAAGTCACATAATAATGTTATTGTATTTTATTAAGGGTTGAAACATGAATCGCCATCAGTTATCTTTTACTGTACATTATACAATGGATTAAACGGATTTAAGCACATTTTGTTCAGGATGAGGGGCCTTACATCACGGATTTTAAACACGGCCCACGACTTTGGGAAAATGTATGATGGAATAAAAATATGACAGCAAAATATACATTGAGGTCAACGGGGGAATTTTGAAATATTATGCGAGTAAGTCTCTACTTAATTTTAAAATGTACTTAACTCTTTTAAATAAGATTTAATAATATCAAGTATTTTATTTATAATTATTAAATCCACTTAGCATTTCATTATTAGGTATTTAAATTGCTAGTAATTTAATTCAATTATATACAAATCAAGTTTTGGTTTTTAAATTTTTTATTTAAAACCGAAAAAGCCGTAAAATGAAATGAAGATAATTCTGATCTCGGTAAATAAGTTTCATTTAGCAAGGTCAAGTTATGTAGGTATGTAGGGAGTTATCCCTACATACATAACTTGACCCTACAGTATGAACTAATAATTACCTTTGGGATAATAATACACTTAATAGGCTATAACTTTATACAATAAGAATGATAGAGTAAACTAACAGAATCTGTTAGTTTACTCATAATTATTACGTAACTAATGTTTATGAAAATCACATCACACTAATATTATAAATGCGAAAGTTTGGATGGATGTATATATGGATGAATGTTTGTTACTTCTTCACGCCAAAACTACTGAATGGATCGGGCTGAAATTTTGCATGCAGATAATTCTAGGCCTGGAATAAAACATAGGCTACTTTTTATCCCATAGATCAGTTCCCGTGGGATAAAAATCACCTTTAAACGTTTCCATAGAAACAACGCGTGCGAAGCCGCGGGCAGAAGCTAGTAATTTATAAAATAGATTGAAGAGACTAATAATAATATTTGCATTCAAGTAACTACCTATCTACCCTAATTATTAGCACGTTTCACCCCCAAGCAGCATAAGCGAAGTAATAAAAATCAAATCGGTAATTAATTGAATCAGCAACAACGGGATGAAAAGAAAAATTTGTATGAATATAAACTAATAAACATTATTAAATTACATCAAAGAGTCTCATATTGCAATTTCAATCAGCTTTACAATAACGAACATACCGTGGCCTTTCTTATAACGTTTTCAATATCCCAGAGTTCTTTGAACAAAATCTTAGCACGCACATCCAAGGAATATTAGGAATATGTTGTCAAGTGCCTATTACTCCGGCGACGTGCTCTCGATGGCTTAGGGTTGGGATATTTCAGAGGATAAGCGACCAAAAGCCGGAAAACCTAATCGGTACTTAATGCACGGTGGACACTGTCACACATCATCGCCTAGCACCACGAATATAGACTGAGCTATCACCAAAGTTAGCTGCTAATTCAATAAAGTGTTTTGTCAAACAGATAGTAAGAACAGGTAGGCAGTACAAGTTCCAATAATGTAGTTGGGTATTTTTTTCTATAACGTTTGTGTTTCATCACATTCAAATTACATTATAGTCTTGAATCCTTTAGTCTCATGAATCTGTGGCTGACATTGATAGATACAAGACAATTGTGCATGCATGTTGTGCGATATTAAGCATCTTTAGATAATTTGCTGGCGGTTTAAGGTTCTGGTTTAAGGAGAAATTACAAAAAGGGCAAATATAAAAGAATGGTGAAGATAGGTACAATAATTCTGCTATTGCAGGCGATACAACTGACAAATTGAGACATTAGGTAGGTACCTAAATATCTCCTGGATTAAGATGGCTGTTCGAGAGGCACACACAACACTCAAGTGGTACCAACAGATAATAATAATGCTTGACAATCCACACAGCATCATGTTCACAGTATGTTGATAGAACGTATATTGACAACTAAATGCGGTTAATACCGAGAGAAAACAATTCCACTGATCGGCGCGCAGAGCGGTTGAGTCGAATGTAAAATTACCCTCATATTATCAGCAGAAGAATTGGACACATATTTTATCTGAAAGTTAATAATATAAAAATACTTAATCAGCAAAAACTCAATAAGATTTTGGTCATCAGTCAAACCCTGACACGAAACGCTTCTGGCTCAGAAATATTTCCGGCTCTATTGTTTGCAGAGTACGTCTGATTTAGAAGTCCAATGAGCCGGCTTCTAGGGAAATCATTCCATCTACTTGAAAGCTCTACGCTACCAATTTGTTATGGTGTGAGTAAGACAAATAGATATCGGTTACGTATGTAGAAATGGGACGGGTAATGAGCCATTTTCATAGATCACGGAGTACACTCGGATGGAAGTGACGTGAAGGAGAATTCATATTCTGCTGAGGAGCAGAGATGATGGGGGTCTGATAGATGTCTAAGTGAATCAGAATGAGCTTTATTGTTTTTGGAACTAGGCTCTATTTTCATTTAATAGGGAATGGTATAAGTGGGAACGCTTTTTGACGTGAACAAAATTGAACGTGTCTAAACAAATGGTAGATTTGTTCAAATAAATTAATGATGGATTACTGACAGCGTAAATTGACAGAATACTGAGAAGAAACAGAGATTGTGGAACTGAAATAGAAAAGCAATTTTTGTGACCTTTTCTGTTTCGTCGGAGTTTCCTTAATTTAAAGAGAGCCTCTCCCATGGGCACCTTGTGAATTAATGATTGAATGACTGTAATTACGTAAGTCAATAATCTTTTACTTTTAAGGATTTGTTTAAGATTTTCCTCAATTAGTGCCTATTTCCTACGGGTCTCTGATACAAGATTTGAGTTTTCTTGACTCGTTTCGTTACTTTTTATTCACCCTTTTCGGTATCCGCCCTCGCTCCGGTTGCCTAACAAAACACATCTTAGGGTTCTCACTTTAGAAACAAATTAAATCAAAGATTCTTGGTTCTGGTATCTATAGAATGCGGTCTTATGGGCTTCACTGTCGACCACATCAAAATGTATGTATATCCAAAATGAATTTTATTAACTAAGGTAAATCTCGTACACGAAGGGCAAAAGTTCAAATTGAAACCTGCCAAAAGACGACTCACCTTAAAGAATATCACTGGGTAACGAAAATGGGCCGCTACCCAGTGATATTCTTTATGGTGGAATAGACTAGAGCATTTGCTAGAACATTACAGTACAATGTAACGTTCCTACGAATGGTACAATACAGACAAATAAATAAATAATATAAGTAATGTTGGACAATTCACACATAATCATCTACGTAAGCGATTTCTAAAAATGGAGGAGTTTCTATGTTCGGCTCTACTTATGTTTTTTTCTGTATGTTCGTCGATTGCTTCGTCAATGATCGGCCGATTTAGAAAATTCTTTCGCTATTGTATAGAAATTAATCCCGAAGTGGTCCCATAAAAATTGTATTCCTGAGGGAATAGTATTTGTTCCGTAGAACTTAAAAACAGTGTAAAATTAAGGGATTCAAATTCAGATTTCGATTTTTTTAACTAATAATTTTAAATTTATTATAATGTAATAAGGATATATCTAAATATTCTTATTACATTGTATTGAAAGCAATAAATGAACTTTCACTTTACTTTTAATAAATAAATGGGTAACTAAATGTCCATTCTACGATATCCGACACAAATCTATTTTTTTGAGAATAAATAAACTAAAACAACCCGCATGCCCAGCGTGGGGATTCTGGGCATGACCCCCATGAGATAAAAGCCAATAAGGCACTTATCAGCTTCTACGGAAAATTCGACTAAAACCATTCGACTAAAACACAATTCGACTAAAAACATTTCGCCTAGTAACAATTCGACTAACGACTAAAATAAATCGTTTCGACAACAAAAAATTGCCTTATCAGGGGGTGGCCTGCATCCAGCAGTGGACCAATATATGCTGTTGAGACGTGAAACTAAAACTATCAATGCAACGACGATTTTCATTGAATGGCCGCTACACCGTGGTTTCAAATAACGTGGGTGTAAGTGTCCCCTTCGTTCTTTAGAACAAACGCCATTACTAGCAGAGCCTGTCGCATTGTCCCGTTACTCATCCAGCGTCCGACTGTATCGCATTCCGACCACACGTCAGGCTATTGTGCGCTCACAAAGCCTGATAATGCACAATGAAAGGGGCCATCTGATAGTTCAACGAATGGCATTTTACTAAGGTTGTTTTAACTTTTAACTCTTCTATTCTGCGTCTATTAAATGGCAGTTAAGTACTGATTTAACGAACAGAAAATCTCAAAAAATACTTGGAGTCCTTTAGTTTTGTTTTATTTTTTTATATTCATTTTGTTTATAGGACTTTGAGTCATTGCTGACTATGTCAGTCCCGTAATTTAACGAACTACCTACCTTAATTGCCGCATCATTCGGTGTAGCGGGTAAAATTATTTGGATAACACCAGTATCCGTTAGGTAATATGACAGTAAAATTATGGGGGTAATTTTTTGTCAAGTTATTAAAATAAAATTATTAAATCAAGATAATCCTTCTACAATATTCATTGTACAGGTCCCTTAATTCTGCTCTTATCACACTCCACTAGAAGATGATGCACATCCTCTAGGACGCCACATGTGTCACAATTGTTAGTGATTTTCATCAAACGTTTAAATGTAATAAGGGGTAGGGATGTTCCCGGAGCGTAATCTATGAGCTAATACAATTATGTTTTCTTTTAAGTTTACAATTGCTCCACCATGTTTGCAGGCATGGTTGCAGACCAGCATGCAGGCTGTTCTTGCAAATTTTTATACCAAATCCCTTGATTGATTGATATTGAATAGTATGACGACTTCCACTTTTCAAAAATGTTGTACCTGTATTTACATATATCTCCGAAATCTCCGGCATGACATAAATTTCTGACCTATTTCAATAGCTTTTTTAGCCAATTTGTCTACTTATTCATTTCCTTGAATACCTGCATGTGATGGAATCCATTGTAACCTCAGAGACACACCACGGCTAAAATTGCGTTCAGGTAATTCTAATTCTGTTACCAAAGAAAGGTCACTTTTATTCTATAAATCAGCTCCCGTGGGACAGAATTCAACTATAAACGCTTCCATAGAAACCACGCTTTCGAAGCCGCGGAGAATTAATAATAAAATAAAGCAATTATAACTAGTAAATACACTAAGTATATCTATTTAATGATAATCTAAGCCATCAAAATTAATAAATAATGCTGGACAATCCACACAGCATCATCTAGCCCCAAGCTAAGCTTGTGTTATGGGTACTAGATGACTGATATACATAATATAATACATAACAAAAGATAGATATTTTTTATTATACATAGAAACGACCAGAACACCCGGAACAAATATTTGTAGATCGTACAAATATTAGTCCCAAGGCGGGAATCGAACCCGCAACCTCCTGCGCCGCAGGCGGACCTTCGCTCGCCGTGCCACCGAGGTCGTCATTGAAGCAAAAGAAAGCTAAGTGCCCAGAATGCTGGCAGCATTGCCACGTTGAATGGCAATGCTAATTCGTTGACCAAAATAGAAGCCAGTATTCTGATAACCTGTGGACCCGGTGTGAAGCTTTGTAAGATCTTTATATCGAGGGTGCAGTGATAAAACCCGATAAGTGTGCAAAAGTAGTTTACGAGATAATCAATATTCAAGTTTGCTGGCAATATAAATTAGGTTTACATGTAAAGTAAATGCAAATTACTTAGTAACTTAGTAAGATTATATATCTATGATAATATTTTTCATGTTTTTAGTGTATGTTATATAGTAAATTTTTGCATAGAATTCCAATTTGTAAATTGGGGGGCTGACTTATTGGGTTTGACCTCAAAATTAAATATACACATTTATTACTTATTGGATTTATTAGTTAAAAAAAACACACGAAAATCACGGTAATGTCTACTAAAATAACTAATTCAATACCTCGCTTGGAGGTGATGGCAGCTGTCTTACTGACTGAATTGATGTCATCAGTGACTTCAGCTTTGGATGGCCTTTATGAGCCCGAAAACATCGTTGCGTGGTCTGACTCCAACGTTGCTCTAACCTGGATTAAGTCCTGTCCCTCGCGGTGGAAAACATTTGTCGCCAATCGCGTGACAGAAATTCAAGATGGCATCCCTCCTGATTGCTGGCGTCATGTTCCAACCACTGACAACCCAGCTGACCACGGTTCGCGTGGCTTACTTCCTGACGAGTTGATCCCGTGTCAGTCATGGTGGTCGGGTCCCAGTTGGTTGGGAAACCCGCCGGTACAATGACCGTAAACATCGCTTATCTTGAAAGATGAATCTGAACTCGAGGAACGAAAAGTATTAACTTTTTTAGCAGAAAATAATATTACTTTCGTTGATGGAATCCTTAACCGGTTTTCGTCTTTTTCACGTCTAGTCAACATTCTTGCTTATTGTTTTCGATATTCTCGTGATTGCCTCAAATTTGAGGCAGATGCCTGTAAAGTCCACTGGTGCGCTATCCACGATCGAAACCAACGAAGTATTGGACTTCCTTGAAAAACATGTACAGGAAGTTGCATTCGCTTCCGAAATCCATGCGTTGAACCAGAACACCCCTAATTCGCTCCCAAAAGCGCTTCGCAAGCTATGTCCTTTTGTGGATACGAACGGGTTGTTGAGAGTAGGGGGCCTTTGTCACAGTGATCTAAACTTCAATCAGAAACATCCACTGTTGCTACCCCGAGATAACCGCTTGACGCATATCTTAATTGAGGATTACCACCGCAAGTTCCTGCATCCCGGTCCGCAGACATTGCAGAGTCTGTTAGTGCGGGATTTCTGGATACTTTCGGCTAAGCGAGCAATCCGGTCCGTAGTGGCATCTTGTGTTAAGTGCTTCCGCGCAAAACCCCGGTTGTCCTCACCGCCGCTTATGGCCAACCTACGTCTTATCGCATTAATCAAACTAAACCTTTTTCATCACCTTCTGTTGATTTTGCTGGTCCCTTTGATATCGCTCTCGGACGCGGTCGCGGTGTAAGGACGTACAAAAGGTACGTCTGTGTTTTCGTGTGCACGGTTGTCAAGGCGGTTCACTTAGAGCTCGCGTCGGAGTTAACTTCCGAAGCATACTTGGCCTGCCTTCGGCGGTTCATAGCACGTCGAGGGCGCTGCTCTCAATTGGTATCAGACCAGGGGTCTAATTTCGTAGGGGCCAGTAACCTGCTGAAGGATTTTATGTCGCAAGCGTCACAGACTGAGAGGGTGGAATTCAAATTTAATCCTCCTGGCAGCCCCCATTTTTCGGGGCTAGTGGAGGCAGGAGTTAAGTCTGTCAAAACCCACCTTGCTCGCGTTTTCGGCGGGCAACGCTTGACATATAATAATAATAAAATGTTTATTTTCTCTCACAGAGGTATCTTATCTATATCAAGCTTACATAATATCTATAATTCAGGCTTAGATTAGGTACGATTAGGTAGGTAAATATGACGAATTCAACACGTTGCTGATCCAAATCGAAGCTTTATTAAATTCGCGCCCTTTGTCGCCCTTGAGTTCGGATCCTAATGATCTTGTGGCGCTGACTCCAGGCCACTTCCTCACATTTAAGCCGCTGACTCTATTGCCTGAAGCGCCCATTCTGGAGAATCATATCAATCCATAGCGTCGATGGAGACTCATCCAGAAAATGCATCAAGACTTCTGGGCCAGGTGGCACCTAGATAGAATACATACACACTTTGCAACAACGCCATAAATGGATAGACGCACGAGACAACATTGTCGTCGGAACTCTCGTGCTCATATCCAACGAGCAATGCAGCCCCATTAAGTGGAAGTTGGGTCGGTTAATCCAACTCCACTCTGGGACTGACAATGTTTGCCGTGTAGTTACCCTGAAGACTCAGTCCGGAGAATGCAAAAGGCCTGTCGTCAAACTGTGTGTACTTCCGGTACGCCAGGATGTCGAATCTAGCCCCCCTTTGAACTAGTTCCAACGGACGGCTTCATCGTAAATAAGTATTTTTTTGTGTTTCGTACATCTTTTGTATTATGTTGTGTCAAAATAATTGTAAACTTATTTGTAAAATCGTTTCATAACTCATATCTCGTAATATTAATTTTGAATTTCGTGTATATTTACTAAAAATACGCCTTCTGCCGAAAATAACGTATTTTGATGTCGGAATGTTTAGAATTGGCCATACAAACTGCCTTTGACATATTCTACATACGTGACATTGACAGCTGACATCGTGTACTTTTGATGACCGTTAGGGTTTTTCCCCGCGTATCGCAAAAAATATGTCATTCGTTTTTGGACCTCGAACCAGGCAGTAAGATATTTTCGCGCATCCGTTATATTAAAAATTATCGTCTCGTTTCTTGTTAATTGTGCAACTAATTGGAGTGGGAGTGATTGATGGTGCTGGTGATCCAGGCTACAGGACTTCACACTGTGTCACACCCGGGAAAACTGGCCGACATCTTACTGACAAGGGAGTATACAACTTGTTAGTGCTGTAGGTAGACCCTAGGTGCCGAACACAGACCGACTCGTCGCCCGAAATCACTCATAATAATCATCACACTCATCTAAACTCATTAAACTGCTTTGCTGTCTAAGACCAGTCAATTTGTCGTTAGCTAGCTAATTTCTCGTCAATTTCGTCTATTTAATATACAGTCCACGTTCTCGTTCAAAATCGTAATTTAATTATTGTCAATCTGAGTATCGAACATGGATGTTTACGATATTGTTCAGATATAAAAACCAGTAAATATATTTTATTGGATTTCATATCTTCATATTATGTGTATACATGAATAATCATCTAGAGCTAAAACCCAATAAGTAATTTTTGTTGCTTTTAAATTATGAAAAATTTTGTTTCTCATGAGTTAATTCTCGTTAAAATCAGTTATACAAAATTATCTGCTTTTATAATTTGTATTAGTGTGAATAACGTAATTATTATTGAGTTTTAAATACCAATAAATACACATTAGGTGGTTCTCTCGCTCAACAAATATAATAAAGTTTATCCATAAGTAGCTTTAGAGTATTTTCAACTAAAATAATTTCTTAATTATGCACTTACCGGGTTATTTGGTTAGTATATCTCTATGTTACACCTATAAATCAGTTTAACTGTAAACATCACTAGAAAGAGCAAAAAATTCTGATTCTAGTAGGCTATTAAAACGTATTTACGATTTTTTGCATTTATCGGGTTTTAACACTGCACCCTCGATATGTATACTGCGTATGCCCCTGGACCCCGAGGACCAAGGGTTTCCACGCCAAATAGCTCAAATAGGGAACCTCGGTCAAAATTTGTGGATTTTGGCCGTTTGAGGGAGACTCCGCTGATGTTGCAGCGGAGTCTGCCCTTACCGATGTCCCAGCCAGATGTGAAGGCACTAGGGTATCTACACACGTGGTATCCCAAACTAAAGACTGAGCCGTCTTCCAGGGATGATTAGAAATATTGATTAGAAATGTTGCTTTCCACGCATGCGAAGCCGCGAGACAAAGCTAGTAAACGATATCTAAAACCCTCGACGTATTTAATAATAGAGTCTGAGAATTCTAGATTAGTTACAAAGTTAAAGGATTTCTCGAAAATCCAAAATTCAATACTTGTTCTAAAGCTTAATTAGATAATGTTGGCTCATAGAAGAAAAGGAAGAGAGAGGGTTTTTTCCCAACCGATGATAATTAATGAAAAATCCATTTTACAAATATTAATTAATAATGCTGGATAATTCACACAGCGTTATCTAGCCCCAAGCTAAGCTGAGCTTGTGTTATGGGTACTAGATAACTGATATTCTCCATTATACATAGAAAACATCCAGAACGCCCTGGACAAATGTCTGCAGAACGTACAAACATCTATCCCGACGCGGGAATCGAACCCGCAACCTCCTGCGTCACAGGCAGACCTTCGCCCGCTGCGCCACAAAGGTCGTCGTGTCGTCGAAATATTGTTAGTGCATAAATCAAAACTTTGCCAGTATTCTGGGCACTCTGCTTCTTGATGACGGAAAATAATTACTAAATTGATTTCATCTTACTTATCTTATCAAAGATATTCTATCAGCAAGTTAAGGCTGAGCGAGCCATAAAACAATTGAGCTTATCAACTATCCTAGAGAGTTGCAAAAATTATCAGTAGGTATTCAAATTCAAACGAATTGTTTCGATTATTCGTAACCCTTGTAAATAGGCTTATGACAAGATATCAGATTATCTAGAGAGGATGAAAAAAATTGATACCAATTTTGCTCCAACTCGAAAACTAACAAGGTACAGGGTTTCTTGTTTGTTCGCTTCTTTACATTACCTTAAAAACATTGAAGTGCATAAAAAAATCAAAGTGATCTTTTTATTTCCAAGTTTTATTTATGTAATTTGGATTTTGTGACGTATCCAAGAGTCTAGTAAGGCCTAAGGAAGGTCTTGTAACGAAATAAAGCACTCTGATGTTGGATATTTGAGTGTAGGTGTTAAATAGACTCAGAAGGAAACCCTTCCTAAATTCTTACTTGATTTTAGATAGATAGATCATTCTTTATTCATCATTTTAACAAAAAACAAATTTTACACGAAACATATAGAGAACAGCAATGGAACTGGCGGCCTTATCGCTTAAAGCGATTTCTTCCAGACAACCTTTAATTTTATGTAACCTTTGATTTTATGTAGCTACATGAATATTTAGTACCTATACATTAATAATGTAGTAATGTGATAAATCAGAATTTAAAAATGTCAAATGACTATGCAGGAAACATCTGATGAATATGAAAACTCACAAACGTGCATTAAATCTTCGCAAGCAACCAATCAGGTTTCGAATAACGCCGAATTTTTAACACAGAAACTCAGGAAAACGGTAGGAAAGCCAATATTGGCCCGCCAGCACTTCTCTAGCTTGAAATGGAAACTTTCATAGGATTAAACTTCCCTGCGATCACTGATGCATACGGAACGAGGAAATGAATAGTTTAATTGTTAGGTAGGTGCTAAACGAGATTAGTATTAGGTAAGTTATTAAATTTGGGTTATTTCTGTGGTGAGATTACGTGTTTAGATATATACAGGGTGACACGTAACTAAGCCAAAAGGAGATCAAAATGTGATAAAGAATATTTTTTTCTTCTTATTCGTGTTCTTTTATACGCATTGTTGCATTATTTAACATTATAAAATATCTCACAAACAAAACTTTTTAAACTTTCGCGATTTGTTAACTTAATGATTATATCGGTTATTTATCGCGTACCTTTTGTTTTATTTCCCCTGCGTTTCTAGCGCGTTACAGCGATCGTGGTCACGGGGCGACTGAACAAAAGGTACGCGATAAATACCCGATATAATCATTAACTATCTCACAAATGTTTTTTTCCATCATGATCATTCCATCACAATTTGTTTTTTTATTAGAAAGGGGGAAAATTACCTACCTACCACCCAGTTTTTTGAACGCTAATCACCTCTATAATTAACTTATACATGAATTAACGTGTCAACTTAAAACCAGCAAAAGAATAATATGATTGTTTTGAAAAACTTAAATCCTATTTCGAATCCCTCAGTTTTAAAGTTTTTTTTTTAATTTTGTGGATTATATGCTAATCCCTTGGGAATAAACTATTATGGGACCATCTCGAGATCCTCTTCTATACAGTTGCAAAAGAATCATCCAAATCGGTCCATATATGAAGGAGAATTCGACGGACATACGTAAAAACAACGTACATACCACCTAACGTAGAACCTCCTCATTTTTCCAAGTCGGTTAAAGTACTATTTGTCAAGAGATTTGATAATTCATTCGCGTCATCAGCGTCCAAACAACGGGTTGTAACAGCTGGTTGTGTAAGCTGATCTATGTTAACATTATTATTAAATAATAATAATAAGAGCGTCTGGTCGAAGCGACGCGTGACCCGAAAGCTGGTGAGTATCTGGCACAGCGCATCAGCATTGCCATACCGCGTGGCAATGCGAAAATTTACAATTGAAACAACTGAGCTTACTGCAGACTGTTGCAAACAATCTACAGGTAGCTCAACTGATCCATATGAATACCAGTCGTCGCGTCCCCAAGACGCTGGCTGCATTGCCCCGCTGTATGGCAATGCGAATACGCTGTGCCAGATACTCACCAGCTCTCGGGTCGCTTCGACCAGACGCTCAGATATTTTTTTTAAACCCAAAGATGCTCTATATTAATATTGATATTCTTCACCCTTTTTTGATTACTACGACACTACGAAACGTGTGAAATTTACGAAGTTACGAGTTGCAGAGAAAACTTGTTAAAAGATTTTGGAACTTTAATTTCTCGGTAGCACCTGCTTAAGTTAAAATGAAGTAACTTGTGCCGACACCGTGCATATTTGCTTGCTGTTCTCGTAAAAACTAGGTTCGTACATTCAACAACAAAAATTGTAGAAGATTTTCTGATTATTGAAGATTCTATAGATCTACCTTTCGAAGAATATCAAATAACATTTATTTTCCAATCTTTTGACCGATGATGCCTAGACATTTTTCTAAGAAAAACAAACGATCTCATTTTGAATTCGTATTACCAATAAAGAGAATAAAATAACAAAGAACTTCGGAAATTTTCTAGAGGGAAAGTATTGTTAAGTATTTCAAAGAATTACAATCACGATTATTTACGGCTTACGAAATAAACACAGAGAAGTCAAATGAGACTTATTAAGTTTTTTTTAAAATAGAAAATAAAGAAAATTCTCTCTTCATCTCAATTTTTTGGTCTAAATCTACCAAAATATTATGGAATTTTACATTGTACATGTCAATACTTATATCGCTAAGCACAACATTGAATTTCTTCTACGAAATCCCTGAGATATTAGTACTGTGCCCCGTCAAACTAACTAAAGGCGCTAACCCGACCCAAGGCAGAGATGCGAAGTTGCTCTTTTTGGCCACGATGCGATGATGGTGAGCAAAAAGAGCAACTTCGCAACTCTGTACCTACACTATACAAAATAATTTTTTTACAGAGGCATTAAAAATAAGCTTATGATAGATAAAATTATTATCACAAACAACAAAATCGATTATTGAAAATTCCTTCGTTTAACATAATAATAAGATGAAATAGGTGGTGGCGCTGATTTATGTCGGTTTTATTTTAACCGTTTCAAAGCATGACATAATAAACTCAACACCGTTCTCGCGCTACGCAGAAAACCCAACTCTGAGATACTTATAACTTACCAAAGAGAAAGTTCTAGAAAATAGTCAAGGTAAAAGTAAATATAGTCTTAAGTTTCAAGTTTAATTCAATTATACTTCAGCAACGGTAGAGCACGCTCTACGAGGTGGAGGTATTATTTATGTTAATAAGGTAACGATGATGCATTGTGAACTGACTATTAGCATTATTTATACTGAGTTATTGGTAATTCACTATCATTGCGTGAACTGCAGGTTCTGTCCATCATCTAGAACACGTTCATGAAGATGCCAGGCGCAAATTCTTATTTTTATGTAAATCACCAGTGATATAAAATGGATGAACACGTTTGTTCAACACCCAATGAGTAACCAAAATCTATTTCCCCCTTATGGACAGGAAGTGGTAGAACAAAGTATAGACGGCGTATTTTATCGTATAATATTTGGATTAATGATACGTAAACAAATACTGATGATGGCTATAACAGTAATAAATATGACAGATACATAAAATATTTAATATAATATTATTAATAATAAAAGTATTTATTTCCAAAAATGATTTGAACAGGTTAACAGAGTAGGTACTTAAAACTAATTTAATTATCTCTCACTTTATTTTTAAATTAAATTAAATTCACCTTTTAGTACAGTAGGTACTCTACCATAAAACCTTAGTGTTCTAATGCATCGACTCCTCGCTCTAACTAAGTAAAACTTGTGTTTAGACGCGAGGGCTACTATGCCTCACAGACCCCGAGGGTGCGGCTAAAGTACATTGGTATACTTGGTATACCGTATAAATATACTTAAGTACATACAATAAATTTCACCAGTGTTTCAATTGTAAATACTAGTTTCAATTTGTTTCTAATCTTTCTTAGTATTGTTCTTTGCCTAAAGATTTTAATTTTAACTTCAAGATATACAGGGTGGATTTTTTTTGACAGGGCAGTAAGGAGAGGTACTATAACCTGTGTAGTCAAAGGAAAATGGTATTAAGAGAATGGTCTCTAAATTTCTGTATGGATAGCTATGGAGCTATCCATACATAAATTTAGAGAAATGTTTAACCCCATTCACAGATTTTCAAGAAAATTTACAGTTATCAGGAAATTAGCATAGTACACAAAAACTTTGCTTGATGCCAACAGATTCTGTTTCTAATACTGATTAAAAACTTTTACCGGACCAACTGAGGTTGGAGCACTAAAGATGTCAGAAATCGCAAGAAACGTCCATAAAATCCATCCTGTATATAACCACACTATCTTATCAATGTTAGATAGGAGTAGTTCATCGTTGCTTGACAAGAAATGATGATTTATTAGCAAATCAGCGTGAACAACCAGCTGTAAATCACACTAATATTATAAATGCAAAAGTTTGGATGGATGGATGGATAGATGGATGGATGTTTGTTACGTCTTCAAGCCAAAACTACTGAACCGCTTGAGCTGAAATTTCGTTGCATCGTTGTGGCTCTAAGCCTGGAATCAAACATACACTACTTTTTATCCCATAAATCAGTTCCCATGGGATAGAAATTACCTTTGAACGTTTCCATAGAAACAACGCGTGCGAAGCCGCGGGCAGAAGCTAGTATTATAAATGCGAAAGTTTGGATGGATGTTTGTTACCTCTTCATGCCAAAACCACTAAACGGATCGGGCTGAATTTTTTTACACAAGTAATTCAAATGCTGGGATTAAACATAGGCTTTTTGTCCCATAATTCAGTTCCCATGGGATAGAAATCACCCTTAAACGTTTCCATAGAAACAACGCGTGCGATGCCGCATAAATTCATAATATATTACGAATGTGGTTTTTGCTAGAACCATGTCATTGTAAAATCGATGAAATTATTTGGTTAGGTTGAAATAATTTTACTAACTAATGTTCGCTTATTGATTTAATAAATAAATGGCTGTTAGTATTTAAACACTAATTATGATGTGATGATATAATAATTATAAATCGTTATCTTGTATTTTATTGCCACGAAATAAAGTCCATTAGTGTATTACGGATCTAAGCGGGTTAAATGCGCCTTTTTCAAGTTCTGTTTCATTCCATTAAGGAATTGGACATGTATTTGGAACAAAATATTTGTGAGTACATATCCATATGATATCCATATACATTATTCATCATCATCATCAGCCTATATTTAGTCCACTGCTGGACATAGGCCTCCCCTAATTAGCGCCATAGCGCCTGTCTTCAGCTTGCCGCATTCGGCATCTGCCTGCAGTCTTTCGCTGATCGTCATCCCACCTGGCCGGAGGGCGTCCTACACTATGTTTTCCGAGTCGTGGTCTCCACTCAAGAACACGTTTACTCCAGCGGTTGTCGGTCCTTCGCAAAATATGGCCGGCCCACTGCCACTTCAGCTTGCTAATTCTTTGAGCTATGTCGATAACTTTGAACTTTGGTTCTCTGTCGGATGTATTCGTTACTAATCTTATCCCTCAGAGAGACTCCGAGCATAGCTCTTTCCATAGCTCGCTGAGCGACTTTGAACTGTTGGACCAGCCCTACCGTGAGTGTCCACGTCTCAGCTCCGTAGGTCATGACGGGTAGGACGCACTGATTGAAAACTTTGGTTTTCAAGCATTGCGGTACGGATGACGAGAAGACTCGACGTAGTTTCCCAAACGCTGCCCAGCCTAGCTGTATCCACCTCTTGGCCTCCTTGTCAATTTTTTTTTTACCTAACTGCAGAATTTGCAAAAGGTAAGTATACTCAGAAACAATTTCGAGAAGAATTGGAAATGTATTTGGAACAAAATATTTGTGAGTACATTATCCACATACATTACTGTAAGTGCCGTATTATATGAGTTCAAACGAACTTGTGAAGTTCGATCGAAATCATATGAGTGGTTTAATTTGAAGATATAAAGTCACCCATCCCACTCTGAACCAGTTCTGTACAAAACACGAGAATAGCGAAATGAGTGGTAGTTACTCGACACTTGAGATACAGGAACATTGATAGATATAAATCGATTCTATGCTTAAACAAGATTAATTTACTTATTTAGTACTTAGCTTACTATAACCTTACTCATGAAACGTGCGAGTGTTGCCTGTAGGACTAAGGGCTGCCTGTTTATTAATATCGAAAATGATGATGATTAATATCATGTACTTAATGGATGACACATTTTTGTTGCTCCGGGAATCGAATTCACAGCCGCATTTCAGACATATCTGTGCCACAGAGGTCGTCCACGACTTAACAATACAAATCAAATATGAATTCACGATTTTCATTTGACTCACAAACTCTATTTTACAGGTTTCAGCTTCCAATTAGCAATTAATTAGACCAAGAGAATTATACAATAAATTTTATCAAAACAGTACATTCTGCCTAAATTTGTAAAGGGATCAACAAACCAGCCAAGTAAAAGTCATTAAAAAACTTTAAAGCTGAGCTTTAAAAGGAGACTCGAAAAGGTTCTCGCGTTGAAATTGCGAAGTTCAAAAACAATATGGAGGCTAGGAACTGCGAAACAGTGGGTAGTGAAGCGTATACGAATTCTGGAGGGGAAAATAAAGTATATATCAGTATATATGTGCTAGTACCCTGGGTATCTTTGGCCTTGTGGTGGAACGACGCAGGCAAAATATATCTATACGGGCTACCAAAACAATTTGCAATATGTAGGTATTGATGGTACTCCTACCAAGAGATTGAGAGTTGTGGTTCAAAGACCTTGAAATTCTTGTGTTGATAATATTATATTCCAGTCATTTGGTAGTTATACACGGAAAGTGTTCCAGGAGTTTTGAAAATGTGTAATATTATCGATTGTATTGTGCTCTTTCCAATGAGCAGGCTTGGTCTAATAATCCCCTTAAAGATTCCTCTGCGAAGGGGATTATTAGACTTTTTGTCTACAAATCCCCTTACAATCGGATTTAGCAGAGGCAGGGGATTATTAGACAAAAAGTATAGAAATCCCCTTAGCCGTTATTTATGTTGGTGGAAGGGGGTTATTAGACTAGAATAAATAAATACTCTTAAACCTTTATTTTATTAAATGAAATAAAGTTAATTCGTATAGGCCGGGTAAATTAGCCATAACTAGCCTACAATTTATTTAACGTGACATCTGACCCACCGTGGCTCACTTGTGAAATGCCCACCCTCAGTCAAGGCCTGGCCGGGCCGGCCTGGGGGGTAAGAAACACCTAAGCCAGCTGCGCTATGAGTGCTACCAATCAAATAAAAACAACGAATTAAATAATCACCAAATTTTTATATATTTTACATAATTTAGTGGTAGGTATAACAACAAGAATCAACAAAATATTTACAAAAAAATGGTGTACTCTCTTACAGCTAGCTTTAAATTAATACGAATGATATAGGAAATAGAGAATTTCGTAAATATGCCAAATATTTCGTGGTTTTTATAATAATGTAAGAAAACTCGTTATTGTTACAATAGTATTCAACAGTTTTAAGCTAAGTAATCAAAATATCACAGAAAATCACAGAGACAAAAGGCACATTGTAAATGCCTTAAACATAATCATATCTGTTTGTCGAAGACATAATTAAGGTCAATATTTACGTACAATGAAATGAATACCCTAGTTGCTAGGTTTTAAGAATCTTTTTAATTACAGAACTAACCAATAAATTAATTAGTTTTCTGCGACAGTTTGTTTTTAAGACAAGTCTTATAATAATTATAAATGTAGTTGAGAGATTATGTATTTATAATAAAAATTATACGAGGACATGGTAAATGATTAGGTATACAAAGAAATAAAGACTTTGTGATCACTAAATTAGTAGTTGGTATATGATTTTATTAAAATAAATTAAACGTTCAAATGGATCTCTAGATTTTGTGATTATTTAATTCGTTGTTTTTATTTGATTGGTAGCACTCATAGCGCAGCTGGCTTAGGTGTTTCTTACCCCCCAGGCCGGTCCGGCCAGGCCGGCCAGGCCTTGACTGAGGGTGGGCATTTCACAAGTGAGCCACGGTGGGTCAGATGTCACGTTAAATAAATTGTAGGCTAGTTATGGCTAATTTACCCGGCCTGTACGAATTAACTTTATTTCATTTAATAAAATAAAGGTTTAAGAGTATTTATTTATTCTAGTCTAATAACCCCCTTCCACCAACATAAATAACGGTTAAGGGGATTTCTATACTTTTTGTCTAATAATCCCCTGCCTCAGCTAAATCCGATTGTAAGGGGATTTGTAGACAAAAAGTCTAATAATCCCCTTCGCAGGGGAATCTTTAAGGGGATTATTAGACAAAGCCTTTCCAATGATTGAAAATTTGAAAGTACACATCAAAATCTATAAAATTACCTATTTTCAAAACTCCCGGAAAACTAATAGTATGTTTTTCGAACTAAATGGTAGGACTATAAGTAAGGTAATACCCAAAAAATCCATAATTTAAGCTATGAATAAGTATTTTTTAGTAACAGTAAGGTAATACCTTCTTTACTCAAATTCACTTTGTAAGATTTAATAAGTGAAAGAGCAGTATGTGCTGATTTAATATCTATAGAATTTATCTTTTCCTTCTCAATGGTTCCGGTCTTGTGGTTTCCTCCGCCGCGGTTTAATCTGCAATTTTCTCGCTTCCGTCGCAGACTTTGAAAGTCGGAATTAAAATATTTATCCACCTAATACCTCGGCCATTGTTATCGGAATCCAGTGATTAGAGATATTTCTGCCGCTCTCGAATTCGACGTAAGTTCGGAAACTTTTGAGAGTTCAGGGAAAGCGTTTTTGTGTAAAGTTTCAAATTGAAAGAGAGTTTAATATACCTCTTAATGGTTTATTTTTTTAGCTCTGACGACCATGATGAATTAGTACGTTGTTAATAAAATGTATGTCATTTCATTCAGTAGACACATTGTGTAAACCAAAAGGCAAGAAGCCTTTATTCACAAAGAAAATTATACTAGTATTTACAATTGAAACAATTGAGCTAACTGCAGACTGTTGCAAACAATCAACAGGTAGCTCAACTGATCCATATCAATACCAGTCGGAAGCGTCCCCAAGATGCTGGCTGCATTGCCACGCTGTATGGCAAAGCTGATGCGCCCCTAAAGTTACTATTAGATTTATGCTACGTATAAGAGTAATTATAATTAAAAGCCTAGCTCTTTTCGGTGTAATGATGCAATTTCCTCTACTTTGTCTTTCCAATGCAATGTCTTTTACTTCTATGACAAGACACTCGTCTTTGACCTGACTCATATAGCTAATTCTTGGTCTTCGCGTTCCTCGTCTTCCTTCTACTTTTCCTTCTATGATGTTACATAAGAAGTTGCCATGTTGTATAAGATGTACAATAATTCTGATAAATTCAAATAATTTGTAGGTACGGCCGTACAACTAAGTACCTACTTACCACGTCCCTGGATAAATCACAATGAATTTTAGTCGACAATGAAACCCATATACCTAGCTCTTTTGCTGAACCTGCCATAGAGCAAAATAATGACCAAGTAAATAACAACACCTAAGAATTCGTTGAATTCCTGCCAGAAATATAATAATAGTGCTCTTGAGAAAACTCACATTTCGTGTAACATTCCCAAGGTTTTCTCATTTCACCCCGAAAGGAAATGTAAAAATAATAACACAATGTTGCAGAAGCACAATCAGGAGCGCAATAAAATACAATCTCTATAAATTTCCTGCGAATTCCACTTGGAAAGGAATTTTAGCAAAACTGAGGTGGGGATTAAAATTGTTTGCAACACCAACACAGTTTATAAATCTTATACCTTCGGGATTTTAACGATAAAAGCAAAACTCTTCAGAAGAACGTCGGGTTTAGAGTCTTTATAGTCACAAAATAAAGCGACCCTAAAAATGGTAGCGATTATTTTGTGTATAATATTATATACACACACAAAATATCACAACATTAATTTGTATTGTTTTGTCGGCGATATTAGGTAGTGCTCTGCTTGTGGTCCAAAGATTCTGTGATGTGATTCTTTAACCGAAATATTTTTATGTATGTGTTTGTGCTATACGGCTTTGAGAGCGGCCTTTTTACAAAAGTGTTAACTGTTCATGTTTTTCCTTTTTGAATTTTTGTTTCTTGGTTTGCAATAACGAGAATTAATATTTGTTTCATGAATTGTGTGTAGCGGTTTTCGCTGCTGACTGTTCAGGTAAAACTTGTTACAAACATCGGTTTACACCAGGTGCGGTTTCGCTTTAGTTCCTCCCTAATTCCGTACCCTGGTGACCGCAAAATATTCGGTTTAGCCCGGTTTACCTCACTTTACCCCCTGAAGTGCAAAAGGTCTGATGAAATAATAAAACTTGGTAGAAGGATTAGATTTTCCTTCAAATAGCCATTAAATTTAATGAAAGTCAACAAATTACATTTTAGAATGTGTTTAAACAGCTAAATTGGGTTGTGGGTGATATACGTATGTGGGTACTAGATTTAACAGACTCAAAGAAGAAGGATCGAATAAAAACCGTAGGCAAATTTGGAATTTACTATAGTCTACCCTATTCTATCTTACTCTATACTATTTAAGAATGGGGGGATGGGTATTTTTTCTACTTTTTTCAAATTATTTCAAATAGTATGAAAACCACAAAATTTTGAAAAACTTTTTTGAAATGTCAAAATCGATACCTTTCATTTGAAATCCCACTCGGTGGAGTAGCCTCTCCTTTCGAAATTATTCCCCCTCTTTTTGACCATTTTTCAAAGTGTTCTTTTTACAGACTTCTCTATATTTTTCCTGAAAAATATAGATTCATAAATCTACAAACGCTCCATACATTTCAAATGGATCGCTTTCCAAACTTCGGAGATGGAAGGGGGGAGGGAGGAAATGGGTATTTTTTCTAATTTTTTCATATTATTTCGAAAAATATAACACACACTATTTTGAAATGTACAAACGAATACCTTTCATTTGATACCCCTTTTGATTTTGTAGGTCTTTTTATAAATGTAGGGAGTCCAAAGATACCGATGTCATCGATCGATAAACATTGAGTCGTCTTTTGTTTTAACTACCGTCTACGTTTTGTCAGCAGCAACTCAGAGTCAGGAAGTTGGCAGTGTTACACCCCCGTGCCTCGGAAAGCACCTTAGGCCGTTGGTCCTGCGCTTGATCTCTCCCCGGTCGTGTCGATCTGTCGTCCCTTCGGATTATAACACGGAAAGATTAATAGAGCGGTTTCAACCTTGACACTTTTGAGACGCGTCCCTCCATCTGTAGTTTCTTTTATCAAAGGTAAAATGTCAAAATGACGTGTCTTTGTTAGTCTGACTGAGTCGATACCACTGTTAATAGTTTAGCGATTCATTTAGTGGAAATTGGCCCTTTTGTGATGAGACCGATAGGTTATTTATTACTTATAACACTATAAGAGGTGCATTCTGAAATATCGATAACAGCGCTAGCTAATAGCGATCACAACGATATTTTGCGTTCCAAAATAGATATCACGATATTGACAGTAGAGCGCTCTCATGAACGCTCGCGGTCACGAGTCGCGGTGTAAAATGTCAGTCAGGTAAAAGTAAACGAAAAAAAATGAGAATACAATACTACGATATATGCTAATTGTCAGTTTTGACAGAGCGATCACAGTGATTTCAGTTTGTGGGATGGTCGGTGATATCGCAAAATGGCGCATGTCATGTAATGACGTCGTTTAAGACGTCACACGGGACATCGTTGTCGCGCTCACAGTAATTTGGAACGCTTGTGAGCGCGCTAATATCGATTTTAGCGTAATTCGGAATGCATCCAAGGTTACAGAGTAAATAACTGTGGATCAAATCATATGGCGGCATCAGAGGATTTCAACCCACAAACCAGTCACTGAGAATAGACTGACAAAAACAATTTTACAAACAGCTTTGAAACAAAGCCTTGGTCATGTCATTACACGCTGACTGACACGTTGAAATAAACTCAACATGGATATTTCAGGGCGATTTATGTTATTAACTGAGGGACAGGAATAATAAATAATGCTAGACACAAGGTTGAAATCAAAGTTACCGACATAGCTCAAAGAATTAGCAAGCTGAAGTCGCAGTGGACCGGCCGTATCTCGCGAAGAACCAACAACCGCTGGGGTAAACGTGTTCTTGAGTGGCGACCGTGACTCGGCAAACGTAGTGTATGAAGCCTTCTGGCCAGGTGGGATGACGATCTGCGATTGACTGCAGGCAGATGCTGGATGCGACAAGCTAAATACAGGGCGCTATGGCGCTCATTAGAGGAGGCCTATGTCCAGCTGTGGACTAATACATGCTGATGATGATGATGCATGCTGGACAATTCACACAGGATGGACCTAATTACACCTAATTTGAGCTACACATTTTCGAGAAGCTATTCTCAATCTCACGATTTTAACTTCGATCTATAGCACCTACTTATTCTTTAAAATTATTTATATAAAATTATTAATTACTTATTCTTTAATTTGATGTTTTTATAAAAACTTGAAACAGTTTTTAAAAAATTTTCGGAACAAAAAGTAATCCTTCGGGAATTACATTTCTATGGGAACACCCCGGGATAATTTTCTATACAAATTCTAAAGATTCATCAATACGGCTCATTTGACGGAGAAATCAGCGAAGAAAACATAAAACGAACATAGAACCTCCTCCTTTTTTCAAGTCGGTTATAAAGCTATCGTTAACATTGCAAAATATGTTTAACAGTGGCTACGTGATAGGTAGCTTTCTACCGTAACAGAGCGATCGCTTTCCAGGTCACGTGCGATAGAAAATTGCCCTGCGATGCAGCAGCACCTGTCGTCACAGGAGACGTAAGATCGTGAACGCCTGGTGTGAAACAACATTATTGTAAGGGGCGAACCTAGGGGGTATGATTGTCAAACTAGACCTAGGTCTCAGAATTCAAAAAACTAGAATTAAGTATAGTTGGTCTATCTCACGAAGTTCCCTACTAACCTCACTACGAACAACTTTGCGCTTAGTTGTCATGCTGACGGTACTCGCTACGAAAATCTGACGTGAATACAATGAGCACTAGTGACCCGGACCGCGTCTCGGGCGAGACTGATTGCTTCTGAGCTTACGCACACTAAAACAATGTGTACATGCATTCACTATGACATACATAGCCCAACGGACTTCGTGATAGAACAACTATACATGAAATTCAATATTTTTCTCTTCGGTTCCTTTTATGGAAAACACGGTGGCAAATAAAAATATGAAAGTGCACTGTTATGCACCTAATTTGGTCGAGATCTCGGGAACCCTGCGGTCTACAGAAAAGATTTTTATTTTGATTCGTAGGTTATTACTAATTCTTTGGTTCTTTAATACAGTTCCTCCATCATTCAAAGCTATTGAAACAAGCTATAAAACTAGGTACGAATGGTTTTGTATATAATTTTATTTACGAAAACCTTTTTTTCATAAAGCTCAAAACCAAAACATTATTGTATGTACGATCAATGTTTGTACGATCTACAAATATTTGTTATTCTAGGTGTTCTGGTCGTTTCTATGTATTATAAAAAATATCTATCTATGTAATGTATTATAATATTATGTATATCAGTCATCTAGTACCCATAACACAAGCTCTGCTTAGCTTGGGACTAGATGATGTTGTGTGGATTGTCCAGCATTATTTATTTATTTATTTATTATGAAGTAGTATATAATTACTAGCTTCTGCCCGCGGCTTCGTACGCGTTGTTTGTATGGAAACGTTTTGAGGTTATTTCTATCCCATGAGAACTGATTTATGGGATAAAAAGTCGCCTATGTTTGATTCCAGGGTTAGACTTACCTGTATGCAAAATTTCAGCCTGATCCGTTCAGTAGTTTTGGCGTGAAGAGGTAACAAACATCCATCCATCCATCCATCCAAACTTTCGCATTTATAATATTAGTGTGATGTCCCACTCCGATGTTTAATTAAGGAACTTTTTTGTGAAAATGGAGGAACCAAAGCTTTGACACAATAACAAGTTGACGAACGTAACCCTAGTCAACTAGTTGTTCCAGTATTTCCTCGTTTGAGGGAGATTGATGGACTCTCGTTGACAGCCCAAGCCGAGGGTCTTTTAGTTAACGTTAGAATGATGGACCCGACCGGGAACTTACTGACAACCTCGATATAAACTGTGCGAAGAGATGAATGAGAGTCATGGCAGACGGCAGTGATTTGTCGTCAGTGATATATTTAGTTAAGAACGGATAACGTTAAAAAGGTTTCAATAATAACATACATTAAATCACTAAAGTTATTTACAACGGGATTTTTACCATGATTTGAGTTTTGAGCTTTCCAATATTTCGGCACTTTTTCATGCGCCATGATCACGGAGTGTAAATTACGTTGTAAATGACTTTAGTGTTAATAATCATGATGGGTTTATAACTTTTACATTAAATCAAATATAACGAATGGAAATTCCAGAGGAAGTGCAGTAGCTTTCTTGATGTATTTTTAACCAGCCTTGAAAAAAGGACAAAGTTCTGTATTCGGCTGTATGTATGTTTTTAGAACATACTAATTTCTAAATGGTCCCATACAATTTTGTATGGGACCATTTAGACCAACACTATTATTTATTATATTAACAAAACTATTATTGCTCGAGGATTTATCCCAAAAAGTTAAATACAGTGGAAAATTAAGGGTTTTTAGGTTTTAGGCATGTAATTTCAAAAAATCCAATTAAACAAATTTCTTAACACCTCAACTACGATGACCAATCCACCTAAATACCAAGCGAGATGAATGGCAAAGTTCCTTAAAAGTTCGAGGGAGAGAAGTTAACAGTGGACGTAAGCATAATCTAAGCTGATGTGGAAAGAAAATAACAAAATAACGGCCTTAGAACTGAGCTTTATTGTTATTCACCGGTTATTAATAACGTTGTGAAAGCACGAAAGTTATTGTTCAAAAATAATAAACATTTTCTGCGCAGAAACCAATATACTTACCTAGATGCTTAGGTACTATCGCCTCACACGAGCTACTCGCAGTTAAGGGATTAAGGTTTATGGTTTTAGCTTAAACTAGTTTCTGTCTTCGGCTTCGCACGCGTTGTTTCTATGAATTTTATTTAAGGCGAATAGTAGGGTGAATAGTGGCGCCACTACATAATTAATTTGATCATTAAGTTATACAAAGGAATTATCAAAAAATCGGACCGCTGGTAGACGGTGCCTATCACAAGCTTTTATTTAATGTATCTGTAATAGTTTTGTTTTGTGTTATTCAATCAAAAACCTTGTTTGGAGAGCTTGGTGGCCACCAATAGGAACTAAACTCTTGAAACCAGTAAGTATCTGCCTAAATAATACAGTACAAAACTATTAAAGATACATTTAAAAAAAGCTTATGATAGATATCGTCTACGCGCGGTCCGATTTTTTGATAATTCCTTTGTATAACGTAATTATAAAATTAAATATGTAGTGGCGCCACTATCCACCCTACTATTCGCCTTAAGTTGATTTTTATCCCATGGGAACTTATTTTATGGAATATTTTGAAAAAATTAAGCTACCTATGTAAATTTCAGCCCGCACCGATCAGTAGTTTTGTCATGAAGAGTTAACAAACATCTAAACATCCAAACTTTCACATTTAACTAATTTCTGTCCGCGGCTTCGTTCTTCACTCGTCGTTTCTATGGAAACGTTTAACGCTGATTTCCATCCCATGGGTTCAACGGTTTAATGGGATAAAAAGTAGCCTATGCTTGATTTCAGGATCAGAATTATGTATATGAAAAATTTCAGCCCGATCCGTTTAATAGTTCTGGTAACAAACATCCATACATCTAAACATCCAAACTTTCGTATTTATAACTAGAATACATTTGTTTATACATAAACCATAATGATTCTCTATGAATGTTAGCGGGTTAACTACGAACACAAACACAGTGTTAGAAGACCTAAACTTTGGTCTTCCAACACATGTTTGTGTTCGTAGTTAACCCGCTAACATTAAATGACTTCTTCAGGATGAGTGGGATTTTACAAAAAAAAAATCCCCTGTTATTTAATTATTAAAAAATAATAACCTTTTTAAAAATCACGGTTGTTATAAAACGTTATATTAACAGTTATTCAAAAGCTTATTAAAATTTGTTTTTGCAAGAGTCGGTATGAGACTGCTAGAAATACGAGAGAGTAAGTACGTTTACTTGGTTTAGGTACTCGAACAAAAAACATCCATATTGTTCTTGTTTTCCAACTAAAACAATACTAATAATTAATAATAGTAACATTCCAGAACTGTCGTCAACAATATTGTCCCGTAGAATTGTTACTTCACTCTTATGAATGCAAATGGTAAATAACGGACCATTTCATACACTCAGAATAGAACCCTATAAGCATAATGCGTAAGCTGAATTTTAAGTGAAGCTGAACAGATTTTGTGTACGCGTATGCTAAACAAATTTTGGGCTCAATGCGTCTAATATGCGTACATAAGTAGTAAAAGGTTCCTCACTCCGTTGAATGCTTAATGGAATTGAACCTTGTGATAATAGCCATAGAATTTAGATTATATTTCAACAACGTGCAGCATAATTTGGGACGACAACAAGCTTTTGTTTTCAGTAACGGAATGGTAAAAAATCACATAGAATGCGTGCAACGAAACGTGAAACTTTCTACATTAGTATTCTATTCTTCGGTATACAAAAACACATATGAAGACCCCAAAAAAAAACGAAACCCATGAATAAACCTTAGACTATTATTGTCTAAGATTTATTCATGGGTTTCTTTTTTTTGCGTCAAGTAAACAGATCAAGAAAACGGATAGGTTTAGGGTAAAGTAGAGTAGATGGTATGTGCCCCATTGCCATAAAATCATCTATAAATAGCAATAAATTAACCAATCACGAGGTATTGATTGCGATTCATAAGGTAAGTTTATTAGTAATGTCCTCCTAGCCGAATTTCCACCATGGCGGCCAGTCTCATCGGAGACAAGCCAAATGCGCAGGACATATTATAATGCACAAGTGTGTGCGCAAACACAGGTGCACTCTCTATTCCCTCAGTCTCATAATCCGATGGGACGGGAGACCGACACGACCGGGAAGAGGTCAAGCGGAGGACAACGGCTTAACGTGCTTTCCGACGCACGGGGGTGTAACCTCAATAACAGTGGTAACACTTGCCGTGTCATTAATATAGGTTTATTAATGACACGGAAAGTGTCACCACTAGGGCGACTTGCCCAACTTGATCCTAAAGTTCAGACCAAGTTCAAAGACTTGTCTAAACGTAGAAATCCGATTTGATCGCCCGACTTCAGCTACTCAAGTTTACGACACATTTTGATGAGTTCACTGAGATCTCACTCACGTCAACGGGTCGGCTATAAATGTCGTTAATCTCTGTCGTACAACCTCCAACCTGAGGCCATATAAACTCTCTAGGACATGCAAACTTCCTTGACGTAGTTTGCCTATTACGGATTGAGTTGAAACTAAAACGTTCTCTATTTGGGTACCATCGGTATATTCAAGTTTGTTAGTAGTTATCGAAGCGATGGTAATGCCGTTGCTTTTCGTGATGACGATAGTACAGTCAGCAACGAAAGGCTCTTAAAATTTCATTTTATTATAACTCAAGTAACTGGGGAACTATGCATCATAACTATGAGAGAAAGAAAATTGTATTTTGCTTTGGAATCGCGGTAATTCGCGTAAGGATCGATCGGCGCATATAAATGTGTCGTTACGAAACATTGCTAGGTTAAGAAAGCTTTGACAAACTACACCTTTTAAAAGACTTTCGTAGCTTAATATAGCCACTAGCACAGGGGCTGTAGTCACCTGCTACATCTATATACGTAAAAGGTATGCAAACCGTGAAAAAAAGACTGGCAGCTAAGCTAAAGCTATTGCAGCTTAAAAAAATAAAAGCACGTTCGAATACAGATTGATTTTCGTGAGCCACCACTATTTTTTTGGGTTATTCCAGTTTTCCCCCTTGAAATCCCTGAGGGGGAAAACTGGAACGCGAAAAATCGACGAGGGGGAAAACTGGAATTTGAAAAAATTATTCCAGTTTTCCCCCTTGAAATTTTTTTCTCGAGGGGGATAACTGGACTCCTAAAAAATGAATTACAGTTTTCCCCCTTAAGGGGGATTTATCAAAGGGGAAAACTGGAATAACCCATTTTTTCACGCTTCCAGCCTCACTTTAAGTTACATAACTGCACCTGTAAGTTTTTAGCCGTTCGTGCAGCTATTATTATATTCCTTCGCCTATATCTCAATAGATAGTTGAAAGCCTCATCTTGACCCCGTTTGAAACCTTTAGGGTGTGAATATCCTTTCATACTGTGTACCTCTTGACAAACATACCTTCTGAATTTCAAGCCCACGCAGAGTGGTTTGGGCGATGTCAGTCAGAGCTTTATAACTATGTAGATAAGGATCTCTTTTACCCTTTTAGGTTTGCTTGAAGCGAATTGTTTATTTTCCATCCATAACTTACGTTCCTACAAAAATAAAACATCTATTTAAGCACTAAATTATCTTTTTTACTGTAAAAGCTTTCGTAGTTTGACGAATTCATATGAATGTAAGCGGGTTAACTACGATCCTAGTTGTGTTGGAAGAACACCAACGTTTCATCCCTTAACGAGGGACTTCATCAGGGTGAGTGCGGTTCTTCGACACAAACGTTGGTGTTCTTCCAACACAAACTAGGTTCGTAGTTGACCCGCTTACATTCATAATGATTTTAATTATCTTTTTAATTTCTCATGAAAGTGGCCTTTAAAATTGTATTCATCAATAGCAGAATTTACTACTAAATAAGTACTACAAAACCTAGTAGACTATCCAGGAGTACATCAAAAGAACAACCTCTTACACGTAGCATACTAAGGTAGAATTCAGATAGTAACCTAACTGTCAAGAAAACCTGGGGCATCAATTCGGACTTTACCCTTTACGTAGTTTGATTTGATTGGGGCGATGTCTCATTCGTCGAATAAATGTTATCTTTGGAGGTTTGACAGTATTTTCACAAAACTAAAATGTATTCCTTAGATAAAAGTATTAATCGGACGATTGAAAAATGTGATTGAACTTATTAAATATTACTTAAATACTGCAGCACTAAAGATTGAGATAGGTTGACATGTTCTAGAAACCTTTTAAAAGTAATTAAAAAAGATAAAAAAATATTTATTCTGTATTCAATCTATAGTAATATTATGAGAGCATAAGTAATTATTTAATCTTTTCATGCCTAAACTGCCGAGTGTATTTTTATTCATATAATTTATACTTTATTTCCAGACACGAGATCCAATTAGGCAAAATACAATTCTTCTTATACAAATTAAAACTAAAAAATAAAATAAAATTTAGCAGGGTGGTAGACGGTATCTCGGGAACGTACATAAGCTACTTTTAGTCCCGGAAAACACCGTGCGAATCCGTGAATAGCAGCTAGCAAATTATAAAAACGAGAGATATTTTAAAGCCCCACTTTCCAAGTAAAACAAACAAAAAGATGCTATTTCCACGGCTGGCAAGAAATTCTGTTCGGTTACTTAAACCGTGTCGCCCCTTTTCAAGATACTTTTCGGTAGATAAGATACCTCAATTCAATTACCTACGGGCTTAGAGGCAATAGGCATTATAGCGGTACCTGATTAATTTTGTCTTTCATCTCTTGGGGGCTTCTTTTTAGTGACTACTCTGTACTGAATTGGGCTTGGGAAAATCGGACTAGAGGCCGATTCACACACATCAGTGAAGACACAGTTCAGTATCAGTCTCTAATTCGGTACAAAATATTTAAGGTCCGTTAACGGTCCGTCAATATTCTGTATGGAATTGGAGATTCCCTGATAATTAACTGTGACTTCACTGATATGTAGATATGAATCGGCCATCAGTGTGCCTTTTACCAAGGACGTGCTAGGAAGCTGAGATATGGAATGTAGGGAACACTTCATCTTATATATAAAATTCTCGTGTCACAATGTTCGTTCCCGTACTCCTCCGAAACGGCTTTACTGATTTTTACCAAATTTTATATGCATATTCAGTAGGTCTGAGAATCGGCTACTATCTATTTTTCATACCCCTAAGTGATAATTTTAAATTTCCACGCGGGCGTAGCCGCGGGGCGCAGCTAGTAATGATATAATTATATCGGTAGGTACTGTAAGGATATCAGTTATCTATTTTATTTTATTCCTTTTATTTTTACGTCTTATGTATAACAAAAAATCATACATAAATATTAACAGATCATCTTTTAAACGAAATACCTAGGTACTAAAAGTATGACCAGCCCCGCCATCCACAAGTTACAAAAGAAAGAAATCAAAAATATCTAGTACCCATAACACAAGTTCTGCTCTGCACAGCAACTGCTTACTTTAAGGCTTACTGGATGCTGTGTATGCATTATTTATTTATAATTTCTAATTATAAACAAAAAAACAAAATAAATGCACACACTGCTATTAACTACTTTCATGAATGAAGAAAAAATGACAATCTGAATTATTATCAGACCATTGTCATTTGTATTGTTTGTAATAGGTTGATAGAGTTCTCTTTTATCTGTGGTCCGCAGGAAAATTTCAGAGGTCTATTATCGACCTAACAATACATAATAGCGTATCCACGGGGGGAATAATAAACCTAACTATAAACACATAGCAAGTCAACACCCAGCGTTTATCGCAGGCAAAGTTCATTCCACCGGGACCCCTGGCCGGGATAAAAAGTATCCAATATCCGTCTTTATGCCAGAAACTATCAGCCAGCCGTTTTATACCTGCTGATAAATTGAACGCGCAAATGTAGAATACAAAGCAGAATAGTTTGTCAAATGTTTGAGTTTGACTCAATTGTTAGTTTTAGCCTAGTTCCTTATTCGTTCCGTTTTCAATGTCCAGCGGAAACGAGAGCAGATTATATAAGCAGGGTCCGTACTTCCTTAACAGCCTGTATTGGTCCACAGCTGGACGCAAGCCTCCCCCTGATAAGCGCCATATTTATCACATGGGGGGTAATGCCCATAATCCCCATGCGGGCATGCGGGTTGGGGATCACAGTTCAGTGGTAGAATTGTTCTGCAGGGGGTGCTACTACCCGCTCCCGGTTGATATCCCTTAGTTGCCTCTTACGACATTTTTTAACGCATGTGACGAATTTACTTTGTGGCAAGTGTACAACAACCAATTTAATCCATACACTGAAATGTCACACCAACCCTGCTGTGTCGAGGTCGGTGAGTACTGTAGAGTCCAATATATTCTCCATTCGAAACAGTCCACTGTGATGAGTGTGTTGGACATGACATGAAAAAACTGTGAGTAGTTATCTATTCAACACCCGGGAAAGTCGATTGGACGGTAGCGGGCCTGTCATCATATCAATTCTGACCAATCACCAAACATTTATATTCTGGAAAGCTTTCATGCGCTTTTCCGTAATATTTTGTATTCTGTTGATATTTCACGTGACGTTAGAAAACCTATTTACATAGACTTTTGTATTTTCTACTACTGAACTATTTCATCTGCTAAGTGACGATGTGGCTGACCATTTAGCTATCACGAAGGTTTAGTAAACACCTAGTTACTATGGTATTTAAAATACTCGGGTTGTAGTTGGCCGGAAATACAGAAGCAGGCAGCAAGACTATAAACAAGATAACCTAAAATTTTAATTATTAACGTAATGGGACCTTGATATTATTCGACACTTGCTTCAAACTGAACTCCAAGGATGGTTTAGTTTTCTGTTTGGAACATTGTTTAACAATGCAGGTATTACCAGTTTTTTTTACAAACAGAGATCAAGTTGAAGGCTTCATAAAATTAAAAACCCCGGAAAAACTAAATGAAGAAATTTTGGAACGGCTCCAAACACTTTAAACGCTTAAAAATTATTCAGGAACCGTCTCTCCGTTTAAATAGAAGCGTTCGTTACTCGGAGTGGAGTGAAGTTAGCTATAACGAGATTGACGAATAGTGCAGCTACGAACTTTACGAAGCAACGTTTGAGTTTAGTATCTTATTTGCACCAGCTAAGTCAGCCAACCCTGAGAAAAGAAGTGAATTTATGTGTGGTTTCAACTTTAACTTCCTGACTAAAGCTCTACGTTCAGCAAGTCAATATAGTGGAGTCTAGTCTATAGGTACACATAAAAGTTGGCAACACAACCCGGCGGGTTAGTACGATATTTCAGGGTAAATATTGTAGGGAGCCGACGACGCGACGCGAAGGGCGGCGAACGGCGCCAGCGACAGTGTTTTGTCCAACACACTATAGTCGGAATCTACACACCAAAGTCGGTGGGCCGTCGACAAGACGGCTGACTTTGGTGTGTAGAATCCAAACGACGTTTATCCGATTCGACTATTATAGCCGCTTATTGGTTTTGTTGTTCAGAATGCAGCTAGTGAGCGCGAAAATAGTCTGAGCGAGTCACACAGTGTATGTAAGAAAAATCTTTTTAGTTAACACCATTTTCGATCAGCGTCCGTTTTAAGAAAATCAGAATGTGCATTAATAGTATTTACTAAATAAATAAATAAGCTACAGATAATATTTTACGATATGTCTGATCAGGAAATCGCAGCGGCTATCACTAAAATTAAATGTCATTACATTAAATGTATAGAATTCTAAAATATTTTCCGTTCACAAGTCTTTGTCTACATTTCTACAACCGTCATCATTACTCCAAGAAACATTTACTGAACACTTCAGTTTATAATGATTCATTTCAGATTAAATGATATATAATAGCTGTCGGGCAATTTTATCTCATAATTATATAATGAATTGCCTTGGGATAGGGATTTTAAATTAATCGTTTGATTAAATTTGGTATATAATAAATTTAATTTTAGCATAAATCGCTGCTAAGATTTAGGCTGTAAAACTCATTGGACAGATTCTTAAATACTTCTATGTATGGCATAATCTATACAGCATAATCTTAAATTATAAAATTCTCGTGTCACAATGTTCGTTCCCGTACTCCTCCGAAATGGCTTGACCGATTCTCATGAAATTTTGTGAGCATATTGAGTATAGGTCTGCGAATCGGCCAACATCTATTTTTCATACCCCTAAGTGATAATTTTAATTTTCCACGCGGGCGTAGCCGCGGGGCGCAGCTAGTCTATTATATATTATTTAAGTACCTAAGTCAGTACTTAGGTAGGTATTTACAAAATAGAACTCGTACTTTTACTCCATTCTAGAATCCAAGATGCTATTTATGTTTCGAGTTTCTGCGATTTTCTCCGATGATAGATATCGTGAAATGTCTTGCACCAAAACCAAAGGAATATTGGTTTTGTAACCCTTGTTTACGAAAATATCTTGGATTTCAGAACCGAGTAGGTATAGGAATTTTGATTATGAGATTTATGGAAGTAAGCAAGGGAAGAGGACGAAGATCAAACATAACACAATCTAACAAAACACAGGTCAGCTTGATGCGTCGAAGGCATAACCCATGATTAACAAAAACACAAATTTTGCATTTTATGACTTACCAGGTTTTACTAAAGTCTACCAACTCGCTAGGTGCCTTCATCGACCTCAATTTTTGACGTACGAAAGCCGTATATTCATTGTATATGTGTGTAGTCCAATTAAACTCAATGTGAAACCAGAATGAGCTTCAAACCTCCATCCAAACAAAATCTTTTTCAAAGTAGGTATCAAACAGTGATAAAAACTGAACTTTTAAGTGAAGTTTTTATAACCTTAACTAAATAAGTATTATTTGGTGGAACAAAGAAACTTTCACCATCAATTTTCACTTGTTTCATTAAGTAGTTTCCCAAACGCAATGAAAGCAAAGTTTTCTGGAGTTCTCCATTGAAAAACACGTTTATTAGGGCAGGAAACAATTCAATAAACTTTATTTTGTAATTACACCGACTGGCTAGAATGGGTTGAGATGAAATTTCAGGTTTTCTTTTTATTTCATTGCATTGTTAAAAGTTCGCCAGCACCTTCTGTGCACACTTCAAGGTTTAATGATTTACAACTTTTGTCTAATTACTCGGCTTTTTGCTTTCACCAATCCCCTTTTCTGACCCCAATAATGGGGAATAGGAGACTAGAGAACATCATCATCATCAGCCTATGTTAGTCCAATGCTGGACATAGGCCTCCCCTAATGAGCGCCATCACGCCCTGTCTTCAGCTTACCGCATCCAGCATCTGTCTATAGTCTTTCGCAGGTCATCATCCCACCTGGCCGGGTTATCGGTTCTACCCCAGCGGTTATCGGTTCTTCGCGAGATACGTCCGGCCCACTGCCACTTCAACTTGCTAATTCTTTGAGCTATGTCGATAACTTTTGTTCTCTGTCTTATGTATTCGTTACGAATCCTATTCTTCAGAGAGACTCCGAGCATAGCTCTTTCCATAACCCGCTGAGTGACTTTGAAATGGTGGACCAGCCCTACCGTGAGTGTGACCACCAATAGTAGAGCATAAGAGACATGAGAGAACATTAGCCTAAAACTGGGTGAGCTAACCACAGATTTAGTGGATTCAAACTTGTTAGGTCGGATTTAAAATCTCACGTTGTACTCATAAAGATTTTCCTAACTAATCGTCCTATTAATAACTAGCGACCCGCCCCGGCTTCGCACAGGTGCAACGCTTATACTAAATATACTACAGAATCGGCCCCCCGGCCGGTACCGCCGCATCCGCTATGTCCCTGCATTTTAAATCTATAATATCTTCTAAAACATTCATTCAAATTACATGCTGTAAAGGGCAATATTGATCTATATTAAATGCACAATGTATTTGAGGTACTTAATTGGATAAGGGTTAATTTAAAGCTGTATTGCTTAAAATCGTCTCTTAAATAAGCCATTATTTCTCGTAAAAAGTAAAGGATAAAAAATGGTTATTGTGGGTTATCCCTAAGAGATAGACATAATACCATCGCGAAATTTTTTGTAGACCTTTATAAGTTGTACAATACTGTACATTATTTTGATCTATCTCGTAGGGTTCAGCCAGCGTTAGCAATGTAAGCGCAAACAAATGTGTTTATTTACGAAATCACATTAGAAACCTCTAAAACTATCAGTGTTTCTCTTGTATATTATGCATGTATTATACATAATAAACCTTTCTCTTGAATCAGTCTACCAATAGAAATAAACCGCATCAAAATCCGTTGTGTACTTTTAAAGATCTAAGCATATATAGAGACAGATAGACAGACAGCGGAAGCGAGTTTGTTTTATATTAAGTAAAGATTTATGTACGATTCTGCCCGTGGCTACATTTCATAATTATGATAACGTAATCGTACAACACGCAGAAATAATGTAGCTTAGCTACCTTGTGGTATAACATATGATTATTGTGCCAGTAAGTGAATTGAATTGAAAAAAAATATGATTATTGAATTAGTAAAACAATTTTTGAATCTAAACTGTCTCTATACGACAATAGTACTTTAGATAGTATAGATCAACAATAAATACCTAGTCTGAAAATCTACACCAAATTTTGTGTTGCGACATCACATCTGCACGCAGCGATTTTATGAGTAGGCCACGTGTGGGCTCCGCAGCCTTTTTAGCAGCTTTTTATGACGCCGAAAAGGTTTCCGACATAAAAATAAGACCATTCTTCTTTGTACGTGTTGAAACTAGACGATTTTCCTCAGTGTATATGTTTGAATTGTTGACATAGTCTTACCATCCATGCAAGACTCTTTGATTTACAACATTTTGTTTTAATTCGAATAATTCGAGAAAACGATTTCCGTCGGACGACGGCGTCGGTGGCAGGTGGCCGTCTAAGAACGACTCTCTTATGATAAGCTGGGAATAGTCAAGCGTGAGACATTGGGAATATCTCTACTATGCAGGCTCACTACCGTGTACCCCTGTTTAACGAAATGGCTATCACGCTTTCGTGCGACGTCAATATTCAAAATAAAAATCCGTCATTTATTTATGTTTTCTTGAAATAACTTCTCAATCGTTATTCATGGATATTAATCATAGAGTCATCAGTAATCATCATCATCAATGGCCTTTCACGAAGGATGGTTTATAGCGTTCCTTTTTCATCACTTATGTGACTAGTAAGAGATATACGGGAACAGATGCAGCCGCAGTACGGACATCCGTACGCCCCAGTACATAGATGGTTGATGCTTTTAATAAGGTTAATAATAAATTTTAATATTTTCTGGCATTTGTAATCATTGTAAAGATATAATAAGAACTAAAGTCATTTACAACGGGATATTTACCATGATTTGAGTTTTGAGCTTTCCAATATTTCGGCACAGTTATATGAGCCATGATCACGGAATAACTGAGGTCACTGCGAGTGAGTTTTTATTGGCAGATAAATCAATCTACCCTCATTTTTTGTCTTTTGCATCCTGCTAAAGTCCTCCATCAAAACCATTCACGCCGTTGAACTATGGAATATTTAGGTTCGATTCGGATCAAAAATCAATAATTTATTTAATGTAAAATACAAGGTTTTCATTACCAAAAAAGTTAAAACTAAGGTTAATTACAATAAGTCATGGCCAAAAATTTGTTTTTCATAATGTAAATGTTACTAGTATCTATCTACCTAATTACCTTATATATTCTGCCTACTGTAAAAAATATAGGCTCTACTACACATATTTCAGGGTCAGTTGTAAGTGGTGCCACTCTTAGAAGACTTAGTGCCTCTTCTTCAGGATCTTTGAAATTTTTTACGTATGGTTTTCTTAAACTGGTTATATACGAATCTGACGTGTACAATAGAGTTTTAAAGACATCTTCATTTGTAGCTGTTCGAGAACATTTTCTGGCATGATGTAGTCGCATGTTTCTGTAGTCTTTGTTGCGCGACTCTTGTGCATCTTCCGATAGCTGTCCAGTAGGTAGAACTGCGAAATATTTGATAATATTATCTCCGTGTAAAAGTATCTTCTGGACTGAAGATGGCATGTAATACCAAATATATTCATTCACATAATATTCTAGCAGTTTCCATTGCGTATTCGCCAAATTTTTTGGGATCGATCATCATTCCTGAAGAAAGAATATGTAAAATAATGTAGAGGCGTTTTATAAATGTTTCATCCACACCTGTTATTTCCGCAGAGCATGTGCTGTTATAGAAAAATCTTTGTGCGGTATTCCTTTTGTTAGTGTTCCCACTACCTCGCAGAGGTTTATCTACTATCAATCATAACTCATCCCTGAAACGTTTTTGTACAAGTTCTTTCTTTTCCTTCTTCAATCTCTTGCTTTCTTCACTTGTAGCAAACCAAGTTTTAAAAGATAGATAATAGGAAATGTGTAATATCATTTCCCTACAGCGAATCCAGGCATGTAAGGTGGACAGTCCGTACTGGTAGGCGCTTTCTTTTCAGGTCTGGCAATAACTTTCGACAAATCATTCATAAGTCGCGGAGTGGCCCCACATATCGCACACGTAGAACCAGAAGGAGTATCTGTTAGTACCTGGGCCACTTTTCCATCTATCATTGTTAGAAAGAGTTCATGCTTCACTTAAACTTCAACAGTATCTTTATTAATCAATGATGATTGTAAAGCCTTTATTTGTCTGGTGATTTCATCTACAACAGCCCTGGTTTTGTCTGAAGTTTCCTTACAACACTCTATCGAAATGGGTCTACAAAAACGAACAGATGAAGGTGCCGGATTTTTCCAAATAACGATACCCGACTGTTCATCAATCAATCTGATAGGGACCATAGAAGTGATGAACAAATCGGCATCTGAAATCGTTTCGACTTCTCTGGAAGTATTTGCTTGTACTGGCTTTGGCCAGATGAATCATCACGTCACCATTTACTGTAGAGAATTAATGTTTTATATTGTCTTTGTAAAACTGCATCGATTTCTAAAATTCTAGCCAGTGTGATCCAATAAATCTTGAATATGGTTTACTTTAACATAAGTATTGGTGATCGTAATTGTAGATGACGGCAGATAACAAGATTTTTTAATTTTTTGTATATTGTAGTATGCCAGGAACATACTACAATTTCGTTCGTTTGTCAAGCTTCTCAAGTACATAATGTATATTGTGTTTTTATTATCCGAATCTAAAAAAGCACTCAATGCTTCCGGATCGGACAGCATTTTTATCTGTTCTGAGTTCAAAATACTCGAGATGTATAATTTTTTTGGTTGTTGGTGTTCCTTATTAATTTGACAAGATGTGCTCCTGTATTTTCACCCACAGCCCGTAGTCCCTGCACATAGGCTTTACTGATATTATATTCTTCTGTTTAATAACTTAATTTTTCCGAAATGCCATAGCCCAGTGCTTGTTAAACGTAGGAAAAATGTGCCTTTGTATGCCACTTATTATAAAACACAGGTTGCTTTCAGAAATATTAATTTTTTCCTCTAAAACTTTCGACAATGATTCCAGGGTTCTGCCACCCTTGATGTAGGGACGACACTAGAACTTCAATCAATTACTTACAGGCGTAGATGAGCTTTACTTCACTTAAAGTAACAATAATGTGAATGGCTGGAATAATTTTACCTCCCTTTACATACTATTTTGAAATACTGAATGGGTACCTAAATCATTATTATCATTATTACATTCTCACGCAAAATGATCAAACGATAAAAAATACAGATAAAATGTATAATATAATGTTCATGCGAACAGTCTCTGTGGTAAACCACGAAAGACAACAAATTTCCTGCTCCGACTTCTATCACATTTTTCTTAACTTCTAAAACCGCAAAAAACCGCAGCTGATTTTTAGCGCGTGGGCAGACGTGGGTGACAGTGAAAGAAAACCAACGAAAAAAAAAATTGTGAAAAATAAGGTATGTCACGTTTTTAGCAATTACTTAAAATATTAAAATAATATGAAAATCAAATAACTATTTCGTAAAATAATGAATAACCTTTTCAAAAATGTAATATACCTACTACATGAATATTTATTTCACAATATTGCTTTGAAACATGTACCTACATGCAAAGGCTTGCGTTTGGCACAGCCGTCTTCAACGTACTACTGAATAACATAATTTGACTATTCGAGTATCTAATAAAGTCAAAATATTAGATAAATTATGATATTTGTAAAAAAAACATTTTTATTATGCTCTTGTTCTACGTATTCCATAGTGCATAGTAAAAGATCACACACAACCTGCGCGCCCAAAAGACACGTTCCCACTTGAGAAACCATGCATGTAGGTACTGCACAAGATCGACTGCAGCTGTGGTAGCTCCTATATGATTATGTGCCAAAATATTGGAAAGCTCAAAACTCAAATCATGGTAAATATCCCGTTGTAAATGACTCTAGTTTTAATAACCATGATGTATTTAAAAGTTTTATAGATCTATCAGAAGATTAAATTCAAATTGTAATCGTTGTGAAAGAGATCTCTCGTCCTAGGAACTTAGTTAATTATAGGGAAAGTTTTTTATTGCCGGCTAAGCACTTTTATTACCATGCTGTGAGGTTTTTCACTTTTGTTAACTTAATAGGACTTTGGATAGACTTAGGCCGTGGCGTAAGAATCGACCACTCCGACTCAGCCTAAGGTAAAAGGTAGAAGATAAGGTAAAAAATATTTATTGCAGCAAATAATACAAATAGAACAGATATACATACTTACTACATAATTTGGCGTGTTTTAAAAAACGATACTTCAAATTTTTCTAGTGGCGACATCTAGTTTAAATTCTAATTTAGTTTGATATAGACACATCGAGCATCCAATAAAAAAAGAATTATCGAAATCGGACTACTCTGTAAAAAGTTATACATAAAAAAATAAACGCGTCGTTTTGAGAACCTCCTCCGTTTTTTTGTCGGTTGATAAACTAAAACAGATGTCATGATACCTATGGGTAATTTTGTACATAATTTGCTGAGCGAATTTCAACTAACTAGGCTGGGCCTGTATCGAAGCCAGCCTGTATAGAAGCCAGACTACACCATTCGTAATTGACAGAGATTTTGCGCTCGGCTTACTTACACACAAACAAATGGTGTGTCCTAATAGCCGACTAAGGGTTACCAGCGGAGGGGCCGCATCTCTCTTCAGTGTATTTTTAACACCTATCAGCTTAGCAGCTAGTTACATCAAAACCCCATCACTAGACAGTACTTATTTGTGGGTGCCCTAACTGGGAATAAAATAGGTGCCATAAATGTGGTGCCCTTAAAATTGATGAATTAAATGAGAATACTTCGTAATAACTACTTACCTACTTTTTTTTAGCAAGAGTCAAAAGGCATCATCACATTCAGATAACCTTGCGAATCTGACCCGCGCCTGGATAATAATAAACTACTAATTTTGTTAAAATCACTATTAAAATGTAAAGTTATTCTGAGTCCAAGATAAATAATTCCAACAGATATACATCAGAATTCTGGACTGGAGCTAGCCGGCCAATAGTCCAGGCTGTAGGCCAAAGTTGTTTCAATCAGCATATGTTACGAAAAATATTTCTAATTCATGTTGAATTTTTCAGCGCCAGCGATGTGTACCGCGGTAAAAATCTAAAACAGACTGAAATTTGCATAGATGTAGTTGTACAAGCTAGTTAGATAATCATCGTCACAGCAATTAAGAAATAATTTGTTACCCCTTACTATGACTTGGCCACACTCAGCTGAAGAAACACCGCGATGATAACGTCTCGATATTATAGTGAAACCGAACTCAGGGTTCAGTAAAAAAAAAAAAATGCTATACAATTCACACAGCATCATAGACCCAACCTTAGCAGAGCTTGTTTTATGGGTACCTACTAGAAAATCTAATAAATACTAATACTAAATACTAATAATAATAATAAATACTGGTACCCATAGAACAAGCTCTGATAAAGTATACCTAATACAATACAGAACATTGAACATCGGACTGTGATTTAAATAATAATTGGCTGACAACGACGATCACAACACGTATTGCAGCTCGATGAATATTCAACCTGCCTCCATCACGGCCTCTCCAGGATCTCTATGGGCTCATCGCTATGCTATTACCATCCAGCCATTTTATTTCATTTATTCTGCCCATCGGCACTTTATTAGAAATGACATTTTGAGAAAATTCAATTTCCGAGAGAAAAGTCCGGTAAATTGCGTGGGGTTCAGGGGAAAGTTGTTCCATGACACGGTCTGATTAAATTTACGTAAATAAATCTAATGCCTATCAAAAAGTTTGGGGTGTGAAAATCGGATTGTCAAAGAAATCTTAGTACCTACCTACTTAGATAATAAACCTTATCAGATGTCGCGAAACACAACTAAACTAATTCGACAGTAAGTACTAAAAAATGTTGGTGTCTTTTTCACAATGATCGAAATAAAAAGAATGGTACCAATTCAAGCACCAATATTAATGTTGTCAATTAAGTACTTACCTAGTTTAATTTGGACTTCTGTATTGCCATTGCCACCACTACATAGATAAATATGGGAATTTTAGTAGCTTCTACCAATTTACCAGCTGGGAAGGTAGGTTCCTTCTATAGATTCCAAATATCTATAAACTTTTGTCAGTAAGAAAAAAGGTAATTTCATATTCATTTCCGATCCGAATCTTATGATTTTAAAAATAAAAGCTATCAAAGAAAAGAAAAAATCCTTCACAATAATAACGACTCACGCGTTCTTTAGAACTTTTTACCCTTTTGAAGCAAGATTATTGAAAATGTTGATGAAACGGAGAAAACTTCTAGAAATATGCATGCAACCTTCAGTAGGTTAAAGTTTAAGCTTCTATAGTATTAAAATTAAATTTTTAAAACACCAAAGGATCCCTAATTTAATAATAGGTAGTAAAATAATTAAAAAGTTGTACCTACCTCCGAAAATCATCAGTAACAAGCTGCCTAGAACGAATTCCTGTCCCATTTTGAACACAGCACTTTATCCACTCACTATTGAAACTGGCTAAAAACAAAACATTTTCAAAAATTGAACGTTCGATTCGAATTTCAAAGCGCCAACCGGGAAAGCAACGACGCGACCTCCCTCTAAGTAGGTTTAGTTGGAACTGAAGTTCCCGTTCGGATTCGGTATGCGCGCACAGAAATAATATTTTCGTTGTAAAAAATCTAACTTGTATTAAAGTGACTTTTCTTTTATGTTTATGGTAAACTGTCCCCTACGGGCACTGGCTAGCGGCTTTGTACGACAAATAAAATACCATATACGGGGCGTCCCACGGCCATGCTAGGTACACGTTCATGGTGGGAAAGTATCTTAAATATTGTGAACTAACTTCTGCCCGCGGCTTCGCACGTGGTTTTCCGGTATAATAAGTAGCTTATTGTTTAAGTTAGGCTACGATCTAAGTGTTTGCCATATTTCATCTTGATCTGTTCAGTAGTTTTGGAGATCCTAGGTAACAAAAATTTCACTTTTCCAAATTTTCACATTTATAATATTAGTAAATAATTTATTTTTATCGAAAGATGACTTCAGTTTGATTTAAAAAACAATTTAAGCTGACATTTGCTCCCCTTGGAGTTTTGGAGTTGAGACCCTAGGTCTGTGGGGCAGCGAGGCTCTTCGGGTTTTTTTAAATTATCTGAGCGTCTGGTCGAAGCGACGCGTGACCCGAGAGCTGGTGAGTATCTGGCACAGCGCATTACCATTGCCATACAGCGGGGCAATGCAGCCAGCTTCCTGGGAACGCTTCTGACTGGTATGGATGAGCTACTTGTAGATTGTTTACGACAGTCTGCTAACTAGCCGAAAAAATTGAAACAATTATTGTTTCAATTTTAAACACTGTTTCGAATTTGTATTTATTATTTTTTCGTAATTCTCTTTGTCAACAAAGTATTTTTTTTATCATAACCTCGAATTAATGGAATTTGACACTCCTAACTGCCATTGACTGTGGGTAGGTAAAGCACCATTGTGATTGGATATGGGTGGAATTTTATGAACCCAAATGAAATCGACTTTTCGTTTGATTTCGATCAAATTTAAATCCACCGTCAAGCGCTTGTTGAGATTTAAATGGGAATTGGAATCGATATTACATTTCAAGTTACAACTGATTTCAGGAGGAAGAAAACAGCAACCCACGACCGTGTTTAGTAGAAAATATCTTCTAGTTTACTAGTAGCTTCTCATCTTATAAATGATTCCAAAAAAGGTAAATTCAATTCAATACATTTATTTCAGCAGATACATAGATACATATTTCAGCCATAGATTAATTCATTAAATAAAATCATCTTAAATTAATGGAGCACACAATATTCCGTGTCCAGCCTTCCAGCTATAAGTTTCAGATAGCTACTGATACCGCCCCTGACCCGGCGCATCAGGGATGCTGTTCTGTTGCGGATGATTGCGTAAAAGTCATCAACGCGGAACTCGGCAAAATCCCGAACGCGCTACAGAAGCGGGACAGTCCCAGTAGCACTCTGAATAAAAAGCGGGTACAACAAGCCCGCTTTAGCCGCCTAGACCGCCGCCTGGTTGGATTTTCATGTTACGGTCGATTTGAGATCTTTTTTCAATAAATATTGATACCTAACCATTATACCTCTATCTCGAGTTCCAACAAGTGAAATGTACCTAGTTTTTAATCGACTTAAATAAAAGGACGTTCAGTTGTATCTTATTTTTAGAATTTTAATGATTATTTATTTATTCAATAGAGAATTGATTCCAAGATGGTCCGATAAAATGTTTTTCCCGGGGGACTAATATTGGTCCCGAAAAGTTTAACAAAAGAATTTTTAATATACATGGTTTTGAAGTGGGTAATTAGTTTTTTCAAAAGATTTAGTTAATTTTGTTTGGATGTCTTGTAAAAATTTGCAGCGATCTATAAGCTCGAATAGGTACATAAACCAATGCCAGTCGGCCCGCGGTAGGTTTTAAATGTTCCCGTGGTTCGGCGGAAATGGCGTGAGGTGTTTAGTGGGTATTACGTCCTTCTCAGGGCGTCGAGTCCCACATAATTCTGGTGCCCCCCAGACCAGTTTATTGGTAAACGAATTTCCTCGACGAATAAAAAAAGGTACTTATACCATGTTAGCTGTCACTGTCAGTCAATAAACTTTGTGGTTGTTTGTATACTTCGAACCCAACAACTTGTCCTTTGAAGTACGATGTAGGCATGGTTGCCTATCATCATTATTCAGGATTCTCTGCTTGTTTATCCGCCGCTGGGTATGTTTCCAACCCTGGTCGCCGATAACAGTTCCTGGAAATTCTAAGATTCTTGGAAACAGATACAATAATAGCAGATTTCCTATACCTAATGGTGTAGGAAATCTGCATGAATGAAGTAAGTAATTGTCTAATTTCTAAGAAATCAAAATATATCGCAAAAAATTTCGACTTCGACGGGACTTGAACCCGCATCCTTCCCTCAGTACGGGAATGTGCTAAACAACTGCACCACGAGGTCAAGTGACGTAGAAATTAGAAATTAGCTAGAGTGCGAGGTTTACGCACTTTAATAACAAATACATAATTGTCTACTTACCTATACTTACAAAGTTTATCAACACCTGACTAGCTACTGCCTACGGCTTGGCACGCGTTGCTTTCGGGTTGAAACGTGCCCTATAGGTACTTAGTTATTATATAGTTATTCCAAAGATATGATCAATAAATGACTCTATCTATGGAAATGTTTAACACTTTGAGGGTATTTAAAATTATTTATATACTTACATGGAACTCATATATAAGATAGAAAGCTATATAACCAATGTGGTTTTTTTTTATCAGACCCGGGATTTTAGCCCACAGTATCAGCGATTGAACACGCGACTGAGAGACCAACGAGAGTGAGAGAATAGAGAGAGAGAATAGAGATTTTATTTATTTACTACTATATATATACTAGTAAATGGAAAGGTTTAAAAGTGATCTCTATCCCACGGGAACTGTTTTATAGGATAAAAAGTAGCCTTTGTTTCATTCCAGGATTAGAATTACCTGTGCGCAAAATTTCAGCCCACGATCCGATCAGTAGTTTTGGCGTGATAAGGTAGCAAACATCCATACATCCATCCAAACTTTCGCATTTATAATATTAGTAAGGTACGTGTCCCAGAGATTTTGGACTCCTACGTCACTTGACTTCGTGGTGTAGTTGGTTAGCACATTCCCGTACTGAGGGAAGGATACGGGTTCAAGTCGAAGTCGAAAACTGTTCGGATATTATTTGATATCTTATGTAAGGATAGTTCTAGTACTCTACAGCGGCAATAAGAGGTTTTTTTTTACTTTACCTTTTTTTTCTTTACTCTAGTGTGGTATGGGGATCTTACGGGATATACCTGGAGATATGCAAAGTGCCTAGTAAATGATATTTGTATGCTTTTAATTCTTTTAGACTGATATCATCGGAATATTAAACTGAAGTTCGAAACAGTTTTTGGCTTTCATTCGTCTGTCGTCCGTTTTAGAACTCGAATTAGAACCTTTTTAGCTGCTCTTGTCAATTACGCATTGTTGAAGGTTGTTTTGTTGTTTTTGCGATCATTTCCCTTGTACCTGGTAAAGTTGTTTTCTGTTATTGTTAGATATCAGTTTATGAGAAGTTTTGTTGATTTAAAATAATTATCTTGAATTCTGAAATCTTATTTATTGTTATCTGATCTGTGTGTACAAAATGAGAGAAAATACCAGAAAGTACCTATAGGTACAAAAGGAAAAATACTGAAATGAAACTCAATGTAGAGAAAACCTTATAACTTCTGAAGTGTTATTACTTACTACGCAATTTATCTGAGGGGCTGTTGTTGCCAAGCGGTTTTGATTTCAAAATTTCCTACCTTTATTATCATCTCCGTCTTAAGAATAGCTGGTTTTAGTCCTGTTTTCCCCCCTTAAGGCTACACAAGTCGTCCGGGCGAACTCATCAGCGGGCGCGGCCTAAATGTATGCTATCTCACCTGACATACCTACCTGCGCTCTAGGATGCACAGCGATTTATTCGTAAAACGGCCGCATAAAAAAATGGGAACGGGCTTTTAGCACAAGGGTTATTATAAAAAAACTATTGAGTGTCTTATGAAAATTTTTTTTTTTTTTTTTTAATAACTTAACTACATATGTCGGTACAGGCTATATTTTACTAATTTTTCAAATATACTTTTATACTTTTTTTACGGTTTCGGGTGTATACAAACATAGATAATGACAAAATGAATAGATATTATCATTAGTTTTGGATGGTCAACATCAAACAGCGTAGTAGTTATCCTTCCGCGTTTTTATGAAAAGATGAGCGACTCGTTTGGCCTTAAGGATAATCTTCAAGGGGGAAAACTGGAATTAATTTTTTTTAAGTCCACTTTTCCCCCTTAGGGGCGATTTCAGGAGTGAAAACTGGAATAACCCGTTGTGACACTTGTTCTTGCTCTATTCTCGTCGCTAATTGTTCTCAGGGTTACTTTTAGTACTTACAGAATTTTATCTGAAATATGTTTGGGTCTCGTCATTCTGTGACCATACCATTGTCATAGTGAAGTGATAGTTTAGCACAATAAGGGACAAGGTTTTGTAGAAGCAAGAATACAAAGAAACGTAAGGGGTTTCAAAAATCAAACATTTACTTTTATAACTTGTTTTTGTTATTATAGTGCGTAAGCCACTCTGGATAATTTCTAATTTCTAAGAAATCAAATAATTTGGCAAAAATTTACGACTTCGACGGGACTTGACTTCGTGGTGTAGTTGGTTATCACATTCCCGTACTGAGGGGAGGACGCGGGTTCAAGTCCCGTCGAAGTCGAAATTTTTTGCAATATTATTTGATTTCTTAGAAATTTACTTATAATTTCTAAGAAAGAAGCGTCTTGGGGACGCTTCCGACTGGTGTTGATATGGATCAGTTGAGCTATCTGTAGACTGTTTGCAACAGTCGGCAGTTAGCTCAATTGTTTCAATTGTAAATACTAGTATAATTTTCTTTGTGAATAAATGTATTTCTTTATATTTTAAAACTTATAATTATACTTTCTAATAAAGCCGAGTATCTACTGGCCGGTGTTACGGAGCGTTAAGTAACGTGTTACACAATGGTCACACACTGAGCGTTCGTATGGATTAGGAATGTGTCGTTCGATCATTCACAATGATCGATATCAATCATGACCCGTTATGAAAATGACCCGGGTCATATGACCCGATCATTTAAATGATTGTTTTCGCCGGCAGCGGTCTGTCATCGCCTCACTTCGATTTTTCGTTTCATTTTAATCTTTTCGATTTTGTGATTGATTGCCTGTGCGAGATCGGTTCTTTGCATCGCGTCGTTTCGTTACTGACTGATTTGGTTCTCGCATGAACTTTCGAATTCTCGGTTTAAATCATTCATGATCATTTATGGTAAATATTTGACCTGAATTGAGATAGGTACCTACTTATTCAGGCTATGAGTAGATGAGACAGTCCACAGAATGTGTCCTACTTGCACCCACCACTCCCGGCGTCGCGAGAGCAAGACGCAGCGTCAGCCGATCTTCGCGTTATGTCACGCGCGTCTCAGTCATTTCACAATGACCCGAACATTGATGATCGGGTCTTTTCGTCGAGACTGTTCGGAACAATCACGCGAGACCCGTGATTGCAATCATATGAGCCGTTTGTTCATGATCGACGCAATCCTAGTACCGGAATACGGAGAAAGGAAGGCGCTCGCAACGAGCAACGAGACGGACAGACGGACGAGACAGTAACGTTTCATGCTCACTGTGAAAGGTAACATGGAAACTAGCACATCTCCTCGCTATACTCACACACCGCCGCCGCCGCGCCCCGCCGCCGCGCCCCGCCCCGCGCCGGTAGGTAGAATAATACAGTAAACCGAGCTATGTACGTACGTCACAACACAACCAACAACAAATATAAATAAGTTCCTACCCAACATCTCATTAAAAACAAATCTCGAACTATCATAGATTTGGTTCGAGATTTGGTTTCTAAACATAATAACTTCATAATAATAACATTCTATACCTATATATTATAATGTATAAATTAATAAATAAAGATTATTAAGTTTGCATGTCACCTTAGCGATAATAAAATTTTGTAATAATATGGCTTGGGCGCTAGCCAAAAAGGAACTAGAAATAGTAACCATAAGTAATCTTATTATAAGTAAACTGTGTAAGTTTTTTAATAAGAATAATTTCTTTAAACCGATGTACATTACGCCCTGTAACACTGGTCGTACTGACCGGTGTTATACATCTTTATCTACCTGGCTTTATAGCTACTTAGACACTTCGTCAAAGCCGTTGCCGACATGCCGTTTGAAGCAGAGGCATTTTAATTGCGTTGATGAACTTAACCCCGAGTTTTATCTTAGGTAACAGCTTCTCGAAGCATTTTACTTTGTAATTTCACCTACACTAAGAAGTTCTTGGAAGAGAAAAACTGATTCCGCAGGGTCATTAGGAGATGTTCTGGAATGAAGTGCATTTTCGGTTCAAGTTGTAAGAACTAAGTGTTAAGGAAACAATTCGACTGTGTAGCGCTGTTTCGCACGAAATTATCGCACTACAAGTTAAAAGTAACGATAATTGTTTCGTTTTTCACCGGCTATTTTAAGGTTTTCGTTTCAACACACAAATTAATAACGCCTGTGAACTTAAAGTTTGTAAAGGTACAGTCAGAGACATCACCAATCCGCCTGCCAAGCGTGCATGGTAATGCAAGTGTACAGATGGCAAAGTCGTCAAAAAAAAAAGTTGTATTTAGTTTTTTATTGTTTATTTGACTGTACTGCACTAGCAGTCGTTCTTTTCGGAATAAAATCTGCGTATCCAAAAAGTTCGATTAGTCAGTCTAACATTTTGGAATATTTCTGTCCAAACAATTAGATAATCTAACGACTAGTTACTAGGACTGGATAGAGTAAACGCTTATTTAGGGCACGCGTGTTCAACCGGTGAAAAACTAGCGCGATTGTCTTTTGTTTGACGTCACAAATCCAGGCCTGTATGATACAAAAAACAAAATGGAATCTCACCAGTTTTAAATAAAACGTCAAATGCGAGTCGGACGGGTTCCGCTTAAATGTAAGGCCTTGTTTCTTTCCAAATATCATGATTCTAGGTCAACGCCAGTCAACGGTCTCCCTACCTCAAAAGGAAAAAAGGAACCCTTATGTTATTTTATAAGGGTTCCTTATTTATATAACCCTAAAATGTATCACGAAAGATACTGCAGATCGAGGGACACGTGTCAAAAGTGTCAAGGTTGAAACCACTATATCAATCTCTCCGCACCGCACGCATTAGAGTTTCTTTCATCTATGGATTCTACGATATCAGTGCCATGGTAAAGCTATAGATTGGCAGCTGAATTTGCCCCTAGGATTTCTATGCTAGACGGGACACATATATTTAAAAAAAAACAGCAAAACGACAGTGGTAGGTAAGAAAGGTACTATTTTTCTTATAGGTTGTACTTTTTTCTGTACCTACCTACCTTAAGTAGGATTGCCGACCTGAAACGCTGGTTCCGTCTTGCATAACATCTGTTGTTCTTAATGAAGAGGCTTAATTTGAAACTATATCCACTCTCAAATTAAGCTCACTTTTGCAATTTCACTCAAGGCCCAGCTGTGTCCCAGTAGGCTCTTCATACATAATACCTCGACGACGTTATCAATAAAATAGGGTTTAAGAAAAAAATAATGAAAAGAGGTCTGCTTCTCAATCTTACCTAAATCAAAAATATGTTGTTATAACTTGACGATAACTAAAATTTCTAAACAAAATTGCGTTGGACGTATTTTAGGAAACAAATCGTGGAAAGGTGAGAATGAAATACTGCTAGTTCACGAGCAAAGCTTTCTTGAACGATAGAATGTTAGAAGGAATTCGATAGGACGCGGACGCTACCAATGTTCAGGGAAGCGTCTAAGCCGGATTATCCGTCTTCATCGGTAACCGGGTCAAAGGTCGCCCAATCAGGGGCTTAGCCCACCAAAGCTCGGGTAACTCCGAATTTCTTAAAATTCGGATAAAATTCGGATACTTTAATCCGAACCGCCATCACAAATACCTCCCGACAGGTAAATGGGATACTATAATTCAATATTGTATGAACATTTTTACATAATGGTGGGATAAAGGAAGCTAAAGTGACTACTGAATGGAAAGTCGACCCTTTCGATAACTTTTATTGTATTTGACGTTCGGTAAATTTTTGCGGAATATGTGATGTTGACATGGACATTTGTCAATAGGAATTTGATTTGGACATAGTGGTTTTGGTCCATTATGGCGGGAATCAAACCTAGACCTAGCTTAGAATTTGGACATACCTAATTCATCATCATCATCAGCCTATATTAGTCCACTGCTGGACATAGGCCTCCCCTAATGAGCACCATACCTAATTGGTTTCGATTAATTCTAGGATAGGAGAGAATCGAACCGTACATCCGACTAGGCACTCACTGAGCGATAAGGGGCAGAATACCTACTGAGTTTTCCAAACATTGATTTTACGTGTCTAATAAACAAGGGAACCTTATTTCACGGCAGCAAAGTAAAAGGACATTTAATCAGCAAAAATGACGATAATAATGTAAACAAGGAAAAGATTTTCGAATACCGTAATGGAGGAGATATTTATATTGAATATTCTTCAGAGTGATTTATCGAAATGCTACGAATTGGATTATTAATAACTAGTTTATGCCCACGGCTTCGCACGCGTTGTTTCTATGGAAACGTTTAAAGGTAATTTCTATCCCATGAGAACTAACTTATGGGATAAAAAGTAGCCTATGTTTGATTCCAGAATTAGAATTACCTGTATGCAAAATTTCAGTCCGATCCGTTCAGTAGTTTTGACGTGAAGAGGTAACAAATATCCATCCAGCCATCCATCTATCCATCCATCCATCCATCTATCCATTCATCCATCCATCCATCTATCCATCCATCCATCTATCCGTCCAAACTTTCGCATTTATAATATTAGTGTGATGTGATGATATATCTATCTTTGTAGAAATCTAAGAAATCAGCGTAAAATCGAAAAAGCGTGGGTGTGGAGTGGGTGGTTATTTTTAAAGGGCGTAGCTAACTGGTTTTGGTTGTCAAACTAAGCCTAGATCTCAGTACTCTCGCGGGATCTCCGTGGAAAAAACTCGAATTACTAATAATTTCATTATTTTCTCTTTGGGTTCCTTGAATGTAACACGATTGAGAAAAAAAAAACGATAAAAATCATGAAATTGCACAGTTTTGCACATTATCTGTTCTTGATTTCAGGAACCCTGCGGTCTATTGAAATGACCTATGTTTAGATTTGGTGCTTATTACTATTTATTTGATTTCTTGAACCGATTTCTTCATAAGTTGTTTAGTTTTATTGTAAATAAGCAAAAACTAGATTTTTGCGTTCACGCCGCCGCGCCGTTCTAAATACGCACCTATGCTCTGTCCCACTCGCATGAACGCTAAATCCTATGCCTATAATATCCTTTTGACGACCTCGGTGGCGCGGCGGGCGAAGGTCCGCCTGAGGCGCAGGAGGTTGCGGGTTCGATTCCCGCCTTGGGACTAATGTTTGCACGATCTACATATATTTGTTCCGGGTGTTCTGGTCGTTTCTATGTATAATAAAAAATATCTATCTATGTATTGTATTAATTATGTATATCAGTCATCTAGTATCCATAACACAAGCTCAGCTTAGCTTGGGGCTAGATGATGCTGTGTGAATTGTCCAACATTATTTATTTTATTTATTTATTATTTTCACAAAATGGCGTGCATTGCGCTCTCTTACCTAAACCAGACGAAAACTCACAAAATTAATCAGAATTTGGCTTTTTAAAATTGAGGTAATGTTTCACGTCCTTTTTTGCGAATTAAAGACAGATTCAACGGATTTTTGGGTGGTTTTTTATCGAGTCTAATCGATGTTCTGAGATGTAGGTAACTATTTAATATTTAGTAACAAAAAAAAAGACATACCTATTTCTTTTAACTAAGTACATACTAGTTGTTATAATGTTTAGTATTTATGGAGTTGGGCTGGACACATTGCAAGGCGAGGTGATGATAGGTGGAGCAAAACAACTACTGATTGGTGGCCAATAATGGGCAAAAGAAACGTCGGACGCCCGGTTGCGAGGTGGGTCGACGACATAATACGCGTCGGAGGGCGTCAATGGAGGCGGTTAGCACAGGACCGTAGTGGATGGCACAAACTTCGGGAGGCCTATACCCAGCAGTGGGTAAAATCCGGCTGTGGATGATGAAACAATATTTAGTTATAGAAATATTTAGTTAAGTATAACTTATTTTAGGTCCCAGAGGTTAGTTTAAATATTTTTAAACCTAGATTAATTTGTTCATAAGTATCTCATTTTAAGTAAACCCTGTGTTTGTATGAGAAATAAAGTTCTTTAAACCTAAGTAACACTACAACGACTATAACTGCTGAAACCACGAGTAGTTAAAATTACTTGTATTATAACTCTAAGATTTAACATCTTAACAACATCTTACGGCGTAATTAACAATATTATGCCCGTATTATTGAAATTTAAAGAAATATTATTTGCTCAGTCATAGATCTACGCTTTAGTGTCGTTTATGCCACAGAAAAACGCAGTGCTTGAGTAACAAGCATAGATCGCTGTCTGAGCAAAGTTTCATAGTACGGGCCTTAGAGTAACTATGGTTTTACCCGGGCAAGTTATATTACCAGGGGTCAATCAGAACGTCGTTGTACAGATGAGCTGGACTCGTATGAAAAGGATAGAATAGGAAGTCCACAGCAGCTCTAGAACGAGAAGTGTGAAAGGGAAATAAATGCGTGGATGTTTAGATGTTTGGATGTAGGTACCTAATGTTTGTTACGCACGCGCAAATTACTGAACGGATCAGGTGAATTTGGCACACGAGTTCAAGGACTGGAATAAAACATAGGTCTTTTTATGCCATAAATCAGTTCCCATAGGAGAGAAATAACCTTCACACGTTTCTGGTATTCTATTTGTACCAAATATGTAGAATCAATCCAGAACCTTAATAATAACAATCAGAATCAGAACCAACATAGCAAAATTTTTCAGGCGCAAATCGTGTTGGAAGAGACTTTGTGTGGGCGTCCTCACAAAACTTTGTTAGGTAGCTATAGCTATGTACAGGGAGCGAAGGCTCGCACAAAGCTATATAAGCTCATTGTATAATTTTGAAAGGGTTAGGTAAGTTTTAAATGGAGATGAGGCCGAAATCATTTCGTGGGTTTTTAGGGCAAGAGATAAAATGCAAATATTTTGAGTTAAGAGACACTTGAATGTTAAAGCGTATACTTTGAAGGTGACCTCTGAATTAAGTGCTGGTAAAATACCTTGTAAGTATTTTAAGGGCTCGTCAGTGAAAGTACTAAAACCATGTCTTTTTCCATTCCAGTTTATGTTTGAAGAATTGTTCACGCGCCTAGGTAATAAAGACCTAGGTATGAGATCTGGGGGAGAATTCTGCAATCCAATCGCTTTGCTATGATAATGCAGAATCGTCTGTAGATGAAATAAACTCTAGATAGTGCTTGTGGTGCTATTTGAACGGAGAGATTGATAGATTAATTTTAACCTAGACACTTTGACATTTTTTTATAGGGCAATGTATACGCTTCTACAAAAAACTCCAAGGGAGTTGCAAAAATTATCTATAAAAAAATTCAAACAAATTGTGAAACATATCCTTTGTAAAAAGGCTTACTATAAAATATCAGATTATCTAGACGATAAAAATGCTTGGGACAAGTTTTGCTCCAGCTCGAAAAATAACAAATAACAGGTTAAAGGTTTCTTCGTCGCTTCTTTACTTTAGACTACATACCGAAGTGACAGAAATAAAAAATATCACTTTATTTCCGTGTCAGTGTTAAGTTTTATAATTTGACCTTTTCTAAGTGTACATTTATTGTATTTATGGAAATAAAGAGTTTTTGATTTTGATTTTTTTTTTGACACGCATCACTCCAGTAGTTTCTTTGTAGTTTTCTTCAATATAGGTAAAATGCCCAAAAGTGTCATTCTGAGACGATACTGCTGTTATGGTAAAACGACTAATTTTATGGAAAGCGGCCCCGAAGTGCGTGAAAAAATAAAGAGGACATAGATACAATAGGTAGGTATTGTAATTGGTTTACTATTTATTATACTAAGTGGTTTTTGTGTCAGAAAAACATTTCAATGCTTTAATTTCTTTCTCATTTCTCTCTCTAAAGTTCTCGTTGATAACTCGTAAATGCTTTGATGATTAGTAATTTGAGTAGGTATTTAAGTATTTAACACCAACAATATCAAATCTCTAGTATAATTTTAACAGTTTGGCATCATTAAAATATACGTAATTTTAATTGGATTCTCAACACAATTTAATGAATTCCGTAAAAGCTTTTACTAAGCTGCTCAATCGGCAGAACAGATACTTAAAATGAAAATCAATAATTGTAACAAGCATCGAATTTTGTCGAGGTATTTTCCCTTTAGTACTTATTTGGCCTTTACTTATGGATTTTAAATAAATATCTGTACCTACCTACTTATAAAGTATTTAAGTATCCTTCAAAAAGAAAAGAAAAACTTTGAGGAATAAAAAGGAAGCCGACTTAGTCGATTCCAGGTGGCGATTCTTCTTTTTTTGTAAAAACATCATGTGCAAATGCAAACATTGAATAGGTACATTGACAATTCCTCGCTTTTTTCCTCGCAAAATTGAAACCAACACGAGAGTCACAATCTAACGAATAAAAAAAATATACTACCTAGGTACCTATCAAAATCGCTAGTAAATTTCAGATATCCGATTGATTGTTGTGTGCGATTGATTGTTCCGATTGATTGTTGGATTCGATTGATTGTTGTGTCCGATTGATTGTGACTGAGATACATAAGTAGGTATGTATCTCAGCCGAAAGACGCCTACAGCCTAAACATATGCCACCCCCAAAGCTACACTTGGCAACTGGGTTGGCGACCTCAGTTCGGTATTGGGTTCCTCACTGAGAGTCCCAATAGTTCACAGAAAAAAAAATATCAATTGGAAAATTTCCTTTTCGCAAACAACTTAAAATGCTTACTATTTTAAATCATTTTGTTAACTCTCACGTTAGGTAGTTCCTTCCTGGGACATTTTCTTACAGAATTCTATACAATGTTGATGGTTGCAATAATTCAAGCTGTAGTAGGTCCTTTTGTCCCGTCCCAGCTGCTTCCAAACAGTGCATTAACTCAAACAATAGCCGGTACAGGTCTGGTAGACCTATTTTACTTCCAGTACCGCTCTCGGCTGAAGCTCATTTAATATTTGCTAGTGACAACATGATTTGTGTTTACGAAGGGATAATATTATAGTCAATTCCTGAAACTACTTTTAGTCGACATTATCTTCCACTAGTAGACAAACAATTTAACTGAAAAGATTATATTCATTGACACCTTATTTCTTACTCGATAATAATTTTATCGTTCAAAATTTGATTGTTACTTTCGAATTTATAATATGAGTATGGATGTATCCAGCCCATTTAAATGTTGAATGAAAAGATGTCATCATTTTACAGAACAAACAACACAGAGATAAATAAATTAGCTTATTTCTACCAATTTACTTTGTATAAATAAATAAATAATGCAGGACAATTCACACAGCATTATCTAGCCCCAAGCTAAGCAGAGCTTATGTTATGGGTACTAGATAACTGATATACTTCATACAATACACTACATAGATAGATATTTTTTTATTATACATAGAAAACATCCAGAACACCCTGAACAAATATCTTCAGATCGTACAAACATTTGTCCCGAGGCGGGAATCGAACCCGCAACCTCCTGCGTCGCAGGCGGACCTTCGCCCGCTGCGCCACTGAGGTCGTCAAGTGAGTTCTTTTAGTAGAAGTTATTGGGTAGTATGTAATTTAAGGTCGTAGGTCCCACGTCCTGCTGATAATGCGTGATGACAAAACCTCCGCTTGTTTGGAGGACCAAGGGGGGTTTTTCCATAGTCACGAACTAATCAAGTAGGTACCATGTCAATACATTTATGAAAACTTGTTGTACACTCATAGAAATATCAATCAATTCCCTAAAAATAGCGATAAGCATAATATAAATAAGAATAAACTCGCTGTCCCCACAACTAGGCTACACAAGATAAATGCATCTTTTAAAGGGCAATGTATACGCTTCTACAACAAAACTCCAAGTGAGTTGCAAAAAATATCAATAAATAAATTCAAACAAATTGTCAAAACCTTGCTGTGCAAGAAGGCTTACTATTAAATATCAGATTATCTAGAGGATAAAAAAGCTTGGGACGGGTTTTGCTTCAACTCGAAAAATAACAAATAACAGGCTAAAGGTTTCTTCGTCGCTTCTTTACTTTAGTCTACATATCGAAGCGACAGAAATCAAAAATATCACTTTATTTCCGTGTCAGTGTTTACTTTTATATTTTGACCTTTTTTAAGTGTACATTTATTGTATTTATGAAAATAAAGAGTTTTTGATTTAGATTTTTGTACAGAATAATCATTAATGATTATACGTATCCGGCTAGCATTATCAATGTAAACGCAAGTATTATTAGGCATACTAACTCGTCTTTGAAAGGCAAAACCTAATCTGAAGGCAGACAAATAACTATTAATATTTCAAAAAGTACTTCTGTACCTATCTGAATCTATCTGAACTTAATAAAGTTTACAGAATATTAAAATCTGGGATTAACGAAGTTGAATCCACTCAAGAAATAATTGAATTTGCATGCAAAATATTGCATCACTTTTGGCAGCTTTACAATAATAAATTCGTGGAATAATGAACGTAAGTAGGCAGACAAATTAATTTTGATTCCAACTAATAAAAAGAATGAGAAAATTCACACTTAAATATTTTCTTCAAAATTGATCAAAAATCAGAATTGGAAAAAACATTAATCAATTTAAAACTTGACTTTACCCACTTTTTTATTGTTTTACATGTGTTCTGGGTAAAAACAGACAAAACAAAATAGTGCAGATTAATTATACTCTTGTCGGACTAATAATCATTTTCCACACTGTATAACAATAGCAGGTTACCACTTTTTGGCGATAAATAAACAGTGATGTGATATAAATGAGAAATAGCAAACTGATTTAAAATTCGTTATGAGTTTATGAGTTAATCAAATTTACCATTGCTACTTTTCGTTAAAAAGAAATCACGCATTTTGAAAGCAAATGTAGGAGAATCATTAAGGTGATCATTTTTTTGCTTACCTACTAATAAAAACAGCCACTATGGTAATTCGTACAAAAAAAAGTTACAGCACTAAATAGTTCATTTTCGAGAAAAATCTTAAAATCTAGAAAAAATCTCAATTTTGAGAATTTATTTAGATTTTTCGAGCCGAGAGAGTACTCAGGGTTAAATAAGCCGCCAAGCACTACACTTGGTTGCACCTACCCGCAGTTACCAATATGGCTCACGGTCTACCAAACACCCTGTATTACTTACGCAAATATAATGAACTTCATTTTGTCGTTAACGTTAATAAAATCACTCTGTTAATCAATTAGCAAGCAGTAGTGGTCTGGGTAATCTGGATATGGCAATATAAAACGTTGCCATACTCAGATTAATAGTTCTATCTAGCCAGATTAAGGTCCATGATCGAATACAGCTGAATCCATCAAAAAACTAGTTATTAGGTAAATAAATTGAGTTCATTGAATTCGATGGTTCTTCAGCGTTTAGAGTAACTTTTATTTGAATTCGATAAAATATTTATTGAAGTTCTTTTCTTCTGAATGTTAGAATCGAAAATAAAATGAAAGTTTTTCGAGTCATTCGATTCATCGTCAGTTCGAGTTATGATTTATTTTATTTACGATTATTTGATTTAACTTTGTAGGTAAGTTTCAAATAACTTATTTGCAAGTAAGTAATATTTATTTATTGGTTTACATTTGTGTGATTATTAGACATCTATTTCGAGTATCGCCTTTTATTCTAAGCACTTACCTATGTCGTAGCATTTGCCCTGATCACTGATGGTTTAAATTTTTAAATATTTTTAGTGTTTAGAGGTAGATTATATAGTACATTACTGTCGAGGCCTGTAATGGGTAAGTTGCTGTACAGCATAGCGCAGGTAAAAACGTTCAACCTGGTCCAAAAGTCTGATTTCGTGACTTGAAAGAGGTTATACACCTCAAAGTTGTTTATATCCAAAAGGAGATTTTTAGAATTCTTTTTTCAAAAAAGGTAGGGTGTTGGTTAAAATGCACCAGCATAGTTAAATTGCTGGCGCCTCTTCGAGTTAAAAAGTCGATTTTGCTCAAAAAAGGGTGTTAATATAACAACCAGATTACCTACGAGCAATTTTGAGTAAAAGTATATTCGTTTCAAAAGTTTAATAACCTGATATTGTTTCAAGTTGTGCTGAAATTGCGGTCTCCCTCCACTTCACGTATAAAACTGTTCCCGATTTCAGTAAATGTTTTAAAATTAATTATAAAGTTGCCCGAGAAAGCAGTTATTGTTACTTTCACACTAATATTCTACAGGAAAATGCATGGACGTCTGTTACCAATAGTAGCTGCACAAGAGTCTCACTCGATGCCGCGATAGGAATTTTAAAAGAATCTATAAACGAATCTACGTATTTTTAGGGTTCCGTACCCGAATGGTGAAAACGGAATCCTCTTAATAAGCTTGCGCTGCCTAGAGCCCTCTGACAGACGGACGGACGGACTGCCCTTCTATCAGAGGTCTTCTATCTTCGATCTTCTATCTCATGAACCGTAAGAGCAGTAGACAGTTGAAATTATTAGAGAATGTAGATTTCAAATAAAAAAAATATGGATTATATACAAAAAACGTGATTTTTTGGATATTTTTGCTTTTCGTTTGTTAAGGCTGTATCTCTTGAATCACAACAGGTAGACACATTAAACTTTCTAAAAATAAGTAACTCTTCAACTGTAATAACAACAAATACTAAAAATATAATAAAGTTTAAAATTTATAGGGATCTCCGAACAAGTGAAATTTTTTTGCGATGGGTACGGAACCCTGTGTGAATCGACCCGCACACCAATTTAATAATGTCATCAAATAAATCTTTTACATAAGATTATTCTGGAAATAAGGTAGTTGATCATCATTTTTTAGGGTTTCGAAGATCGGTTTCGAAACCCTTATGGTCTCGCTTTGTCTGTCCTTTTTTCCCTCCTTAATAACTCGGCAACTACAGCAGCTATCAACTTGAAATTTAAAATAATAATACATTTCGTGCGCCTGTACAGATTCTAAGAAAAAAAAATTAAAATAAATTAAAAATGAAAATGAACATTTTCCATACAAATTGAGATGTCAAAATTTTAAAAGAGACCTACAGAGTCAAGTGGGGTATCAAATGAAAGGTATTAATTTGTACATTTCAAAACAGTTTTTTAAATTTCTGTAGGTTTCATACTTTTTGAAATATTTTGAAAATAGTCGAAAAAATACCCATTCCCCCCCCCCCCTATCTCCGAAGTTTGCAGAGCGATTCATTCAAAATGTATGAAGCGTTTGTAGATATAGATCTATATTTTACAGGAAAAATATAGAGAAGTCTGTAAAATGAACACTTTTTGAAAAATTGACAAAAAGAGGGGGGATAATTTTCAAAAGGGGGGGCTACCCCACTGAGTGGGGTATCATATGAAAGGTATCGGTTTGTACATTTCAAAACAGTTTTTGAAATTTCTGTGAGTTTCATACTTTTTGAAATATTTTGAAAATAGTCGAAATTTTACCGTTTCCCCCCCCCCCCCCCTATCTCCGAAGTTTGCGGAGCGATCCATTCAAAATGTATGAAGCGTTTGTAGATATATATCTATATTTTACAGGAAAAATATAGAGAAGTCTGTCACATGAACCCTTTTTGAAAAATGGTCAAAAAGAGGGGGGATAATTTTCAAAAGGGGAGGCTACCCCACTGAGTGGGGTATCATATGAAAGGTATCGGTTTGTACATTTCAAAACAGTTTTTGAAATTTCTGTGAGTTTCATACTTCGAAATTTTACCCTTCCCCCCTTTCTTCGAAGTTTGCAGAGCGATCCATTCAAAATGTATGAAGCGTTTGTAGATATAGGTCTATATTTTACAGGAAAAATATAGAGAAGTCTGTAAAACGAACAATTTTTGAAAAATTTTCAAAAAGGGGGGATAGTTTTCAAAAGGGGGGCTACCCCTCTAAATGGGGTATCATATGAAAGGTATCAGTTTGTACATTTCAAAACAGTTTTTGAAATTTCTGTAGGTTTAATACTTTTCGAAATATTTTGAAAAAAGTCGAAAAATTTACCGCTGCACCCTATCACCGAAGCATGCAGAGAGATCCATCTGAAATGTAGGTTGGTACCTACTAGTTTTAGGTCTTCATTATATTTCGGAGTCTCTAACCAGTACCTTTAGTACATAACTACTTGTTGACAAACGTTCGAAACCCTCGGCGCGCGAGTTACACTCGCACTTGACGGGTCTTGTTTTGCTATGGTGTAAATTTTCCATTCCTTTTTGAAGACACATGTTTTCTATAACGATCATTATTGGTTGATATTAAAAGACATCTTCGTAGAAAGAAAGCCATGTGTTAATTTTATTACCACATAATGGACCAGTAAATCTTTATTTATCATGAAGTACTTATCTGCGAATAAGAAACCTAAAGTCTGTAGAAGTGGTAATATCCCATACACATCTATACTATTACACTTTATAGTATTATGAAGAGGAAATATTTATATGTTTGTATGTTTGCTACGAATAAAGTCAAAAACAACTGGACCGATTTCAAAAATACTTTCACCAGAACAGGCGCGCCACCGGTTAAAATGATACATTATCCCTGAATAACAGGCTATATTTAAATGTTTATGAAAAACAGTCCACCCGTACGAAGCCGGGACGGACCGCTACTATATTAATTATATTGATTTTATAAGACGAGTAAATAAAGTCACAGGAAAAAGTTACTTAATAATATGCCAACGCGTAGCAAAGTTCTGAAGGGTGGGAGAAAATGGTTTTCAATTTAATGTTTGTAAAGGAAAGAAAATTGTTTCTTTTGTCGCAAAGTATGTTCGCTTTTCAAGTATTTTGTTTGTTATGATTAACTCTGATCTGAATAAATAAAGATTTCGGAAACTGATTTTATAACTGTATTTTTCTGTGATCTATTATTAGAATCACTTTAGAGTGTTCCCCTGAAATGTAGAATTACTCCCAGAGTGTCACGCGTGACTACACCCGGCAATTCATGTAAGATACCTCTCATATGACAGTCCTTTAACCTTTCGTGTTAACTTTTTGTAAGACGTTTTGGATAGGCTATGGTTTATTAAAGAGGTTATATTCACTTCAACTCTAGGAGCAAGATCCTACGGAACATAGGCTACCTACTTATTTTTGCTTCAACTGTACTGACAAAAAGCAATCCCGTCGTTTTGCTACCAGGGCATTTTACTTTAACGACGACTTTGGCGTTTGGTCGACATCGTCTTTTAGCTACATGGGTATTCTAATAGGTACCCTTCCTAACGTCTTACGAAAAGTTAATGTTCACTGAAGTATACAGAGTTATTGGTGACATTGCGTGAACTGCAGGTTCTGCCCATCACCACAAACGCGATTGTGAAGGTGCCAGGACTTAATTCTTAAGAATTTCGTAAATCACCTATGGCATAATGAAAACACACGTTTGTCCAGAACCCAATGAATTACGGAAGACCGATCTCCTACTCCCACATCCACTATAATTTAATAGAGTGGTTCACAATTGGAATCTACTACCAGAAGACATTATATCAGCCACATCAACAAACACCTTCAAGAATAAACTTGGCAACTGGTTACGAGACGCCAAAACACACTAAAAAAAGTGACGCAATGAAATGATTTAATTCAACACTGTGTGATATAAACACATCAGCCACAGGCTGCTCGTCTATAATTAATGAATAAATAAATTAATTTATTACAGGGCCGAGCCGTTTTTAAGTTTAGATAAAGAATAAAGCCTCTCTAAAGACCGATTTTTGGAAGGAGGCTACCTACAACAAATACCATTATTAGAATTTGAGAATTTAGACCAGGCGGCTACACAGCACTACACTAGAGATAAACCATTCTAAAAATGCACGCCCCTTTTGGTATAAAAATTATCGTAGTTTGGCAAATTCATTATGGATGTAAGAGATGATACGTTGGTGTTCTTCCAACACAAATAAGGTTCGTAGTTAACCCCCTTACATCCGTAATGAATGCTCGCCCCCTCCACAAAACGTTATAGTTGCCTACACTCGGCTTGCATTTTTAGAATGGTTTATCTCTACCTCTATTTGTTTACACTGGCTGTGTGGTGCCGGCTTAGAAGCTACACCACCCCAACTCTTCCCGCGGGTGTCGTAAGAGGCGACTAAGAGATTTCCACCGAGAGCGGGCAGCAGCGCCTCCTGCAGAACAATTCTAGCACTGAACTAAGATCACCAACCCGCATGCCGAGCGTGGAGATTATGAGCATTACCTCCCATAAAAGTCAGTAAGACGCTTATCAGGGGGAGATCTGCGTCCAGCAGTAGACCAATAAGGCTGTTTAGGTAAGGTGAGGTCTTCACAAACGTAAGGGCCTAATTAGCAGTTCACGCAGTGTCAGTGATTTACCAATGACCCTGTATAATGTAGTGATCGTCAGAGTTTCATTGAACTAAGAGAAAGCATTCCGATCAGTACGACGACTTTCGAACCCAAGACAAAACTTAGAACAGCAGATTCGGGTTAATTCCCCACGGTGTTGCCATTAATGGTCATTTACCTGAGTCACGTAGATCAACATTAACTTTCAGCTCTCCGGGGTAATGTGAAGATGGCATGATAGAATCATAGGTTATCTAAGGTGTAGGGTTGTCTTGTCCCTTTGTGATGGCACTAGCTGCAGCCCGTGGCTTTGCTCACGTCGAAAAATTTAGCCTTGTGTAAAAGTTAGCAATTAAGATATACGATTTGTCAGATTTGTCATCAGGGACATTACACACGCGTTGCCGACCCTATATATTAAAAATATAAATAATAAATACCGCGAGACAATCCACAGAGCAAAATCTAGCCACGAGCTAAAAATAATTCCAAAGAAAACTTTTTGAAAAATCCCACATAATAATAGCAATCTGTTGGAAAACGTTTTGGGACATTTTTTTTGTTAATCTGCAATCATTCATAGCTAACGATATTATTTTTATAATCAGACGAGTGGTTCCGAAAATTACCACTACAAGTTATGAATGGGGTGTAACTTAGTAAATTACCTACATAGAAATATTAACCTTAGTCAGACGACCTATTAGTAGATACCTACTTACCTATCTATACAGCTGTGCAAAATAGCAGAATCGTCTAATAACAGAACGTTAAATAAAAAAAGAAAATGGCAACAAAAGCTCGCATTTTTATCATTTTCCGAGCTAAACGATAGAAAATTACTTTGTAATTGGTAGATTTTTTTTCCGAGTTGGTTTATTTCTGCAGCTCCATTGCTCCGCCAAAGGCCAGAGGCAAAGAAATCAGAATAATTGAAGCTCGGGCAACCAACAACGCAATATCCGTTTTGTGCAATGCGCAGAATAATTCCTTAGTTTTTGCCGACTTTGCTCACAAAGTAGTATACAGTGAGTGAAATTCAGATCAAGAGTTTTAAAAACATGAGCTAATTTGCTTCGTAAATCTACAAAGGCTTTTGGAAAATTCATAGTGATCTTTTGCGATTTCTTGTTGACAGGAAAAAATAAACATGATTTATCTTAACCAAGCTAATTCGTTAGTAGTTAGTTCTAAAATATTCAGGGTAAACCAAACAGCGACGTCAGAAAATTTTATGACGTTAGAAAGCTGATCATTTTAGGCCACACGGGTCATTGTGTTGAGCTGATCATTTTATGTCATAAGGTTCAGATGAAAAAATAACTCTAAAATTCCACAAAAAAAATTAAAACCCACTTTTAGTCGTTCCGCCCGAAAATTACCAGTAAGAAACCTACGAAAACTACCAGTATTTTGTTTTACTTCCCTCTCACCCCTAGCAGCCCTTGAAAATCTGCTAATCTTTTAAAGTTCTCCAAACTTTCCTGAACATGCTCACAAAAGCGAATCAAGTCACGGCGGGCTCTAATGGAACTATCGTCAGTGACACCCCTACCGGTCAGCTCAGGCTCAAGTTAAATTGATCAATTAAAACTTGGCGTACTCATAGATGGGATCAAGTTTCTTGACTTCGGTGCAGTCTTTAAATTCTATATGGCCTTCACGCTATGTGTTATTTTATTAGCCTCAATATTCGCACATAAATACATATAAGTTTTTTTTTAACAAAATACAATTATTAATGAAATTTAAGTTCATTTAAATTAAAACTAAATTATATATTTTTGTCAAAATATGACGGAAAAAATCATAATCAAAATTATTTGATTATGATTTACAACAAGATAAAGACACAAGCCCAGTGCTTAGTTTGGATCTCACCAGAAATCCCTAAATCCCTTAGTATGTACAGGCGCGGTCGCAGCCCAAGACTTTGGGGGGGGGTCACACTTGGTGCGGGCCGTAGCACCAAATGTACTTGTAGGCGGTTGCAGACCCCACTGAAAACCACGAAACTTTATCGGCGAGCGGAGCGAGCCGCAGAAAATGTATACTCAACTCCCAACAATAAGCAAGAGTAGGTCCACTTGCTTACTCTCGCCCGCATCATTTATTTTGTTGTTGATAGGTATCTATAAAAAAATAAATGATAGCGAGCGCAGCAAGCCCCGAAAATCTTAGAGATTTGCGGTAGTAGATATAAAGCTATAAATATAAATAGGGGCGAGCGGAGCAAGGGCATTAACAAAGAATTGGAAATACAAAAAAAGACATGGAAAAAATGTAACGCCGAAATTTTTGTTACTTTTTCGGGTAACTACCCGAGCAAAATGATGTTAAACAAGTGTCAAGCACTGGACCAAATACAGAGAAGGACAAAATACTATCGGCGAGAGGGGCGAGCCGCAAAATGCAGTGTTTTGCATATTGGCTGCAAAAATAACATCTCTTCCCCCAACTCCCAACCCAACGATAGGAAGTATAAGTAATGGCGAGCGAAACGAGCCTCAAAAATGTTGGAGATTTTTTCTGATGTTTGGGGAAAAGTAAGCCAGAGCCTATGACAAAATAAAGTGAGCGAAACCTGCCACGAAAATTTTAAAAAGTTTGCGGTAGTAGATATAAAGCTATGAATATAAATCGGGGCGAGCGGAGCAAAGGAGATTTACAAAAAATTAGAAATACAAAAAAGATACCGAAAAAGATGTAGCCGAAATTTTTGTTCCGTTTTTCGGGTTGTCTCAAACTGGTTCAGAAAATAATAACAGCGAGTGGAGCAAGCTCTGAATGAGCCGCAGCCTTTTTTGAAATTGGTGAGGTAGCGTCCATGCAAGACAACGAAGCTAAATTATGAGCTACTAGCTTCTGCCCGCGGCTTCGCACGCGTTCTTTCTATGGAAACGTTCAAAGGTAATTTCTATCCCATGGGGACTGATTTATGGGATAAATAGTAGCCTATATTTGATTCCAGGCTTAGAACTACAACGATGCAAAATTTTAGCTCAATCTTTTCAGTAGTTTTGGTGTGAAGACGTAACAAACATCCATCCATCCATCTATCTATCCATACAAACTTTCGCATTTATAATAATAGTGTGACAAACAATTTTAAAGTTTCACGAATAACAACCAAATATGCGGACAACAGACCAGACACAATATAGAACCAACGGCGAGCGAAGCGAACCGCGAAAATTTTTATGATCTGGCTGTGCGTGTGAGTTGTTTGGTATTAGAGATTTTATAGTTGCAAACTCGCCTGAAACGGAGAAGGAGTCCTGAACTAGAGCAAGCCATAAGCTTATCAAAACAGCAGAATGTTATCAGAGGCAAGCAGAGCGTGCTGCGATAATTTAGTTGTTTCGTTAGATTTTTGGAGTGTTTTTAAAACTGACCTCAAACGAGGGATGAGCCCATGACCAGAGGCAGACAGTGTAAAGTTGCCGGCAAATTGAGCGAGCTGCGACAATTTTGGTTTTCGACAAGTTTTGGTTAGATTTTGGGCAACTTTTTAGAAAATTTGGCAAAGTGACCTAAAGCGGGCCGGGTTTTGAGCTATGGATCATAGTCAGAAGGAACAAATGTTATCAGCGACCAGACCAAAACGCGAAAATTTTGTTGTCTACTAATTTTTTGTACTGGTTGACAAAGTGACCTCGCAGATTATTTGTTATATTTTGTGCTTTTTATTGTGGTGGTTGGATTGATACAAACTGACAATAGCGGACCAGCCAGACCAATAAAATTGGGAACGTTGCCTCTGTGCTAATCAAAATACAGAGCACAAATAACAGCAATATCGGCGAGCGGAGCGAGCCGCGATTTTTTTTATTGCTGCAGTTGGTAACCATAATCAATGTAACGGAAGTAAACAGGACAATATAATCAAGCTGTTTTAAGTACCTAAACTAAGATTTTGGGGGATAGTCATGACCCCCGTGACCCCCCCCCCTGGGACCGCGCCTGAGTATGTATATTTATTTATTTGCAAAAATTAACATTTTTCTTTTCAACATTTCTTATTAAATAAAAGTACCTATCCCTTGTGCGATTTTGTAATAAGTATTTATTTTGTGCTACATTTTGTGTCACAAAATAAAATGGGTACAAATTGATTAAAGGTAAAGTAAAACCAGGCCCTTTATACGTTTACTTTAGAGATTTTAGAAGTCCCTAATTTAAATATTTTAGCTCAAAATGTACGACCATCGTACCTAACCTTGACTACTTTTGTACACATCGTGGTTTTCGTGAAATTCACTTATTCCCTTTCAGCAAAAAGTAGATAGATATTCAATCGAAAAGGAAAACTTTTTTTATACTTCAACGTCGTTTACGAAAGAGAAACGAAAGTAACTTTTATTTTGTACCCTTCTAGGGAATTAAGACTCTTGGAGACAGAAAAATGTTCATTGTTTACTCAACATAAATTGAATATCGACCTATGCTATGGATGCTAAGGGAAATTAATTCCCTGAAATTATTATTTTGGCGGTCGTGGTCGCATCGTTACAAACGTCCTTCTAACTCAGCTCGTGGATGTTGTAAGAACCGACTAAGGGAACTTACCAGACTGCAGCAAGATGGAGCAAGGCAGCAGATTATTTTTGTGTATTCTTAGCAGGCAAATTGTTGAACCCAATGAAGGTGTCATTGGGTTCACCAATTTGCCTGTTAAGAGTGATGTTGATCGCAAAAACAGCTTCAGCAGTGGATAAAAGTTGTCATTTTTGTCAAAGTCGATCATTTCTGACATCAGCTGTCGTTTTTGATATAAGATGTTATATTTGGCATTCGCTGTCTATTTTTCAAAAATGTATGAAACAATAAATATATACGTAGCGTAAACTCTTTTGGATAATTCTAAGGTAAAAGTAAGAATTTGAGGAACTAGGCATGGATTCCTGACGAACCGCTTAATGGACGAGACGCGTAATGGACGAGACGCTTATTGGACGAAACGCTTGTTGGACGAAACGCGTTTTGGACGAAACGCGTTTCTATTGTAATTGGACGAATCGCGTTTAGGACGAAACGCTAACAAATCGTATGTTTGCTGATCTTGATTATTTTGAAAATTTTTGAATCATAATTTTGTGTCAGCCAGTAGCTATTTGAATAACGCTGTGTTTTACAAAAGTTATATTTAACGTTTTAATCTAAATGTCAGTTTCATTTAAACTAAATGGTTGCCAGTCTAAGCTTAGGCCATTGACATAGCCTTCAAAACTTTGCAGACACATTTTCAAACAGATGTTATAATTAAAACTGTGGTTTAATTTTCAGTGCATATTTCAAACAAGCAAAGCGTTTGATGGAGGTATCGAAAAACAGCATAGTTATAAGACTAAGTACTACATTTTGTTTAGGCGTTTCGAAGCTCGTGTGGGGCTGGCTTAGAATTTGCACCACCCCAACTCTTCCTGCGGGTTTCGTAAGAGGCGACTAAGGGATATCCACCGGGGGCGGGCAGCAGCGCCTACTGCAGAACAATTCTACCACCAAACTGCGATCTCCAACCCGCATGCCCAGCGTGAGGATTATGGGTACTACCCTCCATGAGATAAAAGCCAATAAAGCGCGTAACGGGGGGAACCTGCGTCCAGCAGTGGACCAATATAGGCTGTTGAGTTTGAGGTGGTTTCTTTCCGCGGCTTCGCTCGTGTTATTTTTATGGTAACGTTCAAAGATTATTTCTATCCCATGTGAACTGATTTATGGGATATTTATCATTACAGGTTCCTAAATCTTACTATATTAGTATACAGGGTGTTTGTGTAAACAGTCTTATCCTTGAAACCACGTATGTACACCCCTAAAATAAGACGATACAAGTTATTTTTAAAAATAAAAGTCAATTTCATCAATTCGATGGAATTTCATAATTCATTTCTCTAGAACACCCTAGTGACCTTATCACGCCGCGCCGCCCGCTCTCGCCTGTAGCCGGCCGGTGGTGTAGGTATCGAACCCACTCGAATCGTAGGTACCTACAACTTGATGGAACTTTCCCTTCATACTTTTCCTGGCTTAGGACAGGCAAAAATAGCTGCTCTAACAAATTTGCCAGCAAGTAGGCTAAAGTAGGTAGGTAATTTTACTTACGTACTTTGACTTTAGTAGGCACGTAGCCTTTGTGTAGCCGCTAGGATCGTTTCCCGGCTTGGCACACGTTGTTCTCGGAACCGCTCTGCGTACATCTTACGAGCCAAGTTCATGTTGTCACCAGCGATGGCATAAAGTCGCACCATTTCAGTCCACTGTTCATTTGTGAACGACATCGTCACTTCTCTACTTATCACAATACGCGAACAAATCGGCACATCACAAATTAGCACGGAACGCGTCGTGACGCACCCTGTATAGATAAAGTCCACTTATGTATTGTTTCTTTACTAGTTTATTTTTTGTCTTGATACGTTCTAATGAGCTTCGAACATAAGAGTAACTACCCACGTTTTGATGTGTCCGATTTCTGGCGGAAATAGCAGATATTGTCAAACATTCCCTGGAGGACCTCTCGATTGGAGAAAATGGTGTTCCGGCTCAATCAAAGTTTAAATGTAGCAGTAACTGTGGTATGGCACTTTTATCAAAGATTTTGAATATTGACCCAAAAAAACCGCTAATATCTAAAGGAGCCATTTTTTTCATATATCTCGAAAACGTAGGCTTGATAACTCAAATTATTAGTTTGATAGGTAGTTTGTTTGGTTAATATTTAATAAATAACTCATTTAAGATAAACAAGTTGTTTGTTTTCCATCTAAATAAAAATAAAAATCGCTTCGACCAGACGCTCAGATAATTGTTTAAAAACCCGAAGAGCCTCGGTACCCCACAGACCTAGGGTCTCGACTCCAAGGGGAGCAAATATGTAGGCTCTGTCGAGACCTGCATATTTGCGCCTCTTGAGATCTTAATTATGCCAAATAAAAATAAAATAAAATATGGGACTGACATAGTCATACAATAACCCAAAATTCTGTAGTTAATTATGTATGACTATGTCAGTCCCATATTTTTTTATCTTTGAGTTATCAAGCCTACGTTATCGAGATTCTATTTATTTTTTACAAATCGCCTGACACCTCCACAAACTAGCATACCTACTACAGCAGAATAACAGTTCACTAAGAACAAATCTGACAAATTTATATTACTCTGTGGTTTTTGACAGTTATCCCGGCATAACGGCCGCAAACTGTAAACATGCGTGCGAGCACCGGAAGCCAAGTTTAATGCCGTAACACATGTGCTCGTGAGATTGGAATAATTCATCTTCAGGAACAATGTTTTAGCGTTAATAATGATGTTTTATTGATGTTCTGGAGCGCGTGTGCGCACGGGTTTTTTAGATGAGGTCATACAAGATGTTTTTCGCATAATGGAGAAAATCTTTCGCGTTGAAGTAACCCTGTATTAAACTTTTAACCATTGCTACTCGTTGGAGCTAAATGCTATGAAAAATTCTTGCACACCACAAAAATGAGTACAATACCTTATCGCTTAGAAGTGATCCCTTCCAGGCAGTCTAAACCAACGCATTTCCGAGAGGTTCTTGAGCGTGAATGAGGGAAAAGAGATAATTTGATTTATAAAAATCGTATGAAATAGTATAAAACCCCGTGCTGACTTATGACTTTGGCCATATCAGCTAAAATAGATAATTCAGCAGGAAATGTAGGTTTACCTATATAATGTCCTTATTATACTGAACCCCTGGCGTGTAATTTCCCCTCCAATAATTCATTATTTTCTTACTCCAATCACCAATCACCTGCTTCCAGGAAACCCATACGAAATCAAGCGCTTTTATTAAGTAATACCTACGAAAAATACCATTTATGGGTTCGACCTTGACCTAAAATCTAAACTCCTCGTAAACTAAAAGGGAAAACAAACGCAGAAGTCGTAAACAAATATCGTAAAGAACAAGACAGGCATGACCTGAACTTGTACGTGTAAAGTTCACTCTGATCTTCACTGAAAATCAACTTGGATACGCATAATTATATTCTGCACCGTGCTAAGTTGAAGCCTTTGCCCTAGATTTTGCTACGTTCGAATAAGACGAATAAGACGTCATTTCGTTTCTATAAAAAATACAAAAAATTCTTGAAGTAGTAATATATATTAAAAGAGATGCATACAAATGACTTAAAAGTACTTATATTTCATTACATAGATAGTAATTAGTATGTCTACAGATTTCCAAGTGAATCCTCACGTATACCGCTACATGGAATATTACTATGCCCGAAAGGGGCATATTAAAGTGAGGTTTTGCAGAGACGTCCTGCGGAACGTTCATTATTGCACGTATTGCACGCTTCTGCATAAGAAAGGCGCGCTGCAAGTCGGCCACACGCCCCCATAGTTCAGCTCCGTACTGCAATGGTGAGTGGATGACTTCGCGAGAGTACGAGGCAGGATAGTGAGTGGGCGGTTTGTCCGCTCGCCGAGTTTTCTGGAATATTACTACTACTGAAAGGGTGATATTAAAGTGAGGTTTTGCAGAGACGACCTGCGGAACCTTCATTATTGCACGTATTGCACACTTCTGCATAAGGAAGGCGCGCTGCAAGTCGGCCGCACGCCCCCATAGTTCAGCTCCGTACTGCAATGGATATAAATAAATTTATTTTCTTTCTTTCTTTCTTCTTTCAATGGTGAGTGGATGACTTCGCGAGAGTACGAGGCAGGATAGTGAGTGGGTGGTTTGTCCTCTCGCCGAGTTTTAGTGAAGATTTCCAAGTGAATCCTTACGTATATCGCTACCTGGAATATTACTACTACTGAAAGGGTGATATTAAAGTGAGGTTTTGCAGAGACGTCTTGCGGAACCTTCATTATTGCACGTACTGCAAAGGTGAGTGTATAGTCACAAAATAACAGGAGCGTACCACGTGTCTTGGCTGGAACCTTGAATTGAAACGCACACGCGCAAACACACCCTCATACACATACACATACACACACGAATTTGCATACTTGCACCCTGTGAAACATTCAATTCAAATATAGGTTATTTATTTATCTATTTATTTAGAAATCTATAACTAACTGTTGTACAAATGTATAATTCTTTATTATTATCTTTAACTTTAATTTAATTAGAGTTAAGGTATTTATGAGCTATGATTGTAAGATTGGTGTAGCGAGTAGCGCTGCACTTATCACCCGGCACCGCTGAAAACCAGCGCTGCTATGGCCCTTGTGCCATAGCAGCACTAAGCTGAGCTGGTGACCTTTTTGTGTTTTATTAAGTTTAATTTTATTAGTTATAAGTAATTTCATTATGTCACAAATAAAAATCTTCTATTCTAGTCTATATTCTAAAGGCGGCTGAGCGCGTAGCACGCACTTACGCGTGAAACTCCTCAGTTTATTATAAGAAAGTTGTTTTGAGGAAAGTAGTATTTGAAGGGTGAATATATGTTTTTATTTCTGTTTACGTGCAAAGTTCATTCTGCAACTCGCAGTGCCTATAAAAAGTTACGATATCATTAGTGGGAATCTTGGCGCCACCTGCCGGCAACTTTTCAATCAATGGTGGAGGAGGCGCGTTTACGAGAGGACAGTAAGATGCAGTAACTGGTTAGAAAACCATTTGTACTTATGTGTTTTTATAATAATAAACAGACACGCCTTATTTTATATTCTTGAAGAGCGAGCACACAGCAGGTAAATAACTAAAATTACAAATTAAGTATGTAGGTACAAGCTAACGTATGCATGCAACTAAGCGCGTTATTTTTTCTAACACAATATTCCACGTTACAGGACAAGTCATTCTCCTTTCTCTCGATTCTTGAGTCTCGATGCACTACCAAGCAAGTTCTCTACTATCTCGATGTAAACACAGCACAGTTTACGAGTCAGCAGTGGCTCAACTATAGCCGTAGTCCCGCGATAATAGAACAAGGAACCAATTAGAATTGTAATACCGTAGTTACGACTTGTCTGATTGTGGTAGTTGGTATCTTGTTTGCCTTCTGATCTTACATTTACTGGGTACATTTCTAGAGGGCATTGTTGAAGATCTTGGTGACCGAATTCTGTTCATTATTACGAATCAGGTTTCAACTTCGAATGCTGCAGCTACCGAAGTTACGAAACATTTTGTCGAGCAAAATTTAGATTTTGTAACGAGTTGGTATTTCACTTTTCAGTCTCTGTACTAGTCAATATTTGAACACTTATCATTGTTGGTCATCATCAACCTATATTAGTCCACTGCTGGACATAGGCCTCCCCTAGTGTGCGCCGCTGTCTTCAGCATGCCGCATCCAGCATCTGCCGTCAGTTGTTCAAAAGAAAATATTTCGATAAGTACAATAAGCCGGTAATGTATTATCAACACCGTAATAACAGTTGCAAAAAAGGTATCAGTAGTCCGTTTGCTTACTACACATTATTAGGCCCTTTTCAAAAGAAATTACATAAATCTAGGCATTGTTTTTTTCTAATTCTTAGAGAAAAACTATTGCCTAAGCTCTGGGATAGCATGTTGTTAATTATGAAAAAACTAATTTAATTTATTTGAACCTTTGATGAATGTGGCTCTCCCCAGAGAGTTTTTTGGTTACCGAGGTTAAGAACGATACGCCTGAAAATTTCAGAATATTTTCAGTACGTAGGGAATAAAGAAAATTGTTTTTATAACCAGCTGATAATAAACCTGTGAGGCGTTGTGTTTTACGTGAGACTAAACTGCTTAGCATGATGTTAGTATGAAGGTCATCACAAAAACTGTCTAAACTAAAAATTAAGGTAAGAAACCCAATACAACCTTTGAAGTAACATAAAAATGTTCGCAAAAAATACCTACCCATGAATAATAAATCATATTAAGGCTTTGATGTAATTCATTATTTAGTTAGCTTCGTTATTTATTTACCCTGAACTAATAAAGACCAATGCTACCTCGTGAGTAAACCCACCTTTTTAATTTATTTTCCACACAAGTCTTCTTTTACCTTCAGTTTTAATAACGTTTGTTTTAGCAATAAATAATTACCAGGATCCTGGGATCCACGTGGCTCACGGGAAAAACTTCGCTAATGAGTTTAGTTCTCGTTCAATGCAGATTGGCCACTTCGGTGATGAAGACTCTCTCTGACGTCGTCAGGCACTAGCTTGCTGTGATCCTGACTTGTTGCAGTCACTGGCTCACTGAAAACTGGGAAAAGGCTAAAGTTTTTGAAGATGCTTGGATCCATAGACAACTCAAAAACGATTTAAACTATCATAGTCAAACGAATTCATGACGGATGTCAGCGGGTTAGCTACGAACCTTATTTATATTGGAAGAATAGGAACGTCACCCCTGAAGAAGTCCCTCACTAAGAGATGAAACGTTGGTGTTCTTCCAGCCCGCTTACATGAGTAAGGAACTCCAAAAGCTCATTAGCGTTGCTCAAATTATGGAAACTAAGTTTGAAGAATTCCATGGAAAACCTAAAACCTAGATCTAGATCTCGAATTTCCCCAAACTAAATAGTTTGAGAGCCACCGTAGCGCATAATAATATGACGTAGGCTTGGGAAAACCCACGTGACCGTTGTTTCTCGGAGTGCCATACATATTATTGTTTTACCACGGTCGCCAGTACATCGCCCGTCTACAACCAGACCTCATTGGCATTTCCCAAGTTAGCATTTCCAAGCTAGCTTCAATTTCAATTTATATAAAGTTGGTGCTTAGTTCCACGTTAACTGTTAATAAATTAGGTGGTGGCCGAACTTCCAATCCTGCTTTGAATATTCAAGCGCAGCAACAACACTAGTTATGTTAGAGGATTTCTGCAGATTGGAGTTTCATTTAGTTTTGTTAAGAGGTTTCTATCTCGAGTCTATTTATTTGTACTTACCTACTTCATTATCATCATCATACTAGCCCATACATGGTAAAATGCTTTTGATTAGGTTGATTCGGGTTACTTTTTCTGAAAGCTATTAAAACAAACTATCAAACTAGATATCGGTTTTGAATTTTTTTTTATTTACGCAGGCCTTTCTGTCATAAATTTCAAAACCAAAATATTTTTAAGAGAGACAAAACCAAAAGATCAGAAGAAAAGATGTTTATAAGGTTAGGAAGGGAAAAGGGAAAACGTATTTACAAATAGCTGTAGTGGTGCAATTAATTTTTGTTGATATAGATCACCTTACGATTAATTTTCACCACTATGATCCAGACTCCACCAAAACTTACAAGAGCGTAAAGTGCTGGATAAACTGGAGCGGAGATGATCGTCAACTATTTATCTTCAATTGTAATATCCTTAATTTTTTTATTATCAACTAGCTGCGCCCCGCGGCTTCGCCTCCGTGGGAATTTATGTTTCCAACTTTCTTAATTTTTTCTTTCATAAGAACCTTTTCCTGACAATAACAAACACAACAAAGAAAGAATTAGCGAAATCAGTCCAGGCGTTGTTGAGTTATGCGCTTACCAACACATTTTGCTTTTCATTTTTATATTATAGATTAAATAAATAATAAATAATTCTGGACAATTCACACAGCAGTATCCAGTCCCAAGCTAAGCAGAGCTTGTGTTTATGGGTACTAGATAACTGAAATATTTAATACAATACACTACATAGATATTTTTTTTTATTATATATAGAAAACATCCAGAACACCCTGAACTGAATCTGCAGATCGTACAAACATTTATCCCGAGGCGGGAATCGAACCCGCAACCTCCTGTCTCGCAGGTGGACCTTCGTCCGCTGCGCCATTTGAATCACTGCGATTTAATATTTGCACACCTGCTCGCGGGTTGAATACATTGATCACTCTACTCATAAGATCTGACATGTACAGGAACGGATTCGGTAAATAAATGATTTGATTTGATTTGATGTGTACGAGCACGTACATTGTGCATTGCCCTAATTAATGCCAACCGCGCATTTACGCCAGTCATCAATTTTAGCAATACTTTTTATTATATTCAGTTCGCGATCACCTGTCAATCGACACACGCGTCTCACTATCATTTCATTAGTAACTACAGTTACTATACGTGGTGAACGGACCGTACATCATCATGATGTGTGCTGGCTAGAGCGGAACTGAGCTACGTGCGGCGAGCTTCGGATGTTTGTTGAGATGAATGCTCTAGCGGGGCCGCTCACATCTCTTCTCGTCTCCGCTGCGTGACGTCGCCAGCTTGCGAGGCACAGCTCACATTTCCGTTTTGATCTATCTTTGTTTTCTTCGCATATAAATCACACTAATATTATAAATGCGAAAGTTTGGATAGATGTATAGATGGATGGATGTTTGTTACCTCTTCACGCCAAAACTACTGAACAGATCGGGCTGAAATTTTGTGTACAGATAATTCTAGGCCTGGAATAAAATATAGGCTACTTTTGACGTGACAACGTCTTATAATTCGATAGAGCCGGCTGCACGCACGAAAAAACGTGACGTCATGCGGCGTTACCTCGGTCTGAGTTGTCAGAGTGCACAGACAACCAATTTTTTATCCCATAAATCGGTTCCCATGGGATAAAAATCACCTTTAAGCGTTTCCGTAGAAACAACGCGTGCGAAGCCGCGGGCAGAAGCTAGTATGATATATCTCCGCTTGGTGGTCCACCAAAGCTGAGCGGAGAGATGTGTAAATAACGACGTTCTATTGGTTGTTTAAAACATATCTCTTCTCCGGTCGTCTCGTCTTCGCTTTCATGGAGTCCGGCACCAAAAGATATTTAAGAGTTAATGAAATACTTCTAGGAAAGTATGATCCATCTTAGGCCACATTTTCACTTGCTGGAGTGACATTACGGTCAAACGCTTAACTCAATAAAAAAAATTGGTTGTCTGTAAAGTCGGTTTACTGACGATAGTTGAACGTGACAACGTCTTAAGAAAAGAGCGAGGTAACGCCGCATGACGTCACGTTTTTTCGTGCGTGCAGCCGGCTCTATCGAATTATAAGACGTTGTCACGTCAAAAGCTAACAATACTATTTTCACACACTTCTTTCGCCTCTCGCATACCACAGGAGGTAATTCTCACACGAAGATTAGTAAAAATAGCGAAAACAAAACGTTGCCTTGCGACGAACCGTGCGGATAGGAATCGTTTTTCATTTTAACAAATGGGACCTTTTTTTATTAGAAAAGTTTTCGTCTCCTTTCAATATTTTAATGTCGCTTAGCTTATTGGATTTTTTTATCCTTGCGTTTTCCTCATTTCCCAAATATATTTAAAATATTTATAACTCCAATATTATCTCCTTATTTGAAAAATGTGATGCATTATACACATGCGAGCTTTAAACTGGAATCGCTTCAAGGGTTGTTCAAGACTAATTTTTACAATTTCTTTGCAGTGAACTATGAGTTAAGTTATGTTTTCCCTTACGCAGGATTTATTGGCGACGATAAATTTTGATTTAATGCACGATAATGTCCGCTGCCACACCGCAGCAGTGACTAGACAGTACCGACAGACGTCTTCAATGTCGGCATTCCCACACTAGACTGGCCAGCCCTTATTCCTGACTTGAATCCAATCTGACATATGTGGGACGAGCTAAAACAGCGGATACGAGGGAGAAATCCAGCTCCGGCGCCGATAGAAGCCGATAGATGCAATTTCGACCTATTGCAATAATTCCCGAAATTTAGGTAGCTAATTTAATTAATTTTAAATCTTCTTGATATCACTTGAAAGGTAACAAAATTACCTTTCAAATTATATACCACAATCTATAGTTCATTGTACATAAATTGTAAAACAATTGTTTTGATCAACTCGCGATGAAGCGATTCCATTTTAAAGCTCGCAAGTGTATAAATAAATAAATAATGCTGGACGATTCACACATCATCTTCTAGCCCCAAGCTAAACATGTAGATACTGTTATGAGGTTGTACACTCATTTGTTATCAGAAACAACTTTAAAATTAATTTTATTTTGATACCATAACCGTCAACAAAAGTTAAGGTATAACTTATCTAACTTAATAAACTGGTAGAGTATCTCTATCTACAACAAATTTAGTAAAAGTCATAAAACCTTAAAAAGCAAAAAAAAAAACAAGTTCTTATAGTTTCCTTGTCTATTTCGTTCTCGTTGTCCCTCTACAATTTGAACCCACTGCCCATATTTATAAAGCTTAGCTTCTAATCCTGCAAGGACTCAATATCCAGCTCAGTACCAGTTCCATATAAGTAGTAATGATCTGGAAGAGCTACTTACCGTAACTAGTCGGGATAACTGCAAATGAGAGTCTGGCGCACCCTGTACAGCGCTCGTTCTAAAAGGTGTTCTTTTGTGAACTCGTTATGTGTTATCTATAAAAATGTTAATCCAAAGCAAGACAACCGAATAACCTAGATAGGTATAGTGAAAAATAACATACACATAGATAGATAGATAGATAAATGTTTTATTTGGATAACAAATGGACAGCACAAAATACAGTAAAACATAAACAAGTACCTAGGTAGGTATATAAAAAACTAGTTCAAAACTTATGAGTAGGTACAAGTCATAGTTTATTATATTCTTATAGCTAAGCTTACATTCTATAAAGTTATACCCACTAACTTATCCTACTCCTGACATGTAGGTGTGTCAGTGCTGCCGAAGTGAGCCAAAACGGAGTAGTTAAATAAAATGTAGTTAAATACATAGTTAAATCGTTGATCGACCAAGATAATATTGATCAAGGTATGATCGAATGTCCTGATGATACAATTTTTGAAATGGCACGGCAAGAATCGATCCATCAACTTTTCTCCGTATTTTTACTTAGTTATTTGTGATGTGCAAGATATATTATAGTGCACAAGTGTGTGCACAAACACAGGTGTACTCTCTATTTCCTCACTCTCGTACTCAAACATTCGTATATCGTAAATATCGTGGGCTTCTCGTAATATTAAGATGAATTTTATATTGACGTCATCAAATGACAGACAGCTCGCAGGCTCGTTTAAAGTATGTGGAAACCTAATCTTGTCACTATAAAAATCATAATTGAATGCACGTTTTTTGTGTGGTAGCGGTATTGGATAAATGAGCGCAGAGCTTACTCGTCCTTCAGGATTGACAGCTCCTCCCACTTATTCGCTGAAAATCCATGTCTAGACAGAATCCTGTCGACGAGCTAGACAATATAGTCGAAAACTTGTAAAGTTGACGACTCCAGTTATAGCACGAGATAACAATGGAGCCATTGTTACGATGACAAAACTTTATTTATGGCACTTCAACTTACCTAATAAGAGTGATAAATTACCTAATTCTACTTAAAATCACATTGAGTGACGTGATATGGAGCGACCTTTCTGGCGGCCGAGTGGTCTATGTATAAGAATCTCGAGTTCAATTTCCATTGTAGAACATTGTGTGCATATTTTCTGGTGGTTATGGAAGCTGGTAGGCAGTTTTTAGGGTTCCGTACCTCAAAAGGAAAGAAGGAACCCTTAAAGGATCACTTTGTTGTCTGTTCGTCTGTCTGTCCGTCTGTCAACGATCTTTTCTCAGGAGCGCGTGGAGATATAAAATGTAATGATTTTAATGGTAATTTTAAATAAATTTAATATTATCAAACTCTGTCAGTTAACCAGGAATGCGAAATTGTCTAAGCTTTAGCTTTTTTATAAAATCAGTGTCACTGTAATGAGGGATGGCATAGAATGTCTATAACACAGGCTTTATAGCCTAGCGTAGATACGAGTATCTAAGGTCAGCCAATACAATCAACGCAAACATAGATTTAAAGTACCTAACTATTAGTTATATTTAGAAAAATGATTGTTTTCGGAATTGTTTTGTCTGTAGTTGTCTGTATTTCTATGCAATAAATTTCATTTCATTTCATTTATCAAATACTCAAGTCCGTAACCTCTTGGAGCCTCGATATAAATAAAACTGCGCTGACTTATAATCAAAGAGATCAAAAGTTACAGCCATTTGTGTCCAAATATTTTAAAAATTTTCAAGGAATCACATGCACACAAAACCTATAGGGTACTTCTCGTAGACCTAGAATCATGATATTTGGCAAGAAGCAGGGTCTGACAATTACACGGAATCCTTAAAGCGCGATTCCGATTCGCACTTTACATTTTATTTATTTTTTAATTTTTGGACATATTTACTAACTAGTTTCTGAACGCGGCGCGGAATCATGCCGTACCTGAATGAAACATAGCCTATGCCACTCGGAATGGATTTCTATCAGTGAAACAATTTTAAAATTGTACCAGTAGTGAAATATTGGCTCAGCGACGATTATTTTGAAAATACAATACAAATACTCTTTCATGTCCACCAATGTACAGAAAAACAGTACAAGAAAAACACAAATACAAAAAGAGTTGTACAATAGGCAGACTTATCGTTAGCGATCTCTTCCAGGCAATCTTTGTATCAATTTAATTATTAATTTTCAGTTTGGGGCTTGATAACTCTCTGATCCTAGGTAGGGAGAGAGGTGAGAAAATCTACCTACCTTTTCTCACCTCTCTCCCTACCTAGGATTATTATTATAAACAACACCACTTCTACCAGCTGATGATAACATACCTATACTTAACAAGCTCTGTTGAATCACAGTACACCTTTTACTGGTGGTCACTACAACTACATTAACTAAGAAAAAGAAAATTACTAACGCGTTCCAGACAAACGTATTGACGTTTTATTGTTAACAGGTAGATAGATAGATAATACTTTTATTCATCACCTTATAAAACTGATTGTACTTAATCACATCACATTACATCACACTATCACACTAGTCACACTAATATTATAAATGCGAAAGTTTGGATGGATGTATAGATGGATGTTTGTTACCTCTTCACGCCAAAACTACTGAACGGATCGGGCTGAAATTTTGCACACAGGTAATTCTAATCCTGGAATCAAATATATGCTACTTTTTATCCCAGAAATCAGTTCCCATGGGATAGAATCACCTTTAAACGTTTCCATACAAATAAGCAGCTAGTTAAACATATTAGAGAGAAAACAACAGCCTGTATTGGTCCGCTGCTGGACGCAGACCTCTTCCTGATAAGCGCCTGATTGACTTTTATCTCATGGAGGGTAATGCCCATAATCCCCACGCTGGGCATGCGGGTTGGGGACCGCAGTTCGGTGGTAGAATTGTTCTGTAGGGGGCGCTGCTGCCCGCTCACGGTTGATATCCCTTAGTCGCCTCTAACGACACCCGCGGAAAGATTTGGGGTGGTGTAAATTCTGAGCCGGCACCACACAGCTCCGAGTCAACTAAAGACTTATACCTTTATTTTATTAGTAACTTTTGTATAAATTACTAAATTATAATAAGTTACTAAACCTCAAATTGCTCCTAGTTTGATTGAGATCGGCGAAATATCCACCAACATTTAAAAAAATAAAACACGTATAGACCAATACGTGTTCAATTTGTTTTGATTTTTCTCTGGATCCATACGGTATGGCCACTATTTGTTAATTCAGAGATACTCTCAATATAGCCTAAAAAAACTCGCACCAGACTACGTTTATACGCAAAGAGCATCGACATAGTGCTTTGAATTATTGATGTTGCGACCGACCCTACACAAGTCGTCAAAGGAGAAGCAAATAGTAGGGTTTGTTTACCAGAGCTTATGTAAATCTTACAGAATGTACTGACAAATAATCTGCTTTATTCTGTACTAACTTGTGGTTGACCAAGCTTAACTGCTGTGCAATTACGCAAAAATTACCCATCCTAAAATTTACATTTGAAAGCCCTTTGAATGGCCTTGAAAGCCATTTCAATGGTTATATTCATACAATAGCAAATTACGAAGACCATTCAAATGTCAATTTAAGATGGGTGGTATTGCGTAATCGCACAGATGGTCTTGAACAGTTTCAATAGCAATTCCAATCCTAAAGTCCATCCATACTACAGCCCGCGGTCTTGCACGCGTTGTTTCTGTGGAAACGTTTTCTATCCCATGGCAACTGAGTTATGAGATAAAAAGCCTATGTTTGATTCCAGGATAAGAAGAATTACCTGTACGCAAAATTTCAGCCAGATCCGTTCAGTAGTTTTGGCGTGAAGAGGTAACAAACATCCATCCAGCTATCCATCCATCCATCTATCCATCCATACATCTAAACATCCAAACTCTCGCATTTATAATAATAGTGTGATGGGAAAGTTTGGATTTATGGATTGAAGGATGTTTGTTACTTCATCACGCCAAAAGTACTGAATGGATTTTTTTATTTAAAAAAATCGGACCCCATCGGATAACCTTTGAACAACGCGTGCGAAGCCGCGGGCAGAAGAAAGCTAAAGTAGGTAATTCTGTCCGTCTGGTCCTTTACACGCTTGAACGCCTAAATGGATCGTAATGAAATTTGGGACGGTAGAAGGTATCCAAGGAAAGACATAAGCACCTACCTACCTAACGTTTTTTCTCGACTATGATTTGAATGCTAGAGCACTATTAAATATCAGTTAAAAAAGCTTGGGACGGGTTTGCTCCAACTCGAAAAATAACAACTAACAGGTTTCCTCGACGCTTCTTTACTTTAGTCTACATACCGAAGCGACAGAAATAAAACATATCACTTTATTTTAAGTTAATTAATTTCTAGTTAAATTATATTCGAAAAAAAAAAGTTATTCACAAGTTGATCCAGAATCACGGTTAGAATCAGTTGGGGTCCAGAATCACCCCCTTTCGGTTTAGTACACCCTTTCCGTGGCACCCTGTATAATGCTTGTATTATAATACATGTAGACCAACTGTGTAAACACAGCAGTTTTCAAGAACCAATATCTGCCGGTGCGTGGTACGAGAGTATTTAAAAAAGTATACCTAAGTTCCACCCAGAATTATTTTAGTAGGGATAAATTCGTTGTAAAGCTTTAACTTTCCGCTTTATCCCATGACAATGCTCTGATACATTGTTTTTAAAGCCATGTTGAGTTATAGCCTACGTACACAAAATAATGTACATTTGTTTGGGTTCTTTTGTTTAGCAATTTGTTATTTTGGTAGAATATGGGTACAACGGCAGTGTTTAAATAGGAACCAGATGAAAGGGTAGTATAACGTACGCATGTAGTATAACATAGAGTGCTTTCAATACATCCTAAATGGATACAACGTATTTCAGTTCAATGACTTTAGTGGGAAGATTTCCTAGGCTTCTATTAGAAACTGCCCAGAAATACACATGCAAAGTAACATTTGTTTTTAGATATGATGATGTCCTCCGGGAAGAATTTTCAGCCCTGGCAGCCAGGCTCAAAGGGGACAAAGCCATATGCCAGAACAGAACAGAACAGAATCCGTTGGTTCAATAACACCGGGTGTCTTTTTTTGATAAACCATTTGGGTCGATTTCCATCAAAAGTAACAGATAAAAAAAACTAAACATGCAGTTATACTACGTCGAGTCTTCTCGTCATCCATACCGCAATGCTTGAAAACGAAAGTTTTCAATCAGTGCGTCCTACCCGTCATGACCTACGGAGCTGAGACGTGGACACTCACGGTAGGGCTGGTCCACCAGTTCAAAGTCACTCTATGATGATGATATGAGCTATGGAAAGAGCTATGCTCGGAGTCTCTCTGAAGGATAGAAATCGTAACGAATACATCCGACAGAGAACCAAAGTTATCGACATTGCTCAAAGAATTAGCAAGCTGAAGTGGCAGTGGGCCGGCCATATCTCGCTTAGAACCGACAACCGCTGGGGTAAACGTGTTCTTGAGTGGAGACCACGACTCGGCAAACGTAGTGTAGGATGCCCTCCGGCCAGGTGGGATGACGACGCGAACGACTGCAAGCAGATGCTGGATGCGGCAAGCTGAAGACAGGGCGCTATGGCGCTCATTAGGGGAGGCCTATGTCCAGCAGTGGACTAATATAGGCTGATGATTTATTTATTTATTTATTTATATTTATTGATATGCAAAACAGAAAACAATCATAACATCAATTTTGAAAATAATTATAACTATGGTTCTTTAGACTAGATTGTTATCCTAAATATGCATACACAACATGATTAGATAGATGATGATGGTGATGATGATGCAGTTATTGTTTATTTATAAATCGAGGGCATGACTCCTTTCACGACTTTTCTTTAACTCCCGTGGTTTCGCACTCGGCCATCACCGCCCTTCTCAAGAAACCACCCTGTATAGTAGTGCACAAGTGTGGGCGCAGGCGCAGATACACTCTCTATTCCCTCACTCTCATAATCCGATTATTTTATTATTCTTTATCTTTCATCTGATGACCATTCCGAAGACGGAGACCGAAACCCGCCTCGCCTTAAATCTAAAACCCATAAAAGTAGACAATAAAATAACTGCGCATGATCTATAGCTCCTTAGGGTGTCATCTCACAGAATAGTGCGTTCTTACTACGGTTATGATTGCGATAAAATTTATGGCTCTCGTCTGGACCAGCTATTTGTTTTTGTAGACATAATAATAGATGTATCTACAGATATTGGAACGAAACATTGAATTGTTCACAGATTACTAGATTATTTATCTGGTATCTATCGCGTACCTAGTGTATGTTGCAACGAATTGCGAATGTTTAAAAAGTTTTTTACTTTTATCCATAGTCATCATCATCTTACACAACCCATCGTATCCCAATGGGCGTTTCTCCATTGGCCGGCCCGCTCCGACACCGATACCGACACCGACATAGGTGGACGCATAAATGTATGAAATTGTATGGCACACTGTCTCACTCGCAAGTCTCTCACTTGTGTCGGGCTGGCGTCGAACGTATGTGTTGTGTACCTACGCTAGCTTCTATGTTTTTGACGACCTCTGTGGCGCAGCGGGCGAAGGTCTGCCTGCGACGCAGGAGGTTGCGGGTTCGATTCCCGCCTCGGGACAAATGTTTGTACGATCTGCAGACATTTGTTCAGGGCGTTCTGGATGTTTTCTATGTATAATAAAAAATATCTATCTATGTAGTGTATTGTATTAAGTATATCAGTTATCTAGTACCCATAACACAAGCTCTGCTTAGCTTGGGGCTAGATAATGCTGTGTGAATTGTCCAGCATTATTTATTTATTTATTTATTTATTTATGTGGGCATGCGTGCGAGGTCTCTGTGGTGGTGTACAAAGCCGTCGTGTCGGTCAAATGAAGAATGTAGCTGTCGGTGCAGTGTCGTTGAGTACTGTCGGTGTCGGTATCGGGGTCGGTGCTTAGCAAACACCTATTTAATCTGGGTATCACGGACAGCCCCCTATGCAGAGGGTGCATGAACGCAGAGGAGACGGCCGCGCATGTGCTTGTAGTGGAGAGTGCGATAGCGTTGCTTCTCAACGACTACAATACCTTTGGACACCGAGGACGCCTAGGGAGGCATACATCGACGTCTGCGAACTGCTGGCTTTCCTGGAGGAGATCGGGTGGTTAAATTAGCAGCACCCCACCCGACACGCAAAAGGGGCCCACCTGTGGCCTAGTTGCGGAAACCAGTCCAGAAACAATTAACAAGTAACGGAGTCGGTGCCGGGCCGGCCAATGACGAAACGCCCATTGTTGGGTGTAAACCCCCACTTGCTTACGTCAACCTTCTAGATCTTAAGCTTTCCTACGATTTTCACAGTGCATTAATTTCTGCATTAGTGAAAGTTTGGATGTCGAAGTTAGCTGTTCTTCACGCCAAAACTATTGAGCTCCTCAGTTCTGAAATAACATAAAGCAGGCAAATATAACATTATAAGTACATAATAGATAGGTAGGTACCTAATGCTGGTCTAAAGCGGTAGAAGCCAAGGGTAGAGAAGGGGTCAATTTCCGCAAACCAATCTCTTTACTATGACAATAAGATCGTCGCTGAATCGTCCATGAATGAAAGCAACTGTAAGACTACTAAGAGTTGCCTTCATTTATGGATGACTAGTTTATGCCCGCGGCTTCGCACGCGTTGTTTCTATACTAATCGAGTAAGGTGATTTCTATCCCATGGGAACTGATTTATGGGATAAAAAGTCGATTCCAGGATTAGAATTACCTGTATGCAAAATTTCAGCCTGATCCGTTCAGTAGTTTTGGCGTGAAGAGGTAACCAACATCCATCCATCCATCCATCCATCCAAACCTTCGCATTTATAATATTAGTGTGATACTAATGTTAGTATCAATTGTGTGTTCCCTTCTAGAGTCGCCGTTATCTTTTACTGTGGCCCTATCCTAAGCCTCTTAATCATGATGTAACCTTCTAGGCAAAGTAATACTGTAACGTCTAGAGTTTTCTCCGTCCATCCTAGGTCAGATACAAATTGGTTCAGTTACAAAAACTTTATCCAAATAGCTTTGTAGTTAACAATATGTAGAAACACAAACAACAATATGTTTGTAGTGAATCATATCCAATCTCTTTACTATGACAATAAGATCGTCGCTGAATCGTCCATGAAATCAATGTATGTCTTCAAGAGCGACCACTGCCTGTTCGTTGTCTAAACGGATCTCATTAACTTATTAGTATGTCTGCTACATTCTATACTGCAAAAAAACGCTAGCATAGCAGAAGCAAGTTACAGTATGAATAAGCTGAAGTACAAATAGGAAGAGATTTGAGACGGACCGCGGTGGTCGCTAGCTTGACCTCGACATTAGTCAGACATACTTGCCCGAAGCCTCGGAATAAATACAACACAACTTGCTCATAGAGCTACGAAACTAGAAGAAGTAGCTAGACACCTCTACCTATGGGAACGGCGAGAGAAAATCGTAAAAAATACTGTGATGGGCTGTTAGCTCCAGGAGTACAAGCTGACATGAACCGTCTATATGAAACTAGATCCAGACTAAGATAATTTATTTATTTATTTTTATTTATTTAGTCACTTTCATATTATGTATGAGGTTACTTAAAGCTAGATTAAAACTTGATGGCAACATAAACATATGTACGTGCTGCTATAATATAAATATATAACGAGTAGGTAGAGTTATTACTATCTATTACAGGTTGTTGAAACAATATAATAATAAATAAATAAATAAATAATGCTGGACAATTCACACAGCGTTATCTAGCCCCAAGCTAAGCAGAGCTTGTGTTATGGGTACTAGATAACTGATTATACATAATACACTATATAGATAGATATTTTTACTAAACACAGAAGACATCCAGAACGCCTTGGACAAATGTTTACAGATCGTACAAACATTTGCCCCGAGGCGGGAATCGAACCCGCAACCTTCTGCGTCGCAGGCAGACCTTCGCCCGCTGCGCCACAGAGGTCGTCAAAGGTCGTCAAAGAGGTAAGTAAATTTGAACCCTATTTTAAAGCAAAAGTGTGATACTAAACAAAATATTATGAAAATAATAGTGTACACAGGTAATGGTTAGCACACAAGCTCAGCTCTAGGACCTTCATTGATATTCTATTAAGCCTAGCTAGCTAAAGTAGTAACTTATTATGATAAATATATCTTTTCAACACACTTGCTCATAAAGTGGCTCTATGGTCACCGCAATTAGGCACAGAATGACACCCATAATCAAACTGTGACTTTTCATTGCTATAACTCACTAGTGAGTTATAGATTTTTTTTTAATTTTATTGGTTGAGTGGCTTTGTTCTTAAAAAGTTTTTATTCAAAAAAAATATCGTGTTCAATAGAACAAATAAATTAATGTTTTTGTTTGCTCATTTCATGCTACTTCTTACTTAAATAGATAATTTTAACTCGTGTGTTTAATAAATAAAATTTTCACTCAAATATAACTTTTGTTCTCTCTGTAATAAAATAAAACTTTAAATTCCCCATTTTGTACGTGGCAAAATAGGCGCAAGCTCTATGCGCGGAAAATAAAAAAAAACCTCATCCCTTTAGTCTGTAGCCGATCGCAATGAGTTTTTATTGTTAATTTATTCACAAGTGTGTTGAAAAAGTCGTATGATACACGTGTTCGTGTGTATTGATGATTACCGTCCTCGGCTTGGCGCCTCGGCGGTAATCACCAATGTTACACACTAGTACTATAATGTACTATTATTCACAAAGAAAATTACAATCCAACAATAGAAATAAATTAGAACAACTATTTACAAGTAGTAGGTAACTTAGCTCTTAAACTGCAAGCAAATCAATATTTTCCCAGAGCCATTTCTATGACATTCGTAGCTATCTGTCCATGGATGAAAAATAACAAGACGACGGCTATTCTGCGGAGTGTCTGGGAATAGTTGCCTCTGGGCTGTCGAGACCCGAGACTGGAGTAATGCCGAGCTATGTGGGTGGAACTTTCGCAGAAGGCGGACACAGGTAGTAAATCAGTGTAGGAGAAAAAATGTAGGTGCTACATAATTAGTCGTTTGAGGCGTGTTTGTCGGAATAAATAAATAAATAATGCTGGACAATCCACAGCATCATCTAGCCCCAAGCTAAGCTGAGCTTGTGTTATGGGTACTAGATAACTATTATACTTAATACAATACACTACATAGATAGATATTTTGTATCATACATAGAAAACATCCAGAACGCCCTGGACAAATTTCTGCAGATCGTACAAAAATTTGTACCGAGACGGGAATCGAACCCGCAACCTCCTGCGTCGCAGGCGGACCTTTGCCCGCTGCGCCACAGAGGTCGTCACCGTATTTGCACGGAGATGTTAGATTGGTTTCAACCTTGACACTTTTGACACGCGTCCCTCTATCTGTAGTTGCATTCATCAAAGGTAAATTGCCAATATGTGTCTTTCTGAGACGATACCATTGTTATGGTGAAGCGCTTAATTTATTGAAATTCAGCCCGTCACACCAAGACCCTGAAATCCAGTTTTTTTACACCTTAACTGTAAGCTTATGATAGATATCGTCTACGCGCGTTCCGATTTTTTGATAATTCCTTTGTATAACGTAATTATAAAATTAAATATGTAGTGGCGCCACTATCCACCCTGCTATTCGCCGGAGATAGATGGTATTCTAAGGAAGGACATAGGCAGCTTTGTATCCCAAAAAAGCGTGAGCAAAGCCGGGAATATAAGCTTACTTAAGCTTTGAAGCACCATAAAATGATCGTACATTCTATCCTCCTACAGTTAGCTGTCCTAGCGAACAAATTAAGTTCTGGTCTGTAGTTAAATTGCGATCCACATTGTGAAACGGCTTAGTTGAAGGAAGTTTTTGGAAGGACAAGAGGAAACTTAGGGACATCGTGGCGGTCTACAGATAGACCTCTTTAGTCAAGATATCTGAGTTGCAAAAAGCATACTAAGTATAAGAAGTAGGATATAGCCCATAATATTGTCATAATAATGAAAAAAACACTACCACGCCCTATGTAGTCAAAATACATAATTAACCGAGCGAACGAAGTAAGCGAAGCGTCTCTGCATCAAGTCTGGCAAAACTAGCGTTCCTGTCGTGTCCGTCCGTACTCCTCTACAGATCGTATTTTACAACCGATGGGTACGAAAATTGGTGTACAGATTCTACGATTTAGAGGTATTTAGAATATCTCCTCTTTCAGAGATCTGATTTCGATGATTACTTACCAATATATTCACAAAGAAAATTATACTAGTATTTACAATTGAAATAATTGAGCTAACTGCTGACTGTTGCAAACAGTCTACAGATAGCTCAACTGATCCATATCAACACCAGAAGGAAGTATTTCGATGATTATATTTTTAATTGAAAGGTAACATTAAATTGTTGTCAAAAAAAAATGGTAAAGTTCTGATGAGGATTTTCGGCATGACGAGCAGAATATTGAGCGAGCCGTCTCGCTAACATCGAGCAGAGTTAGGAACATTATTTCTACCCACGTAAGGCTCAAAGTTGATTGGTGAAAAAGTAAGTAAGGTATCTGTTATGAATTAACATTTCCTGTAGGTATCATAAGGGCAGGTTCTCATAATACTGCCTACAATCAGGAATTACAAAAAACATGGTAGGTACCTATCTAAATATCCCGTTTTAAATAACTTAAGTACATAATAAGTAAATCAATTGATGAAAAAAAGTTACTGGTCGCGAGGTCTACTGTTCGTAGAAGTACTAGTATTATGAAGGTGAAAGTGCATGTGTGTGTAAGTGTATGTTTGTTACTCCTGCACGCTCAAACGGCTGAAAATTTTAGATGAAAGCTTATTTCCTGGATTAAAACATAGGCTACTTTTGATCCCGGACTAGTGCACTGTTAAGTGTTCCCGCGGGATAATAAAAATAATTATAATTATTAATAAATACTAATAAAAATAATAAAATCTCCGCGGTGACTATAAAATAAATTCTGGTGATGGTGCGTGATTCATCTTATCCCGTACTTCAAGAATATCGTCAGATTTTGCCTAAATAGTTTTACATTACAGATTTATGACCTTCTTTAACGACATCTAATCCTTCGCGCGATAATAGATTGGCAACCAGCTGTTGAAATCGATTATCTATTTTATCAAAATTCTTTACCCGCCTTCTAGTTAGATAACCGTCATTTCGGTACAGTTCATAATAAATAATGCTGGACAATTCACACAGCATTATCTAGCCTCAAGCTAAGCAGAGCTTGTGTTATGGGTACTAGATAACTGATATACAAGAGTTCATGCAAAATTGGCGAGTTTTATAGCTTCAAATTTAATTCGCGTTTCATTTCGAAAGCCCAATAATATTTTACACATTTTGCAAACAGTAAAAACGACTAACGTTTCAATTTATTATACAAAATAAAATCGTGAAAAACAATCAAATAAATCAAACAAAAAATGGCTGGAACTAATTCCAATAAATACCGTCCATTTGTTTTGAGATTACAGTAACAATAAAGTTGTCAATCCATCGGCATAAACAGAAATGGTTGTTTGTCTGTTTATGTTTTCGTATTTTACCCTTCTATTTATGACTATGAGCACTTTACTTGAACGATCTAGGCATCTTCAAGTATATTTTGCGAAACTAAGAAAATTGTCTCTGACAATAACACTTATTAGTTGGCAAGACCTAGCGAGATCCTTTAAAGGACTGCAAAACATTTGATTCGTGATTTTTTTCGTTTTCGTAGAAAAATCTTCTCCTGAGCACATAAAAATACACACAAAAAAGCTTCTGCTCGTCCTCTGGTAGGTCCCATATGGCGCGTTCCCACTGTGTCGTAACCGTAAATTATCGTTGGACGACTATCGTCGCTGGTTGTTCCCATTATAACGACTGGATGTCGTCGCGATTTTTTATCGTGGAACGACTATCGTAGCTAGTTGTTCCCTTTTTATAGTGACGACATTCTACTGTACACGGTAGTGACGATTAGATCGTGACGTTTTTTTATCGTTTCACGTCTGTCGTGCTAGCTGTTCCCATTATAACGACATTTATCGTCACAGCAAATATAAGTCGTGGACGACAGCTAATCATGCATTCCTATATGTGAACACCTCTATTTAAATAAAGAAGCCACGATGCTATAAGCTGCACGACTTTCTGTCGTCACGACACAGTGGGAACGCGCCCTTAATCAAATGTTACGGCATCCACGGGTGTAGTTGGAAGGCCACGACCTAAAACACGAGAAAATCTAGGTCTAAGAAAATATAGGCGTGTTTTTGCTTCATTTTCAAGCAAATTGGCTGACAGTAAAATCACGTAGAGCTAAAACAATCAACTTTATGCCAGAATCTGTGTTTTACGACCGAAAGTTATTGTAAACCAATAAAAGCGGGACATTTCACCTCGACGGACACGAATCTCATCCAATTCTAATTGTGGGTACGAGACTTTGGATTTCAACAAATCATTTGCCTGATTACCTTTGGATTTATTGATTTTTGCTTGAAGCGAAAGGAGGGTTAGGTACCTTTTGTTTTATTGATTCATTGTATGTGGGATTCCTGTTACATCAAAGCTGCCGAAAGGCTCAAAAGGAAAAGTATCCACGAAGGGTATCAAATAAAATGGCTCAATATGATTTTATCACGTGTGAGACACGTTAAAATGCTATAATAATTAAAGACCTTTTGCTTTTTCCAAAATTATCATAATCATCATTTATAGAAGTGATTAATTAAAACTAAAAAAAACCGACTCATCGTTTCGCACTTTTTCACATTTTTGCCAAACAAGAGCGAATGGCTAAAATAAATTCCCGTCGAGTATTTTGATACCTCATTAACAAAATTGGTAAATCGTTTTGATGCGGGGATATTTTAGAGTATCACTCAACACTCGAAAACCCCCTTTACCTCGCGGGAAAAAAAACTGATTGGATGATTATACATTAAATTAATAGATTCTGATGAAATTGTTCAAAAATACATGGCATTTCACGTACCGACCCAACCTCCACATTTTTGCATTACTATGTACCTAGCTCTACCTCTAGAACTTAGGTGTTTCCGTTTATCCACATTGCAAATGAGGCACCTGCCGTTCCGCAGTCAACGGGCCGGACAGTAACGTAACGAACAGGAACGAAACGGACGAGTAACGGATAGGACAGCCGGTAATGAGACGTCGGCATCTGTTTGCAACTAGTGCTGTTTCCAATTGTTGTAGATAGATAAACGTGTGGGTGGTTGCTCGTTTGTGGATAATTGTTTTCTGTGCGTATCAGTGAGAAGGCTGTGTTAATCTGGTTAAAACTTTCATGGCCCAAGACGCAGACGAGCCTCTCGACCCTCGTGTTTCGACGGCGCGCCCCTGCGGGTCGCACCGCCGCCGAGACTGGGCAGTGAATGCGATACACTAAACTAACAATTTCATGGCCCAAGACGCAGACGAGCCTCTCGACCCTCGTGTTTCGGCGGCGCGCCCCTGCGGGTCGCACCGCCGAAACTGGGCAGTGAATGCGATACACTAAATTAAAAATAGCTTTGCACCATCAACGATACCTACGTTGATGGTGGAAAGCTATTTGTATTTTCCTATCCTTTATGTCGCCTCAAGCGGAAGCAGGATCTGTCTATGAGGTAAAATAATATGAAAAATTAGCCTCGATTTTTTGCAATATAATACTAATTATGCTCTCATTTTATTATTTATTTTTTACTTGTTCCATTTTTGTTTTTACGCTTTAGAAAATGTCTACTAACACTTGCATACAAGGAACGCCTATTAAGTTACATAAAGTCAAAGATTCTAGTCATATAGAAGGCAAGTCCAAACCACAAATAACAAAAAAACCGTAACGAAATGACTTCCGCAAAAGGTTTTCATTCGCCACAACCAATAAGACCTTAGCCACAGTGGTACAGACTGCGATGCAATAATTAATCCTATTCTTACTCCTGACAACCTGCCTATCTGTAACCAGCTGGTTGCCAATAAACTTGACGACCTCTGACGCAGGAGGTTGCGGGTTCGATTCCCGCCTCGGGAAAAATGTTTGTTCGATCTGCAGATATTTGTGCAGGGCGTTTTGGATGTTTTCTATGTATAATAAATGATATCTATCTATGTAGTGTATTGTATTAAGTATATCAGTTATCTAGTACCCATAACACAAGCTCTGCTTAGCTTGGGGCTAAATGCTGTGTGAATTGTCCAGCATTATTTATTTATTTATTATTTATTTATATAACTATCTGTATTTCAGTATGAGTTTATTCTAGAGTCAGAGCTAGAGTCAATCAGCCGACGTCAGCCTTTGATGTCCTATATAGTGGGTATTTGATTACGAGCTATCTTAACATGGTTGCTTGCCCTTGACTGCAAAACCCCAGGCTGGATGGGGGAAATTATTCCCTCAGTCTGTTCCCTATTTTCCCCATGTGGAAATCCTTACGCACCATAACAAATATTTTGTCCCTTTTTGTATGCGAAACGGAGCAATAGATATTTCTGTCTACTCATGACTTGAGATATTTCGTGTGTATTTCTGATTGAAAGGTAAATGGGGTAAATTCCTTCCGCAATTTATGCAACTTCAAGTGCTCTTAAAAAGTAGAGCAATTTATTAACTTTGCAATTACTTTGCCTAGGTACCTCTCGCAGCTGCCTTTCAGTATGACCACGGTCTAACGTATTTCATGCACCACGAACCAATTTGAATTAACCTTTCTTTGTATAAAAACTTGTTTTCCATTATTGGGAACCGGTTTACCCTCAAGCAAGATTTTGTTCGTATTAACGTGGGTAAATATCGTGATCGATATGACATTTGACATTAATTTGAAAGGGGAATTTTTGCATTGGGCGACGGTTTACCGTATGAATGGTTGAGGAACTGGTAAAGGAGTTTTTCTATTATATAATTTTCTCGATAAAACAGCGTTATTCCCCTATCAACCAACCAAAAATGTATCAAACATATTTTACCACCAAAACTCTATTTTTGAGTTAATTATATACCCACTACCACCTATGCAGCATCTGACGATTTGTTTAACCTGCACCATTGTATGACCAACCTTGCAACTTGGTTTTTGACGTGACAACGTCTTATAATTCGATAGAGCCGGCTGCACGCACGAAAAAACATGACTCATTCGGCGTTACCTCGCTCTGAGGCGTTACCTCGCTCTGAGGCGTTACCTCGCTCTGAGGCGTTACCTCGCTCTGAGGCGTTACCTCGCTCTGAGGCGTTCCATGTAAGGCTTGAAGTGCAAGCGAGAGCGCTCGACATCCGTCTCTCTGAGAGTGAGCGATGAGTCTGCGCTGTCACGTTCAACTATCGTCAGTAAACCGACTTTACAGACAACCAATTTTTTTTCAATTTATTTTTTACTTAATAAATATATATTACTAACATCCCTGGAAGAAAGCTAAGTTAGAGTTTATACAGCGAGTAACCTACCAACTGCTCACTAAAGCAGGAGGTAGACTTTTTAAAACAATATTGAGTTTCTCGCTTATTCCTTTCAAGATTCCGAGAATCAGCCCCCATCGGACACCGCGAAACAAAGTTATTTTAATAAAGAAATGGTTTCCCGTGAAAAATATCGAAGGCAAGAGTATTTCTCTTTGAAAGTTCATTTTGCACGGCATGGTCTATTGACTGCTTTATCCTGCAAGCGGAGTTTCCGTGGCGTATTTTGTTATTGGCGTATGAAGTATTTTCACTTTATACGCCAATAACAAAAATAACTTTTATCAGTTTGCGATTTCTCGATTTACGAGTATAACAGAGAAGTCATAATCAAAACTGTTTTCAGAATCACTGCGTAGGTACTACTGGACCACTACTGGATTAAGGAGGATGATGTCATGTGCACAGGACATATTATAGTGCACACGTGTGTGCTCACTTTATTCCTTCACTCTCATAACCCGATGAGTCGGCAGACCGACACGACCGGGGAGAGTTCAGGTGCAGGGCCAACGCCCTAACCTGCTGTCTGAAGCACATGGATGTAACGGATTAAGGAGAACGGGTGAGAGTTACCTAGGTAGGTAGCTTAAAATCGTTAAGGCAACATAAGCTATAAGAAAATTTAAAATTCCTCGATCCTCGGTATCCGTCTTATAATTAACGTCACACCGCAATCATTCAGAAAAAAAAATGCTTGTCTGTAAAGTCGGTTTACTGACGATATTTGAACGTGACAACGTCTTAAGAAAAGAGCGAGGTAACGCCGCATGAGGTAACGCCGCATGACGTCATGTTTTTTCGTGCGTGCAACCGGCTCTATCGAATTATAAGACGTTGTCACGTCAAAAACCCTGAAGCATTTATGTTTTTACAAGTAGATAATTACCTACCTTCGTAATTTTCTTTGGCGATATTCAACTTTTTATCCGATGGCTCGAAAAGGACGTTTATGTCTAAGCTATGAGCTAGGATTTTGGATGCTCAGTAACAGATTTTTCCCGTACGACGTACGTAACTACAATTTTCTATTTTAAAATAAGTTGATGCCCTAGAATAGAATAGAAAAACATTTTTTTATTTGACTGAGTTTTTTGGTTCACTGCTAATTATAAATAAATAAATAATGCTGGACAATCCACACAGAATCATCTAGCCCCAAGCTAAGCAGAGCTTGTGTTATGGGTACTAGATGACATTACATAGATAGATATTTTTTATTATACATAGAAACGACCAGAACACCCGGAACAAATATTTGTAGATCGTACAAACATTTGTCCCGATGCGGGAATCGAACCCGCAACCTCTTGCGTCGCAGGCGGACCTTCGCCCGCCGCGCCACATCGGTCGTCTACCGAATTACATAAATACCTTTGCTAACTAATTGGCTTAGGTTAGGTAATACCCCAGTAAAATAAAAATAAATCCAAAGGGCCTGTAATTCGTAGCTCACTAACACAAGAAGATACCTAAAACCGAGTACCCTATTACCCGACCACTCTGCTAATCAGGTCAGACTGAAACCTAAAAGGATCCCCTTTGACGTCACGCATCTAAATGCAGCTCGCTCGCACTAATTGGCACCTAATGTGCTCTTGCTCTGTAACAAGGGATTCAATCACGCATCTAGGAAGAACATTCGACAATCGACACTTGTACTGTACACATAGAATACACAATGGTGTGACTGGATGGTGTTATAAAGGCTGGGGAATTTCCTGATAGTCATAAAAAAGTGCGGGTTTCTATTTTTCATATGCAGTGTCGAGTTGATTGGCGTGGCAACTCAGCTCGTGGATGTCGTAACTTCGAACGAGCCGATTCTCTATGGTGATTGCTCACCATGGTGGCCAAAAAGAGCAACATATCTACCAACACTTTACAATATAAAACTTTTACAGAGGCATTAAAATAAGCTTATGATAGGTATCACAAACTGCAAAATCGATTTTTTTTAAATTTATCGAAAATTATAACAAGATAAAATGGTGGTGGCGATTTTGATGATTCGTAATTTTTCTTTATTCTACCCTAGACAACAGTCCCCGTGCTTGTCCTATAGATGGGTAAAGGTGGTTTGCAGATGATGATGGTCACTTAATTAGTTCCTTCCCTGAAATTCCCACCTATCATAGTCACTCTTTTTTGGTCATCTTTAATGATAGTTTTTCATAAGATATCATAACTAAGTCGGTCACTTTTTTTGGATGTCGGTTTGCAGGTGATGATGGTCATTTAATTTATCCCTTCCTTGAAATTCCCACCTATCATGGTCATCTTTTAATGAAAGTTTTTGATAAGATATCATTACTAAGTAATAAAATTGAGGGGGTAAACTACATCGGTATGAAGTAGTTAACCAAAGCGTAAATGATATGTTAAACAGCATAGCGTATAAGCGATCTCTGAAATCTGTCCGAAAGTTCAGTTTACTTTTAGAAATACCTGATAGTGGTTCAGATATTATTTTATTAATCTAATATTATCTAGGCTTTCATTATCGCCTCGTTAATATAAACCCTTAGGGACTATAACTTAATAAATACGGCAAAATTGGATTACACTAACAAGTTTACAATGTAATGTTATAAAATTTTATCCAATAGGTATAATTTCTACCATGATTGGATAAAGTACTGCAGGCCAAAATTCAATGCGGTTTCCGATTACAATCCGTTATTTGAAATATTAATCGGTAAAAGCTTCCAATAGTTTTGAAATAAACGACGCTTTAATGGGATAACAATTTACAGGAATGTGTATTTCAACCTTCCAAATGACCCTCTATTTGTTTTTTTCATGAAAGTAAAGAAAACCCTTATTCTAATAAACTATTTGTAAACTAAGCGCTTTCAGCTCTCGATAACTTAAGTGAAAAGTGCTGACAGTGCAACTTTATACTTCTTTGTCTTGACTTCGCAAACCTTTCAGCAAACTTATAAAAATTATGAAATATAAAATACTGAAGAATGAATTTTAAAGAAAAGATTTGCAGGTGTCCCATTTTTTACTATATTCACGAATGAGTTTATATTTATATGAAAAGTCTTCCTGCAATGTGATAAAATGAAGAAAGCTGTCCAAAACAAAAGATGTCGTGAAACTATTTTACCCAAACTCAATCTAGATTACAAGAATGATCAATAACTATTTAGCTATTTGAAGACCCTATTTAACTCGCTCATAGGTAGATACAAAATTCTATATTAACACTTGTCGATAGAAACAACACAACAAAAAAACTCAAAAATTAAGTGACAAGTGATGGTCTTACCGCTCATTGGAACAACTTAAATAACTCTCAAAAGCTTGCAAACTAATTACCGTGTCCTAATTAGGGACCTAAAAACTTAGAGCATCTTTATTATTATAAAAGAGCTGTTTGTTAAATGTCTGGAAGGAGCTCTTTGTTTTAGAAAATTCATTATTTCGGAAACAGCAGGCAACACTTAATTTCAAAATGACGTGGACAAAAGAGATTCCTTTTCATAGTACACAACAAAAATAATCAAACGGCACTTTATTTCCTACTAGTTTATGCCCGCGGCTACGCACGCGTTGTTCCTAGATGATTTATATGATAAAAAGTAGCCTATGTTTGGTTCCAGGATTAGAATTACTTGGAAGCAAAATTTCAGTCCGATCCGTTAAATAGTTTTGATTGGAAGAGGTAACAAACATCCATCTACTTGTTACTTGTTACTGGACTGGTTTCCGCAACTAGGCCACAGGTAGGCCCTATTTGCGTGTCGGGTGGGGGCTGATCCATCCATCTATCTATACGTCCAAACTTTTACATTATATTTTTTAAGAGGTAATATTTACATTATATTATTTTCACATTATATTAGTATGATGTGATGTGATTATTAGCGTTATTAATAGACCAGTATTTTCGTTCAAATAATTGGACAGCATGCCAATAATTGGACAACATGCCGTTTACCTTGTCATGGGTCCTAACTTATAGGGGTTTATGATTCTTATTTAGGGTACCTAATTTTATTTATCTTCTTTATTTACAAAAATTATACAAGTTGCTAACGTACTATTTACAAAATATGTTACTTACGCATAGAACATTTGGGCTATCTGCAGACTGAATCTAGAGGTAGCTCAGCAAATTAGGAGTAGCCGATTCAAATCAAATGGATTTCATCAAAATCATTTCCAATCACCATCATCATCAGCCTATATTAGTCCACTGCTGGACATAGGCCTCCCCTTATGAGCGCCATAGCGCCCTGTCTTCAGCTTGTCGCATCCAGCATTTGCCTGCAGTCTTTCGCAGATCGTCATCCCACCTGTCCGGAGGGCGTCCTACACTACGTTTGCCGAGTCGTGGTCTCCACTCAAGAACACGTTTACCCCAGCGTTGTCGGTTCTTCGCGAGATATGGCCGGCCCACTGCCACTTCAGTTTGCTGATTCTTTGAGCTATGTCGATAACTTTAGCTCTCTGTCGGATGTATTTGTTACGAATATTATCCATCAGAGAGACTCCAAGCATAGCTCTTTCCATAGCTCGCTGAGCGACTTTGAAGTGGTGGATCAAACCTACCGTGAATGTCCACATCTCAGCTCCGAAGGTCATGACAGGTAGGACGCACTGATTCCAATCGTTCAGTCAAAATAAATTCAGAATTAGATTTTGTTTTAATTGACTAGAGCATTGATCAAGGTCTCTCTGTCGTAAAGATCAAGGACGGTATGATCTAAGTTCTAGACATTTAAATTTTAAGCAGCAAAGAAAAATCCCTACACATATCTCTATAAATGGCGGGAATCTGGAGACGAAAGGATGTCTATTTTTTAGGTCTATTATCTGACAGCCCCACTTAAAAAGTGTTTTCTTTTCAGTCTGGTGGAACTATTTTTTACTAATATAATTAAATAAAAAGGAAACGGCTCCTTGTATAATTTTATTCTTTACTCTCTCAAAAAATCTATACACTTCCTGATCCACATATCAATCTGACTGGACTTCCACAAGGGTAATAACTGGGCCTTATAACTTAAAACTAACTGCTCTATACGGCATCGATTCATAAACTGTATTATTCCAAGAGGTCACTGTTTTATATGCTCCAAACAAACAGATAAGCTCTAGATGCTACTAGTTCATATGATCTGGTGTTCATTCAGACACGGAGGCCAGGGTCCGTTACATTTGGCCACAGCCACAGCATCATAGGTTGTCGATGAAAGATACATAATAAAACAAGTCTAACAATGATTTCTATCCGTTATGGTCGCACACGTATGTTCATACAAAGGAATGATCATTGAAACATATGTAGCAAAATGTTCCGTCCATACCTGTGGGTAGGAACGTAATGGAACTGAGTTCATGGTATGAGTTGCGCAAGTTTATGAAAACTATAAGTAACAGTTTTCATTTCCTTCCATACATTTAGCGCTTTGCAGCGCCCGGATACTGAGAGGATACTAATACTTATCATATTTTGATTGCGATCAAATAGTTTCATAAGAATTCGATTATAGTTTTCGAATGGTTTTGAGTACTTTGTTGCATTTCAACAGTACAACTTTGACAAGTTAACTTCCGGTATACCATTGTGAAAACTCATACTAGCCACTCTGAAACAGAACTGTGGAGCTACCACTTGTCGTAAAACAATGATAGAACGAGATAAAGTAAAATTCTCTGATGCTGTGACATTGTCTGGGTTGTAATCTTAGAAGAAAAGTGTAAGCCTTGTGATTTCACTGATTTTAGGTACAGGTCATTGGTAGGTTGAAAACACTTAAGTTAAATAAGTAGCCTGGAAATTGGACTCATTATGAAACCTTCTAACACTATCATGGCCCAAGATGCAGATGCCAGCCTACTCCCCCGTATTGCGACGGCGGCGGCGCGCCCCTGCGCGTCGCACCACCTAGGCTGGGCAGTGAATGCGTTAAGCTTGATTTATTTTCGGAAGTCTTTGGCTTGGGGCATGTTATCCAATGTGGTGGCTGACACAAGGTTACCCTACTGAGAACCTGAAATCAGCTTTAAAAATTAAAGCCTTCTCCTCTTCTTTCTCTCTCTCTCTCTCTCTCCATCCAGTTTGATATCACTATAGTGGTGTGATGGGGTGTTTTTCTAGCACCATCCACTTCGTTATAATATTCGACGTCTGTCAATGCAAATGTGAGTTGAAGGCCTATTAATTTAATTCTCCAAAATAGAACACGCAATCGATTGTTTAGTTTTTTGTGCAAATTGGTACTCTTATTTGGTGCTTAGAGAATATAATTTGGCGTCTTTTAAACAACTATGAACAGACTTCAAATTTATATGGAACCAACTTCGAGGTATACCTTTTCCAATGAAAACTTCAACCTCAACAGCCTTAATTGGTCCACTGCTTTACACAGGCCTCCCCTTTGATAAGCGCCTTGTTGGCTATAATCTCATGGGGGTAATGCCTAATCCCCACGCTGGGGATGCGGGTTGCGGATCGCATTTCGGTGGTAGAATCGTTCTGCAGGGGGCGCTGCTACCCGCCCCCGGTGGATATCCCTTAGTTGCCTCTTACGACAAACGTTGGGGTGGTGAAAATTCTAAGCCGGCACCACACAGCAATAAAAAAAGATTTATCAAAATCGGAGTACTCTGTAAGAAGTTATGCGTGGTCATTTATATAAAAAAAAACGCGTCGAATTGAGAACTTCCTCCGTTTTTTGTCGGTTGAAAAATAGGTCCACTGTATCTAGTGTTTTATTACAACAAATTCGCAATTTGCAATACATTGGCACTAGCACATGCAAACCGTCAGCTAGGGACGTATAAATTGTGCAAACGTGTGTGTTGCTTTATGGCCTACAGTTTAAAGGAAATTTGAATAAATGCAACCGCTGTAAGTTTTTATAGCCATTGCTGTAAAGTTGAGGTGTTGTTGTAATTTATGTTTTCGGAGTATAAAATTGAAATTATTTCTGTTTCAGAGCAACTTTAATTTAAGTTGGGCTTACCTATTTAAGTTGGCTTACCTGCAAAAAATTATGCAGGCAACACATAAAAATTGTCAAAATTTTCAAGTGTTTCCAAGATACGAGGCAGATACTTGCGTTTTAACACGTTCTCTGTCCCAAACAAAACTGTAAAATTGAATGACAAGTCCAACATACTTTTTTTTTTATTGTCTTAGCACGTCCCAAGCATATTTAGTACAGTACCAGCGCGTCCCGTAGAAATAATCGCTATAGAAGTTGTATGTGTCCCCTGACACACATATGGCTCAGGAACGTATTAGTGCTTTCCAAGGGCAAGTTTCCTGAGCCATATGAGGTTCAGCGGACAGGGAACGTGTGGCAATGTTCTGCTATTATTGATATTTATGCTACTTATACTCGTATTATAAAGACGAAGGTTGTGCCGTTGTGCCGTTGTGAATTTGTTTGACCAAAGACCAAACGCCAAAACTACGGAATGGATCGGGTTGAAATTTTGAACACTATTGTGTTCACTAATGAACACTATGATGTCTTTTTTGTTATTATAGTGCGTAATCCTCGCACTCTGGATAATTTCTAATTTCTAAGAAATCGAATTATATCGCAAAAAATTTCAACTTCGACGGGACTTGAACCCGCGTCCTCCCCTCAGTACGGGGATGTGATAACCAACTACACCACGAAGTCAAGTGACGTGGGAGTCGAAAATCTTTGCGACTTTCTCGGTTCAAGTCCCGTCGAAGTTGAAAATTTTTGCGATATAATTCGATTTCTTAGAAATTAGAACACTATGATGTTCACTAATGAACACTTATGTGTTCAAAATTCTTTATATGATCTTTATAGATCAGGAATAACCTAGAATAACAGAAAAGCTACTTATTATTTCCAAAAATGCGTGCAAAACTGCGGCCAGAATCATACATAATAACGTTCCCATAGATTAGTAGGTATTTTGGTGAGCAGGTAGGGAAGCATCCGCAATCCAGAGCGCTCGCGTTTGTACTCCGTGTACACTGAACTCAGTTTTATGTCTGTGTCTGTTGTTTTCATTCAATAAATAATGTAAAAATAAATTGTGTTGTTCAAAAGCCAGTGTTTAAATATGATTGTCTGCAACGCGCCCGCGGCGTGACGTGCTTTGCTGTCCGAAACACTGAGAACCAAATTGTAAAAATATTTTTCCAGTGATAGGTACCTTCAGATGACCTTTTCCGTTTTATTTTTTCTTCAAGACGTATATAAAAAACAATAACAAATTAGAACCAGTATTTACAATTGAAACAATTGAGCTAAGTGCAGACTGTGACATCAACAACAACAACAACAACAACTCAGTCCGTCCTTTCTTGCCTAAACGGCTGAACGGATTTAAATGGAATAAATAGTATCCCAGGAACGGACATAGGCTACTTGAAAAGCGCGTGTGTAGCCGCGGGCAGCAGCCAGTGCTTTATAAAAAACTAAAGGCCCTAGTTAATATGTATTTAACTACAATACGTTTAATCAACAGAACAAATATTTACCAATACATGACGGGATCTCTTCTCTACCTTAAGGTAATAAACAAATAATGCTGAACAATCCACACAGCATCATCTAGCCCCAAGCTAGAACTAGATAACTGATAAACGGGGTTAGGGTACCTCCTCTTCAACAGCCTTTATTGGTCCACTGCTGGACGCAGTCCTCCCCTGATAAGCGCATTATTGATAGTGCCCATAATCCCCACGCTGTGCATGCGGGTTGGGGATTGCAGTTGGGTTGTAAAATTGTTCTGCAGGGGGCGCTGTTGCCCTGCAGAATTAGGGTGGTGTAAACTCTAAGCCGGCACCACACAGCACGAGATCCGATCAGGGTCACCACAAGGGTTAGGGTACATCTCGTCTCAATCTAAAGTCTCATGGTAAACATAAGTCCAGGTGTTCCTGCAGCAGCAGGTGTAAGTGGCAGGGCGCGACTGATCGCGCCTGCCAAGCCGCATTTTGTAGGTTTTTACTTTACTATTTAAACATAGTAATTAAGCAAATCATTTTATCAAGTCTAACTCTGCGAATATGTTTAGAAATATTTAGTTTTTTTTTCATTTATTTATGTTACATAATTATTAACTTATTTTATCTACAGCTAACATAAACCGTAATTCGGTTTGTCCGTCAGCCTCAGTCTCTAAGGTACAATATAGTTAATATAGTTGGTACTATACATAGTACATGATACATGTATCTTCCTACGTAAGTTGGTAGTAGATAAGAACACTACATATTTCTAAACATATTCGCAGAGTTTTTAATTTCTAACTCTTTATTAATTCTTCCCGTGTTTAGTATAACAAAATTAAAATATCAGTAGTTCAGTTTATTGAAAAAACATTACAAAAGGAGATTTTTTTCTATCGAGTGAAGTTCATTAGATCTTGTAACTGAATGTGACTTTGACTAGACTAGATCTTAAAGTGATATATATCTTTTTTCAGAATTTTTAACACTATTGTCTATGTCTCAAATGATTTTAAAATCACAAAAGCGCGGCCTCTGAGGGAATACCTGGCCTTAAGGTAACTAAGTAGGTATCCCACTTAAGTGTTCGTAAGACTTTGATTCTACTATCTATTCTGTGCCTTCTCCAGGATTCAGCTGCCTAAAAATAGCTTTTGTAATTTCGTTGACATAATTAAGAGGCTAAGAAGCATCGATGTAAGAAAAATACGGGAGATTGGGTACCAGCTTCAAGTGGAACGCTCAAATTAGGTGCAATTAAGTCCATTAACCTCAGTCATAGTTAGACCAACACCGCCGGCGTTCATGTTTTGTGTGTATCTTGTTGTCTCAGTCGCACTTCGGTCTAAGTAAGTCTTTCTATCTTTGTTTTTCATTAGGTTTGTATGTTGCAAAAGATTGGAAATAGCGTGTCTTTGCATTTAGCTGTAACACAACACAGGCCATTTGTAGTTGTTAGCGCTGGGAGAACGTACTATATTTACCGAATTTTACTTAAATCTATGATAAGAAGGATCACATACAAGTATGTCGATCCGTCTAATTATAATTAACAATCGAAATGAGACATAATCCATGTGTCTGACTAGTCTCTGACCATGGCTTCCCTCACGTACCTGATAAAGCAGCAAGGTAATGTAGCTCTATGTATGTATACTACAGGTTAGTCGACTCTTACGACATCCACTGGTTGAGTTTTAGGGGTCGATTCTTACGACATCCACTGGTTGAGCTGTAGGAGTCGATTCTAACGCCGTGACTGCCGCGGCTATGAGACCTATGTATGTACGATAGACATAGACATAGACATAGACATACCATTTATCATTTATTTATGTACGAGTAGGTGAAAGATATCACATCACATCATATCACACTAATATTATAAATGCGAAAGTTTGGGTGGATGTATAGATGGATGGATGGATGTTTGTTACCTCTCTAACTACTGAACGGATCGGGCTGAAATTTTGCATACAGGTAATTCTCATTCTGGAATCAAACATACTTTTTATTCCATAAATCAGTTCCCATGGGATAAATCACCTTTAAACGTTTATAGAAACAACGCGTGCGAAGCCGCGGGCATAAACTAGTTATTTTATAAACCGACCAGGATTCGATTATATTTATTGCTCAAGCTCATCTATTCACTCGGATGTTAGGTACAGATAGCGTCAGAACTAAGTAACCCCCTTAACTCAACACAGGTAAAAATCCGACTTTTTATTTGTTCTATTCGTTGTGATTTTATGTTACCTAAATAAAAATATTATTTATGTTCGACTTTTAAAACTCCTACGATTAACCTTTTAACCTCGACCTCCCCTGTTTTCGAACACCACTAAAAACGGCACATTTTTCGCACGCGCGCGGCTTTTCCACCTTGCGTATTATTTTACGTCTAGCGATTAATGCTTTTGAAGATGGCAGGCGTTTTTTGTTATTGTGCGACCGTGATTCAGTCTGACGTCATTAAAATATAATACATCTGTATAAAAGAGAGAATTTTGGAAAGCAAATCACACTAATATTATAAATGCGAAAGTTTGGATGGATGTATAGATGGATGGATGTTTGTTACCTCTTCACGCCAAAACTACTGACCGGATCGGGCTGAAATTTTGCATACAGGTAATTCTAATCCTGGAATAAAACATAGGCAACTTTTTATCCCATAAATCAGTTCCCATGGGATAGAAATCACCTTTAACCTCTCGACTGTCGACGCACCTTTAAAAGGTCGATTCAAAAAACGCGCTTCTGTTTAGCAGCCTTTAGAAGGCGCCCGGCTTTGGCACGTTGTAAATTGAAATCTGTGACCCTTTTATCGCGCTCTAACTCTAGTGAAGTGTAGTAACAATGACAAGGATGAATATATAATCACGTTTCAACTTTAAAAACCGTAGTCCAGAAGGAAGAAACTTGTTATTGTTCAGTTTGTGTGTGGCGTGCCCCGCGGTGAAAAGTTCGTGATGGAAGTGAAGTTTTATCAAAGATGTTTGTGTGAAAGAACGTGAAATTGATATTACAATTTAAAACGGTTGTAAAATGTATGTAGAAGTAAAAAAAAATTGTTTTCCTTGAAATCGTTGTATTATTTTTGAATTATCATGACTTTTACTGAATAAAGTGTGAAAATTTCACTCATCCCAATTTCAATTCAGATTTAACAATATATTTTATGTTAAAACGAATCTTATTGGTATGCCATCGTTTAGTATAATTCAATACAATTACAACGATATATTTATATAAATAGCTATAGTAACAAATTTTTTAAATATCGGCATTTTAATATGACGCGTCGATTTTTCGCCGTGACAGAGTACGTCACCGTGACAGATGCGCATTATTGCGAAAAATGGCCGCGACGCACAAGAGGTTAAACGTTTATAGAAACAACGCGTGCGAAGCCGCGGGCATAAACTAGTAACGAAATAAAGCTTTTAACAGGTTTGGATTTAAACCTGCATGTGTTATGCTGGGGGGTTACTTAATTCTGACGCTGTCTGTACGTCCGACTGAGTGCGTGAGTGCATCACGCAGACTATTTCCGCTCATTGTTTCGGTTTCTTTTTTTTTATATTCGTAATCATTCAAAAATGCAGTCAAATTTGATGACCTCTATGGTGCGGCGGGCGAAGGCCTGCGACGCAGGAGGTTGCGGGTTCGATTCTCGCCTCGGGATAAATGTTTGTACGATCTGCAGATATTTGTTCAGGGTGTTCTGGATGTAGTTATACAATACCCTTAGCACAAGCTCTGCTTAGCTTGGGGCTAGATAATGCTGTGTAAATTGTCCAACATTTTTTATTGTAATATACGGAGAAAATAATAAGAGTGAAACACTCTCGAATACTTCTGAATATTCACTACGGACGTAAGTAGGTAAACAACGAACCTTAGTTGTGTTGGAAAATAAGGTTCGTAGTTAACCCGCCGGTTCTGAATATGATGGATAGATAGAAAATACTTTATTATACCACACAAAGACAGGAAACAATACAGAGAAAAAAGCTTAGAATACAGGAAGTATACAGGGCGGCTTTATCGCTGTGAGCGATCTCTTCCAGGCAACCTTGGGATGAACTGGACATGAAAAGAACAAAATAGACGATGGCATTGAATAAATCTATTTAGATCACAGAATAGAGAATTCCAATTTTGTGATTTAGATACTTAAAGAAACCAAATACTTACACTACACACTATAATACCTACATAGCCTACAAACATTAGAATAAACTTACATAAACATAAAATAAGGTTGTCTAACTTACACAAGGATAAATAATGCTGATGATGCAGTTTTTTGAACATAGGAAGTGTTTTTGCACGTCTGATTTCCGGAGGAAGAGCATTTCACAGACGGGTAGCTTGTACAGTGAATATGCTGAATTGACCAGAAGTAGTTCAGGGAAAAACCCTTAACAAACCTACTTGCTTCACATTTTATAATATTAGGTTATTCTAGACACATAAACACAGTACGTGTTTAAATCTCGGTTTGCATTGCCCTTAATTTTATTGAAAACTGGCCTTAAATAAAAGTGTTTTAAAATTCACTACGTGTGCGACACTTGTTATTAAATTAATCTAATTCTGAGTAAAAATAAGGATAATGAAAAGGTCTAAACTTTTGAATTATTTTGTTTTTCCGTAGCCAGGGTTCTGTTGGTTTCGGGCCACTCGTGCCCAGGAGACACACAAAAGGCTCTGAAAGTATAAATACCTAATTGTAATTCTGTGTAACACATAATTTAGGATAGAAGTTAGGTGTTTCATACATACATAGGTACCTACGCGTAGGTCACGCGTCGCTTTGACCACCTTAATAATTATAAATTTGTTGCTAAAAGAATCATTTCAAAAACATTACATAATTAATTTGTCTGACATTATGAGATAATTTTAGTAAATTGTCAAATTCTTGTTCAAACCATTATGTAGCCTCAGTTGCCTAAGAGCCATTTTTCTTGACCTTCACCCGCTGCGCCACAGAGGTCGTCGCCACAAAAACACCGATAGTTACTCAAGATCATTAAATCACCAATCGGTACCTAGTAGGCTAACGATAGAGAATTCTAATGATCAGAAAGGGTAAAGACCCTTAGAGAGAATACAATTTTCACAGACTACAAAAGATAAACACCCTGTGTCTGTGCAGATAAAATGGATGACTGCAACAATCTTTTTAAAAGCTTTAAGAGCCGGAATTTCGGACCACCCTTTAAATTCATTCTTCTCTGTCTTAAAGCCGGAACGAATGAAGGTACTAATGACTGGAAATGCTTACGATAGAATCTATATATTGGCCTAGAATGTTCTAGAACGCATTAAATGACCTAAGATTTTGCATAAGTAAAGAATCGGTTTATTTGAAACTAGGATTGCTCTGCATCTTATGTTGTGTTGAGACTACCTATATTTAACCTCAACAGCCAATAATAGTCCACTGCTGGACTCAGGCTTCCCCCTAATAAGCTCCTTATTGGCTTTTATCTCATGGGGGTAGTATCCATGATCCCTACGCTGGGCATGCGGGTTGGGGATCGCAGTCTGGTGGTAGAATGGTTCTGCAAAGGGGCGCTGCTGCCCGCCCCCGGTGGATATCACTAAATCGTCTCTTACGACACCCGCGGGAAGAATTGGGGTGGTGCATATTCAGGCGGCGCCACACGGCCTATATCTAAACATGCCTTCATTACCTTACTTCTTCCTAAACAGTATACCTAATCAGCAATGCTTCACTGCCGTCGTTACAAATGTAGCAATCTACGGCCAGCTACGAAGTAGCAAGCTACGGTCTGCTACGACGTAGCAAGCTACGGCCAGCTACGAAGTAGCAAGCTACGGTCTGCTACGACGTAGCAAGCTACGGCCAGCTACGAAGTAGAAAGCTACGGCCTGCTACGACGTAGCAAGCTACGGTTTGCTACGCTCTGTAGCAAGCTATGATGGTCTGACGAATTTAAAAGTCGTGGCAAGCTATGCCGTTGCTATGCCGTAGCAGCCCACGCACACCACAGGGCACTGTGTATAAATAATATTATTTATATAACGGAGTAGGTACTTTATCTGTCTCACTTGTGGGCATAATTGGGTAATGTCAGTTTAAAATAGGGCTTGAAAGACAGACACAAGGCTAGGGCCTCTGACTACAGGAATCGCGAGACCGTTTCTACATGGTTTCTATGACTTTCTAGTACTTTCAGCTACGATGATTGAACCAGAATTCCACTTAGCTGATCCTTCCAGTTCTTTCTCTGTCCTCTCGTAGAATTGGTCTAACGTCAAACAATAGACGTTGGTGATCCGCATAGATAATAGGTGCATTGCATGATAAGTAAGGAGGTTGTGCAGAACCCTTTCAACACATTCACTGCGATAGGCAATGAAAGTGTTAAAGCATCTACGACATATTATTTTACTCATAATTAATTTAACGAAAATAAGCATGATTAATCGGGATTCAATTCGATGTCTCCACAAGCTTCTCTTCCGTGAGATAATGTCGATAGATCGATCCTTCTGTGTGGCTTAGGCCGTAGTCGTTTTTTATCTGAACATGAACACGTTAATTTATTTGCGTAGAATATTTTATTTACTTTTGCCGATGCACATATTTGATAGAACAAATTATTTGTATGTTGAATTGCTGAAAAAACTAATTGATCGCAAATAGTTATTCTGTGAAACCTGTAGAGCTCAAAATAGTGTGTATTGAGCAGAAATCGTTATGATGTAAGCATCATTGAGCAAGATTTCTGCTCAATATTTGGCATAGTTTATATAAATAAATAATGCTCGACTATTCACTCAGCATCATCTAGCCCCAAGCTAATCAGAGTGTATGTACTAGATAACTGATAAACTGATATTATGGTACTAGATAACTGATATACTTAATACAATAAGTTAATTAATTACAACACAAGTTACAACTATCTGAAGATCGTGCAAACATTTGTCCCGGCGCGAGAATCGAACCTAAACCTCCCTGTGTCGAAGGCGGATATTTGCCCGCTAAGCCAGAAACATTACAGTGACAAAACAATTAAAGTCAGCCAGAAGACCTTTCTGGCTGACTATAATTGTTTTGTCAGAAGACTTTTAGCTGTGTGGTGCTGGCTTAGAATTCGCACCACCCCAACTCTTCCCGCGGGTGTCGTAAGAGGCGACTAAGGGATATCCACCGAGGGTGAGCAGTATCGCCCCCTGCAGAACAATTCTACCACCAAACTGCGATCCCCAACCCGCATGCCCAGCGTGGGGATTATGAGACATTGCCCCATGAGATAAAATCCAACAAGGCGCTTGTCAGGTGGAGGACTGCGTCCAGCAGTGAACCAATACAGGCTGTTGAAGTTGAGCTTGAGAAGACCTTTTTTGGGAGCTATTTCCTTAGCGTCGAATCTCGTAAGTTAGAGTAAATTTTCGCATGTGCGCGAGCCGCCATAGCTGTTATTTTCATGTACAAAAAATATGAGAGTTTTACTTTAAAAACCTGTATTTTTGTTACAAGTGAAACGTTTTCTCGGTTAATTTGGGTTGCAGATGATGATGATGAAACGGGCCGCCGCCGTAGCCGTATGGCATTATTTTTATTATTTTCCCTTAATCTGTGTTATCAGCAGTTTAGTTATTTCATCCAGCTCACAGAATATCTGCTTAATTTGGGTTGGGACTACCTTTCACTCAAATATCCAATATTATTTTGCACAAATTACAAAAAGTGGCAAAATACTTCGTGTCAATACTTCATGACAGAATATCTGCTTATTTTGAGAATAAGTATATTTCACACAACATTTCCAACATTATTTATTTATTATTTTGCAAAAAATACTCAAAAAAGCGCCAAAATTCTTCGTGTCACCATATCATGTCGTGATAGCAAGCCCATCGCCATTTTAATGTAATAACCACAATAAACCAGTGAAAATGGTCGTTAAAATATAAAATGTCCGCATAAATCACAGGGTGTGTCACGCTAGAAGGACATTGTATTCAGTTGATGTAGGGTAATGTACGGCTAAGTACGAGTCTCTCACGTAATGGAGCACATTTCTAAGGTAAGCAAGAGTTAGGAAACTTGTTGGAACGAAATTCTGACATCCAACGGGTCTCTAATGTAGTGGTGGTACACTAATGAAATAGAATAGAATTTTTCTGTTGACAGCCAAAGTGGGTTTTTACACCTTTCAAAAAAAACAGGTGTCACACTAAAAATTATGCCATTATTTTTATTCTGATCGCTATGAAAAGGACAGCAACATTTTTAGTTCTATCATTAATTAATTTACGTCGAATTCTAAATTGACACCATTATCTACAAGCCTACAAGCGATATTTATTAAACACTGTTAAAAGAACAACTCACCCAAATTTCTTCTTCCAAACAAACGAGCATGGGGCAAAACGGCCATCCTTAAGCCGATTGAGTAGAGATAAACCATTTTAAAAATGAACGCCGATTGTATGACGTTTAGTGAAGGGGCGTGCATTTTGGCGTGCATTTTTAGAATGGTTTATCCCTACTAACCAGTATGACGGGTCGCAATGTACAATTCGCAGCAAGCATTAAACATGAATAATCCGCCTCTTTGCTCGTTGCGAGCGTCTTCTTTCCCCGTACTGACTGCACGAACACTCGCTGTGTAACACGTTGCATAAAACCTTGTAACATGGGTACGTTTAGCGGTCAATCTTACACATAATCAGGGTACGAAAGCGAAACCGCGGATCATGTCTTGGTAGAAACAGCTATCAGCTGCTGGTAACCGTCCACTGTTGGACAAACTTCCAAAAAGAGGCTGAGTCATTATCCGATGTGGGCGTGTTTTAAATTTCGAAGATCGTCTTTTGCTACGTGAAGCCAGGAGCTATTGCAAAAGGTTACTTATAGGGCTTTGATCTGTTTATTTTAGTTGTTTTGCAGCGCGTTGCTATAACTAGAATATAAATAATTAAAGCGTGCAAGTTTATGAGACACCTAACCTACCTTAAGTACATGAACGTCCAGCAGGTATCTTGATGTTACAGATTAAAATGCCAGTGAAACAAAACAATTATTGAAGTCGTCGCGCAACTCAAACCTAACCCTCAGGGAGTGGTGTTGATGACACCTTTTTACTTGATTCAAGGTAAATTACGAAGACCTATTTTGTCGGTAGCTTATTCACAATTATTTAGCCTAGTTATAATAATAATTCATTTATTTCAGACTCCAGAAAAGTTACAGATCTTATTCAACTTATTCTACGGTCCGTAGTAATATACACCTTAAAACGAACATACTCGTACATAAAATTTAAAAATTGAAATAATAACACCTAATGTTTTTGTTGGAAGGAGAGAAAGGAGGTATTTGCCCAGCTGTGATACAGTATTGGCTAATTATAATAATTAAACTTAGCTCTCACATAGGGGAAAATGGCGAGTTCTCGTTTCAGCCAACACTAATACAATATGATAAAGTCCACTTTGGGACGTTGAGTCCCTGGCCATAAAGATTAAATAAATAAATAATAAATAAAATCAGTTTATTTCAGGCACAAGAAGACCCATATCACACATAAATAAAAAAAATAAAGTGCACACAATATAATAAAAGATTATAACTTACATAGGTACATTTGACGACCTCTGTGGCGCGGCGGGCGAAGGTCCGCCTGCGGCGCAGGAGGTTGCGGGTTCGATTCCCGCCTTGGGACAAATGTTTGTACGACCTACAAATATTTGTTCCGGGTGTTCTGGTCGTTTCTATGTATAATAAAAATATCTATCTATGTAATGTATTATATTACGTATATCAGTTACCTAGTACCCTTATCACAAGCTCTGTTAGCTTGGGGCTAGATGATGCTGTGTGGATTGTCCAGCATTATTTATTTATTTATTTACATTAGGTTATCTATCTATTAAATATAAAAACTACTTGCTACTATTTTCTGCTATTCGCACACATAGTTTCTAAGGGAACGTTTCAAGGTTATTTCTATCTCATGGGAGCTGATTTTAGGGACAAAAATAAAACCCGATCCCTTTTTCTCCGTTTTGGCGTAAAGTAACAAACATACATCCATCCTTTCGCTTATTGGTATTGGTTATTGGTAACTGACACTGCGTAACCTGCAGCTTCTGCCCATCATCACAACCGCGTTTGTGAAGATGCCAGGTCTTAACTAATAAATTTGGTATAGGTGGTTAGTACCCCCTCCATTCAATAATCGTTCCTTAGAGAGGCTTTATTTGAAACTTGACATAAAAACAGCTCTGCCCTGAATTAACATGTATATACAACTAGTTTCTGCCCGCGGCTTCGCACGCGTTGTTTCTATGGAAACGTTTAAAGGCGATTTCTATCCCACGGGAACTGATTCATGGGATAAAAAGTAGCCTATGTTTTATTACAGGCCTAGAATTATCTGTATGCAAAATTTCAACCCGATCCGTTCAGTAGTTTTGGCGTGAAGAGGTAACAAACATCCATCCGTCTATACATCCCTCCAAACTTTCGCATTTATAATATTAATGTGATATGTTATGTATATTGTACCAACCTACTATACTTATATTTTAAAGAATAAATAAATGTTTATAAGTAAAAAAAATAACAAAAAAAACAGTGGGTGTGGTATTGGGAGATCGGTTATCGGTTATTCATAGGGTTCCGGAGAACCGTGTTTTTCATTTTGTATCACAGGTAATTAACAAAACAATTCAGACACGGTGTCTTCGTCTTCTTTCATATTTTAGATATGTATTATGTATGTTCTATTAAATCTACTTAGTATTTATGTGAATTTCTATAAGGCAAGAGCGAAACCCCCTAACACAGGTATGTTTATACTTAAAAGGGGATTTCCAAAGTAATTTAAAGATATGTATAGATTAAGTTATAGAAATATACTACTAAGTCTGTATAATGTTACCGGCGTACACGGGTATTAATAAAACAATAGCTATTATAACAAAACATTTGCCATGCCAGCTTTCCGCAGTTCAAACAATATTTACCCATTCACTCATTCTATACAAAATCCCGCGGTTAAAAAAATAAATCATCCATTCCAATGATATAATTCTCTCGCATGACAACCCCTTTTGAGCTGCCGGTGAGCCATTTCAAGTTGAATTTGAAACGTGAAAATTAATTTAAATACACACGAGTAGGAGCTTAAAATAATACAACACATTTTGGTACTTGAAATTGCTACAATATAAAATGATGCTGAGAGGGAAATCGGGGCAGTTTCAATTTAAAAAGTAACTTTTAAAAAAGGATCACAAACTCTTTATATCCTTAAAATAAAATAGACCTGGAAATAAAGTAACAGTTTTTATTTCTGTCGCTTCAAAGAAAACGAAACTCACCTACTATTTTGTACTTGTGTAATTGAAGCAGTTCTCTATTCACCTAAAATAAAATAAAAATAAATTTATTTACTGATAAATTTATGCAACTCACTAGGAGTTTTAAATAAATAATAATATTTTATTTCGAACAACAAGATCCATATTTTGTTAGTAAAACTATTATAGAAAACTTAAAATTACGGTTAGTAACAAATAATCACACACACTTTTACAATACATCATATTTCACATATTACCCTACGCACAAAACATATCCTTAAGATGGGCACTGCGGCATAATGAAATGAAATGATATTTTATTGCATAAAACATAGAATAAATGGTGGTTCATGTTATAAGTTATGCTATGAGCTCATGTTTAACTATTCTATAGCATGCATTATAAAGTTACTAAGTTCTGCCCGCGGCTTCGCACGCGTATTTTTGGTGTAATAAGTAGCCTATTATTTAATTGTAAGGCTTTGCTCTAAACGTCCGCTAAATTTCATCTTGATCTGTTCGTAATGAACAGATCAAGATGAACAGATCAAGATGAATTTGGAGATCCTAGGTTACAAAAATTGAGATTTCACAAACTTTCGGCTTTATAATATTACTAAGATAGGATGTATAAGGATTCAGGTGAGATGAGTCACCCACAAAAAAAACCGTAAGGGGCGAATGAGCCCGCGGGACGATTTTTCTGTGGGCCCAGTTGCCCACAGAATGATTAAAATTAATAAATTCATTAATATCATAAAAATTTCGTTCATTCAGCCAACTAAGTAATTTCTTTTTAAATAAGTGGTCTTTCAATAATTTAAATAATTAGGTACCTTATTAATAATTTTTACACACATAGTCAAGCAGCTTTTTTGATGACTCGCTGATTTTGAGGTTTCTTTTTGATTAAGCCTATTCGGGTCTACATTGCCTAGGATTTTTGTCACATGCTTGGTGGAACAAATATCTATGATTCCTTACAAAGTTTGAAATTTCATTTAAATACATCTATAAATGTATATGACCAAATCTCTTGAATTGATTAGCGTACAAGTAACTGGCTGTAGGTCTATTCTAAAAGTACCCTTCAAGTTCCCTGTGATTGAAAGCAACAAGTCAAAAGCAGACAAAAGTTTTTTCAGTAAATTTTGTAATTAAAAAGATTCGTAACCTCATTAAATAAAAGATCACGTCGTGCTTGGAGTAGGTACTTCTTAATAATGTGCCTAAAGCTGCTAGACTGCCGCGTTGTAAAGAATGTGTATAGTTGCGAACATTTGCTCACTTATTGATGACCTTCTATGGAGTCTTTTTGAGGATTTTTGTAGTGACATATTATTAATTTTTTACTTTTTGTATCATTTTTAAAGTGATTATTTGATTTTATATTGATTATCAAATCAATATACTCCAATATTAACTAATTTGTAAATATTCCATCACAAATTTATTTGTTTCTAAATAAATAAGCTGAAACTGACCAGTAGTTAACATAGTTACCAAAATCAAAATAAAAAACTCTTTATTTCCATAAATACAATAAATGTACACTAAGAAAAGGTGACCATGTGACATAACCCTTTTTCAGTTGAAAAAGTATAATCGCAAAAAAATCATGTACATATTTGAATTTATTATTTTGTGTATTTTCATTTGCTAATTTCATTGAAACGGCTGATGTTTTTATTCTTATTGAAAAGAAACAAAGATAGACTATTTGCTTTGCAAATATTTACATGCTTCATTGTAAAAAAAAAGTCAAGCTATGGATTTTTTTAACACACAGCTTCCTCAAGCCCCAAGCTAACCGGAGATTGTGTTAGGGGTACTAGATAACTGATATACTTAATATATTACACTGCATAGATCGACATTTTTTATTATTCATAGAACAACCAGAACACAAAAAAGTTGAAATATAAAACCTAAGAGCGTAAAAAAACTTGCTAAACAACATCACGTGAACGGCCCCTAGCTTGTCGTTCACTGTAGTGGTATGAGACCTTAATTCAGTACTAATCTAATTAAGTTGAACATTCTAAAGCAGGGAATGTATAAAAAAATATAATTATAACTTTTGCAAGAGAAGATTAAATATTTTTTCTTTGTCAATTGTAGGTATACTGTCTAATTTATGATTTGGAAAATTAAAGTCTGTGGTTTATTTATTTTTTGAAGTAAGTTTATTTGTATAGAAGCAGTGACAGATGACTGTTGGGGTCGAATTTTGCTAATCCATAGCTTTACTATGACAATGGTATCATTGCAGAACCGTTCATAGATGAAAGAAACTCTGATAATGCGTGCGGTGCTATTATGCACGGAAATATTGACAGAATGGTTTGAACCTTGATACTTGAAACGCGTCCCTCCATCCGTAGTTCGCGCCTCGAGACAAATGTTTGTACGATCTGCTGATATTTGTTCGTGCTCTGGATGTTTTCTTATAATAAAAAAAATTATATCTAAACTCATATACTCATTTATTCGTGCATAAAGAGCATACGTACATTTCATCGTTTAAAAATCACAATTAGGAAGTAGAACATAGAGATACATTTATAAAAAATTACTTAATGTAATCTGATGTCTTTCGGCAGTCGAACTCATCGAACGAATAGAACGCTTGATTTACAAGCCACGTTTTAAATCTATATTGTTATAAGTATATCAGTCACCTATCTAGTACCCATAACACAAGCTCTGCTTGGGGCAAGCTTGGGGCTAGATAATGCTGTGTGAATTGCCCAGCATTAATTATATATTATTATTTATTAATTTGTTTCTTCTATCTGTAGCTTCTTTCATCAAAGGAAAAATGTTTATAAGTGTCATTCTGTGACGATACCGTTATTGTTGCGATTAGTTTAGTGGAATTTCGCCTTGAGACTGTCAATAATAATATTGTGCTATGGGTTGCTCATCTTACTTAAAGGTTTTTTGTGAAAGTTAATTGAATAATATTTATTTGCTCTCCTTTTCAAGAAACGAATCAAAAAAAATGTTCTAGCTTTCGAACTCTAAAAAGATTTTCCTTACCTACGATCAACGCCAAAAATCTATGAATAGAGGTCCAAAAGCATTTTTAGGTGTATCCTAACCGTTCGAAATACAAACTGGCCCTTACAACCTTAGAATTGGCACCCCAACTCTTCCCGCAGGTGTCGTAAGACGCCTCATAGTCCCCACTAAGGCATATCTGTCGATGTCTGTCCAGCAGCGCCTCTTGCAGATCAGATCTACCACCTAACTGTGATCCCCAAACCGCATGCCTATTGTGTGGGGATTGTAGAATTACTCCCTACCCATTCATCTTCGCCGGAATGCTCATGTCCCTAATCTTCTTTACTCCGTTCTTTTCGTTCCATCAACACCATCCTATCTAAAAGACCGTTTTGAGTTTTTCCATCTGTCTCATTCACGATTCCTCCGTTCTTCTGGTAATCTCCTTTTAAAAATTCCTTCACACACTTCCCTGTTTTATTGTGCTTCCTTCACGTTGCAGGCCACCAGACTCTGGTCCCTTCCCGTCTTCAAAAGTATGGTTCATCAACACTATCTTGGACAGATAAGTCTTCTGATATTCTTGATAAGTCTTCCTGATATTCTTTATTTATTTTGTTACTCATATAGAACCTACTTTATTGTTTAATACTTCTTTTAGAACAATGTCAATAACGCCACCGTCAGCTTCAATACGTACCGATCATATCCATCCAAAGGTTGCCTGGAAGAGATCGCTGTTAGCGATAAGGCCGCCGATTGTGCCACATTCTATATAGTTAGTATTAAGTTCTTATTTAATTGTGTTGTGTATTGATGGTGCAATAAAGATATAATCTATCTGTCTATCTATCCTTAATGATATGGTAATGATCATTATAAAGGCGCTATCAGGGGAGGTCTATGTACATTGTACATCAGTATACTGGCATGGGTGGATGTTAGATTTATAAGATTGGGTGGCCCTCTGGCTTCATTGAGGCCGCTCTGGATGAAGCTCACACTGGACCGATTGAGCTGGAATGAGAAAGAAGAGGCTAGACCCAACAGTGGGTCAACAGGCTGATTCGATGATAGTGAAAGTAGCCATAGTGACGGGAAAGATGAGGAGTAACAAGTTACCGTACTATAGAGTATGGGCATGTAGTATATATGTAGTAAAATATCCCTCACTCTCATAATCCGATCGGACGACAGATCGACACGACCGGGGAGAGATCAGGAGCAGGACCAACGTGCTTTCCGAGGCATGGAAATCCCAAGCTAAACTACCCATGACTACACAGCTCTTGTGTTATGTCACCTCATTATAGATACATAGGATTATTTATTGTTTTAAGTCATTGTGCAGTGTAGTAGATTTAAGTTAAGTTAGTACCTACATAAAACATTCATTTTATTTTATTTTATTCTTTTCAAAAGAATTACAATTTTCAGTATTTTTCTCGTTGACTGTACGTTTGCTTTCGCCGTAATCATAGAAAAATACGCCCCAGTTCGTCTGAATATCCAAAGAGATAAAATATAATCCTTTTGAACTAAACGTTTTTGCAATTAAAACGTGGGGCTTTCTATTCATAAAAGAACTTTATGAATAACATCATTCACAGAAAATGTTTGTAGGGAACTTAGCAGGATGTACTTTTAAGTTTATCAACATTTAACTATCTGTCGGTTAACCAAAAACAATTTTTATGTGGAAAAGTGTATCATTTTCCTGAAAATCGATAGTACAGATTTATTTATTATCAAAAAATTATAAAGAATAGAAAAAAAATTAAACAAGTATTTACAATTGTAACAATGGAGCTAACTGCAAACTGTTGCAAATAATCTACAGGTAGCTCAACTGATCCATATCAATACCAGTCGGAAGCGTCCCCAAGACGCTGGCTGCATTGCCTCTCTGTAAGGCAATTGAATTTGTATTTCAACTATTTTAAAGAAATTCAGACATGAAAATTGATTTAATAAATAAATAAAATTACAATAAAATAATAGAAACAAGAGCCCGAGAGCTGGTGAATATCTGGCACAGCGTATCAGCATTGCCATACAGCGTGGCAATGCAGCCAGCGTCTTGGGGACGCTTACGACTGGTGTTGATATGGATCAGTTGAGCTATCTGTAGACTGTTTGCAACAGTCGGCAGTTAGCTCAATTGTTTCAATTGTAAATACTAGTATAATTTTCTTTGTGAATAAATGTCTGTCATAGAAACAAGTAAAAATTACTATTTACGATTGAAACCATTGAGCTAACTGCAGATTGTTGCAAACAATCTACAGGCAGCTCAACTAATACACATCAATACCGGTCAAAAGCGTCCAACACCATGGCTTCTTTAAATAAAGAAATTGTATTTCTGTATTTCCGCGTCCGTAAGCCGTGTGCAAAAGCTAGTACCGGATATTTACCCCTACCCTTACAACAGCCTGCAATATTTATTCAGCTGTAGAATTTATACTCCTAAAGATGCTCACAGTACTCTAAAAACTAATAAACTTTACCTTTCTGCCATTTCGCCTTCAGCACGTAACTGAAACTTTCAAACTAAATAGTTGAAAGGAAATAAAAAACTATAAAATATATTATTAAAGCGAAGTGAATGGAAAGAATAACTTGTTCATCATAAAATGCGCAATGGCTATCACGCGCAATAACTATGCGCGATGGAAAATTCTATCACAACATAATGCTAAAACTTTTTAAACTTACTTTTTTTAACTATGCTAACATAATGCTAACTCGGACGCCATTTTACATCAATTAAATTTGCTAATTACATTGTTGGTGAATGAGAATGAATGAATGAGACTGAGAATATTTTATGTGTAACTTATTCAACAAAAACAAGAACATGATTTTAAAATAAAATAAAAGGTACCTACCTACAGCTTCTGTCGATTAGAGTCACAAAACGGTCTCTGTCTCAGCATGAGCTAGTTGTAGTAGTTAGTAGTTATGTTGTTAGTAGTTAGTAGTTAGTAGTTAGTAGTTCGTAGTTAGTAGTTAGTAGTTCGTAGTAAGTAGTTAGTAGTTCGTAGTTAGTAGTTCGTAGTTCGTAGTTAGCAGTTCGTAGTTCGTAGTTCGTAGTTCGTAGTTCGTAGTTCGTAGTTCGTAGTTATGTAGTTAGTAGTTAGTAGTTAGTAGTTAGTAGTTAGTAGTTAGTAGTTAGTAGTTAGTAGTTCGTAGTTCGTAGTTCGTAGTTCGTAGTTCGTAGTTCGTAGTTAGTAGTTCGTAGTTCGTAGTTCGTAGTTCGTAGTTATGTAGTTAGTAGTTAGTAGTTAGTAGTTAGTAGTTAGTAGTTAGTAGTTAGTAGTTAGTAGTTAGTAGTTAGTAGTTAGTAGTTACTAGTTAGTAGTTAGTGGTTAGTAGTTAGTAGTTAGTAGTTAGTAGTTAGTAGTTAGTAGTTAGTAGTTAGTAGTTAGTAGTTAGTAGTTAGTAGTTAGTAGTTAGTAGTTAGTAGTTAGTAGTTAGTAGTTAGTAGTTCGTAGTTCGTAGTTCGTAGTTAGTAGTTCGTAGTTAGTAGTTCGTAGTTAGTAGTTAGTAGTTAGTAGTTCGTAGTTCGTAGTTCGTAGTTAGTAGTTAGTAGTTAGTAGTTCGTAGTTAGTAGTTCGTAGTTCGTAGTTCGTAGTTCGTAGTTCGTAGTTATGTAGTTAGTATTAGTAGTATTACGTGGGAAGACCCAGAATCAAACGGGATATAAGAAAACTTTCTTATTGTCTATTTTATGTGAAAATCTGTGTGGACCATATTTAGAAATTCAATGGAATGGTGTTTTTTCCTAAGTAAAATTACAAATTTAGTGTAATTTTACTTGGGATAGAATGTTATCCTAAGTAAAATTACACTAAATTTAGCGATGTTCTCGCTCGATTCGCACGTCCTTTTCATGCCTATGATTAAATACATCTATCGAATTATCTTCGGTCGTAATCCTCGGTGTCTAGACTTTACGCCTCCAGGCCCTATTACAATAGTAATTGTTACAACTGCAATAACAATTAAATTGTCTCGAATCAAATAACAAACGTAATTTGGAAATGAACGTGATAGGCATCATGTTTTCATACACGGTGTTCTATTTTTTCAGGATCAAACCACAAACGAAGTGAGTGATTGGAGGTTCATTTGCATCGAACGTAACGAATCCTTATGTATATTCCGCGATTCGTTCGGTTTAGGAGATAGAGTTGTCTTTGTCCGCGCTAATGTTTCAACTGAAATATTTTGTTGATGAAGAAGCAGAATAAAAACAATTTTTAGAAATATTTAACTCACTGAGGGTCGATTATTAGATTCAGGCGTTACTTTGCGGAAATCCATTGTTATAATTACACTTATATTATAAATGCGAAAGTTTGGATGGATGGATGTTTGTTACCTCTTCACGCCAAAACTACTAAACGGATCGGACTGAATTTTTTTATACAGATAATTATAATCCTGGAATAGGCTCTTTGTCCCATAAATCGGTTTCCATCGGATAGAAATCACATTTAAACGTTTCCATAGAAACAACGCGCGCGAAGCCGCGGGCGGCAGCTAGTATTAGGATAAAACCATATTTAGTAACAATTCCGCGCAAAACCCTTTCTGATAAGATCCAACATAATGTAATTCGTGTGTACCGGCCGCCCTCCCACAAATTGCTCCTACAGGTAAACAACAGACTTAAAATTGCAAAGTAAATTACCTTCCAACTTTAAGCACGAGTACAACTTAATTTGAAAAGAAAAGACCACACCAATTACAAAATGAAAAAACTAATCATTTATCTATTTTAGTTTTAAGTAGTTAGGTTAATAATTTTTTTAAATACAATACTGACTTAATAATAATTAATTAATGATGAAAAAATGACATTATTTAATGTTATTTTACTATTAGGTTATAATTCGTGAATTGACTGACCTGTAATACTTTTTACCACTAAACTGATTATTCTGATTAATCTACTTTTTACTTTTTAGATCACTTTTATCGACAAATGGAATTCTCAAGACTCCACGTTTATTTTTACACACCTATTCAGTATTTTTATTAACCCACACTCGTTTAAAAGGTCCGCACCGGCCGGCGCGTATTAAGTGAAATCCGTTTATCTCTTGCACCAGCCGTACTCGCTGATGCGTGGCATTGCCTTCCTGGTGATAACACCCAGGGTTAACGCTGCCGCACGCAGTGATTCAGGGTTAACACTAAAAAAGCTACAGAGAGATTCAAGGCATCGTCAGCTTGATTCACTAAGGATTGTGATTGCGAGCGGCAATTTATCGCGACAGCCATCGTTAAACAATATACCTCCTACATCGATTTAATTAAAAAATGGGAAATGAGGTACAAGATAAGCGCTAGGAGAACGCACCATTTTTACAAAATTTAGTTAGATCTATGATCTACGTTTGATTTCGGAAAAAACAGTAAGATAAAGTAGGTAGTATGTAGAAAGTGAGTGCAAAAAAAGTGTGATAAGACCAGAGTAAGATCACATAACAACTGGCAATCTTGGAGTCGGAGGCGAAGACCTATTCATCTTTCCGTCATTAAGGCGAATAGTAGGGGTGATAGTGGCGCCACTACATATTTAATTTAATCATTAAGTTATACAAAGGAATTACCAAAAATCGGACCGCTGCGCTGGTAGACGATACCTATCACAAGCTTTTATTTAATGTATCTGTAATAGTTTTGTTTTGTGTTATTCAATCAAAAACCTTGTTTGGAGAGCTTGGTGGCCACCAATAGGAACTAAACTCTTGATACAAGTATCTGCCTAAATAATACAGTACAAAACTATTAAAGATACATTTAAAAAAAGCTTAAGATAGCTAAAGTCTACGCGCGGTCTGATTTTTTATAATTCCTTTGTATAACGTAATTATAAAATTAAATATGTAGTGGCGCCACTGTCCACCCTACTATTCGCCTTAACTTAAGTAAGGCCACCTAAACATGAAATAAACTTAAGGCATTGCCTTCCCTCACACTAGCGCCGCGAACTATTTTATTTAATTATTACGCTTAAGAAAGGAATTTCCAAGAATTACGTTAACAAGTTTGTGATACCAATTATAAGCTTTTTTAATGCCTCTGTAATAGTTTTATTTTGTATACGTATCACAATCTGGCTTTCGCGATTTGTTAACATCATGGAAACGTGGGGAAACAAGGTACTTACGCGATAAATACCTGATAAAATTCCTTGTGTAAGAAAAGCCTATGTTGAAAATGTACCTACAAATCACAATCAGAATTGTGTTGGTAAATTTTGTGTAATTTCTCCAGGAAATCTTAGAATCCGAAACTACGCATCGCCCGAGGTAAATCATCTCATATTGTAGGCTCCGAGATACCACAAAGCTCTCCAGATACAATGTTGTTTTGTCTTGGAATATCAAAACAAGCTATGACGTCACAAACCCGACTGCCAGACGAAGATGAACGACAAACGACCGATAACAAGAATAATTTACAAATATCCGTTAATATTTAAGGGAAGACAAATTTTGTGAAGCCTGGTTTTTACGACAGCGGTGCCTTGTCGTGTTGATGACAAATTGATGTTTAGACCTCGACGTAGGGTAAAAACCTGCAGGGATGTATAAACTTTAGTGCTTACGTACACGTAAATTTCGGGAAAAAGGTCCTATATCTCTATGAGATATAAAAGATCATTAAGGCAAATGATAGGTAACACACATTTATAACAACACACTCATTAAACGTATTTATTTTATTTGACAAAATTAAATAAATCAAATTATATATTTGAAAAAATCGACTTCGACGAAACGTACCCGCATCTTTCCCTCAGTACGGGAATGTGCTAACCAACAAGAGGTCCAGTGACGTAGGAGTCGAAAAACTCTGTGACTTTCTACGGACTCTAGTGCCATTAGCTCCATCTACAGGGGAGACATTGAAGTTTATCCAATCCAACGGTTCAAGTCCCGTCGAAACCGATTTTTTTTGGATATATTTTGATTTCTTAGAAATTACCCGGAGTGTGAGGATTTACGCACTATAGAAATATCAAAAACCTGATATTTCTATAGTGCGATGAAGGAACCCAATTTTTCATAGACACGTAATCTGTCATCTCGTTATATATCGAAACTCGCGTCAGGGGCCCTATTACAATTCTCCGCAACCGACACTGTCGATGCCGATGACATGCGGCCGACGCACGCAAGCGATAGCTATTCTGTTTCTCTGTCGGGTGGGCATTTTTCATTCGGGCGAGATCCGGGCACACCCAACTACCTTCGTGAACGATCATGTGAATGAAACCACCAGAGAGCATAGAAACCTTGGACAGATTAAATAAAAACAAGTCAAGTACGAATAGGACTTGTGCGAGGGTTCCGAACAAACTTATATTTACCCTAATGAAGTCCCTTGTTAAGGTTGGTAGTAGTTTGTGTTGGAAGAACACCAACGCTTCATGCGTTGGTGTTCTTCCAACACAAACTAGGTTCAAAGTTAACCCGCTTACATTTATACTGGAAACATATATTTGTGAGCCGAATAATTTACACAGACACACTGCGTTTTTTTTTTGGTGATTTTGCTAAAATGAACGGTTTTCGGTTATTTCTCTTTACTTAAAGATAAAAATACATTTCCTTGTGCTGTAAGACCTTGCTTTTTGCCAAATTTCGTGATTCTAGGTCAACGGGAAGTACTGTAAAGGCTTACGTATAGGTTTTATTGCGAACATCAAAAAATAATTTTTGTAATTACCTATGTAACTTTAAATAGTTTATGGTTTTCGGATATTCCTCTTTATTTGCGCTAGCTCTTTGCTAAGTTTAAACGTAAACGGCTGTCACGAGTGATTCTATAATCTATAATATCCCGTGTAGACTCTTTCAATGCCATCCAAAGAAAGAGAATTGCGTCATTAACGTCCAGAGGTTGACATGTGTAAAAACGACACTATTGTAAGCCCATCTGACCGTCTGATGTTATCGGACCCTTACATACAGACGGAGGGTGAATATTGCCACCTGACGTACTAAGTACTCAACCTTGTACCTTGAATTTTATATTTAATATATAATGATTTTTATATAACTTTCCTTTTTTATCACCTCAAAAATGGATCTTGTGTCTGAAATTAAGAATTTATATTATAGGCGTTCCTTTTTCCATTCGAGGTACGGAACCCTAAAAAGAGCGGTTTTAGCGCCAAGTTTTGGTAAAAATAAGAACTTCGTCGTCAGCTGGGGGAAGTTGTTAGTTGTAGGCTTTGCTAAGAGATGGCGGTAGAGCCGCTTTTCTGAAAATTATGAAACGGAGAGTGATCTTCAAATATCATGAGTAAATTTCAATAATTTAGGACGCTACGTGTATAAAATATTTTAACAATCATAAATCTACCGAAATTTTAGTGATAAATGGACAAAATATGGTGAAAAAACACATTACAAAAATGAAAAGGTAGCTTTGTAGCTACCGTGCAAATTGACAGTGGTTCTTGAAAAAATACTGTCAAATTTAATGTTTCGTTCGTAGATTTTGCCCATTAGAATAGAGGTGGCCGCCGCAAAAGCCGACATTTCAAACTTCGTGCCGTAGCTTCGAGTTTTGATGAATTAGAATAGCAATTTGACAAAACGAAGCAGGCAATTGTCGATTTCGTAGAAAGCGAATAGACCCCCAGTACCGATAGATTCGCATCACTATTCTTTAAAAGAAGCAAAGTCTATGATATGTTGCATTATTTCATTCAGCCAAAGAAAATAAATGCGTGGATGGAGCAAAGGTAACGCTTCCACAAAAATACGAACATCAAATTAGTTCCACGGCACCGATTTTGATCAAACAGTCTCAATAAAGTGAAAACATATTTCAGAATCGGTGTATCCGTTTGGGAGCTATGAGATACTACGGACAATACATGCCAGTGATTATTTTTTTACCAGTTAATTGACTACCACCTATTCAATACATATAACACCCACATAAACACACACAAAGGCACGATAAACATTTTCACCACTCTGTTTTCAGCCAGGGTTAACGGCGACCGCTGTTTCAAAAACCAAGAATTTTGATGACCCTGTTTTCAAGAGCTTAGTGATAATGTCCGAGTTAACATAAAGTACCCACCTATCCACGGCTCAATGCTCCTAAAATTTAGATAGTAAACGGAATCTTTTACATACAAAATAACGGCTGTGTGTTGGATTGGAAGGGATGAATCACTAAATCTCCTACGTGATTGTACATACATAGAATAATCAGTTTTTAGTGGAAAATAAAAAATAAATAATTGATTTTAATTCTATCAATCCTTTAACCATCATTATTTCTTAAAAGCATAACATAAAAATTAATCAGGGAGTAGTAAATAACAGAGGGCAGGGTAGCCTCCTGCAGAATAATTCTTCTACTGAACTGCGATAATAGCCCTCATTCCCAGCGTTGGGATAATGGGCATAGCCCCCATATCATAAAAGCCAATAGTCGCTTACCAGGGGGAGACCTGCGTCCAGCAGGTGGCTGTGAGTAAGTAAAGGAACAATTCTTGATTTGTGACGTACCATCCACCCATCGATCTACTCGTTATGATAGAAGGACGTACCATAAATAATTATCACAAACACGTATTCTAAGTGATATTATCATTCTTACCAACCAAGTTACTTTTCCAATATTTATCTGAATAAATCACCTTTTATTACCGCCGCCATTTGTAATTATGTCCGCTTGGTCAAATACTTCGATATTTTCGTAACATCTCATAATTCATGGTTGTGCCATAATTGTAATAGTCTTCTTCGATATACAAATAAAAGTGTGACTTTCTGTCTGATTATCACTCTGACTGTTTGTGATATCATTGGGACATTGTGTCCCAATATATTTTGTCCGAATCGACAGCAAGTCTTTTGTTTACTGGTTGTCAAATTGTCAGATTCCACGTTTGTCAAAATACGTTTTTGTCAGGATACTTACGACATTTCTAACCCCCGACAACTCAAACGCAATTTATATTATACAATGTGTCCGGCCAAGGTGTCGGAGACTTTGGGGGGGTGAAGTACGGTAAATTTTATCGACAAATCACTATCCCATGTATAGTATAGATACATGATATCTACATGGGTAGCTATACCTTAATCAGTACTAGCACCCGTGCTTCGAGGCAACAGAAAACAAAATGGCTGCCATTTTATCATGGAGAGAGAGAGAAAAATAGGGATAGTGATTTGTCGATAAAATTTACCGTACTTCCCCCCCCCCCTAAGTCTCCGACACCGGTGACCGGACACATTGTATAAGAAGCGTCAGAAAAGACGATTTTTTTACCGATTTTCATAGAAAACTGTCAAAAAATCGTGATGTGACACGTAAATCTGAGTTGTGTTCGAGTGGTAAATTCGTAGAATTAACAAACAAAAATCAGAACTTAATAATTTTTATCTCTTTAGGCGTCGTATCTGGCAGCTCTATGTCCAGCTGTCACCATCCTGCATCTACTAGGAAAGTGCGGAGCACTGATGCAAAAACGTAGCATATCTGGGCAAGTACCTGCACAGCCCAGACGAGCTAAGAGACATCACCCCGAAGAAAATCCTACGGTTCCTAGCAGCTGCAAGGGTTAGTGGCGAAGCGAAACACACAAAATGACGATCACAATAGGCCTATCATGGCCGCAGTGACAATAAAGACACCTAGAGCAAATGAAAATATTTGTTTTTTAAATCTGCTGCGGACGTTTGCTGATACAATACAATACAATACAAATATTCTTTATTGCACACCAAGTAATTAAAAAAAATATATAATATATATATAATGTACAATGGGCGGCCTTATCGCTAAGAGCGATCTCTTCCAGGCAACCTTAGGATGGACAAGAAGTGATCGAAAAAGTATCTGGCAAAAAGTAGGTGGCGTGAAAAAAAGAAAAGAAATAATGTTTAGGAAAAAATAAATAATATAAATATCTAAATAAATATACCTAACATAAATATACTAGTATATTAAGTACATAGCATAAATAAATATAGTAGATTTATTAAATTACTTTTGATGTTGACAGTTTGATGTTAAGCTGAGGAAATGTTCATAGACCATATTTTTTATTACACTGCGGTCCCGTTCCTCTAGATTAGTTACATGTAGTAATCGCGTATGCACCTTCACCACTCACTAAGTTGAGAATTAAAACCTTTTTCTTTTTTATTTTCTTTATCTCTTTCGAGTGTCCTCTATGGTATTCGACTTTGACTTGCCTGCCATTTCGCATTTTAGTGCTCAAACCACTCAACATTTTTTCAACTGTATTTTCGTGTTTTTACGCAAAAGAAGATTGAAAAGTGCTTGTGAGACATGCCTAAACGTTCCAAGGAAAGGTCTAAGGAACGCATAAAGAAGAAAATTTGGAAATGGTGAAAAAATTAAAATGTCATGATGAGGATACTGACTCAGGTCCTTTAAATTTTTTCTTTCGTATTTACGAATAGATATACCTATTTTATGCAATCTGAGCAGTCATTGGGGCTGTCTCGCCGCATGGACTTTACGGTTGGCGTTCTTTCCATTGGGGACTGTAACCTAACTTTATAAATAAAAAGCGATATCAATCGCCCTCTAGCTCATTATTTAGTGAGATACTGTTTTTGGCTACTTATCTAAGTAAGCAACTGGTTCTAGGCACATTCTATTGAGAGTGAAGCTAGCCTGTATGTATATGTTACTATCGAGTAACTAACTATATTGCCGGATGATTTTTTTTTATTTATTTACATAAACGACGAGACAATCGTCGAAGGAAAATTACGGACCAGAGAGCCGGAAGGAACTCGCTAGCCGGTTAAATCATGTGGTTTTGGAAGGTCTGAGTTCAGATGTTCGAAAGAAGTTGCTCGGCAGATACCAAACCAACTCTCCAAGTTGATGTTCTTCAGTTAAACCCGGAGAGCTGCGATCTTGGAGTCTACGGCTAAAATAGATAAGGGAATTTTATTGAGACTAAACAAAAACAAACGGCGACGACTATAGCTAGTTTGAGTCTAGTTATAAACTCACAGCTTAACAAAACTAAGGATAACAAGACGTTACAGAAGCTGTTTGATATTAGCCGCATTTCATGCGACATTCAACATACTGACTCCAATACACGGAGGAACTTCCTATTGTTTGCCATGAAATCGGACATGAAAGATTATCTGAAGAGTACCAACATCAGTGAGTTTCGTTTCAGCGACAATCTGACAGAAACTTTAAGGGCAGCAAAAGCTGTCAATAAGTCAGGTGCGAATTGGAAAGCCGATTCATCAGGATATAAAAATAATACCACAGCTAGGTTCAGGCCGTCCAAAGGTCCAAGACCTTTAAACCGCAGAGCGCCTGCTCCAGCTTACAGGCCACCGTGCCTGGGCAAGCGACACTATACCCGCCGCGCCCCCAGCAGTGGGTCCGCCGGCCGGCGCACCCCCGCGCCCCGCCTCCCCCGCCGCCGCCCAAGCACGAGCCTTCGTATAAGCCCTCGTCGATGTACCACGCGTCGCCGCCGCAGCGCCGCTACTGGATACAGATGAGTACACAGGACATCATATCTTTATTCTACGATAATTGGTCTCTCATTCATTACGAATGGCCGCACTATCCTATCTTGGATCATCATCAGCCTATATTAGTCCACTGCTGGACATAGGCCTCCCTAATGAGCGCCATAGCACCGTGCCTTGCCGCATCCAGCATCTGCCTGCAGTTTTTTCGCAGACCGTCATCCCACCTGGCCGGAGGGTGTCCTACACTACGTTTGCCGAGTGGTGGTCTCCACTCAAGAACACGTTTACCCCAGCGTTTGTCGGTTTTTTCGCGAGATATGCCGGCCCACTGCCACTTTAGCTTGCTAATTCTTAATATGTTGGATACGGGGCTTTAAAATAGATTTTATTGAGCCAGTGGTACAAAACTCTCTTCCCGCGATTAGATCATAATTATATACAGTTAGTGAGAGAACTCATTGAAGCCATAAGTAGCCTTCGTATTATTGGGGCGGTATACAAATGTCAACCTTGTCAAGGCCAATTTATCTCATGTATTTTTATATTATATATTTTTTTATCCCCAACGTAACGGTAAGGTGTGTCTCATTTTGGATTTAAAACAATTAAATAAATTCATAAAAACGGACCACTTTAAACTTGAAGAGACTTAAGGACAGCACTCTTGACTAACTTATCAACACAACAAAGATTGTTTTATGGCCACCCTTGATCTCAGGGATGCATATCTCCATTATCTCCTAGTAAAGGTTCATTGGGAGTCAAGGAAATTTCTACGCTTTGTGTTTGAAGACCTACGAGTTTCAGGTTTTTAGCTCCTTACGTTTTTACGAAAGTAACTAAACCGATAACAAAATCGTTGCGTTCCGCTGATCATAAATCGACCCTTTATTTATATGATTGGCTTCTTTTTGGTTATACTTACCATCAATGTTTAAAAAGTATAAATTTAACTAAACATATGTTTATATCTCTCGGATTCCTAATCAGTAATCAATGATACCTTCATTGTCTTGTAAATACCTAGGAATGATAATAGACTCACATAATAGGTCATTGTGTTTGCATTTGGAGAGGAGATTTAATATTAGGACTCGATTGGAAAGCTTCTCGAACTTAAAGCGCTGTGGAATACGAGCGTTCGCGCAGCTATTAGGTATACTAGTGTCTGTGTGTCGCTAATAAATATGGCTGGTTACATACTAAAGAAATGAAAAAATAAAAGCATTTTGATGCAATTTAAAAGACCACGATGATTATAATAGATACATAAATTTACCTAAATCACTTCAGGTACATCGGATTAGATCCGATGTCTATGACACCGAAATTTTTTCTGACGCCTCAACTACGGGGGGGGGGGCTACGTGTAACGGTGTGGTGATACTGCGAGCGGTAAGTGGTCACTCGTGAAGGAGCAATATCATATTAATTACCTCGAACTGCTGCCGCATTTATAGCCCTTAAAATATTTGCCCGTGATATTTTTGACGGCCAAATACTAATGAGGATCGATAACTCTACCGCAATGGCATACATCAACAGAATCCCCGCAAATAACCAGAGAGTTTTGGAACTGGTGTGAAAGTAGAAAGCTTTATATCATCCTGACATAGAATGGGAGCTAAGCGATGAGGCCTTTAATACATTTGAATTAGCTATGGTTACCCTCACATTGGTTTATTTGCGTCTAAAATCAATAAAAAATGCTTAACTTATGTCTCTTGGCAAAGAGATCCTGATGCTTTCGCTATTGACTCATTCACGATTCCATAGTCACAGTTAAGATTTAACACTTTTCCCCCTTTTTCGGTTATTATGAAAATGCTTATGAAGATTATTAATGGCACGGCGGTAGGTATCTTGGTAATACCTCGCTGGCACAAGTTGATTACCCGAGAGGCAGGGTTGTTATCCGGCATGCATTTTCAAAACGAAGTAGGCCAAACGGGTCGCTGGACATAATGTTAGCATCATTAGCAGAAAATTCGATAAAACAGCATGTCACATGCTTGCGTAAATGCTGGATTTTTTTTGTAAGGTTAATTCTATTGATTTCTATGATGCATCTGTGCCAGATGTTATTTCTTTCTTGACACAACTTTTTAATGAGGGTTGCCAATTTAAGGTACCATACCTTAAATTCATGTAGATCAGCTCTTTCATTAATTTTAGAGCCATTAGTTAGTAGCGATGATCGGCTGAAAATATTTTTAAGGGCGTGTTTCGTTTAAGAGTGCCACAACCAAAAATGCCATACCACTTGGAATACTAACCTTGTTTTAGACCGTTTAAAGTTTTTGGTACCCAAACGATGACATCTGTTTGGATTATTTTTTTCGAAAAGACAGCTATGCTTAGCTCTCACTGCAGCACACCGGGTTCAAATACTATCTAAAATTAACGTCAAAAATATTGAAGTTCTATCAGATCAGATTATCATTAACATTCCAAACATGATAAAGACTTCAGGGCCAGGTTGTAGGCAACCAGTGTATCACTTACCTTTTTCATCATTGAAAAAAGGACCGCCATGTGTCCTGTGATGTGCGACGACAGTGTTAAGACACTTAAGATACTATTACTTAATACTTATGAAAATCACAAAATTTGTTTATTTCAATACAAAAACCCCATAATTATGTGGGGACACAATCAGTCGTTGGCTGAAGTTAACTCTATGTGAGTGTGGTATAGATCCCAGCGGTTTTAGTGATCACGGTACGCGGCACACTGCTACCTCTCGCGCACATTCTCTCGGTGTCAACATTGATACCATCCGCAAAACAGCTGGCTGGAGCGACCGGCCAACTTCATTTGCTCGCTTTTATCAGAGAACCATTGTTATTGATGATGTTACAAATGTAGCTCACTCAATATTTGATTAAGGTTCGAAGAATACCTGCATAAATTATTTTAAAATATGGTTTAGTTTTTACGTTAAATGATTATTGAAGTTAATGACATTACAAATTTTAAATATAGATACTTTTACTACTTTTACTTGTAGGAGGTATATTATCTTTCATTGATAGTATTCCCAACAAACTCTCAAAATCTACATGTAACTAATCTAGAGGAACGGGACCGCAGTGTAATTAATGATTAAACGAACTTACCTGTAAGTGAAGTTCTATCCTAATTACACTAGCGTCCCGTTCCGAATAGATTAGTGGGTCCCGCCCGCCCAACGTGTACGGAGCATACACTCCCTTACATCATTTGAGTAGGGAATACTTCAATAAAGCAACGAATTAATAAAAAAAAAAAAAAAAAGAACGGAATTTACTCTAAACTAAATGACAGGCAAGTCAAAGTCGAATACCATAGAGGACACTCGAAAGAGATAAAGAAAATAAAAAAGAAAAAGGTTTTAATTCTCAACTTAGTGAGTGGTGAAGGTGCATACGCGATTACTACATGTAACTAATCTATTCGGAACGGGACGCTAGTGTAATTAGGATAGAACTTCACTTACAGGTAAGTTCGTTTAATCATTAAATATAGGGAGAGACTTAGCATGTCTAATAGAAGTGGGTAGGGCATTCCACAGCTCTATGGCATGTATCGTGAAGGAAGAGCTATAGGAATGGAACGGGCGGAGAGATTTCAGTCGAAGAGTGTGTGTTGATATGATGATGATGATTTTTTTTTAAACAACGTATTTTGTCAGATGTCGCGATATCACATTTCACCAAGTGCAAACACGCTCGTAGAGCTGGTAAGGATATAGCGAAGCAAACCACATATAGTGTCGTACTTTGTATCACCAGAAGCAAAGTCGCGGTTCTTTGCTAGTGGTTCATATATTTCCCGTAGATTGAGAAGAATGATAGTAGCACTGTCCAATGGGAATTTATGGGTCCTCTAATCTTACTTCGCTATAAGTCACCTCAATCTAGTTTTTTCGCAAAAATGTTGATGCTAAGTTTTTCCGATACAATTGGTAAAAATGTGACATTTTACCGTTAGAAAAGTCTCGCAATTTGTTATCAGTTATATCAACGACACACTTTATCGTGTATTTTCCATGCTCTCTAAAGGTTTCGATCATCTATCCACCGTCGAGCGCCTCCTCCGTAGGTTACTAGGACCTTACAAAACATTACAATTTTCATCTCTTTTGATACAGACGGTTTGGTGCGCATTGTGAATCTATGGGGGTTCGGGGGATACCTTGATCGATGTTTATAGGTTAAATACTAAGGTAGTCTCAAGTAGTCTCGGTAGGCTCAAAACTACCGTAGTACCTTCATTTTGTGAATATATCACTGTTGTCTTTAAGTTACTTGACCTCGTGGTGTATTTGGTTAGCACGTACTGAGGATGCGGGTTCAAGTCCCGTCGAAGTCGAAAATTTTTGGGATATTATTTGATTTCTTATCAAAGACACGCATTTCCCATCTTTTGCTATATAGGTACCTACCTTATGAACAACAAAGATGGAAAGACGTACCTAGAGCGAACTGCGACCGAGACAACGGCTATCCGACTATGACTGAGGTGGGTACACCTCACTCAACAACCTGTATTGGTCCACCTCAAGGGGGATTTCAAGGGGGAAAACTGGAATAACCCCACTGCTGGACGCAGGCCTCCCCCTGATAAGCGGCATTTTGATTTTTCTCTCATGGGAGTAATGTCCATAATCCCCAAGCTGGGCATGCGGGTTGGGGATCGCAGTTCGGTGGTAGAATGGTTCTGCAGGGGGCGCTGCTGCCCGCCCCCGGTGGATATCCCTTAGTCGCCTCTTACGACACCCACGGGAAGAGTTAGGGTGGTGCAAATTCTAAGCCGGCACCACACAGCTTACAGTTTATACCTAATTGGACCTAATTTGAGCGTTCCACTTTCGTACCCAATCTCCAAAAATTTACTTACGTCGATGGTCTGTATCATATTTTGATATCGATTTTCTTGTTAACATGGTACTCAAAATAGCACATAAGGTTATATTAGGTGAGTGTGCAACATACTGCCTACTGCCAAGCTCAGGCGAGCTCCGTAAATCACAGCCAGCGCTGTCGTTCTCCATTCCGGTGGCTGCGCAATTATTCCACTTTACTTGAAGAGGGCACGCGTGTAAGTTAGATTTTAAAAATACAACGGAAGCCCTGCGTGATCTACAGGGTGAATAAATAAACGATACCTGGAGGGCAAAAACCCGAAATACAGATTTTGCCTTTATTTATCTAAAATTGGATTCATAGTATGCACGAGCCAAATACACAATGCCCTCAGGGTGTAGGTTTCTGTCTATTATTAACTTCCGTTCTTACCAATAACTCTGTATCGGGTATCTAGCGCCTTCGGCTTTGGGTAGGTAGGTAAAACGTGTTCAAGAATATTTTTATGACAGGTTAGTTTTTTGGTAAATACATTTTGATGGATCCAAGTTCAGATAGATATATTTCAAAACACGGACAAAAAAATGCCAAAACGATTTCCAAGAAAACTGAATCGGAATCATTTCGTAACAAACTTACAAACTTATCTATCGTATTAGTAACATATTAGTAACTAAGTATGCTTGTAAGTTTGTTTAATCTCCAGAACTATAATCCAGCTAATTCTATGTGAATTGTTTGTAAGCAAACCGCTCATACTTAACTTAAAGTATCTTTATTCACAAAGAAAATTACAATCAACTAAATACATAAATTACAACTAGTATTTACAAGTGAAACAATTGAGCTAAGTGCAGACTGTTGCAATCTACAGGTAGGTACTCGTAGTACTTAAAATTAAATCTGTTGCCGTGTATTTTTTTACGTAATTGCTATTCCTTGTCGATTTGAAATCTTTTCTTCAATAAATATTGCTGAAACTCAACGCCAAGCAAAAAAAAGTCGTCGAGTCAAAAATTTCACTTCAAATTGCTCCAGCCAATTTGAAGTGAAATTTTACTGATGCGATTCTAAAAATAATTTCACCAGCACATAAAGCTGCAATATCCCGGGGTGTTACGCGACGTCTTACCTAAGACAACGCGAGCAAATCCATACGCAGAAGCAAGTCTGTTAATAAATTGACCCATAGGTGTCACGTGCAATCTCGTCGATCACCAACAACCGTTTTCCGAAATCGATAGCTTAACCCCAAAAGCTATTTCGGAGATTCAGCTCAGCGGCGTTCTGCAGAATTAATGAATTCTCGCGTTCCTTGGCCTCGACTCTAGGAGACGATTGAGATCGATTTCTTCGAAGATACGACTGATAAATCTTATGTTTAAGGTAATAAAGATTAGATTTTACTGTCGCGATTTATTGTTCATCGTGTTTCAGAGTCAGGTCCTGGGTTTTGAAGGAATGAGTACCCACTCATCTAAGTTTCTAATTTCAGCTATTCAGACAGTTGAAATTGCTAAAAGGGTTCTGTGAGAATAGTTTTTTTAGGCAAGGCATGCGAAAAATATTTCCAGAAAATGTCCCTCTTTGTACATACACCTAAAGAGAAGTGGGGTTATTAAAAAAAATCTGTAAAATGAAAGTTTGGATGTATAGATGTTTGGATGTCTGGTCAGATTTATGTTTGTTACCTCTTCACGGCAAAACTATCTACTGAACGGATCGGGCTGAAATTTTGCATTCAGGTAATTCTAATCCAAGAATCAAACATAGGCTTCTTTTCATCAAATAAATCAGTTCTCATCAAAGACTTAAATCGTTAGATAGGCCCTTTCCGTACTGAGACCGCACCGTCTTGTTGCCAAGCGAAATGAGATAGCTCGCTCATTTGGAATCAGTGTATTGTGTGTTTTTGTGGTATATTTTTTCACAAAAGCAAGTTCGTGCAATATGATTGCACAATAAATGTTAATAATAACAACTAGGTTTTTAATTTCTAAGATATCAAATAATATCGCAAAAATTTTCGACTCCTGACAAGTGACGTACACTTGACCTCGTGGTATAGTTGGTTAGCACATTCCCGTACTGAGGAAAGGATGCGGGTTCAAGTCCCGTCGAAGTCGAAAATTTTTGCGATATTATTGGATTTCTTAGAAATTAGCCAGAGTGCGAGGCTTACGCACTTTAATAACAAAAACCTTATAGAAGGTTTTTAAAAACACAATTGCGTGTTCGTCGGCAATTTATTAGCGCACGCATTCAAAGCTATGGCGCTCAATAAGGGAGGCCTATGTCCAGCAGTGGACTAATATAGGCTAATGATGATGATGATGAAGTATGACACATTCAAAGACAATGCCATTCAATCTTTGGTTTCCATGGGATTGAAAACGTTTGCATAGAAACAACGTGCGAAGCTGTAGGCAGAAACTAGTATGTAACCATTACCTTTTAGCCCCTTCTAACATACTTGGTTCTTCGCTTAATTTGCCCATCTGGTACAAACCTAACAAAAAGCATAAAAAGCGGTTAGAAAATATCTAAGCTCAAAGAACAGCTAAGCCACGATGTATCAGTAAGATTTATAGCCCGAAAATACGCGTTTACGTTTATCTTAACTACGTTCATTATTTCGGTCAAAGATCTGTAGGCATGACTTGCAATATCCATTACTTTTATCAGCATTCTTCTTTGAAATACATAAAAATAAAGTAGAATTAACAAGTAAAATTCACAAAAAAAAATTACAAATAAATTATAGTAACAAATAGTAAAATCTGAGTAAAAACGATTTAGTTGCACCCTGTGTTTATAGTTAAACAGCTTTTTTAAAAGTCGGTATTCGTATCAATCTGCCCTATGGACGTAATAAATTAGATTATTTGATAAATAAGTTAGTATTTGAAACAATTGAGCTAACTGCAGACTGTTGCAAACAATTTACTCTAGAGTCACACTATTAGACCTGAAGTTTAGCTAGCATACGTAGGTACTTTTAGGCAGGGGTGTGAGATTAAGTTCTGTCAAGAGCAAAATAAAAATATATTTAAAGCAAAAATTGAGTCTGTTGGCAGGATTCTTGCAGATTCAGTGTAATATGATTTTTTTGAAACTAAATTTACCTATAAAAAAATTGGTTGTCTGTAAAGTTGGTTTACTGACGATAGTTGAACGTGACAACGCAGACGCATCGCTCACTCAAGTAGGAGAGAGACGGATGTCGAGCGCTCTCGCTTGCACTTCAAGCCTTATATGGAACGCCTCAGAGCGAGGTAACGCCGCATGACGAGGTAACGCCGCATGACGTCATGTTTTTTCGTGCGTGCAGCCGGCTCTATCGAATTATAAGACGTTGTCACGTCAAAAAATCGTATTAATTATAAAACCTTTTTACCTATTTCGCAAAGGAAAAAGGAGTGTAGTAGTGTTTTTTACCCGACCGACTTCGAAAAAAACGAGGAGGTTCTCTATTCGGTTGTATGTTTTTTGACAGTTCTTATTGCAACGTTTAACAGTAAAAACTTGAACTGCACACCGCGAGAGCACCTTTAGGCAATGTTCCAAAGTAGAGCATCGTCTAGAGCAGCCTTCAAATCTTCATCGCGCTTTACGTGAGCAATAACTGTACATCAGACGGAATTTTTCACACAATATCTGATGGAAAATACAATCTCCAATGAAAATTGTGGTCTATCTATGTTGTTTTATGCATGAATTTTGAATGGAGGATAAAGCTTTCAAGTTAGTCAAGCTGGGAAGTTTAGATGGTCGTGTTTTCATTGCTGAAAGCTATGAACTGAGTTTTGTTTTGAAGCAACTTCTGAATAGAACAGTGAGGCATTTAAATAAGTCTAATGTAGTATACAGGGTGAGTCAAGACTACTACCGAAAAATGTTTTTTGAAGTGAAAACTTCTTTAGCGGCGCTGAGCACTTTTTTTGTATGGGTAAAAACTTTCAAACTCGCGTCAGGGTCACGTGATGCTGATCGAAAAAGCGTAAGATCGTAAGATGTAAGTTTTCACTTCTGCCGGCACTCCCGGAGTGCTACCTTTTTTGAAGTGAAAACTTCTTTAGCGGCGCTGAGCACTTTTTTTGTATGGGTAAAAACTTTCAAACTCGCGTCAGGGTCACGTGATGCTGATCGAAAAAGCGTAAGATCGTAAGATGTAAGTTTTCACTTCTGCCGGCACTCCCGGAGTGCTACCTTTTTTTTATTGGTTTTGTTTTGGATGCTGCACCACCCCTTGTATCTTAAGGATTTCTGTTCGTTGTGCTGTTACTCCTTAACATTCCAGGACTACGTGGGTAGCTGATTCTTCGTCGTTGAGACACCCTTGCAGAGAGGGTAGTCCGTCGCGTCGCTCCGATGGTGTTAAGGTGCTTGTTCACAATTGTTATTATTATTTTACCACTAGCGACCCGCCCCGGCTTCGCACGGGTGCAATAAAATACTACTATTACTATTATTATACATAGTATGATTTCTCAATCAAAGAGCAAAGAGTTTTCATTTAAAGAAACGATCAAGGAGTATTTATAAACCCTGGGGAGCGATTTATTCCGTCCACGGTACCAAGACCGAGCCATAGACATGTTTATACTTAATTGACATGTTTACTTTGCAACGCCGTTACAATTTTTTTATCAATTTATTCATTTTCATATTGAAACTACTCGATTATCCGAATTTTCCGTCTATAAGTTGTCGACTCGGATCGACTAATTTTTTACGCTCTTCAATCTGATATGCATTTCGTTCGAGTCTACCGTAGACCGGTCCGAAATTATTAATATAGATTTGTAGATTGTATATCTTTTGATTGTATATTATATTGTATTTGTAGATAATAGGATGGTACAAAATAAAGCAATTTGGCCGAACATTATGTCAGTCATTTCGGTAATCTACTCGAATAGAGTGGGCGTTGTTTGTATTCCAGTAACAAAAGGGCGAATAATCATTCTTTATCAGGAATTGAGTCGAGGCGGGTCATTGTTGCTGTGCGAAAACAATTCATTTTGCGTTAAAAATAGAAATTACTTCCGCGGGAACGGAAGCTGGATTAATGATCCTAAGTGTTCCCCATTCTGTGAGGGCACACGGTGTGTTCTGTCCTGACAGCTAATCAGAATGAGGAGGTTTCATTCATTCATTCATTCAAAACCAGGAAATAAACTATTATTAAAAAAATAATCTGTTCTCTAATAATCTCTTACATCGCATTCATTGCCCAGGGTCGCACCGCCGCTACACATAGCTCCAGATGAGCGAGTGAGTCGAGGGCTGTGAAAGTGTTAGATCCAACATAACATTAGAACGACTACGCATATAGCTATAAAAAACTATAACAAATCCCGACTTGTTCCTTGCTTTTTAGTTTGAGTATTAAAGTACCTCATATTTTAAATTCATTCGAGCATTATTCTAAGCAAAATTATCAATTGATCATAAATTTCTAACCGTGCATCCAGCCCGTTACTGTGTAACGTAATTTGAGACCCGTTATTGATAGACTTAAAATATCAGGCGGGGAAGCCGAATTTTATTAAAATTATTTGTCACGAAATTGGAGATGCTTACTTACCCTATTTTGCTGAGAAATTGGGTCGAGGAAATATTTTGTATAATCTATCCGTTGAGTAGGTATACCTTGTGTAGAATTAGCTTTTAGTTTAATCTTTCATCTTACTTCTCTGGCCAACTGGTCTCTGGTCAAATAATCTATGACATAAAAAAAAACTATACGAAAATCGGTTCATCCGTTTGGGAGCTACGATACCACGGACAGATACACAGATACAGTATATCCCACCAAAATCCGACTTAAAATGCCTTAATATTACCCTGTTTTATTAATTTTTGCTAGACAAATACTGATTGTCCGAGAATAATACCATATTTTATGTATAATGAGACCATTTAGGGATCATTCTCGATACAATACAAAAAGATCATCGAACTCGGTTCAGTCCAATCGGTATAATATTAGAACTGTTGGTATTCAAATAAATAAATAAATGATTTTACCCGTCCCGGACGGAGCGGGACAATGAGGATCCGTAACGTTTTTAGTTGAGAATGCTTTATAGAGCTAAAAAATTCTTAACACACAGTGCAAAAATTTTTGTTCTACGACAAAAATTGACGAAGTTATAACCAAATTACTAGCGCAGTTCACTGAGTGACCGCCGCGGTCGCTGTGACGTCATTCCCTCGGTCGCCGCCAGTTAGCCGTAGCCGTTTGTTTGGTTATTTGTGACTTTGAAACAAATTAAGTGTCCGATTTGTGTCTGATTCAGCTTTTCAACCGTCGAATCGTGAAGTAAGAGTGCCGGCTGCGCTCCGCTTGGTTCGCTCGGCTGAGTCAGTGACGTGACAGGCACCCGCTTAATTTGATTTTACCAGCAGTAAAGGCGTAATGTTTATTACTTAATATCTTCGTAGGTAATGGTCCGATTTGGATAATTCAAAAATTATCATTCTTATGTCATAATGAATAACGTATCCACTCCTAGTTCTATTGAAATTGCTATAACTGTGCTGAGCCTCAATGAACATCGTCACATAGTAATATGTATATTATACGCGACGGGAGCGTGAACGAGACGGGGCTAATTCTTCTGTGTGTAAAATTGTTCCGTTCCGTCTGGGACCAGTAAAATCATGTTACATAAGCAGAGACCTTAGGTTAAATGGTTTTTTTACTTAATCTGGAAGCACTTTTAGCGTCCACGTGCCACAAGGTACCTTAAAGGGCCTTTTAGTAAGAGGAATATATTCATTAATCTCATTGATAAGACATATTTTCATTTCTTTGACCAAGATTACATTTTCCTGGTAATGTTTTCGAAGATAGTTAAGTTTTGGCACAGAATTATATAACTTATATGACTTCTTATAAATCTGTGTCGCAGACTGCCTACTTCTTTTGACCAGTCTACTTTCTTCCAACATTAATAAAGAAAGTATCCACCAAGCCATCATCAATCATTTTATTGGGATGACATCATTCATTACCATTATTTTGGTTTCCAATACAAAAGCTGTAATTTTAGTAAATCTGTCCAACGTTTTATAGCGGTCTCAATATGTCTGGAGTTATTGAATACAAACAATAATTAAATGAATAGGAACCCGTATAGGCATTCGGTATATAACTTTTTAATTCCTTCACAATTATAGCTGGTAGGTATATCTAAAACATAATCTACATTATCTGAAAGAAATTCCTTTAATTTTTTTTTATGTGTAATCATAATAGCTTCGTCATCAATATATCACCCGCACACGTCCACGGCTGGACATAGGCCTCTCCGACACAAATAGCGTCCTGAGCCGCCTTTATCCACCGACTCCCTGCGACCGCTACAATGTCGTCAAATTACTTAGTAACATATTGTGTGGGTAAAATAATATTTTTAGGATTAAAATAAAATATATAAAAAAGAGAATTTGCATATCCTAACAGGGCTTTGCTCAAGCAAAGGACAATTAATCAACCAATTAATTGCTTAAAATGTAAATACTAGTTCAAATTTATTTCTATTATTCGATTGTAATTTTCTCTCTCAATAAAGATTTATTATATTAACAAAAGCAATGAGAAATTCAATATTTCAACCACACTAAGGTACTTATCGCAACGATACTACAACGAACAAACACACGAGAGTGCACGTCCGAACAGCACGACGACTTGTGGCAGAATGAATGCGCTACCCTCATTCCTTCGGCATTTATAGCCTATGCGATACCTCAAATCATATATAATTATTTATATATTATAACAAGCTGCGCCACACGGCTACGCCCGCGTGGAAATTTAAAATTATCACTTAGGGGTATGAAAAATAGATGTTGGCCGATTCTCAGACCTACTCAATATGCTCACAAAATTTCATGAGAATCGGTCAAGCTCTTTCGGAGAAGTACGGGAACGAACATTGTGACACGAGAATTTTATATATATAAGATAATGTTGGACAATCCACACAGCATCATCTAGCCCCAAGCTAAGCAGAGCTGGTGATAAGTAAAGACACAAAGATTTATATGGTATACCTACAGGTGATATAAATACAGATAATGTGCTCATGTCTTGCTATGGTCTCGCATGTCATAATAAAATTAACATTTAAGTTTAAATTCAAATACATACAATTATTAAGTAGTACATTTACAATGTAAGTCTATTGTGTCCACGAGAGCTACTGCCGACAAACTGTTACACAGTTTGATAGAAACATTATAATGTACTTTTAAGTTGAAAATAAATAAAATACAAAATACAAATATTTTAATTTTGTAAATTAAAAAACTCATTCACGTTATAAAATTTCCTATTATTTGGCCATTTATACAACTAATTTTAAATAAATAGTTTTTTTTTTGCATAGCAAAAACTTTTATTCACACAGAAAATTTCACTAGTATTTACAATTGAAACAATTGAGCAAACTGCAGACTGTTGCAAACAATCTACAAGTAGCTCAACTGATCCATATCAATACCAGTCGGAAGTGTCCCTAAGACGCTGGCTGCATTGCCACGGCTGTATGGCAATGCTGATGCGCTGTTAATAAATAGTTAGTAATAAGTTGTTAATGAGTAATAAATAATAAATAGTTGTTCATTTATTAAACTTCCTTCCGTAAATAAAGCTATCGGCAAAATTTCACGCCGTTTTCTGAGAAGCAAGTGCTTAATGGCTGAAAGCCAAGTTTGCTGGGCGGCGGTGAAAAAATCTAAGAGGCTTATTTTCCTTTGAGAGTTGGCCAGTGGGATCTCCGTGGTAGTTTATAGAATTTTTAACCAAAAGGAACAAAAAATAAAGTAATTTTCGGGTACCTATCTTTTTATAGATTTTAACCCTTTTTGGTTTTTTTACGAAAGGCGCAAGACCGTAGATATAGATAGGTAAGTAAAATTTTGTAGATATGGTACATTCTCCCAGCGCTAACTCAACAAATGGCCTGTGTTGTGTTACAAATAAACGCAGACACGCTATTTCCAAGCTTTCGCAATATACAATAATGAACGCCAAAGAGAGTCCTAGACCGAAGTGCGACTGAGACCACAATACGCGAAATACAAACGCCGGCGGCGGCAGTTCGACTATAACTGAGGTGGATGGACCTAGTTGGACCTAATTTGAGCGTTCCACTTTCGAGAAGCTAGTACCCAATCTCTCGAATTTTACTTGCATCGATGCACCAACTACCGCTACCACCTGACCTCTCGCCGCTCGTGTCGGCCTATGTCATCTGTGTTTGCGCACACATCATCATCATCATCATCATCAGCCTATATTAGTCCACTGCTGGACATAGGCCTCCCCTAATGAGCGCCATAGCGCCCTGTCTTCAGCTTGCCGCATCCATCATCTGCCTGCAGTCTTTTGCAGATGGTCATCCCACCTGGCCGGAGGGCGTCCTACACTACGTTTGCCGAGTCGTGGTCTCCACTCAAGAACTCGTTTACCCCAGCGGTTGTCGGTTCTTCGCGAGATATGGCCGGGCCACTGCCACTTCAGCTTGCTAATTCTTTGAGCTATGTCGATAACTTTGGTTCTCTGTCGGATGTATTCGTTACGAATTCTATCCTTCAAAGAGACTTCTAGCATAGCTCTTTCCATAGCTCGCTGAGCGACTTTGAACTGGTGGACCAGCCCTACCGTGAGTGTCCACGTCTCAGCTCCGTAGGGCACACACTTGTGCATAATAATATGTCCTGCACATAAAATATGTCTTGGCTCCATTGAGACTGGCTGTCGCGTTGTATCTAAGATTCGGGATGAAATTTTCACCATATTTTTCAAAGAGTACTTTAATTTAAGGTTTTTGTTATAATAGTGAGCAACTCAGGGTAATTCATTATTTTATAACTCGATGTCGAGAAATGTTTGGGATATTATTTGAGTAGGTACCTACCTACTTTAATTTTTCAATATGTAAACTTTGTTAATGAAAATTACAATTAAATAATAGAAACTGATAGTGATAAGCTAAATATCATAAACTGATTTTAGGAAATAGTTTTATAATACATACTCGTAGCACAATCTCTGTTTAGCTTGGGGCTAGATAATGCTGTGTGAATTGTCTAGCATTATTTATTTGTTTATTAATGTTATCATCAATTCATGATCACGCCCGACCTTGACATGAAGCTTATTTAAGAAATTCTAGGAGAACCTAATGTTCTTTTTTATTTATTTATCGGCCATGTGGCCTATTTCCATTTACAAAAGATGATTTAAGTGGCATCAGTCCTTTCGAGCGTGGCTAAATTTAAGCTTTTTCTGTTAGAAAAAAAACGGCAATAGCCTTTATTCACAAAGAAAATTATACTAGTATTTACAATTGATACCATTGAGCGATGCGTATTTATATAGTAAGTAAAAAGTTTTATCCACATATTTTACCATGGATTTCCGCAAAGTAAAGCCTGAATCTATTTATTTAATCTACCTTTACTTTTGATTTATTTATTAAAGTTGCAGAAAAATTCTACCGTGGATCGAGTTATATCTCAATCGAATCAAAATATCGATACACTTGGAACCCCATCGTTGCCAAAAACATCGATACTTCGAGCCCCATCGTTTGCCAAAAACCAGCGATGTGGTTGCATTGGCACATTTACAGCCGACACCGAATGCTGTCCGCTAATATGGCTGGACGACCGTTGGCGATAATTTAGCACCTAATAACTCGTACTCTGTTATACATTAGCGTTGTTAAATAGGTCGGTAGTAGGTAATATTTACCTAAATGTGAAAAGCTGGATGTAACCAAAAAGCTCTCGAACTCACTTAGGTACCTAAATGAAATGAAAACACCGCTACACCAAAATGAGCGCTGCGCTGAAACATTATTATTATGAAAATTAATGTTATCTTATCGTATCTAACGAATGTCATCAAGTCATTAATTGAAAACTATTAAAAATCTGACTCGATCTAGACTTTTCACTTTTTTTGCCAAATTAGAAAGCGAAGGCCTTCAAAACGTAGCTGAAAACCATATATTGGATCACCAATCTATGGGCATCATAATACTCATCTGGCCTCATCATCATCAGATGATGAGGCCAGATGAGTATTATGATGCCTAATTTATCCAAATCTCTATAGTGTTTTGATGCGTGTTGTGATAGCACAGGTAATAGTGTCCGCCAACATAACTCGCGCCTCGCAAGTAAAAAAACTTTCCATTAAATAATTTGGTTCTTATTAATATTATTTTGCTTGATTTTCTTTCATAGAACTTTGTTTTAAAGCGAATTAGTTTAGCTACAAAAAAATAAATATATCAACAGGGTTGTATCTACCTACCTATATTTTACTATAAAAACTATCGTATTCTGAAGAATTCATTACGGACGTAAGCGGGATACATAAGGGTCTAAAAAGGTTCGTAGTTAACCCGTTTACATCCGTAGGTACGTATACTTTATCTTTTCTCATGCATCGAGGGTTATACTTAGTCATGGACAAACACAAATTCAAAAGTTTCTATTTGCCCGAATGGGCACGGTACGGTAGAGTAAGGAAATATCGCTGGCTCAGTGAAGCGGTGGATTATTTCAATCTTTCAGCCTGCAAGTCTTACAAGGTGTAACAGAAATGAAAAATATTTTATTGACAATCTTAGTAAAGAAGTGCGCAAATACTCGGCTGTGATGTCATGCACAACATTTTGCTCACGCCGCAAGACAAGGGTTGGAAAATTGTTTAGTTCAGGTTGGAATTTAGTGAGGTTGGAACTGCTATTTAGACAAGAAATTGCCAAGGTTATTCTTAATATAGTGCGTAAGCCCTGACACTCATAATGTCCCAAAAAAAAAAGGAAATCTACGGGACTAGAACCCGCATCCTTCCCGCAATACAAGATCGAAGCCACCAGAAAGAAGAAATAGCCAATAAAAAGCCCTACTATCCAAGATCGATCAGTAAAAGCTTTACTTACTTTGGGTAAAACGCTCCTTGTAGACGTAGGTTCCATCTTTCAAACCGTAGAGAGCAGGTACAGGGTGTACCTGGCAAGAACACAATAAACTTTGATTGGCTGCCGATCGTGCCGAATAAACAGGAAATAGTGCACTTTTCCGGTTCCAGAGTAGTTGATTCAAGAATTTAAAGCTTCAACTCGCACGGATAGCGATTTTAAATGCATCATAATCGTCGTATGATGTTCAAAATGCATAGAATAAAAAATGATTATTCGTTAATAGTGATTTTAGTATAAGTAAAGGAAAGTTAATAAAGATCCATAACATTTATCTACACCACAGATATTATAATACTAGACACCTACACTAAACAAAGCCCACTTTATTAGAGACTAGACGATCGCCTCGCGGTTTCACCCGCGTAGTTCCCGTTCCCGTGGGAATTCCGGGATAAAATATAGCCTATGTCGCTTCCTGAAAATTAAGCTTCCTAACGGTAAAAGAATTTTTCAAATCGGTCCAGTAGTTTCAGAGCCTATTCAATACAAACAAACAATCAAATCTTTTTCCTCATTATAATATTAGTATAGATTAATTATTATAAACGTCAAACTATGAACTTATCTTGACTCGCTTAGTCAAACGGCTAAACAGATTTTGTAGTTTGGAAGATATTTGTGAAAAATATATACGTTTTAACAGGAAAAATTGTGGGCCAACCGCAGCCGTTCTGTAACTATTAAGAAATAGATACAGTCATTCAATAACCTTTATCCTTACCATACAAAAGCTTCTACATTTACAGATACAAAATGATGTCCGGCTGTCTGTGGTGGACGAGATGTGCCCGGACGCCCCCAGAGAGCCTGATTTGATCTCCTCACTAACATGACATCTCTGTACTGCCAAAACACATGCTTTATTTTGTGAAATACAGCTGATTTGTTCTGTTGATTTATAAGGAACACTCTAGTAACAAGCACTTTTTCAGATTGGATTCAGCATGAGTAATTTTAAACTAAAGTTTTTTGTTATTATAGTGCGTAAGCCCACAGACTCAGGGTAATTTCTAAGAAATCAAATAATATCGCATAAAATTTCGACTTTGACAGAGATTTACCTTAGAACTGAGCAACGCGACACCTCTCGTCAAATGAACTAAATGTAACTTTAGTCTTTGAACAGGATTGGATAAACTTCAATGCCTTCGGCCGCGTATGATACCAGAGTTTGGTAACCAGTATCATACGAAGAAAAAATGATCGTCATAGGATACCGGTGTCCAATGAAGACGATTTTTTACAATGTTTCCCTTGTAGGTGCTATCGGCGCTAGAGACCGTAGAAAGTCCCAAAGATTTTCGACTCCTTGACCTTGACTTGACCTCGTGGTGTAGTTGGTTAGCACTATCCCATTACTGAAGGAAGGATGCGGGTTCAAGTCCTGTCGAACGCGGAAATTTTTGCGTTAATATTTAATTTTTGACTTTGACCAAATGTGTGGTCTGAATAAATTAAAGTTTGGAAACTGCGTACCATTGGTCTTTTTAGAATATCGTGGCTATCTTACAACCATACATTGGTTTTAAACATACTTTAAAGACCTATTCGTTGATCTACCAGTTCAATTTTACAATAAAATCAACAAACAACAAAAAACCTTTTCTAGTTCACTGTGCCAAATAACGGGAAACCAACACAATACCTATCTAAGAACTAAAGAACCGAAATACCCCAGCTTAAAGTGTCTACAAGGTACTATAGGAGTATAATAAGTGACCATACAAAACGGGACCGAATAAAACGTGAATCCGTAGTAATGGAACAAAACAAACAAAAGATTCTTTGTCCGATGGAATTTGGACTCAAACCGCACTTGGCCTAGTTTACTTGCATTGGGCCGAACTTACACCTTTTTGATTCTTTGTCAGTTTAAGCTCTGCACACATAAATACAACGCGACGTTACCACGCACCACAAAAATGTACTCTAATAATAATAATAATATTTTTAGCACTAAGGCCAATTAATTTAAAAAAAAAACACAATTTGTAACCTAAAAGGATTTTACTACAACCAAGGATAATTAATTAATCACAAAATCTAATAATTAGGCTTAAATAAGGTACTCATCACAATTACAACGATACAACAACACACAAGAGAGCGAACGTCCAGACAGCACGACGACTCGTAGCAGAATGAGAGCCCGTCCCTCGTTCCTTCGGCTTTTATATCACTAGCTATGCATGTCTTCGAATCAGTTCCATCAATATAATAATTCTGGACAATTCACACAGCATTATCTAGCCCCAAGCTAAGCAGAGCTTGTGTTATGGGTACTAGATAACTGATATACATAATACAATACACTACATAGATAGATATTTTTTTATTATACGTAGAAAAACATCCAGAACCCCTGAACAAATATCTGCAGATCGTACAAACATTTGTCCCGAGGCGGGAAACGAACCCGCAACCTCTTGCGTCGCAGGCGGACCTTCGCCCGCTGCGCCACTGAGTCTTCATTCAAAGACAATATATATATATTAAGCGGTTTCTATAAATTTAACATAAAAAAAACAAATCTAACAACAAAATAATTTAATAACCTCAAAATTATTTCACAAAACATGGTTACAACCAATTAATACAAATCAATGGCAATTTAGACATAGTAACAGTGTACTTTACCAAGGTGTTGACCTTACGACAGCTCGAGCAAAAGTGGGGTTGAGACAGCGAGCGCGCTGCTTTTATAGAAATGCTACCGTCATAAATTTCAAAATAATGTTTCCCGCTGATTCGGCTTCTCCTGACAGTGGTTGCCTTCAACCACACATTACTTCTTGCTTCTTCACGAGGGTGGAGGTCTCTAGACTCGACAAGTGAACTTGAGTAGAGCTCGGGTATGCCTCGTGGTGCAGTGGTGGTGTCATCGTCGAGTGGACCCTAAAGCCTGTATTCTGATGTGCCCGGAGCAGGTTGGGATAAACCCGCAGGAACCTCTGCTTCGCGCGTGCGTGGACCAGCTTGGAACGAACCCGCAGAGACGTCTCCATCACGTGTGCTCGGTGTAGGCTCGGACACCAAGGCGTCATCATCAACTGGAAATAATGCGAAACGTACCACACATTAGCACTATTTTTCTATCAGCGTAGATATACAGCAAGTCTGTCTGTATATCCAAAAGTATCAAACTAGACAGTGGCACCCAGCTGCATGTCTAAGCAGAGCACAGCTCTATGTAACAATCGTTACAACAACAGACAGTGGCACCAAGCTGCGTATCTAAAGGCAGAGCACAGCTCAATGCAACCGGTATGTAAAGACAGTGGCATCCAACTGCGTGTCTTAAGCTACATGTACATATATCACAGACCAATCTCGGACAGAGGGCTCAGTTATCTCTGTCAGCAGAGAGAGACTCCATGCTACATGTACATAATTTTATCACATACCAATCCGAGAGGACGCAGTTAACCTCTGTCAGCAGATAGTGTCTCCATGATACATGTACCTACATTATACCACACACCAATCTCAGAGGACCCAGTTAGCCTCTAACGCACTAAATAGTTTAAAACCACTGTAACTAACACATAACATAACTGTTTAAAATGTTTGTTACGCAAACAGTCACTCGCGTCGACATTCGACAACAAGATCACTTTTCTCACTACCCGCATCTTAACTAGTAAAATTACTGCCAATACCTGCCGAGTTGGTTTCTTAGGACACAAACACATCGGATGAACAAGGCCACCACAAGAGTAGCATTTTGGATCTGATCTCTTATTGTTTAGGGGACGTTTCCTAACGGGCTTACCCTGGACTGGCTTCGTAGAAGCACACGATTCGGATTTTACCTTAGGCTTGGTACCTTAGGTTTAGATCGAAGAAACTCGACAAGGGGTTTGGGTAACATTCGGGTATTCGTGACAGCAGCATGTACCGTGCGTCAGTTATTCGGCGTATCACAATAGCAACAGTAAGCTCATCGCTTAACACTTTCACAACATTACGTCGGAGAACAGAACGCTAGGCATATCAGCCCTGCATAGATACGTGGAATAACTGTCGGAATTTGTACACAAAACCTCAAACAAAATATTTGCGACATCGATTCTTCGCAAGCACAAGGGCTTGAATTGGGCTTTCAAATAAGACCACGTGCGGTCATTGGTAACCCAATCATTGGGCCAACTACGAGCATCTCCCTTCAAGCAGCTCGCTATAAGCGCGGATAAGCACTCATTGTCTTTCCAACAATTAACATTACGCGCTCTCGCACTGAGAATCGATATCATGCAAACTTGAATCGAAATTTGAGATAATAATGGTTGGATCTAACCTTGTTCAACGCGCTCAACGCTCCGATGAGGCGTTTAGTGGCACCTGGTGACGACGAATCGTTCGTCATGGACTTGCCAATGGTGCTGGCAATGGACACCGGCACAGAGACCTCTCCCCCTGGGAGCTACAGCATGAAACCGCGGACTGCGAGTGCGGCGAGCACGTTACGGCGGGACTGGGCCGCGCCAAGGCGCGCTCGTCCGGTGCCATCAGCAGCAATCACGTGGCGCTCATCGAGGGTAGACCAGCATGTTCCAGCGCGTTATAGCGCGCCAGAATTGTACCTAGAAACTCACGAAGTTCATTAGTTTCGATGTCAGTTTGTTGCCTTGTTCTACCTCTTCCACGAGATGTAGAACGTTCGGCAATGGTTTACACAATGAAAAACCATTTGCGCTATAGGCCAGAGCAGAGATTGGACAATGGTGTCCAATCCCACTTCTGAATTAAGCGGTTTCTATAAATTTAACATAAAAAAAACAAATCTAACAACAAAATAATTTAATAACCTCAAAATTATTTCACAAAACATGGTTACAACCAATTAATACAAATCAATGGCAATTTAGACATAGTAACAGTGTACTTTACCAAGGTGTTGACCTTACGACAGCTCGAGCAAAAGTGGGGTTGAGACAGCGAGCGCGCTGCTTTTATAGAAATGCTACCGTCATAAATTTCAAAATAATGTTTCCCGCTGATTATATATATATTTTTTAATTAGGTTCATTGGTTATCTTTAGACATATTTTACGATAGCAAACGAGTTTCCCACAAGCTTCAAACGAGTGGCCGGCGAGCTGTCTGTCACCTGATGCCGTCAATTGCCAATATGAAATGCATTATCAATGCCCATGTACAGCAGCTGTAGTAATTAATTTTATAATTACTTATTCTGTTGTTGATATGAATCAGTTGAGCTATCTGTAGACTGTTTGCAACAGTCGGCAGTTAGCTCAATTGTTTCAATTGTAAATACTAGTATAATTTTCTTTGTGAATAAATGTATCTTATTCTGTTTAACTTGATTATTGACAATGCCCACTTACAGCAGATACCTATAGGTATTAATTTCTTTGTCTAGTGTTACTATTTATTTTGTATTATTAGTTATATAGAAATTGGATTGCTCAAATTAGGTCCAATTATAGGTCCACCTCAGTCATAGTTTTGACGACCTCTGTGGCGCAGGAGGTTGCTGGTTTGATTCCCGCCTCGGGACAAATGTTTGTACGATCTGCAGACATTTGTCCAGGGCGTTCTGGATGTTTTCTATGTATAATAAAAAATATCTATCTATGTAGTGTATTGTATTAAGTATATCGAGAGAGTTATCTAGTACCCACACAAGGTCTGCTTAGCTTGGGGCTAGATAATGCTGTGTGAATTGTCCTGCATTATTTATTTATTTATACTCGGACTGTCGCCGCCGGTGTTCGTGTTTCGCGTGCGTATTGTTGTCTCGGTCGCACTTCGGTCTAGGTACGTCTTTCCATCTTTGTTGTTCATTAGGTTCATATTGCATAAGATTGGAAATAGCGAATCTTTACGTTTAGTTGTAACACAACACAGATTCATTGTTGATTTGGCGCTGGGAAAACGTACCATTATGTACAAAATGTTACTTAGGTAGGTATATCTATGGGCCGTACCGTACCATAGAAATCAATACATACACACATAGGTACTATTCCGTTCCGGTGGACGCAAAGCTTAAGGGGGTACCTACCCTCAAATTGCATATTTTCAACTCCGTCGGACCTCCATATCTTCCAAACTACTGAATATTTCACTTTGAAATTTATATATGGTAAAGATCAGGACTTATTCTATCGATCATATGTTTCGAAAACACGATTCCATAAAATTTTCTCGATAGAAAAAAATCGCAAAGTTACCTCTAATTTTTTACTAAAACCCTAATTTCTCAATAAATACAGATGATACGATCTTGAGATTAAGCATAGTAATTGAACTAAGTATAAAGAACATTTTATTTGTTGCCTTTTTTTCAATTAACTATTCTAATGTTTGTGGGGAGCAAATAACTACTAAAAACTTGATTTTTGGGCTTACGCCGCTTTGCTCTGTCCCGCTCCTGTGAACGCGAAATCCTATGCCTATCCTCTTCACACAATAACGAGGTAGGGTACCCCCTTAAGTCTTTAGTACGTAAACCTTCTATACTGTCTACTTTATAATTAAGTGAACTTTACTACGTGCTACCATCTTGCTACTACCCTCTTGTTTGCTATTACATTACCGATCAGTGAGCTAAGTAAACTCTCGGATAAACACCGCTTGTTTCTAACTTGCTGGATACTGGCACATCTTGTATGGGTTTTATCGTAGGTTTGTAGAGCCATCGACGTTTTATAGATCTACTTTAGTGTACGTACACACGTATTCGACGACCTCTGTGGCGCAGCGGGCGAAGGTCTGCCTGCGACGCAGGAGGTTGCGGGTTCGATTCCCGCCTCGGGACAAATGTTTGTACGATCTGCAGACATTTGTCCAGGGCGTTCTGGATGTTTTCTATGTACATATAATAAAAAATATCTATGTAGTGTATTGTTATAAGTATATCAGTTATCTAGTACCCATAACACAAGCTCTGCTTAGCTTCGAGCTAGATAATACTGTGTGAATTGTCCAGCACTATTTATTATTTATAAGTAATATATTCTCTGCTACATACAGACGACCTCTTTGGTGCACGAGATTGGTGCACCGGAGCTGAGACGTGGACACTCACGGTAGGGCTTGTCCACCAGTTCAAAGTCGCTCAGCGAGCTACGCAAAGAGCTATGCCCTGAGTTTCTCTGAAGAATAGGATTCGTAACGAATACATCCGACAGAGAACCAAAGTTATCGACGTAGCTCTTTAAAATAGAAAACTGAAGTGGCAGTGGGCCGGCCATATCTCGCGAAGAACCGACAACCGCTGTGTTAACTGCGTCGTAGTGCGTCTAGATTAAGTAACAAAACATTTTAAGTTGTGCAGGTTTCTTGCAACATCTGGACGATTTTAAAATAAGTCTTCTTATTATTATCTACCTAACCTACTCTACTTTGACGACCTCTGTGGCGCAGCGGGCGAAGATCCGCCTGCGACGCAGGAGGTTGCGGGTTCGATTCCCGCCTCAGGACAAATGTTTGTGCGATGTTCAGGGCGTTCTGGATGTTTTCTATGTATAATAAAAAATATCTATTTAAGTAGTGTATTGTATTATGTATATCAGTTATCTAGTACCCATAACACAAGCTCTGCTTAGCTTGGGGCTAGATAATGCTGTATGAATTGTCCAGCATTATTTATTTATTTACTCTACTCTTAAAATTTATTGCCGCAATGAGGTCGCCACATGGAATTTTAAGTTCTTACAAAACCAAGGAGGAATCTATCGCCTTCGATACCCTCGCCAGTTGAGGAGACCAGTGGTATTTATGTCTACAAGCAAACTATATTTTCGCCTATGGAACATTTTATGTGCAACCTGCATGGCTCGTAAAAATATAGAACTGAAAGTCAGAAGCAATAAAACTAGTACAGTCAGTTTCACTAAAAAAGTTAGATTGAAAGTTAAGTTAGTTATGCTCAAAGTTCGAAGTTCTGTCATAAATTCAAGCTTTAAATTTGACGGAGGTACTCTGGCTTTGCCTATCGGTCATCGATTTATAATATCGGTACTTAAATTCTAATACTTCTAGATGCTGATCAAATCCCGAGATGGATTGATAGTTTTCACAGTAGCAGCCCGGAGTCAGGATGTTGCCGGTGTAACATCCCCGTGCCTCGGTAAGCTTGTTAAGCCGTTGGTCCTGCGTACGCCTGACCTCTGCCCGGTCGTGTCGGTTCTCCCGTCCCATTCCTATCGGATTATGAGAATGATGGAGTAGAGAGTGCAACTGTGATTGCTCACACACTTATGTAGGTACCTGGTATGTCCTGCGCTTGACCTCTCCCCGGTCGTGTCGGTCTGCGTCCCATCGGATTATGAGAGTGAGAGAATAGAGAGTGCACCTGTACATTATAATATGTCCTGCGAATCTGGCTGGTCTCTGGTGGCTGCCGTGGTCGAAATTCGGCTAGGAGGACATCACCTAATGATGATATGCTATTCTATGAACAAGAGTGTGTCCAGCTAGTGCCGACTGTACAACAGTGTACAGTAAACATCTAACATTTGCAGAAGCTATCGGCACCGGACTTGTTTTATAACTGCGGGCTCGTGAGTTACCGGTTCATTTGGAGCGATCGTTTTTACTCGTAGTGGAGAAGCATAAACGTACCAGCTATTTGTTTTCAGGTACAAAATGGGAATTATTCCCATCTGTCTCCCTGCTCTCCCCTAGTTTTGTAGGGATAGGGTTCATCTCGTTCGAATCGAAAACTCGTCCGCGGACGAGATGTCCTCTTCACTTTTGAGTAGGGGTACATCGCGTCCGAATCTAAAGTCTCTTGGTTTTAGATTCGGACGAGTTGTTTCAACCAAAAGTGAAGGGGACAACTCGTCCGAATCTCGTCGTTACTTTTCAATGGGTTCTACTACCTTTCTCGAATGATAATGGTTTTTTTTTTCCCACCCACTGATGGGAAAAGGCTTCTCTCCTTAGTTTGGTTTATTTAACGGCTGATGCTGATTATGAACTACCAAATTAACTTGAGCGAGCGTAAAAATTTAATTTTTATAATATTTATTAATGAATTAAAAAACCTAGGTTACGTAAAGTTACATATAACTTTTTATTTGCTACAGCATCTTCACCTTACTTATCTTATTAATATTATAAAAGCAAAATATTGTAGCGTTGTGCCGTTGTGAATATTTTTGGCCGAACTAAACGCGAAAACTACTGAATGGATCGGGATAAAATTTAGCACACATAAAACTGGACCTAAAGTTTCATAAAGGCTATTTTTTATTCCAAAAAACGCGTGCGAAGCCGCGGGTAGAAGCTAGTTATAAATAGAAACAAAATACCTACCAACAGTAAACTTTGTTTAGAAATAACCCTAGAAATAACTTTTTTAAAAACGTTTTACTAAGCGACCATGAAACTATCATTTATTTAGCCCCACTTGCACAACGATTTTTAAATGTATAATTTTGATTAACTTAGACGTTTTTGTATGGTTTGACCACCCACTGATCATAATTATGAAAGTTAAATAACCTTTTGCAAGCCGGGTTTAGTTTACTTTTATAGTCAGGTAGGTAGGTACTAAGTATCAAATGATCTCAACAGCATAATCCAGAATGCTAAGGTGTACAATAGATTAGGTAGGTATATCTATACTTGTTTACATTCCCTCAGCAACAACGACAACTTCCCAAAACGACCACTTCCGAAAACGACAACTTTCGAAATCGACATCATCCTAAATCGTCAACTACCTAAAATGACAACCGCCAAAATTGATATCTTTCTGAAACGACAACGCGTATTCTCGACCCTTTTTTAAAGGACTTTTGCCGCTGACTGTACTTTCATCATCTGACAATACAATTCTGTAAAAACATCATAAAAATACAATAGTTTGTACAATACAAAAATAAAAATGCTTGTAGTTTTGACAGACACTTTTTATTAGCGCCGTATTTCAAATGTGAACTTTATGTTAAAAATGTAAAGGGGTAAAACAAACATATTTCATAGTGTAAAGAAGTTTGAATACAAACGAATAAAAAATATATTTCTACTTGAAGTTTTTGTTAGTTGATTGTTTTTGTTGATCTAAAACTCATCTTATACAAGCCCAGTAAAAATTAATAAATAAATAAATAATGCTGGACAATCCACACAACATCATCTAGCCCCAAGCTAAGCAGAGCTTGTGTTATGGGTACTAGATGGCTGATATACATAATATAATACATTACATAGATAGATATTTTTTATTATACATAGAAACGACCAGAACACCTAGAACAAATATTTGTAGATCGTACAAACATTTGTCCCAAGGCGGGAATCGAACCCGCAACCTTCTGCGCCGCAGGCGGACCTTCACCCACCGCGCCACATCGGTCGTCGAAAATAAGTCGAAAATAATAAAATAAGCAGTCGAGCGAATAAGCAGCGTCGAAAATAATAAAATAAGCAGACGGAAGCATTTTGAAATAACACATTGCATAATTAATCGTCTAGATTACTCCAAAATTTCGCAATGTATCCCTTTGATAGGAACTCGTGCTGCTGTATTGCTGACGTAGTGAAATTAATTATAACACTAGTTTGTGCCCGCGGCTTCGCACGCGGTGTTTCTATGAAAACGTAGGTTTTTTTCTATCTCATGGGAACTAATTTATGGGTTAAAAATTTGCCTGTTTTATTCTGTCGCACAAATATTATACTATGTAAAGAAAGATGGATGAAAGGATCGATAATGTAAATTACTTCTTCACGCCGAAACTACTGAACAGGTTAAGCTAAGATTTTGCATGTCAAGTGGAATCATATTTATGCTACTTTTTATTCCATAAATCAGTTTCCATGAGTTAGAATAACCTGAAAGGTTGATTCACACTATCAGTGAAGTCACAGTTCCGACACAGTTCAGGCTTTACTCTGCCAGCCGGTCATCCAGCCATCCGAGTTCTGGTCTTCCTGGAGGTCTTCGGCCATCAGGTTTGCCACGCAGAAGACGCTTTGGTGCTCTGTCGTTTTATCAACATTCGTTCTACGTGACCAGCCCATCCAAGACGGCCTTCTTTTATAAACTTGAGGCTGATGCTGAGGCTCATGTAGCTCATGGTCGTATATTATTCGCCGGTAGTCACAATCCAGTACAGCGTCAAAGATTCGTCTCAATATGTTATAATAAGCAAAATACTAATAAACTAAAATCGACCGGGTAAATTCCACATCAAAAAACCAGAGTCACGTACTCCAGACCAATTACCAACCTATTATAAATTCAAAAGTCTTAGGAAACTGCAAACTTTCTGGAAAAATCCTGAAAGTTCTTGATTCACGCCGCTTTCGTGACTTTCCGAGTCGTCCCGAAGTAACAAGGTGATATATCACTCCGAACTTACTCCGAAGGATGTTGCCATACTTTGTGACAGAAGGCGCAAACATCATACTTTTGAATGGAGTTACGAGTTTACGAGTTACTTGTGACTTGCTAACTTTTGTTATATTTCTTTTCGAGTACTCCTTACAAGTCCCGAAAGAATTGATAGGAATATGTACGATAATTTTCATCTGTAAAATGATATAATATTATAATTTCCGTATGAAAAGAAATCTAGAACCAGTCACAACATGCCAACACACACATGTTCAGATTTTTTATGAAACAATTTATTTCAACTAATTGTTGTTATTTTGAAACCCCAGCCATTCTATGTATTTAAGGTTTTTTGTTATTATAGTGCGTAACCCAAAGGAAGAAAGGAAGGAGGAAAGGAAGGGTAATTAAAAAAAAAAAAAAAAAAAAAAAAAAAATTTTTGCGATGTTATTTGATTTCTTAGATTCTATGTATTTGCCTACGTGCATATGGTTTTGTGATGACGTCACACTACTAATATAAATGCGAAAGTTTGGATGGATGGATTTCTGTTAAGTACTTCATAACGACAAAATATTAAACGAATTGGGCTGAAATTTTGCATAATGTAATCCAATTTTTCCAAACCTAGGCCAATTTTTATCTCGTCGGTTCCTTTGGGATAGAAATATCTTTTAAACCTATCCATACAAACGGTTATTCGTTTTTGTCTTTTAGTTAAAAACGAGAAAATAAAAAGCCCTTATGAAGGTATAATTCGCGAATGCACGTAAATAGTCTAACAACGACCATATTTTTCAAATAACTTTTAATAATTATCAAGGTTTAGATAAGTTGAGGGTGGTTGGTAACAAAGTAATCTTACCACCCTATAGTAATTTTAGAGCGTATTATCTACCGTATAATCCTACTATCCTATCCTATCCTATCCTACTAATATTATAAATGTGAAAATTTGTGATATCTGTTGACTCGATGTGGATTCACTAATTAAACTTCTTTGTAGATATCACAACTGGTTTTATTACCGAAATACAAAATCAAAAGCCTCGAAACTTTTACATGCAAACTGTTCTCTCGATCAAATCGTGCGCCATTACATAAAAAAGTGTTTCCACCTTAATCCTAAAAATATTCCTAACCACAATAAATGAGAAGAAATATTATCAAATGGTATAAATTATTCGCAAGCTTTCACTCGGCCATACTGAACTATTAAACGCGGCCGCGCGTTAAGCAAATATAATGTATATGATCACTATTCAAATTTACTGAAGTTATTTATCTATATTAAAAGATATACATTTCAATTAATCACATTTAGACGTTAGATATACGAGTATTAAGATGTTTAAGTCTTATGAGCTATTACAACTTACACCGCTGCAATCCAACGGATCACTGTATCTGTTGCGTCCAACAGAACACTATTTACCACTGTCGCGTCCAACAGATCATCCAAATTATAGTAACAACTTACACCGTTGCAATCCAACGAATCACTTTATCTGTTGCGTCCAACAGAACTCTACATATCACTGTCGCGTCCAACAGATCCTTTAATTTAAATTAACAACTTACACCGTTGTAATCCAACGGATCACTTTATCTGTTGCGTCCAACAGAACTCTATATAATCACTGTTGCGTCCAACAGGTCATTTAAATTAAAAATAAAATAACCCCGTTATAATTTAAGATATTATCTCTCTATTTGTTGCGCCCGACAAGTCACGTCAATCACTTTTAATTATCATTATTATTATTTTTGTGAAACAGTCACTCATTCACAAATTCGCTTTTGGTATTCATCTGTTTGGTTTCATTATTATGTAAAATATTCACTATTACAAATTCACTTTTATTAGTAATTTATTTAGTTAAATTATTATCCCTTTGAATATCAATTAGTATAGATAAACTGTAGTGTCTGTTTACATTAATTATCACATTCTTATAGGTTTACCAGTACAATAATTATAATGTTAAAACATTATCACTTTTATCAATCAAAATTATCAATCTTAGTCTTTGAACATTATAATTATTATTATTATTTTTATACCTTACAACTAATCACTTTTCTTTTTATACTACTTAAAAATTATCTTAGTATATCTTTGATATTTATTTCACCTTATATAATGGAACATTTTGTTATACATATTAAATCAGTAATAAAATCAGTAATCGCATAAATCAGTAATAAAATCAGAAATCGCATTAACATTACGGTTTATAACAGAAATGGTACATAATTCACGTTGTAACTTTTTTTTTTTTTTTACAATTCTAACAGCATCTAATTTTGACCTCAAAACAAAACAGACAATCACTCTTGTTGCACTACTAATCTGAATCTTCTACCAGATCACTAGCATAAGACATCCAAGGAAATATTTTATCGACTGAAAAGGTCCCCTTATACGTAGGTCTCCCTTTTTTTTTGTTATAGGTGTATCTTCTACCTCATATCTGTCACAACCTAATACTCTTGCAATACGGTATGGTCCTTAACACTTGGGTTTTAACTTCTTACTCTGTCCAGCAACGTTACATTGAACATCTCTCTCTACACGAACTAAATCTCCCACCATATACGTTTTCGCCTCTTTTCTGGTTTTGTCGAAACGTTCTTTTTGTTTGAGTTGTGCATCCAGAATTTTGGACTCTACTTCAGTACGCATAGAATCCTTATCTATCACTTCATGAGCGTCGGCCACCACAGGATTCATAAAACCATCAGCTATTCCAGTGGGAATTATACCAAATAGCACTTCTGCAGCTGATTTCCCAGTTGTCTTGTTTACTGTATTGTTAAGGCCCCATTGAACCTTTTGAATTACCGTGTCCCATTCGTTTTCGGGTAAATCATGGCTAGCGGCTGATATTGCGTCTACTAAAGTGCGGTTATACCGCTCAACTTGTCCATTAGCACGCGGCGTGGCTACGGAATTCAAAATGTGTTTTATACCTCTTTCACGGGTAAATTTTTTCAAAAACACTGCTTGTAAAGCTGCTTCCTCGATCAGTTATGAGACGTCGTGGCACTCCAAATATAGAAAAGTATTCGTCAAAAACATTGATAGTAGTTTTACTTTGGGTATTCTTCACGGCTTTTACGTAAACATATTTAGTAAACGAGTCTACTATCACTAGTATGTAGCAGTTTCTTTTCTTACTAGTGGGAAACGGCCCGCAATGATCTGCATGTAATGTGTCAAAAGGCTTATCCTTTTTGGGAATTGGATACATCATTCCTTCTTTCGCACCTCCCGGAAGTTTGTTGTGCGCACAATTGAGACAAGATTGACAATATTTTTTCACAAAACGGCGCATTTTACTAAACCAATAAACCTTGCGTATTCGTTCATACGTTTTATCAAATCCAACATGACCAACATCATCATGATTCATTTTAACTATTTGCCAGCGAACTGATTTAGGAACAACCCATAACAGCGTAGTCGTCTCATCTTTTTTCAGAATTCTATACAACTTGTTATTCTTGACTGTATAATTGTTTTTAATTTCAATAGCTTTATCCATTTTCGGATCTTTTACGATATCCATCATTCTAATGATTTCGGGATCAGCTTGTTGCACTGTTTGTAACCATGCTGTTTCGTCTTCGATGCGGTAAATAGTATCAGTGATGGATGTTACTTCACTTTGTACCGGTCTGCGGCTTAATGCATCGACATGAGACATGCGATTGCCTGGTCGGAATTCAATGTCGAAATCAAACTCTTGCATAGAAAGCCACCATCGTGCTACTCTTGGTAATAAGTCACGTTTCATCATTGTGCTCTTGACGGCGTTGCAATCAGTCACTATTTTAAATTTATTCCCAAGTAAATAAACGCGAAACTTTTGCAAAGCAGCTACTAATGCTAACGTTTCGAGTTCGTACGAATGAAATTTTTGCTCCTCTGGTGATGTCTGTCGACTGAAATATGCGACGGGTTGTAGTCCTGTATTTACAAAGTCTCGTTGGAATAATATTGCTCCGACTCCATGCTTGCTAGCGTCAGTGTGCAATTCAAGGGAAGCCGCAGGGTCATATAGTGCTAATACCGGTCTATTTATAAGTTTTTCTTTTAAACTGTTGAAAGCGTCCAATTGCGCCTCACCAAATTCCCAAGGTTCATTCTTCTTTGTTAATTTCGTTAGTGGCCGAGCCAATAAAGAAAATCCTTTTATAAATCGACGAAAGTAACTGGCGAGTCCTACAAACTGTCTCACTTCATGAACATTCCTTGGTTGTGGAAACGCTTTCACGGCTTCGATTTTATGGCTACCCGGCCGTATCCCTTCGGCAGATATCTCATACCCTAAATAATCAATTTTTGTCTCAAAGAAACGACATTTCGTTAAATTTAGGGTTAATTTTGCGTTTCGTAGTAGTTTGAATACCCCTTCAAGCTTAGACATTCCCTCTTCGAAATTTTTCGATGGAATCAGCAGATCATCCATAAAAGCTAATGCTAATCCTTTCTGTCCTTTTAACATAGTATTAATGGTTCTCTGAAAAACGCTGGGTGCGTTAGTAAGGCCAAACGGCATCCTATTGTATTCAAATAAGCCATCAGGCGTTATAAAAGCTGTTATTTGCTTGCTTTCTTCAGCAACCGGAACCTGATAGTACCCAGACGCTAGGTCTAAACTTGTAAATAAATTGTTTCCTCCCAAATTGTCTAATTGATCCTCTACTCGAGGTAAAGGATATTTATCCTTGAGTGTTTTTCTATTTAGTTGTCTATAATCTACGCACAAGCGTTTTTCTCCATTCTTTTTGTTGACCAATATGACGGGGCTGGCGTATGACGAGGAGCTTTCTCGGATAATACCATTTTCCAATAAATCTTCAATAATTTCTGATAGTTTTTCGCGATCAGTACGTGGCATCCTGTACGGGTTATAAACCACAGGAGTATTGTCGGTGAGTTGAATTTTCATTTCGGTTATGTCCGTTTTTCCAAGTTCAGAAAGATTTAGTGCAAAACAATCTCTATACTCGGTTAGCAAGGAGTAAAAACTTGCTTCTTGTTCTTTGTTCAATTTTGTGCCAACTTTCACTGACTCAAAAGGTAAAGGTTCTGTGTTAATTTCAGAGCTGATAGCTCCCACAAAATTATCATTTACTTCTTTGTAAATAAAGCCCCGCGCCAACAGATTTTCTTTATTTAAATCTAAGTTTCTATCGCTTAAATTTGAGACTAGAACTACTCCCTTGCCTTGAACGAAATAGTATAGCCCTGGTATCACTACATATATTTGTCCATTTTCCAAATTACGGTATCCTCCTGTAACATATAATGAGCATTCATTATTAGACTCCATCATAACTTCTACCGCTTTCGTTGTTGATGCCTCAATCTCTACTTTATTCATGAGTACAAGCTCCCTTTTGTGGGTGTCGTCATCATTGGCAACAATCGGCCCTTCGTAAAATATAAGGTTATCTTTTGTTTTATGGACAATAAAGTTCGGTTGCTCAGTAAATGTTTGCCCTATGATAACCGAACAAGGCATTAAATTATCTGAAATAATCAAAATATCCACTTCAGCAGTCACCGTGTCAAGTTCAATCCACGCCCGCTTCATTCCAAGCGGGAATATTGGTGCATTTCCGAATCCCTTAAGAGCGGTTAAATTTTCTGTCGACCATTTTTCGAAAATTTGTTGAGCATCTGATACTTTTATTAATGTTGAACAACTTCCAAAATCTATAAATGCAGTAAGGTTCGTCCCATTGATTGTTACTGTTTTGTAATATTTCTCACTATCATTCTTATTGGAAGTGATTTTCAAGACACTTCTCGGCCCTTCCAATGCACCATCTTTCGACGTTTGAATGTTTTTAACGTTTGTAGATGGTCCTGATCTTTTTCGGCAATCTTGGTAAAGGTGTCCCAACAATCCACAAGAAGTACATTTTTTAATTGTTTTTGTGCATTTTACGCTTATGTGCCCTAGTTCACCGCAGTTGTAACATTTCACCGATCTTTGAACTTCACCAGAAGATGTGCCTGCATTTCTTTGATTAGCCGGTCTATTTGCCATGTTACGAGTCCGTGTCTGATCTGTCCCTTCAACCTGGTTAACAGTGATTTGTCTTAAATATGCAAACAATTGTTCAGGGTCCTCAAATCCACCAGCGCTTGCCCCCATTCTAATGAATTTGTCCTCAATTCCATGAATCAAACAGCCAACTGCTTTTTTACCAGTTATAGCACATTTATTTATTAATGCCAGTTTGTCATAGTAGTACACATCTATCGGGTGTCCATACTTGCATCTGAGTTTTAGCATTTTTGTAAGTAAATCCCCATAATTTTCGTTTGAAGGAAATGCTGCTGTTAATTTGTCCACCCATTGGTCCCAAGTGAACATCAGTGATGGTAGACCTTGGTACCATCTCTTGGCCAAACCAGAAAGTTTAGGCAGCGCAAAGTGACAGACTTGTGTTTCATTCCAGTTATAAATTTTTTTGCATTCATTTACTTTATGAATCCAGGTGTCAATACTTTGATTTGTGTCACTAGGGTCGAATTCCGGTATAACATTATACATCATGTTTGAATGAATAGGTATATTAGCATAATGTGCCGTTGTAGCATTTGATTCATGAGTAGTCACTACATCACTATTGGTTGATAAACTTTTGCCTCCCTGACTAAAATTGCCATTGTCCTGTAACCTGTTATGCATAGTGTTACCATTGTCCTGTAAATGTATTCCTTGAGACACACTAGTCATTGAAGTTTGTTTATGGCTAACATTTTCTTTATCATGATCTTTTTTTCTATATTCTGATCTTTGAGTTCTCTTAAGTCTGTGTGAATTACTGGAACTACGAGGGCGAACTCTGCCCCTTGATCTTCCCTCATCACCACTGTAGCTTTCGGTAGAGCTTTCACTAATTGAGTGATAATATCTCCTTCTAGAATATGAATGACCCCTTGTGCGTTTGGAAGAATAATTTCCTCTTTTGCGTCTAGACCTAGAACGCTTACGGGACTTGTGTTTTCCCATTTTGGCTTTTTGCCTTTATCAGAGAATAGTGGTCCAAAAGTATGATTAAAACAAGCAGCTTGAGTTCTAATTTCTCGACACTTAGTTGCTTTTATAACTCTTGTTTAACGTTATTTATTTTTATAGATCTACTTCTTGTGCTAAAAAAAAAATTTAAACTAACATAAATAGTAATGGTTATAAGCACACAAATCAAAAATTGTTTGCATGAGGAGAACGATATTTGTTTTTGGTTCAGATTACCAGTGCAACGGATTTTGTAAGATTGCTGGTACAATAGTGTCTGAGTTTATGTAGTGAACATGGATCATAAAATTCAAAACAATAGTATGACAAAAATAATCAAACTTCTAAATCATTACACACCTTGTATGTTCGGAATACTTCAAACGGTTATCAATTTAGAAACTAATTTTTGATTCTGTTTTTTTTTAAATTTTGAAATAGATAGGTATTAACAACTAAGAATCATTGGAATAGTTATTATTATGATACTTAATTTATGTGAGCAAATAAAAATAATTTCAACAAAAGTTTGTTGACCGCACAAATAACCTTGTTTCACTTCACTGCATTCATTTTATAATTATAATGAATGTTCTCATTGATTCAACGCATAACTTCACACACTATCACTTATTAGACTGAAGTACACTTTACTCTTAGTGACTTTATTATGGTCACATAGGAAATCAATTGACATAGGTAAATGTAATGCACCGTTCCCGTTCCAACTCCAACATTAAATAGTTTGTTAATTTGTTGTATGGTATCGTTTAATTCGTGTGCGTTACGAATAGCATGGTGTACCTTTATGATTACACTGATTATTTATCGAATTTCACCATTTTCAAACAACATCATCAAATTTTTCGATTGCCAAATTTTGTCAAGATGAATAATTACAGCTTTGCAAATTGTACATAATATTTCACTGGATACTTCGAATATGTCGATTTGTGTAGAAGCCCGTCGATTTCAATGCAATTCAATCATGGAACGCCGAGTTTTGTTCGAGAAAAATGTTGTTCACTGACCTCTTTGGTAAGCAATTACCATACTTTAGCCGGATTTGTGGGCGACTATCCCTCTTCTGACTGTTGACTCGATGTGGATTCACTAATTAAACTTCTTTGTAGATATCACAACTGGTTTTATTACCGAAATACAAAATCAAAAGCCTCGAAACTTTTACATGCAAACTGTTCTCTCGATCAAATCGTGCGCCATTACATAAAAAAGTGTTTCCACCTTAATCCTAAAAATATTCCTAACCACAATAAATGAGAAGAAATATTATCAAATGGTATAAATTATTCGCAAGCTTTCATATCTGAATAAAAAAAAAAAAAACAATAAATAAATAATTAATTAACTTTTTGTAAAATGTTTGTTCCAATACAACGTATCTCCGTACTACTTCACCGATGTAGATGTGATATGGTAAGTTAAGGTTCCAAAATAACACATACTGGTTAATCTAATTTTAAAAAATTTGCCTCTGATGGTGTTAAAAGAGTGGTAAAGTTTCAATGGAAAAATATTATTCCTTGGTTCGATTCACTCAAAACTCGGTATATATAAACTATAACTTAAATAATGAATCAACTATTTTTTATTTTTACAAAACTAGAGTGTGTGCAATAAATTTCAGAAATTTGTATGAATAATAATAGGCCGTGGTTCGCACATTCACTCAAAACATGGTAAAAATGAACCTCTAAGTAAATAATGAAACACGCATAATATTAAAACTTTTTAAACTTTCGTTATTTGTTAACATAGTTAATGATTATATCGGGTGCAGCGATCGTGGTCACGGGGCGACTGATCGCTGTAACGCGGTAGAAACGTAGGGGAATTAAAACAAAAGGTACGCGATAAATACCCGATATAATCATTAACTACGCATAATATTATATAACTTGATTAAGGCGAATAGTAGGGTGGATAGTGGCGCCACTACATATTTAATTTTATAATTACATTATACAAAGGAATTATCAAGAAATCGGACCGCGCGTAGACGATATCTATCATAAGCTTTTTTTAAATGTATCTGTAATAGTTTTGTTTTGTGTTATTCAATCAAAATCCTTGTTCGGAGAGCTTGGTGGCCACCAATAGGAACTAAACTCTTGAAACAAGTATCAGCCTAAGTAATACAGTACAAAACTATTAAAGATACATTTAAAAAAGCTTATGATAGATATCGTCTACGCGCGGTCCGATTTTTTGATAATTCCTTTGTATAACGTAATTATAAAATTAAATATGTAGTGGCGCCACTATCCACCCTACTATTCGCCTTAAACAAATAAATAACCACGCACTGATAGATCTCAGAGCGCACGTCCGTTCAAAGGCCTGAGTATTTGTTCTCCATTTGACAAATAAATTTCAACGCGGAGCGCAGCCAGTATATGCTACATTTGACTCAAACCTAAATACAAGGAAAGGCCAAAGGTGAAAGTGACACATTCAGACAACTTCAGCCGGTATCAGACTGCAGAGGTTTGTCCAGCCCTTTTCATTAAGCTGAGGAGGAGGAAGGAAGTGGGCGACACTTATACTAACTTGATACATTTATTCTGGTTGAGCTGGTACGCACATATACGGGTTATTGGTGATTCACTGACACTGTGTAAGCTGCAGGTTCTGCCCATTATCACGAACACGTTTGTGAGGGCGCTAGCCCTGAATTCAGATACTAAATCACATAACACTATCACACTAATATAATAATGCGAAAGTTTGGATGGATGGATGGATAGATGGACGTTTGTTACCTCTTCACGCCAAAACTACCGAACGGATCAGGCTGAAATTTGGCATACAGGTAAGTCTAACCCTGGAATCAAACATAGGTGACTTTTTATCCCATAAATCAGTTCCCATGCTACAGAAATAACCTCAAAACGTTTCCATAGAAACAGCGTGCGAAGCCGCGGGCAGAAGCTAGTTTATAATTAAAAACTACATTAAAAACAATAGAAGATAAAAACAGGAAAGAAATAGGGTAAAAAAGGTCAGCATAAGCATGTTTAGCATTCGGCCAAGCCCAATGGTAAGTTAATTTTCAAGTGGAGCCCAGGCGATGAACTAAGATATTTATTTATTATTTATTTATTTATTTACAACGACTTAAACTTAGACTAAAGTATTATAAAATCATAGACACGCAAATTAAACACAGCACGCATTTTAAGTACAACAGGCATAAAAGTGTGATTATCAGACGATAATGTCACACTTTTCATACGTACCTCCTACAGCTAGTTAGTTTTTCATTTCTAACCTGACGATTTTTTTTTCAGAAAAACACTATCTTCATTTTGATCTCCATAACACAGAAGGTCCTGAAAAATTCAACTTCATGTTTGAATTTTCATGCCTTTTCGTCACAGTATTCGATTCTAAACCTAGCTTCTTATTCTGTCCAGTCTTACAAATATTCGTCATAGGAATGATAATACAAAAACTTTTCGACACAATCACCAAGGGAGTGGGTTCAGCCTGATTCATGCCCCAGCGTCCTAATTTGCGACGAGAAACTTTATTTATTTCCCTTTATGAAACTTGCTGTTTATTTTTTGATGAACTTGAGTAATTGGTGGTACTTGCTGAACTTTTGCCGCTACTGAACGCTTTTAGGGGAATACGAAAGATGGAAAGGAAAAATATGTGTTTTCCTCATAAATGACATAAAGAATCGTAGAGAATAAATAATGAAAAGCCTTTATGTAGGTACCTAAGGATTTCTGATACTTTTTCCGGAAATTTGATGTCACTGTCTTAGGATGTCGCTCATTATTTTTTGACTAGCGAATTTGGAGCGAATTAATTCTTTTTGCAATAAACTACATGTCAACCAAAAAGAATGGAGTTCAATTTAAAGCAATTTTTAAGGTTGCTCTAGAAATGATTTTTCATAGAAATTATGTGCATTCACGTATTATTGCTTATTATTGTATGCTATCTAGCATTATGCTCGCCCATGTCAAGGTGTACAACTTTTGTGCAATAAAGTATATTCTATTCTATTCTATATTCTATTGTAAAAAAAAGGCTGCAAATCACTTCGCCAACTCGCATTTCATTGCCAAAAAATTTCTGGAATTTTTCTGGCAATGAAATGCCAGTAGTGGTTAATCTCCACATTTTACGGGCATTTTATTCTAAAGTAAAGTTTATATACCGCAAAGTAAAAGCTCAAAGCTTCAATTCTCCTTTTTGCATAACCACACGAACAAACTATGAACAAGGTGAACCAAACCATGCGTAATACAAATCACAATCTATTTTATTTTATTCCCACGTAACAGATAGTTTCCTTTATTATCTTCAAGCTACTAGTAGTTTTTCATTTTTAGCAGAGGTCATTTTAAAAAGATTAAATGAAATAAGATCGGGCATCTTCACAAGCATGGTCGTCATCACGGGAAGAACCTGGAGTTCACGCAGTGTCGTGAATTACCAATAACTCTGTATATACAAAGTCACATCTATCTTTATACTTTTAGGACCATAATCATCATCATCAGCCTATATTAGTCCACGCCTTAGTGAGCGCCATAGCGCCCTGTCTTCGGCTTGCCGCATCCAGCATCTGCCTGCAGTCTTTCGCAGATCGTCATCCCACCTGGCTGGAGGGCGTCCTACACTACGTTTACATAGGACTCGGACTACGATTTCGTAGGACCATAAATTTCATGTCTATTATGTTAGGCTTATTGCGAACCCCCAAAAATTTAAAACTATCATTTTAAATACCATTCTATCAGAACCTACAATATTTTCAAGACACACTATAAAAAGTCTCCAGAAAAAAATCCGGTACACCTTGTACAAGCCACAGTATCGAGCTCGGTCTCTAGGTTATACATTTTCAAGCAAATTATTCATCCTTCAGCGAGCAATCGATTATGAGATGATGGATTTACCTAGCGGAGTTTTTCACCTTCCGAGAAAACAATTCTTGAGAAACTCGTCGTGTTGTAATTTTGTTGCTGGTTAATTGGTTTTGTTGATTCTTGGTTATGATTATTTCAATGGGAAATATATTATTATGATTGTTGTAGTTAGGTAATTTTATTGTTAGGAAATTCCTAGCATTTTAGTTGACGAGGGTAATAAACTGACTTGAACGTCTTCATCATTCATCTACTGCTCACAAGAAGATAATAAAGATCCTGATAAATCAAAGAAGCATCTTTGTTGCTTACATTTTAGCAAGCCATGATGTTGAAATTGTTGTCAATAATATCGTACGTCCTATCCTATCTCTATCTAAATTTATTAACTCGTTACATCATAAATACTGTATGAATAGGTGTAGGTTGGTCGATCAAACCGTTCTAAATCTCGACTCCAATCCCTGTGGTCTTCACGCTTCAATGGCGATCGTGATGGTTTCCATCAGTATGTAGGTATAACTCCTGCAGGTACCTGCGATAATTTCGTGGTCCAATACACATGCAAGCATGTAAGACATTGTTGCTTACCAAAGCCGAGACCGGCTAATAGGCAATTTGTATTGTAAAGCAACGACTTAGCCGGGCGCGACGCAAAGCAAGGCAGGTTTGGAGATGTTAGTATTATGCACGAGGGCTTATCTAATGATGCTAAAATATTTGTAGGTAGGTATAGGTATCTATCGAATGTATTGTGAACATATAAGTATAATTAATAACATGTAAGTAAAATTCTGTAGATATGGTACGTTCTCTCAGGGCTATCTCACGACGCAGGAGGTTGCGGGTTCGATTCCCACCTCGGGACAAATATTTGTACGATCTGCAGATATTTGTTCAGGGTGTTCTGGTCGTTTTCTATGTATAATAAAAAATATCTCTCTATGTACTCGTATATTATTATGTATATCAGTTATCAAGTACCCACAACACAAGCTCTGCTTACCATGGGGCTAGATAATGCTGTGTGAATTGTCCAGCATTATTATTATTATTATTATCATCTCAACAAATGGCCTGTGTTGTGTTACCTACAACTAAACGCAAAGACACGCTATTTCCAATCTATTGCAAGACCTACTCATTGAACAACAATGATGGAAAGACGTATCTAGACCGAAGTGCGATCGAGACAACAGTACACGCGAAACATGTACGTCGGCAGCGGCGGTCCGACTGTGACTGAGGTGGGTGGACCTAATTGGACTCAATTTGAGCGTTCCACTTTCGAGAAACTAGTAACCAATCTCCCGAATATAACTCACATCGATGATTGTGAACAAAGAATACATAAATTATTGCTGAACAAAAACCTGTACATTAAATTAAACCTAGTAGGTAGGTACTCAAACAAACAAACCTTAATATTTTATATTTTTTTATTGATTTTACAATCAAATAGATAAATCGTATTCAGAATTTAATATTCCTCTTGGATTTTTGTGTTTCATAAATCATTATAATTGCGATTTTCATTTGAAACGAACGAAATCCACGTTTGGGGAATTCGAAATGGAAACTAAATGAACAAAGCGAGCGAGTCGGTACAAATGAACCCGGTTCAGTCCATGTTTAGTAGTAGGAATAGGAACCTACTGGGAAGTAATGAGTATCTACTGAATAGGCATTGAAATGGTAAGTACAGTCAGCTGCACAGACATGTATACACTTCCAAGATTTAACTTGTATTTTATTCGGAACTTTTCAAATAAAAGGACACGCACACGTTTTTCGTACAAAGTAGTCATCGTACTTCGTCAGAATGCGGTACATAAATTATCACAATTACTATACACTTACTATTTAGTCAAATTGAAAACTTGGGAATGTATACATATTTTGCAGCCGACTGTACAGTGAATGACAGTAATTATAACTACTGAACATTTAGAAATCTCAAACGGTCCGTCACGATATTTTTATCTAGGTTTTGAGTGTCACAAAATTAAAACAGGAATCGAATATCGATATTGGACTGTCGTTTTTATCGTTAGCTCTACTTATATCGAGGTTCTAAATTAGATTCGTTATTTTACTAATCAACTAGATGATCGCATCGCGGTTTCACGTGAGTAGTTCCCGTTCCCGTGGGAATTCCGGGATAAAATATAGCCATGTCATAATATGTCACTCCCTGAAAAGTAAGCTTCCTAACGGTGAAAGAATTTTTCACATCTGTCCAGTAGTTTCGGAGAATATTTAATACAAACAAACAAACAATTAAATCCTTCCTCTTTTTAATATTAGTATACTTAGATGAAAATGGAAAATACCTACTTCCAATGTAAGTACCTAATGCGAGGTTTCCGACAAAAACGAAATCTAAAATGACAGTTTCTTTCGTTAGTTCCCATGGGTTCGGTCTGAATGGTATTCCAAAAGTACCAGGAAGACATAACAAAGAAGGATAAGGTTCCAGTCTCACCACTCGAAGTTTCATAGCTCCACGACACGTATTAGCATGACACTTGCATATGCATACTAGCTGTGTTCACACCTCGTGATATAGCCTGGTAGTTGCAGCGCAGGATTTTAGATGATGTCGCAGTTTTTAGCTCTGCTTAACGACGATTAAAGTCTGATAGCATAGGAACTAATTATGGTATACCAGTTAAAGGTCATGCTGTCGATTACTAGGTCTAAATTGTTCTATGAAGTCACTGGACTCCTTCAGAAAAAACAAGAGTCTTAAAGAAGAGTATTTTTATGGAACGAGACTAGGAAATGATTTAATGCAAGTATAATTAACAAGATATATGCATAGTAAAATTAACTTGAATATTAAAGTAACAACGAGACGAATTATCTTTATTGAATTATCCCTTCAAGAAGAATTATCCATGGTTAGAGATGAAAGTGGCCTAGTTACATATATACCATGGAATAATCTGGAGTCTTCTCAAATGGAAAAGTAGACACATTGTTCAAATGTCTTGTAGAATAAGGTAAATAAGGTTGTAGCAGATCAAAAGCGCACAGCTCAGCTCAGCACAAAAATGTGCATTCAAATATGGACTCTAACTCGTAACATTTTGATGAATATTATATTGACAGCATCAGATGACAGACATCTCGGACCACTTTGTCACGTTTGAAGCTTGTGGGAAGCCATTTTGCATCTAAAGATACCGAGTCTAAGCTCATATTGGAACTTTTTTGTACTGTGTGGTAGCGGTATTGGATTAGTGAGCGTAGAGCTGTAGGCGTCGTGGGATGTCTATATCCCGTTAAAGATCACAGCCAGATTAAGGGCTTAGTGATTACATGGTGTTTACAAAGTGATAGAGAAACGTCTTTACACGGCACAATGCCTCCGACTATCTTTATTCATCATCATCATCGCCAGCCTATATTAGTCCACTGCTGGACATAGGTGTCCCCTAATGAGCGCCATAACGCCCTGTCTACCTTTATTGCATCATCGTAATTCATCAGCGGGTAGTTCAACACTACGTTAGATATTAGTGGGTAATCAAACATGAAAGCTTTCTAATCTCATGGATTCCCAAAAATATCATGCTAACATTGTAGGCAGCAATTATAGGCCTTGACACAATCCGACACTTCATTAGTTTAGTTTTCATGTTTAGCACATCTTATTCAATGAAAATATTATATTACTAGCTGCGCCCCGCGGCTTCGCCCCCGTGGAAATTTATGTTTCCAACTTTCTTAATTTTTTCTTTCATAAAAACCTTCTCCTGACAATAACAAACACAACAAAGAAAGAATTAGCGAAATCGGTCCAGCCGTTCATGATGAGATGATGCCGCGACCAAGGAAAACGGGTTTCATTTTTATATTAAATTTTTATGCTTTTAGACATGTCCTGTAAGTACCTGTTGTACAATCTTTTTGTTTGTTAGGGTTTCGAAGATCGGTTTCGAAACCCTTATGGTCTCGCTTTGTCTGTCCTTTTTTCCCTCCTTAATAACTCAGCAACTACAGCAGCTATCAACTTTAAATTTAAAATAATAATACATTTCGTGCGCCTGTACAGATTTTAAGAAAAAAAATGAAAATAAATGAAAAATGAAAATGAACATTTTCCATACAAATTGAGATGTCAAAATTTTAAAAGAGACCTACAGAGTCAAGTGGGGTATCAAATGAAAGGTATTAGTTTGTACATTTCAAAATAGTTTTTGAAATTTTAGTAGGTTTCATACTTTTTGAAATATTTTGAAAATAGTCGAAAAAATACCCATTCCCCCCCCCCCCCTTTCTCCGAAGTTTGCAGACCGATCCATTCAAAATGTATTGAGCGTTTGTAGATATAGATCTATATTTTACAGGAAAAATATAGAGATGTCTGTAAAATGAACCCTTTTAGAAAAATGGTCAAAAAGAGGGGGGATAATTTTCAAAAAGGGGGGTTACCCCACTGAGTGGGGTATCATATGAAAGGTACTGGTTTGTACATTTCAAAACGGTTTTTGAAATTTCTGTAGGTTTCATGCTTTTTGAAATATTTTGATAAAAGTCGAAATTTTACCCGCTCCCCCCCCCTCTATCTCCGAAGTTTGCAGAGCGATCCATTCAAAATGTATGAAGCGTTTTTGTAGATATAGATCTATATTTTACAGGAAAAATATAGAAAAGTCTGTGAAATGAACTCTTTTTGAAAAATGGTCAAAAAGAGGGGGGACAATTTTAAAAAAGGGGAGCTACCCCACTGAGTGGGATATCATATAAAAGGTATCGGTTTGTACATTTCAAAACAGTTTTTAAAAATTCTGTAAGTTTCATACTTTTTGAAATATTTTGAAAAAAGTAGAAATTTTACCCGTTCCCCCCCCCCTATCTCCGAAGTTTGCAGAGCGATCCATTCAAAATGTATGAAGCGTTTGTAGATATAAATCTATATTTTACAGGAAAAATATAGAGAAGTCTGTAAAATGAACACTTTTTGAAAAATGATCAAAAAGAGGGGGGATAATTTTCAAAAGGGGGAGCTACCCCACTGAGTGGGGTATCATATAAAAGGTATCGGTTTGTACATTTCAAAACAGTTTTTAAAATTTCTGTAGGTTTCATACTTTCTGAAATATTTTGAAAAAAGTCGAAATTTTACCCGTCCCCCCCCCCCCCCTATCTCCGAAGTTTGCAGAGCGATCCATTCAAAATGTATGAAACGTTTGTAGATATAGATCTATATTTTACAGGAAAAATATAGAGAAGTCTGTAAAATGAACACTTTTTGAAAAATGGTCAAAAAGAGGGGGGATAATTTTCAAAAGGGAGGGCTACCCCACTTAGTGGGGTATCATATGAAAGGTATCGGTTTGTAAATTACAAAACAGTTTCTAAAATTTCTGTAGGTTTCATACTTTTTGAAAAATTTTGAAAAAAGTCGAAATTTTACCCTTCCCCCCCCCCCCCTATCTCCGAAGTTTGCAGAGTGATCCATTCAAAATGTATCAAACGTTTGTAGACATAGATCTATATTTTACAGGAAAAATATAGAGAAGTCTGTAAATCGAACACTTTTTGAAAAATTGACAAAAAGGGGGGGATAATTTTCAAAAGGGGGGCTACCCCACTAATTGGGGTATCATATGAAAGGTATCAGTTTGTACATTTCAAAACAGTTTTTGAAATTTCTGTAGGTTGAATACTTTTCGAAATATTTTGAAAAAAGTCTAAAAAATTACCGCTACACCCTATCACCGAAGCATGCAGAGAGATCCATCTGAAATGTAGGTTGGTACCTACTAGTTTTAGGTCTTCATTAAATTTCGGAGTTTTTAACCGGTACCTTTAGTACATACCTACTTGTTCACAAACGTTCGAAACCCTCGGCGCGCGAGTTACACTCGCACTTGACGGGTCTTGTTTTCATTTGTTTGTTCTTTTAAATTTTCCTAGTTTACTTACGTGTGAATTACGCCGCGATTCACGTTTCAGTCTGGCCTCCACGGAAGACCAGCGCTATGGCAGGATACATCCTGCCACAGCATCTGCTGAGTGTTGGCCATTTTTATGACCCTTATGTTTCTTTTGTATTAACCTTTATCTTTTGTATGTGCTATGTACGTATTGGTTATAAAATAAACACATTTTTACTTTACTTTTACTTTACTCTTTACTTTCCTCAAAGGATTGCAAATTTAACACTTTCATGGCCCTAGACGCTATGTATTTGGCTATGGTGGTGTAGTTGGCCAGGCAGTGAATGCGATATATTCATACGCACATGTAGTTGTCCAGTACTATGAGACGGGCCGGGGCTTATTTACCGAACTCTATCAAAGCAAGTTGTTTTAGTTGCTAATTTGTTCCATACTGAAGTAGCGCAGTGAAAGGTAATCTTGGCTTTCGACACCAATTTGGCAGGCTTTTCTGTCTAATGCCGTCAGTGCTTAGGTACTACGATGTTCTCCCAGAACATCAGAACATCACTCGGCCTCGGCGGCCAGTTTCAGTAGAGACTAGCCATGTGCGTAGGATATTATAGTGCACAAACACACGCAGTGCTTTCGCAAACACAGGTACACTCCCTGTTAGGTAATATACCTAACTATAAAGGGTTAATGATAGATCACTGACACTGAAGAATACCAAATTTCAGAATTAAGACCTGTCTTTACAAACGTGTTCGTGATAATGGGCAGAACCTGCAGTTCATGTAGTATCAGTGAATTACCATTACCAATAAGCCTGTATTAGAGTCACTTTGTGCAACTCGATGAACGCATCTAAATGACAAATCACGTAGCGTTGCACATGTTTCGGTAAGCTAAACCTTCATTAATGGTGAAACATTCACTCGCATCATCGTCATTCGCTTAGTAGGTGTACCCACCTGGACCAATCGTCACAGGCCTCCGCATTTTGGTCTCCCAATTAATAATAATTCATTTATTTCAGACTATAGAAAAGTTATAGAACTTATTTTACTTATTCTACGGTCCATAGTAATATATATCTTAAAACTAACATACATAAAATATAAAAAAACTTAATTAATAACACATTGTGATTACGGCGTCGACGTGTAGATGACGCAATCAGGGTGTCAGCTGACGACGGTGCACTACGGTGCAATTAGCCTCGATCATAATAACAATAATAATGCTGGACAGACACATAGACAGAAATTTGATTATACATAGAAAACAATGTTTTCTATGTATAATCAAATTTCTGTCATGCAGATCGTACAAACATTTGTCCCGAGGCGGGAATCGAAACCGTAACCTCCTGCGTCGAAGGCGGGCCTTCGCCCGCTGCGCCACAGAGGTCGTCATGTATCATGTACCTGTAAAAAAGCGTGCTAATAATGGCAAAGCCCCCATCGTTTGGAATACAATAGAATATCTTTACTGTCACAGGTTAAACACGTGAAAAGTTATAAGTTTACAAAATTTCGGTGTGGCTAAGACTTGTCAAATTCTATTGTGATGTCGACTTAATGTCAAGTTTGGGAACGGCAGGTTCAGCTGTAACAAATACATCCGACAGAGAACCAAAGTAATCGATGTAGCTCAAAGAATTAGCAAGCTGAAGTAGCAGTGGGCCGGCTATACATCTCGAAGAATCGACAACCGTTGGGGTAAACGTGTTCCTAAGGGGAGACCGCGACTTTGCAAATTTAGTGTAAGACGCCCTCCGGCCAGGTGATGAGCAGCGGGAGACTGCATGCAGTTGCTGGATGCGGCAAGCTGAAAACAGGGCGCTTATTAGGGGAGGCCTATGTCCAGCAGTGGACTAATATAGGCTGATGATGATGATGTTCAGCTGTGGACGAATGTGTAATTATGAAGATGTACCTACCAGTAAATAACAGCTCTTTTATTTATTTTTGCTTACATGTACATTCATTTTAAGGTCTAAGTGAATGCTTAGATTATAATATTGTCACTAGCTACAGCTAGGTACATGCACCCTGGAAGGGCACTGCAAAACTGAGTTCGTACGTACTTTATTTACACATGTCAAATAATGTCATACAGAAAAATAAGTTTAATACTATTAGAATTGATTAAATTGAATCTAGAAGCCAGAATTGTCATTTATTCATTATTTAATCATAGGTTAGTGTCATTTTAGTTTGTCCGTAGCGAATTGGTCAACAGAATAATAACATTTTTCAAATAAAATCAATCTAGTTGGTGGTTATTACTTGAATAGTAATGCAGACTAGTGTATTCGGATTCCAGTTTCTATTTCGACACACATCGATTAATTCCTAGGTACTCAATTTGTCACAAACCGCAAAACTCATTGCCTATTCATCAGACGTACAAAAGTTTGCTCCCATGAGCTCAGCATGTAGGTATCGGAGGTTTGATTGAATATTATGAAACTCATATTCGGTACCCTCTCCTATAAGTGTTTTTATGAAACCCATATTCAGTACCCTCTCCTATAAGTGTTTTTACCAAAGGTAACGTAAATAACAAATGTTTGCCATTTTTTAATATTTTTGTTTTCATTTATCGGTCTGTTTTTATTATTATTATTAAATCTCTAATATTGTTTTATTAAGCCTAACATTAAATGTAATAATTTGGCAAGCCGGGCGGCACCGAGGCAGAATGAATTGGAGCTATGACATTATTATTGAGACCTATTGTACCGACATTCCTGCAAATTAATGATTTATTATTATTATAAGAAAATTACAATTAAAGAACAGAAACAAACAATTAGAACTAATATTTAAACTTCAAATAGTAGAGCTAACTGCAGACCGTTGCAGTGTCTTTTTTAATATGGCATGTTTTGTTGAATAGCGCTCTCTGAATGCTACACGAGGCATGTATTATTTCTGTGTAAATAAACAATTTGAATGAAATTTAATTGAATTTGAATTGGAATAGCATTTAGGTGGAATTCTCTGAACTAAATGAATTCTACTTTTTGCTGATTCCAGTAAACTGTGCAATATACTTACAAACATGTTGATAACGAATAAACAAGTAGAGACTAAACATTAATAAAACAAAAACGGTTGAACGATAAAAAGAATAATTATTCAGAGAGATACTAGAATCTTTGTTATTCTTAAGAATAAGAATATATAAATTGTAAAATTGTCTAAACTGTAAAATGTCTTAAAATCATAATTTGTTAATAAAAATTTTATCCATATGAAACACCGATCAAGGTTTCCGCCAGAGGAAGACGCGGAATACCTGTACGAAGATTTCAGACATATAATATTTTAATAAATTCAATAGTAGAAATTGGACAGGTATACAGCGAATACTTCCTATTTTTAAACCTAGTCGAGATCTCGTCTTACATCTATATCTTCTTCTCTTCGATTAATCTTCACTGTGGCAATGCAGCCAGCGTCTTGGGGACGCTTCTGACTGGTGCTGATATGGATCAGTTGAGCTACCTGTAGACTGTTTGCAACAGTCAGCAGTTAGCTCAATTGTTTCAATTGTAAATACTAGTATAATTTTCTTTGTGAATAAAGATATATTAAAATCTTCACTCAAAGTTTGTGAGATTAAAATCGAAATTTGTATCGTGATATAAACTGGTACCATACCAAGAATAAGCAGCCTGCAAGGAATACCTTTGAGGATAATAAGTTTCGAGGGCATACCTTTTACCAACCGGCGGCGGCTTATCCGCTTACATATTTAGAGGACTTTATTCAGGCTCATTTTACTGTTATGTCTTACTGTTGTCTCTTGAATTTATTTCTGTATTTGAATAGAAGGTATCCATACTAAAATTATGAACGCAAAAGCAATTCTATCTATTTGTCTGTGAATTTGTAAAATTTGGAAAGGAAAGTTTGAAAATTGAAGTAGAGGGTTCTACCAGTTCTCTCTAAAAACAAAGTCTGAAATAATGTCCCACTATCCCACTTCAATTTTAGGTAGGTGTCTTGGATTTGCCACTGTATTTTAGGAGATGTTGTCCTTCAAATTGATAGAGAAGGCCATGACGTAAAACTGATCCATACCAACCCAAAAAATATAATTTTCCTTATTTACCACGCCAACCTAAACAAAATAAGGAGCAAGTCGTTACCACTCTACCGTAGAATATAATGCCGCGGACCATTACTCCAGTAATGGGAAGAACCCAACCAAAAAGCGCCAACGAGCACAAATTAGCCGATGAGAAAAATATTCAAATAGTCAACGACATACTCAGCGTTGATAAATTACGACGCATCCTTTGCCTGTCTCTGTTGCGAGAGCGGAAAATTGTCATGTTAGGACTTTTGGTAGAGATACGTAGCGCCACTCTACTGAGGACCATTCTTATTTCAATGAAGTGTTTTCCAAAAAAGAAAAATCCTCTTTTTACCTTATTAACATATCAATCATCAATAGGAGATGGATGGATCTTTCACGGAAGAACAGAAGTTGTCTTTGATATGTCATACCCAACTATGCACGGTTTATGCCCTTAAGTTTGACGGACCCAAAATCATAGGGTCGCGCCCTCTTTTCAGTTTGGTCGAATAAATTTTGACCAATATTTTTAATTTAAAAATCCTCACATTTTTTGATTTCATGGTTTTCCATCGGTATTTTTGGAAAAGGCTTCATAATCTTCTGACAAATTTTGACACAGATTGAATAATATACCTACGAGAAATTTCAAAATTTAACTGTGCTTGGGTACCTACCTAAAACAAGAGATCTTTCTCTTAGCCAGAGATAAATTGATAAAATGGAACTACCATAATATGAAATAATATTTTAGTACTACTATTACTTTCAATATCACTGTAATGTGGAGGATCGTGGCCCTGGCATAGTTTCAAAATGAAGGAATAATTTATATCTAAAAGCTTTTAGATAAAAATAAACGTTACTTAAGCTCAGCCATGGGATTTAACAGGCTGGCAAAATAATATTAACTATCATATCTTGCCTTTGGTGACTTAATGGAATTCGAGTTTTACCGTGGGTGATGAATTCAGGAAGGCACCTACATCGGCTTACATTTTTCTAAGCTGCAGTAGAGCGCCATTGAACCGTACCAACTCTGACGTCATGAATTGCCTCGCGACGTCACAAGATGGCGAATGCATCGCTTATTTTATGTGGCGTTGCATTATTTTGATGGACGAGCGACTTTACGAACCGCTGGCTCTAGTTTTTGGATTTATGGGCTGTAAAATTAATATACCTATGTAGTTTCAAATTTTAAAAGAGCAGATTTACCCGACCGCGCAAGAAGGAGGATTATGTTTTTTAAAGGTTTGTTTGTACAGGGCAGAACCTTCAGTGCACGAGTGTCAGTGAATAGCCAATAACCCTGTATATGAACCCTGAACATGTGTTTTAAGAAATCTTGATGCTCAACATACACATCATCATCATCATCAGCCTATATTAGTCCACAGCTGGAGATAGGCCTCCACTAATGAACGCCATAGCGCCCTGTCTTCAGCTTGCCGCATCCAGCATCTGCCTGCAGTCTTTCGCAGATCGTCATCCCACCTGGCCGGAGGGCGTCCTACACTACGTTTGCCGAGTCGTGCTCTCCACTCAAGAACACGTTTACCCCAGCGATTGTCGGTTCTTCGCGAGATATGGCCACTTCAGCTTGCTAATTCTTTGAGCTCACACACACACATTTCACCACAATTTCACCGAAACGGCAGACCAGAATATCTAGAATTCACTCTTGACTAACACCGATTCTAAATTTCTCAGGAAAAACAGAAGCCGATCATGATCTTCGTGTTAATCAGCTGAGTTCTACAGGATTTTTCTATAACTCAAGATTTTTTGATAGCTCTAGGGAAAAATGTTGTATTAAACTCAGCAAAGGGAGAAATCAATAGAAGCCTTATACATTTTTCATTAAATCGAACCTTACCGCCGCTTACAAAATATCTTCCGTGGTGATATATCAGTTCGTGTGACCATAAATATTCCTGCTTCGAGACTTTTACTTTAGTCACAAATAATTGGATGAGTTAGATAAATCCTATCCTACTACCTCTAATATTATAAAGCCGAAAGTTTGTGATATCTGAGTTGTTGTTATCTAGGATCTCCAAAACTACTGAACAGATCAAGATGAAATTTGGCGTACGCTTAGAGTAAAGCCTAACTTAATTAATAAACTACTTATTATACCGAAAATACGCATGCGAAGTAGAAGCTAGTAATTAAATAAACGCGGTTTTGAATCTGGATTTGCCATGCTTTGACACCATGTCTTGGTATCTTGACCTCACCTCTTTAACCAATCTATGTTATGCCAGTAATGGTGTTCCACAAATCCCTTTAGTCATTTCTGTCTTTGACTACCTTCCTAAAGTCCCCGTTAACGTAATTATAGGGAACTAGCTGTTGCCAGCGGCTTTGCATGCCCTTTTGAAGTAGCCTTTGTCGGTTCCCAAAATACCATTTACCTCCCTGCAAATTTCATTGATATCCATCAACGGTTTAGGCGTGAAAAACTAACAGACAGAAAGAGTTACTTTTGAATTTATAATATTAGTATGAATTTGGTATCTAGTCTACCGCTTATCGTCACCTCTGCTTACTAAAATAAAGCCCTAAAGGGCTAGATCATGCTGTATGATAAGTCTATTATAAAAACGTATATTCGTTGCTGTGATGCGACAAATATCCTGCAAAATCTCAAGCTCCTATTCACCCTAAAGTGTTCATACAAAGTGGGTGGGTATTGATGCAGAATATTATTCAGAGGTGGCTCTGCGATTCTGTCTGACTAAGCAAACTGTTCACTGTGTTTGACTTATAACTACGGAATATCAGATTATCTTTACAATTAAGACATTTATTCACAAAGAAAATTATACTAGTATTTACAATTGAAACAATTGAGCTAACTGCCGACTGTTGCAAACAGTCTACAGATAGCTCAACTGATCCATATCTTTACAATTATATCAGAACCTCGACGCCAAGCAAGTGAGACTTAGACTTTGATGTCGTGGTTTGTTTACAAACATTTTAGAGTGCCTATCAGAACCCCTAAGTAGAAAAACGACCTTTCAGTACAATTGACTAAAAATACCATAAAAATGACCTTGTAGCAAAACGTCTGGATTTTTTTTTTATTTATTTATTTCATTAGGGCAATGCCAACAAAACACATAGTAAAACATTTTTATATAAACAGAGTGCAAAGATTATACTGTAAAATGTGTGTTCTTAACAGGCTTGCACAACATTTGCATAAAGTGCACAAACAACAGCTAAAATAAAGTAACACAGTTAAAAAAGAAATGAAAAAAAATCACAAAAATGTATGTACTTTTAAAAAAACAAAGTATCTACTTTTAAAAATACAAATAAGTAAGTAAGGTAAAATTATCTAGTTGTTATATATTTCTATACCTGCCGAAAATATCATTTTTACAAAACAAGGAAGCAATACATAACAATCGTGTCAGACACGACTCACCCTTTAAAACCGTTTTCCTCAAAACCGATCCTTGAAGGTCCTAGTTCCCCTTTTGTCCCATCTCAACTTTTCAAGCTATAATATTTCATTTCGTTAGTATGTCCTGTGCCCAAATGTCTTATCCGTTTAGCTATCGCGACGTTATTGGTCCCGGCTTCTCACCAATAACATTTCTGTTCTACAGGCTGTTCTGAAAATAGAAAAGTGTGAGTATGAAATTACGTCGTAATATCATTCGTACCGCTGAATATTGGAAGTCACTGCCTGCTCCATTTAGTTTTTTTGGCCAACTACAATCTCGTTCTCTTTAAGACAATAGTCAATAGGTATCTTCAAGATGTCGTCAGCCATCGTCACTGACCATCAAGTGAGTTTGTGGTCTAACTCACGATAAAAAAACTGAGGTAGATCTCGAGTGCGTATTCATTTAAATGGTTTAATCAAGAGCTAAACCGACGCCATTTTATCCCGATAATGTATGTGTGAAGCAAAAAAATCCACACACAACCATAAGAAAGACTACTAAAGTAACTGACGCTGTAACATACTCAATGAAGCTTAAATGGCGGTGGGCGGGACACGTTGCCAGAATAAAAGACAATAGATGGACGAAGCGATTACCATCCTGCTTGGCTATTCAGACTCTGCGCTACCGAGACATCGACTCGGAATCTGACACAGATTCGCGCGAAATTTAAAGATTTTCGCGGTTTTTAATATTTTCTGCGTTCTGTGAGGAATTAAACTACTAGAAAAGTTGTTTTTTAACAAATTGTAGACTATTTTCATGAACCCATGTTACAATAAAGTATGATATAATGTAGCTTCTGGTAATATGTTGATTTTTAGTAATAAAGCTCTTATTCTTAATAATTCCAAAAGTGGTACTAAATCTTAATTTGTTAAAACATGGGTTCATAGGAAATGTTTTATTATTTATGGAAAACTACTTGTCTAGCAGTTAAATTCCTCAATATTAAAAGCCGTTAAAAGATTTGAATTTCGCGCGAATTTGTGTCAGATTCCGAGTCGATGACTCGGTAACGGGAGTTTGAATAGCCCAGATGGTCAGGGGCCCTATTACAATTCTCCGCAACCGACACTGTCGATGCCGATGACATGCGGCCGACGCACGCAAGCGATAGCTATTCTGTTTCTCTGTCGGGTGGGCATTTTTCATTCGGGCGAGATCCGGGCACACCCAACTACCTTCGTGAACGATCATGTGAATGAAACCACCAGAGAGCATAGAAACCTTGGACAGATTAAATAAAAACAAGTCAAGTACGAGTAGGACTTGTGCGAGGGTTCCGAACAAACTTATATTTACCCTAATGAAGTCCCTTGTTAAGGGATGAAGCGTTGGTGTTCTTCCAACACAAACTAGGTTCAAAGTTAACCCGCTTACATTTATACTGGAAACATATATTTGTGAGCCGAATAATTTACACAGACACACTGCGTTTTTTTTTGGTGATTTTGCTAAAATGAACGGTTTTCGGTTATTTCTCTTTACTTAAAGATAAAAATACATTTCCTTGTGCTGTAAGACCTTGCTTTTTGCCAAATTTCGTGATTCTAGGTCAACGGGAAGTACTGTAAAGGCTTACGTATAGGTTTTATTGCGAACATCAAAAAATAATTTTTGTAATTACCTATGTAACTTTAAATAATTTATGGTTTTCGGATATTCCTCTTTATTTGCGCTAGCTCTTTGCTAAGTTTAAACGTAAACGGCTGTCACGAGTGATTCTATAATCTATATTATCCCGTGTAGACTCTTTCAATGCCATCCAAAGAAAGAGAATTGCGTCATTAACGTCCAGAGGTTGACATGTGTAAAAACGACACTATTGTAAGCCCATCTGACCGTCTGATGTTATCGGACCCTTACATACAGACGGAGGGTGAATATTGCCACCTGACGTACTAAGTACTCAAACTTGTACCTTGAATTTTATATTTAATATTATTATGATTATTATATAACTTTCCTTTTTTATCACCTCAAAAATAGATCTTGTGTCTGAAATTAAGAATTAATATTATAGGCGTTCCTTTTTCCATTCGAGGTACGGAACCCTAAAAAGAGCGGTTTTAGCGCCAAGTTTTGGTAAAAATAAGAACTTCGTCGTCAGCTGGGGGAAGTTGTTAGTTGTAGGCTTTGCTAAGAGATGGCGGTAGAGCCGCTTTTCTGAAAATTATGAAACGGAGAGTGATCTTCAAATATCATGAGTAAATTTCAATAATTTATGACGCTACGTGTATAAAATATTTTAACAATCATAAATCTACCGAAATTTTAGTGATAAATGGACAAAATATGGTGAAAAAACACGTTACAAAAATGAAAAGGTAGCTTTGTAGCTACCGTGCAAATTGACAGTGGTTCTTGAAAAAATGCTGTCAAATTTAATGTTTCGTTCGTAGATTTTGCCCATTAGAATAGAGGTGGCCGCCGCAAAAGCCGCCATTTCAAACTTCGTGCCGTAGCTTCGAGTTTTGATGAATTAGAATAGCAATTTGACAAAACGAAGCACGCAACTGTCGATTTCGTAGAAAGCGAATAGACCCCCAGGTCCGAAGAAATCACAAAACTGACTAGTAAAGACTGGATGGCAGACGCCATTGACAGAGACCAATGGAGAAGTCTGGAGGAGGCCTTCACCCTTAGATGAACTTGACGTATGTAGATTATTATTATATTAAACTAGTTTATGCCCGCGGCTTCACACGTGTTGTTTCTGTGGAAACGTTTAAAGATAATTTCTATCCCATGGGAACTGACATATGGGATAAAAAGTATGTTTGATTCCAGAATTAGAATTACCTGTATGCAAAATTTCAGTCCGATCCGTTCAGTAGTTTTGGCGTGAAGAGGTAACAAACATCCATCCATCTATCCATCCATCCATCTATCCAGCCAAACTTTCGCATTTATAATATTAGTGTGACTGCTAAAGTATAACAATAATTTTCTTTAACTTAGAAAATGTATTAGGAATGGCAAGAACTAAAAGACCATTTTTTTTCATGTATGTGTGAAACCTGGGCATAAGCTAGTTCTAATACATTATTGTAAATTCTAAACTCAACAGCATAAATCCCCAAAATAAACAATGTATGTGTCGTGGCCATATCCTAGAATTGATCACTTCATGATGTAACCGACCATTTCATGAAATGGTTGTATTTCATGATATGGCCAAACGTTGATTGAAATATCAATAAACGTTGATGCTTCAACGATATAGTCAGTTTTAACTGGCCATATCATGAAATACAACCAATTCATGAAATGGTCGGTTACATCATGAAGTGATCAATTCTAGGATATGGCCACGACAGATAGATATTGTAACTATTTCACGATATGATCACTAATGTTTGACCATATCATGAAGTAGCCGTGCATATAGCTTTTTTATCGTCAAACGCTGATTATTTATTCATTGATCTGGCCAGACTACATCATGATGTGGGCAGTGCGTATTTTCCATTTCATGAAATACAACCATTTCATGAAATACAACCATTTCATGAAATGGTCGGTTACATCATGAATTGATCAATTCTAGGATATGGCCACGACATATGTATAGAAACTATAAACTGTCTACCGAAAATAAACTCACGTTCGAGTTTCTTGTCTCTACTCGTTAGTGATACGTAATCCAAACAAATAGTAGTGGTAGATCAATGAGGCTGACCTAGATTCACCCTGTAGTGTTCGGAGCATGCAGTGCTAATAACTCAAATCATTCTTCACAATCATACTATAATACTAATGATATAAATGCGAAAGTTTGGATGTTTTGTTTGGATGTTTGGATGGATATTCGTTAACTCTTCACACCAAAAGTACCTACTGAACAGATCGGGCCAAAATTTTGCATATCTACAGATAATTCCAATCCCGGAATCAAACATATGCTATCCCCTAAATCAGTTCCCATGGGATAGAAAACGTTTCCATAGAAACGACGCAACATTATACATGCAAAAGTTTGGATGGATTATGTTTGTTAAGTACTTCTTCGCGCCAAAACTACTAAACAGATTAAGCTGAAAATTGTTTATGGACATTGCTCTAAATCTGGAATCAAATTTCGGCTACTTTTTATCTCATAAATCAGTTCCCATGGGATAGAAGTAACCTTAAAAGTCTCTATAAAAAAACGCGTGCAAAGCCAAGTGCAGAAACTAGTCCCTCATAACACAAATTAGTGGAGCCCGGCGGCGGTCATTTCCCGCCCAGCCGCTCATCTTGGGCGGAATAGATTCTGATATACGTTCGTAATTATCTGTCTGATTCATGAGTTTGTTGATTCATCGAGATATATTAATTGTAGGTTTTGATCACCTTTGCCAGTTTGCGATAGTTTGATTCATGTTTTGGGGATTTTTCCCCAAAACATGCCTGAAACACATATATTTACGATTAAAAAAACCCATATTTTTGACACTCGGAAAATTGCAAACCAAAGAAAATATTCGTCATTTCTTGCATAACGTTTTATCAAAATCTGATAGTAGAAAGCAAAAACTATGCACAATTCAGGGTTTAGATCTACTTTCAATGATTCAAATGTTTTGCAAAATTATTACTGGTGCTATGTAAACTACACAGTTTATGAAAAAACTTTATTAAGGAACCAATAATTAGTAATAACCTACGAATCAAAATAAAATATTTTCTATAGACCGCAGGGTTCCTGAGATCTCGACCAACTTAGGTGCAAAACAGCGCACTTTCATGGTTTTTTTGATCGTAATATTTTTCGCAATCTAGTTTTTCAATTAGGAAACCGAAAGAAGAAAAAATCTTGAATTATGTGGTTCTTGATTTTTAGCACGGGGATCCCATGAGTACTGAGATCTTGGCCTAGTTTGACAAGCAAACCCACTAGGTTCTCCCAATATGTTTTCATTATGACCCAGCGTGTTAATGCATTTTAATTTTTATCGAATGAAGATTTGTTTTCGTTGATTGTACCGTTTAAATATCAAGGTGACTTTTCAACTCTAATTCCTGACACTTCATTCCAAACCTAACTAATCCCTCTTAAACAAACACAGGACATTAGCAAACTTAAGGCCGTTCACAAACACGTTGAGTTCTGTGTGTGTGGGTCTTAGCGAGTCCTGGATAATCTCTGCGCGGCTCTGTCTATCCAGGTTAATCTTGTATAATTGCAGGGTGTATGCCGAGGAACGGTATTAGGTGGTATTCTGAGGAACGGTATTAGAAAATAACGGCGTTTTGTTTTGCTTACAGTTTGGTAACTAAAAAACATCGATCAAGGTAGGTATTAACCATTTATGCTCGAAGCGAAGGAAGCTAAGAGGGTTTTTAAAAAAAAATCCATATATACCAGTCGTCGTCGGCGAGGTTTATTATTTAGTATTTAGTTTTTTAATTAACACGTTCTAAACTAGGTATTCGTGGGAATTTTCAGGTTTTGCAGAGGACTTTATAAATAATAATAATAATAAATAAACAGAAATAACTCCAGTACTTACCTACCCCAGTACTTCCTAGACCATGACAGCGTGTTAAACTGTTCAAAAGTCTAAAAAATAAATAAATAACCACGATAAATACTAGTGAAAAGTTATTAAAACATTAAGTACATAGTTGTTTGGTTTAGAAATTTTCGATTAAAGCCACTAATCAATGTGGCTACGCCATAGTTTCCCAAGTGCTACGCCGTAGCAGGCTACGATTTAGACGAGAATTAATTGAAAGTGGCACAAGTCTTTATTCACAAAGAAAATTACACTAGTATTTACAATTGAAACAACTGAGCTAACTGCAGACTGTTGCAAACAATCTACAGGTAGCTCAACTGATCCATATCAATACCAGCGTCGCGTCCCCGCTACGCTGGCTGCATTGCCCCGCTGTATGGCAATGCTGATGCGCTGTGCCAGATACTCACCGGCTCTCGGGTCACGGTCACGCGTCGCTTCGACTAGACGCTCAGATAATTTTTTAAACACCCGAAGAGCCTCGGTACCCCACGGACCTAGGGTCTTGACTCCAAGGGGAGCTAGATTGAAAGTTATTATTATTGTTTACATTCGAGTTAAAACTATGTACGTACACTAGTACAAGTACAGTTATAATGATATTTCTATGCCATGGTTTCTGTTTGGTGAATTGGGTTTTAACCAGTTTTTAACTTATGCGCTTTCCGGTGTTCCATTGTATATTAGCTACATTAAGTATTTGTTCATTCTAAATAAATAAACAAACAAACAAACTAGATGTTATTTGGCAGGCCTACCTGCCCTATGAAAACTGATCAAATTCGGGTCATTCAGACGAGAACCAAATTACCTACATAATTTGGCTCCTCTTTAGTGACTCTTCGTCTTTAGTGACCCGTTGTTATATCGTTTTATTATCGTTCCCAAACATTAAAAACTAGGTAATCATGTTTGCGAGGGACCAGGCTTAGCATATTTCCAGTCGCAATTAACTCGCCCCGCTCGCCGCACTCGCCCAGCCGCTCGCCCCACTCGCCCAGCCGCTCGCCCCACTCGCCCAGCCGCTCGCCCCAGCCGCTACAATGTTTAATTGTACGCAATTTGTGCAAAATTTCATCTTCTTTTTACAAGTGTGAAATATTGCTTTATCCGCAAAGTAATTTGAGCTGTGAGCCTCTTGACAATAGAGAAGTAAATTGTTAAAATTGGTGCTTATTGCTCTGTACCTTGTTCTGCCTAGAGCTTAATTTCGCGGGCTGAATGCTAATACATTTTTGTAAATTCGCTATCACTTTTGCTTCACCTAGAGACTCTGAAGGTCTCCGTAAGCGAATCCCTCACGGAAACCTGTACCAGGACATAGCTGACAATCATCATCATCATCATCATCAGACTTTTTAAGTCTACTGCTGGACATAGGCCTGCCCTAATGAGTGCCATAGCGCCCTGTCCTCAACTTGCTGCATTCAGCATCGGCCTGCAGTCTTTCGCAGGTCATCCTCCCACCTGGTCCGGCCAGGTGACATGACGACCGGCATCCTACACTACGTTTGTCGAGTCACGGTCTCCACTCAAAAACATGTTAACCCCAGCGGTTATCGGTTCTTAGCGAGATATAGCCGGCCCACTGCTTGCTCATTCTTAGCTTAGCTGACAATGGGTACGTACACGAAATTTCCGGGAGGGGGTCTCTTAAGCTAGGTTCACATTGCTGTGTCGGGGTGTGTCGTGGCGCGCCAGAGCGCAATCGGTTACGTTCATTACCTATGACTAGATTCACATTAGTAGGCTGTGTTGGGGTACCCCAACACAGCGTAACCGATTATAGTATAAGATCAAGTACCAGTTGGACTCGCGCACCGAGGGTTGCGTATAATTATAAGACCTTGTCTTGCCAAATTTTACGGCTACGCAAGAAGATATGCCGGGCTTCCAATCACTCGTATTCAACTCGAATACATCTTTTTACCTCAGGTACAGAACGTTGATCTGCGCACAACATTTTTTTAGCTAATATTCATAATTGTTTACCATATTAATCGGAAAAATGTGAGAAAAGTCATTTCAAATGCATGAAACAAGTTTCACTATTTTCGACTGCATCAACCTTAAACTCCGTTTTCGGTTATTTATATTGAGGCTCCAAGAGGTTACGTTCAACTCGATACCTTAACGCGTTCCTCAGAAAAGGGGGTTGACGACTGATCCTATAAGGGTTCCTTTTTTCCTTTGTGGGTGAGATACGGAACCCTAAAAATACCTAGTCCTACTTTTGCTGTTACCACGTTTCATTTACAAGCATTCTGCAGTTTATTATTCTGCTATTAAAAAGCAGCATTTATTCCGTCCTTGTTAATTAAAAAGAGTTTCCCTGCAGCAGATGGTAACAAGCTGCAGCTCCGTAATGTTGATACGATAGCTGTCGAAGTTCCCTCTGGAAGAACGCGGGTTGTTCGTGCCTCTACTGGTAGCGATTGTCTGTGACACAAGCCATAAGTGATTGGATAATGTTAGAATAAATTTACCTAGGTACGTATAGACGCCTATACGCCGTATGATAGAGTCCTACAATATAAATTTTGTCATTGAAATATAACTAATTTACTAAATGTTGTAGTATTTTCTCTCTCAAACTTATTTTGGGGCTCCATTAAATATTTCGATGTCCAAAAGGGTTTCGTTGGTAAAAAAGTTTGACAACCGCTGGACAAACTTATAGGTATATGAGGTATAGGTATATCGATGACCTCTGTGGCGCAGCGGGCGAAGGTCTGCCTGCGACGCAGGAGGTTGCGGATTCGATTCCCGCCTCGGGACAAATGTTTGTACGATCTGCAGACATTTGTCCAGGGCGTTCTGGATGTTTTCTATGTATAATAAAAATATATATCTATGTAGTGTATTATATTATGTCTATATGTTATCTAGTACCCATAACACAAGCTCTGCTTAACTTGGGGCTATATAATGCTGTGTGAATTGTCCAGCATTATTTATTTATTTATTTTATTTATTTATAGAGTAATATTAGCTTAAGCATTATTGTTAAGAGGGCGCATTCCACGGCATTTTGTGAAAAGGACAGGCATAGGATTTCGCGTTCATAGGAGCGGGACGGGGCAAACGTTTTTGGAATGGCGTGAGCGCAAAAATAATGTTTTTGCTTATTTACAAGAAAACTACTGGCGTATTATGTAGCTATTTTTTAATTCCACTTCATTCCATCACAGCACTCTATTAATTATTATAAATGAGAAACTTTTGATGGATGGTTGAATAACGCTAAAACTACTGGACGAATAATACTGAACCTACTTAGGTTTGAAGAATTTGGCCCTTACATCGGTCACCATTTTGTTTTTTTTTTTCTTTCAAAATTACCGTGCACAATAAAAGTTACATATTTGGATCTCTATCCAAATATACAACTTTTATTAGATTATTATTTATTTATTTACGTAGATTGTTTGTGTTTCAATTGTAAATACTAGTTCTAATTTTTTTTTGTGAATAAACTATAATGTTAGGGCCACCCTCCATAGACCTGAAAAAACATTCAACATAGAAACAACATTTAAACTTTTCCATAGAAACAATGCGTGCGAAGCCGGGGACAGAAACTAGTCTTAACGTGGCATTTCAGGAGGTTTATTAGCCTCAAGCCTTTATCACCTAGTCGCAAATTCCTATGCCTTGCAGCTCTTTCCAAGCTGCATTACAAATGCGCAGGTGGTGTTCTCAGCTAACAACCTTCGCCTAGTAAACGTGATAACTTATTGACGATACTAGCCAAGTACCTACTTAGAAACTGTGTTGTGGAAACTAGTCTTAATGGGTTAGGTCTTAGCAGCCATTATAAGGAGCCTTTTACTGTTACTATCCCAAGCAAATGAGTACCTATTTGAAGGTATAATTTACTTTTAGGTATGATACCTAGGCCCTAAATTATACCTTCAAATCGGTACTCATTCGCTTAGGATAGTAACAGTAACAGTAAGATTATGCTACTCGTACAATATGCAACAAAAATGGCTGAAAATTACTTTAGTTAATTCGTTTTTAAGTCGTTCCTACCTCACTCAACTGTGGGTATTTTTATCCCAATAAAAAAGTTTCTTTGTCGATCTACTCAAAAAAATCGAAGTTGACCCCCGTACAAACTTTTCTTTACTCGTCGGAGTATAGATTTATGGATTATATCTGAAATAAATGAGTAAATAATAATAATAGAACTCGCCAAATGTGAGTCCGACTCGTACTGGGCTGGTTTATTTGAATTTGGAATTCATATAGTTAAAAAATGAGTCGCGTTTGCCGGTCAGCTAGGATTAATATACAATACATGCTCATGTATTACATGGGCAATTTTGGACACTACCTACCTATAAATCCTTTTGTTAAAACTTTTTAAGGTTTGGCAATTTTTTTATTCCCACTAAATAATCTTTAATCCTTTTCTTTCCAATAAAATAATAGAAATAAATTAGAACTGCAGTTGTTTTAATTGTATTCACAATTAAAACAATTGACTGTTGCAAAAAATCTACAGGTAGCTCAACTAATCCATATCAATACCAGTCGTCGCGTCCCCAAGACGCTGGCTGCATTGCCCCGCTGTACGGCAATGCTGATGCGCTGCGGCAAACTCACCAGCTCACGGGTCACGCATTGCTTCGACCAGACGCTCAGATAATTTTCTTTCCAAACTTAACAGCTCCAATCTTTCACAACTCAACCAAAGAATTCGCCAAAAAGTGACATCTCCTGCCACTCCCGCAAGTTGGCAACTCAGACGAGCTCGGAAGTAAGTTGCAAGTCCTTACGCGATGTCGCGAACTCCGAGCCTCAAGTTGCAGGCTCTTCGCTACTTGTCTAACTTTCTCTGATACTTTTGGTTATAACTGGATATTTTATCTATTTAACGGCTGCTAGTTTTTATAACAACTTTATGTACCTATACCCCATAAGTGTGTTTTTTTTGTACTTACCTACTGTGTTGTCTATATAAATAAAAATGAAACCCGTTTTCCTTGGTCACGGCATCACGCGTGAACGGCTGGACCGATTTCGCTAATTCTTTCTTTGTTGTGTTTGTTATTGTCAGGAGAAGGTTCTGATGAAAGAAAAAATTAAGAAAGTTAGAAACATAAATTTCCACGGGGGCGAAGCCGCGGGGCGCAGCTAGTTATAAATAAATGTCTTTCTTTCTTTCTAGTGTTGAAACTTCATTATCCGTAGACTTGTTTATTCTCATGAGCCCTGCCGTTCATTCCACTGGTGGGGAAAATGGGACGTTTCTCACATTCCCCACCTGCTACGCCGTAGGCCGCTACGTTGGAGTGGCGCATGTTAGCCTTCGTCTTGTGTATCCCAGATGTTTTACTTATCTAATAACCGCGATTTGATGTTTGTGGCTAGAAGGTCGTAAATATCCTGTGAGGCTTAAAAATCGTAGCACCGTAGAGCAATAATTACAAAAACCATGATGGTCTTGGCAAGTTTTGAAGTAATACTTGGCGGGGACGTCCGCTTATTCCCAGTAGTTCTGTGCCTAAAACTACCGGAACATACATTGTCTCTTTAGTTCTATGCACCAGTTGGCCGTCCACTTGAATTTCTACTAAAACTCTGGGCATTCTACCTTTTAGTTGCGGGTTTTTAATTAATTTATTCATGTCTCCCTAATTAAATTTACGTCCCACAAAACCAATAATTAAATTATGATTTCTGTTCTTTCGAATAAATATAAACTTTCCTATGTTTAATCAGGATTACCTACTCGGTTTGCATAATCGTCCGTTTTTCCACAAATAGGTACTCTTAATTTCTCGCATGGTCTAACATTGCTCTATTTCCGGCAAATCCATTCCACACCGGAAGCACGCGGTTTAGTCAGTTCGATTACTTTTATTGCAAGCTAGGAAATGCCAGTGTTTTGTGAATAAAACATTAAAAATAAGAAAAACAAATAATAATTTTATAAACTCACGGTTTGGTTTGAGTTTGTGAGCGGTTCTCACGTTGAGAGTGTTAAAACTTCGTAAAAGTGACTACTTATAAAACAAATTAATAAGTAATAAAAAGTAAGTAAAATTGATTACTAAGAACACACGTATTATCAATCCGAATCCTAAAAACAGAAAGTTTTAGCTATCTAGCTAAGTAGCTACCTAAAACAGTACTTGACCATTGGATACATACATAACAAAGAAGATAAATAAGGCCAAGCAAATAAAAACACAAACATAAAAGGCCAACTGACAAACTCTCAGCTATTTCAGTAGTTCACCGTTCAAACTAGTTAGGACCGAACCAAATTCGATTTGTAACAAGTTTGCCCTCAGCTAAAAACTGGCCGTCCTAAACAAACCCTGAAAACGTTACTTAGCAAAATTCTCCCTCATTAAAATTCGTTCGCGAGAGCACCACTATCTTTGGTAGAATTCCGTCGCTACCAAAAATAGGTGAACAACTTGAGTGCGAAAATCGATTTAAACCATTTGGACACAAGAATGTATGTCAGCTATGTGACTACTAAGTACCTAATCATAATCCGGAACGGAATGATTCAAATAAGTAGAGTTGTCTTTATTTAAACATCATACGTTTTTAACATGCTGAGAAGTAGAAACAATGTCATATTCCATGGTTACATGGTCTTCTAGTAAGCATCACCCATCGTGGAAGATATCATAAAACCGGACCAGGAAAAGTAGAACTTCCTAAAATTTTACCTAACACCTGATGACTAAGTCACTACCAACAAAACCCGTATCACGTATGTACACTGTCATCTTTGAAAAGGCAGACTGTGAAGATGTTTTTGCAATCAATTACAACTGGAGTTGCTCAGCCACTTATGACCGCGCCTCCATGTTATTCATATTTGAAAAGGACATTTTGACTGACGCATATCTGTACGTGGCCGTGGTGTGAATGCTAAGGTTGGACTGACAGCCCATGAAGACTTCATTTTGTCACGTCTGCTTTAAATAATGAAGTTAGTTTTTGGTGTTTACCCTTTGTTCAGAACACTGTTAGCATTGTGCTAAGCGAGAGCTTATTCGAAGCTGTTTTTACCCTTGTTCTGAACATTTTTAAGATTCATTATGAATGTAAGCGGGTTAACTACGAACCTATTTTGTGTTGGAAGAACACCAACGTTTCATCCCTTAACGAGGGACTTCATCAGGGTGAGTGCGGTTCGTAGTTAACCCGCTTACATTCATAATGAATTCGTCAAACTACGAAAGTTTTTATAGTTAATTTTTTTAACATTGGTGCGAGATAAATCAAGTATTTTCGAGTACTTAGGTAGAGTCATGTTAGAGTCTTATCTTTGGATTTTATTTTCTTCTACATCAATTTGGTAGGTAGCCTAGGTAACTTATTTATAACGCAAATGATATGGGCGGGTACGAACTAATCGAATAAATTACATCTAAACAAATAACACTAGACATTTTCTGGTAAATGTTTCAAAGACAGTCTTTAAAGCAAAGAAACGAACTTGTCTTCGAATTGAACCTCTCAGTTTCGTTAGTCAAAACAAATACAAAAAGTCCCGACATAAAGACAATTTGTTGACTATAAACAAGAATCCAGCAACTTTCCAACACAAACAAAAATAAAAATAAAACAAAAGAAAGGCTTTGAACACGCGAAGAAAATTAACTGCAAACACAAACCAGACAAATAAAACATTTCAAAGAGCATAAAGGAAATATAAAATACAAACAGTGTAGGTTTCAGTTATAGCCTGCAATCGTATTCGCCCACGAGCTAAGGTATTTGAATAGTGCAATACAAAACGTGCAAAAATAATGCTCTATTTCATTGGCTCTTTCTCAAGCCACTGGCACACTGCAGGGCCTTTATTCCACTAGATCAATCGCTTCACCATATAAATGGTATCGGCTTAGAATGACACGTTTTGGTATTGTACCTTTTATGAAAGGAACTAAAGATGAAGTTGACGTGTTAAAAGTGTCAAGGTTGAAACCATTCTATCAATCTCGCCGTGCAAATAGCACCCCACGCACTGAAGTGTCTTTCACCCCGGTTTCTGCGACGATACCATAGTCATAGCAAAGCGATTGATCAGCAGAACTCGGCCCCAGGATGGTAGGAAGTCGCTCAGCGAGCTATGGAAAGAGCTATGCTCGGAGTTTCTCTGAAGGATAGGATTCGTAACGAATACATCCGACAGAGAACCAAAGTTATCGACATAGCTCAAAGAATTAGCAAGCTGAAGTGGCAGTGGGCCGGCCATATCTCGCGAAGAACCGACAACCGCTGGGGAAAACGTGTTCTTGAGTGGAGACCATGACTCGGCAAACGTAGTGTAGGACGCCCTCCGGCCAGGTGGGATGACGATCTGCGAAAGACTGCAGGCAGATGCTGGATCCGGCAAGCTGAAGACAGGGCGCTATGGCGCTCATTAGGGGAAGCCTATGTCCAGCAGTGGACTAATATAGGCTGATGATGATGGTAGGTAGGCGTCTAGGTTAGCTGGTTGCTTTGATGGTAGCTAGGCGCGTGGTTAAGAGTTTAATGTCCCTGGATGTTGTGACGTGTTGTTGTCTACAACGCCTACATCTACTAACTAAACAAGTCTACTAACTAAATTAGACGCTTTCTGGCCGGTCCCGTACATTTTTACCAGCTTGAAAAAAATATTGACTCTATGTTCGCCTGTTATGTTTTCTATGAATGTTCGTCGATTTCGCCGACAATTGTGGACCGTTATTGCAAGTTCTTTCTCTATTGTTTAGAGCAGTGTTTCTTAACCGGTAGTCAGCAGACCACTTGTGGTCCCTGGAAGCGTCCTTAATTAACCTTCTTGAAATATATTTACTTCTTGCAGTCCGGGCGTGGCCTTTTTTTTGTCGCTGATTTATACATATTTACAATATTTTACAAATGAAAACTAAAACTAATCCTTACAAAAATTACTTATAGCAAAGTTGGGTTGGTAAAGTAAATTGGACGGGCTTCTTCAGAAAATTGATTGAATAAGATACCGTTACATTTGCCAACATCATACAAATTACACCAAAACTACGAAGTCGTTCGTTTGCGTTTCGTACACATTCCATTATATGTATTATATATATACCACAGATGTCACAATTTGGTGATATTACTTTTTTTATTGTAGACTGTTTGCAACAGTCGGCAGTTAGCTCAGTTGTTTCAATTGTAAATACTAGTATAATTTTCTTTGTGAATAAATGTCTTTTTTTATTAAGAATCTAAATTTGTTGGATAGGCGTGGCCTTAAGGCAAAACGTTTCTTGGTACGTACGAGTATTAAACGAGTTTTGAATGATCAATTTAACTTCGACGGGAAAGCGATAAAGTTGGTAAAAAATTGATACGGTACGGAAACTCGGCATCGACGACACGTAGCACTTTAAGTTGCTAGACTAGTTCTTCGTTTCTTTTTGCTTTTTACTGGGAGGACTTGAGATAACCTGGTTTGGAATGACTGCCTGAATAAAAAGCTCAAACCTGTAGTACTTTTAATTGAAAACTCAGAACGGTGTTCAACCAACGTATGCTGAGACAGGGAACGTTTTGAACTTTGTTACTCAAGTCAAAATCAAATCAAAATCAAAAACTCTTTATTTCCATAAACACAATAAATGTACACTTAGAAAAGGTCAAAATATAAAACTAAACACTGACACGGAAATAAAGTGATATTCTTTGATTTCTGTCGCTTCGGTATTTAGACTAAAGTAAAGAAGCGACGAAGAAACCTTTAGCCTGTTAGTTGTTATTTTTCGAGTTGGAGCAAAACCCGTCCCAAGCTTTTTATCCTCTAGATAATCTGATATTTTATAGTAAGCCTTTTTGCACAGCAAGGTTTTAACAATTTGTAAGCAAACTGTAACTGTTATTTTCTGATCTTTGTCTCATAAATTGTATCTTTCTGAGTCACAAATAAACATTTATATGTTTCTATTATGTTTTGTTGCAAATATGCTCTTTTTCGTAGCACAGAGTAGGCGTCGTAGATAAAAAAGTCGTAGCACTTCTACGCCGTAGGAACGCTACGTTTTTTCGTAGGCTGGCTACATTGTAGCACCACTCGTCGAGGCGTAGCACAATATGTAAGCAGTAATAGCTAAATTTAAAGTTTCAATGGTATCTTAATATTTTTTTATGAGTTTAGTATCTCATTATTCGATTCGATAAGTAGAGCAGAATTTAAACTTGTTTCTTTGACTAGTTTCTGCCGGCGGCTTCGCACCTGTTGTTTCTATGGAAACGTTATAGCTATTTCTATGAGGAACTGATTTATGGGATAAAAGTTGGCCTATGTTTTATTCCAGGCCTAAAACTAAATGTATACAAAATTTCAACCCTATCGAACGGATAGGGTCGAAACTTTGCATACGGGTAGTTTTAGTAGTGAACAGTTTTGGCGTAAAGAGGTAACAAACATCCATGTACACATCCATACAACCAAACTTTCGCATTCATAATATTAATATCATAGTTCCACATTGTATGTATTAAGTACTAGCTTCTGCCCGCGGCTTCGCACGCGTTGTTTCTATGGAAACGTTTTAAGGTTATTTCTATCCCATGGGAACTGATTTATGGGATAAAAAGTCGCCTATGTTTGATTCCAGGGTTAGACTTACCTGTATGCAAAATTTCAGCCTGATTCGTTCAGTAGTTTTGGCGTGAAGAGGTAACAAACATCCATCCATCCAAACTTTCGCATTTATAATTTAGTGTGATGTGATGTGATAGTGTGATATCAGTCATCTAGTGCCCATAACTACGTACCTACTCTAGTACTGTATAGTTATTTCGAGCCCTAACACACGCTCTGCTTAAGTTGGGGCTAGATGATGCCGTGTGGATTGTTCAGCATTATTCATTATCATTATTGATCTACCATTACAAAGGTCGATATAAATCAAAAATTATTTTTAGGCACGTATGTTTCCACCTACGGACGTACCCGGACCTACCTTAATTAGGTAGACCTAATTCCAAAAACAACATCAAAATTTACTTACGAAATTAGCTGAATATTCAACTTTTCTGTAGAAATCCTTTATTAAAATTCGTGCGATAAAAAACTATAACGACGTAGCGCTAATTAATTTATTTCGTGCTGAAAACATGAAAGCTCAGTTAACATTTATGAATTCAGGGCAGTGTTTTGATATGATAGGGCTGACCTGACGCTCCTGCTAGCAGGCTTGTATTAAGGAGGCCAGTGACTCAGCCTTTACTTGTCCACTGCTGGGCGTAGGCCTCCCTCGATGAGCGCCTCATCGGATTTTATCCACCCCACGCTGGGCATGCGGGTTGGAGATCGCACTTCGGTGGGGGATTTTTCTGTAGAACGTGTTGCTGCCCGCCCCACGGTGGATATCACTTAGGGTGTTACCACACCAATCGATCCATCCTGGATCGATGGCATCGATCGATGGTGAAATGTAGTAGTCGACGTTGATCCATAGTTTCTGACCAAATCAAAAACTCTTTATTTCCATAAATACAATTTATGTACACTTAGAAAAGATCAAATTATAAAACTAAATACTGACACGGAAATAAAGTGATATTTTTGATTTCTGTCGCTTCGATATGTAGATTTAAGTAAAGAAGCGACGAAGAAACCTTTAGCCTGTTATGGTATGCAAGGTTTTGACAATTTGTTTAATTTATTTACTGATAATTTTTGCAACTCACTAGGAGTTTTGTTGTAGAAGCGTATACATTGCCCTTTAAAAGATACATTAATTTTGTGTGGCCTAGTTGTGGGCACAGCGAGTTTATGTTTATTTCTGGTATTAAAATTATGTTTATCGCTATTTTTAGGGAACCGATTTATATTTCTATGAGTGTCCAATACGTTTTCATAAATATATTGACATAATATCACACCTCTGGCATCGATCCACAATCGATCTATTGGTAAGTCGATCGGTGGCCGTCGATCGACCATAGCTACCACACTAATCGATTTACGTCGATCAACGTCGAACGAGGCCATCGATCGTCGATCAATCGAATGGTGTGGTAATACCCTTAGTCAGGTCAGTTAGGACACCCACGGGCTGATTCTTCGCTGCTGCGCCTGCCACAGGCGATTCTTTAACTGCTACGGTAATTTTGTTACGCAGGATAACGAACTACTCAATCAACCTTTTTTGTATCATTTCATCGCCATCGCCTGTTGAATAGTAGATTTAGGGCAAACAATTTTTTTTTCTTTTTTTTTCTAATATTTTCTACACTTAGACACATATTTATATCAGTTTTTATCATTCTACGACGATGTAATTTATGTTTCAAATCGCAGTATTATCCTACTAATATTAGAAGGTCAAAAGTTTGTGAAATCTGAATTTTTGTTACCTAGGATCCCCAAAACTACTGCACAGGTTAAGATGAAATTTAGCGAACGTTTAGAGCAAAGCCTAACTTAGATAATTGGCTACTTATTATACCGAAAATACGAGTACAAACCCGCGGACGGAAGCTAGTTTATAATAACCCTAAGACCTTAGTCTATATTGCTAGTAGTGTATTGTAATTTGTAACCACATGAACGCAATACACATTTGAATTCTAAATCTTAAGATGAGTTCGTGCTCTATCAGCACGAATATATATGCGAAAATAGATAAAACACTCGCCATTGAAAAGCAATAACCAGGAACATTATATTCACTTTCCGTCACCTTGAAAATGCCAAGTCACGGTTAAAATTAAACTACCTACCTCCCTTTAACCCTTAATGCGTGCCTGGTTTCCGCACCTACAACCATCTACCTACCTACTTACTAGGTAGGTACGAGTAGGTTATGATAATTACAGAATATCACGACGTGGAGCCGCGATGTCGTAAAAAGGATTTCACTCTTTTAAGAGTCCGGCGGAGCTCGCTCGCAACTTCAATTCGAGGCGCGTGCAAAAATCGCCCCGAATATCGCTATCTCTGTTTAGTTGATGCAGGCGCGCGCGGGACGCGGTAGGTGTACTACATACGTGAACACAACCATCCATAGTGCCGTGCTTGTGCGTGTGCGTGAGTAGGTATACACACCTCTGCTATCGAAAGCGGCAGGTAGGTTAGATACTAGACTAGGTACTAAATTTGCCTACCTATTTCTTTAGGCATACTATTTGCGTTTCATACCTACATAGGTACCTTGGTACTTACATTTTGGGAAGTGCAAGTGTATTTTTAAAAAATCTAAGTGAATGTTTAGTTTGATAACGCGTTTTTTTCTTCAAGTTTCTCTACAAGGCCTACCTACCTACGTATTTCTCAAGAAATACTTAGGTACCTAGGTACCTACCTATGTAGAACCCAAATATAGGTAATATCATTGGTACCTAGAACCTAACTAAACTGATCGATCAGGAAATACGTACTTAGGTAGTATGTAAGCACCTACGTATACTCCAGCCAAATTCGGTGTGACATTTTTGTAAACTAACCGAATTTGGATGGAGTGTAGGTAGGTTCGTCATACGGTTCTGCTTCTGCAATACCTAGGATATACCTACCTAAATTTAGGATTAAATACACGAGTAGGTATAGTGAATTTCTGACAAGAAAATAAAAGGCAAGGATATAAACGTAAACACTTTTTTGTTCATTGATATTGACACTATCATTTATTTTAAAAAAACATTTGATTTTGACTTGACACATTTATTTACTTATCAAAAAAACAAATCAATTTACGATTTTGGTAAAGCCATGTGGGGTAACCATATCGGCTAAACACTACGAAATTTGTTATGGTACCTACCTAGCTAGTCAAAAATATACCTAGGTAGTGTGAAAGATACTTATAAAACAAGTATGGATTGATGGATTGGTATGTGTTGATTAGGTACTTCTTTACGCGAAAACTTCTAAACATCTAGGTATATCCAAACTTTAAAAACATCCACCTACACTACATCCAAACTCAAAATATGAGTGTGATAAAATATACACAGGATGCCACGGAAAGGGTTTATTAAACCGAAAAGGGATAATTCTGGAATCCGAGAGATTCAACTTGTGAATAACGATTTTTTAAATTTCGAATACTTATTTATAATTTATTTGTAAGTACGTTTTGTACACCTAAGAATACACGTAAAAAACGATGAAAAAACGTCTAATGTTTTCCTGTTTACTTCCGTTACATTGATTATGGTTACCAACTGCAGCAATAAAAAAAATCGCGGCTCGCTCCGCTCGCCGATATTACTGTTGTTTGTGCTCTGTGTTTTGATTAGCACAGAGGCAACGTTCCCAATTTTATTGGTCTGGCTGGTCCGCTATAGTCAGTTTGTATCAATCCAACCACCACAATAAAAAGCACAAAATATAACAAAGCGAGGTCACTTTGTCAACCAGTACAAAAAATTAGTAGACAACAAAATTTTCGCGTTTTGGTCTGGTCGCTGATAACATTTGTTCCTTCTGACTATGATCCAAAGCTCAAAACCCGGCCCGCTTTAGGTCATTTTGCCAAATTTTCTAAAAAGTTGCCCAAAATCTAACAAAAACCAAAAATTATCGCAGCACGCTCTGCTTGCCTCTGATAACATTCTGCTGTTTTGATAAGCTTCTGGTTTGCTCTAGTTCAGGACTCCTTCTCCGTTTCAGGCTAGTTTGCAACTGCAAAATATCTAATACCAAACAACTCACACGCACAGCCAGATCATAAAAAATTTCGTTGATTCTATATGGTGTCTGGTCTGTTGTTCGCATATTTGGTTGTTATTCGTGAAACTTTAAAATTGTTCTTCACACTAATATTATAAATGCGAAAGTTTGTATGGATAGATGGATGGATGGATGTTTGTTACGTCTTCACACCAAAACTACTGAACAGATTGAGCTAAAATTTTGCATTCGTGTAGCTCTAAGCCTGGAATCAAACATAGGCTACTATTTATCCCATAAATCAGTTCCCATGGGATAGAAATTACCTTTGAACGTTTCCATAGAAAGAAGCGTGCGAAGCCGCGGGCAGAAGCTAGTAGCTCATAATTTAGCTTCATGCTTCTAGCATAAGGGTCTTGCATGGACGCTACCTCACCAATTTCAAAAAAGGCTGCAGCTCATTCAGAGCTCGCTCCACTCGCTGTTATTTATTTTCTGAACCAGTTTGTGACAATGACAACCCGAAAAAGGGAAAAAAATTCGGCTCGCTCCGCTCGCCGCTACATCTTTTTCGATGTTTTTTTTGTATTTCTAATTTTTTGTTAATCTTCTTTGCTCCGCTCGCCCCGATTTATATTCATAGCTTTATATCTACCACCGCAAACTTTTTAAAATTTTCGGGGCAGGTTTCGCTCACTTTATTTTGTCATAGGCTCTGGCTTACTTTTCCCCAAACATCAGAAAAAATCTCCAACATTTTTGAGGCTCGTTTCGCTCGCCATTACTTATACTTCCTATTGTTGGGTTGGGAGTTGGGGGAAGGGATGTCATTTTTGCGGCCAATATACAAAACACTGCATTTTGCGGCTCGCTCCGCTCGCCGATAGTATTTTGTCCTTCTCTGTATTTTGTCCTTCTCTGTATTTGGTCCAGTGTGTTTAACATTATTTTGCTAGGTTGTTACCCGAAAAAGTAACAAAAATTTCGGCGTTACATTTTTTCCATGTCTTTTTAGTATTTTGAATTTTTTGTTGATGCCCTTGCTCCGCTCGCCCCTATTTATATTCATAGCTTTATATCTACTACCGCAAGTCTCTAAGATTTTCGGGGCTTGCTACGATCGCTATCATTTATTTTTTATAGATACCTATCAACAACAAAGTAAATGATGCGGGCGAGAGTAAGCAAGTAGACCTACTCTTGCTTACTTTTGCCCAAACTTCAGAAAACATCTCAAAAATTTCGAGGCTCGCTTCGCTCGCTATAACTTATACCTACTATAGATGGGAGTTGAGTATAAATTTTCCGCGGCTCGCTCCGCTCGCCGATAAAGTTAAGTGGTTTTCAGTGGGGTCTGCAACCGCCTACAAGTACATTTGGTGCTACGGCCCGCACCAAGTGTGACCCCCCCCAAAGTCTTGGGCTGCGACCGCGCCTGGATACCTACCTACCTAGTACTTCCTTACTTCACATACATTGTAGGTACCTACCTATCTTATGATAGGTACATTATATCTAAACAACATGTTAGGTACCTACCTACCTAGGTAGGTAAGTATTAGGTAGGTATGTAGGTACCTATTTACTTTAAAATAAGAAAATAACTAGCTAATAATAAAATAATTTAGATAGGTACGTAGGTAGGTAGGTAAGTAAGTACCTACCTACTTACTGTGAGATACCTACCTACATCCCAACGTTCCGAGTTCATAATATCATTAACCAAACCGTAAGTGAAAAATATCAAAGTCCGTAAACAAAGCCAAAGCACGCCAAAGTCGTAGTAGGTAGGTACCTCTAGGTATGTAATGTACCTAAGGAGGTAGGTTATTGTTTCCAAACAACAAGGCAAATCTCAATCCAAGTCAGTGGCACAGGTCTATAGAATAGTGAACAAACAAATACCTACGCACGCACAGCACCGTAACTTGTCAGACACACTGATTTAGAAAATAGTATACTTACTAAATAATAATACCTAACCTAGCCTCTCCTACTATATTATAAGAACCTATCTATGTTCTCCTACCCCTACGACGACCTCCGAAAGTCCCCGAGCGGTGGCGGCGCCCCGTGTAAATACACGTTGCATTAGTGTGTCTGTCCGAGCCACGAGCGATCACACAACCGAAGTGTCCCGTCCCCCGGCCCTGCACCCCGCCCCGTGCGTGCGCGATAGCATGATTGCCGTTTAAAATTTGGTATGAATTTCGCTGTGTTCTGTAATACCAAAAATGATGACTGAAAACTTCTTGTATTCTTCACAAAGTATTGTTATTCTGTAACTAGACAATATTACCTATGTTCCCAAACAAATAACACATAAGATATTGTTGTTTTTATTACGAAACAAATAGGAAGAAAACTGGCCAATTTTGTCTTAAAAATTGCAAAATGCGATTGGCTTTCATTTAATTTTCGGTAAGTATTTTAAAAAAAAAACTATGTAGGAACCTAGATAAATACTATTTGAATACAAATAATACAATAATATAGTCGAAATATGCTTGAATTAGAAATAATTTTGGTATTACGTTTGTATGGACAAGTCGCCTTCCGCTGGCCTCTTAAGGCACGAATTAAAGTGTGGGTAACGGGAATTTTGGATAGTGATTATTTGAGGGTACTCCTCATTCTTCTTATAACACCTGATGTGTTCGATTGCTGTATTTACAAATGGTGGATAAATAGACCGTAATGAGGTAATGATGCTGTGTCATGTCGGCTTTGAACTATTCCCGAGGGTGTCTAGAGAGGCGACTAAGGGATCCACCGGGGGCGAGCAGCAGCGCCCTTTGCAGAACAATTCTACCACCGAACTGCGATACCCAAACCTGTAGGCCAGGTGAGGTGAGGTAATGATTGGATGTGTAACTCTGAAATTGTGTCGACTTGAACGAAAGTGATATCTAATCACAGTGAGAATAAAAGAGTCGTTACTCCCACTCCTTTGAACTGTGTGAATGAGGTGTATCTGTCGTGGCCATGTCTTAGAATTGATCACTTCATGATGTAACCGATCATTTCATGAAATGGTTATATTTCATGAAATGGCCAGCTAAAACTGACCATATCGTTGAAGCATCAACGTTTAATGATATTTCAATCAACGTTGGCCATATCATTAATGTAGGGTTTCCATGACATCAATGGTATACTAAAAACCCAAATAACGAAAGATCTTTATATATTTTTTGAAGGTTCCAATAATTTATTATTATCGTTGGCTTGCAGTTTAAACTGACGACATTATACTTAAAATACTTTGACCAAATCTAAATCTAGTAAAAATCTTTAGAAATTGTAACAGGTTAATCTTTAATCACTTAATCACAATGCAATGCAATGCAGCCAGCGTCTTGGGGACGCTTCCGACTGGTGTTGATATGGATCAGTTGAGCTATCTGTAGACTGTTTGCAGCAGTCGGCAGTTAGCTCAATTGTTTCAATTGTAAATACTAGTATAATTTTCTTTGTGAATAAATGTCTTAATCACAAAAATGGGAGATATTAGAAAAGTTTCACTATATTTTTTTTATTGTCAACTTATGTGTTTTATCTATATTGTATGTATCGTTTTCAGTCGGCCGCCATGTTTAACAGTTTTTTGGATTTCTGTTAGTACCTATTTCATAATATTTTTCCATGGGAACTATACAAATAGTCGGATCTTCAACCCTTTCTTTTTAAATTTTAACTCTCTTCCGCAATTTCCATGAAGTCTTAGTTTGGAATCCATAGATTTCCGTTGCGTGGTCACCCTACCCTCTAATAGTCTAATAGGTAGGTAATTGTTGTATAACCTAAAAATAAAAATACGTTTAAACATCGTTTAAAAGTTAAAGGCATTCGATTAATCTGAGTAATCTTAATCAAGAGAAAAATTAGACCTTTTAAATAGCTTTAATTTTATAGCATACCACTAAATAACACTATTTGAGAATAAAATCTACTAACTGTGAAATACGTTCCGAACTCCACGGCTTTTTACGTTGTGCTCGTTTTTTGAGTGACTTTCGTAAAAGTCAAGTAGTTTTGGTGTAGTCTCAGTAGTCCGGTTACGGTTAGTACGGTTAGTCAACCGGACTACTGAGTCGCTCGATGGTAGGTTTAGGTACAGTCGGCTGCAAAAATTATGTATACACTCCCAAGTTTTCAATTTGACTAAATAGTAAGTGTATAATAATTGTGATAATTAATGTACCGCATTCTGGCGAAGTACGATGACTACTTTGTACGAATAACGTTTGCATGTCCTTTTATTTGAAAAGTTCCGAGTAAAATAAAAGTTAAGCCTTGGAAGTGTATACTTACATGTCTGTGCAGCTGACTGTACATTATTTACTTTTCTAACATAGGTAATAATGACTGTCCGCCGACTTGATGAATTACAAAAACACTCAAAACACGGTGGATAATGTAACTATTTCCTGATATGATCATTAATGATTGACCATATTTATCATGAAGTGTCGTGCGTTTAGCTTTTTTTATCGTCAAACGCTGATTATTCATTGATCTGGCCAGACTACATCAGTGGGCAGTGCGTATTTTAAGGTTTTTTTTTTTTGTTATTATAGTGCGTAACCCCACACTAAGGGTAATTTCTAAGAAATCAAATAATATCGCAAAAATTTTCGACTTCGACGGGACTTGAACCCGCGTCCTCCCCTCAGTACGGGGATGTGATAACCAACTACACCACGAAGTCAAGTGACGTGGGAGTCGAAAATCTTTGCGACTTCCTACGGTCTCTAGCGCCGTTAGCTCCACCTACAGGGGAAACATAGAAGTTTATATACGTTTACGTATTTTTCATTTCATGAAATACAACCATTTCATGAAATGGTTGGTTACATCATGAAGTGACCAATTCTATTCTAGGATATGGCCACGACCACTACTTTTACCATTATGTTGTTTTAAGGGGCGATGCTGATGATGATGCTTACGACGTAGGTAGGTAAACAAAAATAATGTTATTTGTTTCTAGGCCCCATTAACCCTCTAGCTAGGCGTAATTTAAACTCCAAACAGCTAATCCAGTTAAAAGTTATTACTGCCACTAATTAGCAGGGATCCAATTTACCGTGACCCTACGGATTTACGAGTGGCAAGATGCCTAAATGAGGATAGGTAGGTACCTACCCACCTAGGTACTAATATTACGTACTTACCTACTAGATTACATACTTACCTACTTCATAAATATAATAGGGATGGGCCGAAATTCGTTTTACATTCGGTTAGACCGAATTTCGGCAGCTTGTGCCGAACTCCGGCATTCGCCTGGAGTTCGGTTTAAATGCCGAACATTCGGTGGAAGAAAAAAGTGAAATATAATACCTAGGTACATGCACAATTTTGACTGAAATTAATAGAAAACATATCTATCATAATAACCGTAAAATAAAATTAGGCCTTTTAAATACCTACTCACTCACTCATTTATTTAGTGAGGAACATATAAACCTTAACTTGCGGTGTGATAAAAATTGAATTAAACTTTGCAACAAGCAAATAACAAAATTTATTAATCTTAACCTCGTTAATCCACTAACTTAAAACAATTAATTCTTTAAATGTAAAAAAAAGCACGTGGCAGCAGATGACGTATTTGCTAATGACGGCCGGCTCAGGGCAACGCGGGGGAGCGCAGAAAGCGGGCGGGGGGCATCTAGCAAAAATTCATGTAAGTGCGTAAACAAGTCATGGTGTGTCGCTCTCACGAAAGCGCGGCGAAATTCAACCGAAGTTCGGCCAAATTTTTTATTTCAACCGAATGTTCGGCCGAAGTTCGTATTCGGTTCAAACCACATTTGGCCCATCTCTACTATATGTATAAACACTTGTATAGGTACGTGTATAGTTTAATGCAAAATTTCTTTTTTTGCTAACTCTACTCAAAATTTCTTGGAGCGCAGTGAGTGGAACTCAAATATTCGATTATATTATCACGTAAAAATTCTTGGAGCGCAGTGGAATCAATGTATGTATTATGTAACTTTAAATTTTTGAGAACAATGGGTTTTGGAGCGCAGTGGAACTACCCAGTAATAATTTGCTTTGCGGAATTCGACTAAAACAATTCGACTAAAACAATACGTCTAAAACAATTCGACTAAAACACTTCGATTAGCGACCAAAAACAATTCGTTTCAACAACAAAAAAAAATGTGCCAACATGGCTCTGGGTGCAATTATACATTATACACACTAGGGCTTGCATTCGAATATTATATTAGTTCGAATATTCTAATACTGAAATTGCAATATTCGAATATTCGATTTAATCAAAAACACCAAACTTAGAACTCCGATGTGCACTCTGATGTCTTATAAGTTCGCGCGATATACCCATACAAGACAATACAAGTTTATGTCGTTAGGGTTAACAAAATGACAAAGATGTTTGGAAACATTCGGGAGTGCCGCGTGCGACTGCGTACTTAGTGCATTCGCGTATTCTATTCGTATTCTTATTACGGAAAAAGAAAAGTTTCGTTTTCGTTGTCGTGCAAAACCAACTTTTATGTCGCTTGCATAAAATTATCGTTTGCACAAAAACGAATCGGAAACTTCGATTTCGTTTTTATGAGTACGGGCCCTGGCTGTCTATCCGTCCCCGTCGCTGTGTTATCGTTAAGTACCTACTTACGGTGTTTATTTACTTATTATAGTGTTAAATTTTATTTTAGATATTGTTAAAATACCTTCTCACCTAGATTTTGAAGACTGTGCGTGTAAATCGTCAATGTGTCGTTACAACCTTTTGTTAATTTGATATTTCATGATTTTCATGTTAGTTCATGCAAGTAACGCCTAATAAAAAGAAGATGTGATTTTAATAGAAATATAGTTTTTTTTGAATAATATTCGAATTATTCGAATAGGTAGTAGGTACCCGAAAAAATCGAATAGTAGAATAGGTATTAATATTTTCGAATATTTGCAAACCCTTTCAGTCACAGAATCGCCACGAACAATAAATACCTACCTAGTCAAAGTCAAAAGGAATCAGCATTATAATGGGTACTTTATCATAGGTACCAATTTAGATTACCATTTCAGCAGACGTCCTCTGCTGCTGGACATACCTCAGGCGCGGTCCCAGGGGGGGGGGTCACGGGGGTCATGACCCCCCCCCAAAATCTTAGTTTAGGTACTTAAAAAATTGCAACCCACAGCTTGATGATTATATTGTCCTGTTTACTTCCGTTACATTGATTACCTATGGTTACCAACTGCAGCAATAAAAAAATCGCGGCTCGCTCCGCTCGCCGATATTACTGTTGTTTCTGCTCTGTGTTTAGGTTAGCACAGAGGCAACGTTCCCAATTTTATTGGTCTGGCTGGTCCGCTATTGTCAGTTTGTATCAATCCAACCACCACAATAAAAAGCACAAAATATAACAAATAATCTGCGAGGTCACTTTGTCAACCAGTAAGTACAAAAAATTAGTAGACAACAAAATTTTCGCGTTTTGGTCTGGTCGCTGATAACATTTGTTCCTTCTGACTATGATCCAAAGCTCAAAACCCGGCCCGCTTTAGGTCACTTTGCCAAATTTTCTAAAAAGTTGCCGAAAATCTAACATAAACCAAAAATTGTCGCAGCTCGCTCAACTTGCCGGCAATTTTACACTGTCTGCCTCTGGTCATGGGCTCATCCCTCGTTTGAGGTCAGTATTCCAAACACTCCAAAAATCTAACGAAACCATTAAATTATCGCAGCACGCTCTGCTTGCCTCTGAACATTCTGCTGTTTTGATAAGCTTCTGGCTTGCTCTAGTTCAGGACTACTTCTCCGTTTCAGGCGAGTTTGCAACTGTAAAATATCAAATACCAAAAAACTCACACGCACAGCCAGATCATAAAAATTTTCGCGGCTCGCTTCGCTCGCCGTTGATTCTATATGGTGTCTAGTCTGTTGTCTGCATATTTGGTTGTTATTCGTGAAACTTTAAAATTGTTCTTCACACTATCACACTAATATTATAAGAGCGAAAGTTTGAATGGATGTATAGATGGATGGATGTTTGTCACTTCTTCACGCCAAAACTACTGAATGGATCGGGCTAAAATTTTGCATGCAGATAATTCTAGGCCTGGAATAGGCTACTTTTTATCCCATAAATCAGTTCCCGTGGGATAGAAATCACCTTTAAACGTTTCCATAGAAACAACGCGTGCGAAGCCGCGGGCAGGAGCTAGTAGCTCATAATTTAGCTTCCTTGTCTTGCATGGACGCTACCTCACCAATTTCACAAAAGGCTGCGGCTCATTCAGAGCTCGCTCCACTCGCTGTTATTTATTTTCTGAACCAGTTTGTGACAACCCGAAAAAGGGAACAAAAATTTCGGTGGCTCGCTCCGCTCGCCGCTACATCTTTTTCAATGTCTTTTGTATTTCAAATTTTTTGTTAATCTCCTTTGCTCCGCTTGCCTCGATTTATATTCATAGCTTTATATCTACTACCGCATACTTTTTAAAATTTTTGGGGCAGGTTTCGCTCACTTTATTTTGTCATAGGCTCTGGCTTACTTTTCCCCAAAACACCAGAAAAAATCTCCAACATTTTTGAGGCTCGTTTCGCTCGCCATTACTTATACTTCCTATTGTTGGGTTGGGAGTTGGGGGAAGGGATGTCATGTTTGCGCCCATATGCAAAACACTGCATTTTTCGGCTCGCTCCGCTCGCCGATAGTATTTTGTCCTTCTCTGTATTTGGTCCAGTGCTTGACACTTGTTTAACATCATTTTGCTCGGGTAGTTACCCGAAAAAGTAACAAAAATTTCGGCAGCTCGCTCCGCTCGCCGTTACATTTTTTCCATGTTATTTCCAATTTTTTGTTGATGCCCTTGCTCCGCTCGCCCCTATTTATATTCATAGCTTCATATCTACTACCGCAAGTCTCTAAGATTTTCGGGGCTTGCTACGCTTGCTATCATTTTTTTTTTATAGATACCTATCAACAACAAAATAAATGATGCGGGCGAGAGTAAGCAAGTGGACCTACTCTTGCTTACTTTTGCCCAAACTTCAGAAAACATCTCAAAAATTTCGAGGCTCGCTTCGCTCGCTATAACTACATAAAATAGTACCTACTATTGTTGGGAGTCGAGTATAAATTTTCCGCGGCTCGCTCCGCTCGCCGATAAAGTTTAGTGGTTTTCGGTGGGGTCTGCAACCGCCTTCAAGTACATTTGGTGCTACGGCCCGCACCAAGGTGTGACCCCCCCCAAAGTCTTGGGCTGCGACCGCGCCTGACATACCTAGACCTATCTTCCCCTCAGAACCGGGAAATTATGAAGCTTCTCTGTCCCAAAGATTTAGGTACATAGGATAGGTTGCTTGCGGTAGGTGCGTTGTTTGCCTAGGTAAGTACTATGTACTATTAAGACCAGGGTATTATACCTGCCATAAAATATGTTGTTAGTAGGTAAATACGAATCTATGAATTAAATATTAAATCTTACTTCGCCGGGGCGCCAACTCCTTAGATAACTTTTATAAAAGCGCCATCTGTTAGTATATTTGGAACTACAAAGTGTTCGAGGGATATGCGATCAAAATTGCCATAACCAAAAAATTGAACAGTAGGGTAGGTACACTAAGATAAGGTCAAATTGTAAAACACACACGGAAATAAAGTGATACTTGTCCCTCTCTCCTATGATTTAGTGCGCGGACTGGACTGGACTCGGACTGGGTTTCGCATAATCGCAAGGGAGGCAATTTTTTTGATTGTTTTTCAGATGATTGAATTTACGTTATTATAAGTCCCAAGTAAAAAACAGTGAAATTAAAACAGTTCCAAGGCATGCCATATTAAAATAATTTACTAATTCATAATTGGGTTCTGATTACTGTATGGCATATTCAGATTTAAAATGTATTTTTTCGTTACCTACGTTATCATAACATTGGCAAGTCAAAATAACAATAATTTTATTATCTTTCTTACCGACATCAATAATCTTATAATACCGTTATGAATGATAATAGTAATGGATATTTTAATTTACGTACAGAACAGAAAATCTACATGAAATTAATTAATGACTGTGGAAGAACGGTTAAGTGTGTTGTATGATTTACATTTTGCTTTCTAGATATTTTGGGGATCTTTAGTGATCCAGTAAGTCATATACTCTTTCCCGCTTAGGTTTAGGTACCCATACTTTTGGAGTCTTTTTTATAGTTTCTGCTTTTTAGTCGGCGTTAGTAGCGGCGCACATGAACTTGATGCACTTTTGTTATCACTGCTATCACTTTTCAAATTCTCAAAAGAAAAAACAAAATATACTTAATTAAAAATAAATAACGAAATCCTAAAATAAAAATGTAGCAGACCAATTCGGATCGATGCTTTCGCATCAGTTAAAAGTTAACTTTCATAATTTTTTATAAAGAAGGATTTGTTTGTTGGATTTTGATGTTTGCTTACTATATATTTCTTCAAAAGTATATAATAGTACGCAGACTTAAAATATAGTACAATACTATATATTATAGGACGGTTGGCAACCCTACGCTCCGCCTCCTGCTTCAGTGTGTGGCTTCTTTCTAGCACTAGGCACTGGCGATTGGATGATGATGATGATGATGAACTGCTTCGAGACCTTTTGAATGAAATTATTGGAAGTCATTGAGTTGTGAAAAATGCATCAAACTGAAGAATTTATACTGCCTGTTAGTATAAAACTAAAAACATCACTAGCAGCGTACCTACAGTCAATTGAATAATTGAACAATATCCTTTGACTCATGCAGTGTGCATTCAACATCATGTTCAGGTTAGTCTTCACAAAGAAATGTCCACAAACGAACACCCGCACGCACACGAAACAAGTGCCTAAACTGCCTACGGAAATAATAGAACCTTTTTTTTCTGCTCATTTCTTGAATTAATTTATCTGGCAATACTGAAACAGTGAGCCATCGCCCTGCTAACGGTGTCATGGCGGTTTGACTTGTAAAGTTTTTTTTGCAAAAACTAAATACTTTCATGTGCATCCCATCAATATATTCCCTTGTTTTGTGAAGTATACCACCAAGTAGTACATAAGCAATAATGCGTGAATATAAAATAGTCGTGTTAGGCAGCGGAGGCGTGGGAAAGTCCGCTCTGACAGTGCAATTTGTACAAGGCATCTTTGTGGAGAAATACGACCCCACCATAGAGGACAGCTATCGGAAACAGGTGGAAGTGGACGGACAACAATGCATGCTCGAGATTCTGGACACGGCGGGCACGGAGCAGTTCACGGCGATGAGGGATCTGTACATGAAGAACGGGCAAGGATTCGTACTAGTATATTCAATCACGGCACAGTCCACGTTCAACGACCTGCAGGACCTACGGGAGCAGATCCTGCGAGTGAAGGACAAGGACGACGTGCCTATGGTGCTGGTGGGCAACAAGACGGACCTGGAGGCCGAGCGCGTCGTGGGCAAGGAGCAGGGTGCCAACCTCGCGCGCCACTTCAACTGTGCCTTCATGGAGACCTCCGCGAAAGCTAAAATACACGTGAACGATGTGTTCTATGACCTAGTGCGACAGATCAACAAGAAATCACCCAAGCCCAATGATATAAAAACTAGAAAAAACTTAAAATGTCACATTCTGTAAGTGAGGAGCCTCCAATGTGTAGGTATAAAAATATTTAATAATTTGAAAGACTTCTCGTTCCCGGATTTGGCTCTTGACTGTTCCCAAAGTTAATTAGGTCGGGTGTTGAGCATTGTTGCTGTTGATTAGTAACCTGTAGCATTGATGGAAGTGCATTTGTTGGGCGGCTGCGGAGCGCTGTGCCTGTCACAGTCCTGTCGTGCAAACTTCTATTTTGCTATCACTCTTTGGTCTGTATTTTGATCATAAGGAAGTTAAATCGGTGATAGATTAAATTTCTGTGTATGTTCTCTTTTTACAATTTATTATTATGAAGTTCATTCTCGTTTCACTTCAATAACTGAGTTTTAGGAGTAGTTTTACTGGTCTGCATTTCACTTTTGTTAACATAGCCACATTTTCTATTGTGATGGGTGAACGCTGATAAGAAGTTATTGTTATCAAAAAGCTAAAAGAATGTAAGTATACTAATACATCCAAGTGTGTTATATTATATTTGGAGTGTACGGGGAGGGCGTCCTTAATTCCTAAAGACAATACTTAACGGTTTACTCATTCCAATTTTGAAGATATGTTTACAGCATACTCCCCCCTTGCACTCCCTTTGATTTGATTCTTGATCACAAATGTGACATAAAGCATGTTTATTTGTAACTATGTTAGGTACAGACAGCTCTCTGTCAATTAATCAACAGGAAAATGGTTTTGGGTTCGCCATAAAACTTATCTATCAATGCCATTTGTAAATGTCCTCAATTGTGTTCCTTGCTGATGCAGTAATTAAAAGTATATATTTACCAACATGTGCCTATTTACCAATGGAAGTGTCACACTGTCTGCACCTGACATTATAATCTTCTTTTAGTATTATTAATCTAATATGATTAGGAGCCCATAACTTGTGAACAACAGAATAAGTTGTATAGCTAAGGGCTAGGCTCTGCAGAGACCTAGGAATGTGCCAGTAGGCGAAAACCAGTGGGTAAACTTAATAAATAAGGAAACATTAAATTTTTTCAGATATATTATTATCTTGTTATGTATTTAAAATGTATCAACGGAAGGTTAAAGTGACACTTAGAGTATCTTGTAACATTCTTAGTGAGCCTTAGGAGAGCGCACCCTACTGTATTGTAGTGTCAAAGTTGTGTCAAGTGCCCTCTTGTCCCATGGGTGCCATTCACTACCTATGGATTAAACCCCTAATCGGTGAAGTAAATCTTAAAAGTATAGTTATTGTAAATGAATAAATTTTTATCATTACTGGCCCAGACTAACTAGTGAATGATAACAACCTATGTTTCGCTACTAGATCCTTGTTGAAAGTAAAATAATTATATTAGGTGTTCAAATATTGTTATGGGATTAGATGTTTCTACCGATCTTTTATGTTAACTTGTAAGTATTGCACAAGGATATTGGTAATGACTTTGATCTGAGTTGAATTATATTTTTATATATTGTGCAAAGTAAGAACTCGTGTATATTTTTATCTTCTTTAATCAATTATCGACATGTACAATAATTAACTATTCATTTTTTTTGCAAATTATCAATAAACCAATTTTAAAATATGGAGTTATTGGGGTATGTTTTTGGGTCCCCCCTCGCGTCGTTCCCTGTTATTGAGGTCGGGGGCAGACGCGGTGACTCAGCGCGCGCGCCGCCGCCGCCGACGCCTCCCCCACCGACAATCAAATAAACATCAATTGCCTCGGTATTTTAATAGAATTCAATTAATTGAAACGACAGCGCACATTCTACAACTATTTTATTGATGTGTAAAAAAGTACAATAGTGTTCCATGATAAAAATACAATACAGATTGAACATTACAATAGGTATTAAGTATAAACATGTTAAAAACACTGGCAGTGAATCGTGGCGGGCGTATGTCGACATTCTAGTAACATAAGAATTGACACAGTCCATTGGAAATGAACACAATACGCCTAACTTAGCATCTACGTAACCGGATAAGTAAGCAGTCTAATCTACGATGCAAAACAAGTGTTGGGTTACATTAACTTTGACACACCCCACGAGGTGTAACAAGGTCTAGCGCATAGATCGAGCACACTGTGAGGCGGGCTTGCATATAAAAACACAACTGTCACTCTTATAGTAGTGAATAGGACGTTGAAAGTTTGTGAGAGAGTGCTATTAATCTACATACAATTGAACTCTGGGGTAAAAGTGCCGCGCAGTGACTTGATAATGAATGAGAATGAGCGTGAACAATTTTTATCTAGCGACTGCATGCGTGTCCTCCCCTTATCTTAACTTTTGATAGGGTCAATGTACAGGGTGCGCACAACACGCCAGTTGATTGACAGAGTTATGGCCAGTTGTGGAGACAGCTCTGTCAACACTCTTAATGCTTCTATTTATAACATCCTGTGGAATGTGTGGGCTGAACAGATGCTTTTTTGGCAGTTATCGAATGGTTTTTTTTATCTGCTTCATTTGCTTTTCGATAAGTGTCCATTATATCAGTTTATCATTATCTATTTATTAACGGGTGCTGTATGTATGCAGTTCTATAGAATGATTGAATGTCGGAGCATTTTACAGACTAAAATGTTTACAAATAGGCCTACACTAAAAATTTGGGCGGTAACATGGTTCCGAACAGTGTCCACTTAAATATACCTTATTTATTTGTTTTAAATTATCAATTGGACGGAAATGTTAACATTTATCCTTATGACTAGAAACATTGACTTGAACTTTATCTAAGCTGCGTAATACAAAACAAATTAAAATAACTATGTAATATACTTAGCTAATGGAATAAATAATTCTATGAATACCCTATTGTAAATTAATACTAAATTCAGTGACGTAAGAAACGAGATTGTGACGTCGTCATCGTAATAACAAACGCAGGACAATAATTACGCTTAAGTATGAAATAATCTTCCCCATTGTCCACTTCTGCGTAGGTAGGTAAGGCGTTTTCTTAGCAATTTTTAATAGGGTTGACCCTATTAAAAATTGGTGATGAGATTGATCTCATCAGTCATCACACTTGGATTAATGTTTACCGATTAAACAACCTAGGTCCCATAACTTGATCGTTTCTTTTACTGCCAGAAGCTAGCTAACTACGTCCAATTCGCATCCGTTACGAGTCCTACATCCAAAGTCGGACCGTGTTTTCTAGATCTGTATGTTTACGGATTCAGAACGGATATGAATCCAGGCCGCAATTACAATGTAGTGATGTAGTCTGCCCACCCAGATTTTAGATATGGATAAATCAAATTCTGTTTTGCACGCATATTTAACTTAACGGGACAATTTATAAAATACTAGCCGCTGCCCGCGGCTGCGCACGCGCTTTTCGTACCCGGGATTCCATTTACGTCCCTGCCATATTTCATATTTCAAAATCCGTTAAGGCGTGAAAAAGTACAGACTAGACGGAAAGAATTACGTTAGAATTTATAATATTAAGTAAGGGTTGTTGGCGGTATTATCGCTTGAGAAATATCTACGAGCTTTTATCATTTATGTAGGTAAAGGTGGTGAAATAAACCCGTAGAATCATGTCAACTCAAGCTCAACCATGTTGATGATTCACATACAAAAAACGCTTACTATAAAACTTCCGGCCGACCTCTGAGCCATAGAATAAATTTAGTGAATCATCTAGAATCCATGACTCAAATGTTATCAAACAATCATTGCTCTGATTTGTAAAATCATTCCTAGCACGTGCTGTATTCTAGGTACTGGATTATATACTACCTTCAACCTGCTGCTTTACTCGCGTGATAACTTATAGTACCTACTAAGAGAAAATGCCATTTTAATGTAGAGGTATGAACACCCCTAGGCACAAAGGTTTAATTTCTCTTTCTTTGTATAAGTAGATATAATTTTATTCTATGCAAACAAATGGCCTATACATTCACTCTGTTGCCGCGTCTTTATATACGCAATATTTGAGATACTTCAATAAATATAATATCTGAAACTCGATGCCAAGCAAGCGAGTTTTTAGTGTCGAGATTTGTTTACAAACAATCCACATCGAGTTTGGCTAGTGTATAGGTACCTACTTATTTTAATATAGCTAGGCAGGATTCTTCTTACAAATCATAGCTTTCCAGTACTCTAGGCACTTATAAAAGTATTGATAAATTTTATAATTTTACAGATGATAAGTACCATCTCTTCGTAGGTATTAATTTAGTTAAAACATGCTACATTTTGAGCAGTTGCTTATATTATTCAAATACCATACCTTATTTGATTCTGTTATCCAACACTGTGCTCAATTTATTCCGAAACCTACTCGACAAGCCTTTCCTATCGCCTACTTATTCCTACAAGCTTTAAATTTATAAAAACTTTGCCAATTTTATAGGTACTGTCGCTAAAGACCCGGTTATCGAACGAACCTTGACATTATTTTCCTTGCACCGAAACAAATTGTAGGTAAGGAAATTATCTGCATAATTTACTTTTTAACCTTCAAGTAAGTTATTTTGAGATCAAAAAAACTAGTTAATGAAGAACTCTAGATTACAATAATGTGCCTAGAATCAAAGATCAACCAGTCTAAGTGCAACTTATGAGAGCTTTGTTTTAAAACTGTATAACAGTATAGGTTTTCACGATAACTTAAGTCAATAGTTTGGTTTGTCCTATCAATAAAATTTTATATTATTAAATTATTATCAATACTAGAAAGGTCTTTATACTACACCTGCTCGGAAAGTTGCCTATTCCTTTTCCATTTATAGAATAGAAAGTATGTCTTTGCAGGCTTATAGGAAACCGGGAGGAAAAACTCTATGGAATTTCATAAAAAAAAGTTTTTACTCCAAGTCCATTAGGCCTCCTCCGATTTCCGCACAATATTTTGAAAAAAGAACCCAAAGGCTGGCGCGCTCATTGCAATGAGGTTTTACCAACATCATTGGGCGCGATTTCAATCAATAATTAATTCTGCTTTTTATTTTCCTCGAAGCACTACTCATCACTCGGCAGAAAGTGCGATTCCTACCTCGTGTGTTTTAAGGCCAAAACGACACACTCGGTAGGAACTGATCACTTTCTCGCCTTGGTGTGAAATGCACTATTCTAAGTCTGCCCATATTGTTTAAGGGCGACGAATAGATCTCATCCCGCCAAAGGATCGGCAGCATGCTCGAATATGGGTACCTAATAAATGTGGAATGGATAGATTCATGATGTTTACACAATAGTCTCAAAAAGTAATTTTGACAACAATGGGAACGTTATCAGCTTCTATCCCATTTATCACCAGTGGTGACAAATGAGACAAACCAAAACAATTCCCATGTGTCACTACCATCAAGGATAGCAGCGTCGAGCGAGTACAATTCGTAGGTCACAAATCGCGATTACTGACTACTGTTATTTGTTAGGATAATAAACTTCGTCGTATTCTCCTAAAAAACTCTGCATTTGACGCCTTAGTTTAAGTTACAAGTTTTTAAGTGTTAAGATGTTCTATTTGGAAGAATCGTAGCTGTCATTGAGAGGCGGCAGGCTGTGCGTCAGCGTGCTGTCAAGCTTCCTCGCTTCGTGCTCCAGAGTGTAGGAATCGAGGGCTGGGTCCTGTGAACAAAATAAGGTGTTAAAATAACTGTTAACGCATACACTGGGCTGCAGAAGGACATTTGCGTCTTGGGCCATGAAAGTGCTAACTGATTATGACTTAGCTTGCGGCAGATTTGGCCGAAGATCTCAAGAGGCGCAAATATGCAGGTCTCGACAGAGCCTACACATTTGCTCCCCTTGGAGTCGAGACCCTAGGTCCGTGGGGTACCGAGGCTCTTCGGGTTTTCAAAAAACTATCTGAGCGTCTGGTCGAAGCGACGCGTGACCCGAGAGCTGGTGAATATCTGGCACAGCGTATCAGCATTGCCATACAGCGTGGCAATGCAGCCAGCGTCTTGGGGACGCTTCCGACTGGTGTTTTTATGGATCAGTTGAGCTATCTGTAGACTGTTTGCAACAGTCGGCAGTTAGCTCAACTGTTTCAATTGTAAATACTAGTATAATTTTCTTTGTGAATAAATTTATTTCCTTAGCTTTCGGCACAGATATTATAATACTATAGGTACTAGTACTTTCGGAAAGATGATGATATGGACTTAGGTTTTGTAGAGATTGGTAGTTAAGTACCTACCTAACGCGGCTTTATGCCCATCTGTGTAGGGAATACATATATAAAGTTACTAGCTTCTGCCCGCGGCTTCGCACGCGTATTTTGGGTATAAAAAGTAGCCTATTATCTAAGTTAGGCTTTGCTCTGAACGTACGCCAAATTTCATCTTGATCTGTTCAGTAGTTTTGGAGATCCTAGGTAACAAAAATTCAAATTTCACAAACTTTCGGCTTTATAATATTAGTAGGATATTAAATGTAGTACCTATAGAATGAGTGGGTAGGTCATTCATTGATGCACATGCGACGTGCACATTAAGCCATTGGCCCTGCGCCTGGCCTCTCCCCGGTCGTGACGGTCTGCCATCCCATCGGATTATGAGAGTGAGGGAATAGAGAATGCACCTGTGTTTGCGCACACACTTGTGCACTATAATTATGTCCTGCGCATCGCTAGTCTCCCATGAGACTGACCGCCTCTTTCATGGCCCATATGTCCTCCGACATTCTTAGTCTAGTAAAGTAAGGTAAAGACGAGTCAAGATGGAAGGGATCCCGCTTTTGGGAGCTTAGAGAGGGAACCTATCTCTATGCTTACCTATACACTAGCCAAACTCTATGTAGAATGTTTGTAAACAAACCTGGACACAAATAATCACAGTATAGTCTCTTGGCGTCGAGTTTCAGATATTATTGTAAGCAATATTTATTGTAGGAAAGTTTTTTTAGGTTTAAGGAAGAATTTTTTAGGTTAATTATGGGCGGTTAGTTTACAAACATTCTACATCGAGTTTGGCTAGTGTATAAGAAAGCATAAAATATCAAAACTTTGTCAGTAAACAATAAGAAAATTTGGTCTGAACATCTAATTTTGGTTGTTACTACTTTACTGAGCCTAAAAAGGTCGGACACAATTCGCGAATCCACTTACCTATTCAAATTGGACATAACGCGGACACCATTATAATGTGGGCGTTCCTAACATACTTACCTAAATCATATCTGTATTCGCAGCCCACCTAATATGGTTATCATTGCCAGCGAATTGAGTGTTTATCTAACATACCTTTGGTAGCTACACATTAAATAGAATTTGGTCCAAGCTTAGAATCATCATCGACAGCCTATATTAGTCCACTGCTCCCCTAATGAGCGCCATAGCAGTCTTTCGCAGATCGTCATCCCACCCGGCCGTAGGGTTTCGTCCCATCGTTCAAAACTATTTCCCAAACGGAACTCTAAGAACACCAACTATTTGGAGACCCCCTTAAATTTTCCACATTATTTTATTTTTAGTATTTTTTGGTATTAAAGTTGAACTGTTAGTTAGGTACCTACTTAAAGAAAGTTTCATGTGTCTACCTTTTATGGTTCAAGAGATGCAGCCTCGACAAACTTAGAGCAAAAATAGCCAAAAAATCGTGTTTCTTGAATGGCCCCTTTAATTTTTTTATTTTTTTTATTTTTAGTATTTGTTGTTATAGTGGCAAGAGAAATACACATTCTGTGCTCTTATGGTTCGTGAGATCGAGCCCTCTGACAGACAAACAGACAGGCAGCGGAGGCTTAGTAATAGCGTTTCGTTTGCACCCTTCGGGTACGAAATCCGATATATTCTTACAAACATTTGTCCCGAGGCGGGAATTGAACCCGCAACCTCCTGCGTCGCAGGCAGACCTTCGCCCGCTGCGCCACTGAGGTCGTCACCGTACATGACTCTTATACACATCAGAAACTCATGGTTCAAAATCCAATAGGTAATGAGTGCTATTTGTAAAATCCTGGCTTTCCTCTATTGTTCGATTATGTTCTAATTAATTTATTGTACTGTATTCTATGAACGCATTCTTATAATATGACGGTAAGGAAAAACACAGATGTCATCACCAGAGAATACCTTATTAATGAACATCGTACCTACAGGTAAACCACGTTGTTATATCTACGGTATATACCTAAGCATCGTTAACAGGATAACATAAAAAATTTAAAGTCAGAATGGTTATTTACCATGATTTGAGTTTTGAGCTCCCCTATATTTCGGCACAGTTTCATGCGCCATGATCACGGAATAGAATTCGGGAGAGATCAAAACTCAAATCACGGGAAATATCCCGTTGTAAAAACTTTAGGATATTAACAAAACACATTGTGTGCATTACCTACACACAATGTATTTTGTTAATATGGAAGAAATAAATTTCAAAATACGTTGAGGACATTGATTAAAACATGAATTTTAAGTTAGAAAAATACTCAATAATGTATAATATATAGGTACTCAATTTTGGGGTTTTGTAATTATAGTCCGTAAGCCCTCAACCCAGGGTAATTTCTAAGATACACACAATACAATACAAAAATGCTTCGTTGTACACCATAAAAATAACATTTTAAGGAGACATTACAGAAGACAAGTACAATGGGCGGCCTTATCGCTCAGAAGCGATCTCTTCCAGGCCACCTTTGGTTGGAAAGAATTATGTGAGTTTAAGAAAATCAGGGGCTTTAAAATGATAAAATCAGTTGTTAGGAGCACGGCAAAGTAAAAGGAAAGGCTAAATATTAATTTTCCTGAAATAATGAATGTAAAATTTTATGGTCTTCCTTTTATTTAAGACTAGCTTCTGCCCGCGGCTTCGCACGCGTTGTTTCTATGGGAACGTTTTGAGGTTATTTCTATCCCATTCTATTTTTGCGGTTATGTCAAGTCACACTTGAATGCTATCGAACGGAATAAATAGTATTCTATGTCCGTCTCCTGGCTCTAAGCTACCTCCTCACCAATTTTCAGCCATATCGGTAAAGCCGTTCTTGAGTTATAAATAGTATAACTAACACGACTTTCTTATAGATGATATGTTATCTGGAAAAAAAAATATCCAAATTGATGATGGTCTTCCATAATTTGGAATAATGCTATTCAGCTGTGCCCTCGCGCCCTCGTTCGAACGCGGTGACGAGCTTCGGTCTCTCAACACTCCGGGCGTGAACGTTTCGATTGAGCCTTTTGATCGGTATCATAAAATAACGGGTGTTTTTTTTATACCTTGGCGGGTTCGATACCCGGTTCCGACAGGCGATAATAAGTACCATTTATTTAGCACAAAGAACATTACATTAACAGAATAAAACAATAACAACTAGTATATACAAGTAAGTATATCTATTTCTTAAAAATCTAAGCCGTCGCCAGAAGGCAGAGTGCCCAGAATGCTAGCAGCATTGCCACGTTGAATGGCAATGCTAATTCGTTGACCGAAATAAAAGCCAGCATTCCGATCACCTGTGGACTCTATAAGAAGTTTGGTAAGATCTTTATAAATTGCATGTGCCCCAGGACCCCAAGGACCAAGGATTTCAACCCCAAATAATATATTTTTTTTTTTAATGCAGCTTATATAGTTTAAGAAATCGAAATGAAATCTTCTTTCAGTAAAATTTTATATCTACAATATTTAAGATACTTTCCCTCCATGTGGAATGGCCGTGGGACGCCCTGTATATGGTACTTGCAGTAATTGTCGCTTTGGATCATACTTTTCATAATAACCTCCTAGTCGAATTTCGGCCACGGCGGCGGCTAGTCTCAACGTAGACTGGCCTATTATAGTACTCAACTGTGTGCAGAAACTGTGTGCAACAAGTGCACTCTCTATTCGCTCACTCATAATCCGGTGAGACGACCGACCGACACGAACGGGGAGAAGTCAGGCGTAGGACCAACGGCTTAACGTGCTTTCCAAGGCACGGGGGTGTAAACACCGCCAACTTCCTGACTCCGGGCTACTACTGTGAATTTTTCTTGCTAGAAAAAACCCAATAACAACTATTGGCCCGACCCGGGATTCCAGTGTCCGTCAAGGTAGTGTACACATAATCGATATCACGTTTGTTGATATGCCAATAAACTCTGCATAAACAGTGTAGAATTAGTGCAAAAGTAAAATAAATACTGCCTCTTTGGTTTAAGAAATAATGACCATTCTTAGTGGGTACGCTAGCTTGACGTCAAGGCAGCGTACCCATTAAAAAACGAAATAATTCCTATAGAAAACGAGCTTTTCTTATTATAAATGCTATATGTAAAAATACTGCGAGAAATACTGCTTCTGCCTGTGGTCATACTTTATGCAATTTCGTAGTGCAACAATATAAAAAGTTGATGTGAAGTGCTAGGAACAAATGCATTTTGGTACAGTCGCACACAACAAATAATAAACACCAATGCAAAATCCGGATAATACGCATTTCATCATTCACAAATCCGGATATTAATTCGAATGAAATGTCAAATTTAAACAACATCTTTTAACTAGCTCTTGTTTGCGGTTTCGCACGCAATTTCTTAAGTGTCAGTAGTTGGTATAGCGTGTACCAGTTTAGACACTCGGCATTACAGTGTATCTGGCTATTCAACTAGTCTTCAACTACTTTCAACTAGGCTATTCACTTGAAGAAGGCAGTTAGCCACGAAGTAGCGTGTGAACCTTTTGAACCCACTGAAAACTCATTGAACGACTACCTGAACAGATATGTGCGCGGGAGACGCGGTGTATGGTGTGGCACGGGGCTACCCCCGTCGTACGTATTTATGCTTAATGCCTACGCAGGCATTAAGCATAAATACAATACGATATATAGGTACCTATGTACGTAGCCGTGCAGCAAAACTGCAGTAACCGGAATAACACGAAGAAAAAAGCAAGGAAAAAGCACGAAGAAAAATTCTAATTCTAATTAGAACTTATTTACGAGCTCTATTATTTTTGCCTTAAACAATAATACTATGAGTATTATTACAGTTATCTACTATGAGTATTATTACAGTTATCAGAATTATCGTAGCATAGTTAGGCAAATAAAAAGTTGGTACTTACCTGTAAAGATTAATTAAAGAGTAGATTATTAAAATCATAATGACTTATAATACCTACTTACGTAGGTAAGTATAGGTCCTAGGTAGGTATATGTCTAGCCTCTATTATACCTACACAGCAGTAGGTAAGGTACTGAACAGACATGATTATACTTACATAGGTAGGTATGTATAACAATAGCATGTACGATCTACCAATAACTTAAGCACGGTAATATTAACTATATAATATACATACCTACCGTAACAAAGGCATTCAATTCCAAGATAAAATAGGTACCTACCTACTAGAAAGAGATATCGCGACTATTCGGCCGAATCCAGCTCACTCACGCACGTGTGGTTTTACATCGCGTTGTCCCTCACGCACGATGCGCATACCGGTTTGTTTTTTATGTTCTCTGTTTCTGTGATCTATTTTTGTTTGGGTTTATATAGAGATTGCAATCCGGATTATTCGAAATCCGAATTATTCAGAAAAATTGCCATTTTTATTTATACGGATATATGCATCTACATCTAACAAATACATTACTGAAAGAAATATTAGTGCAACAAACTTTGTTGCCAGGTAACGATCTGTTAAAGACTGTTGGCATCTGCCGCTGCTGGAGGAGGCCAGCTAAGGACAAGGTGCCTAGCCAGATACACTGTAATGCCGAGTGTCTAAACTGGTACACGCTATACCAACTACTGACACTTAAGAAATTGCGTGCGAAACCGCAAACAAGAGCTAGTTAAAAGATGTTGTTTAAATTTGACATTTCATTCGAATTAATATCCGGATTTGTGAATGATGAAATGCGTATTATCCGGATTTTGCATTGGTGTTTATTATTTGTTGTGTGCGACTGTACCAAAATGCATTTGTTCCTAGCACTTCACATCAACTTTTTATATTGTTGCACTACGAAATTGCATAAAGTATGACCACAGGCAGAAGCAGTATTTCTCGCAGTATTTTTACATATAGCATTTATAATAAGAAAAGCTCGTTTTCTATAGGAATTATTTCGTTTTTTAATGGGTACGCTGCCTTGACGTCAAGCTAGCGTACCCACTAAGAATGGTCATTATTTCTTAAACCAAAGAGGCAGTATTTATTTTACTTTTGCACTAATTCTACACTGTTTATGCAGAGTTTATTGGCATATCAACAAACGTGATATCGATTATGTGTACGCTACCTTGACGGACACGGGATTCCAACCCAGGATCTCATAACCAGCGGTTGAACAAGCTGACCGCTAGACCAATGAGGCAGTTGAATTACCAGTAGCTCTTTGTATTTCACTAGCTTCTACCCGCGGCTTCGCACGCGTATTTTCGGTATAGTAAGTATCCTATTATCTAAGTTAGGCTAAGTATAGTATTATAATATCTGTGGTTAGGCTATGTTCTAAATGCACGCCAAATTTCATCATAACTTGGTCAGTAGTTTTGGAGATTTTAGGTAACAAAAAATCACATTTCACAAACTTTTGGCTTTATAATATTCATCATCATCATCATCATCAGCCTATATTAGTCCACAGTTGGACATAGGCCTCCCCTAATGAGCGCCACAGCGCCCTGTCTTCAGCTTGCCGCATCCAGCATCTGCCTGCAGTCTTTCGCAGATCGTCATCCCACCTGGCCGAAGGGCGTCCTACACTACGTTTGCCGAGTCGTGGTCTCCACTCAAGAACACGTTTACCCCAGCGGTTATAATATTAGTAGGATGCATCTATGATGATATGATGTTTATTCTTTTACTGTTGTTCATTTTAGTGTGGCTGTCAAAGCTATCCTTAATCTCAATAGAACCATTTTTGAGATATTTTTCACGTACGGTGTACTAAGCAGTAGTGGGTAAATACGAAGCCCGGAGGAAAGTAAACTTGTTTTTACCTGAGACACGGTCCGCAGCGAGTCCCCGAGGGCGGAGCGCAGGCGCTGCATGTCGCGGGCCGCGCGGCCGCTGCGCGACACGTAGGCCTGCCGCCGCCGGATCTCTGCCGATAGCTGCGCGCGGAGTTGGGAGGCCTGTGGACAAAATTCTTCTGGGTTATGGTCATCAAGGTTTTCTTACAATAATTTACCAACAGTAGCAGTAGCCCAGATATTAGAATTTCGCAGATCGTCATCTCACTTGACTACAAAGCGTCGTACTCTACGTATAACGAGTGGCGGTCCCCACCCAAGAATCCCACTGCCACTTCAGCTTGCTAATTCTTTGAGCTATGTCGATAACTTTGGTTCTCTGTCGGATGTATTCGTTACGAATCCTATCCTTCAGATAGACTTCGAGCATAGCTCTTTCGATAGCTCGCTGAGTGACTTTGAACTGTTGGACCAGCCCTACCGTGAGTGTCCACGTCTCAGCTCCGTAGGTCATGACGGGTAGGACGCACTGATTGAAAACTTTAGTTTTCAAGCATTGCGGTATGGATGACGAGCAGATAGGATACAGAAGGATCTACTTCGAGCTAGTGATAAATCTCTCGGCCTCACTCGAGCCTCTGTCAACACTTTCATGGCCCATTAAGACTCACATGTTGGTCGTGGTGGCGCCACGTGGCGGCGGTGCGACCCTGCGGAGGCTGGGCAGTGAATGCGTTAACCAAGTCTGAGAGGTACACTAGGTAGGCCACACAACTGGCGGATCGCTGAAGAACCATATCACAGTAACAAACGCCAAAAACGGCGTTTGTTACTGTGTTTGGCGTTTGTTTTCTTATTGTGACAAGGTTCTACAGAGATCCGCTAGTTGTGTGGTCTACCTATAGCTAGTGATTTAGCTTGGGGCTAGATAATACTGTGTGAATTGTCCAGCATTATTTATTCGTATTTATATATATACTAGCTTCTGCCCGCGGCTTCGCACGCGTATTTTCGGTATGATAAGTAGCCTATTATCTAAGTTAGGCTTTGCTCTAAACGTAGGCCAAATTTCATCTTGATCTGTTCAGTAGTTTTGGAGAAACTAGGTAACAAACATTCAGATTTCACAAACTTTCGGCTTTGTATATTAAGTAGGATAATGCAGCACCTGGTTCTCTAGCCGCATGATCTGGTGCCGGTAGCTGGCGTCCCGCGCCTCCAGCAGCCGCTCGGCCTGCAGCGCCGCCTGGCGGTATCGCTCGGCCTCGCTGCCGCCGCCGCCGTTCGATAGGTCGGAGAGGTATCGCGATCTGGCTAGGGACAGCTCGGATTCCTGTGAAAATTTAACCAAAAAAGTCAGGTCGGTTGCATCAGGAACGCAACCGCGTGCTATAAAACAGCACAGAGCGCTGCTCGCTTAGTACCGGTTTTAACGGAAGACCAGCCTCGGCTAGGCCTCGTACGGGAGCTTAACCAGCATTAGCTGAGTTAGGCCTTTTTATAACAACTTAATGTATGTACCTATCCTTTAAGTGTGTATTTGTTTTTAACTGTTTTTATTGTTGTTATAGGTAAATAAATGCATTTATATTCTTAGCCCGCCACGCCGTGTGAGGAGGGATGATTTATATTAGACCGGGTCGGGCCGAGGCGAGAGCGGAGCCGAAGAGAACGTTAGTAGACGGGCCCGGACGGGACACGGATCATGCACTGTTTAATATAAACTGCTTCATACAAAATGTATGTAACGTTTCAAATCCGTGCCCCGTCTGGGCCACGTACACGGCTCGCTTCGCTCGGCGTCTAGGATGGCATGTCGTTACAAAGCGGGGCTCGCTTCACTCGCCACACTAAGATAGGTTGATTATTCCTAGCTATAATCGTGGGCTGCTAGAAAGTAATCGATCAATGTAGTGCTGAATAGTCTGTCTGAACTACCGAACGGATTTTTCTACGGTTTCACAAATGGAAGAAGTGATTCATAAGGAAGTTTAAGGTGTTTAACTCATTAAGGTTTTGGGTAAATTGGCTGAAATGGACTACTATACAAGATTCTGACTGACCGCAGGCATGATGGGCCGCACCGGTACAGGGAAAATCGTCTTTTGCGATTTGGGGGCATTCCACCTTTAGTCCTCAAAAAGGTTAAATTTCCCCAATGGTATTCTGAATTACCTTATCACTAAGTTCCTTCTCCAGTCTTCGTATCTTCATCTTCAGCTCTCTATTCTCTATCTCGAGGAAGCTGAGGTCGGTCACAAAGCCTTTGTCCTTGCAAGGAACAGAGTCTTTGTAGCGAGACGAGTCTTTTGTAGACTCTGGACCTGGAAAGAAATTGTTTCTTAGTGTACGAGGTTTAGGGTTCCAAATCTAGGTTATTGGAATGTAGCTTTAGTTCTTGAGCTGACGACTTCCCTCTTCTATGTTCTTCTTCTACTATATTTATTTATTCAAAAATTTACAGGGTAAACCACACATTTTCAACTTATAAACAAAAATACAAACTTTAAGATAAAATACATATTAAAACACATATTACAACTACTTCAAATAGTCATTTAAAATAAATAATAATAATTAACGCACCCGAGTTCCATACATCACCACCTTAGAACTAGGGAGCGTAACCCCCTTACTGACTTTCATCTCGTGGGGGGGGGTCCCATAATCCCCACGCTGGGCATGCGGGTTTAGGGATCGCAGTTCAGTGGTAGAATTGCTGCTGTCCGCCCCGGTAGATATCCCTTAGTGCCTCTTACGACAACCGAATCTGGGGTGGTGGGAATTCTAAGGTAGCTGGGTACCAATTTTGCTCTACCAAATGAAAAGTACAAAAACCATCCTCCGTTTATACGCCATACATAAGTACCAAGACCATACCTGAGTCTAGATCTGAGTAGTACACGTTTTTCTCTGTCCTGTCGTGGCTCTTTGATCTCAGGACGGATGGTCGCATGCGTCGTTCCGCTTCGAATTTACGTAGCTGTTAAAAAAAGAACAATGATGGTTGAATGTTAAGCATATTTTACAACAATTTGTCAATGCAGGAGCGATTTTTATCTGTCGTAGCTAAAATCACTTTCGATGAACAATGAACCTTTCGCAACTAAATAGACAAGACAAAATTAAAAATTTTAAAAACCCGCCGACCTTTATTGGCTGGACAGATTTTCATGGCTAAGAACACTCGGGATAAAATTATCTATGACACAAAATAAACTAAACGAAAATCGGTTCATCCGTTTGGGAGCTACGATACCACAGACAGATACACAGATACACAGACAGACACGTCAAACTTATAACACCCCTCTCTTTTTGCGTCGGGGGTTAAAAATCACTATCTATATGCGTTTGGTCGCGATAGACAAAGAATGACACACAAATACACAGACGAAAGTTATACAATCTCAGTTTGGATGGGGCTTGGATATTCTTCGAGTGTCTTTGCGCTTATTTTGTAAGCCGGAAAAGAACGATATTGTTATAATTTGAGATTGTGTGCTTTCAGTTTCATTTCCCGAGATTCACAGCTGTACCTACATGTGGTCCCAAATATTGATTTAATATTTTTTATCAACTAATAATCAAAATGCGAAAATTTGGATGGATGGATGGATGTTTGTTACCTCTTCTCGCCAAAACTACTGAACAGATCGGCCTGAAATTTTTCACACAGGTAATTTTAATCCTAGAATCAAACATAGGCTACTTTTTATCCCATAAGTCAGGCCCTATGAGATGGAAATCACCTTTAAACGTTTCCATAGAAAAACGCGTGAGAAGCCGCGGGCATAATCTAGTTTTTTTCTTAAACTAAGGGAGGACTCACCGTATCTTGCAGGGCATCGTTCTTAGCTTTCAACTCGGACCGTTCCCGCTGTAAGGAATGTAGCTCCCGTTCTAACTCACTGTCGCTGTTGCCTTCGTTCATGGTGGTCATACGGAGCTGGGATTCTAGACCGGATCTGAAATAAATTGATTTTAAAATTTGTGCTTTATGATTACTGCGTCCCTTATTTACTAACTGTTTTACAAGACAATCGTTATCATTTATTAGAGTTAATGATAAGGCTTGTATTTCTTACACTTGACTTTCTTACACTCAAAATCGGCCGAGCGTCTCGAGCTTTCCTTCTTAGCTACTCTGTCAGAACTGTCATAATTTATCCCATACCTCTGTACTTCCACGTTGTTTATCTGCGTGGTGAGCCGGTGCACTTGGTCCTCGAGCGACGCGTTCATCCGTTTCATCTCTCCGAGCGCTGCCTTTGCGCTCTCTAACTTCTCTGTTAGAACCCGCCTCTCGTTCTCGCAGCTAGCTGGAAATTATAATAAAATCTTATTGAATAAGAATTTACGAATAACTTTAAAGGCTTATTATTCTGGGAAACAGTTCAAATATCAATTTAAATACTGAATTGAAATTTGTAGGATTTGGCACTCTTGTGAGCTCTCACAAGACGAGAGTGCTCACTCACATTTATAAGTAGACGAGTAAGCGCACGGTAAGGGTTGGATTTGGGAGAAATTTTATGTAACTTTAAATCGGGTAGAGTAAAAGTAAAGTAAACATGTTAGTTATTGTCATAATAGCAACTGTACCAGACCAGACAATATGAGTCCATAGGCTTCTGAGCTAGTTTAAAAACTGTGTTTAGGGATAAAACTTTTAAATCCATCATGGTTATTAACACTAAAATCGTAAATCCAACCGGGCCGCGTTCTGATACCGTCAGTGTTGTGTGTCGTGATCGAGTTGCGTTCGAGAATGAAGCCGGTGGTAGTAGTAACGTTCGTAACAAAAGACAAAAAATGAGGGTAGATCGATATATCTGCCAATAACAACTCACTCGCAGTGCCGTCAGTTATTCCGTGATCATGGCGCATGTAACTGTGCCGAAACATTGGAAAACTCAAAACTCAAATCATGGTAAATATCCCGTTGTAAATGATTTTAGTGTGTTTAGGGAGCCAGTGGCTTCTCCAACTAATATTAACAGATAATTATGTGAAAGCAACAGAACTAAAAAACAGCCCGAATCGCATAGGCAAACTGAATCGGCTCAGGCGCAGCTTGACGTCGTCAGAAATGTCCAAGTTACCTAAGAAACAATGGGAATTAAACTCGGTTCCTTTTGCGTCTCAGGACCTTAGATACCCTCAGGATGCTGCACACCTTTAGATATTTTTATTACTGACGATATCAGAGTAGTATAACCAAAGAAGTTACCATGATTTTTGATACTTACAAACACATTTTTGCATCTGCCTCAGTTTATCCAGCGCGTTATGTTCGTTGTTCTTCGCCTCGTTCAGTTGCCTCTGAACCTATAAATAAAATAAATTGTGTTAGAGAATTCACACACTACGGCAAGCAGAGTTTCTTTAAGGGGTAAAAGATAAAGCTCGACTTTGAAATCGATCTAACCTTTCCAGTTTAAATAGCCAGAAGGTACCGTAGAGCGATTCTATGACTCTGTCTGTTCTGTGACGCTAAACATTGGATTCCTAAATGTTTAGCGTCAAGCGAAGCACACAAAACATTTTATACTACACCTGCTCAGAAAGTTGCTTATTACTTTTCCAAACATAAGGTAGAAAGTACGTCATTAAAGGCGTATCTACTAAATGCGGGACGGAAAACTCTATGGAATTTCATTTCTCACGCGTTTAGCGGGAGAGAAAAGTCTATGGAAATCCATCTTTAACGTGTATAGTTTAATACTGTTTGATGCTCTTTTGCTTGTCGACGGTCCTCAACTTGTAACACGCGCACTATATCATTTTTCCTTTGCGAGTCCTAAAGCCGGCTTTCCACCACGAAAGGAATCAGCGGGAAATGAAAGATTGGAGGAGTTAATTTCAACTCTTTCTGCTCGCTCAGTCCTTTCCGCACTACCGCATTGTGGGTGGAAATACACGTATGCAGTTTACTCTTGCGAATTAAAATGGGTCCGCTCCGCTCGCGGTAGAAGCCCGGCATAACAGTTCAGATTGCTCGATATGGCTCAATCGCTACTGATTTTAGTGTGAATTAGCAGCAACGTGTGTCAAATCACACTAATATTATAAATGCGAAAGTTTAGAAGTATGGATGTTTGTTACCTCTTCACGCCAAAACTACTGAACGGATCGGGCGGAAATTCTGCCTGGAGTAAAACGTGGAGGTTTTAAATGTTCCCGTGGTTCGGCGAAAATGGCGAGAGAGGGACACCAGAGAGGTTTCAGTGGGTATTACGACCTTCTCAGGACGTCGAGTCCCACACAATTCTGGTCCCCCCAGACCAGTTTATTCGCAAATGAATTTCATCGCCGAATAAAAAAGAACAGCCTACTTCTTATCCCATCAATCGGATAGAAATAACCTTTCCACAGCAACAACGCGTGCGAACGCGGGTAGAAACTAGTTGTAACATATGTCCAGCGAAAGGTCACGAAGGGCGACTCAAAGTTCCCGGTATGACTGACCTTGCTTAGCTCGGACCTCAACTCGCTTTCAGCGCTTGCAGCCTTCTGCAGCGAAGTGGAAAGCTGTTCGACCGTGCCTTTGAGCGACGTGCAGCGGTCTTCCAGCTGCGCTATCGTGCGGGTGTAGTTTTCGCAGCGCTCTTGGAGTTTCTGAAAACACACGAAGTAATTTCAGTCTAGAATATTTTCTACTAGATGAAGTCCGTGGTTTCCTAGATAAAACGTTACCTAGCACTCACCATAGACCACAAGCTCTTCATTAAACGTCAAATAAATAATCTAAGCACAAAATCTCTGTAATTAGGTCTATGATTTCATGGGCCGACGCTCACTCCGAGATGCCAGCGAAAAGAATCCATAATACAATATCAAAATGAGAAAATGAGATGACGCACACCAGCCATTCAATTCAGTTCAAAGATTAATAATAATGCAGTTCAAGGATTTTTACTTTTCTCATTTACAACAAACATGTTACTAGGTACGTTACGTGAGGGCGGGTGCGGCGGCAGATTTGGCCGCTGATCTCAAGAGGCGCAAATATGCAGGTCTCGACAGAGCCTACACATTTGCTCCCCTTGGAGTCGAGACCCTAGACCACGAGGTCCGTGGGGTTTCGAGGCTCTTCGGGTTTTAAAAAAAATATCTGAGCGTCTGGTCGAAGCGACGCGTGACCCGAGAGCTGGTGAATATCTGGCACAGCGTATCAGCATTGCCATACAGCGTGGCAATGCAGCCAGCGTCTTGGGGACATTTCCGACTGGTATTGATATGGATCAGTTGAGCTATCTGTAGACTGTTTACAACAGTCTGCAGTTAGCTCAATTGTTTCAATTGTAAATATAATTTTCTTTGTGAATAAAGGCTATTGCCCTATAAAAAAACATGTTACTTACATGCAAAACTTAACCAACCATTGTGGCTTATTTTTACATTAAATCACATGGATGACACTTTAATGTGTCCCCTGTAGGTGGAGCTATCGGCGCTAGAAACCGAAAGAAGTCTCAAAGTTTTTCGACTCCTTCGTCACTTGACCGTGTAGTTGGTTAGCACATTCCCGTACTGAGGGAAGGATGCGGGTTCGGGTCCCATCGAAGTCGTTTTTTTGGGATATTATTTGATTTCTCAGAAATTAACCAGAGTGTGAGGGTTTACGCACTATAATATCAAAAATCTTGTAAAATACAAGTACCTTCAAAGCTTGATCTCTGTCCCGGGCGCCCACGGCTGCTCTTTGAACGTCGCCTTCCAACTGCGCGCGGCGCACGTCAAGTCTCGCGGCACGACCTGGAAGATAATATAAACTGAATGACACCTTCGGACAGAGAAGTGTAAAAATTTCTTAAAAGAATTTTCTGATTGTAACATACCCGATTCGGAAGAAGTTAAAAATCTAGTGAAATTGTACAACATTAAGTTAGAATAAGAAAATTAAGGTCAGCTCCAATCGGTCTGATCGGAGCTGACCTTAACGTTCTTATTTATTACTAGCTTCTTCCCGCGGCTTCGCACGCGTTCTTTTTTTAGGTTATTTTTTTGAGACGTTTTGAGGTTATTTCTATCCCATGGGAACTGATTTATGGGATAAAAAGTAACCTATGTTTGATTCCAGGGTTAGACTTATGCATGCAAAATTTCAGCCTGATCCGTTCAGTAGTTTTGGCGTGAAGAGGTAACAAACATCCATCCATCCATCCATCCAAACTTTCGCATTTATAATATTAGTGTGTTATAGTTTAGTAGATGTTAGTTTAATCTGTTTAGTTTTTTAAGTTTCTTATAAGTATTTGTTATTCTTACATGTTAATTAGTAAGAGCGACATAATCGCAGTGTGATTATGCTCTCTAAAAAGATTTAGAAAAAAAAACAGTTAGGTAGGATTTTGGCAGCAGTACTACGAATTACGACTACCTGCTATACTCAGAGTCACTAATGGTTACTTAAATGTTGTTCATTAGTGTCAATTTGAAGGGAAAATCAACACTAAGGAATGACATAAAGTAACCATTACCAACTCTGAGTGTGGCAGAAAGATTTACAAAGATATAGCATCTCTTTCTGTTAATACATCTAGCTTTACCGGCGGAGGTAGAGAGAAGAGTTCGATGACACGACTGGCTCTACAATGAACTACAATCTACGTAAATGGAGGTTCATGGGTACCTATGTAATAAAACTGAATCCAGTAAAGAAGCTGTGTAAAACCACGAATCACAAACATGTAGGTATTGTTTTGCATATATTCTCTCCTATTTTCTTTTATTCGACCTCTGTGACGCGGTGGGCGAAGGTCCGCCTGCGACGCAGGAGGTTGCGGGTTCGATTCCCGCCGCGGGACAAATATTTGTACGATCTGCAGATATTTGTTCAGGGTGTTCTGGTCGTTTTCTATGTAAAATAAAAAAAAAATATCTATCGATGTACTCGTATATTATTATGTATATCAGTTATCTAGTACCCATAACACAAGCTCTGCTTACCTTGGGGCTAGATAATGCTGTGTGATTTGTCCAGCATTATTTATTATTTATTGAAAATGGTCGAACGTTGGTGGAAACCAGTCCATGATGTTCGTGTAAATATCTTGCGGCAACTTACCTTCAGCGGCAGCCAAAGCTTCCCGCAGTTGTGCAACTTCTTGAACTCTTTCTGCCAACTGCAAGCGAAGGTTTTCACCTTTGTTCTGAAATGCAAAACTTGTACGTTATCTTGAGGTCATAAGATCTGAAATCCATTGCTTACAGTGTCCCAGAGGGCCTATTCGGAAAAGGAAAATCGAAGTTTCGTTTTCGTTGTCGTGCAAAACCAACTCTTATGTCGCTTGCATCAGATTAGCGTTTGCACGAAAAAAATCACGGCCCTGTATCACAGCCATGTGAGAGTGAGCGTGTGTGTGTGTGAGAGGGTGTGTGTGTGTGTGAGAGGGTGTGTGTGTGTGTGTGTGTTGTTAAGTGCTCCAGTAGCACCAGTCTCGTTAGAGTCTGGGTAACAAGAGACACCCGGTCATATCAACCGGGAGCGGGCAGCAGCGACCTCTGCAGAACGTTTGAACCACCGAACTGCGATCCCCAACCGACATCAACACCAACATCCCCATGCCCAGCGTGGAAATTATGGGCATTACCCCCATGTGATAAAAGCCAATAAGGCGCTTATCAGGGGGAGACCTGCGTCTAGCAGTGGACCTATAGGCTGTCGAGGTGAAGTGAGGACGGAGAGGTAATGTAATTAGTTAGGACGTACCTCGTTCTGTAGTTTCTCTTCGGAGACGGAGCTGAGCGCGGCTTCTAAGCTGGTGATCTTATCGCGAAGGTTGCTGATCTCTACTGTCTTGGTTTGTACTGATTCATTCTGCGAACAATGTATTCAAGATTTGAAAACTTAAAGAAACTGATACTTTTGTCAGACTTACGTCTGTGTTCACCAATAAATAATCGGACAATTAGGCTACTTCGTCGGTTAACATTGACGTTTAATGTATGAATACTTGTGTCAAAAACGATAAACCTAATTGTACGATTATCTTTTGGTGAATACCAACTTAACTCATTCAACATATCAACCTTGATGCAGAAAAAGTATTGACAAATTGAATAATTGTGTTCCGTGGCGGGAATAAAACCCATCAAAATTATTTAATGTCATAAAAACATTTATCTTAGAGCCACCTACAGAGATTTGTCTTGAATTTACTAGTAGGCAGTTCTCTCATGTCTAAGAATTTTGTTGAATACTTTAACGTAGCTATTTTTCCCACTCAGTGCAGTTTTGTGTGGGGGCAATATAAGCCTAGTGGAATCTCTATTTGTTCTTTTGCTGATCTATTTATATAATTATATTATTACTTATTTATATAGTGTACGTAGTTTCGTGTTTTCTTATTCATCTTAAACGCCCGTGTAATATTTAGTCAAGCATAAGTCAATGCTTCTTACCAGCAAGTTAAGTTGAGCGTCCTTCTGTCCACAAGCAGCCTGTAGCTTCGCCCTCTCGTCCTGCAGGTTCCTGAGGTTGGCCGTCACGGACTGCAGTTTGTTGTCGCCTTTACCTTGCATCTCGTTCGCTTCCTTGAGCTGCTTCTTTAGCATGTTCATTTGTGATTTGAAGTCATCCTGTTGAAGATACATAGATATGGTGATTATCATTTTAATTTGAAGACTTTCATTTTGCTCTTTGCTTCATTATCATTAGTAAAGCTCAGTACTCACATACGGTATTACTCGATAGTTTTACTCGAAGTCGAGTAAAAATCAACGTCTGGACCGCAAAACTCACAGCTCGAAGGCTCGCACCGAGCCGGCTCGATGGAATTAAATGAAAGTAATTTCCTTCGAACCTACTCGAAGCGAGCCGTCAATCTTGACTCGAACGTGTGTACGTGACTGCGAGTGGCGCGAGGCGAGCGTCAGTCTGGTATTGTTTATCGTGATTGAAACACGTGTTTTTATGAGAAATGTTAAAAAAAAATATGAAAAAAAAGTCCTTTTGTTTTTTCTTTGATTTTCTTGTAAAGCACTGTGAGACTTGCTAAATACAGCCACCGTCTCCTTTGTTGCACAGACATCCTTAGGCTCGAACGGTTCGGTGAATACTGAACGGCGCGCCTCACTCGATACATCAATGCTCAATGTGTGGACGAAAGCCCATGCCATGGGTTTTACTCGACAGTTTAGCTCGATCGAGTAATACCGTATGTGAGTACTGACCTTAAGTAACTTTTGAAAGCTGGCGCGATTGTCTTTTGTTTTTTCATACAATTATCTACGCTGTCACACATCCAGACCTCTCCAGTATACGTATAAATAACGCACTCTATAAACCGTTAATTTAGGAAAAAGTTGATAAGCTCAATCTGTGGGTCTAACATTGCCTTTCAGTGATTCACTCATGTACTATATCAGCCGTTTACTGGTTGCACTCAGATAACGCGCAGAAAAAGAATCAATAAGCGGCGATTAAATTATGAGCCAGGTATACACTGATCGATAGATAGATAGATATATATTTATTTGTTGTTTCAAAGTTATGACAATTTAACGTAAATAGCGTCTTAAGGCGTATATATACCCCGATACTAGAGCCACTATATATTTTATTTTAAAATTACATTATACAAAGGAATTATCAAAAAATCGGACCGCGCGTAGACGATATCTATCATAAGCTTTTTTTAAATGTATCTGTAATAGTTTTGTACTGTATTATTTAGGCAGATACTGGTTTCAAGAGATTAGTTCCTATTGGTGGCCACCAAGCTCTCCAAACAAGGTTTTTGATTGAATAACACAAAACAAAACTATTACAGATACATTTTAAAAAGCTTATGATAGATATAGGTAGACGTTGCGGTCCGATTTTTTGATAATTCCTTTGTATAACGTAATGATAAAATAAAATATGTAGTGGCGCTACTATCGGGGTATATATTAAATCCTAACAAAGGTTTATCTAGACACTAGAGTTTTCTTAATAATACTTAAATATAATCAAAAATACTGAATGGCATAGATAGACTCACTGACCGTTAGTTAGATTTTTGATGATCTGAAAGAAGTTTTCGTAGGTTATTGATAGAAGTCGTGTAGATAAAGAATGAACAGCAATATAATAATAATTAGCATTGCCATTCAACGTGACAATGCTGCTAGCATTCTGGGCACTCTATCTTCTGATGACAGCTTAGATTTTTAAGAAATAGATATACGTGTATTATACTAGTTGCTATTGTTTTATTCTGTTAATGTAATTTTCTATGTGCTAAATAAATAACGTGGAGAGAGTCCCAACGCCTTATTAAAATAAATAAATCAAATGTGTAAATCAATAATCAACAGTGGGCTTCATCATCATCATCATCATCAGCCTATATTAGTCCACTGCTGGACATAGGCCTCCCCTAATGAGCGCCATAGCGCCTGTCTTCAGCTGTGACACAGTACAGTGGGCTTACGAAAGATGAAATATACAAAGTATTTACCTTCTCGCGTTCAATCTGGCAGACATCGTGCATAAGGTTCCTCATACCCTTCTTGATCAGTTCTGGATCGACGTCGATTATCTCGTTGCGGTCTTCCGAGTGGTCGCGCCCTATAAACAGATGTTATTGTGAATTCTGTTAATAAACAATACCCTAATTTCTAAGAAATCAAATAATATCGCAAATTGTAAAAAAGAAATTCCAAGCCGAAATTCGGCTTGGAGGGCATCATCATTGTTGATTGATTGAAATAATTAAGTCAGAAACCTTATTTGTGTTGGGTTGGTTCAACGCGCGCTCGTGCGGAGTGCTCGGAGAGATGCGGATCGCGCGTCTAGAATCGCACTCACCCTGAAGATGTCCCTCGTTAAGAGATGAAACGTTGGTGTTCTTCCAACACAAATAAGGTTCGTAGTCAACCCGCTTACATCCGTAATGAATTCGTCAAACTACGATAGTATTTATAGTAAAAGTCAGTGTGTATTCTAGGACCCTAGAATTTAATCTCCCGTCCATAATGTACCTCTGTGTGGGCTATATCTCCTGGCAGGACTGGCGACGCGTCTCCTAGCGGCCGCGTGCACACTGCCGTCTGATTGCACGCCACAGACGCGGCGCAGTGCGTGGGCTATGGATGATAGCTTGGCCTCCGTCTCGCGCTTGAGGCCTTCGCACTGTGTGAGGGAGGCCTCCAGCGCGCGGCAACGGCCTTCACTGCCGCCGAGGCGAGCCTGAATCATACAGATTCGTTCGTTTAAGTTTACCATTGCTCATTTCGAGTAGTAAAAAAGTTAACCGTCTTTTTAGTGAAAGTAAAATTATGTTTATTTACACTAAAGATACAGTATTGGGACGGAATTGCAATTAAATAATTATCATCATTCGTCTGTAGACTTATATACACTAGCTAAAATCGATGTAGAATGTTTGTAAATAAACCTCGACACAAATAATTAAAACTCGCTTGCGTTGAGTTTCAGATATAATTGTAAGCAATATTTATTGAAGGAAGGTTCACAAACCGACAAGTAATGTAAATTTCATTTACAAAGACGCGACAATAGAGTAAATTTTAGGTCAAGTATGAGCAATAAACATTTTTTTTTTTTTATCTAACCTATTTTGTCCCACTGCTGGGCAAAGGTCTCCCCCAAACTCTTCCAGGAATCGCGTTCGTTGGCCAGGTCCCACCAATCTACCCGGAATGCGTCGAAATCGTCACGCCAGCGTCTCCTTGGCCTGCCTCGGCGTCGTCGCCCGTTCTCAGGCACCCACTGTGTGACGATGCGAGCCCACCTTTCTGGGTGCATGCGGCTCACATGCCCCACCCAGTCCCATTTGAGTCTGGCCGTCTTGTACCCAACGTCGGCAATTCCAGTTTTGGAACGTAGCGTAGTGTTTCGGATTCGATCAATCCTCTTTACTCCAAGCACGCTACGCTCCATTGCCCTTTGGCAGATCTTGAGTTGGGATTTTTGCGATTCAGTCAAAGACCACGTTTGTGCTCCATAGGTGAGGACGGGCAGAACACACGAGTCAATGAGTTTCCGCTTTAGTGACATTGGAAGGTTTCCCTTCATAAGCTCCTTCATGGACCAGTAGTTCTTCCAGGCGTTTTCGATCCTGCGATCGATCTCTTTATCCTGCCTGTTTTCGAAGGAAACTATCTGGCCCAAGTAAATGTACTCATTGACGTAGTGTATTTCGTGCCCGTCAACCTTGATCTTGCGTTTGATGGAGTTCGTCATTATTTGGGTCTTCAACCGATTCATCGCCAATCCCACCTCAAGGCTTGCTACGCTCAGATCTGTGAGCATACGTTGTAACTCGGGTGCTGATTCGGCGAAAAGGACGATATCGTCTGCGAAGCGCAGGTTTGTTAGCCTCTTTCCATCGAATAAAAGTCCCTTTTGAGCCCAAGGTTCTGCCAATGCCCTAAAAACTTCCTCAAGGGTGCTCGTAAATAGCTTGGGAGAGAGCGGGTCTCCTTGTTTTACGCCCTTTTCTATTTGGAATTGTGATCCTGAGGATATTAATTTGATGTTTGCTGAACTATTGTTATAAATGTTTTTTAGGAGGTTTATGTATGTGCTATTTATTTCTTGTTTCTCAAGAGCTGTGAAGATAGCAGAGTGGTGAATACTATCAAACGCTTTCGTGTAGTCCACGAAAGCGAGATATAAAGGTTTGTTAAATTCATTAAACTTTTCTATTATCTGGTTTATGGTATGCAGGTGGTCTGTTGTTGAGTAGCCAGGGCGAAATCCAGCTTGTTCTGGGGGTTGGTGGCTGTCCAGCTCTGCATCAATTCTATTACAGATTATTTTGATGAAAGCTTTATAAAGATGTGAAACCAAGCTTATGGGGCGATAGTTGTTAATGTCGCTTTTGTCACCTTTTTTATGAAGCAGAATAATATTAGAATGGCACATCATGGTAGGAAGCTTGCCTGTAACTAGTATGCTATTGAAGAGGTTGGTAATATGTGGGATGAGTGTTTTGGCACCTATCTTTAGAGCTTCTGTTGTAACGCTATCTTCGCCGGGACTCTTATCATATTTCATGGTTCGGAGAACCGTGTGTACTTCTTTTCCGGTTATGTACGGAATATTTTCATCGTGAACGTAGGGTGGTGTTTCTTTGTTTTTGGTACTGTCTGAGTATAGTTTTTTATAAAATTCGGTACAAATGTCTACTATTTTTTGTCTGTTATTGTGTTTTTTCCCTTTTTCATCTTGCAGGCTATTTATCCATGTTTTCCCTCTTGTAACTCCTTGTTTTGCTACTCTCAATGAAGTGTAATTCTCTAAAGCTGATTTTACTAGGTGGCAATTATAATTCCTAATGTCCCGCCGAATGCTTCGTTTTACTTCCTTATCGAACTGCCTATAATCAACTGATCCTATGGTTTTCTCTAATCTTTTGTCAATAAGTGTCCGCGTGTCTTTAGTTAGTTTGCTGTTTTTCTCTTTTGTAAATTTGATTTTCTTGCTACTGTTTTTAATACCTGTAATAATATTGTTATATTGCTTGTCAACATCTTCTAACATTTCGTCTACTTTTAATTTTTCGAAAAAGTTAGTTAATTCTAGGTTGAATTGATCTACGTTATTTATCAGAGTGTATTTTGAAAGTTTTCGTATCTTGTTGGTGTAGGTTTTTGCGCGGTGAATTTTGGTTTCGAAGCGAATTTTAGCACGGAGTGGCCGGTGGTCTGAACTCAACTTGATTTTATTGATTACGCTTACGTCTTTAATTATGTCTTTACTAGAACTTAGGACATAATCAATTTCGTTTCTGTAAGTGCCGCCTGGCGAAACCCAAGTCCACCGACGTTGTACTTTTTTCTTGAAGATCGTGTTGGATATATTCAGGCTTTGGCCAAAAGCGAATTGTATTAGGCGCGTTCCCCTTTCATTGCGCTCGCCTAGGCCATACATGCCAAGGATTTCTTCATTGTCTTGGAACTGTCTTAGACCGATCTTGGCGTTAAAGTCCCCGAGGACTATATTCCAAGTGCCTCGGTTCTCGTCGCATGCCTTGTTAAGAAGATCGTAGAAATCCTCCACATCCTCGTCTGAGGAGTCTGATGTATGCGCATATACCTGTATGATTGTAAGAGTTTTGGTTGGAGTTACTTGAAATTTCAGTACTGCGATACGATCTGAGTAACCAATAAACTCAATAATGTTATTCTTCCACTTTTTTGAAACTAGGAACCCTACTCCGTGGAGACCCTTGGTTTCCCCAAAGTGGAAGAATACAGCATCTTCCCTTTCTTCCGTGTGTTCTCCTAATCTCCGGACTTCAGAAAGCCCTATAACATCCCAGTTAAGGTCTTTGAGGGAGTTCTCGAGTTCGACGAGGCGATCATCGCTCATCAGAGTTCTAACATTGTATGTTAAAATATTTAGCAAATTCGAGTCCTTTATAACGTTAGCTGTAGTCGTTTGACGGTGGGACCTCGCCCGGGGATTCTTCGCACCCCTGACCCCAGGGCTGGCATGGCGCCCGTCAACGCCAGCACAGCCGCTGGTGTCGCCGGGCACTTGGGGCCTTGTTTGTGAGCTATCCATCATTGTTTGGGGGGTTTGGACCATGACCCACCACGCTGGTCCAGTGCGTGTTGGTGGGTTGTTTTGCCATTGCCTCGTTTGTTGGTCGGCAGGGAGCACCGCGGGCAGGTGAGGTTGGCTAGGGCGCCGAAAGATGTTAGTTGACGCCCCTTACTCCCCAATAAATAAATAAATAAATAAATAAACAATAAATAAATAAAAAACAATAAACAAACCGTGTTTACAAACTTTCTACATCGTGTTTGGCTAATGTATACGACAGATGATTCAGTTAGTTGGTATTAATAGGTTCATATATAAATGAAAGAATAAATAAATAGAACCATGCTTACCTTGAGCTCCTGTATCTGCTGAGTGGCATCAGCGAGGCACACCTCCAGATTGTGTTTGAGTTCCTCCAAACGACGTTCTTTCGATCGGCAGTCTTCCAAACGTAGGACCAATTCCTAAAATAGAAGAATTTTAGTGTTATTTCCAGTAATAGTACTTACGCAATGCTGTGTTGATCTTTGCTTAAGAATAAGACTCCTCGTGGTTGTCAGATGATACAGAAAAATATGGAACACTTTTTCATGGCTAAAATCGTAGTAGAAAATGTCGAGTCTACACCGGCTCGCACAATTTTAAAGAATAGAGGGTCGGAAATAATTATTGTTTCAATATTATTGTCGAAATATTGGACGTTAGTTTTGAAGACGCCCTATGTTTAATAGTTACCTGGTCCCTAGCGCGACATGCGTCCTCCAAGTCAGCGCAGTGCTGTCGGCAGGCGGTGAGGTCAGCCCGCGCGGCCCCCAGTAGGGCTTCCAACTCGGCGCCGTGTCTTCGCGCCGCGCCCGCTTCGCCCGCCGCCCTTTCGCGTTCTTCGCTCTCGTTCTGCAGTCTGCAACAAGTGGCCGAGGATGGGTCAAAATTCGCGCGCCTACTTGCAATGCGGCTCGACGACATAGAAATCTGTGGTAATGTAAATACATAAACCAATACACATTTCGAGGCGTCAATGAACCGCAGTGAATTAAAAATCTTCTGGAGATATCAAGGGGTAAATCCAGCTGTGAAATGATGTTGATTGAATTATGCTTTTATCCAACGACACTTTCTTCTACAAAATTTTCAAGCCGTATACAACTACAGCGACATCAAACCGAAACGTAAAAATGCTTTTACAAGTGTCATATTGAATTCTTTTCCCTGTTTAACATAAACACAGACATGGGCCAGGTAATGTTAACTCTCCCATGACTGTATTTTGTGTTATTAACTGTCGCCCAATTATTCGTCAAATTCCCCAGATGACCTACAGATGAAAAATCACATCAACCAACGTTACCTAGACTGCAGTTCCTTGATGTCATGGTTGGCCTGCTCCAGCGCCGCCCTCTCCCGTTTCAACTGCGCCTCAGTCTGCTTCAGCTCGCGCGTCACGTGCTCGCCGCCTGTCTCGCTCTCCTTCAGCATTGCTTGGATGCGGGACAGTTCTAGCTCTAGAGATGTACGGTTTTCTTCTAGTCCTTGAGGGCAGGGGGATTTAAGTTTTAGGTGTCGGAATGAGTCAAAATGAAACGAAACTATACCAAACTTATCTTTAAGCCATTTATATTTGGTTGTTTTAGATATGGTGTCGATGTCCGTGTCAATAGTTTTCAGCAGTATGAGCGGATCTATTTATAAAACGTACTAAATGCAAAGCGTTTTTTTTATTTGCGTGAGATTATCCAGATTTTGATCTGATGTTTGGACCACGAATGTATGGTTTTCTATCTGAGTTTTAAATGGCTTTGCTTTGCTCAAAAACTGAAGCGAGCTACGAGCTCTGACATAGTGTGGTGAGCGAAGCGAGCTACACTCCCTCTCTGTTTTCACATGCCGTGCCAGTGTAGCGAGCGAAGCGAGCCACGCTGGTTGCTGTTCTCTAGCACGCACAATACGTTTTACGTACGTACTCGTTTTTAGATACCTAAAAACTATCCTCTCTCTAGCTCGGCGACGAAAGTACATCAGTTGTTGGCAGCATTTGTTAGAATGATCCAACTTTAGGCTGAGACGTGGACACTCACGGTAGGGCTGGTCCACCAGTTCAAAGTCGCTCAGCGAGCTATGCAAAGAGCTATGCTCGGAGTTTCTCTAAAGGATAGGATTCGTAACAAATAGTACATCCGACAGAGAACCAAAGTTATCGACATAGCCCAGGGAATCAGCATGCTGAAGTGGCAGTGGGCCGGTCAAACCTCGTCAAGAACCGACAACCGCCGAGTTAAACGTGTTCTTGGGTGGAGACCGCGACTAGGCAAACGTAGTGAAGGACGACCTCCAGCTAGGTGGTATGACGACCTGCGAAAGACTGCAGGCAGATGCTGGATGCGGCAAGCTGAAGATGTCCAGCAGATGACTAATATAGGTTGATGATGATGATGATTCAAGTTTAGAGCATACCTGCAATCTTATGATAGGCCTCGTCCCTCGCCCGCGCGGCCTCCCGCCTCTCGGCCTCCACTCGCTTGACCTGGTCCCTCAGCTCGCGACAGCTGCTGTTGTACTTGTCTCGCTCGGCGACGCAGTTCGTCAGTTGTCGGCGGACGTCGGTTAGTTCTTTGCGGAGGCTGTCCGCTTCGTTCTCCACTGGAAATAGATTAGTAGCCTTTACGAAGCGTAAAACAAAGTTTTTCGGTCATTTCAAACTAATTATTTATAAAAAATCTTTGCAAAAAAATTGTCCCTGCGGATCGAGATGCACCTCCTCTGGGCTTTGAACACAACATTTACACTAGAGACAGTTGTAAGTACTTTTATCACCCACAATATAAGTTCTTATCCTTCAATTTCCTTGTAGTATTCTGCCTGACTTAGCCATGGATATACATTCAAAATCAGAGATGGCGGTCAACTACTTCACAAAAACTCACTCCTTCAGTTTCTTATAAGGATCTAGCATTGGGTGTCAGTTGGTCAAGTTAGCGGCCACCTTAAATCAAAGATGGCGGTCGCCTACGTCACATAAACTTACATTCCTTCAGTTTCCGTGTGGTGTCCTGCAGCTGCGCATACGCGTTGTCGTACTTGTCCTCCACTAGCGACAGTTGCGCGCGCACCTCGGTACACTCGCGGGTGCACGCTTCCTTCTCTAGGTGCAGCTCTTTGATACGGTTCTCGTAGCGGGCGCAGTCGTCTTCCGCTGTGGCTCTGAAAACAAAGAAAGTTTATCAAGTGACTAGTGTTTTGTTTTAGTGAAAAACTTATTCTTCTTCTTTTATCTTTGGCTCTGCGTCGTGTTTGACACAATTCTGCCAATGTTAGTAACAGGTGTTGAAATGCGGCTCAATATCAGCTTCATTTAAACTTTGAGTTAGTACTTTAATAGCAAAATGGTTTGCTATTTCTCCCCAACCGGCATGTGCCCCCTGCACATATTATGGTATTACCCCCTAATAAGAGCCAGTGATGCGTTTATTAACTTATGGGAAGTCTAGATCCACCAATGGACTGTTATACGCTGGTGTTGTTGTTGGTTAGCTATTTAAGGCCATTTCAAAGTTCGCTTAGAGCTTTTATACTGACAAAAAACACGTATCTCTTTCTGTCAATAAATTATATCACACCATAAGAACTTGGTAAATTTTTAATTGCTAGGACAAGTCGAAAAGGTTTTTGCTTCTTTGCTTTTGCTTGACAGCAATAAAGTTCAGAATACCTACTTACTCTTCAAGTCTGGTCTCTATCACTGCCATTTCATCCTTCAATTGAATGACCTAGTCCTTATCCTGAACCATTCCAGCCTGAGCCTGTTCATTCCAAAATAAACCCTACCTTGCAAGTTATAAGGTTCAGAAAACTTATATCTCTACATCTCTTCGAGCCTGGTCTTCAGCGCTGCCATTTCGCCCTTTAATTAGTTGTTATAGTTCCTACCTTGGTCCAATCTAGCCTGGGCATCTTTAAACATTCCAAGTTTTACTCTAGGTTGAAAGCTATAAAGTTTAGAATACTTACTTCATCTCGTCAAGCCTGGTCTTCAACGCAGCCATTTCGTCCTTCAATTGGTTGACATAGTTCCTATCCTGGTCCATTCTCGCTTGGGCCTCTCTGCGACAACGTTCCAGCTTGTTTTGTTCGCAGTCGAGAGTTCGCTTAAGGTCTTCTAGACGCTCGATTAGGGCTTGTTGTTCTTGATGCGCTGGAATGGTAACATGCTATCAAATGTGTGGATTTCTAGTGATAAGGAGATTTCAATATTGTTAATTCAGAACTAAACTTGTTTGATAGTACATACTAAAAATGTTGTCGTCCCTTTCATTACTATCAAAATAAAAAGGATGGCATCATTTTGGGTGCTCTCATACTATTATTATTATTAGTTTTGGTGACATCCGTATGGAAACCAACATTAACCCAAAACATTTTGAAAAACAACGCCCGGTGGTTTTACTTTACATGGTAAAAATTCTTATGATTGTTATTTTAGACAAATCTTTTCACAGTGCGTTTTGTAATCGGGGCAGTTTGGACAGACCCAGACCCAGATACAGACAAACTAGTTTAGGAAAATTTACCCCCTTTCATCGTAAAAACAATTTAGGCATAGCAATTTCTAAGGTCTAGCGTAAGTTAGCCATAAGAATGAGCCAAATTCATGATGTTTTCTTTGCTCTATTATCGATAAAATTAGTTAAGAACGGTCGGTTCTTGCGTCGTCGTGAGTAAAAAATCGGTCCATATCGAGAACAGTTATCACGCTCCTGGCCGTAAGTAACGTATCATTGCTCGATGGCCAACTTACCAATGATCAAAGCCTGCTGCTTATCGTTCTCAGCCCTCAACATAGCCTCGTCATGTTGCAGTATAAGTTGGTCTCGCGCCGCAAGAAGTTTCTTCTCTCTTTCCCTCGCGCCGGCATCGCTGGATTCTTTCTCGCTCGTTAACTGGGCTATGGTCTGGCTTAGCTTGTGCTCTAGGGCTTGGCGGAGTTGCTCCTGAAAGAAAAACATTTTTTTAAGGAAAATATCGAATTCTTTTTTGACCGATATGCCCGGATTTGTCCAACAACTAGTCGAGTGGAATGGTGACAGAGTCGTCGAGCTTACACAAATAAAGTCTTGTATAACAATGTGTGACTTGTGTGTCGTGTGGTGTGTTGTGTGTGTCGCTTTTGCATACTGAACTAAACAAAATAGGGAGTAGTGAGTGAATATTTTAGGTACTCAGTCATTTACACTGGACACTGAAAAGCATAAAGCTTGATTTTGACTGACAAAAAAATCGATTCATTCTCATTTTCTCATTAGACTCATTTTCTTCTCATTCACCGTGAGTTCAACTGTATACTACCGGCCATCTATGGCCGGTAGTTATAACTATTCAATATTAAGCTCTAGCTTAATATTGAATAGTCTTACCTTTTCTTCTTTCAACTTTGTGATATTCTCATTGGTGGTACGATTGAGGTTGGTGATGATTTGTTGGTACTCCGCTTCTTTCTTGGAGCCTTGTTGCGCCATAGAGTTTCGAGTTTCGCGCATTTTCTTCTCGCTGTTTTCTAGGTCTTTTGTGAGGCGGGCTATTTGACCTGGAAATAAAAACTATCGATTGAGTATTTTATAACATAGCATAGAAACATTATTCGACCTGGAACTTTAGCCTGGAAGAGATCGCTTCTAAGCGATAAGGCCGCCCATTGTACTTGTATCTTATGTAAGGTTTCGTGTTTTGTATTTTTGTTGGTGTACAATAAAGTATTTTGTATTGTATTGTATTGTATTTAGCTGTTCGACTAACAGCTAATATAATTGCAGGACATTTATTAATAACTTTATTAAGAGGTACAGGAACAAGTTTACCTTCTTATTTTATTATATTTTTAATTATTATTAAAAAAAAATTTAATTTTAGAATCGGCTGTAGCAATTATTCAATCTTAGCACTACCACCACAAAAATAACGCTCTTTCGAATTCTCTCAGAAAACCTTGGAGAATTGTTGTATCTTAAACATGGAGCAAAGGTGCTTATTGTGAAAGTGCGGATATTAAATCCCGAGCTAGCAAAGCAGGTCTAAAATAGACTCCTTTAATGTCTCGGTATTAAAACTAAAAACATTAATTCTCGAGTGAAACAGACAACTTTTCAGTAAGTATTCGTTTATTTTCACCTTGATCAGCGAGAAAATGTTTAAACATTTTCTCGCTGATCAAGGTGGAAATGAAACAGGTCATTTCGATGATCGTTCTCAAAATAACATGCTAGATAGAAGTGATACGACGGAGCACCTGAGGCAAATAAAGATAATGCTAGATCACGCCTAATTCCCAAGTTTTGTCATATCAAGAACAAGTTTCTCGTGGGGCATACTACTAGAACCTTCTACAACATCCTAGTACCTTTCAGTTGTTCAAGCAGGAACGACCTGCTTAAGCAGTGAGTCCTGCAGCTCCTGCTCCAACTTGGCTTGCTTGTTCTCTGCGTCCTCCAGCATGTTGGCTGTGTGTAGCAAACCTTCTAGAATATTCTGGAACTTTCTACAACATTTGAGTACCTTTATGTCGTTCCTGCATGAGTAGTGAGTCCTGCAGCTCCTGCTCCAACTAGGCTTGCTTGTTCTCTGCATCCTCCAATATATTTGCTGGATGTATCAAACCTTCCCGAAGATTCTATGACCTTCTAGACTAGAACATTCTATTACCTTTCTGTTGTTCCTGCATGAGCAGTGAGTCGTGCAGCTCCTGCTCCAACTAGGCTTGCTTGTTCTCTGCATCCTCCAATATATTTGCTGGATGTATCAAACCTTCCAAAAGATTATATGACCTTCTAGAACATTTTATTACCTTTCTGTTGTTCCTGCATGAGCAGTGAGTCGTGCAGCTCCTGCTCCAACTTGGCTCGCTTGTTCTCCGCATCTTCCAACATGTTGGCCGTATCGAATAGGACGGCTTCTAAAGCGTCCTTTTCGGAACGGACGCCGGCTAATTGCTCTTGAAGGTGTTGCTTATCTTTTTCTAGGGAGTCGATGAGAATCTGTGCAAAATAAAGTCAAATTTTCATGCCAAGATCGTGGAATACACAGCGTAATACCCATCCTGATACTTTTGGCTAAGTGGACGAAGGAAAAGACATTCCTGCAAAAAAAAACTAAATATGCCGTATTTTTACTATAAAAACTATCGTAGGTTGACAAATTCATTACGCAGATGACAGCGAGGATAAAACGTTAGTGTTCTTCAAACATAAATAAGTTTCGTAGCTAACATCCATAATGAATATACCGTCCTTGTTTTCTCGTGAACCGAGGTCATGACTCCTTTCACGACTTTTCTCTCACTCATGGTTTCAGATTTGGCCATCCACTCCCATCTCAAAATTCCACTCTCTTTATTAATCCAGATAGTATTTCTTGTACCTGTTTCTCCTCCCCATCTTTGACGTGATCTTCAAGAGTCCTATTCAGACGTCCGATTGTCTCCGTGGCCTGTTCCAACCTCTGGGTAAGACGGATGATCTCCTCATTGAGCGTGTCCTTTTTGCGGACCATTGCGGTCAGTTGGGAGCTTAATTCGCTGCGCTCTCTGTGAAAAGGAATAATAATGTTGGATAATTCAAAGAGGATCATCTAGCCTTAATGTTTATATATATATATTTTTTTTTAATTAATATTTCTTGTTCCTCTAACTTAATCAGAGACTTTTACAATCTTATTATTATATAAACGTATTTCAATTTATCTTATGTCTATTGTTTATATCTACTTTATTATTTTCTAACTACTTTACACTAATGGTTTTACTGAAGTAGGTAGGTACAATTGAATTAGATACTCTTCACACTATAATATTATATCTGCGAAACTTTTGATGTTTCGATGTTGGTTAGCTCTTAAAGCTAAAACTACTGAACGGATAGGGCTGAAATTATGCACATAGGTAATTCTAGGTCTCTCGCTTGAATCAAACATAGGCTACTTTTTAACCCATAAATCAGTTCCCATGGGATAAAAATAAACGTTTCACTAAAATAACGCGTGCGAAGCCGCGGGCAGAAACTAGTTTATCATAAAACAAAAGCTTATTGATAGACTGAAAGAGGTAATCGAGTAAGTCAACTTTAAAGAGACATGATACTACTACCTGCTAACCTTAAAGCCGCTACCCCACAGCCGCGATTTTGAAGCGCGTCTTGTGTCGCGCGGTTTGTTGCGATTTTGTAGCGCGATTCCCGTATGCGTCAAAATGTACTGAAAACAAATATCGCTACAAATCGCGCGACACAAGACGCGCTTCAAATCGCGGCTGTGGGGTATACGCTTAAAGCGACACGGTACTACTGTTTCTATCTTTTCACCTACTTGCGACTGCCTGTACATTGTTTATAGGTTTTAATCTTTAAGCTAAATTGTAATCGATCCCAAGTTAGGCATTTGGATCCTCTTTATTCTAGAATCAGAATAAATTAATGGAACTATTTTGTACAAGAGGTTTGTTTGTTTTCTTTTCAAGTTACAAAATGCTTAATCGTAATAACAATAAAGTTCAAAATACCTCAGAACTTGACGCAACTCAAGTTCCACTTTCTCCCTCTCAACCTCCAAGAACTTGATTTTCTCGCAAAGAGACGCCTTGTCCGCTTCGAGCTCCATCCTATTCTGTTCAGCCGACAGTAACTCTTTACGAAGGGAGTTGAGATCTCCGGCTTGCTCGGATGATTGGCTTGAGAGGTTGGATTTCTCTTCTTCAAGCTGTAAAAGAAAAATAGTTTTATGTTAAAAACATAAGGGAAGGAAAAGCAATACTAACTCGCTTCCCCTCACAAAAGCTTCAGCAGAAGCAAGCTTCCCCTTACTTTATTGACAAATAAAAGAAATCAATTAGAACTAGTATTTACAATTGAAACAATTGAGCTAACTGCAGACTGTTGCAAACAATTTACAGGTAGCTCAACTGATCCCTAACAATACCAGTCGTCGCGTTCCCAAGACGCTGGCTGCATTGCCCCGCTGTATGGCAATGCTGTTTAATTAATTATTAGGTGAGTTTAAGTTATGATCACAGTATGTACCCATTTAGGATGTTGCAATAAAAGACTGGCAGCTATCGTGCCTTTCTACTAAAGATGAACTTACTTACTATTTGGTACCTATACCAATTTACGATTTAATTTGCGAGTCAAGAAGTCGTCAAGTTGTAAAAACGTTTTTTTATAAGCATCTCTTTCAGTTTGGTTTCGAACATGACATTTTTGTCGAGACTCTTTATGTTTTCTTGGATTTTATTATAATTTTTCATCATCGCCATTTCTGTTCGGGGCAATTTTTGAATAAGTAGCGGTACTCTTCTTTATGTTTGAAGTTTTGTGTGATACAAACAAGTATAATTAACGAATACTTTTATATTTCAGAGGGAATCACATGCTCACAAAACTTATAGGGTACTTCCCGTAGACCTAAAATCATGAAACTTGGCAAGAAGCAAGTCTTAAAGTTATCCGAAACAAATAAGGTAACAATAAATGTAAACGATGCAACAGTTTCACCATCTCCAAGAGTTAATGTCAATAGCACTTAATTTCTGGGTGAATCATCTACTTTTGACACTTGACACACTATTTTTTATGCTGAATGTATACCCGCTGACTGAGTGTCCGTAGCCTCAACGTTACACAAAACTTACGCATCTAACATCCTCCAGCAGTTTTTTCTTCTCGCTCTCAAGGTTCCGCTGGTTGGCTTGCAGCTTGTCCACTAGATCTTGCAGGTCGCCTCGCTCCAACAAGGTCCTTTCTAGTTCCATCTCCAGGTCACCTTGGAAAATAAATAAAATATATATATAACGAAGTAGGTACTTTATCTGTCTCAAATGTGGGCATAAGTAGTAAAACCTTCAAGAGCACACAGAACCCCTAATACTATTCAATACTATCCATCCACGGTTGTCTGGTAGAGATCGCTCTTGAGCGATAAGACCGCCACTTGTCACTTAGTTTTTAAGATGTTTTGCTGTATTGTTTCTATCTATAAGTGTGCAATAAAGAATTTTCTATCTATCTATCTATCATAATTGGGTAATGCCAGTTGAAAATAGGGCTCTGAAAGACAGACACAAGGCTAGGACCTCTGGCTATACGAATCACGAGACCGTTTCTACGTGGTTTCTATGACTTCTACGTCTTTCAGCTACGGTGATTGAACAAGGACTCGACTTAGCTGATTCTCCATCACAGGTTTACAAGTATAGTACTAAAGTTTTCTCCATCTCTTTTCTGCCACGTCGTAGAATTGGGCTTACGTCAAACAACAGACGTTGGCGATCCACATAGATAATAGGCGCATTGCAGGATAAATAAGAAGGAATTTGTAACCTAATTTATCTAACCTTATTTGTTATTTTATTGACTGTGTAATTCTGAATTTTATTTAATTTAATTTTGTGTAATTGTAATATGGATTATTTAATTAGCAGAAATAAATAAATACAATACAATATTTACCATGATTTGAGTTTTGACTTTAATTACTTTAGTGTTCATAAATAATAATAATAAATAATGCTGGACAATTCACACAGCATTATCTAGCCCCAAGCTAAGCAGAGTTTGTGTTATGGGTACTAGATAACTGATATACATAATACAATACACTACATAGATAGATATTTTTTATTATACATAGAAAAACATCCAGAACCCCTGAACAAATATTTGCAGATCGTACAAACATTTGTCCCGAGGCGGGAATCGAACCCGCAACCTCCTGCGTCGCAGTCGGACCTTCGCCCGCTGCGCCACAGAGGTCGTCATATAACCTGATGGTTTTAAAAGTTTTACGGATTTCGTCTGGCCACTGTAAATAAATTCGGCTACGGTTTAATAACATCGCATATACCTTAATAAATTACAAACTCACTTCGTATCTTCTCCATCTGAGACAGTAACGAGTCAGACTCAATCTTCTGCTGTTCCAACATATCTCGTGCCAACGCAGTCTTGTTCAGTTCCTCTCGAGTTGATACAACTTCTGCGCGGAGGCGCGACGAGCGCTCTTCTTCGGATCTGAGGGGAAAAGAGAATGTATTGTTAGATTGATAAAGTGTATATTAAATTGTATTTTATGAAGAGACGGGAAAATGAAACTTCCGTTTTCCTTTATTAGTATAAATTAATCCTTTATAGTGCTATAAGACCTTGCTTCTTACTAAATTTTATGATTCTAGGTCAACGGGAAGTACCCTATGTTTTGGTGGTTTTGGTCTATTGCAAGAACCAAAAGTATTTATTTTTTTGGTGAATAAACTACAAATTTACCTTTTTAGAATTTTTTCCTTTACTTGTGCTGTAAGACCTTGTTTCTTGCCAAATTTTATGATTCTTCGTTAACGGGAAGTACCCTACATGTTTTGGTTCATGGCGAGAACCAAAAGTATTTGTTTTTTTGTGAATAAACTACAAATTTATTGTTTTCGGATTTTTTCCTTTACTTGTGTCATAAGGCCTTGCTTATTTGCCAAATTTCATAATTTTAGGTCTACGGGAAGTACCCTATAGGTTTTGGTACATGGTGAGCATTAAAACTATTTTTTTTAGTGAACATATTACAAATTTATGGTTTTCGGATTTTTTTTTTGTACTTGTGCTAGAAAACCATTTTGCTCACCAAATTTCATGATTCTAGGTCTACGGGAAGTACCATATAGGTTTTGTGTACATGTGATTTCCTTGGAAATTTGCAAAATATTCGGACATAAACGGCTGTTACTTTTGAGTGCGTTGACTTAGAATTTTTATTTATATCGCGGCTCCAAGAGGCCTTGAGTATTTGACGTTAATTTCAACTCGATACGTCCACGCGTTCAAAATCAAAAATCAAAATCAAAAACTCTTTATTTCCATAAATACAATAAATGTACACTTAGAAAAGGTCAAAATAAAAAACTAAACAGTTCCTGGGAAAAGGGGGTTGACAGACGGACAAAAAGTGATCCTCTCCTTTTTTCCTGGACGGAACCCTAAAAAATGACATAAGTAAAGCGTGTCAGAGTTTGGGAGTGGGGGCTAGTGATGTCACAACTTGCTAAAAAGTGTCGTAAGGTGTGACGTCACGCTTTAACTGGCTATATCATCATCATTTTTTTTTTCAATCGACAAAAGTAAAATAACGAACAAGAAAGACAAAAGAAATACGTGTCCAATACCCTGTGATAATCTAACTAATTAGAATTTTTTTGGACACTCCTATTCCTGGTATATCTTCAGGTTGTGTTAAAATGCCTACATTGGAGCAATCCATCGCAGGACACGAACGGTACGGACTCGAGTTCGGAATGGAGTCTTTTACACGGAAAACAGTGAGGGGGGCTTTAAATTCGCCTATACCTACCTTAAAACAGACTCCCTATTGGCCGAGTCGCGATGCAGTTGGTCAACCTCCCCATTGAGGTTATGTTTGTCATTCTCCAGCGCTTCGATAACCTTCTCGAGGCGGGAGTTTATCTTCTGCAGCTTCTCGTAGTCGGATGTTAGAGATTCCACCTTGAATACATAAGCATAGGATATTATTTCAATTGACAGTGTTAAAAGGGAATTTTGCTTATTAAAGCTACTTTTGCATTATAATAAGTCATAAAACCTACAACTTAACAATCAGAAGACATGCCTCACAGTTTTGTAGTATTTTTAACTAGATTTGAGCTTTGCAGAAAATTCGACTAAAACAATTCGTCTAAAACACGCTGCAGATGGCGCTATGCGGTGCCGGAGTCCGGCAGCCGGACACATAATCATATGAAAAACGTCTAGAGTGGTATTTAATTCCGTTCAAGTGTGTTGCTGCGGTAAGGGGCAAACGCGCTGTGCCGCAGTACGCAGCGTACTGCGTAGTGATCAAGGCACCAAAGCTTAAGTCAACTTGTATGTGTAAAAGTACGAAAGTGTGTTACATTATATGTAACACTCTTGCGTAACTGGAGTTTTTCTAGTCTTTTTGACTAATACAGACAGATATTCACCATAGCATTGATCTCAAGTCGATTCCGTTCTAGATTGTTCTTGTCCATCCGCAAGGTTTCCACCGTCTTCTGCATAGATTCCTTCTCTTGCAGGAGTTGATTGATATCGGTGTTGGCCTGGTCCAGTTTACCTGTCAAAGACACAAACAGTTAACAGTTGAAACCACCTTTCTGGGATAAGGTGGAATTTTCCCTCAATACACAGCTGTGTATTTGGGATTACAAAGTGTAGCTATGTCACCTTTGACTAGTAATGTTTGGTTACGTTCTGTCAGTTTTGCTTTGCTTTGAGATTTTGTTTGTATTCATATGCAATTTCTGTGGAAACAAAAGTGTTTTTTTATTATACTTAATAATAAATGAAAGTAAAATTCATTTAAGTATTTCAGACCACACAAAAAATTAATTTAAGTCCATAATTGTGTCAGTCTTAAAAATCTCATCTCTTATGTTTGTGCAGGTGTTTATAGGTTCACGGCCAGGTGGGATAACGATCTGCGAAAGACTGTAGGCAGATGCTGGATGCGGCAAGCTGAAGACAGGGCGCTATGGCACTCATTAACGGAGGCCTATGTCCAGCAGTGGACTAATATAGGCTGTTGATGATGATGATGTCCAGTCTGGGTCCCAATCGGGGGGAGGAAATGTGACGGAAGAATGGGGTCGCCGAGTGTGTGGGTGGGCTCGCCGGCCATGTACAGGAGGAAGAGGGGACGCCAGTCGGGCCGCGGTAAGTTTTAAATATTCCTGTGGTTCGGCGAAAATGGCGAGAAAGGGACGCCAGAGAGGTTTTAAGTGGGTATTACGTCCTTCTCAGGGCGTCGAGTTCCACATAATTCTGGTCCCCCCCCCCCAGACTAGTTTATTCGTAAATGAATTTCCCCGCCGATTAAAAAAAGGTTATATTAATGTCATCCGCAAATCTGTCAAACGTTAAAGAGAACTTAGCAACAGAAACGGACCAATCACAGATCTGTAATCGACGCAGTTCGCATAGTAAAGTGTCGCTTGAGTGTTGTTTGTGAATGAAATGGCCTACCAAGACGAGCGCAGTGAGAAATGCCTTAGGGCTCCTATACACAAGGCAACTGCACCCGTCGACGGTGGACGGGTGCAGTTGCCTTGCTGTCAGCAACGTGCCGTCTGTGTATATGCCCCTACTTGCACAGTGTTGCTTGCTACCTTACATAAGTATTGTTCTTCTATTGTTCTTTAATACGTGCAAGTCTTACATACCTGTTAGATCTTGAACCTTGCTCTCCAGTGAAGATACATTGCAATCAGCCGCTTCGCAGTTCTTTCTATTCGTCATAAGCTGCTCTCTAGTGTTTTGGAGTTTCACCTGCAACCAATAAAATAGTAGTGAAACCAATTTAACTGGACTTAAAGAGTTTAACCCCTAGCTAAAAGTATTTTTTCTAGATGATTCTGTGTGGACTGTCCAGCATTATTTATATATATCAAAGTTTTGTTTTAAAGTTGAGCATCATAGCAGCCTGTTTCAGTTTCAGTTCTGTTTTTTTATTTACCACTAGACGATCGCCTCGCGGTTTCACCCGCGTAGTTCCCGTTCCCGTGGGAACTCCGGGATAAAATATAGCCCATGTCACTCCCTGACAAGTAAGCTTCCTAACGGTGAAAGAATTTTTCAAATCGGTTCAGTAGTTTCGGAGCCTATTCAATACCAACAAACAAACAATCAAATCTTTACTCTTTCAAAATCAAAATCAAAAACTCTTTATTTCCATAAATACAATAAATGTACACTTAGAAAAGATCAAAATATAAAACTAAACACTGACACGGAAATAAAGTGATATTTTTTTATTTCTGTCGCTTCGGTATGTAGACTAAAGTAAAGAAGCGACGAAGAAACCTTTAGCCTGTTAGTTTATTTTTCGAGTTGGAGCAAAACCCGTCCCAAGCTTTTTTATCCTCTAGATAATCTGATATTTTATTGTAAGCCTTTTTTATAATATTATTATAGATCTGCCTGTAGTATTTCGCAGATAGCCATTCCACCTAGCTGATGTAAACCAGCATGGGTACCCAGGTAAAATAGTAGATATGTACTTGCCTGTAACTCGTGAATCTGTATCTGATATTTGTGCAAGGCAGCCTGTACCGCTGAGATGGTGCTTTCCGCGAAGGCGGTTGCGTTGGCAGACTGGGAGACCCCGCGCTTCGGCGACCGGGACAAACTGAAACATGATCATTGAAAAGGTGTAAGGAAACTGAAAAACTATTACACTACTGCTAGCTAGGCTACTGGAATTCTAAAGCTACTTAAGTTTGGATAGATGTCTGTGATCCCCTTTCATGTTTAATTGACTGAATGGATCAACTGATGAATAGAGCGTATGAAGCCGCGGGCAAAATCTAACAAATAAAATAAATAAATAATGCTGGTAAAATCACACAGCATAAAATAGAAATAGGTAATTTAATATAGCCCCAAGTTAAGCAAAGCATGTGTTATGGGTCTAGTACCTACCCATAATAAAACTTTTAAATCCATCATGGTTATTAACACTAAAGTCATTTATAACGTGATCATGGCGCATGAAACTGTGCCGAAATATTGGAAAGCTCAAAACTCAAATCATGGTAAATATCCCGTTGTAAATGACTTAACTAGTACCCATAGTTGCAATAACTGTTTATTTTTGCACTTTATTGTTAAGGGATCACCTCTACAAGCGAGAGCAAACATTATCGTGTTACAAGTTTCTTTAACAACTCTATGAGCTTGTCTCCACACAGATATCATCGCGGCGATACCTATGTTTCGACTCAGCACGGGACACTCGTCGGTGGAGGTCCTTTAGTTCGTAGGCGGAGATACCTTAGATACCTTCAGCTTTTTTGCAATTAGTTATGTGATGTGAAATGGTCACCTGTCAGTTAGATGCATGTGATGCGGGTGCGGGATGGTAGACGCCTCAGTAGTGTATGAGAGCACGTGCCACTTCCTCTAAAACGTTCCGCATCACGGTAGCTTCTTTGCAATTAGTGTGACCAACCTTCAGTGTTTATGCAAAAATTGGCTTTAAAACCCTAGCACAAAGGCCTTACCTGTCAGTAAGATGCACATGATGCGGGTGCGGGATGGTAGACGCCTCAGAGTCGTGTATGAGAGCGCGCGCCACCTCCTCCAAAGCGTTCCGCATCACGGTAGCTTCTTGGCATGCGGTTTCCGCACCATCGCATCTTTCTTCCTGTGTCATAATGGGACCATGTGTCATTGTTCATGTATCATTATCATTCAAAGATACGACAAACTTCCTAAATCTAAAAGAAAAAAGAAAACTTTACAAAATTAAACTAACCAATCCTTGCAACTCCGCCAACAGCCTCTGAATTCTTGCATCTCTTTCCCTCAACTCAGAAACGGCCGTGTCGCGCTGTGACGTCATATCCCTCAGTTCAACTCTCATATTCTCCACGTTAGGATTCGGAGCACCCATTGAAGCTATGTTGGAAGGTCCCATACCACCCACACCGCCCATACCACAGCCCATGTTGTTACCCATACCGCTACCCATTTGTCCCATGTTGTTACCCATTTGACCCATGCCAGAACCCATTTGACCCATGCCAGTATTCATTTGACCCATGCCGGTACCCATTCCGCCCATAGATCCCATTCCTCCCATTGCAGCCTGAGAATCCTAGAACAAAAATATGGATTGTTATGTGGTCTCAGATATAATCATTTGAAGGGATACTATGTTTTATACAGCTTGCTGCATTATTCAAATAGGAAATCACACAAATGCATTAACAATTTAGTGATATTTGATTTTTGGAGACATTTAAAGAGCCCTTGAACATTTCAATATGTAAAGTTAAATTGAATATTAACTAGGTTATATTATTATCTAACAAACTTATGAGCAACAAAAAACCTACCTTAGAAACACTCTGAGCAAAGGCATTAATGGAATAGCCACTCAGCACGCCAACCATTTCCCTCACAGATGCATCCAGGTCATTCTTAACTCGGTACAGGTCTCGCTCAGTAGTAGATTGAAGTTCGGAGAAGTAACGCTTTACAGAGACCACGTCGCGCCAGAGACTGAGCAGACGATTGTGTTCAGAGGAGTAGTAGTCGTTGAAAGCCTGGAAAGGATTTAATTTATTTTTAACACATACCGAAGGTGAAGAAGGTGTTGGGTCATCCCACCAAATATTTCGAGGCTGACCTTAACTGCGCTTTGAGATTTTAAAAATAATAGAAACTATTTAACTAGGGTATAGTTATAGGACATATTTTACTTTCAATCCAATCCCATGATTCATTAAAACTAGTGATATGATTTTCTCTTTTTCTTTTCAGGACTGAGAAAGACTTGATTTAGTTACACAGATTTTAATATTGTAATGGAGTCTATACACCAAAGTCAGCAACCCACCAATAAGTTGATAAAAGACCGTTGCCTCATGCCTACAATTTTAATAAACTGATATATTGCACCACCAGGCTGTATTGCCAACTTACTTGTTGTGGTGTACTCATTATAGTGTGTGAGTGCACTGATTATCGTGTAGTTGATTGACGTTTAAGTAACAAGATATACCTATGTGGGTACTTGGATAAAGATGCTGATGACAACTTCCCACAACCTTCAGTCTTGATTTAACAAGGAAGTCCATAACAGTTGTGTAGACTGCAACACACAGCTACTACAGCATGGCATAAAATCCATAAGAATCCAGACGGCTGTAAGTCAACCCCTAAGTTATAAGACATACCTCCTCCTCATTCTTCCACTCATCCTCCTTGATAGCCATCTCATCCCGCAGCGCCTCCCAGTCGTTGGTCAGCTTCTGCAGGTCATTAGTGAGAGCTTCATTCAGATGGTGGGACTCCTCCAGCTGTTCCCGCAGCAAGGTGTTTTGGGAGGCTAGCTTTTCACACCTGTCAAGTGAAACAGGGTGTTGAAGATTGATTTAAAATATAAGAAGAATTTTGGTTAAAAAGAGCCTCAACGAGACCCATTTTGTTACTTAGAATTTCTTGCTTTGAAGCTTTGTATTTCTTTCAGTTTCTGCCCGCTGCTTCGCATACATTGTTTCAATGCATTTAAAGGTTTAAAGGTTCCTTCTCTCTTGTGGGAACTGAGTGATGGGATAAAAAGTATGCCTATGTTTGATTCCAGGCTTAGAACTACATCTATGCAAAATTTCAGCCCAATCCATTTAGTAGTTGTGGCATGCACTACACATAAATTTCTATAAATATTAAATAATAAGTATGGCTTTTCATTGGCAAACCGTATGTTTGATCAATACTTTCTTTTCTATTCTAGTAGGTGTAAGGCTACAGGTATAAGGGTATAGGTGAGATAAAATAGGTATGTGTACTTACTTCCTCTTCTCTTCCTCAAGCCGGCGCAGCGCGGTGTCCAAATCACTGATCCGCTCGTCCATCCGGGACTCTGTGCTGGAAGTCGGCAGAGCGGCAAGTGCCGGCAGCGCGAGAGAGGACTTCGGACGGTAGTCGCTACGCGGAGTCGTCTCCAGCATCTGGTGCTCCAGCTCCGAGCATCGCTGCTTGTATTGGAGCACCTGGACGTCCAGAATTGACCCATATATTATCCCTGATCAGCTGATCACAACACAAGACGGAAGAAACAAGGAACGGAAGTTATCAGGGTTCACGGGACGTTTTGAGGGGTTTTATGAATGAAACTGAGTTAGTTGTGAGTATAATACGTAGCAGACACACTACACTTCAGAGGTAGAACGAAAAGATTCTACAATTTTCCAGGTGAAATTAAGAAAAATGTAAAATAACTATGTAATGCAAAAATTAGCAACACTATGAAAAACAAACTAATCGAAATTTTTGACATCGACATGAAAATGACAGTGACATCACTGATATGTCACCGATGTCACGGATGTAAAGATAGAGTTGGGAAAATCACCAAAGGAAACCACAGAGAAAACAATCGAAATTAAGATAAAGTATTATTTTCACACAAACACACATATATTAATTCAGCAGATTGAAATCCGAAGTTAAGCTAAAAGTGAGAAACTGGCATCATCATTCCTTGTTCTGATCTGTTTTTACCTTGGATTGGAGCCTGGAAACCAACGCAGCCTGACCCTGCTGCGCGCGGCGGTAGGCATCCAAGCGGCGGCGATGGTCAGCCGCTTCGCCCGCAAGCCGCGCTCGCAACTCCTCATTCTGGCGACGGAGATCACTTCCCACGCTGCCTCCTGGAGAATCCATCTCAGGAGGACTATCCAAGGACTTCTATGGGGATGAATATACACATTACAAATCCAGCTTGAAAAAAGTGATTTTGAAGTCTCGAATATGCCGCACTGTGAATAAGCTTTGTTGGCTGTATCTACTTAGCCTAACTCTATGGTTGTACAGGAAACGGAAGTTGTTCCGCAAGAAGGAAGTTTCTAGATCTACGAAAAAAGGTTTGCATGGTAGGTACCTACTGCTGGTAGGTAGGTACTGACCTCCTTCTTGAGACGCTGCGGAAGCGTACTCGGAGGCCGCCTGCCGATTGGAGCTCTTGCACTCCGTGGCGTGGTCAGACTATCCCTCGGTGGTAACTGCAAACAAAATAACATAAAAATTATAACGGAGGTACTACATAGTACCTACATAGTTGTACGTGGCTACAGTAGCTTTACAGCGTAAGAAAAAAGAAACAGGACCTGAAAAGTTACTCTCTTTTTCTTTTTCCTATTTTTCATTTCGAAATATAAAAGCCGCGCTGATTTATGGTCGTAGTCGTAAGACATTTCACAAAAAGTAGAGCACAAGCTAACTGCGATGGTATTTCACACAAATAACCCGTTAAAAAAGGAATAAGACACGGAAAAGGCTTCGTTATTGGGTGAAAATGCGGTTTAGACTGCAGAATGGGGCGAGTTTGGAAGGCGGAAGGAATGTTATCTAGCTTAGCCATCTACCTACATAATTATCGCCTTCAACCCCTGTAGGGGTGAATAAACCATTCCCTTTCCGCGCTGAATGAATCTGTTTGTGAATAGTTGTTATATCAAGTTGTAGTAAATGAAGCTTAATTACCTCGTACGTAGTGCTAAGTGCTACGGCGTAGGCGTTACAAATAGAGTCGGTTTACACACGAAAATTATATCGACTACAAGCAAGCATAGCACGGGTAACTATCATGAAACATTATGGAAGGTAAGTAGATAGGGTCTTTTAACACAACTTCTTGTTATACCTACCTAGAATCTAAGTTACTTGTTCCTTTGTTTGTGCTTACAAAACAAACAAAATCGAAACGTGCTAATTTGGTTTACACGGACAGGTAGGTTACCTACCTGTCCGTGAGGGGTGGGGTGGGTGTCATGTCTATGGGTAGGTATACCTACCTATAGACATGACGGACATGACTCATGTATAAACAGAGTCCATAATAATGATTATTCCTCCGTTTAAGTCCGGGCAGAGCCGGCGGGCTTAGAAGATTTATTTTAAATAATAATAGAGTTAACCATAACACACAATTTAAACAAATTTTACCTATCACGAATCGGACCTTTCTTACCTATTTACGCGTACAAGTGTATCCCAATTCACTTTTACTTTCAACAATATCCTTGATTGATAATACACACGTCTCCTAGCAACGCAATCAGGGACTCTACATACTGCACACAGTCCTCTATCCCTAAATTAAATCAATATTATACCGAAACACGCATAATTTTATGGTATTCTTTGGTAAGGCTTTACTTGATCACTCAGTTACTTTAAATTATTTAGTTCGATAGATTACTAACAAAAGAAAGCTAAGTATTTATGATAAGTAGGTAAAATTTCCTATGTAGACCTATGCTAATAGTAAAGTATTAGAAACGCCTGACAAAACGGATACAGCAATAAGATTAAACTATTGCCTTTATTCTCACAACACCTAAATTTCATAAATTAACTTTATACACTATTTAACTTTATTGTTTATAACTTATCAAATGACTGACTAGTAGCCACCAAGGCTAAAGGTACACTAAATAGATAAGTAAAGTTAGGGTGGCAAAAGGGTCCTCCGTCTCGCATGGTTGGCCACCCTTATTGCTCCTGATGTTTAGATAACGACATCTAGGTACCTACGCTCATTTTTTTTATTTATCGATAACAAAATTAAAATTTTAATAAGAATGGCACATCGATGTAGGTAATTACCAAAATCTTTATTAAAAAGAAAATTACTATCAAATAATAGAAACAAAACTAGTAATTACAATTGAGTTAACCGGAGACTGTTGCAAACAATCTACAGGTAGCTCAACTGATCCATATCAATACCAGTCGGAAGCGTCCCCAAGACAATTAGGTAAGTTGGTACCTACCTTAGTACTTTTTCCGTATTTTTTCCTAACTAGGAAGAAATCGAAGTTATTTTTTCATAATGACTTCGAAGTATCCATAGGTAGGTAGGAGGTAGGTGGGTAGTAGGTAGGTCGTTTGGAGGAGGCCTATGTTCAGCAGAGGACGTACTTATACGGACTGATGATGATGAAGTACGTAGGTAAGTAGGTACAAAGGTACCGATTAAAATTACTTTCTTATAACATTTAATAGTATAACGATTAAAATTACTTTCTTATAAATAATTAATCTAAATACTTATCTACCACTTTACGATAGAAACCTAATCAAAATAAAATTAGGTACCTATAGCGTAATTCAGATGTATGTAAGTATAACACCAAAATTCAAAATTGCAAAAAAATTAAATATTTAGATTCAAATATCTAACCAGGGGGCCTAATGCGCCACTTTAAGCAGTCGAAGCGTAGTCGAATAAGAGCGCGGATAAGGTCGATTCGTATTACGCTGACCACTTAGCAGCGCGCGAGAAGTTGAACTTATCCGCGCAGCTTAGCGTTTATGGTCCTCGCATTTGTATGAAATTTCGTATTGCTGAAGCCAATTGACGTGGAGTTGAGCTGCTATTATCTGTCAAATAAGCAGCTGAACAAGAGTTTATAAATAGTAACTTCTGCAAAACTTCTTAGGTATTTTAGGTTATTATTTAGTTTTACAATTATTTGTTTCTGAGAATAATGTCTCGATTATGGCTGTGGAGTGATGTATTCGAACGTGCTCGTATTTTTGATATTCGTACAAAACAAAGACAGATGCTTTTGCAAAGGGAACAAGCAAACCCATTTGAAATGCCGGATGCAGATTTTATAGGGACTTATCGTCTCTCTAAGCCTCTAGTTGAGGACCTCATAGTAGAACTGCAGCCATTAATGCGAGCCCCAAGAAGGACCGGAGACATATCCATAGAAACTAAGGTACCTACCTAAGTGTTTCATTTAACTTAGTATTGAAAGGTATTAATTTCCTACATAGTAATTATTTATATTTAAATATATATATATATATATATTCTTATGATGAGTGCATCATCATCATTATCTCGTAAGTAACAATAGTGAACCTTAGCCCTAAATTACATTAATTTGATTACAGGTGCTGACGGCACTGTCATTCTATGCCTGTGGGTCTTACCAAAGAGGTGTTGGGCAAAACCTCAGCCATAGTATATCCCAACCGAGTGTCTCCACTGTTCTTAGGGAAGTTACAATGACACTTAATCACATAAGTATTAGAAATAAATACATAAAATTTCCTCGCGCCGTGGAAGAAAGAAATAAATTAAAAACAGAGTAAGAACATTAACTTTAATTTACTTTGTTTTATTGGTTTCAACTATTTTAAAATTACTATTTACTTCTACTTAATGAACTTGTTCAAATAATCAACTTTTCAGATTCTACACTACATTTGGGATACCTGGAGTGATAGGTTGTATAGACGGTACCCACATTGCTTTAATAAGACCAGCTGAACATGAAGAAAGATATTTCAATAGAAAAAGATATCATTCCATTAATACACAAATAGTAAGTACCTACCTATACTAACTACCTGCTGAAAAAAAGAAAAGAAAACAATTAATCTACTGAAACATGTATTTAATTAACATATAATAATTATGTAGCCAACATTCCAATTATTCCAATTATGTCCATTTTTTGCAGATATGTGATGCTTCTATGAACATATTAAGCGTAGACGCTAGCCACCCTGGATCCAGCCGTGATGCCTTCATCTGGAACTCGCACCCAGTGAACCGTCACCTGCAGGATATTACAGAAAATCATAATGAAACTGTATGGCTCCTCGGTACTATTTTTTAGATCATTATCAGAAAATCACGTTGAATTTCATAAATTATGCTGCTTTTTTAATAAATAATAATAAATAATGCTTGGACAATTCACACAGCATTATCTAGCCCCAAGGTAAGCAAAGCTTGTGTTATGGGTACTAGATGACTGATATACATAATAATATACGAGTACATAGATAGATAATAATAATAATAATAATAATGCTGGACAATTCACACAGCATTATCTAGCCCCAAGGTAAGCAGAGCTTGTGTTATGGGTACTAGATAACTGATACACATAATAATATACGAGTACATAGATAGATATTTTTTATTATACATAGAAAACGACCAGAACACCCTGAACAAATATCTGCAGATCGTACAAATATTTGTCCCGAGGCGGGAATCGAACCCGCAACCTCCTGCGTCGTAGGCGGACCTTCGCCCACCGCACCACAGAGGTCGTCTTGCTTTGCAATTCAACATTTTTGTGAGATTATAAAAACCTTTTTAATATCTTATGCGTTTTTTTGTTTTAGGTGATTCCGGGTACCCACAACGAAAATGGTTAATGACACCAATCCTCAATGCTATGCCTGGATCATTACTGCCGAGGAACATTATACAGACATGCATGTTCGAGCCAGAAATGTGGTAGAAAGATGTTTCGGTGTACTCAAATCTCGCTGGCGATGTTTGCTGTCTCATCGAGTGTTGCATTATGATCCCCATACAGTGGGATTAATAATCAATGCGTGTGTGATACTGCACAATATTGCCATTGCAGCTGGACTTCCTACAGAGGAATTACCCACCATAGATCAACAGGCTGAGGAAGCAGTTCGAGTACCTGTTGATGCAGAAGCCCAAGTTGTTGTTGGTGGTAGAGTGCACCAGAACTTGCTGCAGGACGAGCCATGAGGGCTGCATTGGTTAGGCGTCTTTGGGTACCGAGTGTCCCCCAGAAAGATTGATAGAGACTTGATATTATTCTATGTTTAAGATTAACAGTTTAAATGTTGTTAATTATTTTGTTGTATAAAATTGTTTTTTTTTAATAAAATAAGTTCCTATAAATAATAAATCCTTTCTTTAAATTTGTTTGGAAGATTGTATGAAATTATTTAATTTATTGTATTCTATCCTATGAAGAAATAAGCTCAATAGGTTTTAAGAATTCATAGTCATTCTTCATGGTCATAAAACTTCATAACCGATTTCAACAGAACTTTCACTGTTCTGAAGAAAATGAACTCGTGCTTTATAAAATAAGAATTAATTTATAATATAATTCTAGTTGTATTAAAAATACGTTAGTACCTTTTTTACCACCTTTCTCCACTTAGTTTTTCACTTAATGTTTTGATACTATCTGCCATATTATTAAGGGCACCAGCAACTTGACGACCAAGCTCTTCCTGTGTAGTTACTGCACGTTCCATCAGGGTTACAATTTTAGCTAAAGAATTAGCGTTCATTAATGCAGCCTCTGCTCTTTTTTCCTCGATGTTTTTTAAAGTATTGTGAGCTTGGTCGAATGCTGTCAGTGGTCTATCTAGAACAAGTATTACAAATTAGAAACATAGGTATAAAATTGAACATACAAGTCTGATTTTGATCTACCAGAGTTATACACAAAACCGGAATAAACTTTAACATATCCCTGTTAGACAGTTTTTCAGTTTAGGCACAACAACGTTTAGAAATTGAGTTTATTTACTTCTCTGACGAGTACGCCTTTGTCTGGCTGGTCCTCTTCGGTGTGTTGACAGGGGAGGTTGGTCTGCAGGGGGCTGGTCTGCGGGAGTGTTTGAAGGCCCTTCACCTGAAGGTGCTGCATTTTCTATTTCCGCTTCTCTGCTTGTCCCTTTATAGGGTCGTAATGCATAAAATATTTCATGTGGCATTTCCACAAAATTATTTTCTTCGTCAAGCAGTACCTCTGCTACCTAGATAAAAAAATAATTGTTAAAATTAGTATGATATATAAATTTATCATATTTTAATGACACTTGTAAAAAAATGCATAATAATTTACCATGTTTACAGATGAAAAAGGGTCAACAGCTACACCTTCAAGCTGACCTCCAAAATTCTCTCCTAGTATAGCTAGTAGTCTTATTTCTATATTAGAGAGAATTTCTCTGAGTGGAGGCCCACCACCGGTCCTTTCCATGTCTGCAGTGATATCTTGGACCTTCTTTTTAACTTACATTTGTAATCATTCCAAAACTGTAATGAAAATATTTTTATATATAACAATAGTTCTTAGGTAGAAAAAGTAATTGCTTTTACATTACCTACTTATCCCAATAATGACAGTCAAGTGAATATTATATATTATATTGTTGTCAGGCAGTATTGCATTGGAACATTAGTTCCTGCAGATATTAATCTGCACATCGTACAAATACTTGTCCCGAGGCGGGAATCGAACCCGCAACCTCCTGCGTCGCAGGCGGACCTTCGAAATGTATTATAATATAACACAAGTTCTGCTTAGCTTGGGGCTAGATAATGATGTGTGATTGTCCAGTATTATTTATTTATTTATTATTTTAAATTTCAAGTTGATAGCTGCGGTAGTTACTGAGTTATTAAGGAGGGAAAAAAGGACAGACATAGCGAGACCATGACCTAAAAAAACATTAAATATAGAATAGATCATACTCACTTTGGACCAAGATTTCACTTCTTTGGTAACACCTTCCCCATCGGAATTGAGCAGCACGGCAAGTTGCTCCCACATGCGTAAGGCTTGTTGCCGAGCCTGGGTAGACCTTGCGTACCCGCGAGCCACTTGTGGGTTTTTTTCAAAAAACCCCACCAACTGTTCCCATTGCGCTGGGCTTAATATTTGCCTTCTTTCCATCTGAAATTTTATTTATAGCAGGTAAAATGAAAATGTTCAGCAAAACGTAGTGGTGCTAGTAAATGAATAAAAACTAGTAAGTAGTTGACCTAGGAAAACTTCGTTCACGGTTAGCTGCCACAAATGAGACATGCACCTTAATTAAATGTTTCACACTTACCTAGTCTTCGAAATTACATTCACAACACATAGAACTTCTCTCACGAAATTACAAAACACGAAACTTTAGAACACCACGAAAATTGCCGCGTTATTTTTGTAAAAATTTTAACGTTCCGTTCGTTTTGTTGTTCATAGGGACTGTATCTTACGTTCAATTTGTCAACATTCAACATGTTTATTTATTTTAACGAATTCGAACATTTTCTATTATAATCAATCTTGTAAATATTGAAATAAAAGTATTCTAAGCATATTTAAAAAATATGATTTAGCTTCAATTAACTCTTGTCTATCAAAATAAACACGGTAATGAAACGTTTAAGGTTTTACGATTGCCAGTGTAAAAAATCGATATAATGGTACTTCGAAAAACATCTAGATTTTTTCTCTTTAGTAAGTTATTTTGTACTTTTTCACGTCAATAATTATTTTAAAGTAGTATTTACTTCTTTAAATATTTTAATTTCAATGTAATTGTCCAATAATTTGAATGTGGGAAAATATTTTTTTCTATCTGGCAATCTAATTATCCGTTGAGCTGCGCTGCTCGTTCAGCGTATCCGTTAACGTCTATTGGTTGGCACAATACGAAACAAGTTATCCGCTCAACTTCGACTTCGACTACGCTACAACTCCGCTCCGACTTCTACGCTTTTGGCGCATTAGACCCCCAGGACTAGAGCGCAAAACGTGACAAGCCTAAACTCTATCTACGTGACGTTCGTCTTGAAAGCGGGTCGATGACCGATATCAGATTGATAAGACGCGATAGAAATTACCAAAAACATTATTACTTACATTACGTTCTAGAAACAATAACATTTTACTTCTGATATGCTTATACAAGTTCTACAGTTAACGACGTAATTCCCGAGTCAAGGACTCCTTATAAAATGTATGGAAAAGTTTTTTTGCCATTTCTGACCTTGTTAAGTGGCCAAAAGTCAGAAATCACCTCAGTTAGTCCGATAGAAGTTCTTTATCCGTTAGCATCAAAAACAAATAAAAGTTGTATCTATGTATCTATTCCATATACAGCAGCATGTCAAAGTATCTTTTTTGATAAAAGTAAGTACTTTTTAATCACAGACATAATACTAGCTGCGTCTATGCTTTTAATTCATTTATTTATTTTTTATTTGACTCTGACTAAGTATTTTTGATTTAAAATAATTTCAATTATTTTTCAGTCATGTCTGTAGGTATGTTTTTTTTAAACTACCTTATGGTGTTTCCTATATCGAAGATCGTGTGTTATTGTTATAATATAAATACAGAATGTAACAACATCGAGTGTACCTACGATGGAATGAACAAATACAAAATACAAAAATATCAAAACATTTTGCTTAGAATGCCAATTATCTTGCATTTTTTTCAAATCTGTTTTTGCCCTCAAAAATTTGTCAAAAAAAGTATATGTCGATACTTTTAATTACCTGTAATTAGCTACAAGTCAACACGGGTATTACCCCTCTTTTAACGTCCCTCTCTAAAACACACCCAGTGCTGCTACGATGCTAGTAGCTCCGCTACGATCGTGAATGAAAATTCAATAACTTAAAGTCCATAATACACACGTGCATCTCTATGTTTAATTATTAAAATTATATACCTACAAAGAACAATATATGTAAATATAAGTAACAACTCAATAATGCTGTAGACCTTCTACAATGTTGCTACGGTGCCTCTACAATGCTGCTACGAATGCTTGTAACTTCGTTAGGATACTTTTATGATCCAGCTGTTACGCAACTGCTACGGTGCTTGTAACTCCCATACCATAATGATATAGACGTTCTCCAGTGCTGCTATGGTGCCTCTGCAATGCTGCTACAATGTTCGTAGCTCCACTACGAATTGTCGTAGCGGAGCTACGGACATTAGCTAATGAGTCACCGTAGAGCCACCATAGAGAGCGTAACAGCATTGTAGAAGGTCCATACCTTCTGCAATGCTGCTAAGATGCCTCTATAATACGTTTACGATGCTTGCAGCTCCGCTGCGATAATGCTACACTCCTTCTACGCAACTACTACACGGTGCCTCTACAGTGCTCCTACGAGATGCTTGTTTTAACATTTAAGGTTATAAAAGCTTATTTCCTTTTCTCCTTTATTTATTTCTTCCTCCTTTACTGACTACTTACACACCTTACCTACTTCTGTCTCCATGCAAAGCATGCATAATGATAAACATGTCACTAGGCATTGTTGTTTTTCATTACTTATCGTTACGTACGTAACAATCCTACGTAGGATTTAGTAATAAATGTAGATTACGGATAATTTTTTCTTTCTTTCGATAGACTTGCACTTTCTAGAACATTGATCCAGAGGGTGTCACGTAACATGTGTACTAATCCGAAAGGGGGTGAATCTCGACCCCGAGGGGATCGACTTATATAGTAGGATTTTTTGAATATTTTTATTATTTGAATCACAGTGACAAAATCGAACAATTCAGTACCTACCTACTTAAGATTGTTCGATTCGTGTTAGCGCGAAATTCAAGAAATAAAACTAACGGAGAAGTCATTTCCCGCAAATCGGATACGATTTGCTATTCCAAATTTGAATCTTGCGCCAACACGAACGAACAACCATACGAAGGAACTGCTAAAATTCGTAAAATACATACGTGATATTTGCCGAGACCTCCTCTCCCCACGACAGGTGAGATTTAGCTCAATCCTGTCTCCCTTAAAGCCAGCAATTAATGGACGCCCGCCCCCTAACCGTACAAGTACAAGTAATGTAGATTGTAGGATTCCCTACCAACAAGTGAAGGTTATTGCATGTTTTTGTTAAATGCACTTGATAAAACTTATCTCAGTCTGTATTTTTACCTACTTATCAGCCTGACCTCGAAATGAAAGCTGTAATCAAATATGGGTAGGTAATAATAACAATAACACCCATTTTATCAGGGAAATATACCTAAAGCCGAAACTTTCCAAGAATTAAATATTAAAGGTAGGTCTAAAGTTCATAATTATCATTATCATTGGTGGGTTTGCGACGGTAGAAATATTTAAGTGTTTCTCTTCACTTGGGTAATCTATTTAAGTATATTCAACAAGAATTCGAACAAGAATTTTATTATGTAGTAAACTTATTTCATTATGTCTGACAAATTAATTATGTAATGTTTTTGTAATGATTCTCTTTGCAATAAATTTATTATTATTATTATTATTCACCGTTATATTTAGTAGGTACTTAGAATAACCCCCCCCGAAGGGTTCCCGCCTTGTCGAGGCGGGGGGGGCTTAGTAATCGCGGCCTAGTCACCCGCGATGAAACTAAGAGGAACCCATGGGGCCGTGCTCATGCAGACGGCGACACGGCTGGACGGACCGCTCCTCTGGGTTTTGCGCTCTAAGCCCAGTTGGAGCGGTAGTAGGTTGCGGTGTCGTATGGGAGGCACCGCAACTGAGGCGGGCGGCTCCGCTGTATGGGCAGCATGGCCGCAGTGAGATGGAGGCCGCGGCGGAAGAGGAGTGCCGGTATTTAGGTACGCCGCTCTCCCTGCCTTCCGCGGCCTTGGCGGGGTCGCCACCGTATGATGGCGGACGAGGTGGGGTCGCAGGGGAGGAGGTCTACCGGTAAGGCGATGGCCGCTCTCCCTATCCTCTGCGACCGTGTGGCAGGCGGCGGGGCCACTCGACTGACCCGTCGCAGGGGGACCTTGGGCGTTCGGACATGGGGTCGTCCGGCGCCCAATTGGCGGTTAAGGTCCCCAAGGTGGTCGTGGCGCGTTATGTGTTTCTGGTGCGTCGCGAAGAGGAGGTGCTGCACACCCCCAGTGAGGGGCCCAGCCGCGGTGGGTCCGTGGATGAGTAAGCGTCCCCACGTTCCTACCACAAGCGGCAGAGGCGGAAGCACCCTGAGGGTTTTAGTGGTGTTAGAGTCCCACATCATCGTACTGTCTCCCCGTGGCAGTACGATATGCGTGCGCATTTCCCTCAGGATAAAAAAAAAGGTACTTAGAATTATTATGTAATATTATGGAAACTGTTTTGTATGAATTTTCAACTTTTTTTATATTGCTCTGTTCATTTAGCTCTACATGTGTTACATAATAGCTGTGTGGTGCCGGCTTAGAATTTGCCACCCCAACTCTTCCCGCGAGTGTCGTAAGAGGCGACTAAGTGATATCCACCGGGGGGCAGGCAGCAGCGCCCCCTGCAAAATAATTTCTACCACCGAACTGCGACCCCCAAACCGCATGCCCAGCGTGGGGATTATGAACATTACCCCCATGAGATAAAAGCCAATAAGGCGCTTGTCAGGGGGAGGCCTGCGTCCAGCAGTGGACCATTAAATGCTGTTGAGGATGAGGTGTTACATATAACGGTGGAAATTATTTTGGTTTATTAAGTTCTGTAATTTTAACTATAATGCACTGTTTATTTCCCAAATTTAACAAGTAAACAGAATTTAATCACACTGCATTTCAAAGCGATCCGAGTGCCCAGCGAGCTCCCTGCGATTGAGCAGCGAGCCCGCGACGCGACGCCGGCGCGGCGGGGCGCGGCGCGCGGTGGGCCGCGTTTTTAACGCGCGGGCGTCGTCGTCGTCGACGCTAATCACCTCGCTTTGAAATCGCTCGCAAATAGCCAGTGTGATTAGGCTCTTACTATCTAGCTTGGTAAAAACGGCCCTATGATAAAATTATATTATTTTTAGGGTACCGCACCTCAAAAGGAAAAAAGGAACACCTACAGGATAACTTTGTTGTCCGTCTCGAGTTGAAATTAACATCTAATACTCATGTCCGTAACCTCTTGGAGCCTCGATAAAAAAGCTTATAAGTCAACGCAATCAAAAATTACAGCCGAATGTTTTGAAATTTCCAAGGTAAACACATGCACACAAAACCTATAAAGTACTTCCCGTTTACCTAGAATCATGATAGGGTCAATTATACGGAACCCTTAGTGCGTGATACCGACTCGCACTTGACGTTTTATGTCATTATAACACTAAATTCACAGCTTTCTAACTAAAAGTTACTTTAAGTAAAAATATCACAAATAGCCAAAAACAAGATATCAAGACGAGCTTCGAAATCGCGGGTTGCTTCCAATGCAATAAATCACGTTTGAAAATTGATATAAATCGTATAACGATATAAATCTATGCGTTTGAAAGTATTTCAATGTCCATTTTGAACTTTTGATCGTCAATTGTCTCAGAAGTTGTCAACAAAGTTTGACAGGGATGTCGTGTTGTGAAATATGTTACGTCGATTTTGCACGAATAAGGTTACGGTAATTTTACGGATTGCGAATATTTTTTTACGGTTTTGAGAGTTTTCAATTTAAGGTTTTTTTCCTATGCATTATAACAAGGAATTAATACATTTATTACAAGGAATTATTAACGTAAAAGCTATATACCTAAGCGTTTGCGAGTTTTCAATTTAAGGTTTTTTTCCTATGCATTATAACAAGGAATTAATACATTTATTACAAGGAATTATTAACGTAAAAGCTATAGATATACCTAAGCGTTAGCTAACGACAAAGTAATTTGCCACAAATCGCAAAGGTTTTTCTATGAACCTATGTTAAACTAACTTATTTCAATTGTTGTTTGGGGCATGTTTATATTTATCCCAAAATCTTTTAAGCCCAAATGCTCCAAAAATACCTGTGATTCGAGGTTAGTATTTCGTAAGTTAAAATTAGAAGCTGTGTGGTGCCGGCTTAGAATTTGCACCACCCCGACTCTTCCCGCGGGTGTCGTAAGAGGCGACTAAGGGATATCTACCGGGGGCGGGCAGCAGCGCCCCCTGCAGAATAATTCTACCAACGAACTGCGATCCCCAACCCGCATGCCCAGCGTGGGGATTATGGGCATTACCCCCATGAGATAAAAGCCAACAAGGCGCTTATCAGGGGGAGGCCTGCGTCCAGCAGTGGACCAATACAGGCTGTTGAGTTGAGGTGAGGTGAGGAAGTTAAAATAAAATAGTTTATGATTTGCGGCGAATTGCTTCTCCGCTATATTTATTTTGGCAGTGGAAAGAGAGGCAAAGATGTTTGGCCGTTCTCATTTTCATTCATCATAATAATCTAGTTTTTCCAATCTGAATAGGAATGTATTGGATAGAAATTTTGTGTCTTCTAATCTTTATTAGAAGACACAATATTTCTAATTGGCCTGGCCAAACATCTTTGCCTCTCTTTCCACTGTCAAAACAAATACTTATAGCGGAAAAGTAATTTGCCGCAAATCATAAACTATTTAATTTTAACTTACGAATACTACTAACTGCGTCTTTACTCAATAAAAGTGGAATTAATTTAGGAAGAGTAAATTGAAAATTAGGAGTGCCCCTTTTTCGACAGATTAAATAGGTACTTAAAAAGTATTTAAAAAAATTTGACATTTCTTCGAAATCAAATTTGTTTCTTAGGTAGGTACACATTAGTTGCTACTGCTTTATTATGTTTTTTGACGTGACCGACTGGTATTGATATGGATCAATTGGGCGTCCTGTAGATTGTTTACAAAAGTCTGCAGTTTCCTCAATAGTTGTCTCTCTATAATTGTCCTATTGTAAATACTAGTTCTAATTTGTTTGTTATTTGATTCTAATTTTCTTCGTTGATAAAGAATTATTTATTGTTAGTATTTTATAATTTTTTTAGGTAATATTCACATCACTAAACCGATTATTATTATTATGATTTTCGCCGAGCTATCTCAAGAAAAGATTGTGACGCACATGCGTAAGCGCGCCCCGCGGTCGTTGACTCTAATCTTATCGATTTGTTATTGATTTCTAACTTCACATTTACATTAAGTAGGTACTGTTTAATAAGAATAAAGTTAAATAAATGGATAACACCTAATTCCTTTTTGATAATTATTTATAGTAGGTACTTGTGCTATTTTGTAAACCTATAGTACCTAATAAAATCTGGAATTTTAATAAATCGATGGAGTCTAAACTATAGATTTCTAGAGTTGCTCTTTGTGCCATTATTGATCTAGTAAAGCTAGGATTTATTCGAATGATCGTTAACTAATAAAATACCACACGTTTAATTGAATAAGTACACCTACTAAACTAATAAAATAACACACGACATCGTCACAAATTCACTATAATATCTACACATGCAACAATTAAGTAAATAACATGAAAATGATAATTGTATACCCACTTACATTAAAACTTCATAGGGTAGGTGCACTCGTTGGCCGACCAGCCCCTGTTATCGGCCATTGCGGTGTAGGCACTTATTAAATTTATTTTATTAGAAGGGTCGATTACAATTTCCAAACGAAATCAAGCTCAATGCCTACTTAAATAGTTACACTCTTATCTAATAACATTGTCGAGCGTGTAAACACACCCTGTAATTTAAAAAAAAATGTTAAGTTTTGCGCTTGCAACGGAACTGTCAGCTTGTCGAATTTTTAACAAAAAAAATAGTGGCGCGTGTTTCAGTGGAAGACAAGTATGTCAAGTTTTATCGATGTACCCATAGTCATGTGTTGTTTTTCCACTATGGGAATACTTATTTTACGTATTAAGATACGAATATTTATGTTTTTGTATTGAATTACTTAAAAATTGGGGTGGCCGGATAATGGAACTTGAAACTCACATAAAATTTACATGTCGGCCGGGGGGGCCGAAAGAGAGTACGAATGGACCCAGAATACTGTGGTCTTATTCTGTTACTTATCAGGATGTTATTAGAGTATATTTGCATCGTGTTGACTAACGTCGACCGAAGGAATCTAAATTTCCTTTTTCGGCCGCCAATTTACTGTTATTCATACGAAAATTTGTCATCGGTTTGTGTGCGGCCGAAAATGGCATCGGTTTTCGGCCAGATTTAATTTGTTCGTATAAATGAGGTGGCCGGACGTTAAAACTAGTTTTCCTTTTCGGCCAATTCGCATTAGATAAAATATATTTGGTAAAAATTGGACACTTTTGTAATGGAGAAGAATAAATTAACTTCGAAAAAAATTATATTGAGAACCTGGCTAAGAAGTGAGATGGGTCTTAAATTTTTGAAGGTGTTATCGTATCGTCCTTCAATAATAGAACCATTAAGCTCCCGAAGCATGCCTTTGTAGTTTTAAAGCGATGAGAGACGGAATTTAATGGGATATGTACCTCCTGTACAACGAGGGCTCCTCCTGCCTTCAGAAGTTCTGAAGTATTTCAGTCCTCACCGGTGGCTTTATTGTTATAATAAGCCGTCTTAACAGTAAATCGATTTTGTCGTGAGCGATAAAAATAATAATAAATAATGCTGGCCAATCCATCCATACAGCATCATTTAACCGCAAGGTAAGCAGAGCTTGTATCATGGACAGGTATTGGTAACTGGCAGTAAGTCGGTATAGTGGCGTTTCAGGGTGGCTCTAAAATCACGATCGTCACGTGGAGTTAAGGACAAGGAGCATTGGCAGCATATAAACGGTCATAGAAGTCTTTTGTCTCAGCATTGATCTCGGTTCTCCCATCGTGCATTTTAAGATTCGTCAGGTTCCTAACCAAGCTGCTGAGTGAATACTTTGGACCCTCGGTTTCGCTCTATTGCCTTTTTTAAAGCGTGTGTTGGAGCTCCGAAGGCCTCGTACCATCTTCGCATTCCGCTTTTTAAGGTCTGACCTCTGACGAAGTCGCTTGGGTGGTTTCTCGTCTTTTTGTCACTGGCCCAAGAGTCTCTTCCGAGTGCCAGTGCACTGCTTTTGGCAGCTATTAATACCTTCGTTCTCAGCGTTTTGACCAGATTGTGTAGGGTCTTGTGAGTTCGTCAGCGTCTTCGGTCTTTTAAGGCAAAAACCTATCTTCAAACAGCTTCTGGCAATTCTCGGTGCCCACCATTATTTGGATTCGATAAGGTCAAAGTTTGGACATCATCTTACGGTTTTGTTCAAGCTTCAGATTGATGTTTAGAGCATCGAATCAGTCGGTGACCAGATCTGGTACTGAACCTGTTGATAACTAAGACATCTCTGAATTCATGCCGAATAAAATTGAGACATCAAGTCTGCTTCGACCATAGGCTCCGATAAAATTTATGAAAGCCTCGGCATTCCACGGATTCAGGGTCGCGAGTCATGACTCCAAAGAAAGCAAATTCGGCATCCCACGGATTCAGGGTCACGAGTCATGACTCCAAAGGAAGCAAATTCTGACAATTTCTGTCAATACCTGCATATTGTGCCCTGAGACGGTTACGAACGCTTTGTGAGACATACGCAGCGGCCCATGGACTCAGGTATAATATAAAAATGAGTGAATTGCTTCTATTCAAAGCAGTTACGAAGAGCTACTCTGTACCTCCGGTTTCGCTTTACGGTACTCCTCTCAGTGGGGTAAAAAAATTAAATACCACTCATCATATCACTCAGGATATATCAGACAATGTGGATATTGAAAGGAAGCGTAGGGCGTTGTCGGTGAGGTGTAATATGGTAGCTGGCAGATTCGTACGTTGTACAACGCCAGTTAAAAAACACTCTTTAAGGCGTCTTGTCCTTCTTTCTACACGTGCAGCCTGTGGGCCAGATATACAAAAAAAGCCTACAATGCCTTACGCGTCCAATACAATAACGGCTTCAGGAGTTGGGGCTGGAGTAGGAGCTGCTGCGGTACTGTAGCGCATCAGGGATGTTCGCAAACGCGCACGTTGATGGGTTCCACGAAATCATGCGCAAGCGGGTCACGGGTCTCATCCCTGGTAGGCCGCATGCGCTGCAGCTCCAATAGCCTGCTGGTCGCCGTGGCGCAGGACCTCCGCTCCAGTATCATGGGCCACTAGATGATGATGCTGAAACCGGTATCATCGCTGGTGGCTCAATGATCTGTCTAGGCCGTCGGCGACAGTGCTAGGCTTTATTTTATTTGATTTGATTGTGTGTTGTCGCAAGTAGCGACCCGCACCCATTGTGTGTGACGTTCCGTGCGTGATAATTTCGTTAAGGCTGGCATGGTGAGATATCCGACCGGCGGCCCTAGTACACAATAATCCGTGATGACCATGCTATTCAACAGCAGTACCGCATTGGCATTGATGAGACGCGCAACATTTTGCATCCAACCAAACACATGTGCCAGTATTATATGAAGAAAGCTCTTGCTATCAATATCCTGACTCCTATTTGGACCGGCCAGGAGACGGGCACGATCTGCAGAAATGGATCTCGTTTGTAACAGATGATTCCTTCCGTGCGATCTGCAGAGCTGGAGCACTTTGTAAAATCAAATCAAGTTATGTAATAATGTTAAATAAAATTCATATTTGGCTGTTGATCATGTTGATTCTACAATATAATATCTCTGTGACATTTTTTCTGATGAAAAAACACGAAAACTATGCCAGTATTTTACAATTATGTTCCATGAAAACCCTTAAAATTAGCGGCCGAAATTGGGTTCAGGTCCGGTCGAATACAGAATTTTGTGGCCGAAAACTGAAGTTTTACTCATTTTCGACTATTTATTTTTTATAAAATAACTATGAAGCTTACCTATAAAAATTCTCTAATATTTAAAACTCAAATATCTAGACTACCGACTAATATCACTTTGAACTATGCGGACAAAGTGCCAATATTTTTTCTGAGGCCTCAAAGTTGGAACTTCGCTAAATGGTCGATAACTAGTGCAACGACCCTATTCTACGTGAAGTTCGCTAGGTACCTAAATAAGTAAAACTTGTAGAAAGAACATTATCTGATACAGACCAAATGTGTCTCGTTATTAAAACTTTTCATTAGCAAGAATAAAAATGCAATGCGATCGTAAGAATGCGAAACGAAAATGAAAATAAAACTATGGAAATATCATATCAAGAATCGAACTTCATGAAGGTGTATTGAGAAGTTCGCGTGATCAGATATGATAGGGTAGAGACCCTAGTAGACCCAAGTACGACTCGCAGTGACTGCTTGTCCCTGCGAGAGTCTTTTTGGTTGGTTAGGTCCCTGACGCACCTAACCAGTGTTGCCAGATCGAATTTGACAAAATCAGTAGAAAATCACGTAAAAAATCAGTAGCTTGAAGAAAAAATCAGCAGATTTTGAAAAAACTACAAATTTCTTGCTTTTGACACGAAAAATGCGTGGTAGTTATCTGTAAGGTTTTTTGTAAAATCGGTTCATCCCCTAGGGATCTATAATAGTAGGTCATTAGTTCCCTATCGGATGAACCGATTTTGATTCAGTTTTTTATGATTATCCAGAATTCACAACACACACAGTGTTTCACTTTTCAATGATGGCATTCATCAAAGCCATGAATATTTTACTTTGTAACTTAGGTAGGCAAAGTAAAATATTCATGGCTTTCGATTATCAAAAAAGTATGTGTTCATTTCCAAGGGCACTGATTAGGTTTTTTGGGGTAGGTAACTAGGTAGTGTACAATGGTGTTCCGTTGTACCTCCAAGAAAAAAAAAACTATGTTCATCACATCATCACAGAAAGAGGGATACTAGTGTCTATTTTTTTTTAAATTTCAATTAAAAAAATTAGACACCAAGCTGACTCGACAATCGTATGAACACCAAGTGAAATTGAATTTTTAATTTTTTTTTTGTTACAAGGCCTTAGGCCTTGGCCTTGAGTCTCTCTCAGGAAAAGCTGGTTGATTTCTCGAATTTTACAAAATAAATCAGTGGCTGTTCAAAAATCAAGCAGATCTACTCGTAGGAAGTGTAATAATCAATCTACCAGATCTACTGCTAAATCAGTAGATCTGGCAACACTGGAAATGTTTATCGAACGAACGAACGGACCGACTAATAAATTCGAAAAAGATAGGAACACACATGGTAAAATAATAAATGTATTATTAAATATACACAAATTATACCATGGGAGGGAACCCAGATGATTACAGGAAGGGGAAGAAACGAACGAACAAAACAAAACTATTCATATTTTGTCAGTATTGTGACGAACCGGATTGGTGAAAATTTCATTGGCTTGTGAAGTGACACTGACAAGTGACAGCTTACATAATAGACACGGAGCCATTGGCGCTCGGGAAAAATCAGGTAGATTTCACGAAATCTTAGAAATAAATCAGTAGATCAGTAGACGGTTCAAAAAGCAGGTAGATCTACTGCTAAATCAGTAGATCTGGCAACGCTGCACCTAACTGTAGAGTTTTTAAGCTTACACGATCAGAACATATCATCATCAGAATAGTCCACTGCTGAAGGCCTCCTTAAGGCCATTCATACCTGCAGCAGTAGGCGTAAGGGAAAACGCGTGTCTGCCAAGCCGCCGCGCTCGTGATTTTTGTAGTTATTTAAACATGGTGATTAAGAAAATAATTATATCAAGTCAAACTCTGCGAATTTGTTTAGAAATATTAAGTGTCTTTGGTTGAGTACGAAAAAAAGTAAAAAATCACTAGTTCGCTACTGAAAAAACAGTAGGAAAAGGAGTAACTTTGGGATTTTTTTCTTACGAGTGAAGTTCATTAGATCTTGTAACTGAATGCGACTTTGACTAGACTAGACCCTTAAGTAATATAATACCTTTTTTCATAATTTTAAACACTATTTTCTAAGTCTCAGATGATTTTTAAAATAACAAAAGTTCGGCCTCTGCTGGCCTACCAAGCCTTAAAAGCGCTATACATATTATCACGGAATCAACAGAGAACGTTAGGTAAAATCTAAAGTGGGTTTAACATGTGAAAATACCGATGAATAGTCTGGTATAGATTTGGAGACCTCATCACAAAAGTTCTCTGTCTGATACACAAGGGCCAAAGTATGTCTGATACGACACGTTGAGACAAGGTCAAATCTCTATAACCATGCCGACATCTTATTGTTTTGTTTCGACCTAACCTATAGGTACTCTATTATGTTGTTGATAGGTCTAGACTTATCAGTTGTCAGACTAAAGTAAACTTAAATAACATTTACATTTCGCTTCGCACTGCGTGTTTGCCGTTTGCAATTTGTAATTCAATCATTCGTGATATGCGTAAGTCAAAGTTAGATTGAAATCTTTAATATTACTTACCTACATTCGGATAATCTTTATTTATTCAGTCTGACAAGGATTTGTCAGTTTATATCTAACTACTAATTTAATTCGGATTGCAGATATTTGTTGAGTATGTTCTGGGTGTTTTCTATGTAGGTATAATAAAAAAAAATTGGTTGTCTGTAAAGTCGGTTTACTGACGATAGTTGAATGTGACAACGCAGACGCATCGCTCACTCAAGTAGGAGAGAGACGGATGTCGAGCGCTCTCGCTTGCACTTCAACCCTTACATGGAACGCCTCAGAGCGAGGTAACGCCGCATGACGAGGTAACGCCGCATGACGTCATGTTTTTTCGTGCGTGCAGCCGGCTCTATCGAATTATAAGACGTTGTCACGTCAAAAATACCTATCTATGTAGTGATTCTATCTTATTCTTATCACACTAATTTTATAAATGCGAAAGTTTGGATGGATGGATGGATGGATGGATGTTTGTTACCTCTTCACGCCAAAACTACAGAACGGATCGGGCTAGAATTTTGTATATACATAATTATAGTCCTGGAATCAAACATAGGTTACTTTTTTTCCCATAAATCAGACAATCAGTTCCCGTGGGATAGAAATTACCTTTAAACGTTTCCATAGAAAAAATGCGTGCGAAGCCGCGGGCATAAACTAGTTACGTATATAAATTCAGTAATCTAGCTAATCTAGCACCCATAACACATGCTATGCTTCAGTTGGGGCTAGATGATGCTGTGTGAATTGTTCAATGAGATTGGTGTTCTCAGAGGAGAGTCCACCTATCTTATAGTTACATTTGCAGTTAGTATGTAATAGGTTGTAGGTATTTTTATCTAGTGTAAAAAGCTCTCTCAGCTGTCAGGCTCTGCGCGCCGTAACGTCCGTGTTGTGGACAGACGTGTGTCATTCATTAGGCTCGCTTTGTCTCTTCACCCTTATGGTGGTAGCTGAAAATCAGTGTTTGCTCATAGAGCTATATTATCACTGAGCTATTACCCATTTGCCACTGCTACACACATATTTTTAAATAATAATCAACAACGCTTTGTATTGTAGGCAGGTACTTGTTGTTTAAGTCCTCTAAATTACTAAATCATGTGTCTATGTCAATGTCGAAAACAGTTACCTAGTGGTTTTATTGTAAATAAAAGGAACCTAGCGGCGGGATTAGCGATTAGTATGAGAGGTGCTCTACTTTCTGTTTTAAGTTTTAATTTTTTATGGTAATTATGTTTAAATTTTGCCCATTTGTAATAATTAAACCAATTGTATGTGTGTGTTTTATGTGACAAATACCTAAATAATTTACTTACTTACTTTACCTAGTTATTCTATTTTATACTGCAAGTGCAAAAAAAAATTGTTATGTTTTGTTTGCGCCAATTTCTTTTCAATTGAGTTTTATGCTAAGCTTTGTCTGTTTTCGAAGCTCAGTTTGAAATGACGAAGCAAATCAATCAACACAGTTTAATTTTGATTTAGCAGTTGGATCCGTAGTACAGCCTTTTGTTCAGGGTCTGTATGGCCGTTTTGTGCGTGTCTATTTAGCAGGGAAGCGAACTGGGTCACAATAACCGTTTACGATCAAAATGATAATCCGTAAAATGGAACGGGGATGGCACCACGCGGTTCATGATGGATTGGAACGTAACGTAACGTCGATTGAACAAGTTTCTGTCAAAGAATGGATGATTTAGATGACCTAGATTTTATCTTTTGTGAATTTAGGAACCTCGGCAGTTTTCATTGTATAAAAATGTAAAGCCAACATTAACTCTTGAGAGCCAAAGAGATATTTAGACTAGATTTAGATAAAGGTAGAGTAAAGTATGCACACGAATAGCCCGTCCCATCCATTGGAATGGTGCCCATTGGGACTGGGATACTAGCACTTGTCTTAAGTTCGGTCTAGTTCAAATAATTGCGATGGCTCCAGAAACATCGACACATAGAATAAACTGTCTAAAAAAGAATTTAACTCGCTGTGGTTCAATAGTAAACCAGTTACAACCACAAAGTGTTTGGCAAGGACAAACTCCCCATAAATAAGTTTGCCCTAAGTAGCTGTTTGGCAAAGAACCGGCAACCTCTTATTTGGCGCTTCATTTCGCGTGGCATGCAACTTTACCTCATTAGTGTCAAAACTGTCAAACTTCTGTTCGACAACGAATTACCTCCTATTACAAACCGGATTTTAGTTTTAATTCTTTAATTACCTACCTACAATTCAAAGTTATAAGTACAAACTTTTAAGTTAAGTTTATTTATATTTTATAGCAACCTGAAGTTTCTATAGCGTAGGTTAGCTGCTTGCGTAACTGCTCTTATTTAATGGGTTTTTTTTTTGTCATTGAAAGTTGGCTTTGTTATTCTTTTAAACAAACTTTTCCGGCTAATTTAAGATAATCTAGAGTTACAAATGGAAATAAGACGACCATCCAAGGAATCCAAGTTTCGGTGAAAATAAGAACACCAATCGCCGAAAAGTCGTAAAATAACGGAATGTATGGTTTGTTTACAGACAATGGCAAAGTTTCATGCTTCGCTGCAATTTCAGCCGACTTCCTCATACCATACCGGTCTATATTATAAATAGAGACATGTTCAAGGAATCGGCATGCTAACCAAAAATCCTTTACATAAAACTACCATGAATAAAAATCGTTCATTAAATCTATTATTTCCGCGGTTCGTGCCGGTCTCGCATGTCGCATCCCGACTCGCGAACTTCCCTCCCATAAATTACGTTTTATGTCACGTGTCGAAGCGCAAGCGGCCATCTTGCTCCAGGTGAAATCCGGCAAATACAACTTTACAGGCAGCGATGTCCCAACACTACGATCTACGCGCTCCGTCCTTGACATAGAGTTTACAATGTGCCGTATCTTTTTTACGCCGGCAAATATTTACAGGCGCGTTTATAAAAATCGGAGGCCCGTCTTTATATCGATTGTGCCAACTGGTGCTTACCGCCGATCTCGATTCGGCGATTGGTGGGCAATCGAGTGGATTACTCGATTGTAGCTTCGAATGACTCTTAGCGTAACTTCTGTTAGGCGCTTCTTTTGGTCGTTTTGTGTTTTCCCGCCCAGATTAGCACGCTATTCAACTATAGTACTATTAGGTATTCTCAGATATTGCTGCGATAGTCGCTTAGTACCAGTTTTACTATGGTTTTGTTTAAGGTTACCTACTTCACTTCTGGCTTGTATTTTTATTGCCTCTTGAAGACTGTACCTAGTAATCAAGTTCTCGCCATAAAACTTCTTTTAAAGTTCGGAATCATAAACGAATTTTACCAAATTTAACTAGGTACTAACTAGGTACACGATAATAGTTTTTTTTCATTACTGTTAGGATATCGCGTTCTCTGCCCAGACTCGGTGGCGCGACCCGCAGGGGCGCGCCGCCGCTACACGGGCTGGGAGAGATCATCTGCGTCTTCAGCCATGAAAGTGTTAATGATTATTTACTATCTTACTGAATTACCAATTCCACTCCAAATCCACACATCACGCATGATTTTTTACCAATATCTGTCTAATTTGGAACTCTGCTATACAAAAAAATTCCGCCGTATCCGGGTAGCATAGCCTCACAAACACGCGCTGGCCCCATGCCGAATAATCTGTGACCTTCATTACTAGCCTATGATAACCGGTAACGATTCACCTACACTGATATGAATATAGGCATAGGTAGTATACAAGGTGCCACGGAAAGGGTGCCGAAACGGGATGATTCTGGACATCCCCTGATGTCCAGAACCAACAGGTCAACGTTTGTTCTCCATTTATTGAATTTAGAATATCTTTCACCTGTTTTGAAAAAAATAGGAGACGTTCTTTCTTCATGTTCTATTACTTTATTGTTCGTGTTCTTTTACTTTATTGTTCTTCTTGTTCTTTTACTTTATTGTTTTGACATTTCAAAGGATTTACATAATTTTTTTGTAATGATTTCATGACCACGACAGAGTGGAGCCCACCCAACGCTAGGAGGCGACGTGGAAGACCCAGGATGAGATGGCGAGACGAGCTTGACGCACGCCATCCATCATGGCCTGTGACAGCGTTAAATCGCGAGGAGTGGAAGGAGAAAAGAGAGGCTTTTGCCCAGCAGTGGGACAGTAATGTCTGAAAAAAAAATGATTTCATGACAAAACACTGGTTTTGGTAAGCAAGAGTGCGTGTAAAAGAATACGAATGGGTAGAAAATCACTTTATTTATAGCAAAAAAGGTATGAAATTCAAAACATTGTTACAACTTGATCCCCTTGGGGTCCAGTATGGGTGGCCGAAAGAGTTGATCCCCTCGCGCCTCGGGTTTGGACCCGAGGCGCGAGGGGATCAACTCTTTCGGCTTAGTACACCCTTTCCGTGGCACACTGTATATACCACTACTTATCAATAAACGGCACGAATTCGAGCATCGTTATTTCTCTAGGAAGAAGGTTCAAATTACAATGTGTTCATAAAGTCCAGGACCATTTCGTTGCCGTTATCTATATCACGTATCGCACTCTTTGCTAATTAGCTATCATGTGCGTTTTATGTAAATAAGGATAAAAAAAGAAAACTTTACATTACCGATATTAAATTTTAGTTTTTTTTACCTCAAGACAGATTTTAAATCCCCCTTGAAGGGGAAAACTGGAAGTCAAAAAAATTAATTCCAGTTTTCCCCCTTGAAGATTAGCCATATGGGGGTAAACTGGATTTAATTTTTTTGACTTCGAGTTTTCCCCCTTGCAAATCCCCCTTAAGGGGAAAAACTGGAATTATTATTTTTACAATTCCAGTTTTTCCCCTTTAGACGTAATTTGTATAGTAATCATATATTACGAACCAAATTAGAGGAAACAAATTAGAACAAGTATTTGAGTATAATATAAACAAAGTATATTATAAAGAATAGAATAGAACTCAAATAGGCCACAGGCTCGGCATGAAACACTCCATATCTCAGAAACTACTCGTGCTAGACTTTCAGTTTCTGGTTTAAATGAAAGGCAAGGTCAATCAATATCTTCATATCTGATGACAGCTGTCAAAACTGAAACACACGCACAAAGCACACGGCGACATGTATTTTGCTCGCTGCAAATGGTACATTCAAAGCAGAAAGCGTGAAATGATCCCCCGCTCAATCATCTCTCTCATTTTCCTTCTGCGTTGGAAATCAACAGAATCTTTGTTGGTGGAAATGTAAACCTGTTTCATTTAAAAGGAGTCCGTCCCGCCTACCATTACATACCACCGCGAAATGGGAGGGACCCATTTCGCGGTGGAAACCCGGGTTTAGGTTAGGTAAACAAACGACTGGCTGTGTGGTGCCAGCTTAGAATTTACACCACCCTAACTCTTCCCGCGGGTGTCGTAAGACAACGCAACAAAGGGATATCAACCGGGAGCGGGCAGCAGCGCCCCTGCAGATAAATTCTACCACCGAACTGGGATTCCGCATGCCGAGCGTGGGGATTATGGGCATTACCCCCCCATGAAAAGTCAACAAGGCGCTAATCAGGGGGAGGCCTGCGTCCAACCAATACAGACTGTCGAGGCCGAGGTCGAGGAAACAAACTACGCCCTTTGGCGTAGTTAGCTCAACGTCAACCCATTCTATAAATTACCTAATCGTAATTTGTTGTAGGTACCAACAACAAAATCAAAATAAATAATGCTGGACAATTCACACAGCATTATCTAGCCCCAAGCTAAGCAGAGCTTGTGTTATGGGTACCTACTAGATAACTGACATACATAATACAATACACTACACAGATAGATATGGCATTATATAAAATATATAAAATGGCAGTTATTGTGACCGTGGAATTTTTCCATACAGAAGTTCCGTAATCAGAACCAATAAGGGCATTAGCCCATCATATTTTTCCATACAAAAGGAAGCACATATCAGCTTCCTTCACGAGATGCTCTCGTGCTATGCACTATCGAGTGTAGAGTGGACGATGCCAGTAATTACCTACTCGTCTGAACCTTATCTGTAACCGGAATCCTATTAATATTATAAAGGCGAAAGTCTGTGCCGTTGTGAAGATGTTTGGCCGAAGACAACGCCACAACTACTGAATGGGTCTGAAATTTATAGTAAAATAAAGTAAGTAAAAGTTTATTTCAAACAAAATGGCACTGTTTAAGGGTTACAATAATAATGGTAACTTATGAAAAAATTCATGTTTATGTTTATGATGGATGTTTGTTACCTCTTCACGCCAAAACTACTGAAGGGATCGGGCTGAAATTTTTTATACAGATAATTATACTCCTGGAATCAAACACAGGCTACTTTTTATCCCATAAATAATTTCCCATGGGAAAGAAATAACCTCAAAACGTTTCCATAGAAACAACGCGTTCGAAGCCGCTGGCAGAAGCTAGTTGGTCCATAATGAATCTTACAGGGTGATTGATCCTTGAACGACTTTTCTTCATCGGTTTCAATGAATGTTGTTTTCATAATAATTAATTTATTTTTATTTTATTACTAGTTTATGCCCGCGGCTTCGCATTTGTTGTTTCTATAGAAACGATTAAATATGGTTTCTATCCCATGGGACAGTTCCCATGGGATAGAAACCATATTTAATCGTTTCTAGGAATAAAAAGTAGCCTATGTTTGATTCCAGGATTAGAATTACCTGTATGCAAATTTTCAGCCCGATCCGTTCAGTAGTTTTGGCGTGAAGAGGTAACAAACATCTATCCATCCATCCATCCATCCAAACTTTCGCATTTATAATATGAGTGTGTAGTGTGTGTAAGGCCAAATTTTGATAAAGTAGATGAAAATATGTAGTCTTATGATAATAATATGAAAAAAATAGAGGAACTTGACTGAGAAAATGATGAAAAAGTATAGAGAGACTGAAAAAAAGAGAAAGCTCTGTGGTACCGTGGTTCAGGACAAATAGGCAAATTAGTGTAATACATACAAATTTTTAAAATAGTGTAATATATATTTTTTCTGTATAGCTTAATATATTTTCTTCAACAAGTGTAAATCGTTTAAATTAATCATATATATTTTTTTATTTATCATATTTATTTTTTCTGAGAGGCATTTTAAGATTTTATTTTCGTTTAGCAAATAAATAGGTAAGTATATCTAGATAATACGCAAACCAGATTTTTTGCAGGCCATGTTGCGGCTATGTAATGAGTTAAAGTTTTCGTTCAAGAGATCACAGCATTGTTTTAGAAGTACTCTTGACCTGTAAGTTAAATCTCTCGTATTATTTAATGGCGACTTTGTAAATCGTGTTTTGATAGTTATATTGATTAGGTTTAGGTCCTACTCGCAAAAAAAAACTAAAAGGCCTTTTTGTTGTCTTTTTGGTTATAATGTTGGTTAAAATTACTTTTTTTCACGATTATTTAATTTTACACACAAAGAAAATTACAATAAAATATTTTTTTTGTAACTTTCTCTGTCAGTAAAGTTATCTATCAAATAATAGAAATAAATTAGAACTAGTATTTATAATTGAAACAATTCAGCTAACTGCAGACTGTTGCAAGCAATCTACAGGTAGCTCAACTCAACCATAATTAAATGACACTCTGCAGTGCCCCGCTGTATCGCAAGGCTGATGCGCTGCGCCAGCTAGTTCCTCACTATCACCAGCTCTCGGGTAATTAATTACTTACCTACTTCATTTCTTCCATGGTCCATGGCCACTTTTTAATCTAATCACCTACATTACGCGACACGACAGCCATAAAGTTTATTTTGGAACGAAGTTACTCCGAACTCTGAGGCCCGCCCCCCCAAAACCTCTGAACACATGACCATCACATCGACTGCCTTTACCAGTCCACCGCTGGACATAGTCCTCCCCTGATTAATCTTATTGGTTATTGGCTCTTATCATTGCAATGCCATAAACGATCGATCCTGCCTCGGGACAAATGTTTGTACGATCTGCAGATATTTGTTCCGGGTGTTCTGGGTGTATTCTATGTAGGTATAATAAAAAATATCTATTTATGTATGTAACGTATTAAGTATGTCAGTTATCTAGTACCCATAACACAAGCCCTGCTTAGCTTGGGCTGTGTGAATTGTCCAGCATTATTTATTTATTTACTTGGAGCACAGTTCTTAAGCACGTGACTCGAGGCCCGCCCGCCTAAAGCCTGTCACACGTATCGACTGCCTTCACCATCCTCTGCTGGAAATAGACCTCTCTTGATAAGAACCTTTTTGGTTATTACCTCTTATCATTAGAGGATTATGCAAATTCCCCACGCCACAAACCGCCCCAAACCACATGCCCCACATGTGGTTTGGGGATCGTAGGTGGTGGTGGATCGGTTCTGCAGGAGGCGCTGCAGCCCACTCACCTACGGATCTCCTATTCCCTAATCGCCTCTTACGACGCCCGCGGGAAGAGTTGGGGTGGTGCAAATTCTAAGCCGGCACCACACAGCTAAAACCTCATAACGCTCTACGCCTCGTGTCGTATATAAAAAGCTCGATGTTCTTGCACTTTAAACCCGCGGCCAAAGACCCAGTACAAAATAATATGGCTGCAACAAAAACATTATTCTGACTTCCTCTGATATAGCTCCTAAAGGAAATTCAGTTCATTGCATCGCACTGCGCACTGAATGGATTTTTATTTGTTTTGGCTCTTATTGAAGTGCAACAGAGCTTCAAATTCGCTGCAGTTGTGTGATTTATTTTTAGACAAATCAGTTCATGAGAGTAAAAATATTTGTTTACTTCGTCGTCGGGTGTATTACGTAACTTTTAATTTTTTTCATGGTTTAGTTGGCGCCTATCTCCCCGAAGGAAACACTGTAGGTTCGTATAAATTTGAATAGTTTATAAATTATCAACTAATAATACGAGTAGGTACCTACTACATAATATTGGTTTAATTTTAACGTAAGAAGTTCTCGCACGTGAGCAACAACCGAGAAGGAAAGAAACTGGCAGCCACAGAAATCTGAATAACAAGCTGAAATCTGAATGACTTGTTATTCAGAGCATGCATTTGTTTTTCTAACTTGCGAAAGCTGCGCATTTTTATGGATCCGTACCTCAAAAGAAAACAAGACCCGTCAAGTGCGAGTGTAACTCGCGCGCCGAGGGTTTCGAACGTTTGTGAACAAGTAGGTACATAATATAATATGTACTAAAGGTACCGGTTAGAGACTCCGAAATTTAATGAAGACCTAAAACTAGTACGTACCAACCTACATTTCAGATGGATCTCTCTGCATGCTTCGGTGATAGGGTGTAGCGGTAAATTTTTTGACTTTTTTCAAAATATTTCGACAAGTATTAAACCTACAGAAATTTCAAAAACTGTTTTGAAATGTACAAACTGATATCTTTCATATGATACCCCATTAAGTGGGGTTGCCCCCCCTTTTGAAAATTATCCCCCCCCCCCTTTTTGTAAATTTTTCAAAAAGTGTTCGTTTTACAGACTTCTCTATATTTTTCCTGTAAAATATAATTCTATATCTACCAACGCTCCATACATTTTGAAAGGATTGCTCTGCAAACTTCGGAGATAGGGGGGGGGAATGGGTAAAATTTCGACTATATTCAAAATATTTCAGAAAGTATGAAATCTACAGAAATTTCAAAAACTGTTTCGAAATGTACAAACCAATACCTTTCATATGATACCCCACTCAGTGGGGTAGCCCCCCTTTTTGAAAATTATCCCCCTCTTTTTGACAATTTTTCAAAAAGTGTTCATTTAACAGACTTCTTTATATTTTTCCTGTAAAATATAGATTTATATCTACAAACGCTCCATACATTTTGAATGAATCGCTCTGCAAACTTCGGAGATAAGGGGGGGGGGAATGGATATTTTTTCGACTATTTTCAAAATATTTCAAAAAGTATGAAACCTACAGAAATTTCAAAAACTATTTTGAAATGTACAAACAAATACCTTTCATTTGATACCCCATTTGACTCTGTAGGTCTCTTTTAAAATTTTGACATCTCAATTTGTATGGAAAATGTACATTTTCATTATTCATTTATTTTCATTTATTTTTCTTAAAATCTGTACAGGCACACGAAATGTATTATTATTTTAAATTTCAAGTTGATAGCTGCTGTAGTTGCTGAGCTATTAAGGAGGGAAAAAAGGACAGACAAAGCGAGACCATAAGGGTTTCGAAACCGATCTTCGAAACCCTAAAAAGAACCCTATAAGATCACTTTGTTGTCCGTCTGTCTAGCTGTCTGTCTGTCTGTTCGTCTCTCAACCCTCTTTTCTCAGGAACGCGTGGAGGTATCAAGTTGAAATTAACCTCAAATACCAAATAAAGTCCGTAACTCCTTGGAGCCTCAATATAAATAAAGCTTCTTAGTCAACGCAATCAAAAGTTATAAACGTTCATGTTCAAATATTTTGAAATGGCCAAGGGAAACAAAACCTATCGGGTACTTCCTGGAGAATCGTAATCGGAAATCCGTAAATTTGTTCACAAAAAAAAACTTTGATTCTCGCCATGGACTAACTTATAGAGTACCTACTTCCCGTTGACCTAGAATCATAAAATTTGGCAGGAAGCAAGGTCTTACAGCACAATCAAAGGAAAAAATCCGAAAACTGTAGTGGTTTACTCATAAAAATATTTTTTTTTGATTGTATCAAAACCTACCGGGTACCTACTTCCCGTTGACCTAGAATTATGATATTTGGAAAGACACAACGTCTTACAATTATACGGAACCCTTAGTGCGCGAGTCCGACTCGCACTTGTCTTTTTATTTCTACTTTTTCCCCTCTGTACACACGCATACATTTTCGCACAGGACGTAAGTACTGAGTGACTAGCCGTATTCAAACTCAGTACCCAAGATATGTATCTACGTTCTTCCGTCAATCAATCTACATAGATTGGTTGACAGAAGATGACGGAAAAACGTTTAATCGATATTATCAGCAGCAGACACTGGAATGATTAGATAACATAATGGGGTACCTACTCACCCAGACAGTTATTTAGTTCTGATTGGTAATTTTTATTGTTTAATTGCCTAAATAATTGTTCTCATGATTTTACGTCGTATATTTAGCTTATCAAGGTTTAAATTTAATCTCGGTAGAACAAAGTTCGATATGGTACTGTTTAATAAGGAAATGGAATGTTTGAGGGCCGGTCAAAGGTTGGGTAGAGCCCTTTGGTAGGTAATTTTAAGTTGTTTATTTTAATTTTAAGCAAAACGTATTCGTATTATTTTATATTCTCTGGCATAACATAATGTACTTTCGTATATAGTGTAGATACATTTTTGGACCAGTAAGACAGTTTTGGCTATTAATGAGATTCATTTTTAGTTGTCGTTAAATTATTTCATAATTTTAGGTAATAAGTTGGATTAATAGATAAGTAATTTATTATCTTAAATAATTTCCCAACGGATTATTAGTAGGTAGGTAGGTAGGTATAGATAACGGAAAAATTATTAGTTATCCAGCCAAGAACACTTAGGTCACGTAGACAACAATTTATCAAAGGCTTAAAACATTAATGAACTGACAAATTTAAGCACTTAAGTATAATTTCCCTCCTTGGTCCTGCGCCTGACCTCTCCCCGGTCGTGTCGTTCTCTGTTTGCGTCCACACTTTGCCTTAAAATACCAGCATCCTCCGCACATAACATTCCTTTGAGACATTATATTTTCACGATCTACTTGAGTAGATCCGTCCGAAGCCGGAAAAACTTTTAAAACTGTTATGTAAAGGTGAGTATAGACTAGAGCATTTGCTAGAGTAATACCATAATAAAGCTCTTATGACAAATAATTAAGATAATCAATGACTGACGACCTCTGTGGCGCAGCGGGCGAAGGTCCGCCTGCGACGCAGGAGGTTGCGGGTACGATTCCCGCCTCGGGACAAATGTTTGTACGATCTGCAGACATTTGTCCAGGGCGTTCTGGATGTTTTCTATGTATAATAAAAATATGTATCTATTGTATTAAGTATATCAGTTATCTAGTACCCATAACACAAGCTCTGCTTAGCTTGGGGCTAGATGTGAATTGAATTGAATTGTCCAGCATTATTTATTTATTAATGAAAGTATAACGCAAATTGTACTATTATTTGGACACAATGTCAAGTTGGAAACTAAAATTTTCCATTCTTACGAACGTTACACTAACCTTTTAACCTCGAACCCCCGAAAACGGAAACCGCTAAAAACGTCGTTTTACGTCTAGCGATAGAATGCTTTTGATCAGGTTGATTCGGGTTAATTAAACTGCTAATAGGAAATGCTCTTGTCTATACCATAGGATACGTAAAATATTACGAATGTGCTAGAACGTAGTAATATCTTTGGCTAAATCATATAACCACGTGTTACAACATTGCACAACACTCACTACAATCGCTACAGTGAGAGCCATTTGCGCGTTTCGCAGGCTTCACGTGCCAGCAGAACATTATAAGAGCTTCATACAATAGTGCATTTTACACCAAGGCGAGAAAGTGATCAATTCCTACCGAGTGTGTCGTTTTTTCTCACGTGTTTTAGCGGGAGGAAAGAGTGTATGGAAATCCATTTCTAACGTGTTATTTTTTTTTTATTTCCTAAAAGATCGGCCGGTAGCTATGGTTATTTTAGTGCGGTCAAACGACAAAAAGTTTTTACTCCAAGTCCAGGCCTACGATTTCCGAACAATATTTTGAAAAAAGAACCCAAAGGCTAGCGCGGTCAATGAGGTTTTACCAACATCATTGGGCGCGATTTCAATTAATATTTAATTCTGCTTTTTATTTTCCTCGAAGGTGTAGTATATAGCACTATTTATCACTCGGCAGATAGTGCGATTCCTACCTCGTGTGTTTTAAGGCCAAAACGACACACTCGGTAGGAATTGATCACTTTCTCGCCTTGGTGTAAAATGCACTATTTGATTTTGATTTTGATACAATTGTCAACCAGAGTCGGACTCGTGCAATATCGTGGCTGTAATCGGATGGTGGGTATGGAACACAGCAGCTCCAAGGGACTATAGACCTAAGATAACTATACATACATTTCAGTTCTTGTAAAATCTGAGAAAATGGTCAAACGAGCCTGTGTAATGATTTTGAGTTATGACTGTCGTAAAATGAATCGCTTTATGGTTTAAGATCTTTACTTCTAAAATTATTAATATTCACTGGTGAGAAACAAAATAAGCTTATTATATATTGTTTGTTCGGTACGAGTAAATAATCAAAACGATGATGTAGGTAGTTAGCAAAATACTGTACAGAGCAAAATAAAAGTAAAGGCGCATACATGCTAATACAAATTCTGGATTATAAAATACTAGCTTCTGCCCGCGGCTTCACATGCGTTGTTTCTATGGAAACGTTTTGAGGTTTTTTCTATCCCATGGGAACTGATTTTTGGGATAAAAGTCGCTTATGTTTGATTCCAGGGTTAGACTTACCTGTATGCAAAATTTCTACTTTTGGCGTGAAGAGGTAACAAAAATCCATCCATTCATCCAAACTTTCGCATTCATAATATTAGTGTGATGTGATGCAATAATATTTTAACTTTATACAAAAAATATGGTAGGCCACACGATGAGTTGTAATTTGGTGTTAAAAGCAACTACGCATCGTCAACCGGACTCAGGGTTTTGGTTTCGTTACGTTTACTTACGTCTCGCTACTATCAGCCGCTAATTAATCTAGACCAGTCTGCGATAAAAAGATTTAGATCGAGGTCAGCTGCACATGTCCAGACACAATATTTGCTGTCATCTAGATAATAATCATTATTTTTAGAAGGACAAAGATAGTCTTACTAAAATAAAATAACCAAGTGTGAGTCGATACGCTTTAAAAGAGTTCCTGCATATTTCTTTGAATTTTAACATATTTTCCTGAAATATAGAGTTTCAACAGAGCTGTGACAGAGTGGGGTAAATGGTGAAATCGGAATTCGTAGAATATAATAATATAATATAATAATATAATAATGCTGGACAATTCACACAGCATTATCTAGCCCCAAGCTAAGCAGAGCTTGTGTTATGGTTACTAGATAACTGATATACTTACATAATACAATAGACTACATAGATAGATATTTTTTATTATACATAGAAAAACATCCAGAACCCCTGAACAAATATCTGCAAATCGTACAAACAAAAATGTTTATTAACAACACCAGAATAAAGGCGGTAGGTCCCTGTCAATATTTTAATTTTCCAAAACACACAATCGATTGTTTCGTTTCGTTTTTAGGGTTCCGTACCTCAAAACCTCAAACTTCGGGTACACGAAATTTCGTATTTATGAATAAAAATAGGCCCCCTGCTCCTAGATAGAGTGAAAAATTATTCCAATGTCCACCGGCATTATTGTTAAAGCTAGTCCTACGCATTGCTTCTTTCTTGATGCCCATAGACAACGGGAGTAGTCGAACTTTCTTTGAACAAATAAACTTTTCCGAAAGCAAATGAAAAATCCCACCCTTATACAACGCGGATATAGCAACCATCTTCGTATCGATTTCAAGGAAAAACTCAGGGTAGATCCTAAACTGCGATTACGATGGCATGACTATCGGTTACTCCTCAAACAACTGATTTATTGCAAGTTAACTGCTTTCAATTTGTCTTTACGATTTGGTTGAATTATTACGACTGGCTTTACATGTGAATCCGGTTTTATTAGGTGTACACGTGACACGATTTCTTTGCGTATATGATTTTTTTAAATAAGACTACGTAATAACTACACATACAAGTTTTATTGGTGGTAATTATGAGATTTTAAGAACAGAAGAGGCATGCAGAAGCGTTTCCAATCTAAGATAAGGCTAGATGAAGGTAATGGAAGATGGAGACAACACTATAATTTGTTAGGCAATGTTTTTGATTGCATTTTTATCACCATGATCAACGAAGTACATTCATATGTCTAGTGTCGAAAATAATTGCAGACTACAAAATCTATAGACGTGGCTAATGTGATGTGACAGACAGCTATGGGCGATTTCTGCAATTCAGTCATTTTTTAAGTGTTTGATGGGTTTTTTGATCGAACGCACGGGATAATAAGTCCTACTAAAGTCACGTATATAAGCAAAATAGAGGAAACAGTTCAATCTGAGTTTTCCTCTCTCTGTATCGTAAAAGTTCATGGGTACTCACCGGCATGTTTCCCGCAAGTCCGCGTTCCCCGGCCGCTCCCGCCACGCTACTGCCTCGAGCCACGAGCCTCCACTGTGCCACCTCACCACCTGGCTCCATCCGAACAGCCCTCGCGTGACTGACATCCTCATCCACCGAACCTGAAAACTCCACCTTATTCCCAACCGTCTTGAAATCCAAATTGCCATGAGCAGCCGCATCGCGATTTACATTCGAATTTGATGTTTCTTCAACATTGTCTCCGATTATTTCAATAAAAGTTACAGCCTTCCCGTTCTCAGCTTTCTTTCCGCGGCCTATTTTTCTTTCGTTTTCGCGAAATTTTTCTTTTAGCGAATTAATAATTGCGTTTCTTGCCTGCTCGTAGCTCGTTTTGGATCGCTCTTGTTTCCATTTTCTCAGTACTCTGTCTTTTGTTGACAAGTTTGGGCGGAAAATGGAGGTTTGCGTTTGTCGTGTTAGGGTGTTAGTATTTGTGGATTTGTCCTTGAATTTAGGTTCATTATTTAGTTGAACATCTTCTTGAACTGTTCGTGTGCCGAAGTTGTCCCACCACGCGATACCTGCGGAGTCGATAGGAGCTCTTGATCTTGCTGAATGGACTGACTTTATTATATCCTCTGACATTTCTGCCACAGCTTTACTTTTGTATAATCTTGAGGTACCTAAGAACTAGAAAAGCAGCTATTTTTCTCCGTTTTTTTGTTGCAGAAGGCACATTTTTTTCTGGGCAATTTTGTACACCATCCTAGGTGGTTTTCACACGACTATTCCAAAATAAATCGAGTATCGAAAATGCAAGTCAGATCCTTTTCATGTGAAAATAGCAATAGGCACTACAAAGAACTGATTAATGGTATTGAATTGAAGTTATTGGGTCAAGAGAGCCAAAACAAAAATAGTCTATTTAAAGAAGCTAGAAAATAAATGATTGATTACGCACCTACCTGTCTTTATAACAAAATATAATATTATAATTACCTATTTCATATTTAAGACGCTTTTGGCTATTCGCTTTTGGCTGCTTGTTCGGTAACTGCTAATATTCTGATTACCTAATAGCATTCTAATAAAAGATTAATTTAATGTAAATATTTGTATTCTATTAAATTACGTCTTACAATGTGTTTATTTTGCTATAACTTGGTTGTGTTGGTTATAATCTCCTTATCTAGACGCTTACTACTTTAATAACGACTAAAGAAATATTCTTCTTCAGTTTTTAAAAAGCGCTCATAACTCAAACACACAAATTGTTTCATAGGTTTGTAGAACTTTAAAAATTATTGAAAAAGTTTATTTTTGAACAACAGGTATAGAACATAGCTCTGGCTAGCTCTGCTTTCTGTGGCAGTATTTAAGCCGTGTTACAGAAGACAGCCTCATCCCCATTGCAGGTTACACTACTGTTGTGGCAAATGAAACCATTTGTTGTTACAAATGAAACGAGTTAAATTAATCTAAATAATCAAAAAGGCACTATAATAACAAAAACCTTAGATTAATCTAGTCTTAAAATAGTCTAATTGTTGGTATGTTATACTGGGTACCAATACAATAAATAAAATTTATTTAATTATAAAACCTTTATTCATATGTGTCACTGTTTAAAGGTTATGGGTCACTGTAAAAAATTGTATCTGAGGATGGTATTCCATTCGTCAAATACCTTCGTCCATTGTATATTGGATCAGATCCTTTCGTTTGTGTTTTTGCCTCTTAGATAGTAGCCAGATATGACATTTTCTCATATCACAAACAAAACTAGTTCTCATGTTTCTCTCGTTGCTCAAACAAACACAGGTGCAAACATATTTTCTTTATGTATATTTAAAAGAATAATGATGCAACAGACGGTTAATTAGCATCGAGGGGGTTATCTGAATGTCGTAGGTGACTCGGCGATAATATATCGAATTCGTTTCAAATCCGGGATGTCTAGCGATGGACTTCGATCCGAGTTTATTCCGATGGTTACATAATGGCCATGTTTATTTGTCAGGAATTATAGAAAAACAATAAATATTTAAACCTACTTTGATCGAGTCAAAGTCTACCTAAATGGTTATTTTATGAAAGATTTCAATATCATCGTTTAAAATAGACGAATAAAAACGAGAGAGAGATGGAAAGAGAATCCCGAGAGTGCAATAGCGAAACTAAACCTACAATTTTATCTTACAAAGCGCATCAGCATTGCCCTGCAGCGAGGTAATGCAGCCAGCGTCTTGGAGACGCTTCCGACTGGTATTGATATGGATCTAGTATTGATATGATATGAATTGTTTCAATTGTAAATACTAGTTTTAATTTATTTCTATTATTTAATTGCAATTTTTTTTGTTCATTTTAACTTAATTACTGTATATCAATGTTTTTATATTCTATCCCACAGCTGGATAAAGACTAATATAATGCAGTTAGCTCAATTGTTTCAATTGTAAATACTAGTTGTAATTTATTTGTATTAGTTGATTGTAATTTTCTTTGTGAATAAAGATACTTATGTTTAAGACCCAACCATTCCAAGAAATTTTGGTAGCCATACTAGCCATAAATAAAGAAACGAAATGAATATTTTCCAAAAATCGACGAAACCATACCACCAATAGTGTTGGTTTGAGCACACGCTGAAATCGCTAGGTACCTACATATTTTCTTGTAGAGTCGGTAATCATTTTAACGGACTGACATAATTGTAAGCCCAATTAACTTTTAACCTACCTACCTTATGTCTAGACGGGTTTATCACGGCGGTAAATATAAAATAGTAGGCTTGTTGATAATTACTTCAAGTAGAGATAGAACAAAAGCGACAAATAAAAAATTCGGAACCCTAATAAACTACATAGTTCATTTTATAAACCTAAAATACATTTAAACTTTAAAAAAAAATACGCGTCGACTTGATAACCTCCTGCGTTTTCCGTCGGTTGAAAAGTAATTAAAGGTCTTCAATTCACTCGCTGCCGGAAACCGCTACGGTCTACGGGGTGCTACGGCGTAGCACTTGCTACGAGATCTTCGGTTCGTGGATCTACGCAAGATATTTCCGTTCATTCAGCGTGAAGTTAATAAAATCACAAGTTCCCTTTTGTGCAACTCAGTTGAGCAATTTGAACAATGCGACCCTTCTTATCTTGCTCTCCATTGCCCATCTCAAGTTGCTCAACTGAAAAAATCAACAAGGTATAAATTAGTAAAATCTATTTGTATGTACCCAATTTTTTTTTATTTGTGATATTCGCTGTCAAATCTTTGAGGTAGGGTTTCTCAACATTTTGAATAGCGTTTTATTTAAAGTTACAATAGCATACTGATTAAGCTCTAGAATACACCTAAGTTCACAATTATACAGATATGCAGTACAAAAATACACAAAACATAAATACTTACTTACTTACGTACTGAGTAAACTTTGCTGGTTCAAGTCCCGTCGATTTTTGAACTATTATAAATAATTGAAACAAATTGGGGTATTATTTTATTCCTTAGAAATTACCCTGAGTGTGAGAGCTTACGTACTATAATAACAGAAACCTTAGATAAACACTTACTTTGAAATAAAAAATACTAATAGGTATTGCTAAAACAAGTTTATGCAAAATGCAAACATGACGCATATCTTGCAAAACACGCAGTTTCTAAATTTTGCACACAATCAATGCAAACATTGTAAGGTAAGCAACCTCGTATGTAGGACAAAGAAGAGCGGAACTGTTTGCTTTTACACTTCTTCATAACAATGAGAGGAACCAAACTACATACAGGGCGTCCCAAGTCCATAATAAATAATAATAATAAATAATGCTGGACAATCCACACAGCATCATCTAGCCCCGAGCTAAGCAGACATGGACATGGATGGCACCATGGAAGTTACCGGAGAAAGCAAGTATTTTTTAAAGTTCTGTGGATGCAGTTTTACTTATTTTAAAAAATAAAGGAATGTTTCCTTTCAGTCAAACTTCCTGTCTCCAATATTTCTGGTACTTACTGAATAAACGATTAAGAATTATTTGAGGTTAAATGTTTATTTCTCAAAGAACGTGATTATACATTCACTTACAGAGAAATGTGTTTTTCTTGGTATCTAATGCACTTTTATAACTTATATATATATATAATGGTTGAAGTTTACAGTGTAGTTGTTATAATGTTTGGCTACTCTACAGTAATATTCTGAAATACATATTTCTTGTCTTTTATTGAAAACAGTTAAAATAGCGTATTCTTTGATATGTTCTGGCAAGTTATTATGTAGTTTTGCTCATTCAAATGTTATGTTTTTTTTCCATAGTTAGTTCTAGGATGGGGTAGTGAAGTTTTTTTGAGAATCTCAAACTATATTTCTGCGTTTCGCTTTTTCTTTTAAATGATAGGCCCGTATTTATATCTTTTTGTATGATCTTTTGTATAAGACAACCGGTGTTATATGTATACATTTATTTAGGTAAGTAATTATTATAATTATTTAGGTCCTTTTGATAGCTAATATCACAATTATAATCATATCTTTATGCAACTTCATCGATAATACCAGGTAATAGATACTTAGGTTGGTACCTAAAATAAAAACAAACTTGTGTCAAAATATAACTTGACTACGTGACTCACAGTTCCATACTTTTGAAATATCATCTTGTTTATTTGTTTACCGTACCGATTAAAATATATGTGAAGGTAAGTACAGTCAGTTTAAGATTCTAAGCATATAAGCCACCATTATTTTCACGGTAGGTTCAACTGAAAGTAGAAAAAAAAATATGTAAAGGTAGCGCTGATTCCAGCATACGAGCCTGGGGATTTCTCACAACAAAACTCATTTCAAAATTTAAGTAATCTGTACCCAAACCAAACTAAACCACCACGAAAAGCATTAAAATTTGTCAAAATTACTTCTTAGTTAAATTGAAAAAAACATAAAAACACTCAATGAGACAATTTTAAGCTCAGCGTATTTTTTATTTTAAACTACAACGTGTTGGTGAAAATATGCAAAATCATGACGACGACGAAGATATCGCAAGACTCCTACTGAGGCAAGACACAAGAATATGAATATTCTGTACGAGCACTTTATGATTTCACATAAAGTACCTACGATTTCTTTTTTGACGCCACGATGTTAGTGTTCACATTTATATAGCTTCTTTAGTTTCTATCAGTGAATACCTATTCTTAGCTCTCTGCCTCTCTAAAGCTATAAAGCTTCCAACTCCATCATGGACACCATCAGGTACAATCATGTCTAGAGACATTATTCTGCTCCATCAGCTAAAATAATGTCTATAGAGACATTATTGTAGCTGATGGTGTTCCGAAATAAATAAATAAATAATGCTGGACAATTCACACAGCATTATCTAGCCCCAAACTAAGCAGAGCTTGTGTTATGGGTCTAGATAATGTACAATACGCTACATAGATAGATATTTTTTATTATACATAGAAAACATCCAGAACGCTCTGGACAAACGTCTGCAGATCGAACAAACGTTCGTCCCGAGGCGGGAATCGAACCCACAACCTCCTGCGTCGCAGGCAGTCCTTCGCCCGCTGCGCCACAGAGCTCGTCACGTCACGTCGTCGTAAATAAATAAATCTTGCGTCGACTGTACCACAAGTAGGTCGTGTCGTCTGGAGCGCCGCACTTTGGACGTCTGAGAAGACACGACTAGTGAAGTACAATGCCCGGTAGGGAAAATAACCAGCTGATAGCCACGCCTGCGGATGCTGTAACTCAGCTTGGAAGCTTCACATGAGATACGCAGCCTGATTCACCGAGAATTACTGTCATTGTTAGATAACGTTCCTACTTAATTGCTATTACACGCTAACGAGAGTTCTACATCCTGTTATTACACACAGAAAACCTTGCTGCATGGACTTTGAATTTTTCAAATAAAAAAACGCTGAAGTCTATCTAAAGGAAATAATGCACTCTATATTTAGATTTTTTTAACTTTGAATTTTGTGTCGAATATTTCCTTTAGATCTTCTAAAGGACGTTCTTTCTTAACGAAATAATTATCAATAGCTAATATCATTTTAAACGTTGCTTATTCCTTTTCCAAACATAAGGTAGAAAGTACGTCATTGCAGGCGTACTGAAATGCACCAGGGAAACTCTAAGGAATTTCATTTTTTTTGTATGGAAATAAATTTCCAACGTGTTATGTTTTTTTAATTTTTTGAAATATCAGCCGGTAGCTATGGTTATTTTCATAAATAGGTCAAACGACACTAAGTTTTTACTCCGAATCCGCCATATGATATCGGTCTCTTCCGTATTCTGAACGGTACAATAATTAAAAAAAATAACCATGTGAAAATCGGACGTGCGTGTATTTATTGCTATATTTGAGTTTACAATTTGAATTTACTCGAGTGATTTTGAAGATTCTAAATAATGATTTTCCTCGAAGGTGTAGTATACAACGTGTATCAAAACATGTGTACTCTGCCGAAGGGGGGGTTTCGGACCCCAATGGTGATCAGTTGTGGGGGGAGATAATTAAAAATTCCTATTTTCAGTTTCCCATACAAAAAGTTTTAATTTCCTAGTGCCTAAATAAAGTAACAACCCTATCCGGGTAACCTATACCTCTGCAGGTATTTAAGTGGGCGTGGGGGTGTGGTTTGATAGATGCCGACAGCCAATTAGCGAAAGAGGGTGGTTCTCAAAGGTATAATTTGTTCTATGATTGGCGATTGACAACCGTTTGGCAAAGTCCGACCGCCAATCAAATTTAGGCGCTTGCCTCTGAGGACCATACTGAGGTCATTGTCCCAAGTGCAAGAAACAGCTGACTTTAGGGTTGTCACTTCGTAAGAAATCAGCTGTTCATGTTGAAACTTTGTCGCAGTTTTTTTCAGAGATAGCAATCGAAATTCGAAAAGTCGTTGAACAAAAGTTGTTCCCCGGGGGGGTGGAAATTCCCCCCTTTGCGGATAGTACACATGTTTTGATACACGTTGTATAAAACACTATGTTTCACTCGGACGAAAGTGCGATTCCTACCTCTTTGTATATAAGGGCCCTCGGCTGCGCATCGGTCCTCAAATGACACTCGATATGAATTGGGCACTTTTTCGCCTTGGTTTACAATGTAACTATTATATCCTAAAAGAAAAAAAACTGGCCTTAATGCCGTCTACTCTACAATCTACAGGCCTATGCCGGACGAACAGACAGACCGGACGGAGTTGGCATCCTTTGGGCACGGAACCCACGTCACGTCGCGAATCACGAAGTGACCACGCGTTGGAGCCGCTATCAGTGTCGTGACTGTCTGTCTGTCCTAAAGTCTGTATCTGTGTGTCCAGCCTTGGACACTGATCGCTTTAATGCGCATTAAGTAGAGATTAACTTTATTTATCATCGGGTAGGTGCAAATCAAAAAATTAACATTATGTTTTTTTTCTCTATATTTTTAGTACAAATCCACTGTGTTATTAAAAAACCTGTGTTAGTTACCTAAGTTCTTGAAACCCGCTCGAGGAAGCCTGAATAATATTCCTAGAAACTCGGAAACAATTCATCAGAACAGAGAGTTGACAGAAAGTTAAAATTGGGTTTGAGATGAGGTATAGAAAGAGCATAAATTTTCCTCAAAGGGAAAAAAACTCAAATCCTTTGACGAAACTTTATGTTTCTTAGTGACATGTCCTAGAAGTCAATATAAAGCACAGTTCATCACTATATCTAACAACTAAACCATCATAACAGTGTAGATAAAATATAAATTACTAGACGATCGCCTCGCGGTTTCACCCGCGTAGTTCCCGTTCCCGTGGGAATTCCGGGATAAAATATAGCCTATGTCACTCCCTGAAAAGTAAGCTTCCTAACGGTGAAAGAATTTTTCAAATCGGTCCAGTAGTTTCGGAGCCTATTCAATTCATACAAACAAACAAACAAACAAAAAATCAAACCTTTCCTCTTTATAATATTAGTATAGATATAGGGGGTAACCTATACCTCTGCAGGTATTTAAGTGGGCGTGGGGGTGTGGTTTGATAGATGCCGACAGCCAATTAGCGAAAGAGGGTGGTTCTCAAAGGTATAATTTGTTCTATGATTGGCGATTGACAACCGTTTGGCAAAGTCCGACCGCCAATCAAATTTAGGCGCTTGCCTCTGAGGACCATACTGAGGTCATTGTCCCAAGTGCAAGAAACAGCTGACTTTAGGGTTGTCACTTCGTAAGAAATCAGCTGTTCATGTTGAAACTTTGTCGCAGTTTTTTTCAGAGATAGCAATCGAAATTCGAAAAGTCGTTGAACAAAAGTTGTTCCCCGGGGGGGTGGAAATTCCCCCCTTTTCGGATAGTACACATGTTTTGATACACGTTGTATAAAACACTATATTTCACTCGGACGAAAGTGCGATTCCTACCTCTTTGTATATAAGGGCCCTCGGCTGCGCATCGGTCCTCAAATGACACTCGATATGAATTGGGCACTTTTTCGCCTTGGTTTACAATGTAACTATTATATCCTAAAAGAAAAAAAACTGGCCTTAATGCCGTCTACTCTACAATCTACAGGCCTATGCCGGACGAACAGACAGACCGGACGGAGTTGGCATCCTTTGGGCACGGAACCCACGTCACGTCGCGAATCACGAAGTGACCACGCGTTGGAGCCGCTATCAGTGTCGTGACTGTCTGTCTGTCCTAAAGTCTGTATCTGTGTGTCCAGCCTTGGACACTGATCGCTTTAATGCGCATTAAGTAGAGATTAACTTTATTTATCATCGGGTAGGTGCAAATCAAAAAATTAACATTATGTTTTTTTTCTCTATATTTTTAGTACAAATCCACTGTGTTATTAAAAAACCTGTGTTAGTTACCTAAGTTCTTGAAACCCGCTCGAGGAAGCCTGAATAATATTCCTAGAAACTCGGAAACAATTCATCAGAACAGAGAGTTGACAGAAAGTTAAAATTGGGTTTGAGATGAGGTATAGAAAGAGCATAAATTTTCCCCAAAGGGAAAAAAAACTCAAATCCTTTGACGAAACTTTATGTTTCTTAGTGACATGTCCTAGAAGTCAATATAAAGCACAGTTCATCACTATATCTAACAACTAAACCATCATAACAGTGTAGGTAAAATATAAATTACTAGACGATCGCCTCGCGGTTTCACCCACGTAGTTCCCGTTCCCGTGGGAATTCCGGGATAAAATATAGCCTATGTCACTCCCTGAAAAGTAAGCTTTTTAACGGTGAAAGAATTTTTCAAATCGGTCCAGTAGTTTCGGAGCCAATTCAATACAAACAAACAAACAATCAAATCTTTCATCTTTATAATATTAGTATAGATTCTATTTAGTCCGTCAGTAAAAATATTTACTATTCACAAAGAAAATTATACTAGTATTTACAATTGAAACAATTGAGCTAACTGTAGACTGTTGCAAACAGTCTACAGGTAGCTCAACTTATCCATATCAATACCAGCCGGAAGCGTCCCCAAGACGCTGGCTGCATTGCCACGCTGTATGGCAATGCTGATGCGCTGTGCCAGATACTCACCAGCTCTCGGGTCACGCGTCGCTTCGACCAGACGCTCAAATAATTTTTTAAAAACCCGAAGAGCCTCGGTACCCCACGGACCTAGGGTCTCGACTCCAAGGGGAGCAAATGTGTAGGCTCTGTCGAGACCTGCATATTTGCGCCTCAGTCAGTTAGATTATCAGAAGATATTGGACGGACACATAATTTTTACTTCTGTCAATCAAACAAAAAATGACAAGAGATAGCGAGTCAAAGTTTGGGAGTAGCGGCTAGTGACGTCACACATTGCTGGCTAATCTTCAAAACCAAAAAAAGAAAAAATACGTGTCCAATACCTTCTCAAAGAAAATTATACTAGTAATTACAATTGAGCTAACTGTAGACTGTTGCAAACAGTCTACAGTTAGCTCAACTGATCCATATCAATATCAGTCGGAAGCGTCCCCAAGACGCTGGCTGCATTGCCACGCTGTATGGCAATGCTGATGCGCTGTGCCAGATACTCACCAGCTCTCGGGTCACGCGTCGCTCCGACCAGACTTCTGATGATCTAACTGACGGACTAATTAGTATTTTTTTAGGATTGCAGTTCATTACTATCACGTGCACAAACTGTTGACTCGTCAATGCCGCCCTCAATATTAGGTCGTTTCCACTGGGATCCGATTTACAAGGAAAGTCAATAGTTCTTGGATATTTTATTTGATTCATCGTATGTTATCGTCAAATATTGATTGTGAGTAAGCAAATAGGAACAAGCAAACAATAAAATTAATATATTTCCACATAATGTCTTGCAAAGTATACGGTAGCAGTGGATCCCGTAGTGCGGGACAAGCCTGTGTCACGGGCTCTTAGGAAAGGAAATTCTTGGGTTTTTGATAGTATCATTTTGTGATTTTTGAATTAATTTAATTTACTGTTGAGCTGCCTACGAAACACTGCAATTACCCGCCCTTACCAACCCACACACAGCACAACCTACTCTTGGTGACAATGGATTGAGTTCGCTCTACATCATTATCATCAACCTATAATAGTCCACTGCTGGATACGTCCGCGCCCACTCCCATGCCCACGCCCACGCCACGCCACGCCCAAGTCCACTCAGCCGCGGTCGCAGCCTAACTTTGGTGACTTGAAACAAAGTGACAGCAGTAAACAGGAAAAAATAATGATCAAGCTGTGTATTACAATTTTTTATGTAAACTAATATTTTAGGGGGGTCGCGACCCCCCCTGGGACCTCACCTGCTGCTAATGCCATGGACACTTAAGTAAGTTACGTATCTAACCCAAATCATTCCAGCGGGTACTTCTCTGCACAACTAGGTAGGCGGCCCTTTCCCAAGGCAACATCCCGTTTCTTGCAGGATCCCGTTTAGTAGTGTACGTGTTTCAATACTAGCAGTCACACTAGTAACCTGTTTACAGTATCCTGCAAAAAACCGATCCGTTCGAATTTGACATTCGGTTTTGCCTCTACGAAACGAACTGGATCCAGTTGTCCAGTAAAAAACAGGATCCAGTTTAATTACACGTATTTAATGAAAGTGTTCCCACTATACCGTTTTTGCAGGATGGGGTACGGGGAGAGGTAGAATTTTCTATGAAGAGCATCGATCAAAAATTTCCGGCCGGAATACTTGATCGATGATGATGACCTAAAAAAAACCGGATGGAAACTACTGTGTAAACACACCAATGATCCAGTAAGAAACCGTTCTGACCCGCAGAACTTGGCCGTGGGAAAGAGCCGATAGGTACTTGTGTTACATACACTCCCCTGCCTCGGTAAGCACGTTAAGCTGTTGGTCCTGCGCCTAACCTCTCCGTGGTCCTGACCTCTCCCTGCCCAGTCTGCCGTCTCATCAGGTTGTGAGAGTAAGGGAATAGAGAGTGCACCTGTGTTTGCGCGCACACTTGTGCACTGTAATATGTCCTGCGCATATGGCTAGTCTTCGTTGAGACTAGCCGCCGTGGCCGAAATTCGGCTAGGAGCATGCTAGGAGGGCATAATCAGCTTGACATATCATTGTGTTAAAACAATGACACATCAAAATGCAATTTTGGTGATCAAATGATGTAACTTTACGAAATATTTAATATGAGCTCGAACCATTCGCACTATCATTGCGAAACGATCCAAAGTCCGTATTCCAATAGTTTTTATTTAGAAAGATAAGCCTTGCACAATAAAAATTTAATAACAACTGTTTGCACTTTGCACTTTTATGCAGGTAAAACCTACAAAATTCGCTTTATCAACGACTCAATCGAAGTTTATCAAACCTACACCTTGTACGTAGGTGCAAGGTGCATCTGTTGTTAAAGTAAGATATTACCTATGGGCGAAAGCTTATCGCTTTGAAAAATGTAATTATTTGCCAGTGGAATTTAGACTTTGATCGTTGTCTAAGATATGTGCAGGTGGTCCGATCTCGGATTAAACAGGTATCTGGATAGGTATTTCGTCAACTGACATGATTTCGTACCCAAAATTACATTTTTATGTATCATGTTATTGCTATCTGTTGCTTTGTAACTTTCGTTTTCCTCAACAGCCTGTATTGGTCCACTGCTGGAGGCAGGCCTCGCCCTGATGAGCGCCTTGTTGACTTGTATCTCATGGGGGTAATGCCCATAATCCCCACTCTGGGCATGCGGATTGGGGATCGCAGTTCGGTGGTAGAATTGTTCTGCAGGCGGCGCTGCTGCTCGCCCCCGGTGGATATCCCGCGGGAAGAGTTGGGGTGGTGCAAATTCTAAGCCGGCACCACACAGCTACGTTCGTTTTAAATTTATCAAATTGGTAGGTTTGCTGGGGCTTGCTCGGTACAGGTGCACCACCCTGAGAGCAAAGACGAGGTGGTAGATAGGTGCACCATTATGACTATCTCTTCTTTTCTCTCGAAGAAAATGATGTACATACGTCCTACGAATATTATAAAGGCGAAAGTTTGTGCCGTTGTGAAAAGGTTTGACCGAAGACAACCCCAAAACTACAGAATGGATCGGGCTGAAATTTTGCAAATATAGGTATCTGGACCTGGTATAACATATTTAGTTACTTTTTATTTCAAAAAACGCGTGGGAAACCGCGGGAGTAAACAACAGGCGGCCAGTCCAATTCACGGAGACAAGCCATATGTATTAGTATTTTTGTATTTTGTATTTTCTTTATTAATCAAAAACTTATTCTATTCTTATTTCTACGACACCTAAGTGTGAGACACATAGCGCCAACTCAGTAGGGCTATTCAGCAGAGGTATTTTAATTCGTCGGAAGGGCCGTCAGATTCAATATCGGAATTTTTCTTCGTAAACAGCTTCCGATATCGAATCCGACGGGCTTTCCAACGAATTAAAATACCCCTACAGAAACGCCGTTACCGGAATCTGACACAGATTCGCGCGGTTTTTAATATATTCTACAAGGAATTTATATAGCGGAAAAGAAGTTTTCCATAAGAAGTAACACATTTCCTATCAACCTATGCTTTAACAAATTTTGAATTAGTGCTACTTTTGGAGCAATGATTTTTAATCAATGTACTAAAGCTCCACTATATCATACTTTATTGTAACATGGGTTCATGGAAAATGGTCTACAATTTGTGGAAAACTACTTTTCTGGTAGTTTAATTCCTTGCAGAATGCAAAAAATATTAAAAACCGCTAAAATATTTGAATTTCGCGCGAATTTGTGTCGGATTCCCTGTCGATGACTTGGTAGTTTGGTAGCGAAGTTTCTGAATAGCCCCGCAGCGCGCAGGTGCACTCTCTATTCCCTCACTCTCATAACCCGATCGGAACTGAACGGACGAACTGACACGACCGGGGAGTGGTCAACCAAAGCACCAACGGCAGTGCTACCCCGTACCCGGAAAGCACTGCTGCACACTTGTATTTGTATTTATTTATTCCATCGTAGGTACACTTGATGTTACACTTGATGTCGTTACATTCTATATTTATGTACCTACTATTTTAATAATAACATGTATATTGTATGCATTTATATATTTATAGAGTGCTCCATACTCATGTTTAAAAACTGGCCCATATTTTTTCCAATTTCATCGCAGTACATTATGGTTTTATTACCTGAGCATGAAGTGCTGAGGTCCAGGTGGGATGCGGCTGAGACAGTACTGTCCGGACTTAAGTTGTGACCGACCAAATTAGGTCCACAGCACCCGCAGCCCTCCAGAATCCTGCCCTCCAGACTCGCCTGGCTACCGAGGAGCGCATCCATGGCCAGGTGGAGTTCTCTTGTCTGTTCAGTAGTTCTCTCATAAAGGCTGATGTAGTGCCCTAGGGAGTGCTCGGCCTGGCCAAGTTTACACCTCAGCTCTTGCAATTCTGCCTCATATTGCAGCTGATTTTGATTTAGCTTTATTGTACATAGCTCTAGTTCATCAACAAGTTATCTATTACATTTGATTTCATATACTTTATGTTTTTGATTTTCTATAAATAATTGCTTACCTAACTGCAATCTTCATGATATTATGCACAGAATTGATAATGAAAGATTTGACATTAACTCAAACTTAATAATTTTACTTGGAAATAGGGGTAATGTGAACAAATTGGACTTAATTAAATATATGGACAAATTATGTTCCTTAAAATTAAATAAAATTGTAATGTTCACATTCCCCTACAGCAACAGCTTGCCAAATATAGAAAATAACATTAGATATAAGCTAAATATGACATTGCATACTATTTCATGCAATAATAATATACATGTGATTGACACTAACAATACTGTTAGTAAAAAATATTGCTTGACTAAAAAAGGTAATTACTACCTTTCAAATTATTACAAAAAACAAATAGCTGTGTCGCTATCCTATTACTTTACTATTACAGCCAAAAATTTGGCTAAACAAGATGCTTCTTTTGAGCATTGTAATAAATTTACAACCAAGACCTTGGAACTTCTTCCAAGCCATTTAAATTAGATTTAACGACAATAGAGGAAGTCTCTAGCCATAAACAGTCAAATAATATTGGTTACATAAAAAGTCAAAGAAACCAAACCTGTAAAATAAATGCAAAGTTCACTAACTTGGTGCATCAAAATATTCAAGGATTAAAAAGTAAATTACTAGAGTTGGAATTGTACATGAACGCTTTTCATATTGATATCATCTGCATAACAGAACACTGGCTGAAAAGCTATGAGCTCATGTTCAATTTCAGTAACCACCAGGTTGGTAGCTCTTTTTGCAGATCACATGCTATTCGTGGAGGCTCATTAATATTAATAAACAAATTAATGAAATTCAAAGACCGTAAGGACATAATATGCTTATCCGTTGAAAGCCACATTGAAGTAGCATGTGTAGAGTTGGAGCAAATTATTGTAGTAAGCGTATACAGCCCACCATCAGCTTCTTTTGAAATTTTTGAAAATGTCATGGAGGACATTTTATTTAAATTATCAAAATCAAATAAAACTATAATGGTATGTGGAGATTTTAATGTTGACCTTTTAGTAGTTTATTCCCTCAGTACTAGATTGACTAATTTATTTAATTCTTATAATCTAAGGCCATTATTTATGGAACCTACTAGAATAACTGAAACCTCAGCAAAATGTATAGATAATGTATTTGTTTGCCAAAGTGAAAAAATTGTTACTAAGAAAATAATAAGTAAGTAATTTAAAATCAGACCACTTAGGTCAACTAATAAAACTAGAAATTCAAGTAAAAAACAATAATTGTAAAAAGAGATTAACTTACATACCTGTGACCACCAGTCGATTTGAACGGTTGAAATTGGATTGGGATTCTAAGCCATCACCTAATTACTCACATAACAACCCAAATGAGTCGTATTGTAGTTTTTTTTATAAATTCACCAATGCGTTCAATTCAATATTCACATCCAAATCGATTATGGTCTCAGAAAAACTTAGCTTTAGTGAGTGGGCAACAGTAGGTATACATAAGAGTAGAGAAACTTTGTATGAACTATATAGTGAAAAACAATACAATTTTAGCCAGGAGTTCAAAAAAAAAGTAAAAAATTACTCAAAAATGTTTAGAAAAGTTTGTCAAATCGCAAAATCAAATTATTTAAGCTCCAAAATTAGAAATAGTGAAAATGTCATAAAATCAACGTGGAAAATAATAAATAGTGAGACTGGAAAGGTCAGTACCTACGTTAATGATTACAATTTAAAGATAAATGATTGCACAATCAAAAATGACATTGAAGTAGCCCAAGCTTTTGAAAACTTTTTTACTGACATTCCAATCTCTACTACGAAGTGTCTAAACTCTTCTCAATTAATCGCTGAGTCATTACTCATAGAAAATGTACCTAAATGCGAAAATAAACTTAATTTCAACTATGTCGATGAAAAAGATATTAAAAAAGCCTTCAAACTTTTAAATATAAAGAAAACTGCAGATCTCTGGGGCATTTCCGTTAAAATTATTAAACCTTTAATTGATACGATTGCACCAGATCTAGCTTTTATATTCAATGAATCTATTGATTGTGGCGTATTTCCTGATCTAATGAAATGTAGTAAAGTAATCCCACTATTTAAATCGGGTAGTAGGTCTGACCCCACTAACTTTAGACCAATATCAGTACTGCCAACTTTCAGCAAAGTTTTTGAAAAACTTATTTTACATCAATTGCTTAGGCATTTTAATGGCAATGACCTGCTACATGGTAAGCAATTCGGGTTTACTCGGGGCAGGTCAACTACTGATGCCGGTGTAGAGTTAGTATCGCATATTTTTGATGCTTGGGAGAAGTCGCAAGACGCTTTAGGCGTTTTTTGCGACTTGTCAAAAGCGTTCGATTGCGTACACCATGAAACATTAATCAGGAAACTACATCACTATGGAATAAGAAACACCTCTTTGGATCTTCTTACATCTTATTTGAGTGATAGGATACAAAGAGTTGACATTAATGGGAAACGGTCTTCGGGGTCTGTAGTTACAATGGGTGTACCGCAGGGTTCTATCCTCGGTCCTTTCCTATTCTTAGTTTATATTAACGACCTGCCTCATCTTGTCAAGAATAATCACGAGATTGTATTGTTTGCTGATGATACTTCATTAATTTTTAAAATGATGCGACAAAACACAAATTTCGACGATGTGAATAATGCAATCTCAAAAGTAGTTCATTGGTTTAGTGTCAATAATCTTTTGCTAAACGAAACCAAAACAAAATGTATTAGATTTATTCTACCTAATGTTAAACAAGTGAAGGCTGATGTAAACGTTAAAGGAGAAACTTTAGAAATAGTAGAAAGTGCCGTATTCTTAGGAATCACCTTAGATAATAAACTTCAATGGGGCCCACACATAGATAAGCTATCGAAGAGACTCAGTTCTGCAGCGTATGCAGTCAAAAAAATCCGTCATCTTACAGACGTGGATACATCTAGACTTGTTTATTTCAGCTACTTCCATAGTATTATGTCTTATGGTATACTGCTGTGGGGGAACGCTGCAGATATTAACACCGTATTTGTGCTGCAGAAGAGGGCTGTTCGGGCTATCTATAACATGGGTCCTAGAGAATCTCTACGTGATAAATTCAAAGAAATAAACATAATGACAGTACCATGTCAATATATCTATGAAAACTTATTGTACACTCATAAAAATATAAATCGGTTCCCTAAAAATAGCGATAAACATATTTTTAATACCAGAAATAAACATAAACTCGCTGTGCCCACAACTAGGCTACACAAAATAAATGTATCTTTTAAAGGGCAATGTATACGCTTCTACAACAAAACTCCTAGTGAGTTGCAAAAATTATCAGTAAATAAATTCAAACAAATTGTCAAAACCTTGCTGTGCAAAAAGGCTTACTATAAAATATCAGATTATCTAGAGGACAAAAAAGCTTGGGACGGGTTTTGCTCCAACTCGAAAAATAACAACTAACAGGCTAAAGGTTTCTTCGTCGCTTCTTTACTTTAGTCTACATACCGAAGCGACAGAAATCAAAAAATATCACTTTATTTCCGTGTCAGTGTTTAGTTTTTTATTTTGACGTTTTCTAAGTGTACATTTATTGTATTTATGGAAATAAAGAGTTTTTGATTTTGATTTTGATTTTGATTTCGTTAAAGAAAACATCATAAGGTACAACAAAAAAAACAAAAAAAAATTAAATAAAAATTAAATGAAATAAATACAAATACATTAATTAAGGGTATGTCAAAGTATGCTGCTGTTTAAGGGCATTGTCAAACTATACTAAAAATAATGTACAATTTACAATCATAATAAACTGAGAAAATAATACACTGCCAACTTCCTGACACCTCCGAGCTGATACTGTGACTAAAAATATTTTTATAAGAATATTTTGTTTTGATTTTTCAAGCATGAATAAAAGTGCTACACCCTAAAACATAGACAGGCAAACATCCTACTAACTACTGTTTATCCAGTCAGTAAGTGGGCATCGTTATCAGTCTAGACTGGGCGGTTAACGGTCTGTTGACTTCGAGCATCATGTGCTAGGGGAGTGATAGAGATGCCTGGCGGTCGCCTGGTGGTCTGAGTGGGATGCGTAGGTGTGATATTTTACAACTAAGGCCCGTATTATGAAAGCTTACTCAATCATCAGTTTATATTTTTACACAAAAGCATATTACACGGTTGACGAATATTTATATGAAAAATAAGAAATATGTGAAAAAATATAAAAAATATTGTGTGCCCAGCAGGATCTATAGTGATACTTAATTATTAAAATTATAAACACCTCTGTACACCTATAGAAAACAATAAATGATTGTAAGAAATCAAATAATATCGCAAAAATTTTCGACTTCGACGGGACTTGAACCCGCGTCCTGCCCTCAGTACGGGGATGTGATAACCAACCGGGGTTACGCACTATAATAACAAAAAACCTTAATAAATGATTGAATATTGAGTATTGATTGAGTAATATGCGTAACGCATAAACAAATTTATTACATAAATTAATTCTGTTAATAATTACTGTATTATTGTTTGATTATCTGTGTGACATTTAATACTACTCTAATCTATGGATCTTTGTGTCTGAATCAATAAATGAATTTGAATAAGCTATAGAAAAGCGTCACTCAATCATTAATCGAGAAACTGAGTAAGCTTTCATAATACGAGCGTATGTTTAAGTAGGGATCTACTTATTACTTAAACAATGTGTCACTATATCTACACCAATCAAACCATTTGTTTCTCGGTTTCCCACAACCTCCTCGTTTCCCCTTCCGCTGCGCCACAAAAGTCGTTTTAAGATCTTAAGAATGGAAAAAGAAAGAATGGAGTAGGTACCTAGAAGACATTAGTTTTTACCTGTTATTTGTTGCTCGAACGAGTAGGTAAGTAGTTGTTGTGTTAAACGAACACTATCACCACAGCTATCACGCAGCAGATGCCAGTCAACTCCCCCGTGTCGCGGCGGCGGCGGCGCGCCCCTGCGGGTCGCATTCAACGCTGGGCAGTGAATGTGTTAACCTGCTAATTAGATAGGTAGCTACTTATCTAATCTCTGCACCCCTTTCATCACGTGTCAATGGTCAGTCAAGATCAAAACAACATCTTCAGTTCCGCATTTCACAAACAAAAATATCTTAAAGCTATTTTCATAGCTATTATGTACACAATTATGCTAATTGAGATCTACATAAAATCTAGTGAACTGGAAACCTCAATAAATTACGCACTAAGTTTGGCGAGTTGATTGATAGATTTGTTTGCATCAGAGTTTGTTGAGATATGTACCAATGTACCTACCGATGTGACCACAACCACTGATCATATTCCAAGATTAAGCAATCCATAACCACCAAATATGCCTACCTACATAGGTAGGTATAAAGTAGAAAGGTCTAGCGTCTATAGCATGTTTTGAAAAGCACCTCACTGGACGCAGTCTCCTGTCATTCGCGCTCGTGCCTTTGATAAAATGGTAATTCCGATCTTAAGATAAAGAAAGACTAGAGCATTTACTTGTAACAGCAAATCTAGCATTCGCTGTTTTTAAATTCATTCGAACGACACTTCGAACTTGACGCTCGATGATTTGTTACAATTGATTTTAAAAAGGAACGAACGTTTTGATGTAACTAACATCACACACTAAAGAGTAGGGAGATACCAACTTATGTTAAGAAATATATCGCGGGTGGGTTGCCTAAAAAATCCTGGTCAGACTATGATTATTATGTACTTCAAAAATTGCATGGGGTACAAGGGGACGACCTTGCACCACTTTTTCCTTACGTTTGTGTCTCGCTCGCGTCCTGAGAAATAAACTTTGTAAGTCTCTAAGTTGTAGCATTTTTTTAGATAATCCACTCGCGATATATTTCTTAACGCATTCACTGCCCAGCCTCGGCGGTGCGACCCGCAGGGGCCGCCCGCGCCGCCCCACGCCGCGAAACCACCCCGCCCCGCCCGGCCACTACGCGGGGCTGGGAGAGATCATCTCCGTCTTGGGCCATGAAAGTGTTAACAGCAAAGACATTTTTACCACCCAGGAATAAGTAGATATCTACCAGTTGTATGGAGAATATCCACCAGCGCAGTCGGTTTTACGGTCAAGAACAAGGAAGTACAATGTGCAGCCACATGCCACATCTTGAATAATGCACGCATCCCTCAATGTTTGTCCATTAAACCCGATAGCCCGAGGAAAATATGTAGCTATAGGTAAATTGTATTGCACTTGAAGATAAGTTATCTCGCGTCCGGGTCACCGCAGCGCCCCGACTGGAGCAGTTTTCTCCACGCTTCTACTTAGCAGAGATAGGTACACGGAATATATTTCCAATTTAGGTACTGCCTATCGAGAGTTCTTTAATTACCTACCTACCCTTCTATCAAGTTCAGACCTCAAATGTATATTTCAACCTATGGGTAGCCTAAGTGCTAGCACTTGTCACATATCTACTTAGTTTAGGTAAGAACAAACCAATGTTTTCTATAAGTTCTTTTGAGTTGAGACCACAGATTTGCGATTTAGGCTCAATGAGTACCTAGTCAAAAGGGCATATTAAATAAAATATTTGGGTTAAAAAATTGAGCAAGTTTTATTTTCTAAACTTTTCTTAAAAAATAACGACTAACGTAGTATTTGGTACATCATCTTAAAATATCTACTTAGTAGTTACAAACATGTTATATCCTCGACTATCCGCTTGCAGAGTAAGTGAGCGAACCGAGGCGATAACTAGAGAGAGCGCGACTAAAATAAACGGCGACACCGCCGAGAGAGCTCCCACTCACGCACTATTCAGGTACTGAGTGTCTTAATAAATAACTCATTCGCACAAGCACTAGGACTTCAGAGCGGCACGTTGGGCGGCGTCTTGCAGGGCTCCGGCGACGGAAGCCGCCGGCCCTCGGGCGCCCGCGACTGATAGTACGCGCAGTATGGCAGCGGATCCCAGAACGCGAACAGAGCTTCACGTGTGTCCAGCACGGTGTCCAGCAACTTGCCTACAGTCGCTGTATGTCCGCACTTGTGGGCTGTGTTCTGGCATAGATACGGCAGAGACACTCCCACTCTAGCTCCAATAGCCACAAGTCTATTCCCGTGTCCGTTCGTCGTATTCTCTTCTCTCACGAGTCTGAATGAAACGTGGCCAGTCATCGGCCTCGCTGGTGCAAGAAAAGATACGAATCTCTGCACCCACGCGTCTGATTCTTCGTCCTTCTGCGGCACTAGTCCCTTTCTCACGGAGTCCACGCGGCATGTCACGTTGTTCACGGCGCGCGACTCTTTCAGAGTGGTGCACGTCACTATTCTCTCTCCCCTCGGCTCTCTGATAATCACCCATGGTTTCTCAGCACTAATTTCACGCGGAAATCTGAACTGAGCCTTCTCCTCTGGCATGACGATTCTCAAGCGATCACGAGCGCCGCGCGCTCCAGCGCTGGCGATGAAGTGTCGGCCTTCCTTCGATGCTCCGCTGTCGTACCACGCTCGCACGTCCTCATCGTTAGCTATCACCCAGAACTGAGGCGTGGCAAGTCCCGCTGCGCGACATACTCGCATTAGCTCCAGCGGATCATCCAAGGTGACGACATCTCGAGCGCACGGTACAAAGCACTGACACCCCAGCACCTCCAGATGCGGTTTCGCCAAAGCATCATAATAGGCGGGTGTGGACGAACTGACAGGAACATAGAACACTACCGATTCTCTCTCCACGATTTCTTTTAGCGCCCGCGCGTAGGCGAGCGGATCTGCAGGATTCGGTCTCGGGACCGTGTAGAAGCGGTAAACCGCTGCCGAGTATTTGAGCAACGCGAACTGTCCTTCAGTCTCGAAGGCAACCACCCTGGCCCCAGCCGAGTGGAAGTTCCGCGCCAGATGCAGCGCCTGCACGGAGCTGCCCCCACTGATGAGCACCGTGCGCGGCTTATTCAGGTTCTTCGAGTTGATAAACCGGCCGATCATCTTGATCACTCCTAACGGGCACTGTATACACTTCCAGAATATGAACAGCGTAGCGGCGATCCATAGCGTAGGCAGAACCACGAGTATTTGCTTCCAGGCGGGGTGGGAAACGAAGCTGAGTATTGCGAAGAACGGCCGCAGGAGTTGTCTTGGCAGCCAGGTGAGGATCCGGAGGAGTTTCGGTAAGGGGAGCGGGCGTTCCGGGGAGATGGCACGCTCCTCGGGGATCAAAGAGAATGTTGAGGAGAAGGATCGTCGTAAGGCCGTGAAGGGCGGCGGCTGGTGCGAGCAACGCTTGGTGCGGGGAGAGAACACTAGGTCGGTGTTGGAGCGCGCGAGGCGGCTGAACTCGGGCGCACAGGCCGGCATGGCGGCGGGTAGTGACGCGCGCGCACTTCGCCGCCGCATATAAACTGCCTCGTTATCGGACACACACGCCGGCGCCCGCGGCTCATCTTTGTACCCAATTAGCAACTAAGTACTTAGTAAAAAAAATAAACAAACATCTTAATAACGCCATTCAAGAAGGGAGTGTGTTAGATGGGATCTATGGGATCTAATTTAACTTGTCTTTACCTACTTACTTGTTTCTAACAAAATATTAAAGTAGGTACTTAATTTAAAACATTCTTAGAGTAAAATACTGGTTGAAACTAAAATGCTTTAATGATTTTCAATTCAACAACTCACTACTTTCATAATGATAAACATCAATATATATAGTTATAAGTACATCTACAATATAGTTATAGACTAGGATGTCTTACTTTAAGTCACAAACTATGAAACTACCTAATTGTCTTAATTCAGGAACAATAGAAAATAATTGAGATAAGTTTGTTAAAGTAAGTTCTTACACATAGAATTTCTGTAAATTGTCTCATAAATGCAGTACTAAACATTGTAGAATACTTAGTACACAAATACTTTTAAATGGGTACATAATCCAAAATTGTTATCTGATATTTAGGCTAAGATAGATAAAACCTTTGGCAGCAATTTTATTAACAGATTAACACACTACATAAATAAATAACATTGTGATAATCATAATGAGAATAAGTGATGCCTAACTAATTAGTACCTAGATCATTCATGATCATGAAAGACAAATAAAATTGATATGGGTTACCTAGATCATTCATGGATCATGAAAGACAAATAAAATTGATAATGGGTTAGAATAACTGATAAAATACCTAAGTATTAGCAAGCTGATAAATGCTGATTTGTAAAACAGCCTGGCCTAATCCAATATACTGCTGAAGTCGCTAATAAATTAAAATTACTCAGCAATCATCTGTGTCTATTATTTGTTTAGCTGCATGATTTATAAACAACTACAACCCACATTAAATGATAGTTAATTATCAACTTTCACAAGTCAATAATATGGCAAATAACAACCAAGATCGCAGCATGAAAAGACATGCATTTATTTAAAGAAAATTTTATATAACACAATTACTTGGTCTTGAAATACTAGTTCAGCTTCTGCATCATTTAATATCATACCATTAATGGGACATCTGAATCTTTCAAGTCAATTGAGCCATTCTTACAAACTACATGTAACTCGTTTTGTGGTTCTTTCTCATAACGGAACCTTTTAGGATGTGCATCATCCATAAACCTTCCCAGTTTCAATATCTTGGGATCAACTGTTATTTTATCAGCTATCAAATTAGTTCCAGGCAAGTTTTTAAGTATATTAGGAATTATAAGATTTACCTCCCCCTTTTCATGTATGAAGATACTGCTTTTGTTGATAAGCTGGGAGGCATGCATGAATACATTCCCACTTTTTAAAGAGGCACACAAATTTCCATCGAAGCCTGTTATGTGTAAGTTTCCCTGCTGGATCACATCAATGTTCACTGATCTATGTAAGCTGTTCAAACTTATATTCCCCATCAGCGTGGTAAAATGAGATTTTTCACTGTAACATGATTTAACTTGAATGGGCCCACCATGTGTAACCACTGTGAAGGTGTTTGCTTTAATGTTGTTGCAATAGATGCCAGAACTCAAGCCAGTCTTCAGGTCAATGTGAGTCGCTTGGATGCTTCCTTCAGTCACAACATCGCCAGATGTACTTTCTACTTTGATGCTCTGAGCTTTACAGTCCCGTACATTGACTGAACCCTTGTCAGTTTTCACGACAAAGTCCTCTCCTTCTAATTTAAATAAATGTACCGAAGCATTCTCTGTGGTTGTCACTTGAACTTTCAACTGGTATGGTACCTGTATTAAGCAGACGTCGTTCCGATCCGTGGAGATACTCTTATTTAGTAGTTCCAAACGTTTTGAGGAGTGTTTCACTTGGAAATCACTTGCTTCCTTGCCCTTACTGTACAGAGTCATTGTGAGCTTGTTGTGGGCTTTCAGGTCGTTCACGTCGATGGGTTGCACTTTCACATGAATGGGGCTCTCGATAAAGATGCTCGTGTTGTTCTCGAGAGTCTTTTCGACCGTCCTTATTAGATTTAGAGTCTTTAGATCCGGCAGGTTGCTAAAATCTGCAACGGCTAACCTCAAAATCTTTACACATTTATGTAGCAGCCGTGGTCCAACTAGAGTAAACATTTTTACTAGTTTTCTTTCGTACGATAAATATTCGTGAATTATTTCATTTCTAGGGGATAATTGAATTTATTCATAATTTCAATTTTCTTAGTTTTTGACAGCGAGAATAATAAACTGACTTTGACAATGACATTTCAAGCAGTTTCAGTTGCTGCGTTCCGTATATAAAAATTATCGATTTCAGCGTTAACAGTGCTCAAAGTCGTTCCGATTTCTTTGAGAACGATAACGACAGTTATCGGGATAAATGTTCAACGGAACGGCTATAGACGCGCTCACATCCATCGCTCACGTAAACATAATCTCATGTGTTGATTTTGAAAATTTCTTATGACAATTTGACAGATCGTTCACACCGACCATGCTCGGTCGGTAGCTTGAGCGTTGTGTTGTGAGTGCAATGAATGCAAAGAAGGCGCCGGTTATGACGTCATCTATGTCGTTTTGTTAACAACAGGCTCCGTCACTCGCGCTCAGTTTAGTTTTGAGTTATATACCTACAGTTTTCTTACCACCCCGAGGTGACACTGTCAAAGGTTGCCGCCGCCGCCGCGCGCGAGCCGCACGCGCGAGCCGCAAGCCGAACGATAAGTTTTATCTCGCTCGGACATAGCTGAGATTATCTCCGCGCATGCACAGATATAATAATATAATACTATGCGTAGGTTTTGTTTTTTGTAGACTACGAAATTGACTGAACACACTGACACAAAAATATTTAAATTATATCCTAGGATATAAGCAGCTGCTACCTACCTAGCAATAATAATACTTACCTTCTACCTAGCTTGTTCTCTAATAATTATTTATTTATTAAGTAGGTGGGATACCTAGTTATATTGTATGAGAGAGTTAAGGCACTTAAAGTATAATATCCGCACTTGGACAAAAACTATCGATGGTCAACCCTACCGTCAAGCCAAGGGCCGGCGAGGGAACTGTAGAGGCACGGTAATATTATATAATTATGTATTACCGTGGTAGAGGTAGGGGGGCGCGGGTGGCTTTGATCAAGCCGCCTCGCTAACAGCAAGTAGAGCGTTACGAACTTTATTTCTTCTCCCTTAAGACTCAAAGTAGATTGGTTAAATCGAGTAAGTGAGGTATCTGTTACGTTATCTAATCTGTGACCAAACTTACTTTAATTCCGTGGTAAAATAATACGAGGTACCTATGCTACTCCGAGATCTTCCCAAGGCTACGTCATTGTCTAGTTGCCACTTTATTGCAACCAAAAATGGAAGTTGGAGAGGTGTAAAAGTAACGAAAAAAAGTGTACCCGTATGTATTCGTTACTTTATCAATTAGTACTCGTTACTATCGTATCGTTACTCGTTACTTCTGATACCTCATCATCAATCATCATAACATGCTATATTAGAGCATCGAATCGAGTCGTACTGCGTACGCGTACACGGCCATTGATTCTCATGACGTCACAACGTGTCCTAACCTAACACAAACGCGATTCCTCAATGCGCCTTTGTGTGGAATCGAAAAATTAAATAATGTATTCTGTGAGCCACAAGACTAGTTGTCTGTGCCCCGTGTTTTGTTTTTCGATTATTTCACATGATTCGTTCAATATCATACATCTGGTCTACTCGGAAAATTCTTTTCTTAGATCATGCATCGTTCTTTGTAACGTACGTTATTAGATTCAAAAAATAAGCGCGCGCATACGTAAAACATACGATCAGCAAACATTTCACTACACTCATCAACGGTACTTGCGTGAACTGCAACAGTGTAGGTACCCAAAGTACGAAAGATGCGAGTAACGAAAATTAAATGCATTCGTGTGTAACGTTTCGTTACTCGGTACTAGATGGCGCACCCGTTACTCAGTACCACGGCTCCGTAGAAAGAGAGAGCACGGCTCAGTACCGAATACATACAGACAGCTTTATGCTATAACTAGCGGCCTGTCCCGGCTTCGCACGGGTGGATAATAATTTTTAAAATTTGGGATAAACGTAGGTTTCTAATATTTCTGTAGCAGGACATTTTATACTTTTATCCAACTGCCCCGTTGGTATAGTGGTCGCGTGTTCAACCGCTGATAATGTGGTCCCGGGTTCAAATCCCGGGTCGGCCCAAGATTTGTATTATTGGGTATTTTCTAGCAAGATATATTCACTGTAGCAGCCCGGAGTAAGGAAATTGGCGGTGTTAGATGGCTTAACGTGCTCTCCGAGGCACGGGGGCGTGCCTCAGAAAGCACATTAAGACGTTGGTCCTGCGTTTGACCTCTCCCCGGCCGTGCCCGCCCCCAGTGGATATCCCTTAGTCGCCTCTTACGACACCCGCGGGAAGAGTTGGGGTTGTGCAAATTCTAAGCCGGCACCACACAGCAGCGCACACACTTGTGCACTATAATATGTCCTGCGCATCTGGCTAGTCTCCGATGAGATTGGCTGCCGTGGTCGAAATTCGGCTAGGAGGACATTAATTATTATTATTTTTACCTACCAGCGCAGCGAGGGATCGCTGCGTTGCTCGGGTGCGGCGTCATTTTTTTCAAATAGTACTTTGTTTAGAGCGACATTTTTAAATTTTTAATATCTTTTGAATGGAATGTCCGATTTGAATAATTCAAAAAGTAATCTACAGGTATTGAAACAGTCTTAATTATGAAATGATTTATTTGGATAAGGATTAATACAGAAGCATGGCTAACATGGTCAGACTTCGGTCAGAATTTCTATCAACTTTTAAAAAGTAAAAAAATAGTTATACTGACATAACTACAATAGTTGGACATATGGTATCGCTGAGTTTTTTGTAGATATTTATATAGTCTTTAATATTGTAGAACATTTTTTTGTTCTATCATCAATAGTTTCCGCAGCGCATGCGATGATAGACAATTTATGGCGAATTTTTTTACACCTTGGGTTACATTATTGAAGTTTTATTAGGGATCCCTAATTTTTTCAAAAAACTAAATATAGCCTGTGTTACTCAGGAATAATGTAGCATTCTAATGGTGAAAGAATTTTTGAAATCGGTCCAGTAGTTTTTGAGTTTATTCGTAACAAACATACAAAAATACATAAATACAAATCTTTCCTCTTTATAATATTAGTATAGATGGGTTGGGAAGATAGATCTCTCTCGGAGTAACTCTTCTTTCTTGTGGTTTTTTATTTTACCATGCCTGTTGTGATTACTAATTGTGATGTGATGTGATCTGATCAAGCAAGGATGTGATTGGTTTTTTTTTCCTCGCCTTCTGACTCGTGCGAAGTTCATGCGATTTTTCTTTGTGCGGGAATTTTAAATAATTTTGGGATTTATTGGTTGTAATATTGATGTAGATTTGTAGTTAATTATTCATGTAAGTTAGTAGTATTTGTAAATGTTCTGTTTTTATTAGTTGATTGTGTATTTTGTTTGTGTTGTGAGTGAAAATTTTCATTGCATGGTGAGTTCTTTTGTTTTATCTGTTTTGTCTTGATGGACCAAGATGGGGGATCCGGACTCCGGGCAACTGGAGTTTGAGTTGGATCTCCCTTCGGGGATTATTTTGGTCTCGCCGACGTCTACTCCGGAATATTTTGAGGCATCGTCCGATATCCTTGAGGATGTTGTAGACGCACGTAATAATACGAGAGATAAATTTTTAAAATCTGCTAAGGATACTAATATGTAGTAGGTGGGCAACAGTTCCTTACAAGAAAAATGATAGGAAATTACGAAAGATATCGAATGTTTCGATGAAAACTTCAGTAAAATCGTCGGTGAAATCTTCAGTGAAATCTTCGGCTTCTTCATTGAAGCTAGCATCAACTCAGCTAAACGAGTTGGCAAGAGCTGAGCTGAGCCCACCAGGACCAGTGGCTTCAACCCCTATCCAGGCTAATTCCCAGTATTCCCGTATGCCCATGACTCAGGATCTTACTGCGATAACGTATACTCCAATAACTAGAGACTTTTACGAGACTAGTGACTGCGGTCCTTTCATAATTTATGTGGAGCTGTTGAGCCACTCATCTGGGGAGAATTCTTCAGGGGAATTAAACGTGGGTACTACCCTTCACCCTCTTAAGTTTGGAGCGTTCCTTTACAAAAACAATTGTAATTCGATTCTAAATAACGGAATAAAGAAAATTGGTCGTAATCGGCTTGAGGTTAGGTTCAACTCTGCCGAAGAGGCTAATTTATTCATGAAAAGTAATATTTTCTCGAATAAGTATAAGGCTTACATCCCGTCACAGAACGTATCCCGAACGGGAATCATTAGGGGTATTCCTGTTGAGTGGAACCATGAAGATATTGTTGAGGCCATTCACTGCCCATCAGGCATAGGCCGTATACTTAAAACAAGGAGGTTGAATAAAAAAGTTTTCACTAATGAGGTTACAAGTTGGGTCCCTACTCAGACAGTGGTAGTTACCTTTGACGGTCAAGTCCTACCCAAGGAAGTATTTTGCTGCTTCACATTGTTGCGTGTGGAGCAATATATTTTCCCGACAATACAATGTTATAATTGCTGCAAGTTTGGCCATACAAGGACGCAATGTCGATCTAGACCGAAATGTTTCAGGTGCTCTGATCTCCACTCTGGGGACTCGTGCCCCATTTTGGAATCAGCAGCAGTTTGTATGTTCTGTTCTGGTCACCACTTTGCTACAAACAAGTCGTGCCCAGAATATGTTAGACAGGTAAACATTAAACATCATATGTCAAACCATAACGTTTCTTACGTTGAGGCAATAAAGGCTGTGCCCCAGGCTAAAAAATCATTTGCAGACGTCCTCGCAACTCCTGTTTCATCGCAACTCGATTGTTCACAGAATCTGACTAACTCGCAACAGACCTCCCAAATCAATTCTTATAGGAGTACGCGTTACGCGTCCAACTCGTCCACGTCCACCAGTAGTGCAGGGCTATGATCAAAAATCCCATAGGGATTTAGTAAACTCATTTGCGATTCCTGCCCCAGCTAATGGTTGTGCTAAACAATCTAGTAACCTGATAATTCATCCGCCAGTGACAACAACAAAAATGATAATCATATTTCTCCTGAAACAATCTCTGAACTTATTTCATCTCTGACTAACATAATCCTTCAAGCAGACTTACCGAACCACGTTGCCATTAAAATGATAAACACAATTTCTATCACACTTGTAAATATTTTCAAGCATGGAGGATGTAGTCCTCCAATGGAACAGTAGAAGTGTAGTTTAGCATAAGGCTGAACTACACAATCTTTTTAATCTTCATAAGCCTTTCATCTCTGCTGTCTCGGAGACGTGGTTGAAACCGGGTTCCTCTTTTGGTGTCCCTGGTTATACTATCCTCCGAGATGACAGAGATGATGGCTGCGGTAGCGCCCTTTTTATTAAAAACAATCTTTCCTTTTCACGAATTCCTATTCAAAATTCTAGTAACTTACTAAATATAGTTGCCCTTAGGTTTAATAATATCTCTTATATTTCTGTTTATATCCCGGAAAGAAAAAGGGCTGTTATTCCTATTCTTTCATCTTTTCTTGCAGCCATTCCTCCTCCTCTAGTGTTATTGGGAGACTTCAATTGTCATAATCAATTATGGGGTGCTCCTACTAATCATCCTTTTAGTTCTCAGCTTTTAGATATTTTGGATAACTTTGATCTGTGTGTATTGAACGATGGTTCTCCCACACGCAGAACTCCTCCTGGGGCTAATTGTAGCTTCGTTGATATAACCTTCTGCTCCTCTTCATTAGCTAGTCTTTTATCTTGGTCTAGATAGGCGTTTTAGTTCATCCCGAAGAAGTCATCATTCGATCACTTCTTATTCTACATCATGGGTAAACGACTTCATGAGTAAGTTGGCCCCTCCTTTAGTTCCGAACTATAATCAGCTTCCTAAACCTTATTTTCTAGTTTATTCCTCTTCTAATTTAAATAACTCTAGTTTTGCACTAGATTCTCCTTTTCTTTTTTCAGAATTAAAATTAGTTTTAAATCGTGTCAAGCACTCTGCTCCAGGTGCAGATGGTATTCCTTATTCATTTCTATCAAACTCCAATGAAGCCACCTTAAATTATTTTTTGTACTTATTAATATGGTTGTGGATTCTGGTATTATTCCAGAAGCATGGAAACATCAGATAATAATCCCGATCTGTAAACCAGGTAAAGATAATAAATCTGCTTCATCATATCGCCCGATTGCTTTATCATCTACTAGTCTTAAAATAATTGAACATTTAATCAAAAATCGTCTTCAGTGGTTTTTAGAACATAATTCACTTTTATCGGGTACCCAGTATGGCTTTAGAAAAGGAAAAAGTATTTCTGATAGTCAAGCCATTTTTACTACTGACATCCAACTATCCCTTTCTAGAAAGGAATCAGTTGTAGCGGGCTTTCTGGATATTTCTGCGGCATATGATAACGTTGATCTTTGGATTCTTAGGCAAAAACTTGAGCATTTAAGTATTCCTCATAAGATAACGAAATTCATTTTTAATCTTCTTTCTGGTAGGCATATTTCAATTGGTCTTAAAGGCGTGAATGAAAGTGACAGGATAATTTGGAAAGGTCTCCCTCAGGGGTCGGTTCTTAGTCCGCTTTTGTATGATGTTTATACTGCTGGAATTGAAAGTCCTGTCACGTCAGTTTGTAGAATTCTTCAGTATGCGGACGATTTACTAATTTATTCTGCTGACCCATCTGTGATCCTAGCCGCCAATAAAGTAGAACAAGGTATTACCATTCTGTCTGAGTGGTTGGACACTCATAACCTCTCCCTTTCGGCCTCTAAAAGTTCTATTTGTATTTTTTCTCGACGAAGGCTAATGCCTACTATTAACATAACCTGTAATAATATTGTTATTCCAGTTCTTAAAGAAGTAAAATTAATTGGAAAAATATTCGACTCAAAATTAAACGGTATAGCTCACACAAAACAGATTTTAGGAAAAAGCGAACAAGGGATCAACGTTATGCGTTGTCTAGCTGGCGTTTGGTGGGGTGCGCATCCCTATTCCTTAAGAATTCTGTATAACGCAGTTGTCAGGAGCCATTTTGATTTTGGTTCATTCTTGCTTGTCCCTGGTAGTAAAAAGGAGTTGAAGAAATTGGATGTATACCAAATGAAAGCGCTTAGAGTTGTGATAGGTGCTATGAAATCTTCTCCTACTAATGTTCTTCAAGTTGAGAGTGCTGATCCTCCTCTTAGGCTGAGACGTCAATATCTTGCTGACAGGTTTATTTTTAAAATAAGCATGTTTGAAAATCACCCCCTGTTCCCTAAATTACAATTATTAAATTCTTACACGCGAACCAATGCTTGTTGGAAACATAAAGATATACCTCCTTTAATTAAAAGCTATAGAAAATTCATTTCGGTTAGGTTTAGGGTGGAAAGATTTCCAATTCACCCATTATTTTTGTACGATTATTCATCTAAAATCTTTCAACCTGATGTTAGGATATCCCTGGGAATTGACAAAAATACTTTACATCCTAATTTAAAGTTACATGAAATAGTTGATGATGTCTGGTCTGGCCTAATTCTGATATTTTTTTCACGGATGCTTCAAAATTAGATGTAAATAGTTCTGTAGGTACAGCGTTTTTACATATGAATTCTAACATTTCTCGCCTATTTAAGTATCCTCATTATAGTTCAAATTTTTCGGGTGAAAGCTTGGCACTTTTAGAATGTATTAAATTTATTAGAGATAATAAACTGCAGGATTCTGTCGTTTTTACAGACTCTAAAAGTAGTCTGCAACTATTGCTTACAAACCCTTTTGGTAAAGCAGCAGTAACTTGTCCTATTTCTTTGCTTACTAAGCACTTGCTTAGACTCTGTCATGACGACGACTTAAAAGTTAGTCTGGCTTGGATCCCTGGGCATAGAGGAATTATTTATTATCTAAGGTGATTCCTAAGAATACGGTACTTTCTACTATTTCTAAAGTTTCTCCTTTAACGTTTGTAAACGTTAAAGGAGTAGGATGTAAACATCAGCCTTCACTTGTTTAACATTAGGTAGAATAAATCTAATACATTTTGTTTTGGTTTCGTTTAGCAAAAGATTACTGACACTAAACCAATGAACTACTTTTGAGATTGCATTATTCACATCGTCGAATTTTGTGTTTTGTCGCATCATTTTAAAAAGTAATGAAGTATCATCAGCAAACAATACAATCTCGTGATTATTCTTGACAAGATGAGGCAGGTCGTTAATATAAACTAAGAATAGGAAAGGACCGAGGATAAAACCCTGCGGTACACCCATTGTAACTACAGACCCCGAAGACCGTTTCCCATTAATGTCAACTCTTTGTATCCTATCACTCAAATAAGATGTAAGAATTTGTGATACTTACTTGTATAATTATAATGACCTAGCAATAGCCTTTATTCACAAAATAGAAAATTATACTAGTATTTACAATTGATACAATTGAGCTATCTTCAGACTATTGCAGGTAGCTCAACTGATCAATATCAATACCAGTCGGAAGCGTCCCCAAGACGCTGGCTGCATTGCCACGCTGTATGGCAATGCTGATGCGCTGTGCCTGATACTCACCAGCTCTCGGGTCACGCTTCGCTTCGACCAGACGCTCAGATAATTTAATTTTTTAAATTTATTAACTGGAAAATCGCAAATCCGGTCTACCAACTAAGACATGAAATAAGGAACCTAAAATCGGGGTAAGAAAATTGCATGGCAACACTTTCCCCCCACCACCTCGTATACTTTGTCTTGCTCTCCGGCACGCTCGCTAAAGATCTACCTATATCTGAGGTTTCCTCAAACCCAAAAGAGGAAGAAAATTGCCATAAAAAAAAAAGGATGTGATTGAGGCAGCGTTGCCACCTTGGTGATTTTATCACTAGATCTAGTGATTTTTTGGAGTACGTTAGTGATATTTTGAAGAAAAAATCACTACAAAAATATCTGGTGATTTTTAGTGATATTTATCGAATCTCGAAAATTTTTGAAAATACATACTTATTAGCAACGAATTCCCCAATTTATGTGAAAATAGCACAATCCTTTTCTTAGACAGCCGAAACGTAATTAAACCGTGAATCTTTATAGGTTCATGAATTAAACGTTTTTGTTTGGTATGTAAACCTACCTTGGGGAATCCCCGACTACTGATGAGAACCTATCACGTACCTACTAAACTAGTTTATTTGAGTATGTATTTAGATAAGTGCTTGCTACTGTTGCTAGGCAGTTCTTGCAAAACTTCGTTCGGGAAAGTAGGTAAGTGATCACATCGAAATTATTCGCGTAAGATTTGTGAAGTATTTCTTAGTTATTTTGCATTTACTATGGACGTGCCAGTAAAAATAAAACGTCAAGTGCGAGTCGGACTCGCGCACTAAGGGTTCCGTTTAATTGTAAGACCTTGTTGCTTGCCAAATATTATGATTCTAGGTCAACGTGAAGTAGATACCCTGTATATTTTGGTCGAGGGAGGATCAACACTTATTTATTATTAGGTAATAAACTAGAAATTTACGGTTTTAGGATTTTTTCCTTTACTTGTGCTATAAGACCTTGCTTCAATTTTATGATTATTCGTCAACGGAAATTACCCTAGTATAGGTTTTGGTCCATGGCGAGAGTCAAAAGTTTTTTTTTTTTTTGTGAATAAATTACAAATTTATGTTTTTCGGTTTTTTTCCTTTACTTGTGCTATAATAAGACCTTGCTGCTCACCAAATTTAATGATTCTAGATCCACAGAAGTACCCTATAGGTTTTGTCTGCATGTGATTCCCTTGGAAATTTCAAAATTTTCGGGCATAAACGTCTGCAACTTTTGAGTGCGTTGACTTGGAAGTTTAATTTATATCACGGCTTCAAGAAGTTACGGACTTGAGTATTTGATGTTAATTTCAACTCGATACCTCCACGTGTTCCTGAGAAAAGAGGGTTGACAGACGGACAGACAGACAGACGGACATCAAAGTGATCCTATAAGGGTTCTTTTTTCCTTTTGAGGTACGGAACCCTAAAAAAAGACTTTTATTCACAAAAATATCAACAAGAATGGGAAACCTAAGAAATCAAGATGTGGTTATGGCCTGTAGCAAACGATACTACTACAGCCTTTTGAAATTTTTATCAAAAAGACATATTTACAAGAATTGGTGACATTAAGAAACACAGAGTTGTGTGTATAAAATAAACACAAAAACAAATAACTATCTAGCTTAGTGTCAAAAATTTTGAATGTGAATGTATTAGATATCAGTATTATGATGTGTTTTTAGTTTCTTATTTTCACAAATACATTATTTTGTAGTACCTAGCGTGTAATTTCATTTTAAATTATCTAGTGATTTTTGTCCAAAATATCCCGAAATCTAGCGAGTTTTGAGACCAAATCTATCTAGTGATATTTTTTTCTGCAAGGTGGCAACACTGTTGTGAATGTGTGTGATGCTCATTCTGTGCCTAGACATGCGCAAACCATGTCCGGCTATGGATTGAACATGAAATAGTTCCTTTGAACGATGGACATAGTTCCAGGAAACATGTCCGGACATGTTAGCAAGACATGCGCAAAACATGTCCTTGAGAGGATTGTTGAACTATTCATTTTCATTAGGTACTTACGGAACCATGTTCGGGATACATGTCCAGGGAACTATGTCATTCCGCTAGTTCACATGTCATGTTTCTCTCAGTTCAATCAAATTTGATTATGATAGTTCCGCGGACATGTTTCCCGAACATGGTTACGTTCCAAACAGGTTCTTACAGTTCCTCGGTCACATTTCTTTCATGATTAATATTTTATCACCACGAAAGGAAAGAGGCATTTTTTAATTATTAATTGAAATTATGGGCCGTATTTATTAGCTACAGATTAAAATTTAAATTAAATTTACCAAATCTTTGTTATTATCGAGATAGAAACTAGTTTCTAACTCTTATTTCCTGATTTAAAATTGTTGTCGGTGCTGGATTGTTATATTATCTATTCAATTCACTAGGTTGGTAGGTAAGTACATAGTAAGTACCTACGTAACTTTTTCTGACGCGACAGACGAGTAGGTACCAGAAAAGCACGTAAGTACGCGAATGACGCAACACCAAACTAAAAATAAATACGATAAAACCACGGAATACACAGATAGTATCTGTGCAAGATATCACTATAAACAAGGAAATGATTAATTAATTTCTTTTCAATTTTAAAATCATCAAGATTAACGTAATATTCGGAGACTGTATATCAACCATGAACGCCGATGTGAAGAAAGCCTTTACCAATATCAAGCCGATATGCGACGTGCTGATGGTTTGCCCTACCCTGGAAATCCTGGAGGCCTACACGATCCGGGTCGTCGAGATGAACACACGAGCAATACAGGATTTGCAACAGTATCTATTGTTTCCTCTCATAACACGCGTCAAATGCAATGAGATGGGGTAAGTAGCTTTTATTTAGGTCGAAGATAAAAACTTGCTGAATAATGAGTAAATATGCCAGGCATTCACACAGCTATATTTTTATTTATTTATTTATTTTATTTTACAATTATTACACTCATTGTTATTGTGTGTAGTGTTACAGTGGGTGGGTATGAACTTTTGGAAAGTATAATTGTCCAAACATGACAATTAAAGACAGTAAATAATAATCTTGATGATTTAATGATAAACCATAGAAGGTACAGAGTTGTGTGCTCAAATGTCTGCTATTTTCAGAGGTAAAGAACAGGTAAACTTGAAGATGCTTGCTGCTGTGAAACTGGTGCTTGAAAGGATTACCATCAATAGTTTTGAAATGTTTGTAAAACTGGAGACTGGTCTGCTTAGCATAATATATGACCACAGAAAACATGAGATGAGTAAGTATGCTTCTATTATTAATTTTATTCGGCCCTTATTAACCATTGTCACATTTTCCACTGGCACAATAAGTCAACAACCTTCAAGACTGTAGGTGGCATGTGCGCAGGCCACTATAGAATCGAATGTTCTGGGTATTTTTATGTAGGTATTATAAAAAATATCTATCCATGTATTGTATTAAGTATATCAGTCAACTAGTACCGGTAACACAAGCTTTGCTCAGCTTGGTGATAGATGATGATGTGTGGATAGTCCAGCATTATTATATTATTATTATTATTTTATACCAATATTATTTACTATGAACACAAATACTGAGACCTGTAAACCTGAGAGGATACTTGCTGAAACTGCAACACGAGCCAACTACCAGCAAACCTAGAGAGCACATACTGAATCACATAGTGAAAACTTGGAACCAGTTACCGGAATCAGTGGTCAGTGCCCACTCAGTGAACGCTTTCAAAAACAGACTTTACAGATATTTAAAGTGCATTTACAAAGACTTAGATATACACGCATCAGCATAAGAGCTGCCTGTGTATCACAAAGAATAGAAGCCCTGGATCCTGAAATACAGCCTAGGCTAGTTTAGGACCCTACAGAGTGTATACTGAAACAATGTAATTGTGTCCAACAAATGATTTTTATGCTTTAATATTAATAAAGCTAAGGGTAGTTAAATGTGGAGAGGCCTATGTTCAGTGGTGGGTACTTAGCAAATAATTATTCAGTCATCATTGCTGTGCCATTGCAGGGCGAAGCCCTCACTTTTCTGGTATTTAGGCAAAGAAAAATTACATTTCTTAAATCAAGCAACTTCTGACCACAAAACTCGATTTAACAGTTGCTGACACGACTGAAGAAGTGAAGCATGCAACACTAGAATGCCTGATAGCCACGATGCTGCACATTCCATATGAGATCAAAGACAAGGTGCTCAAAACACAAGTTCCAACACTGGCTCAGACAGTGTTTGTGTCCGTGCATATTGCTAAACGGGATAAGATGCGAGCTTTGAGGTAAGAATTATATCCTAAACTGTATTTTCTTTATAATGAAATATGGTTACAGAGGTCACCAAAGTCTTAGCTAGGAAGAATTGTTTTTGTCACCAATTTTTTTTCGTTCGACCTGATTCGTGCAAGATCATTTGATTGTATGCAATTCATGCCACAAGTCATTCTGGCCAAACGGTAATTCAGAATTATTTGAGGGTATTTTTATGATTAGTTTTTAAATTTCATAAATATGCACAAGGGCAGATCCAGGGTTTTTTTCTGGAAGGGGCACAAGGGGCGGACAGGTAAAAATATTATTGCTGTTAAAAATAAACTTGTAGTATATATATAAAGGTTTATTAAAGTATGAAAACAAAGAAAGAAATATTACATGTTTATTATAGATAGTTTCCTGCCAATGATGTCCAGCACTTCGTTAGTGTTCTATTTTGTCGCAATGTCCTAATGAATGTGCAGTAAAGCCAGTCCATTCAATGGCTCTTCTGTCATCCTGCTGCGAAGATATGCCTTTAATCGTCGTTAGGTGGAGAAAGATCGCCCGGCAGTAGTACCGACGTAGTATCATCTAAAACAAGAGATTTCGGTTCGAAATCTTTCACGTTTGACAGCTCTGTGCTGTGTGATGTGACTGACATTTCTTTTTTTCTATTTTTAATTAATTGTGGATTTAAAGTTTTTTTACCATCCATCTATACTGTTATTAAATTATTATACATTTGGCAGGGGGTAGATGGTACCCCGGGGACGGACATAAGCTACTTTTCATCCCGGAAAAGAGCGTGCGAAGCCGCGGGCAGCAGCTAGTACTTAATACTATAAAAACTATAGTAATTCTGTCTGTCCGTCTGTTATCTTTTCGCGCATAAACGGCTGATCGAATCAATCACGTGCCCCTGTGCCCCCCCTCTAAATTCGCCCTTGAATATGCAGAATAAGGTACCTTCACGGGCGAGTGCCTCGCCGATATTTTTACTGACTGTCAGTCAATAAAAATATCGGACAGACGGAGATGACAGTATCGCTGTGTGGGGCGACAGTTCGAGACGATACACTCATTTAGTTGTTATCAAAGTAAGAATGGTTTTGCTATGATCACCACCCATGGCAGGCAGATTGGTGATTGCTGTGGAGGTGTCAAAAATACACAGAAGGAACCTGCCGGTCTATCGGTCTAGAATTCTAGATGCTCTTAAAACGGTATATCATAGCTACTAATTACGCTACGGGATTATATTAGGGTTACTTAAGGCTTTCCCAGACTGTGACATATTTGCGGACGAATGGAAAGGTCTTATGTCAGTCTGTCTGCTATATTGTGAGAGGGATGGATGATCGATTATTATTGTTATTTTCTTTCTTGTTTAAATTCAAATTAACAATTTAATAATGCATAATTTTAGTCTGACATGTTTATTAACTTTATACCAATTTTATGTTAGTTTTATAAGTTTTATTGTTTGCATGTCATTATAATTAATTAGTGTAATTGGTGTTTTCGCCGTTCTAATTAATAATTAAATAAATAAATAAATATTTTGGGGCAACTGCAAAGATAGGGAAATAATATTTAAGGCACAAAAAAGGTGCATCAGAGCAATACAAGGCTTAATGAGCATTGACAGCTGCAAATCCCACTTTGTAACTTTAAAAATATTAACAGTACCATCCCTTTTTATATTTGAAATGGCTCTGTTTGTTAAGTCTAATCAAGAGCTCTACCAAAAACCTACTCATTCACGGAGCAGACGTGACCTGAGGCGCCTTTGCTCAAACGGAGGGCACACAGCTCCATATCGTAAAAACTTTTGTGGAATAGCTCCAAAAATATTCAATAAACTACCAGCTGCTCTACGGGAGTTAAGCCTTATTATGTTTAAGAAAAAATTATTTAAGATATTGACATTAAAATGCTACTATCATATCGATGAATTTTTCACGGACTCTAACATTAAAATTTTATAAGTTTGACATAAAATTGTAATATGACATTTGTAATTGAAAATATATTATATAATTGATATTTGCTAATTGCTCTGCTTTTTGTTATTTCTATGGACCAATGTTATCTGTAATACCTACTTACTAAAAGTTTGAATGTTTTGATATTATTTTCATTAATTTTCCCATCTGCTGCTCTTATTATATAATTTTGCACACCAAAGCTGTCTAGCTGGTAAGTCATCGCAAGGGACATTTTAAAATAAGCATACCAACTTGTAACCCATTGTCTGCAAATAAATGATTTGATTTGCCCAGACAAGACTGTCCTCGGTGAATTACTCGCCCGTGTATTAACACCACATACATCATAATTCCAGACTGGCAGCACTCGAAAGCGTGATGGCCCACACACTGACGCATCCGAAGATGACCACAGACTACCACATAAAGGACGCGGCTTTAGAACTGTCGGCCGTAGACAATATGCTGTCTTGCATTCTGCCCGGCGTGGTCGGCGCTTTGCAGGACGTGGCTATGGCAAGGGAGAACCAGGGGCATCTGATTATAGTGGTGAGTGCTTGGGACAAGTTCTCAACACATTAATCGACGCAAAATCATATTGGCAGTCAGAAATAAGCTTTATGCCTACGACTGACATGACGACGCATATCGAATGCAGAATCCGCGCCGCACAACAAAAACTCCACAATATTCGACGACCTCTGTGGCGCAGCGGGCGAAGGTCCACCTGCGACGCAGGAGGTTGCGGGTTCGATTCCCGCCTCGGGACAAATGTTTGTACGATCTGCAGATATTTGTTCAGGGGTTCTGGATGTTTTTCTATGTATAATAAAAAATATCTATCTATGTAGTGTATTATATTATGTATATCAGTTATCTAGTACCCATAACACAAGCTCTGCTTAGCTTGGGGCTAGATAATGTTGTGTGAATTGTCCAGCATTATTTATTTATTTATTTATTTTATTAATGTTAAACGCGGGCGGGCGCGCACCGGTCAGCCATCCGCGTCGGCGCCGACGCATCGTCATTTTTAACCGACTTCGAAAAAAGGAAGAGGTTCTATGTTAAGCTGTATGTATATTTTTTTATGGATGTTCGTAGATTTTTCCTACCCATGAACTTCCAGAATGCAATAGAAGCGATCCACCGCGTGCTGTGCCTGTCCATGAACGACAAGTACCTGCCCGCGGAGCCCCCGCTGCGCACGCAGGACTTCATACAAATGGTCAAGCAGAGAAAGAAGGCTTTGCCAGAAGTAAGCAACAAGGGTAATTACTTATTTTATAGAATGTTTTTGGTGTTGTGTGTCGTAGTTTACTTTTAGATCCTTCTTCCTACTAATATTATAAAGCCGAAAGTTTGAGAAATTTTGTTACCTAGGATCTCCAAAACTACTGAACGGATCAAGATGAAATTTGGTGTACGTTTTGAGCAAAGCCTAACTTAGATAATAGGCTACTTATTATATCAAAAATACGCTTGCGAAGCCGCGGGCAGAAGCTAGTAAGAGAAAAGTCTCGAATATAAAAAAAAAAACAATTTTGTTAGATTAAACCTATTCACTTGATGTGAGAAAGTAAGTAGTGACGAAAGTACTGAACCAGTCCGCTGGGGTAAATGCGTTCTTGAGTGGAGACCGCGACTCGACAAACGTAGTGTAGGACGCCCTCCGACCAGGTGGGATGACGATCTGCGAAAGATTGCAGGCAGGTGATGGATTCGGCAAGCTGAAGAAAATTTTTCCAAAGGGCGCTATGGTGCTGATTAGGGGAGCCCTATGTACAGCTGTGGACTAATGTAGGCTGATGATGATGAAGAAAGTACTTTGCTGACTCCCAAACTAAATGAAGCCACTCGGGTCGAGAATCCAAGATATTTTATGTCAACAAAGACATTTTATGAACGAAAACTTATTAAAAACTAATAACAATAACAGAAAACTACAGAAAACAGCAAGGTGATCACTAAAATTGTTTGACGACCTCGGTGGCGCGGCGGGCGAAGGTCCGCCTGCGGCGCAGGAGGTTGCGGGTTCGATTCCCGCCTTGGGACAAATGTTTGTACGATCTACAATATTTGTCCCAAGGCGGGAAATTATGTATATCAGTCATCTAGTACACATAAACACAAGCTCTGCTTAGCTTGGGGCTAGAAAACGCTGTGTGGATAGTCCATTATTATTTATTTAAAATTAAAAACTTCAAAAAACGGTATTTACAGAGAATGAAATGATGAAAGAATGCTTCCAGAACCAAAAATTGTTTCCAACTTTGCTCCGATGATACCGAGTCGTTAAATATTTTCCACCAATACTTCTTTGGTTATGTAAGCACTTTGGTTACAAAAAAATATAATTAGGGTTATAAAATCGAGTATAAGACGTTTATCATTAGTTTTATGTTGAAAACGAGGTAATGATGAAGAGAAAGTCAATCAATCTCGAAAAAAACAGTACTTACCTACCTACTTCCATAATTTCCACAAGATGTCCATGACGAAACCGATATTTTCCACCCATATTCGTTATGTTTTTAACCGCGTTGCTTACAATAAATATCTAGGATTCTAGAACCGACTGTAGGATAGAAAACCTCACACAAAATCTCAAAAAACACAAATTATTGTTATTTTTATAATTTTATTAATACACTATACGATGGCCTCGCGGTTTCACCCTCGTAGTTCCCGTTCCCGTGGGAATTCCGGGATAAAATATAGCCTATGTCACTCCCTAAAAAGTGAGCTTCCTAACGTTGAAAGAATTTTTCAAATCGGTCCAGTAGTTTCGGAGCCTATTCAATACAAACAAACGAACAATCAAATCTTTCCTCTTTATAGTATTAGTATAGATGATTCCTGTAAGTCGTCAACTTTCTTTGTATCATGATATTTTTAAGTACACCTATCTGCGGAAACTCGTAATTATCCTATGTTCGTCTGAATTGTTTTAAGTTTCTCCAGAGTTTTATAAATAAACTAGTTGCGCCCCGCGGCTTCGCTCGCGTGGAAATTTATGTTTCCCACTTTCTTAATTTTTTTTTTGCTATAAACCTCACGGAACCTTTCCAACGAATGCAAAACCGTGGAAATCGGTTCGTGCGTTCTGGAGTTATAGCGTCAGGAAAGAAAACCCGACTTATTTTTATATAGAAGATAAATTTAAATACGACGTAAGTGATTTTAGAGATGATTGTGTCGCTCGCTCCTCTAACAGGCACTGGAAGGTTCAACGGTTAAATATAATTTCAGCTAAAAGCATAAAGGACATGAAGAAACGAAGTCAGGCGTGGTTCGATATGGCCCAAGAGAAACTGTTACTGGTCACGAAGAGACTGTGCGTGCTGAGGATGTACGACCACGTGAAGGTGCGCAAGGAGCTGGCCGTCTTCTGCTATCGGCTGCTGGCGGAGTGCAGTCGGTGAGTCTATTACCACACATAGCACACTATAGCTCACTGCTGAACGTAATTATCATTATCATCAGACACGTTTTACGGTTGTTTCTATCCCATGGGAACTGATTTATGGGATAAAAAGTAGCCTATGTTTTATTCCAGGCCTAAAGTTACCTGTATGCAATTTCAACCCGAAACATTCAGTAGTTTTGGCGTGAAGAGGTAACAAACATCCATCCATCCATACATCCAAACTTTCACATCTTCTTCTTCTTATAAAAATCAATTGCTATTCGTTAGTCTCGCTAAACATCGAGAACGGCTGGACCGATTTCGCTAATTTTGGTCTTGAAATGTTTGTGTAAGTTCAGGGAAGGTTTAAAAGGTGAGAGCGGTACGAAGTTCGCCAGGTCAGCTAGTTTATAATATTAGTGTGATAATAATTATCATGATAAGTATAGCTTGTACAATAGTATAGCATATACGATGTAGATATTTTTGACTTGTCTGCATCAGAGTTTCGTTGTTTCGGAATGCTTTTCCCGCCTCGCTAACACTGCTTCTTAACAACGTCTTAATAACGTCTAAGCGCCACTACATGTGTACTATTTTTTAACGGTGGAAACACTTATTGGTTTTTGTATTAATTCTAAGTCCGAATTGTATTCTTTGTTATTATAACTGTTTGTTTCCTAAATAAATAAAAACAAAAACAAAACAATACATACAGCATGAGCGTATTGTATGAGCGCAAATCGTGTCTCATAGACTTCGAGATCTGTCTGTTGAGCGCAATGTATTTCGACATATCTATCGAAGACTGCAGCCTCATATCGCTCCTCTCTGCCATTAACTGCAGAGAGTGGCCCTAGATTCTGTGTTTTATTTCTGCGGCGGGTCCTATAGAACTCCGACCCGAGAGCGTGGACAGTTTCCACCAACCCGTTATTTAATTCGTCCACTGTTGCGCTTTCCACGAGGCATTCAAAGCGGTTCTGTCGCTCCAACTAAAAGCTCTCGGGATTTAGTACTTGGACAGAATTTGGGCGTAGAGTCGACTTTATCAGACGATAATTATCTTTGATAAATATAATCGAAAATATGTAACTTGCAACTCTTTAAATTGTCGTATTTAATCACCTGCGTGTATCGGAACGCGCGCGCTATTTCTCGTCGTTCATATCGTTCATTCATGGTGAAAATAACAAAAAAAGTATGAAGTTGTTGTTGATATCTTAGCTATTTATATTTATATCAAATGGATGACAACCGATGTGGCGCGGCGGGCGAAGGTCCGCTTGCGATGCAGGAGGTTGCTGGTTCGATTCCCGCCTCGGGATAAATATTTGTACGACCAGAAAATATTTGTTCTGGGCGTTTTCTATGTCTCAATAAAAATATATATCTGTGTAATGTATGGTATTAAGTATACCAGTCAACTGTTACCCATAACACAAGCTCTGCTTAGCCTAGAGGTTAGATGATTCTGTGTGGATTGTCCAGCATTATTTAATTTTTGTATTATCCAACATCTCTAAAACTAATTTCTAAGAAATCAAATAATATCGCAAAAATTTTCGACTTCGACGGGACTTGAACCCGCGTCCTCCCCTCAGTACGGGAATGTGATAACCAACTACACCACGAAGTCAAAAAAATTTTGCGATATTATTTGATTTCTTAGAAATTAGAAATTATCCAGAGTGAGAGGCTTACGCACTATAATAACAAAAACGTTATCTCTAAAACTGTCTGTTCTGATCATTTATGCCTTCCCCAGGTCAATGGCTTCCTCCCACAGCTTCTGCCTCGACGTGCTAATCTCCTACACCAAAGACGACTACCCCGAGGTGTCGGAGTACGCGCGCACAGCGCTCCGCACCTTCCTCGGCTCCGCCGCGGCAAACAAGCTGCGCTTCATCAGTACGCTGGGAGACAACTTCCTGGCAGTTCTGGTGACGTTCCCGAGGGCGATGAATACTGTAGGTGAGTGTACGTAAATGTAAAAAGCTAGCGCGATCCCCTTGTGTTCTACAAACGCTACATACATTGCAGATGGATCGCTCTGCATACTTCGGAGATTAAGGAGTGATGGTCGACTTTTCAACCTTTAGAAATATTTCAAAAAGTATAAAAATTACAGAAATTTAAAAAACTGGTTTGAAATGTACAAATGGATACCTTTCATTTGACACCCCACTCGGTAAGGTAGCCTTTTGAAAATTATTCTTCCCCTTGTTGACCACTTTTCAAAAAGTGTTGACGTCGTGCGTCTCACACACAACGGACAGCCCAAATTGCCGTATAAAGCGCATAAAAAAACTAGTAAAATGCTTTGTAAAGCATTTTATAGATATTGTCAATATCTCGGGGATGTTTCGTACTACCTGTTAAACTATCTCCTGTTCTCGGTTTTCCTCTTTATCATATAAATTTAATCCAAATCCGGCCATATCATTCCAGACAACGCCTCCAAACAATCAGCCCTGAACCTACTCCACGGCCATATAGCCGTACTGTCAGACGGGAGTCGACCACAGCGGCTGACGTCACTGCTCAGTGTGGCCGGGAACATGGTGCTACTGTGTACCGCGCTCTGCCACGCGGCCAGACACGCCACCAAGCTGGCTATACTCACTAGGCACGCCAACAGAGGTAAATGTACTGACGTCACTGCTCAGTGTGGCCGGGAACATGGTGCTACTGTGTACCGCGCTCTGCCACGCGGCCAGACACGCCACCCAGCTGGCTATACTCACTAGGCACGCCAACAGAGGTAAATGTACTGACGTCACTGCTCAGTGTGGCCGGGAACATGGTGCTACTGTGTACCGCGCTCTGCCACGCGGCCAGACACCCCACCAAGCTGGCTATACTCACTAGGCACGCCAACAGAGGTAAATGTACTGACGTCACTGCTCAGTGTGGCCGGGAACATGGTGCTACTGTGTACCGCGCTCTGCCACGCGGCCAGACACGCCACCAAGCTGGCTATACTCACTAGGCACGCCAACAGAGGTAAATGTACTGACGTCACTGCTCAGTGTGGCCGGGAACATGGTGCTACTGTGTACCGCGCTCTGCCACGCGGCCAGACACGCCACCAAGCTGGCTATACTCACTAGGCACGCCAACAGAGGTAAATGTACTGACGTCACTGCTCAGTGTGGCCGGGAACATGGTGCTACTTTGTACCGCGCTCTGCCACGCGGCCAGACACGCCACCAAGCTGGCTATACTCACTAGGCACGCCAACAGAGGTAGGGAAATATACTGACGTCACTGCTCAGTGTGGCTGGGAACATGGTGCTACTGTGTACCGCGCTCTGCCACGCGGCCAGACACGCCACCAAGCTGGCTATACTCACTAGGCACGCCAACGGAGGTAAATGTACTGACGTCACTGCTCAGTGTGGCCGGGAACATGGTGCTACTGTGTACCGCGCTCTGCCACGCGGCCAGACACGCCATCAAGCTGGCTATACTCACTAGGCACGCCATCAGAGGTAAATGTACTGACGTCACTGCTCAGTGTGGCCGGGAACATGGTGCTACTGTGTACCGCGCTCTGCCACGCGGCCAGACACGCCATCAAGCTGGCTATACTCACTAGGCACGCCAACAGAGGTAAATGTACTGACGTCACTGCTCAGTGTGGCCGGGAACATGGTGCTACTGTGTACCGCGCTCTGCCACGCGGCCAGACACGCCACCAAGCTGGCTATACTCACTAGGCACGCCAACAGAGGTAAATGTACTGACGTCACTGCTCAGTGTGGCCGGGAACATGGTGCTACTGTGTACCGCGCTCTGCCACGCGGCCAGACACGCCACCAAGCTGGCTATACTCACTAGGCACGCCAACAGAGGTAAATGTACTGACGTCACTGCTCAGTGTGGCCGGGAACATGGTGGGTGCTACTGTGTACCGCGCTCTGCCACGCGAGTTAAATTCAAAAGTTCAATCTAGTCCATGCCTGGGGTATTTTAATGTCTGTATTGACTGAGAATTTATCATTCCCGCCACACTAATACGCCATCTAGCGGTCGTACTTTAATTAATTACCGTTTTTCCTATAGTCGGCCAGCGTCGGTAATTTGAAGTTCTTCCTCATTAAAATATATCTTTCTTTTTCAGACGTATCAACACCCCCTCCCCTCAATTCCCCCTGGAGCACGTTCCTCCACCTCGACTCCAAAGAAGCGGTCCAACGTCTACAAGAGATCTGTCAGCTGTTGGGAGCCAGCGAGTGTTCAGAACTCATACTGGATTCGTTGCTCGACCAGTTTAGGACCAAGGCTGATCCTGAGCCGGTCTTCATCTGTAACTGGATGGCTAGTGGTAAGACTAACGGGTACTTTTGCATGCATTGAACTAAATAATCTGTCCTAAATATAATTGTTAAATATAAGGACAGACAAGTGAAACGATCGCTGGTTAGCTATGCACTGCTTTATTCACAAAGATGAGGAGGGGGGTGCAGCCCCGCCTACATACCCAACATTCCTCCCCTTATTACAATAATATCTTACGTAATAACTTTCTTAAGATTAACACAGATTAAAAATACTTTTTAAAACATAATTTGGGACGATTGCGTAACACCCGTATTTATTTAATCTTCCTTGTCTCTACTTACTTCTGATAAATTCAACATACTATTTCGGAAAGTCGTGCGAACAATAGTCTACATTTCTAGTACACTACCTAGCGACAGGCCAAGATGCCTGAAGAAGCCAAGATACCCTCTTCGGATTGGATAATAATGTAGTCCCTTGTGCTTTTTATTATCAAATTTATCTGGAATGAATACTAGATTTCCCAAATGAATAAGCGACCTAACCATCCCATTTTTAAAACTCTAATGTCTGTGTTCTCAGATCCAAAATCCCCAGTCAGTCTATCACGCCGCCTCCTCAACACGTACCTAGAAGAAGACGTGTGGTACCTCCCCATTGAAGTGGACAGTGGGGACGCGCCGGTGGGCAAGGACGAGACGCTGGACCCCACGGTCTACAACCCTAGGGCTTGGACCAAGGATAGTGTGCCAGGTTAGTGTCGCTAAGGTTTTGATAACCCCTTGTCCTACTAGAACAAGGGGTTATCAAACATTTTTAAAATTCTGAGAGCAAATTTAACGATGCAGTATGTTAATTTTTTAACTCTAACCAAAATGACCGCCAAATTATATTAAAAATTTGCACGACTAATAAGTCAAATATAGTGATACCATATTCATTAACCATCATTGTTAACCTATATTTAAGCAAATAAATACTATTTTATTTCATTTCAACACATACATTGTGTGGTAAATGCGGCACTATACAAAACATCCAATGTTTTTTAAATTTTGCTTTCTACAAAGTGGGCGTCGCGTTTGCCGCTCACCCCTTGTCCTTCGTGAGCGACAAACCTGTCAAATACTATTTAAATTTGGATTACTTGAAAGTATCCAGTGGCCATATAGCTCGCAGAACCGATAACCTTTAGGTAAAGGTTCTCGAGTGACCATGCACATTGTAGCGGTCCCAGGAAGTCGTTGGATGGAGGCGGCTCAGGAGCGCTATTCGTAGCATCGTTTAGGAGACCTATGTTCAGCAGTGGACGTACAGACTGATGATGATCATGATGATCCAGTGTCAAAATTCAGCTCCCAGCGGCTCTATTACGACCATAAACTACCAGTGGCTTAGAATCGAAACTTTTGTCCCTGTCGAATCAGTTTCACAACTATCTCTTAACCTTTCAGACCTCTACGAAGGCGCAATCGAGACGCGCTACACTGATATAAGCTACGCGCACCCGCGCCTGCCCACCGTGCGCGCCCCGCACACGGTGGGCACGGTGGGCGAGGCGCAGAGCCACCTCGTGCTGTCGTGCCTGCTCACCGAGGGCGTGGCGCTCGCGGCGCAGAGGCTGGGGGAGGCTTACCAGTTGTATCTGTTGCGGACGCTCTGCTTGATACTTGAGAGAGTTGGTGAGTTGTCTCCCCGCCCTGGGCAGGGTGGGCGTCTTACAGAGCAGCACACAGCGCCACGGTGTGTTAGGCTCTGTATCAAGCTCATAAAATAAAAGCAAAAGCTTGTATGCAAGGATGGATGTTTGTTACCTCTTCACGCCAAAACTACGGAACGGATAGGGCTGAAATTTTGTATAAAGGTAGTTCTAGGTCTCGAATAAAACTTAGGCTACTTTTTATCCCATAAATCGGTTCCCATGGAGTTTATCTGTAAACGTTTAAAGGTGATTTTTATCCCATGGGAACTGATTTATGGGATGAAAAGTATCCTATGTTTGATTCCAGGATTTGAATTACCTGTATGCAAAATGCAAACTTTCGCATTATAATATTAGTGTGATATAGTGTGACTGATTAGTGTGATGTATCCAAGTAGTATATTTTTGTATTAGGTACCTATTGATTATATTTATTTATCCTATAATATTAGGCATTTACAATCTCATGTTAATATCTATTTTAGATCATAATTGATACACCCCCTGCCTTTCTTAAATTCACAATTCTTTCCATCCAAAGGTTGCCTGCCTGATCGCTTCTAAGCGATGAGGCCGCCCATCGTACTTGTCTTTGTAATGTTGTCTTTTTGATGTATAATATTAATAAAGCATTTTTGCATTGTATTATAACTACAATTTCGAGTCTCCTAACCAGCAACTTTACAAGTTAATTTGTTATTCCAGGCAGTGAATACGAGCTCCTGCAACTGGCCGGGCTAAAAGCCATCCACGCGATCGCGAAGGCCTGTGGTCACCAGTCTCCCACTGAACTCATCAAGGCCAACGCTGATTACTTCACTAACCAGATCACCGTCAGTCTGAAGAAGGTATTAAAGCATTCCTAGCCCAGCCTCGGCGGTGCGACCCGTAGGGGCGCCTGCTTCTGAGACAAGAGGCTATGTGAAATAGCCAGCATTTAGAAATTTTGGACTTCCATTGCTTCCTAACATCGAGCACGATGCTTCCTAACTAGAGAGAATCTAGACCCAGAAAACTTGTTGAAATAAAAAATAAACATTGATTGTGAATTAAAATAGCATTATTGATTTGTTTTAACAGCTTGTTCATTGATTGATTTCATGGGATTATCGTGTACTAGGGCCGCCGCCGGTCGGATATCTCGCCGCGCCAACCTTAACGACATCATCCGGCGGGTCTTTGTCACCGCTAACGTACCAGCTATTCTCGAACCGAATGGTCTGTTGCGTGACGGTAAGAGGTCCAACGGTATGACTCTAGTCCCATGGGAGTTGGCGAGGCTCATTGTGTGGGACGCTACATGCGTGGACACACTTGCACCTTCCCATCCTCCGAGGACATCCGTGAGGGCGGGTGCGGCGGCAGATTTGGCCGAGGATTTCAGGAGGCTCAAATATGCAGGTCTCGTCAAAGCCTACACATTCTTGGCATCGAGCGAGACCCTAGGTCCGTGGGGTACCAAGGCTCTTCGGGTTTTCCTAAAATTATCTGAGCGTCTGGTCGAAGCGACGCGTGACCCGAGAGCTGGTGAATATCTAGCGCAGCACATCAGCATTGCCATACAGCAGCGGGGCAATGCAGCCAGCGTCTTGGGGACGCTTCCGACTGGTATTGATATGGGATCAGTTGAGATACCTGTAAATTGTTTGCAACAGTCTGCAGTTAGCTCAACTATTTCAATTGTAAATACTAGTTCTAATTTATTTCTATTATTTGATCGTTATTTCTTTGTGAATAAAGAGTTGACTCGATTATATGATAACTAAATGTGACTTATGTTGTTTCAGTCGTGGAACTGCCAGTCGGCGCTGCAGATCCTGACAGTGGTGATGGAGTACAGCGACGCCAGCATACTGGACTGCATGTACGGGATCGTGGAACATGTACGTTTTGTATTATAAGTACCACAGATATTATAATACTATACTAGTAGTTATACTACGTCATGCCCCCGGCTTCGCTCTCGTGGTGCGTAGGTTAAACTAAGCCTATGGCACGCATGATTAATGCACAACCTATAAGTAAAAGTTTCCTTTATAACTGACTAGTTTCTGCCCGCGGCTTTGCACACGTTGTTTCTATAGAAACGTTGAAAACGTTATTTCTATCGAAATGGCTAATTTCTTCTTCTGGCTTCGCATTTTTAAAGGCACACGAATTGCCTTGTTCTAAAGAAACCATCAAGAAAATTCGTTGGAGACGTCCATGCAAACTTCCACTGTTATTTTGTAAAAAGATTATTCTTAACTAAGTTTAATCCTTAAACTTAATTTAAGTCAAAGTATCTTACTGCATATTGTAAACTGTCTGAATAAAAGGCTTATATTATTTTACTAGCTGCGCCCCGCGGCTACGCCCGCGTGGAAATTTAAAATTATCACTTAGGGGTATGAAAAATAGATGTTGGCCGATTCTCAGACCTACTCAATATGCTCACAAAATTTCATGAGAATCGGTCAAGCCGTTTCGGAGGAGTATGGCAACGAAAACTCTGACACGAGAATTTTATATATTAGATTAAGTTTAATCCTAGAGAAACAGTTCTATCCAAAATTTAAGATCTTGTGTAAACTTCCAGGTGCTAGTCCAAAGCTGTGATAAGTACTACGAGCACAATCTGTCCGCCTACCTGCAAGTGTTCCTCACGTTCGTGGAGTGCAAACGGAACTGGTTCCCGACCGAGGAGCCTGACGATGCAGAGAAGAAGCCGGAGGAAATCGATCTGTTGGCTGAGGTACATAACTTTATGTCATTTTACCATAGATCATATAGATAAGTAAAGGAACTCAACAACTGACCTGTGTTACACGCAAACACTCGCTAGGGTTTCGTACCCGAAGGGTGCAAACGAAACCCTATTACGAAGCCTCCGCTGTCTGACAGAGGGCTTAGTCTCGAGCTAGACAGTTGAAACTTTCACAGAATGTGTATTTCTCTCGTCGCTGTAACAACAAATACTAAAAATAAAATAAATATTTAAATTAAAGGGGCTCTTATACAAAGAACACGATTTTTGACTATTTTTGCTATAAGTTTGTCGAGGCTGTATCTCTTGAACCATAGCAGAACTTGAAATATGGAACAAGTAAGTAACAGTTCAACTTTAATACCAACACATACTTAAAATAACAAAAAATACTAGAAAATTTAAGAGGGTCTCCAAACAGTTGGTGTTTTTAGAGTTTCGTTTGAAAAATAGTTTTGAGCGATGGGACGAAACCCTCCGTGTCGCACTTGGCAACCGGCCAAGATATTAGATCCATGGTTTATACCGGACTACCAACGGAAGTGAGTAATGGGGTTGGCAGTGGCCTGTAGTACCCCGTGTATGTAGCTCTGAAACTAATTTTTGCAACAAATGAGGTATCGTATGATTCGTCTCAATGCCCCGATGTTTATAGGCTATGTGACGTTAGGTAGAAATGGGGGTCTAACGAGATAGCGGGGTCTAAGTAAGGGTCGATAATCACATTGTTAACAAATATCTTGCAAAAGCATTCGTTTGTTCGTCGTTTTCTCCATTAATTATGACCTGATGTTTCTAGTTGAACGAGTACGTACGAGAGACTCAGGAAGCGGAGAGACTACTGAGTGACAGTGACGTCGACAGCGGGAGGAATCTAGAAGAGATGTACCAGGAAGACTTGCAGAGGAGAGAGGAGGAGGTTCTGGACTATGATGATAGAGTCACTGGTATGTTAATAGGACATTCTCAATACTTCAAAATCCGCTACCGAGTTATCGACACGGAATCTGGCAAATCGCGCAAAATTCAAATATTTTAGCGGTTTTGCAGAGGAACTAAACTACAGTTGTTCTATCTCACGAAGTCCATTATCTTACCTCACTACGAACAACTTTGCGCTTAGTTGTCATGCTGACGGTACTCGCTACCAAAATCTGACGTGAATACAATGAGCACTAGTGACCCGGACCGCGTCTCGGGCGAGACTGATTGCTTCTGAGCTTACGCACACTAAAACAATGTGTACATGCATTCACTATACATACATACATCGCTCAACGGACTTTGTGAGATAGAACAACTGTACCAAAAAGTAGTTTTCCACAAATCGTAGATCATTTTGTATGAGTGGAGAGTCAGAATTATCCTCCCGATGTGTGTCATGGCTTCTAATCGGAGACGGACATTTTGGCCAGAGCCCTGAGTCTGGTAGCAATACGTGATCTTGTCGTCTCATTTTTGTATGATATCTGTCTAGTACCCTGTCCGTACGATAGAGGTGATGTATCAAATCCCATAGACAAAGGAGACTTCACGATCACGTCGGGGCTCTGTTCCGGGCAGTTTTCCGCCTGTGACTGGTGTCGATTCTGTTGTTTTAGAATTAGCGAAAATTAGGATTTAGGAATGTCAAATAGACGAAAGCTATTCTATGTTTCAAAAACTAGACTGTCAGGTTTAAAATTAGGTTGACAGATCGAAAACAACTCAACTTATTTAAAATAGTTAAAATCCTATTCTTTGCATTGCATTTTAGCTATGATTAGAAACGTCTACCTAATTTTAGCAGGCATCTAATTTGGTCGTGATTAAAATTTATTCTAGTGAAAAACGGGCATTCTATGAAAAACATGAAATATGGATTTGTGGTATTTTTAGGATCTGTACAGAGAATACCATAATTTTAGGTCAACCTAACTTAGAAAATTTAGAAATCGTAAAATTTAAGTTAGGAATCCTAAAACAACAGAATCGACATCACTGTATTATAAACGTTCGCAATTAGTATCTTGGTTACCCGTTGGAAGCCTCGTAGAAAGATGTTGTAAAAACCTTCTTTAATTTTTAGTTAGGAATTTATGAGATGTCACATACATACTCAAGCCTTACTAGGAACTTAACCGTATCTATTTCAGAAGAGAAGCCACCCTTACCTCAACACGTGCGAGTGACTCTAACGATCCTGTCCCGCAGTGTACACTTCATAACCTCAGGGCACAGAGACAACGCGATACTCGCCATGCAAGTGCTGGACAAAGGACTACCAGTGCTGGCTAGGTTTGTACCAAAGATTAAAGATTATTTGCCAGAATATACATTATTATGTTACAATGTAGGTCTTAAAACTATATATGTCCAGTTATATTCTACCTAACATAAGCATGCCAATATTAATTTTTCATTTACAAGATTTAAATTACATAATACCAACGTCTATCCATCGAATTGCAAGCGTTTTTCGCTATCATACGTATATAATGAAACTTCAGTCCACTTCATAACCTCAGGGCATTCAGACAACGCCATACTTGCCATGCATTTGTTGGCTGCCGGTGCTGGTCAGGTTTGTGCCTCACTTTTTTGCGTGCAGCCATTATTGTCCCATCATCATCTCTTCCTGAAACCGAAGCTCTTACTTACTTTGAGACCAAATGATGCTGTGTGGTGTGGGGTCCCTTAAGACAGATTGTCAGGGGAATGACTTGACTTCTTTGTTATTACCAATATGTGTTTGGTTTGCCACTATTCTGCCAGTATCGGTTTCATGGAAATTGGCTATTTTCACTTCATTGACACTTGAACCAATCATAAATCTATATCAGTTAGTATGTCATTTGTGTGTTGCATGTTATTTAAAGTTGGAATTTTATAAAAGAGCATCAAGCACAAGCTCAAAGCAGGCTTCTGTCAGGGATTGACCAACGGAATGATGAGGATGCTTTTGCACACCAGAAGGACGCTAATAACTGAACTCGTGTCGGTATTGTAGCTTCGAATTGGATATACCGATTTTATGTGACTTCAGCGACTGTTCTTAGCTAAGTTTGATGAAGTCATCGGTGTAGCCATTTTAATTTTATGGCAGCTTAAAAAAAAATCGTCGTCAGAAGTTTTAAATATTTTTAATATTAGCTTGTTTTTTGTTAAAATTTTAGATACGAAGACGAATTACTCCCACTTGTGCACGTAACGTGGGCGCCGCTGGTGAGCCGCTTCCACAGCAGTGAGCCCGTGCTGCTGCGGCGCGCCTTCGACCTGTTGGTGACGCTGGCAGCGCTGGCTAAAGACTTCATCCGGACAAGGACTGTCAAGTACGTTATATCTTATAGTCCCCGTTACATGGCCGCCACTAGTGAGCCGCTTCCACAGCAGCGAGCCCTTGCCTTGCTATGGATAAATGCTTTACATGGCAGTAAAGCGTTATTCATTGTCTGTTTTACATCTATTTTATCAGGTGCCCTGCAGGGGTATTTTAATCCGACGGCCTTTCCGACGAATCAAAATACCCCTGCTGTTGCCTGATAAAACATAGTCTACAGTGGCGCCAAAAGAGGAAATGAGAATTACCTAACGCTGCGCTGGTAGGTTGGTGTTTGATTCGATATGGATTCCGAACAGCATGAAACAAATACATCTCTTTACTATTCAAATATTAACGTTTACAAAATTTTTACGCTGACTCATTTTCTCCCAAGTCGATTTGCACTGGTTAAATAAAATCAATTGAACTTTACCTAATTATGGGTGTCAATTAATTTATTCCACAGAGAAGTCCTCCCAGAAATCTACAAATTCCTGCACAAATCCGCCAAAGACAGCCTCTTGAAAGACACGGGCTCGTACTACCGAAGCAGCCAGGCGTACCATCTGCAAGAGGCCGCGCTGAGCGCGCTGCCGCGGCTGGCGAGCGACCTGGGGCTGGAGGACGAAGGCTTGCTGGAGGCGATGGCGTCTGTTGATGCCTATCTGTCTAAGAAACAGCCGAAACCTTTACAGGTGAGGTTTTTTTACTTTCGGAAGAGAGATTTCGTGTAAAATTACCATTTTGATTGGCGTAGTGTTGTTTCGCCCCTTATTTCCACCCATTTAAAGGTCGGAACACTATAAAAAATTACTAAGTGTCGTTTCGTTTGAGGAACATTTTGATAATACATTGCTGGTTTTGATTTTTGAAGTTAGACTCGCTGCTCGGACTTCCTATAACGCCTGAGATCGGAATGTGCGTAAGGAAGAATTTTTTTGTATGTGCAATAGAGTATTAACATTATTTAACAAAAAGACCTTTGCCCAACAGTGGGGATTGATCAGATTAGAGCCTTTCTTTTTATCAATTTTACTTATGTTCTGTGGATTTAGTTTAATTAAATAAATTCAATCAACAGCCAGCAACAGACAACGTTTGAACAGACTGCAGGCCCACTTCAGATCTAAGCCTTTACCCTACTTTCCCCCTTCACGAATCTTGCCTATAATAATTTTCCTCTCCACAGCAATCAGCCGTTGCCTTCTTCAAGAAGATGCTAGACTACTCGTACGGCGCCGCGTGGTACCACCTACGAGAGCTCTGCAGCAACGACGTCGTCATCAAACCGCCAGAGCTGCACTTCATGAAGCTAGAACCATTAGTCGGCACGCCGTTCCAAGCTAGAGATCTGGACTATGACGCAAATATTAAACGGATATTTGATTATATGGTGTCGTAAGAATAAATGCATTTAGAATATTGGTTGTATTTTGTTGATCTGGGCACAGATCATATAATACTACTCGTTTCTGCCCGCGGCGCCTCGAAACGTTTTCTATCCCATGGGAACTAATTTATGGGATAACAAGTATCCGTTGTTTGATTCCAGGATTAGAATTACCTGTATGCAAAATTTCAGCACGATCCGTTCAGTAGTTTTGGCGTCAAGGGATAACAAACATCCATCCATACATCTAAACATCCTAACTTTCGCATTTATAATATTAGTGTGATACTAGTGTAACGGTCCAGTTTATGCTGGTTCGTTTAATTTGCAAATATAGAAATAATTAACACATTTTGATATAGTTTGAAACACTAAAAATATATTCTGAACTGTAAATCGGTTCGAACGCTTTGCTGGAAGGATAGCAACCTTCTTAAGTCTTACGACAGTTTAGTAATGTTTGAATTTGACGATTCTAGGAAAACAAATGGGCTTCTTGATAGTTGGTACAGAGATGTCAGGGGGAGGAGATCGTGAGTTTTGAAGTAAAGTGAAAATTTGGGGTTTATTCTAGGTTTTACAGGAATAGTGAATTCTTTTTGACGGGAATCGTTCGGCTCAGCCATCGAACGAGACCAGGGAGGAATTCTAGGATGGATTGCAAATTTCTATCAATCAGATTCAGGTTACGTAAACCCACACTTTTCATTTCTAATAATTCTCCGTATTGTAAACGGATGGTGTTACATCCCAGAACCGACTATTCTAATTTATTATTATATTTATTAAACACATTCTGTCGATACTGCAACGTTCCTGGATGTGTTGGTGAATGCTTGTGCTGTAAGGCCCTGAACTAACCTGATTATTAAATCTATTGTTTTGATCTGCGGTTGGACTGGAATGTGGTTCCACACGTTTACTTCTTAGGACTTCCCGCGTGGACTAGGTATGGGATTAGGTGGGCTAGAGTTTTAGTGAGGTAGGATGTATTTGGATCGCTTGAGATCATTCCCCATCAAACTCTCCTGAGTTAGCGATTTACAAACGCTTTGCTTTTAAATGTCTGGTTATCTCTGAGTACGGGAAGGGCGATAGCCGTCTGCTTTCGACTTTCCCCGAGGAGACGAAAAGAGAAACGTCGTAGTGGGGCACCAACCAGATAAATTTGGCTTATACCTATACGGGATAAAGCAAAGTTCTCAGGTTCCGCAAAATGAGAGGCAGAGTAACCAACCAAAGTCACAATGCCGAGATATTATAGGTTCTTCGCTTACTATGTAATTTCAGTTGTTTCAGAGCATGGGAGTATCATGGTTTGAGGCGACCATGAAAGAGGGGTGCTATACTACTGTACCAGGATTGAAGAATCGATAACTTAAGTAGTTTTAACGTTTATTTCATTTGTCTTAAGCTTCTAAAAGAATCTGAGTTACTACATCACAATGTATGAGTCCTACCGCTAACTAGACGATCATTGGCCACTTTAAATCACAATTTTAATACAAAACTTATAGTAAAATACTTAGTTTTATTGATAGATAATCACTAGTGATCAGGTAGGGTAGGGTACGATATTTCCGAGCGTTACAATTTGGTGCCGTGACCAGGATTCTAAAAATCATTTAAAAATATCAAAAATATGACCAAAATCCTTCAAAATAACTAACAAACCAACAACAAACTAACAAACCAACAACAAACTAACAAACCAACAACAAACTAACAAACCAACAACAAAGGTAATGACAAAGGTAACGACAAAGGTAACGACAAAGGTAACAATAAAGGTAACGACAAAGGTAACGACAAAGGTAACGACAAAGGTAACGACAAAAGTAACGACAAACTAACGACAATCAACAAACTAACAAACAAACAACACAATAAACAACACCAACAACAAACCAACAAACCAACAACAAACAAAATAATAATGAGTACCTATCTATCTAATAATATATTAATCCATAACCATAATCAAAAGTCGCGTAAAATAGTATTGAATAAAATGATCTAATATAGCTATTCGGTTTAGTTAGGTTAGAGTAGATTTAGATGTGAAGTGCGAGTTCGACTCTCGCACAATTTGTTGCAGTGAAATGGAAAGAAGCTTAAGACAAACGGAATAATAGAATAAGATTTAGATGCGAGGTGCGGGTTCGATTCTCGTAAAATATGTTGCAAGTGAAATAATAGAACACTTCAGCCTCTAAACCTTATGGTTTAGAGGCTGAAGTGAGTAGAAGGTTAGACAAGAATCGACAAGTTGGGGGGTCGCTTTAAAATAATATTTAATCTCAGTCAATAACTCAATTTTCCTTAATATCTAGCACTGGTGTCAAATGGGCGATGTTGATGATGGAGAAGCTGGACGTGCTGTGAGCAGCGTTCTCCAGGCGTCATCTGAAGCGGTATTGATGATGGAGAAGCAGGCCGAGCTGTGAGCAACGTTCTCCAGGCCTCATCTGAAGTGGTGTTGATGGTGCAGAAGCGGGCCGTGCAGTGTACAGCGATCTCCAAGCGTCATCTGAGATAAGCAAGAAATAAAATTATTATATTAGGGTTCTAGCTACGAATATGTTAGCATCAGAGGTGTAGTGTAGATAGTTTATTTTTGTTGTACATAGAGACATCAAGTACGCTTTGGACAGGTATCTGCAGATCGTATAAACATTTGTCTCGAGGCGGGAATCGAACCTCCTGTCGTCGCAGGCGGACCTTCGCTCGCTGCGTCACAGAGGATTGAGTGCAGAGCAGTTGTCACACCCAGACGTGGGATTCGAGAACATTACGTCTAGCTAGTCACATTAATATTATAAATGCGAAGGTTTGGATGGATGGACGTTTGTTGCATCTTCACGTCTAGGCTGCTGAACGGATTGGGTTGAGGTTTTGCATGCAGGTGATTCTAGTTTTGTAATCAAACATAGAATACTTCTATCCCATAAGTCAGTTCCCATGGGATGGGAATCACCTATAAACGTTTATAGAAACAACACGTGCGAAGCCGCGGGCATAAACTAGTTAGGAATATCTAAGACTTGAAGTCAATTAAATGTACTTACTTGATTCTTTCTTGAGGTAACGGCATACACAGTATCCAGCGGCTAGCTAGGTATAGGCATATTCACTGCTAGCTTCGACGAAGTGAACCGGAGAGGCGTGTTGCTGGACGGGGCAATGGAGAAATGGAGTACTGTATCGAACGGCTAGCCAGGTGATTGGCGCGTTCACTATTAGCTTCAGCAAAGGAGTCCGGGAGGAGCGCGCCGCTCTGCTAGCTTCGGCAAAGGAATCCGGGAGGGGCGCGCCGCTGGACGACGCGTTGCGGATGGACTGAGGTCTGTTTTGACTCGTGAAGGGGTGAGTTTGACGTAGGGGTCGTAAGGTTTATTTCTGAAATAAATAAGGGAAAAATGTGTAAACATTCGTATGAATTGGCATTGTTTGTCATTATCTGGCATTTTCTGACTTCAAAAGGGACTTGGTTCGTCTACATTGAAATGTCGGAGGTTACCAAAAAGTGATACTTACGGTTATGGATATCCAATTGTTCTTGCCGGTCAACAGCGGAGCGCGGCGGCGCGGTTTCTATCAATCACAGGCTTCCGCATAGGATTGGAAACAAACATTAGAAACCTCAATTATCTTGTCGAAATTGTTATTTTGTCTGTTTGTGCCTTGAAAAGAAAAAAATGTTTGTTTGTTTACGTTTTTGTCAAATGTCATGTCGAACGAAACGTCAAAGTCGAATTATTTCAACTTCTTTTTTAATGGGGCCGCTTGCCTTCGACTCTGCCAGTGTCAATATGGAACTACGTTGTAGGTAGAATGTCACGGTATATTAAGGCCGATTTACACGAGGTAGAATAACGGTCGCGTTTTGACACTCGGGGTCGATTGGAAATTAAACCGTTTAAATAAACTAAAATTAAAGCATAGCATTGATTTCGCGATTTGACACTTGGGGTCGTTTAAAACGTTTATAATAATAAATAATAATCAATAATCAATAATCGATAATCAATAATCAATAATCAATAATCAATAATCAGTAATCAATAATCAATAATCAATAATCAATAACCAATAATCAATAATAAATAATAGTAATAATAATAATTCTGGACAATTCACACAGCATCATCTAAAATAAACTAAAATTAGCATTGATTGTCTCAAAATTATAACTGTTAAAATAATATTTAAATTAAAGCATAGCATTGATTGTCTCAAAATTATAACTGTTAAAATAAACTTAATTTAAAACTAAAATTAAAGCATAGCGTTGAACTTTAAACAAAAAAAAAAAAAATAATAAATTAAACGATTAAAATAAACTAAATTTAATACTAAAATTAAAGCATAGCGTTGTTCTTTTTATTTATTTCAGAATTTACATCTTCCTTTTATATTTTTGAGACCATATCGTACCGTTCGATTATGTTGGAACGGGGCCTTAAAATTAACTTCGATTACAATGGAATGGAACCTTAAATATTTCAGAATTTCCACCTTCTATTTTTATTTTGGTTTAGTATGATGAAGGTTCGATTGCGTTGGAACGGGGCCTTATTTATTACAGAATCCTTCTTTATTCTTCGGTTTATTTTTAGCTCTGTATCATGGTTTGGTTACTTAAACCATCCTTTGTGGATGTAAAGGCCATTGATGATGATGATGTTGATGATGATGATCATGGGTTGACACAATTCTGCCTTCAGAAAATAGTGCGGAAACGCGGGTGGATTATGTAGGTTTGACAGTGACAGTAGGCCTTAGAATCGGCCAGGAACTGTGAGTTTGACCATAGGTTCATGGACATAGGGTTGGTCTACATTCTGTCCAACAACGAGACGGGACTAATTTCACTCGTCCAAGGTGTCTACCCTACTTACGTGTTCCATAGACTTGGGGTATATGGACTATATTCCTACCGTCCAACAAGTTGGGCTATTTAGCTTGGTTAGAAAATTAGTTATTTGTCAGTCCAGGTAAATGGTTGGCCATCGGAAAAATAGTCGGCAGGAGGAATGAGAAGAATATGAAAACAAAATAAAGCTTGCAACAAACTAATAAAATACTATTAAGAGTCGTGAATAACTAACAAATAACTAAAAATAATGGAGGCTCTGTGTCACGGATTCAGGTACAGGTTGATTACTGGGCAAGACATGACTGAATTGTTTGCGGGGTTTTGCAAGAAGGAAGAGGGATTGATATACATAACTTGTACGAGAGGAGTAAGCAGTGAGTTTGTATGAATGTTTAGTAGTATTAGTAAAATCGGAGTGCAGTGTGCCCTCGTAATTAATCTTATTTCGGAATCTGGGACGGTTTATTGGACTTGAGTCACATGCGCATCACATACAGGTTCTATGAAGGAATAATTCTGGAGTTAGGTTACTGAGATCTTGTCAGATTACATTGAAAAATCTGAGATCTGAATTGCAGCTTGGACTGGCTTCATAGAACCTCATACTCCACCTATTAGGCCAGAACTAAGCACACTTCACAAACTCCAAGTTTAGAATGGGATTTAAAGCCTTTGTGGGGATTTTGGGGTAAATTTAAATTGTGTTATTGGTCGTTTCTAATTTAAGTATTAAGCAGGTAAAACAGGCAATTGATCTGGTTTTAGTTGGGTTATGTGTGGCTAATGAAATCCTATCATAAGTTGACTGATATTCTATTAGGGATGACATGATTCACGACCATGTTCCAGGAGCAATTGTCTTAAGGTCTGTGGAACATTGATAATGCAATAGATTTAACTTGACAATTAGATTATGAATGTGGCGCTGGACCATATTGATTGTTTTAAACCTGGTTTAAATACACAAAACAGTAAAATGTATGTGATTACAAGTTTTAATAAATTAAGAGTTCAATAATAGCACTATTTAATAAAATTAAATAGAAAAATTATAAAAAAAAACTAAATATATTTGTAAATTATTTGAAATTTTAGGAAATCCTTACTTCTTTGGAAATGCTTAAGGATTTGGGGTCGCTGTAACGGTCCAGTTTATGCTGGTTCGTTTAATTTGCAAATATAGAAATAATTAACACATTTTGATATAGTTTGAAACACTAAAAATATATTCTGAACTGTAAATCGGTTCGAACGCTTTGCTGGAAGGATAGCAACCTTCTTAAGTCTTACGACAGTTTAGTAATGTTTGAATTTGACGATTCTAGGAAAACAAATGGGCTTCTTGATAGTTGGTACAGAGATGTCAGGGGGAGGAGATCGTGAGTTTTGAAGTAAAGTGAAAATTTGGGGTTTATTCTAGGTTTTACAGGAATAGTGAATTCTTTTTGACGGGAATCGTTCGGCTCAGCCATCGAACGAGACCAGGGAGGAATTCTAGGATGGATTGCAAATTTCTATCAATCAGATTCAGGTTACGTAAACCCACACTTTTCATTTCTAATAATTCTCCGTATTGTAAACGGATGGTGTTACATCCCAGAACCGACTATTCTAATTTATTATTATATTTATTAAACACATTCTGTCGATACTGCAACGTTCCTGGATGTGTTGGTGAATGCTTGTGCTGTAAGGCCCTGAACTAACCTGATTATTAAATCTATTGTTTTGATCTGCGGTTGGACTGGAATGTGGTTCCACACGTTTACTTCTTAGGACTTCCCGCGTGGACTAGGTATGGGATTAGGTGGGCTAGAGTTTTAGTGAGGTAGGATGTATTTGGATCGCTTGAGATCATTCCCCATCAAACTCTCCTGAGTTAGCGATTTACAAACGCTTTGCTTTTAAATGTCTGGTTATCTCTGAGTACGGGAAGGGCGATAGCCGTCTGCTTTCGACTTTCCCCGAGGAGACGAAAAGAGAAACGTCGTAGTGGGGCACCAACCAGATAAATTTGGCTTATACCTATACGGGATAAAGCAAAGTTCTCAGGTTCCGCAAAATGAGAGGCAGAGTAACCAACCAAAGTCACAATGCCGAGATATTATAGGTTCTTCGCTTACTATGTAATTTCAGTTGTTTCAGAGCATGGGAGTATCATGGTTTGAGGCGACCATGAAAGAGGGGTGCTATACTACTGTACCAGGATTGAAGAATCGATAACTTAAGTAGTTTTAACGTTTATTTCATTTGTCTTAAGCTTCTAAAAGAATCTGAGTTACTACATCACAATGTATGAGTCCTACCGCTAACTAGACGATCATTGGCCACTTTAAATCACAATTTTAATACAAAACTTATAGTAAAATACTTAGTTTTATTGATAGATAATCACTAGTGATCAGGTAGGGTAGGGTACGATATTTCCGAGCGTTACACTAGTAATCTGCGAAAGACACAGAACATGGAAATGAGTAAGGCTACCAGGATCCCCCAGCTTTATCCTCTATGACCATTGAAACCATTAACTCATTGTGATTGTGGTAAGTTATACATCAGGTCTGAAATATAGTTAACGAATAACAAAAGAAGTATGTAAAGATCATGCCTATCTTTGTTCTCCTGGTACTTTTAAACTGTATGCCGTTTTAAATTTTATTGTGATAACGTAAGAGTCGACTAAGGAACCTACCAGAGAAAGGCCAGCAATTTCCTTCTTCAATTTATTCAACATCTTCACTGCAAACACCAATCTGCCTGCCAAGCGTGGTGATTATGGTGTCCGTTACGACTGAGGGTCCAAAAGGTAGTCCAGTTAACTGTACCACGGGAAAAAAAATAATCCGTGATCCAGGCTACCACCGAAAAAAATATTCCGTTGTACAGTTAACTGGACTACCGAAAAAATAATTTTCGGTGATCCAGTCAACGGAACCATCCGAACGGGACCACAGGCAAGGAGTGGGAATTTCAGAATTCTGAATACGCTATTCATTAGTGAATCTTTTGAAACATTTGTTAGAGCATTCTCTAACCAATATTTACAGATTTGGCTTGGAGATTGTTATATCTCATGAACTGATCAAAGCTCAGAGATTCCTTAAATTACTACGTTTATATCATTCCCTCTCTAAAAAGCTTATTTTATTCCTTCGATCAGGTATTCCACGGCTTCTCCCGTAGATAGGTACCTAGAACCTTACAAAAATGACACTCAAATGACTTGTTTTCACGCAGAGCCTGACAAGTTTTGTGCATACGGAACAAGGGATTAGTGGAGTCGAATTTATTTTATTTTGTAAGAAGGTTCAGGAGGTCTATTTCTGAGCTTTGCAGGAGAACTAGATACCTTATGTCACAGTTAATTGGCATAGTTCATGATTCTTATCTTGCTATAGATTCGTCGAAATCAGCGGGGCTGCCAGCTTGACGTCAAGATAGCAGCCACAGTGAAAGACCTAAATATCTCCCTAAGCCTAAAGTACTGCGGCACTATTTATTTTACTTAGGGCATAGTCATAGGATCTTTGACTTGGGGCATCGGGGGAACTATTTCAGGACACATTTATTGGCATAGTTGAAACCACCAAATTCCATGGCGGGGCTGCTAAACTTATAACATCCCCCTGTCTCACTCCTCTGCGCAGTTGGATGGGTTTAGACTGCTGGCTCTGTACTTGGACGCACATGGTGACACTTGTAGAGACATCTCAGCACCTCGATATAACGATAGTCTACTTGGCATCGCTGTTAGGATTCCAGAACAGCCCAGGTTTCGACAGAGTCAAATGCCTTTTCATAGTCCACAAAGGCCAGACACAGAGACTGATTACACTCTAATTATATTTACACAGGCTGATTATACTCTAAGTAAATCATTTGTTAAGAGTGTATAATGGGGTTAAAATCCCCGTTTTTGGGGAAGGCATGTGAGTAGTGGATGTACCTGTTATGATGTTACCTGATCTGTGTTGATGATGAAGTCGATCCATCAGGGTAAAAACGATCCACAGGAGCAAAATAGCTTAAAGTAACTCTTAAATTTGGTACATGGCAAGAATAAAAATCAAATGACAGTAATAACTCAACTTATATTGTTTTTATACAAAACATGTTCTTAAAATAAACCAAATTCATCATCACCTAAAATAATATGATTCAACCTTACAATGTTGCCAACTCAACTTAATTCACTAGTACACTAATTGTGTTCCTAAACGGTAGATATTGTTCCATGTCATTAGTGTAACTTGAATGTGTTTTATTTAAATTAGGTGGTACGTTATACATAAAAATGTAAGTGGATATTATTTTATAACACCTAGAAGCAACATTATTTACATCCGCGCCGTAACAAAAATCTTACACAAACTGGTAACCTTTCGACAAAATAGGTATTTTATTGTTTGATCAATACTGCAACATTTCATGAAGAGACATACAACTCTATTGTGCAAAAGAAAACAAAATATTCACATGCTTATGAAACTTCGATAACAAAAGATATTCAAATCAAACAAAATATCATAAAACTTTAATCTTATCGCTAATTAACAACTTATATGAGCAAAATGCAAACAAAAATCTGAACCTGTCTTGTGTCCCCTACCTAAAGTGCGGAATACTACATATATGCAGAAATAATACATTTATTTTGTAAAAGAAAATGTATCCCATAAAAAAGAGATCGGGAAATCATCTCAAATTAACATTCCTAAAAACACTTTCAAATCAATTGACGGCGAAATATTGCTCGAAACATAAGTTGTGACAAAATTCTTAGCACTATTTATACTATTTTTAAGTAATTTGGGCACATTGATAGTGGTGGATATGATGTTAGATGTAAGATTTTAAATACTCATTAGTAAGTACAATATTCTAACAAGAACTTGATAACATTGCAGTAGGTTTTATAAGGTGTAATATTGGAATGGTTTTTTTGTTGTTTATATAAAACTCGCGATATAAACCACCCTTAATAAATAATTATCATCTAAATTGCACTATCTAATTTTTAGTCAACATTTTACTATGATTATAAACATAATCCATTTATAATTTATTAACCCTATTCAAATAAATACACCTTTTTGGCTTCAAGGATTATGTTTTAGATCAATTATGATATTTATTATGATAATATTTAGAATAATATTGTGTAACGCGTCAAAGACAATGCCATATTATTATTCATCGCTATTGTAATACTTCAGTAAGGATATACATATATCATATAAATATATATAATACATATAATTGTGATTATGTATACTTATTATGTCCCTATGTGAAGATTCACTAGCACAATCACAAACTAAGATAAAATCCAATAAGTTTAGAGTTTGCACTGTGGTACTATGGCACTAAATGACGACTCTTGTTAGTTCAATAGGCCAAATAATTAGTGCAGTTAACCGGTAGATAAATTGCTACAAAAGTGATAAATAAAAGCGCTTTAGAATTTTTCTTTGACGCACTCATTTAACTCAGGTTCGTTGTTAATGATTTCCTATTTATTATAGTAACTATAACTTTAAAGAGTAAAATGCAACGACGTGAACTTAGTCATTTGACAGTGTAGTGAATTAGTGGACACCGATCCACTGCTAACTTCGAGATAGTCCCCGAACAACCCTAATAAAATAAGAATTTGATAGCTCACGCAAATCATGAGCAATCTAGCTCCTTTAGTTACATTTTAGTACATCGCCAAATTTCAGCGTAAGGGGATAAACAAAATACACATCAAAATTTTTGCCCTTCAATAGTAATAGGCAAAGGACCAGCCTACAAAAATGCTGTGTTAAGTTCTCATCAGTCAGATAGATTAGCGTGAGCTATGTCACTATTTGCTATACCTTTACAAACACATTCCCAAACCAACCCCATAAATATCACCCTAAGGTTTGCTTTTCAAATTGAAGTGAGCGAAGTGGGCAGAATACATTACTTCAACCAATAATATCGTGTCAAAACAACGTTACGTTATTTACATGTGCTCGAGATTCATTGGTTGATTTTACAAAGCTCCGCTTTATTATCTTCGTCACGGCGGTCGCTGTGTCATGTGAAAGCCGTCTATTTAGCTCAAAAATTTCTACTTTACACGGCAAGGCGACCGGGCTGTGACTTTATGGACGTGAAAAGGCGCTTAGGCCCGTATATAAATCCTTGCTCAGTTACTTGAGTGACGTTTATGCCATAGAAAAGCGTAACTCAGGTATAGATGGACGACTCTGAGCAAACTTTCATAATATGGGCCTGAGTGTGCTTTTCCACCAAAGATTTGCTATAGATACATTTTAAAAAGCTGGCGCGATTGTCTTTAGTTTTTTCATACAATTATCCACGCTGACGTCACGAACACAGGTCTTCAGTATACGACAAACAAAAGGGGATAACATAAGGGCCAGCTTTTAAAAAATTATCTATACGTAGGAATGTGACAAACTTACCAATAGAATACTAATGAAAACCAAACAAGTCTACATCCCCGGTATAAGTTCACTAACACCACCCCTTTCTTTTGTAACTTGAGGTTAACGGGGCTGGTCATGCTTTTAGTAATAAGTTTATTTAAGTTAATCTGTTAATATTTAAGTCTGATTGTTTGTTATTTATATTATTCCTAAGAGGTAAAAATAAAGTATAACGTCAAATATCTCTGCTTACTTTGGGGCTACATTATACGGTGTGAAATGTCCAGTACTATTTAGTTATTTTAACGTTAGTTTGTTTCAATAGATTCTATTGATCAGATTTAACACATTCCCCATTTCAGTTACATAACACATCTGGGGCCTACTCCGAAAAGGAAAATCGAAGTTTCGTTTTTGATGTCGTGCAAAACCAACTCTTATGGCGCTCGCATAAGATTAGCGTTCGCACGAAAACGAATCAGAAACTTCAATTTCGTTTTTAAAATTATGGACTCTGCCATGCGATTACGCTAAAATCTTCCATTCCCATTGAATGGGACATCCGGGGAGACTGGGCATGTTTATGACTGAAATCGTTTGATTTCAGTTTCTAATATGGTACTAAAAAATACAAACAACTTTCTGGCGGGACGAAGCCCATCTACGACGGAAATTTCAACGTCAACGTCAAGATAATTATAACCTTGATTTATGGGATTAAAATTTCAGCCCGATCCGTTCAGTAGTTTTGGCGAGAAGAGGTAACAAACATCCATCTATCCATCCATCAAAACTTTCGCATGAACTTCGTGTGAAGTCAAAGTCAAGACGTTATTACTCACACTCGATGTCGTCTTCCCGGATGTCGATCCATTGAATGGGATATTTTACCGTAATCGCACAGCTGGTCTAAAGACACCTTTACAACTCCAGAGAACAGTCTTATGAGACGCATTTCCAGGCGTTCTTGAGCAGCTTCCTCGCCGCGAAGTATTTGGTGCTATAGGTGGCTACGATGAGTGCGGCTAACACTATGGTGATGAGATAGTAGTCGAAGTCGTCTTTCAGGAGATCGAAGGTCTTGGACGGAGCTACTCGTGTGTAGAAGAGGTCTGTGGGACAAAGAACGTCACTGAAATACAGGTTTGATTTTGGAGATAGGACAATCAAACAAATACAGGTTTGATTTTCGAGATAGAGCAATCAAACAAATACGGGTTTGATTTTGGAGATAGGGAAATCATACAAATACAGGTTTGATCTTGGAGATAGGGCAATCAAGGAAAGAAGTAGTGTATCTTTAAGTATTAATAGAAATTGACTTTAAACTTAACAAGAAAAAGTTTCTTAGGAGAACAACTCTAACTTTTGGAATGTGATTTCGACCTGTACTCGCAGATTTGAATTTTGAACAATGTACAATGTAGTCAGCAAGAAAATGGCCAGTTTACTCAAATCTTGTTATGATGTCAATATGGATCTTGTTTCTGATAAAATTTCATATTCATCATCATCAGTCTGTAGTCCACTTTACCCAACTGTAGGGCGTTTCGGGCTAGATAGAAATGAATTAATCTTACCAAGCCCTGTCGCCAACACCAAGCTAGTAGACTCCAGTCCCGAGGGCGCTGTGTAGATCGCCTCCACGCGATGCAGCGTCAGGTTATAGTTGATGACTCCTTCAGCAGGCAGCGGCAGCTCTGGCGCGTACGGGATCAGTCCTTCTTCCCGCTCCACGGCCGAGGGCGTGATCGGTCGCCGCGGGTCCAGGTAGATCCACGGCATTTCTACTATGGCGCCGGTTGATAGGGCCACTGGAAGAGGATAATTAATCATTTATTGGGGGTTGAATAGTAGGTAGTGGTTGAAGATCACGAGATGAGTTTAATTGGTAAGAATGACATTGTTTCGTTGTGGTCGTAATCGGTTGATTTTGATTGTTTGTAATTCCATGCAAATTGTAGTACCGTTATTGTTATGAGAGGTTTTTGGTGGTTTATCAAAAAACCCCCGCTTCATTGAAAGCACAGGTAAATTTTGGTCAAGCTCTGGATAACGCTCCGAGTTGTCTTCGCTCCGCGCAGAATAATATCTCACTCACTCATTATCCTAGCGCCTAACGTGGGTCCTCGACAGAAATTAGTCGCCACCGGCTTCTGCTTTTCAGCAGCGCCCCTTGCAAAACAATTCTACGAACGATTCAGAATAATTTAGGTCTGTTAATCTTAGGTAGGTAGGTACTGTGCAGTGTAGTTTTTCTTTTTAGTTGTTAATATTGTCTGCTCAATTTTGAATCTACGTCTTCAAAGTTCTGAAAAAAATATTTTATTATTTTTAAAATTACTGTTTAGTTTTTCAGTTCTTCATCGTTGCTTTTACTGCTCTATGTTTAAATCATGTTGAGCATGCATGTTTAGGCATTCAATCTAGCATAAGAACCTTAGTTATAATTTTTACTTAAATGTCATGTCTCGATTGTTTTCTGTTTTGTATGCCAATAAAGAAAATGAAAAAAATGAAAATGAACTGCGATGCGCACGTATGCCCAGCTTGGCGATAATGGACATTATCCCCCATGAGATAAAATCCAATAAGGCGCTTATCGGCATGCGTCCAGGAGTGACCAATACAGGCTGTTGAGGTTGAGGTCAGAACCTCCCAGTCAATCGGCAATGCATACTCACGCAGCACATGTTTGTCCGTAAGCGACCGCTCAGTCCGCGTCGGCGCGGCGGCCGTCGGCGCCGCTCCCAGTATGAACGCCAGGCACGGCGTCAGCGGCGCTCGCGCACCCTCCAGCGAGGAGAACGCGGAGCCGGCTTCCGACCATCGTGTGCTGCCCTCGTATAGCTCCATTGTAGCTGGAAACACAGGCTTGTTAGAGGTGATACATAACGTCCCAGAATGCTGCCTTAGGGGCACACCCTCGATATCCCATCCGCGTCTTCCCACTGCAAAGTACAGCGTTCGCAAGTTTCCTGGCAAATAATGCCATTTATGCAAAATTACTGAACAACCTCAACGGTAGGGCTGGTCCACCAGTTCAAAGTCGCTCAGCGAGCTATGGAAAGAGCTATGCTCGGAGTCTCTTTGAAGGATAGAATTCGTAACGAATACATCCGACAGAGAACCAAAGTTATCGACATAGCTCAAAGAATTAGCAAGCTGAAGTGGCAGTGGGCCGGCCATATCTCGCGAAGAACCGACCACCACTGGGGTAAACGAGTTCTTGAGTGGAGACCACGACTCGGCAAACGTAGTGTAGGACGCCCTCCGGCCAGGTGGGATGACGATCTGCGAAAGACTGCAGGCAGATGCTGGATGCGGCAAGCTGAAGACAGGGCGCTATGGCGCTCATTAGGGGAGGCCTATGTCCAGCAGTGGACTAATATAGGCTGATGATGATGATGACTGAACAATTCGTTCAGTAGATAGGGGGTTGGAGTATTCTATTTATCGCGCTGTCGCAGTATAAAAATATCAGGTATGGCTAATAGTTTAAGTTTCTTAATTTTTGGCGTGCCTCAGGGCACAACTCGAGAAGACCCCACACTTTTCCATCCATACATTAGAAAGACAACCTCAAATGAACCAGCCACTCACCAACTTCAGTCCTGCGATGCTTGTCGTTGTAGTAGACGTATGCGATGGAGTTGTCGGTGTGCACCGCGAGGGGCGTGGCGCGCGCGCGGCGGTGCACCTGCGAGCTCACCACGGCGCCGGACACGGCGTCCACACACGCCGCTATCACCATGTCTGGGAATCAAGGTGTTCTTGGATAATTCTTAAGCTTGCTCAAGTTCCTATAATCTGAATAACTAACCAACATCAAATTGATTAACCACAGCACAGCGCTTAAATATCTGTTGTGCTCATTACTCGACAAAGGCGAAGCCAAATGGAAGGGAGTTGGAAGGTTTCTATAAATAGGATTAGAGGTTTGCACAGTCACCAGCAGGTAGATTGTTGTTGGAATATATTTTTAGCAGTATTTACGGTTTTTTTTAATCGTGAATAGCCACTTCATTGACCACGATGTCACCTGATGGCAAGTGATGTACACGATGTTCCACCGTAGCGCCTAAAAACTACTCGATTTGGATGAATTAGGTGTCAATTGTGTCGTTATTATGGTCTGAATGATATAGGCTATATTTTATGCGAACAAATCAATTTTGACGGATGTGACATTCGAAACTAATTGTAGTTCCGCATAGGTTTTTATTTAATTTTATTTCACCATCATCATCATCATCATCCGCAACCCGACTTCACCCACTGCTGGGTATAGGTCTCCAAACTTTTGTGCCACTCCACACGGTCCTGCGCCAATCTCATCCATTTTTATTTATTTGTCGTTTACTTGTCTATCAAAAATTAAAGCCACGATTCTGCGGCTAACTTCATATTGGTTCCCATTAGGTGTTTGAAGTATACCTTAATGAATAGGATCGGGCGCCTGCACGACGACCAGCAGTAGGTTGGGGTTGGAGTACTTGTAGAGCACGGAGCGGTCGGCCAGCACGCGGCCCTGGCTCTGCGGGCGCTCCCAGCCCGGCTTGCCCGTCACGCCGACGATGCGCCCCGCGCCGGGGCCCACCGTCACTGACCATGTGTTCGAAGTATACCTTTATGAATAGGATCGGGCGCCTGCACGACGACCAGCAGTAGGTTGGGGTTGGAGTACTTGTAGAGCACGGAGCGGTCGGCCAGCACGCGGCCCTGGCTCTGCGCGCGCTCCCAGCCCGGCTTGCCCGTCACGCCGACGATGCGCCCCGCGCCGGAGCCCACCGTCACTGACCATGTGTTTGAAGTATACCTTTATGAATAGGATCGGGCGCCTGCACGACGACCAGCAGTAGGTTGGGGTTGGAGTACTTGTAGAGCACGGAGCGGTCGGCCAGCACGCGGCCCTGGCTCTGCGCGCGCTCCCAGCCCGGCTTGCCCGTCACGCCGACGATGCGACCCGCGCCGGGGCCCACCGTCACTGACCATGTGTTTGAAGTATACCTTTATGAATAGGATCGGGCGCCTGCACGACGACCAGCAGTAGGTTGGGGTTGGAGTACTTGTAGAGCACGGAGCGGTCGGCCAGCACGCGGCCCTGGCTCTGCGCGCGCTCCCAGCCCGGCTTGCCCGTCACGCCGACGATGCGCCCCGCGCCGGGGCCCACGGTCACTGACCATGTGGGGACCGCTACCACTTTCTGAAATTAAATAGTAGATTTTTATGTCAAAAAATGTGAGCAAAAAAATTCATATTCACATGCTTGGAATAGAACTAAATATAAAAATGTTAACAATAAATAAGGGATTTTAAATCGACAAATACTTTAAATTCTGTTTACAAAATCAATAACAAGAAAGGTAATTTTAGGTCAATTACTGAGGGATTATTTATCTTTTTTGCAGATAGTATAAAACCAGGTAGGTAGTTTTCAAACTTGTACGTAGCCATGGTTATCATCGATGACGAATTTAGAGATGACAGCAGAACTCTCCTGAACAGATGAATCTCCATTGATAAGATAAGATAATTTTATTGGTTCACAAGAAAATGCAATGATAAAAAGAAATAAAAAGAAAAAACAACGTGAGACCAAGAGGCTGCCACTCAGCGTGTGCAGGAGCTCGGGCAGCAGCTGCAGCGCTGGTCTTCCGTGGTACCTTAGCATAGAGCGCGTACTATACACATTGCGCGCTAACACATCCGACTACCGTGGTGATTTTATGGAATAATTTTTCCAGGAACCCCAATTCGAACAATGTAGTTATTAGTTTATTGATGACTAGACGATCGCCTCGCGGTTTTACCCGCGTAGTTCCCGTTCCCGTGGGAATCCCGGGATAAAATATAGCCTATGTCACTCCCTGAAAAGTAAGCTTCCTAACGGTGAAAGAATTTTTCAAATCGGTCCAGTAATTTCGAAGCCTATTCAATACAAACAAACAATAAAATCTTTCCTCTTTATAATATTAGTATAGATAGAATTCTTTAAACCTTAAATCAATGTTTGTTCAATGTTTGATACACAGTTGAAACGTCGCGTCGACGGAAAATAAATGCAAAATCTGTTTATTACATACATAAATACGGTAACAAGTCGGAATAAAAAGCGTGATGTTCGATTGTGATAAAATGTAGGAAGTAGAAATGTTAATAGTTACCTCTCCATTATATTTAAGCGCGTATCCTTGTAGTTTGGGCGAGCTCTTTTCTGCGACGTACATAAACATGTTCTCGACCAACGGCGCGGCGGACTTCGGGAAAACCTGTTGGCAGAATATTAATACGATTTAGCACTCTCATTGAATTTATATCACTGAGGTTTATGTGTGTAAGGTGACGCTCTGCACCTTGATAGCAATAATATATTTTATACTATTTTTGTATTTTTATTCATTTACCATTTATACAAGGCACGTCAGAGATTGTACAATTTGAAAAAACAAAACATAATTCACGAAACAAAAATTAAAAACTCCTAAATAAAACCAATTTCAATTAATTCCAGATCATAAAATTCAATGTCATGTTTAAGTATTATTTACAGAAAATGATTGAAATAAATTAATTGGTAAATAAACTCACTGATTCACTCATAAATTCACTGATGCTATAAAATGCATGGCTTTCAAAGAAATGCTTGATTAAGGTTTTAAAATGTTCATAATTATGTTAGTTGGTAGTTTATTATATAACTGTATTTTGATGTACTCTCCCTGCTTTTGTACCTTTGCAAGGCGAACCGTTGGTTTGACTAATTTTTCCTTATATCTTAAACTACACCTGCTTGCTCAGAAAGTTTATTCCTTTTCCAAACATAAGGTAGAAAGTACGTCATTGCAGGCGTACTAAAATGCGGGACGGAAAACTCTAAGAAATTTCATTTCTCACGCGTTTAGCGGGAGAAATATCAGGGAGAGGCAGAGAACTCATCATTTTCACAAGGCATTTAGTAAAAACAAAAATCGTCCTAGAGTAAGAATAATGCTTAGGCCAAACGAGCGTTTTGTGTTGTGAGAAACGTCAATCATGCATTACGTCTTGTTTGTGGCACACGGTGAGTTGTCGTTTATGTTTGAGGAACTCATTTTACGCGACTCACAACTCAAAAAATTCCGCTCGATAGCCTCAGCCAGATCAAATTCACTAACGTGCACATTCTCCTCGCTATCCAAGACTATGAGCGCGTGCATTTTCTGCTGGTCCACTTTATGGAGCAGCGCGCACTGCAGCGGCCTGTAGGGCAGGTGCGGGGTGCCTTCCGCAAGGGACGCGCCAGTTATGGGGTTCAGGCTGACGAGGAGTGTGTTGCCGGTGTCCTAGAACAATTAAAGTTGCACATTTATACCGCGATCAGCGGAAGTTTGGAACTATAAAATAGCCAAAGTCGAATGGCTATTTTATTGGAATGTTTGTAAACGTATTTTTATGGCATCGATCGGTAGTCAATCATAAAAATTAAATCTGCCCTGTAAACATTGCATTTTAAATAAGAGGAAGACCATGAAATCTTAACTTTTGTTATTTTATTTATTGTTATTTTTTGTGTTATCTCGAGTTGGTAGTCCTAATGAATAACAATAATAAGATACCTTGTTTCTTATCTTCAGGTTCGATTGTGGTCGAAAAAAGCCGTATTCGTGGAAATAAATCATGATTTCCGCTAAAATCCGGGCGGATTTCCTAGTGAACAACTAAATTGACTCGGCGGTGTCTAGAATCGGCATGTAGCGGTGCCACAAGATGGCGCCCGATAGATTGTAATTAGAATATCTCTACTTACCTCGTGTTTCCCTACAATAGTGACAACGGCGTCGTGCGGCGGGTGCCGGGCGGATCTCCTAGTGAACAACTGCATTGACTCGGTGTCTAGAGTCGGTATGTAGCGGTGCCACAAGATGGCGCCCGATAGATTGTCCATGCCGAATATCTGAACAAGAGAACAAATTGTATAGAAAACTGAATGACATTCCAAATACACCACTACATTTATTTTTGCGTAGTGATCAATTTTGGAGAGTAGCAAATAGCTCGATGTTACGCTGGTGCCCGTTTTGTTTAGGCTCGACTTTTCTATTCATAATTCTTATTGCACTAAATAAAACATACATAAAAAACATAAAACTAGAGAAGGAATGGCAAAGGCGAGCTTAACCCTAAAAAGAGTTCTCTTCCAGCAAACCTTATTGGGAGAGAGAGACAACGTTATGTAGGTGTCTATTCGTCATTTCCAAGTACGAAGTGGGCTATATAGACTATCTGGACAACACCGCACTCTATTACAGTAGCGTCGTGCAACATTATCTACGCACATTATTTATTATGTTATTAGAACAGCATAATTTATCAAGCAAGTCGAGACAATCTTATCGGATGAGAAACAAAACACATGTGAACAGGAAAAAAAATCGAAACGTATGCAATAAAATGAACCCAAAAAACATAGGAATTAAGACTAACCTTCCCACATTCCGTAACCAGCACAATAATCTTGTGCAAGTTGAAGTAATCTCTGTGCAGCTGCGTCGGCTCCTCATCAGCCGACGGCTCCGTCATCTGAAGACTCTGGATTAAAGCCAGGAGCTGCTGGTACTGCGTGTGGAGACGGCGGGAGAACGCAGCCAAAATAGAACCTGGATGATAAATAATGCCTTCTCTTATGAACACGAAATTTTGTGAAGTTGCGAGATGTTTTGCCGAAGACAAACTCAAATGTTAATGTATAACTAACAAGCATAAACCTCTATCTAACCTGGACTGCCCAGTGTTTTATAAAAACGAGCCGAGAGAGAGCCCCAAAGTAGTAGTTCATCTCTTTCTGGTAGGATGTCCATACATCTGTACTTTTTATAAATTCTAATGAAACTGTGATGTGTTGGTAATAGAAACTTGTTCTTTTGAAAAATGATACTTTAAAATAACATAATAACTTCATAATTAAGTTTCTACTAGGTTTATTTTATTTATTTATTTTATTTTTACTTCTTAGGGATAACAAACCATTAAGTATGATTGATTGATTTTTAATAATAACAGATTATCTTAATTAAACTAAATAGGTACTAAAAGTATGACCAGCCCCGTTATCCAAGTTACAACAAGTAGGTTGTAGTAGTATTCACTGTCTGCTAGCCATTATTACGTACCAATTTCATAGGGCGCAAAAGATTTGAAAACATGTGTTTAATATTCTTACAGTAATGTTGCTGCGTAATTTGGACAGCTTTTTAAAAAGTTCACATTCCAGAAGTAAGGTTATCAGAATCTTTGTTCAAAAGCTGTGACATCGTATTGTTTCATGGACACCCTACACCATGTTGCAACGTGCTAGACAAGGACCAACTGCTACTTTTAAGCCCTCCCTTTTTTTAGTGTAGTCCATGGTGTTTTAAATAGCACACAAAAACACTGGCACGCTTATGGTGTAGATTTATAGTGAGACATGGGTGTCGATCAAGGGTGAATATTCGGTACCGTATTTATTATTCACATAGCGCGTCTGGGGATTAGTGGGGATAACATTCCTTTCTTTCGATCATGGATTTCGATTATACAGTAATTTTAAACATTAGTATACTCAGTAAATTTGTTAATATTTTATATTACAACTTCTTTGTAATTATTAATATAGTTAAGGCGATAAATAAAGGCAGAGATGTGAAGTTGCTCATGATGGCCACTAAACTCTGTTTTCGCATCTTTCCCTAAACTAAAAATAACTAATAGAGGCATTAAAAAAGCTTATGATAGGTATCACAGACGGTCCAATGGATATTTGAAAAGTCCTTTGTTTGGCTTAATAATAAGTAAAATTTTTAATAGAAATAAATAGCACTGTGATTAAGCTCTTTAAATAAAGATTTACCCAAAAAAGGTGGCGGAGCTAGTGTAAGTTCAGGTAACTTCTTACAGCTGTTGTTTCAATTTATGTAGTTCTAGGGTACACAGATGAGCTCGTCTTTAGAGTTTTCTGCTGAATAGGAGCACACAATAAACACTACAATACTTACCGTACATCTTGGCAGCTAGAAAAATAGTAAATTTGCATGAGTACCTTCAAACTTCCTCAGACAAAAATAAGATCAGTATAATGTTTAATCCAGTAAGTAGTATGCAGAATCTTAGAAATTACCCTTAGTGTGGGGTTACGCACTATAATAACAAAAAACCTTAGTATGCAGATATTCAAACAATGGGATCCGTAACGTTTTTAGTTGAGAATGCAGATTTATAGAACTAAGAAATCCATAAACACAGTGCAAAAATTATTGTTCTACGACAAAAATTGACGAAGTTATGACCAAATTACTAGCGAGGTTCACTGAGTGACCGCCGCGGGCGCGTGTGACGTCAGTGGGTCGCTCGCCGCCCGTTAACCGTTGTGAGATATCAGTTTTTAGTGATTTACTACGAAACTATAAGTTTGGGAAAAAAATGTCACAACCAAATAGACTCAGTTTTGAGAGACACATCAAATAACCAAAAAAAAAAAAAACCATTCGATGGGTCTCTCAAAACTGAATCTATTTGGTTGTGACATTTTTTTTCCCAAACTTTATAGTTTCGGAGTAAATCACTAAAAACTGATATCTGCCTACGGTTAACGGGCGGCGAACGACCCACTGACGTCACACGCACCCGCGGCGGTCACTCGGTGAACTTCGCTAGTAATTTAGTCATAACTTCGTACGTAATGGTCTGATTTAGATAATTTAAAAAGATATATAAGATGACATATTTTCAATTCAAAAATTGATTTTTTAATTTTGAACTCTGAAAACGCTGTCGGTCATGTTGTGATGTCATAAGACTCAAATCAATTTTTTTATGATAAAGAATAAAGAAGAATAAAATATATTTATTTGTAAACAGGACAAGTACTCAATAATACATATACATAAAACTTAATTTAACGAGAAAAAATGTGTACTTAGGTCAGTTTACAAAATTGGTCCTGACTCAGCATGAGTTGAATGATGAGTTCGTTATGTAGTCTATTTATATTTGCAAAATGATGAACGTTCTCCTTCTTTTATTTTTGGCTCTGCATCATGGTTTGACACAATTCTGCCAATGTCAGTTTTCGAACGAATAAGATTCAAATTTATGGAGGTTGAGTTTGTAATAATCAAAATAAAAAGAGGATAATTTAATCTCAATCAAGTTCATTATTTACAAAAGCATTTGCTAATGTCAATAATTGTTAGTATTCGAGACGTATGACGTCACATCACAGAAAAATAGACTTTTAAAATAAAGTTTTGCTGTTTTCTACTCGTAGGTCCTAAAAAATATGGTAATATTTTCCCCCTCTAATTGGACAGTATACCTGTCAGTATGCATCCCGAGAGTTGGGCTAGTGCCGCAAGACCCTGGGTTCCAGAAGGAAATCGCGGGCGAGGTCGGCCACGAAAGCGCTGGCGAGACGACCTTAACGCCTTTCTCAGAGATTGGTGGGAGATCGTACGAGATCGCACCGAGTGGAAAGATATGAGGGAGGCCTTTGCCCAGCAGTGGGACAAAGCGGGCTAGATTAAAAAAAAATTGGACAGTAATTAATAATTTAAGACCTACTTTTAAAAAGAGTCAACTAGCCTATTATATAGCGAATAATCCCGAGATGGTCCCATAAAAATTGTATTCCATATATAATAGTATTTGTGCCGTAAAACTTGAAAACAGTGTAAAAATAAGGGATTCGAGGTCAGTTTTTACTTTTTTTCAACACAATCATATTATTAGTTAAAGCTTATTTGAACAAACCTTCTTTCTGATCGAACTCCGATTCAATCGCAGCTTCCATTACCGAGACTGGCAGGTCCACGAACTCGACAGCCCTGATATTAGCCAGAGCCTCCTCTCTGGACCAGATGAAACGACCTGGGAATAAGATTAACATAAGAAATCTAATACTAAAGATACCCACACTGAAAGCGAATAGAAGGAAATATTTAAAGATTTTAATAGCGCATCGACCATCTATCTCCACAAAAAAAAAACTCAAAATCAAATCATTTATAATATGTCAGATCTTATAACTATTTATGCAATTGTATTCAGCCTGCACGCAGGCGTGCAAAATATATGTGTGAGTCATATTAATATAAGGTTTTATATAAATAGTAAAATAATAATTATGTAACAAATCAATCTTCCAAATATTCTTTTACACTATAGAAACATTTCTCAAGTAACCATCCATTTAATGTTTTCTAAAGATATTTCCTGTCATATTCCCATTCAGAATGTAAATTGCGTATAAAAAGACGCGACAACAGAGCGAATTTTGAGCTTCAGTACCTATGTGGGGGTTGTTAACAAAAATTCTACACACAGTTGGGCTTGTCTATAGATATAATGTAGATATTGACCTAACTTTGTTGGTTTTGAACTGGATTATTAACCGACAGCCTAAATCGAGTCTTCGATTCTTGCCTTTAAATATTGTTAGTGTATATTTTTTAATTCAATTGATTGATCGAGCTGAATTCCAGATACAAAACATTGTACATCTCTGCTGGACACGTCCACAACAGCCACAGAACTGCACCAAACTACGTAGAATTTTATGTTTAAATAATCAAGGTACGAGTTCACAGCTGACACGCAGCAGAAGCCTCCGGAACCGTGGTCCCACTGCGATGTCCTTTCTTTCGTGGTCCCACCAAACACACACTTGACCGTTCAACATATGGCTCTGGGTGCAATTATATATATACACACCCTTTCAGTCAGAGTCACCACGAACCCCCCCCCCCCCCCCCCCCCTCCAAAAGTTGCAAAAGTTTTGTCCCACCAGTGCACTGGGACATAGCAGTGGGACCACGGTTCGTCACTAGCAGAAGCAGGCGAGTTTTCGCCGCGACGCAACATGCGGTCGACATATCGCTCGGTTCAGAATCATGGCTGCCGAGACATGACGCCACGACACGTCGCCTGCCGCTGCGTGTCGGCTACAAACTTGTACCTTTAAGGCCATTTATACAATTACCTTTTCTGGCCTATCTTTCTGGGCCAGGAAAAAAACATTTAAACTCTAACTACAATGCAATTAACTTGATTTTAGCTTGTATAATATTTGCGCGACCTATACTTCTCGTTCAGAGCGCTAAATGGCAACAGCGGTCTTTCTGCGTTAAAATAGAGGGCATCTCTTTCTACGATTATTATTTATGGAAATAAAGAGTTTTTGATTTTGTGTCTTACCTCCTTGCTGCATAAGATGTACCGACTCGTCCGCCGCGGTCAGCACGAGGCGACAGATGTCCTGCTCCCGGGCCTTGTAGCACAGCACTGAGGATATCTCCGGTGCAGGCAGGCGCAGGTTTTTGTCAAACGTTTGAATGGCTGGGAGGACTTCGCCTGTTATCTTGTGCGCTGTTACCTTGAACCCCTGAAAGAGAAATTACCTATAGTAAAAGTAAAGTAAAAGTCATTTATTTGCAAACACGTGTAAAAAGAAAAGATGACAAATAGTTTTTTTTTAGTAATAACAGGAATAATAAATAAGTATAAAACAATTCATTTCACAGCTCCATTTGTTTTTGTTCTGTCTTTTTTTGAGCTATTCCCCGAAACGGCCGGATCGATTTTAAAGGGACTTTCACTGGCAAATAGCTCATCAAAATATAATGACACTAAATATTTCAAAACAAATTCGCAGTGTGAAATGATTTTCTTAATCACTGTTTAATATAATGTTTAGTGGCGCGATCAATTTTTCAATTTTAAAATATCTTTATTTATAATCTTATCTATAAGAGTAATACAAATCCAGTGTACATTTATCCTAGACAATATTATTCATAAATATAAACACGTTTTTAAGCGCCATGCGCTTTTTCAAACTTATTTAAATGAAGAAAATTAACGAATAGTATCATACCTAGGCTATTGACGACCTCTGTGGCGCAGCAGGCGAAGGTCCACCTGCGACGCAGGAGGTTGCGGGTTCGATTCCCGCCTCGGGACAAATGTTTGTACGATTTGCAAATATTTGTTCAGGGGTTCTGGATGTTTTTCTATGTATAATAAAAAATATCTATCTATGTAGTGTATTGTATTATGTATATCAGTTATCTAGTACCCCATACACAAGCTCTGCTTAGCTTGGGGCTAGATAATGCTGTGTGAATTGTCCAGCATTATTATTATTATTAAACCCTTTAACACACTTTATTATTATGACTTCATGCAAGCTTTAGTTGAGCATTACATTTTATTTAAATAAATTAAAACGACGGATGGCGCGATCAGTCGCCCGCTGGCGCTTACAATTACTGCTGCAGGAATACCTGGCCTTAAATACTCACTCCTCAGATGTTGTTACTTGTTTCTGGACTGGTTTCCGCAACTAGGCCACAGGTGGGCCCTTTTTGCGTGTCGGGTGGGGGGGGGGGCTGCTAATCTAACCACCCGATGTCCTCCAGGAAGGCCAGCAGCTCGCTGACGCCGGTGCATGCCACCCTAGGCGTCCTCGGTGTCCCAAGGTGTTGTATTCATACACTCCTCAGATGTTATAATGTTGTTTACCTGGACTTCATCGCACAATGTCTGAATCACCATCAGTCCTGAGCCACCCTCCACCAAGGCAACACTAGCATACGGGTCCTCCATTTTGACCTTCAACTCTTCAAACCCGTCGTCCTTTATCAGCATAATCTTCTGTTCATTGAGAATGAAACCCGGTTTGCTGTTGCCATCTAGAAAATATATATTTTATTCACAAAGAAAATTACAATCTAATCTAATAATAGAAATAATTCAGAACAAATATTTACGAGTGAAACTATTGAGCAAATAGTAGACTGTTGCAAACAATCTACAGGTAGGTCAACTGATACATATCATAAAATAAATGGTTAAAATAAATGGTCAAGAGCACACAGAACCCCTAATACTATCCAATGATCCTATCCATCCACGGTTGTCTGGTAGAGATCGCTCTTGAGCGATAAGACCGCCACTTGTCACTTAGTTTTTAAGCTGTTTTGCTGTATTGTTTCTATCTATAAGTGTGCAATAAAAAAAATTCTATCTATCTAAATACACAGCATTATTTGATTGTTTTGAAAAAACTAAAATCCAACTAGTTTTTTAAGTTTGCGGTGAATAAACTAGTTTTTGCCCGTGGTTTCGCGCGCGTTGTTTCCGCGGAAACGTTTCAAGTTTATTTCTATCCCATGGAAACCGATTTATGGAATAATGAGCAAAATATCAGCACAATCCGTTCAGTAGTTTTGGCGTAAAGAGGTAACAAACAACTTTTGCATTTATAATATTAGTGAGATGTAGGTACATACCGAGAGGTATCAAGTTCACTTCTTTTTCATCAGTGTATTCAACAACAGCCTTGCTGAACCTTTTCCCGGCGTCCGCGGTAACATTGAAGGAGATGAGCAGCTGGTTGCCAGGAGTGCCAGATACACAGGTGTAGAATGGCTGGGATAGAACACATCTGGAAAATTTTATTTTGTTAGGGGAGTTAGACTGGACGGAACTGGCCAGTGATCGTGATATCTGGAGAGAGTGTGGGAAGGCCTTTGTCCAGCAGTGGGATAAACTCGGCTAGTAATAATAATAATAATAAGGGGAGTTTGATCATCGAGGCAAACACAATGTTTGGACTATCGGCAAAAATTTGTTCCGGTTATTTTCTGTTTAATTAAAAATGTATCTGTGTAAAGCTACATGTAAAGTATTGTATTTAGTATATCAGTCATCTAGTAACCAAAACACAAGGTCTGCTTAGTTAGGCTAGATGATGCTGTGTGGATTATCCAGCATTATTTATATTATTTATTTATAGTGAAAACATACCCTTCATTGACCCACTGTGCTGGCACCTTCGATGTAGAGCCCCTATTACTCCCCGAGTATAGGTTGTACATGGAGACTTCCACGTGGGATCCAAACACAGGCAACATGTGAACGAGCAGGCCATTCTGGACCCACCATTCTGAGAACTCGCACAGTTTGTTGTTCTGTAGAGTTAGAGACCACTCCCAGAGAAGCACTCCTGTAAATATTTACTTGTTTGATTATATGGATTTCATTAATAATTTATCAACCCCATGGGATTCCACTGTTGGGGCAAAGGCTACATTTCCCTCCACCATTCATTCATCATTATGCCTCCAGATAAATAAAGTAAGAAAAGATCACTTTTATGGCCCAAGTCACACTTGTCTATCTGGAGCGACTTGTGGCAAGGACGGCGCCTTGTGCGGTTCGCACCGCCGAGGCTGGGCAGTGAATGCGATAAACAAATTAATTTTTTTTGGTTCCGACAGTCTTAGTAGCTAAGGCTGGGCAGCGAGTGTGTCAAAGTGGCAAGTCAAATTGTTTTGTAGAATTTGAATGTTTTTGAATCTACAAACACAAAATCGCAAACATCACATTAATTAGATAAGAGTGCAAAACATATAAGTAACACATTAATGAAAACGACTTACTTAATAAAAAAAATAGTGCAAAATATTGCTGACTCAACGCAGGCTGCCACTGTTATCCTGTCCAGGCTGTGGTTTGGTTGGTAGGTCAGTTCAAAGAGGAAACGCAGGAGCGATCATGGCCTTAAGCAAATGCTCACCTGTATTGGAGTCCCATGCTCTCACCAAGTAAGGGTTGCTACCCGACACTGTCACCACTTTGTCTGTCACATAGAGAAGCTGAATGGTGCCCGGAGAGGTGTTCTCGAACACATGCCGCCATACTACTTGACCTGAAAGGCAAGAATTATTTTTTACACCTATAACAGTAGAACGAAGGTTGCTTCATAACCGGAGAATCACCATTTTTTTTATATAGACATTCATGGACAACATGCCCAGCTCTAAGACTAAAAATAAACATCCATTCAATCATCCAAACTTTCGCGTTTATAAAATTAGTGCGATAGACCTCCATTTGACCACAATCTCATCAGATGGAAAGTGAAGATGTGGCTGACAGTGTATCACAAAGGTCTAGAAGACAGATAATCACTATTGTCTATAAGAGACCCAGGTTGTTATTGGTAATAATTGTAAATTAATAAATTAACAAGATCCATGGGAGTCAAGACAATACAGTGGTGTTATGTGATGTTTACTTTCCGATAATTTAAGTTTCAGCTACTAAACACAATCTTCATCATCATCATCATCAGCCCTTTACAACCAACAGCTGGATGTAAGCTTCTCTATGTTTATGCCATTGGCCTTAGTCCTGCACAATCTTATTGAGTATGAAATCTTATAGGTTGTTTTCATCAAAATGTAATTCAGTTTCAAGTAATTTCTGCAAGAGTTGCACATGAGCCCAGGGGCCGAATTCAGCTATCACTTTACTATGACAATAGTATCACAATAGTATCATAAAATTGTACATAAATGAAATAAACTCTAGGAAGATAGTGCGTGCGGTGCTATTTGCGCCGAGAGATTGATGGAATGGTTTCAACATTGACACTTTTGAGATCTGTTGTTTCTTTCTTCTATACTAATACTAGCTGCGCCCCGCGGCTACGCCCGCGTGGAAATTTAAAATTATTACTTAGGGGTATGAAAAATAGATGTTGGCCGATTCTCAGACCTACTCAATATGCTCACAAAATTTCATGAGAATCGGTCAAGCCGTTTCGGAGGAGTACGGGAACGAACATTGTGACATGAGAATTTTATATATAAGACTAGTAGTTCTATGAACAGTAGACCTCGTGAACACTAACTTTTTTCAACAATTAATATTCTAAAGACCTCTTTTTGCCTTTTTTTAAAGGAAGTACACCTTTGATCAAAAAACCCCCGACAACAAAAAAATTCTATAAAATCGTTGAATCTGTACACCAAGTTTCGTACCGATCGGTTGTAAAATACGACCTGTAGAGGAGTACGGACATACTGACAGAAAAGCTATTTTGGCCAAACTTGAAACGAAGACTTTCGTTCACGACGTCAATTATAAAGTGGAAATATTTTATTGTTTGTTTGTATTGAATAGGCTCCGAACTACTGGACCTATTTGAAAAATTCTTTTACCTTTAGAAGCCCACATTATTCCTGGTGAACATACCTAGGCTACTTTTTATCACGGGAAAATGCTTCATTCCTGAGGGAAAACGGGTAATAGGACAATGGGTTGTAAGAATGCAGCTAGTCAAAGATAAAATGCCAAATAGTGTCGTTTTGAGACAATACTGGTGAAGGTGAAGTAATTAATTAAGTGGAATTAGGGCCCAGCTTAACCAAAACATTGTGGTTAAAATGTCTTTGACTGCATTCCTTACACAATTTAAGAATCTTAGAAACCATAGGTTCTGCAGTGTCATTAGATCAATTGTAAACACAAATAGAGTACAAATTGTTCAACAAGGAAGGTTAATAGAGATTGTACTGTCTAGTCTAGAACATCACAAACTTTAGTGTTATGCACTAATTATATGATGCTGTTTTTGGAAATAGAGCGACGGAACGGTAATGGCAATTCATAAGTAACCCCAATACCGATTGTTTTGAGAGGATGCAGTCAATAAAATCAATTACTATGTACCTGTCTTCAAATTCAGAGCAGCCAATACATTCTCTTCTGTAGCAACAATAAGCTTTTTCGCAGTCGATACAGTATCAAATTGCGAGAACTTGATTCTCCCCACGTAAGATTGGCGCCTGAAAACGTTAAATTCATTAAAAATTTATAATTCCGATTGAGTTCAGAGAAGAGTGACACAAATATTATAACCTAAAAACTGGTATTACCAATCGAATTTCCCGATTTGATCTTCGTATATACATACTGATAGATTAATTAAACTTAGAAACACAATAAACCAGTTCAATTTGTTCAAATTTCTCAGTAAACCCGAAAAATTGGGTTTTGAACCGATTGACAGCACCCCCATTTCTACAGATCACTGACAGTTGCAGTGCTACCAACACTTACTCTGCTTTTCGTCCATTTATTAGCGGGGGGGTGTAGGTTAATGAAACCTTTTCGCTTTGCAGAAAATTCGACTAAAACATAATTCGGCTAAGAACATTTCGAGAAGTAACAATTCGACTAACGACTCACTTTTATTTTCTTCGATACTTATTTATCCGGAAAATTATTTATGGAAAATAGCCTGTCCTGACACGAATCTGCCCAAAGTCCTTTCTTCGCAGAGACAGTGGGATGAGCCACTATGTGAGCTGGTACGGAAAAACCTTATTAATACGTCAACCAGCTCATCAGAACGTGCTCGTCTACTCGCCGTTTCCGAGTGGGAATCAGGACTTTGGTTACATATTCTGCCTTCCAAAAATCTAGGTACCCTTTTAGATAATAACACATTTCGGGTTGCCACCTCTTTGCGCTTAGGTTCTCCTTGCCTAGTTGCACACCGTTGTCAGTGTGGTGAAACCGTCGATAAGTTCGGTCACCATGCACTGGCATGTGTCTCTAGTGCAGGACGTGTGTCCCGTCATGGTTCAATTAATGACATCATCCGTCGGGCTTTTACCAGCGTCAGTGTGGCAGCTACCCTCGAACCACGTGGCCTTATGCGAGATGATGGTAAAAGACCTGACGGTATGACTCTGATTCCATGGAAGATGGCCTTTAGTTTGGGATGCCACGTGTGTAGATACCCTAGCGCCTTCACATCTTGCAGGGACATCGGTAAGGGCCGGTTCTGCAGCAACATCAGCGGCAGTGGCGGATTTACAGTCCTAGCCGCTCTAGGCCCCAGGCCATGTTCCGCCCCTTTTTCAGCACCCATCATTATAGACTAGAATTACATAATTCATGAATTAACGTTATGGAAATGGGACGCGGCGCATTATTTCGCTATTTTCTTGTTTATTATCTAGGAATACCCCATAACATCTATAGATATTTGGATTCTCCATAAAATTTCCTACAAAATAGCATGTAAACATACTGAAGGTGCGTAACGTAAGTAATAAGGCAAAACAAAACTTAAAAAAACATTCAATGTTTCAGGAGACATTTTTGAAAATCGAACGTTTTTAAAAAAATCATAAAATTTCATTCTTACAGTTTATATGTCCAGTGTACGTTTTATTTTATAGTTAGATAGCCTATCGTTCCACTAAAGAACCAAAAAGAACACATTTCCCATCGATCAAGTATGCGGCCTCCCCCGTAGATACCTAGAACCTTACAAGAATAACACTCAAAAGTGTTCACGTTTTGTTTTGACGCAGACAGTTTGCGCAGAGCCTGTCAAGTTTTTTGCATGCAGAACAAGAGATTAGTGGAGTCGAATTTATTTTATTTTATTTTGTAATTAGGTAGGAAGGTACCTAAAAATAATTTTATAAACTGTTTATTTTTATAAGGATTATAAAATCAACAGAATTCAGGTAAAGATAACGAATGAATTAATGTTCTTAATCTACGTAAATAATATAAATAGGATTGAGCTAACTGGACATTTAACACTCTACGCAGACGACACTTGTCTTTTTTACTATGGTAATAATATTCACGACATCATTACTGACGCACAAAGTGATCTAATAAAACTTAATGAATGGCTTAAGTACAATTTGCTAACAATAAATACGTCTAAAACAACTTTTATGATTTTTGCTGCAAAAAATAAACATTTACCAGATCTACCCACTTTAACGATAGACAACAATCCTATAACACGATCACATGTCGAAAAATATTTGGGAATATGGATTGACGATAAACTGACTTGGAAACAACATATAAATCACGTTAACAATAAATTATTATCGGTTCTGGGAGCGCTACGAAAAGTAACGAACTGTATCCCAGCTAAGGTACGAAACATCATATACAATTCCCTTGTGAAGTCTCAATTAGAATACTTAATAGAAGTATGGGGTACAGCCGCTGTAACAAATTTGAAGCCACTACAGCGAACTCAAAATAAAATAATAAAAGTACTACATCATTATAACTTTCTCACTTCCACAGTAGAACTGTATAAAAAAACAAATTATCTAAATTTAAACCAACTTTATATTTTTAAAACTTGCGTACTTGTTAAAAGAATAACAAACAAGTCACTACAAACAAACATACAATTACATCAAACAGAAAATAAATACAGCTTAAGGAATAAATTTAAATTAAAGGTTTCAAAAAGTAGAACTAATTATGGTAAGAGAACGATATTATCAGAGGGAGCCCGTCTTTATAACAAATTACCTAACAATGTGAAAGAATGTGAAAATATGAAAATATTTAAAAACAGTTTACTGAAATATGTAAGCACCATAGATAAATAGCGAAATGTGTCATTAATAATTATATCTTTTCCTTTCCTCTCATCACTTGTACCATACACCATCACAATACTTCGTCGGAATCATACTGCTAATAGTTTTGCAATCTACCCTATTTATTTTTGTTATTAGTTGGTTTGTTATTTCATTTGTATGTACCTATCTATTCTAAATTATGTTAAATAGCATAGCACTATATATAAGAAATTGGATTACCTATGCCTACATATAAGTACCTAGGTCCTAGAGGTAATATGTAATTTAAACATTATTTACGAATAACTTATTCTCATTGTAAATGAACTTTTATAGTTTTTATGAGAAATAAAGATTCTTTAACCTCAATCATTTATTGATACAACTATAAATTAGCGACGCAACAGTTAACAAACAAAACGGTCATTTCGGACATACAATAACATAAATATGTTAACAAAAGCTAGTGAAATAAACCTAAAATACAATTTCAGGCAGGTACTTTAAATTTAAAAGAACTAGTGTCCGCCTGCGGCTTCGTAGGAGTTTTTCTATGGGCCAAAAATAACGTTATTTCAAGTCAACTAGGATCTTATAAAATACTTTTAAACTTACGCCATATGAACACATTATTTATTATTACCTACTATTTAATTTTGAACGTCGACATTGTGCATTCGATTTTTTTTCCAAAGTAGTATAATCATTATTTCTTACTTCATCGTTGATTTCCTATAAAATTAATAATCCTGGACAACACAATGCAACAAAACATAAAATAATAAGTACCTACCTAGTATCAGGAATATTAAGCTAGTTGCTTAATGTTCCTGGTAACTACGATTATTATTAAATGTGAAGCTAAAATAGTTAAAAACAATTGCGTTAAATAAAATAGACATACTGTTTGAGGAACAGCTGTTTTACGTAGTCTTCTTATGCCTGTTTTGGTGTTGTAGCCATCACATTCTTTAAAATGCTTGGAACAAATGAGGCTTTCACGGCCAGGTTTAAAATATGGTTCAAATCGCTGTTGTGCTAAAATGGACCTCCATTTTTCCCAACGCACAGGATCTCGAGGGTAACTAAAAATTAAATACTAAGTTGATGAAATCTAATACTTTTGGTAGTCTTGCCCGCCCTCAATTTTATTTGCGTGGACTCTCTGTCCACGCAAATAAAATTGAGGGCGGGTCAGCTAGTTATTTTATAAACCTCAACCAGTTATTTTAAATGTCTTTTCATGGTAAATTTTTTATCACTTACAACTTACAACAAATAAACAAAAAAAATTAGAAACAATAGCCGCTCCATTCATAAACTTAAAACAAAATAAATAATTTTACTTATGCAAACCCAACAACAATATTTAATGCTGATTTCTCAAGTATATAAGGCTCAATTGGCTCATATCACAATACACAGGTAAAAATTACATTTAAACTTACTGAAAATAAGAAATTCCATTCATTTTCTGTTGCTTGGTCGGTCGATTATTGCATTTTTTATACGAGCACTTGACCATGCTTTCAATCAGAGAGCTAAAATGACACTAGTTGAAAAGGTATCCCAAAATGCCAAATGGGATACCTTTTGATACTGACGTTTTCAGGGCGCGCATTTTGCATCTAAGGGGGGCCGGCCGGAAATTTTTGATCGATGACATTTCCATACAAACTTTTTACAAAATAAGCATTACAAAGAAAAACCGATTTCGCGCACTATCGCACGCTCCGGTTTTAATTTTGAATTTGCCACAACTTTCGAAACTCGTTCGAAGGTTGGTTGGCTATTTTAACGGCTAGAAGGTTGGTAGAATGCGGGCGGCCGCTTAGGGTTGCCAGGTATGGCTCGGTAGAAAACCATTGTGGTAGAAAATAATTTTAGAAAATATATTTATGTAATCTTCCTTCTTTTTGGCACGATTTGTCGCCCTTAATATCTGGCCGCCCTAGGCCCGGGCCTACTGGGCCTTACGGGAAATCCGCCACTGATCAGCGGAGTCTCTTAAACGGCGAAAATACGCTAACCTTGACCGAGGTTACCTATTTGAGCCGTTTGGGGTTGAAACCCTTGGTCCTTGGGGTCCTGGGGCACACGCAATTTATAAAGATCTTACCAAACTTCTTATAGAGTCCACAGGTGATCGGAATGCTGGCTTTTATTTCGGTCAACGAATTAGCATTGCCATTCAACGTGGCAATGCTGCTAGCATTCTGGGCACTCTGCCTTCTGGTGACGGCTTAGATTTTTAAGAAATAGCTATGTGTTGTTATTGTTTTATTCTGTTAATGTAATGTTCCATGTGCTAAATAAACTAACGACTTAAACAATGAGTTTCAAGTTTAATAACGAGTTTTCAATTTTGTGGCAGCATAATGCCTCTGGGTGGAATTATACACACCCTTTCAGTCACAAAGTCGTCGCCACGAAACCGTCCCCCCCCCCCGCTTCGCGAGAAGGGGGGCGCGTAAAGGTCGGGACAACTCAAGGTCTTCATTTTCATTGTGGTAGTGAGTAATTATTAAGTGAAAACATGAATTTATTTATTACTCATTAGGGGAGGCCTATGTCCAGCAATAAACAAATTTAAGATGATGATAATGATCCATATTAGATACCTAGTACATCCTTACTTGTTAACTAGATTACGATGATAATAAGTATGATAACTAACTGACGACGCGTAGACGCCGACGACGACGACGACGACGGGCCAAGATGCTATGAAGAGACGCAGAATAAAGAATCCATCATTATCTTGCAATCATGCATGTTTTACACATTTTATTCGAACTTTAGATACAGTTGGCAATTCTAAAATTACGCTCCTTTCTCTCATTCATCACTTCATTAAAAATATTAATGACAACTTATAGTGAAATGAAACGTAAACAAGGATTAGGGTTCCGCTTTTTAACCGAACTCTTGCACGTTAAACTTGCATGAACTTATTAATAGATGTATAAAAGAAAACTGAATGTTACTATTAGTAGTAGTAGTAGTATTAGTAGTGTAGTCATGGTCATACTTATAAGCATAATTATGGTTATTGGAAAAATGGGTGTGATGCTTCCTAGCAGTACCACGGTCTGAATCAATGGTTTTTATACATAAAAAAAATTACGTTTTAGGTACTAAATTATAGGTCTAAAATAAAATAGTTACTTCAAGTTTATAAACAAGACTAGCAGTGTACCATGGTACCTAAAAACGCTCGCTCGCACGCTAGGAAATGACCGTTAAGTGTAAATTTTTGTACGAAATTTGTACTTGTGGTACACGAAAGATCTGTACGTCAAGATTAAATTGAAAAATTGTTTTCATGGGAATAACTATCTGGTCATAAACATAAATGTGAAAACTCGCCAAGTTCGTTCGGAGTTTGTTCCTAGTTTTTTAGGTACAAGCTGAAGCTTGTACCTAAAAAACTAGGCACGCTAGGGAGCATACTCCCTAGCAGTGTTCCATGTTTCAGCGTACCAAGCTGACCTTCTAGTCTTGTATGAAAACTTGAAGTACCTTTTATATAATTACAACTTCTTCATGAATAAAAAACCATTGTTTCAGACCGTGATACTGCTAGGGAGCATCACACAAAAATGGGTATAGATGACTGACTCTGCTCTAAGACAACATTCTAAATGAACTGCTATGTACATAGCAGTTCATTTATTTTCCGATGGTGTTCGTAAAATAAAACCGGGTTTTACCAATCTGTTACTGTGTCTATTATGAACTTATGACACTAATTACACAAAAAAGTCAATTACATTACAACGGAATACCATGACTTGTCTTGAGTTTTAAGCTTTCCAATATTTCGGCACAGTTTTATGCACCATGATTATGATTACGGAATTACTGAGGGCACTGCAATTGAATTGTTTGTTATTGGCAGAAATATCGATCTAGCCTCATTTTTTGTCTTTTGCTACGAACGTTCTACAAGCACCGGTTTAATTACCGAACAGTATCAGAACGCGGCCCAGTTGGTACCTACATCCCTTCTTCGGTTTTGTTGCACATTCTCACAACTGGGTTCCAGATAGTTGGAAACGTTCTTCTCGGTTGAAGTTCCTGTGTTTGGTAATCTCAATGGACTAATTAAGTAATTAAATTACACAATAAACATCATGTTTGATACAAAAAAAAAATAGTTTGCTTACCTACTGGATGTGCACGGCCTTTTACCGTGGAATTTTTGCCCTCTATTTTGAACCGTTCAAACCAAATAATAACATGATGATATGAAGCTAACTTCACTCGTATACATAAACATACATACCTATCGAGCTTCAAAAATGCGATTTATTGGTTAACTTGCCTACATAGTTTCAGCAAAATTTATAAAGCTGTTTTCGTTATAAGTCTGTATTGTTTTTATTATTTTATCGCGAATTGAATTTAAATTAGTTATTTTACAATTATGGCTAGAAATGTATATAGTTAATTTTACTTTTAATTTAAAATCAAATTATAAATCTTTGTACGCTCGAAAGAGTAGATTGTGTAGACCGAAAACTATATTTAAGACCTAATGTATAACTTACCACAATCACAGTGAATAAATGGTTTCAATGGTAAAAAACTATGCCCATAAATAGAAACTACGATAAGTTTATGCGAAACGGCACCACTAGCTCATAATGGTTATAAATTATAACATATCGAAAGATACCCTAAAACATACGCCCCGTAACACTGTACCCAGCTTAATATTTGGTTTACTGAATGATCTTACCTCATCCAATCATTTCAGTTTCTTACATAATGGTACTACTATTGTGACTGTGCGCGCATAGCTGGCGGGCAATATTATACGACAGAACACAATTTATAGGGCTTCTATTTGCACCAACCTAACTTAGAAAGCAGGGCTCAGGTAAGTATTTCTAGTTGTTCTTGAATGAACAGGAATTTATTGAATGTATAGGTACCATAATAATACTGTCTAAGTATTATTACTGATTGATGCGGAAAATAATTTATTTTTTTCTAACAAAACAATATAAAATATTCTTTATTGACTCCATGCAGAATCGATGCCGACAAGTTTTAAACAGTCGAGGGGGGAACACACTGTATTAGATTTATCTTAATGTCCAGAAGAATCCTTTAATAGTCATATTTTTGTTTATTTCATTCCATTATTTTAGAATACAAATTTGTACCGAAATGCACAGCATAGGTACTTTTTATATGTAATTTTTTAAAAGATATTTATCGTATTTGATATACTAACTCAAATAAAGAATACACATTAATTAAAACAGAAATAAATCTATTAAATTAGATATATTCAAAATTTTTGCAGGTGTTGCTACTTTTTTGATGTGTGTAGTTCATAAGGCTCTTCACCTGTTCTTACCTATAAAAAAATCACATGGGATTAGTATAAAGAATGAGAATAACTTTAATTATGAGCAGATAAGTCGTAGTTAACCGTAATCATAATCAATCATGCGCTACTTTCCGTTACCTATATTTTGTTCTCACAGTTCTAGGCTCTAGGCCTGCAAGTTTGCGACATATTGAATCTAGCAAGACTGGTGTGAAATTCGCACCGGCTGCTGCTACTTTCGTTTCGCGTCTCAATGGATTGATCGGAACCGGTCCAGTCGGTGTGATGTGAACCGAGTTGGATTCTATTCATTGGGTGGGCATCATTTATGGTGTGTTTTTAATGTTGAATAGGCGAATGTTGACCGCAATATGACCCGTTGTATTGACAAGAAAGTATCAACTGGAGTGTTGGTGATCCTGATCCCATAAGGGACACGTAAATATAACAAGTAGAACAGTACGAAATATAACAAGAAAAGGACCCGGGATAGTCAACTTACTGAGAATTTTACAAAAAAATGATATTACCAAAATAACAAATAAACGGACAAAGGAAAATATAATGAGAGACGAATTCATAATGAATTCACAAATGATGTTAACTACTGGAGAATTGACTGTTGGTAATTTTTTAGAACGCCTTAGATAAAATTTTGATAATAAAATGCAAAACAGTTTTTTCTTAAATTGTACTTTTTTCTATGTCTTTTCCAGCTGTTAAATAAATCTGGCCAATGGTAAAAATAATTCCCGTTTGCCAGACTAGTCTGACCACCAATCTGACCACTGGGAAACATTCGATTTTTGCCACCTTACCAAAATTCATGATAAAATTATAAACATTATAATATAGGTAGTCTATTATGTTGCGTAATGACTTTAATAAGTTTAATAACCTTATAGGATAGTACATGAATGATATAATTTAAACTTTACAGTGCCACACCAACATTAAGAAACCAAAAATACCACGTTTTATGTTTCAAGTAATGAACTTATACATAATCGCAGATTAAACTTAAGTAGATAAGATCTGCCAAGAATCAAGATCGATATGCCAAGAATAAGTAAACCGGTTTCCTTAAATCTGCAGACCAAGTGCATTAGAATAACCCACCGATTTAAAGTGTGAATAATAGTGAATAACAATAGATATTAATGTATCGTATGGAGTCTGGCCTGGACCGACGGACGACGCCAGCCGGCAAGAAGCGAGGGTGCGCTCAGACCGGATCTCAGACCCTAAAATAAAAACATCTATCGAAATAATAATACGCAGTGCTTACCCGGGACAAGTACGCGAAACGAATGGCGTTGACCCCCAGAACATTCCCATGCCAAGTCGCGGCCCAACTGGATTCTCAATGGTACTACGCAACTGAATAGGCCTTTCAGTGGTGCGTGTGTTTGAGCTTATTAGCTTTTTTCTAGACTAATAGGGATGTGTGGGTGATGTGACATGCATGACTGTGGGCTGTAATAGGGGGTGGTCATGACATAATAATATATCTATCACTTCCGAGTTATTTCCATCAATTATTCTAATATTGATGAGCAGCACCCACGTAGCATAGCTATCGATTAGATTAACCTTTCTACTTAGGAATATTTTATAAAAGATCTATTTCACGCCAATAATAAATACCTTTTTAATCAAATCTCAACTCGGATGAAAGTTACATATAACAATAACTATACTCATGTGCTTTCTTCCTTCATGAAATTCGCAGACAATGTGATTGCAATGCATGCAAATCCCAGGCTGTTTTCAAGACAGACAATCCATCTTTTTTCAGACATGTGAACCAATTATAAAGCATAGACCAAATCCAGTTTCTTCAATGGTTTGTGCGAGACTGGAAGGATGGCAGTCATTATATCCACTTCCTTTGCAATTGCATATCGAAGCAACGGGTATCTACGGGTTGAAATAGTTCAAATAGGCAAAGTCGAAGGAACAAAGGTCCAGACTTTTCACCCTCTGTCTGGCTTTATTTCTCTCATAGACTAGCTCGCGACACGTTGCCTGCCTGACCCGTCTTCACAATTGTATAATTTAATCGTACGTCTTTTCTTCCATTATTCTTTGTGCGAACAGGACGAGCAGACAAACCCGTTGCCGTTGCACAAAGAAAAATATATTTAATGGATGTCCGAACAATGGGGGAGAAATTGTGATTGGTGAGAGTTATCTTTCACAGCCACCGACAATACCTTGTTCTTTTATCTTGGAATAAACCCTAGTTGCTAGGGAAAGGGTCCATATAGATTACAATTTTACGTCACAGCCACACACAGTCGGGTCGGTCAGTCACACACATCATTACTGTCCATAATGTGAATTATTACTAAACAGCTTTAATACGACTAACGTTTATATTTGCTACTTGCTTCGAATAAAAATATTTTGGCTAAATTCGGGGATGAGTTACTTAAAAAAAAATCGGCCAAGCACCTGTTTATTGTTTTCGTCTTATCTTAGACTAATAAATAATTGTACCTAGATATTGTGCGATGAAAAGTTAGTTTGTGAGAAATAAAGTGATGATTAAGGAAAACCAGCGGCTAGTTAAACCTGTAAGCAAAGGTCTGCCTGTCAGTTGTGCTATTTTTGATATCGAAAAAAAAAGAATTTTAGTGTTCTACGGACTGCGACCGAAGTGAAAGAAGGCAGTGGTCCCTCAAGGTCAGCAGCAGTCAGACATACGCCTACTCGCACATTGCATGCTTGCAAGGTAGAGGTAGGTAAGTACCTAGGAACTTTTTACTGGACTGGACGACTGTTTCGCTCGTTAGCAAAGAGGCAAATACTTAATGATTTTGGTCACAAAACAAAAATGTACGCACCTTTTACACCTACAGTACAATCAATAGTAAAAATAGGTACCTAAATAAATAAATAAAATATAATTTCATGCGTAAGAGTTGGATCTCATAGATCAATATAAAAATATTGATCTATGAGATCCAACTCTTAGATTTAATCATAAAATTGGTGGAGAAACATTCATTGCGTGTGATGGATTATCCAGCAATCACTTACTTAGTTAGGATGTCCGACTCTCTTTTCTGATGGCAAATTGACGACTTCGCTCTTATAATGATAATGATAGCATGAACACATATTATAAAAAAAAAGTAAATTCAAATCGAGCATCGAGACATGCGCAGGCAGTCAGCACAGGGGGCGACGCGCGGGCGCGCGGCCGTCTCGCAAAGGTCGAGAAACTCCGCGACAATGGACAAGATTCTTACACGATTTGCTCCATAAATAAATATCTACCTACCTATGTATGTACTATACCTATCTACCTATCCTGGGTGTAGGATAGGTACCTTATTTTGCTAATTTTAAACGAATAGCATCCAATTAATGTTACTTACCTACCAGGTAAGAAATTAAAAGGTAGGTACCTAGTATTCCTTATCATCCATGGGAATTCCTAAAAATTAGAGGATCGTAAAGTACTCAGTACCTAACAACCTAGTTCAACCATGGAGACATGGCAAAATTATTACTTAATAAATTATAGCTTCCAGAGAATTCACTAAAAATATTAAATTCCGGAAATTGCTACGGAACCTTACCTGCATTAAGCAAGACTCAGCCCAACAAAAAAGAGCTGTCTTTTTTATTTACATATTAGGAATTAGGAACTATGGTTGTGACTATGTCTCCTAGTTTTTTGTTATACCTACCTACATAACCTTCGCAAACCAATAGTCTAATAGTCTAATCTAAACTCTAATTCGACAATATCTACAAAGGAATAGGTTTGTTGATAGGCGCTTGCGCGGCACTTCGCCCGCCGCCCTTGAATACCTATGCAAAAAATATAAACAAATAGCAATGACCTCGACACACATGATAGACAGACGATTACTATTCAAACTGAGTCAGGTCAGATTAGGGCGTGTATTTATTATGCACAGTACGAGTTTTTGAATAAAATACCATCTATTATGAAATAGAACTAGATTTGCCGACTAGTTTGATTCATAGGTAATAATATTAATAAGACATCGTTGTCTGGGACCCCACTGACGTCATCTAGTGGGTTACCCACAAATTTACAGGCAGACAAATTCATCACCATTATAAAGAGCGGTGCAAAACTTGGTCAATGAACTTCTAACATACGACGAGTTGATGGTGAAGGTATTTTATATCTACTGTGTAGTAATCAGTGGCCCTCGTCCTCTTTTGAGTTCGTTCTTTTTTGTACTAGAGGTATACCTCTAGTCTACTACAAAAAGTACCTACCTATTTTGTAATTCTTTAACTTCTACCTATAGAGAAATTAGTCACTGATAGGCTAGCCTTAACTAGGTATTTCTTTGCCCGTAGTAGGTAGGTAGGTACCTACCTACGGAACTCTTAGAGGGAGTGCGTTGATCGATTCCGACTTGACCGAGGTTTTCATCAAAGCAGAAAGTTAGATTATTATTAGTGAGGACCTTCTAGCTAGGTATTTAAGTCGTCAACACTGGGAATTAAAAAGTTGCACTTGTTCAGTGTTGACCAACGCAACCTTTTATTCCGTCTAGTATAAACCATACGGAACTCAAGTAACACGCTTTAGTTCTCACTTGACTGTTTTGTAGAGTATGAGATATAGATATGTATGACACAACATTTCTACATCTGTGGACAGTAACATTAAGATGAGAAGCAATGTAATTTGTTCCTTCCTTTCCTACCTCAGAAGAATTTCCTACTCGCTTATAAAATATTGTAAGGGCTACCAAAGAGAATGTAACGCTACGACTACGAGGACTAACTTACGGGTAGGTACTTAGTTGTTAGTTTAGGTGGTTTAGATTCGAAAATTCAATCTATAGAGTAGGTTCCTACTTACTACTATATCTATAATTATATACCTCATTTTTATACCTACTTCGAAAAGATAAACTTTTCAAAAATTTGCAATGCAAGACAATGAGTGCTCCAAGAAAAGGAACACGGAACGGAATAGTTGCATTATGGTTGCATTCCGTTCCGTGTTCCTTTTCTTGGAGCCTTCTTGGACCTACTTTCTCAAAGAAAATAAAAACTTTTTGTTTTGACAATCTTTATAAAAAATGACATTTCGTTATAGGAAGCTGTCAAATTCCAAAAATAGTGTTGGGAAAAAATCCGATAAATTTATGCACGGAAAAAATTAATCGGATTTTAGTACGTTCGTTCGACGTACAAGAACTTTTCGGAATAGGTAGGTAATCTTAAAGGACCCTTTGTAGTTTTGCCATTCATTCGAGTTGAATTAAATTAATCGCGTGAGCAAAATCTTTTTCTCAAGACTAGCCTTCGCCGGAAATTCAGTGAGAGTTCATTTTACTGCACCATTTTTAACGCTATTGATATCAAGATTATGTGAGAAAGGAAGTGTGCATGTCTGCCTGTCGTCGTGCTGCTACAAGACACACTAGGTACACCGATTGAGTCCTTTGTGTGAAAAGGAAGAGTGCGACCGAATTGTAAGCGAATTTCGACACGATAGTTGCTTCTAGTAAGATTCATATTGGCACTGGAGTTGGCTGCGTTGGGACATTGTTCATACAAACGAGGCACCCGTAGTAGCCGCTATACCCACCTACCTATCTTTCCAAGTACCGACATTGGTACCCAAGTAACTACCTACCTACATAATGCGGCGGATACAGATCCGAGTTTCTTACTTACACACATACATGTGCGTACTGCATGAAGGCCAGTTTTAAATGTGTACGTATACCTATGTCGCGTTGTGAGTTGTAAGCAAATACGGCTTCAATGATCAGCAGGTGTAAGCTAACTACAGCAAGGGGTTATTGCGATTAACTCTTTTATGCCATCGTCGTCGTTTCCATATGAAAGAGTATTGAACTTGTTTTACTATTAGAAAATGTTGATTAATAGTCGTGATCTTTCACACGATGAATCCGCATTAGACATTTTTGTAAACTAACGCAAGTGTGCAAAGACTCTTTTAGTTCAATGGTAAAGTTATTTTGTGGAAACCGTGGTGTCTTTGATTGACCTTGTTTTTTTTTAAACTAAAATCTAATTAGATCATAATAAGACTTTAGTTTTAGGGACTTATAACAAGATTAACAAGGTACCTAACTAAACTTATAGAAAATAATAATATTAAAAAAGAGGTTATCAAGTATAAAAAAGTACTTACCTACCTACGTAACTACGTATGTATAGGTAACCTAGATTTTCTGTAGGTAAGTAAGTACCTACCTACTTACCCCGCTGAATAAAATCCATTTATTTTTGGTAGGTAGGTACCTACCTACCCACCCCGATGGGCCCATAAGCGATTCACCGGGTTGATTGATAGATTAGACCTTAGAGCATAGACATTATAAATTTCATAAAATAAAAAAGAATTTAATAACAAATAACTTTCCTTGACTGGGAAGGGTATTAAATTTTCATGAAATAAAATAGGTACTTACCTAATATCATAATATTTTAATAATTATAATATTTTATTGAGGGTATAGTGTGTGGCAAATAATAATGTAGGTACCTAGCTAAATAAAAAAGTAAAAGAATCTCTCGTTTCTGTCTTAGTTTGGGTGTTAACAAGTTTTTTTTTGTTTTCGAATGAATAAAAAAATACTTTTATAAATGTTGGTAAGTATTAATCGTATACCAACTTAATACAAGTAATGAAGGTCGAAAGTTTGCAAGTGTGAGTTTGTATGCAAGTATGCAGCCAAGCTCAGTGCGGCGACGCTGCTGCACGCCTGCACCGGTGGTTGCAACACCCTCCCCCCTTCACTCTCCGCTTCTCACTCGTCGCCGTCTTTCTTGCCGCTCGCTAGCCTGTCTCACCTCGCGGCCGGCAGCCTTGCGCGACGCGCCGCGCTATTTCACATTCAAAATTATTCGCAACCATTGCAAAAACTCTCTGTGCAATAAAAATATTTTTCCGTTAATCCGGCTGCCATTAGTTTAATTATTAAAGATATTTCACCAAATTTATCATAAAATTTAGTGCCTTTCGCAAAAGTTTGTATGCACTCCTCGTTGCATTATCCCGCGCGCGTCGTTATGAGAACCCCGACCTCGTACTGGTGGTGGTGGTCACGTTGACGTCGCGCGGTGCCGCCATATCTGTCTCGGCCACCAACTAGCAAAATTAATAGGTAATTATTTTCGCGTACCAGTGTTTTGATTTAGTTTAGTTGTCTAGTGATTGTGTGTTGAAGTGTTATAAAGTTTCGGAAAAGTTTGTGCCAATCTAGCTGGAATCTTGTTGGAAAATAAGGCGGGCACCGGCCGGTTCTTATCGGGACAATGCAGTTGCAATGCACTTTCAATTTATTGCAGTTTTGCATTGTCAGAAGTTTCATGCATAAAAAGTTGTTACGGTGTCTAGTTTGATACAAAAGGACTGTAAAGTGTTCAAAGGGTTAAAGTGATGATTGTTTTAAAGTGATGTGATAAAGTTAGCTACGAGCTGTCAGTCAGTTTAGTTTGCCGTGTTATTTCGGTCATTGACCGCCGGATTTCGCATCCCTATATGTTAGGTCCTGCTGATAGTAAACGTATATAAATCCGAACTTTTTTTGTAGGTAAACAAAATTGTGTCAATCCCTACTGCAATGACCCGAGCATTCTGTTTTTGAAAATTACCCAAACCCGGATGGAATGAAGAGAGCACAATCATATTGTTTCACAATTTCATATGTTTGAACATCATTTGTTTTTTTGTTTTTCGGGCGATTGAACTGTTATCATTTTCTTCCAAAATTACAAAAATTGCTAAATAAAGGTAATTATTTTTCTCCCAAAATTATTTTTAGCTATTTTTAAATTTTTCGTAGATTTTTTAGTTCTGCTTTGAATTTTGGTAAAAAAAACTTACACGTGGCTTCCTTGAATTTTTGTATGACATCACCTCAAGGTGAGTCTAATATTCCAAGCAGAAGTAATATCTTATAAGTTTTCCATCAAGTACCTAACTACCTACCTATCAACTCTGCCTTCTCTCTACCTTTACACCAATAATAAAACTGACCTACCTACTATATCAGTGTAGTGTGTAAAATATATCACAAATGTGCAGAATGGCGGAAGGCAATGGAGAGATTCCCATTGAAGAGGGACCTGGGAAGGACTCCGACATTGGCCGTACACCGGATTACTGCAAACTCATCGACTATGGCTTGGATCCTAAGGTAATTTTTCTTTTGTATCTGGTAATATCTTATGAGCACTATCTATATTTAAATTGTACTACTTCATACCTTAAATAAGTTTCTTGCCATACATACCAATAATATAGAAATCTCCGTCTCCAAACAATGGTAGTTAGGACGCTTTGCTTCTTATTTGCATTAAGGCATTCATTTAGGCAACTTACATGTTCAGGCAGATCCATGACACTTGTTAATAAATGAGGTTTATTATATTGAGTGGCTTAGCTAGGAGCAAAACTTCATAAAAGTTGGTAAGTAGGTACCTATTTCTTGAAAAAAAATCAAGTGGTGCCATATCAGTGCATCCAAAGGCCACTTGCTGTTAACCTTTGCATTATCATTATTAAAAACTTTTTCTTATTGGTGTATTTTCATAACATTTTGTGAATCAACTAATTTCTAGATAGATTCTTCTAAGAATAAACCTACTGTGGCGGAGTCTATTCTAATAAGATAAAAACAAAAAATAAAATCCATATTACTTTTTTTTTTTATTAAGTTTTTTTATGGAGGAACTTCGATACTAACTATTCAAATCATTATTAAAGATTGTATTATGAAATAAGTTTGAAAACTAACATGCTACCTACACTACCTTACCTACAAAGCACTACCTATGTAAATCTAAATATCTACAAGCCTTCCATTTAGCATACACTCTCATACACTTACTTAAGATCTCTAATCCAAGTCCAAGTATCTAGTGCAAAGATATAGGATATTATCTTATCTAGAACATTCTGAGAACTATCTAGAATTCTAGCTACCTCACCTGACAGGTACATCATTCAAATAATTTGAGTAGAATTTCTGCACCACTAATGGTTACACTGACCATAAATAACAAGTCACCTGCAGTGCATGATGCTAACAAAGAACTTTTAAAATTCCTTTATTCATTTACTTACTTCAATCCATAATTGAAATATTTTAATTTCAACTTTTTGCTAGTTGGAATCTGACTATGTTAGAGATATCTATTTTTCAAAATAAATAATTCAATAAGAACACTCATAAACTTACTAAACGCCCACACCACACATTTTCACTCTGGGGAACTTTTTACTTAGAAACCGGTAATTATTTGAATCTCGCGCCGTTTTCGGCTTTCTCTGCACATGAGCAACTGAAGGGAATCTTCTGGTTAAAAGTTCTCAGTAGGGCTGGCTATCTTTATGAAAGGGTAGGTATCTATCATAGGATTCCTACAAGAACATTAATTATGTCTTACAAAAGTATCCTTATTGTCTTCAGCATTACTTTACGTAAAAACATCGCCGCAGTGTCCTACACCTTGCCTTATTCCATAAAAATACTAAAGTCGGTTTTTCTCATTTTGCCATATTGAATTGGTGAATTTCAATGATTTTCATGTAGTTACCTCAGTTCTACAGAGATTTTGTTGTAGGAACTATTAAAATCCTTGCTAATACGTTTAGTATGGGTTAACTGAGGTCGCTATGCTCTGAGGCGCCAGCAGGGTCGCGACTTTGCGAGGGTAGTCTATTACGTTTTCCTCCACGTCGTCCTTTGATAACATTGTGTGAACGACTTGCGAGGACGGCAGGCCGATGACCCCAGGCTCGTTCGTTGGCCACTGATCTGCTCAATATGTTTGTTGCACTTACTCAAACATTTGTAAACACATGACGACACTGCCGCGCCGACTCAGTGTGACGATTTGCCTCGTGAAGGACCTGAATATTTCAGGAAATAGACTGATTACGTCAGCCATTGACTTTCGTACTTAGTATCTACAGGTGGATTTGATTCCTCTTTTCATTGCGTAAAAATGTGTACGTCATGTCACTCCATACATCCATCAATGGCCTAGTAGCCGCGCCAAGGGCCCCCTAAACAAACTCACGACCAAAGTCCCAACATAGAATCCCATTCGCGATCTTCAGATTAGAGATTACATAGTTAAATAGTAGATACTAACTAGGTAGGTTGCCTTAAGCTAGCAGGTGTTGGAAGCAGAATATTAATGAAAGAAAAGGAGGAATATTTATGATTGAAATAATTAGCACATCAACACACCTTTTTTCCAGTGATTTAAATCTACTAGATATTTAATTGTTCGAAATTAGTGTGCTGATGTTTCATTGTGCACGCATGTCTTAATGAATCCACCCGGCCGCAACTCTGAATGCGCCCGAAACTCTGCAGATTGCAAAGAACAACAAAGCAATAACTTTCACTTGCAAAATATAGCAAATTTTTGCAAAGATATATCGTGCTAGGCTAGCCTCAGCATATGCCTATTGTTACCAATAATCCCATCTATCCATCGCTTATGATGTGTTTAAAACAACCCCAAATGTTGCCACATACTTGACCGGTTATTGCAGCTAAAATAAATAAATAAATAAATAAATGATGAGCAAGCTTTCATAATGCGGAACTTGTTCAAGCAGAGCCCTCAAATAAAACGAAATAAAGTAATTTCTTGCAAATTGATACAATCATCGGTCGACTATGCTAAACCCCACTTCTGCAGCCGCAATACGGTTCCCGTCTCAATTATAAAACAGCGCATTTCGCATTCACAATAACTTGATAGGTGAATGGGTATCCGCATCGTCTGCCGCATAGCGCTGCAGTTATCGACCATAGAACAACTGTTCCACAGATTTGTCACTAGGGTTTAATTTTATGTTCCACTCTAGCTGTAACCTGCGGCAAATTATCTTGACTCGTGAAGTTTAAGGATGGAAAACCAATAGGTTACAGATACGTGTAGATCGCATCTATGCGATCATGTTTTCTTGTAATAAATAATCTCTGCAATGCAAAGCCATGAACATGGTCGTCAAAGGCTCGTCGTAATCAATAGCTTTTTAATTTTTCATTGGTATGATTCCACGAATGATAGTCAAGATTCTTTGGATCATAGAACGGCATGTGTGGAAAGATCTAAAATGATTGTAGGTTCTTGAGGTGCCTAAGCTTGGTGTTTTTGGTTTCAGGTAGCCGCGAAACTAGACGACATTTATAAGACTGGAAAGCTAGCGCATGCAGAACTGGATGAGCGTGCGCTAGATGCCTTAAAAGAATTTCCATCCGACGGTGCTTTAAGTGTTCTTGGACAATTTTTAGATTCAAATCTTGAACATGTTTCTAATAAGAGTGCTTACTTATGTGGCGTCATGAAGACCTATAGGTGAGTACCGGTTTCTAGCTTATAAGCACGTTAGATCTGCATTTTTCCCCTAGCTAGGCAACCCGTTGAAGATGTTGGATCATAGCCAAAGTGCCTGGAACTAGGTCGCTATCTTGAAAAATTGATTTGACATAATCTGCTGAAAGATACTTGACCGTTGGGCTTGTGTTCCGCGGTTGCGGTTGCCGCTCCGACATTACACGATAGCGGCTTTAAATAGAGAATTATGGTGGCAGTCTATCATTTCAGAGAATATTTATAAACCCGCGATAAGTACTCAAGTCAGCTTCAGTCAATCTCATACAATGTTTAAGGATTCATTTGTAAACATATTTTACCGGTTAGGACAAAATTGATGCTTACCTACCTATAGACGGTCATTGGAAATATCTTTTTGACCTCTGGCAGGAGAGGGCATTCGAGAAGGTAATAATGTACTCGATACCGACCGGCTATTAAAACGCAATAAAAATGATGGCCACGTCTGAAATATCGTAGCACTGTGGCTATTTGGTGTGGGATTGTGATTCAATGATAATGCTACTTGTTCTAGGCTTCACCAGTATTGTATCAATAACTTCGTCAAAACTAAAACCAGGTATATGTTGTGGTGTATGCATAAGATTTTAGAAATGTCAGATGTTTCTGGAACCTATAAGTGCAAGGAGTCGAGTGATTGTGCGTTGTGCGAGCATGTTTGCGCGTCTCACCGCGAGATTAGATTACGGCTGGTCATTAGCCCCGGCCGCTGAGAGGATGCAGGCGGGACCTGTTTTTCTGCAGCCTCAAATGGCGGTTTTAAAAACGCATACGGCCTTATTGTGCCAGGTCAAGGCGACGACGACGCCAGCCGCACAGCGACATACGGCTACAATTGGTCGATAATCGACATATCATTATTATGTCTTTAAAGTTTTCGAGGCCGACCTAAATAATAAAAAGTTGTCTGCACAGATCGTATTGTAATTACTACAAAGCTGCCTTTCAATTTATGCAATTTTTGTTCAGTTTTGAGTCACATAAGTGACTGAAAACTTTATACTAAATTGGTAAATTGCTGCTTTATTTGCCAGGCTAGCAATAATTAATCGTGTTGCATCGCATAATCTGTCTGGCGTTGTTTAAAAAACCTGTAAGCAATCATGCCGAATAACTTTTCAAAAAAATTCAATTAATGTTAGTAACAGATTGCATCTGCTACCTTGAAAAATAGCAGTTCCTTTTGGATGTAACAGTCAAATTGGCTGAAAGCCAAACCAGTGCCGCATCGTTAGTTCTTCCATTACTGCAATGCTGCCTTTAGGGCATACTTATACGTGGTGTTGTAGGTACCTGCGTTGCGTTCGTCGCCCCATGACGTATTCTTGTCTTTGTGTCTGCTTTTTCACTGGAAACTATGCCCTTTATCGTCTGTGAATGTGACACTCGTTACCAGAAGGGTTCTTACGTATGTGGGCACTCACGATCTGAGAGTTAAAATCGCTACAGTCTAGGTACCTTATGTAGGTATTTCGCGCTAGAAATGTCAGAGTGAAAATGTTTTTAATTATTAGAGAATTAAAGTATAGCTATAAAAATCAAGCCATCATATTGCTGGGTCTAGCATATTTGGTAGCATAGCTAGCACATTACTGGTGGAAATGCACCTTAATCCTCAAGTTAGGTACCTTACGTGACTCCTTTAATCAAAACAAAGAGGCTTATAAAGTTTGGCTTCACAGTTGCACAGAAAGCGCGCCAAGTTTTGCGCCTGCGTACTGCCGCAGGCAAAGGCTTATAATATCGTAACAAGAAATACAATCAATATAACTAAATTATTTGAGTTGGAACTTTGTAGTATGCTCGCGTTATACACGCTGGTTTTTTGCTATAACTTATGGTATGATGGTGTTTGTCACGCTATAAAATGCAAAATGTAGAGCAAAAATAACATAAAACGGGAATTTGTAAACTCTTTAAGCTTGCATTAAGCCTGTTTTTGTAACAATATAAATCACTGTCGTAGCCTTTTAACGAAAAATGAAATAAACGAGTTGCCTCTGCAGTTGCACGAACCAACCAACTTTAAATAGTATTAGAATGTCTGGGAAATGGGAATAGACTGAAAAGCAATCACACCCCTTATGTGCGTGTACTGAGCGAGACGGTGCATCTCGCTCTGTATTAAGAGGGCGCGTTGCAGCCAATTGTGCGAATAGGATAGGAATAGGATTTCGCCTAATTGAGCATACGTTTTTGGAAAGGCGTAGCCCAAAAATCGAATTATTTTTTATTATGGAAACTACACAACTAAGAAACTGGCATAAAGGAACCAAATAATTAGTGAGTACACGTCATGTCAAGAGACCGTAGGATTCCCTGATATCTAACCAAATTATGTGCGAAACAGTGCACTTTCATGATTTTTTTATCGTAACTTTTATTTTCTCTGATTGTACTGATTATTATATAATTGGTCCCATGAAAATGTTATTCCCAAGCGATTGGTATTTATCCCGTAAAGCTTGAAAAACAACAATACTTTTGATAAATCACTACTAGCTACAACAATTTTGATGATATCTTCGCCGATTCATACTCGATTTTGATGCTTCTTTCGTTGTTGTTTAAAGGTTGATTTTTAAGTGGTCCCATAAAAGTTTGTCTCGAGGAATCGATGATGTGCGCCGTAAAAACATCATAACGTGATAATTTTCACAATAAGTGGAAACTTATGGTTTCCATGGCAACGGGCGTAGACAAGAGGTCTACCTACAAAAACAAATTCCAAAGTTGACGGATGGCGGATCGCATAAAACGAAGGATAAACCGATTCGTTCGTTTTTGATTTTTGATTTTAAAGTTCAGTCGGTCTAGCACGGGGATAGTTGTCTAGGGTAGAATAGATAGGAATGACATCGCATTGTCATACATTGCGTAACCCAACTAGCACAATAGCGTTAAAACAACCTGTATATCATTATATATATCGGTTCCATTCGAGTATCATAGTGTTAATAATACCTGTACAGTGGAGTTATAGAGTGCTCTAACTCCCATATAACCACGAAAGAGGCCCACGATTTTACAGGTAAAGGTTATAGAAAGCCAGTAGAGCTGTTATATAAAGGTGTAACAGAACCTGCACAAAAGTGTTGATTCATACTCAGCTACTACTTCAACCTATATTACTGTACTAGCTGCGCCCCGCGGCTTCGCCCCCGTGGAAATTTATGTTTCCAACTTTCTTAATTTTTTCTTTCATAAGAACCTTCTCCTGACAATAACAAACACAACAAAGAAAGAATTAGCGAAATCGGTCCAGCCGTTCACGCGTGATGCGATGACAACGGAAAACGGGTTTCATTTTTATATATAAGACTTGTAGATGGGTTGGTCAACACTAAAGGTTATATAAAAACGTCGGCTAAGAGTTATAACCACCTAAAACTTTATTAGACCTATTAAAAATAGTTGTTTGACACTTTGACGCTAGTTACAATATGTTTATGGTATCATTTAGCGTACAACTAAATGTCAATCACCGAATGGCCATTATCTAACAGAGAAATAATAAAGTATACCTATTCAAGTTACTTTGTGAAGTGAAAACAATCTGGCGTTGTGATTTTACGGTAAGTGTATACCATGTTTTCCATCTCAATTTTAACGCGCTCTTGATTTAATAAAGATTTCAAATAAAACTTATGAAACATAAAATAGGCACCTCAAATTTGTATCATTTTTTTATTTTTGCTTTATGGCTAGTGGCATGTTAAATAAAGTGGCATCAATGAAATTACAAAAGTAACTTATATAATGAAGTATTTTGTTGTCAAATATTGAATAACCCAGTCAATTTATAGGTTATAGTTCACCAAAACAATGGCGAACTTACATTAAAGCTTTAGTCGTCGCGTAAGTAAATTATTACTCATTTTGAGTTACAACATCTATAGCCAAGAATGTTGTGACACCATTGCTTTTACAACGCCTTTATAGTGTATCTACTTATCACAATAAGCATAAATAGAATTAACATTACAGCTTGAACCTACATAAATGAGTTGTTCAAAACTTTTGGTGTCTGTGTATCTTACACTCTTGACAAACTCTATTTTACAACACATGTCTGCACCTTATAACCAATATAATACCTACAGTTATAAAAGACACTTCACTGCAACAACTAAACAACAATAAGTGTTGACGCGAGTCAGCGAGCACTGTTGTATAGGTATAAGTGCTACAAACAGGTTAAAGCTACAACATCTTAACTATACTTGCTGTAATTAACGCTTTTCTAACTCTTAAAGTTTTCTTACGTCGTTCATTAAAGTTCTAGAACCACCATTGGAGCTAAATTTATTTTTTAACTCCTTTATAACGTTTTTAGTCAGAACTGAGATAATTATTACTCAATTAAACAGGTAAAAGTTATAATAAAAACTGTATCTGACACCAAAATGTTAGTTGGGAAGTTATTGAAGTTGAAGGAATGAGTTTCAAACATATTACGCATTCGATGACGATGTGACGTAATTTTTCTCTATTCTACCCAAGACAACAATCCCCGTGCTAGCCTACCTGGTGTCATTTAGTGTCACGTCCGAAGCAGCGCACGTTGCTAACGTGCGTTGCTTCGGACGTGACATTCAGCAGTAAGGTTGTTCGTTTCGTGCGATCCGTCTACTGAAACTTCGTATTTTGTGTTTCAAAGTAGGCCTTCTTTCATTCGTCGTTTCATCCATGTGTTATCAAACTAAATTAGGCTCGAATTTTAACGAGGTGTCGCCACTAGAAGAATTTGAAGTCGTTTTATAGTTTTTTAAAACACGCCCAAGATTACTGTGATAAAGGTCTAATTTGATTAACAAATCTGCTAGAGCGCCCTCTTAAGAGGCGAACGATTAACATAAAATTCAACATTTTTTCTTTGGTTCCTTAAATGTGAAAACACGATTGAGAAAAAAATACGATAAAAAAACAATCATGGTCTGTTTCACACATTATTTGGTGGACATCTCGAGAGCCCTGCGGTCTACTGAAATTACTTATGTTTTGATTCGTAGGTTTTTACTAATTATTTGGTTCCTCTAAGCCAGTTTATATATAAGTTGCGTAGTTTTCTTGTAAATAAACGGTAACTTGATTTTTGTGCATACGCCTTTTAAAAAACGTATGTTCTGTCCCGCTCATATCAACGCGAAATCCTATGCCTATCTTTTACATAAAATGACGCGCAATGTGCCCTCTTAAGTTCAAACTTTCGAGCTTTTGTTCGCCGCAGAATCCGATATCCGCAATGCACCGTCATTTCAGCCAGACACGCACTAAGAGTACATATATAGACGACTATAAGCGACTATAGAGAATGGCCAACAACAAAAGGAAAGCACAAGCTTTTCCTGGATAAAAAGTTTAGTATTCAGTATTTTAGTATTTTATTTATTGCATTCATAGAATCAGGTCTTAGTGACTAGGTGAGTTTTAGTTAATATCACAGTATGTACCTATTTAGTGTGTTGCAATGGAAAACTGGTAGGTATCGTGCCTTTCTACTAAAGATGAACTATTTGATACTAATACTAATTTACAATTTAATTTGCGCGTCGCTAAAAGAATCGATGAAGAAGTCGTAAAGTTCGTTAAAACATTTTTTTATGAGTATAGTCTTTCAGTTTGGTTTCGAACATGGTATTTTTTTGAGTCATTTTATGTTTCCTAGGATTTTATTATAAATGTCTTTCAGTTTGGTTTCGAACATGGTATTTTTTTGAGTCATTTTATGTTTCCTAGGATTTTATTATAAATTTTTACCGCCATCGAGTTGGGGGAGAAATGCTGAATTTTTTATTTTGGTCCAGGTTATGTTTATATCTAGTTTGGTTTTGGCGGGGCTGGTCATTTATATTATTATTTATGTTTATGCGATTTGCTCTTGATAATGATACTTAAAGGCTTGTAAAAAGATCGGAAAGGGCTCGGAATGTAATCAAAGCAAAACGCATGGTGGTAATATTCTTCATAAAACTCGTATTCCATATCCGTAATGCAATGCACCGTCACTTCAGACACGCACCAAGAGTAGGTTCTAGTGTGTCTGAAGTGAGGGCCGACGACGGTGCGATGGAATAGGGTAGTATAGATCAAGAAAAAAGCCAAGTACTATGGAGAGTGGTTTCTCTAGTATGATGTTAAGTTATACGTTATAAGGCGCTGCCTCCCCTCACACTAGCGCCGCCACCTATCTTATCTAATTATTACGTTTAAGAAAGGAATTTCCAAAAATTACGTTACCCAGTTTTTGATACGTATCATAAGCTTTTTTTAATGTCTCTTTAATAGTTTTATTTTGTATAGTTTAGGCAGAGAAACAAAGTTCCTCTTGGTGGCCACCAAACTCTATTTTCGATTCTCTGTCTAAACTATACAAAATAAAACGATTACAGAGGCATTTAAAAAAAGCTTTTAATAGGCATCACAAACTGGCTAACGTAATTTTTGGAAATTCAACCCAATCTATCATCATTGAATCCAAAAAATCAAAACCCGCGTTTGTTTCCGCCTCTACGAAAATATGTCAGTGTATTGTGTATTTGGTTACTAAATAAAGGGTGTTTAGTGAAATACGTAATGTTTCAGACAGAAGAGCAGGGCGGGAGTGCAGGGCGCCCCCGCACTGTCTCCCCCTGTCCAGGTCAAGGGGCCGGACGAGGACAAGATCAAACTGATCCTGGCCCGCACCGGGTACACGCTCGACGTCACTACAGGTCTGTATTTTACTACATTTTTATTTTCATCATCATAATCGGCTCGTAGACTGCTAACTTGGTGGTGGAGGTGCCCAAACGGCGCCACGAATAGCGGTTGAGCCGCCTCCATTTTTACTCCTACATTTTTCTTTTACTGTGTAATTATTCCACAGAATTCATCCAGAGAATCCAGAGATTATTAATTATACTGTGTAATTATGAATTGTTCCTTAAAAGGTTCCAGGGTTCTTTAAATATCAAATTTCTTTTTTTCCTTTAGACCTTACACGTCACAAAATTGTTACTAAGCTGCAAAAGGTTTACTACGCTGCGACATAAAGACACGAGAGTAGTAGGTAGCGATTTGCTCTTGATCTTTAGGCATGGTGACAAGATCGGAAAGGGATCGTAATGTAATCGAAAGCAAAACGCATGATGGGAGAATATTCATCGTAATACTCATTTCTTAGCATACAGACCCCTCTATAATAATTGTCTCATGTGCACTTTTATTCATCTAAACCAGAACACAGCTGTTTCAAAAGTTTTATTGTAAGCCGGTCTTTTCACCCTTTTGAATGCAAAGTTCAGATTCTGAGTGGCGAGTCTCGCATGGCTATAAAACGTATTCAGATAACCGGTGTCGAAACAAATGGGGCAGGTACTGTAACTTGCTTTACTTGCGCTATACTGGGTTAGATTCACGTTTGCGACTGAACTTTGCAATTTCGCAACTGCAGAAAATTCAAAGGTTTGTTTTTCGCTGGCTTTGACTCAAAGCTTGCGTTTTTCTTTGAGTTTCCATTTCCACAGTTTCTCATTACTTAAACAGGCAGCTATGATGACGATTGTTTGATCGAAGTTTGATTAATTAACAGAAGAAGGTACTGCAAAGAATATAAGTATTCCGAATTTCCGTGCTCGAGACTCTACAATACAACCCTTCACAATGAAATTTGAAACTCTAAATGATTTTGAAAACATTTAAACAATAAAATTTTAAAATCACTGAAGAAGTATTGACTATAAATAATAGACTTTTTAACGATCGCGTGTACAGGTAAAATACAGGGGCAGTAAACAAAGGCAAATAACGCGAGAAACACTCGTTGACAGTGTTTTATCACTAAATAGATTGTTCGTGGGAAGAGTTGCACGATGAGTCCGCAATACAATAACACTAAAAACTTGAATTGCGAGTGATTGAACATTAACTTACGAAACCAAACTTAAACTTTCAGGAAACTACCATACCTCATCACATCACGTACACAGACTTTTACTACCTAGTTTTAAGTTAGCACTTAGGTATATTCTAGTTTTAACGCCCGATGCGTGCACGGCGCGAAACAGGGAGGGGTGTCTGTGACTGTCTTAGTCGAGTGTTCTTAGGTGTGCTTGATGAAAGTAATGAAGCCTTCTATGTTATGGATGGTATTCATCGCCGTACCCGAGTTTGAGTAAAATCTTGCGCGAAGGATTTTTAAATTGCGATGTTGGTTTTGATGAACATGACCAGGCCAAGTTATGTGGCACAAATTGTAGGAAGCCGAACTCAACAATGCGTCTACACGCCTAATACCTACTACTAAGATAATAAATAAATAATGCTGGACAATTCACACAGCATCATCTAGCCCCAAGCTAAGCAGAGTTTGTGTTATGATATAATCTTGTATTGTCCCTGTCTTCTGAATTCAACCACCAATAAAATATCTCTTTTGTTTGTGCTACACGATCAGTTTTATTGTTTGTTGAAAGCAGGCATTTTACGCAACTCGCCACTTCTTAAAAACTTGGAACTTCGCACATTCGACCTCAGCCTAAGCCTTAACTGCTGCTTGCTGACAAAAGGGTAAACACTTACACAAATATTAGAACAAAAATTATTTAGTAACAATTGCGCTCAAAACCGTCTCTGATGAGATTCAACAAAATGCGATTCGCGTGCACCGCGTGTTGAATCTCATAAGAGAAGATTTTTTGATTTGGCGCGGAATTGTTAGCAAATAATTTTAACCTAATATTTTGCAAGGGATTTCCGCAAAGTAACGCCTGAAATTATTTATCTTAGGTACCTACACTTAGTCATACTCTTCTGAATGAAAGCCGATGTTTGATATTGGATTGTGTTGTGTTTCAGGACAGCGCAAGTATGGCGGTCCGCCGCCGGGCTGGCAGGGAAGTACGCCCGGCTCCGGCTGCGAGGTGTTCTGCGGGAAGATTCCGAAGGATATGTACGAGGTAAGGCATTATCAGGACAGCGCTGGTGTGACCGTCCGCCGCTGGGTCCTACACGAGGTAAGGGCTCCTATAGACGGCCGGTACGTTGCCGACGGCAAGGCAACTGCACCCGTCGACGGCTGCCCCGTCGACGGCTGCCGCAGTTCTGCATCGTTGACATGTCGCGTCGGCAACGTGCCGTCCGTGTAGAGCCCTAAGTCGGATCACTGGTACGTTCTCTTAGGGTCTTTGTTCACACCGGTTTTATCGCTGTAAAAATCTACGGTTAATTCACCGTGTGTATGTACGGCGCCGTCAACAAACTTCCATAGTGATCCATGCAACACTTACGACAGTGCCTGCACACGACGAATTAACCGTACAATTTTACGGCGAAAAAACGTGTATAAGAGCTCTTAGGGCTCCTATACACGGATGGCACGTCTCCTATACACGGACGGCGGCACGTCGTCGCTGATAGCAAGGTTGCACCCAGTTGTGGCAACGTGCCGTCCGTGTATATGAGCCCTTAGTCGTTTCTCACGAAATCTACGGGCTGAGTTGGAAAGATCGATGCTTATGCCGCGACCGCCACGGCCAATGTATAAAGCCGTCTTAACCGCAGTACCCATTTGAGACTTAGGGCTCTTTGTGTGGCCTTTTTATACCCACACAAAGAGGCCCTTCCGAGTACTACCACCATGTGGCATTGCCATGTTCTGGCTTTAAGGTTGTGCTTGGTGTAATTACAGGCATTTTGTATTGCAGGGCACACTTCCTGCGTCAGTGCTCTGTTTATAGGTGATGGTTATGTTTATTACTTTCCACTTAATATCAGGAGGGTCATAATAATAACACTAAGTATCAGGTGGTCCATCTGTTGGATCCGGCAATTAAATTATTTTGCGGTTATTACAGTCATCGGTACCTTCTTTGTCCTTGTTTTACGCGCGTGTAGCAGCTGCTGCGCCGTCTGGGTATCGCTTAAAACCAGCGTAACGGTGACGCCACAGTGCATCATGCTGAGCAGACGACCTTTTACGGTTGTAACTTATATTTGTTTGTACCAACTTTGCTTGTAATTTGGTGACACAGAATAAATACTTTCTACTTTACTTACTTTAAAGTCTGTTACCGTCTAATTTTTTAGCCTCTTTCAGAACTAGCGGCGTGTGTAGTTGAACTTATCTAGACCAACTTTGGCACGTCAAAGACTTTCGTTAGACTGTAATAGGGGTTAACCTTCTGCGGGTCGGTGCATGTCAATAGTGACATTTTAAGTTCTAGGGCATGCCGGTATTCACCTTAGTCCGTAGTTTCGTAAGCCCGTGGTTCGGAAACGTTGAGTGTATTTTCTCGGAAGAGTTACTTTCGAATTTATAATATTAGTATGGATTCTTATCACTGGAATTGATTTTTTGGGATCAAAGATGGATGGATAGATTTTTCTAATGCACACTTATAAAAATAATTTATAAACAAAATATGTGACAATTGGCGGTCTTATCGCTCAAGAGCTCTACTAGACAACCGTGAATATATTTCAAAAGTAGTCTGTTTTAGGGCCAGGCCTACAACTGTATGCCCAATTTCAGCCCGATCCGTTCAGTCGTTTTAGCGTGAAGAGGTAACAGACATCCATCCCAACTGACGTATGTATAATATTATTTGGCGTAAAGAGGTAACAGACATCCATCCCAACTTACGTATGTATAATATTATTTGGCGTAAAGAGGTAACAGACATCCATCCCAACTGTCGCATTTATAATATTAGTGTGCTTAATGATTCCAGGACGAGTTGATTCCCTTATTCGAGCGCTGCGGCACCATCTGGGACCTGCGGCTGATGATGGACCCTATGACGGGGGCCAACCGCGGCTACGCATTCGTGACCTTCACCTCGCGGGACGCCACGCAGCGCGCCGTGCAAGAGGTTTGTGGTCACACGTGCAGGCGACACGGTGTTATGGGTGTGCTGGCGAAAGGTGGAGAGATCTGTCTCCAGTGGGGGAAGAGCTGGAAAAAATATTGTGTGTAACAGTCTTCACAAGATTTATCAAAATTTGGGTAGAGTAGACGCAAGTAGAGCCCTGATAAAAATGAATACTTACATATTTAATTTCTTTGAAATCCATTGTCACTGTTGAGTTCTTTATTGGACACAAAAGCGTTAATGTTGTTTTTGAACAGTTTCTTTAAAACTTGGAACAAAACTTTTTGTTTTAAACAAAAAGTTCTGTTCAAAGTTTTGCGTATAAACAGTTTGCCAAACCTACTAAGTTTTATAACTTTTGAAGGCTGTTACTACCGCATTTTCAGTAAAATAAAGTTATACTGAAACTTTCCTCCGATCGATACTTCTAACGGACTTGTTTCTCGTTCACCCTTCGCCACTTACACCGCTGAAGAAATGTATTTACTCGTATAATGTTAGCAATCTGTCATGATTGTCCTCACCATATCTATCCTGACTCAATGTACTGTGTACATTGTAGACTTCTTCTAGAACTATCTGTCTATAGCTTGAGGAGGTGACCGAGTAGACACAAATTGGTTTTAGTATACCTACATAGTCGAACAAAGTCAGCCGTTCTTAAAAAGATGCCTAATAAATTTATAGCATAAACAGATGTTTTTGAATAATAATACAATAAAGCAAACATTTTATGCGCGAAGTATAATAGGCGATACAAAATCGCTTATCTGCGATGAATTCGCGAGGTTCTGGATGACCTAGTTCCTGCTAAATTTAGGAACCGCGCAAAAACTAGCGGTTATTGACCTGACCAATGCTAGGCGTTCAATACTGACTGTTGTGTTATCTGCGGCGTTGCTATCATCTCGTCGCCATAGTAACTATCTTGCACGTTGTGTCGAATTGTTATAGTTAAATACTCTGTGGTATACGCAATCGTGAGAACTGCTAACGTGCTGCCTTCTTAATTTCGATTTATAGTTTCAAATTTGACCTGTCTAAGATCTTTTCCTGTAAGCCCAAAGAAATAAAGTTTTGATTTTAGTTTTGAGCGTTTTTTTGATGTTTGGCTTATTTTACAGATTTATTATAATCCAAAACCACCCCATTGACGGGGAAGTCAATGGGGTGGTTGAGAATATATCAATCCCCTTAAGTAATAAGAACGAATGACGCAAATGACACAGTTCTCATGAGAATCCTATCCGAACTTATACACATTTATAATTGTAAAATAGTCCATAATCTGTCCCAACAAGATTCAAACTCGAAAATGCTCAGCATCCCACTGCTTACTGTATGGAGGTCATAATGGCGTGTGCCTGATTGGTCTAATAATTCGCGACAACGTTTGACCTCGCTCAACGGGACCGGAAAGCGAGCTATCGACCACTTAGCAAAACAAAGGACCATAAATAAATCCACGTATTCATTTCCTTAGTTATAAAACTCATATGACCTACATCAACACAACTACACGATATGATTGTCACAATCAAATAATCTACTAATCCAAATTAATGGCATTGAATAACTTTGTCGCTCGGTCACCTCTTCAAATTTTGTCTGCTGAATTGATGTGATCCCCCATTTTTGTTTACTCTCGATGTTGGCTAAATCGTATCTCAAATGCTCGAAACATTAATAAAGCAGCATATGAGATTCGATTATTGGGTGTTGCACAGAGAAAGTGGTAACCGACGCACACACGCGCGATAAAACAGTTTATTCTCTAAAGTATTTGACCTTGAATTTCGTGGTCAGCAAAAAATTAGGACACGCTATTTTTGCACGCGCAAAATGCGGCAATGTAGGACTTGTTATCTGCGTTAGATATCGTATTGCTATCCAGATTACACTAGATCCGTGCGGTTTCCGGTGACTCGTCACTGTGACCTGGATTCCCGTTACCACTCTCTCGGCCATGCACACCACAAGCAGTAGAGTTGTTGAACAAACATTTGTCACGTGGATAGTTGCCACGCGCGGGCAGCTCTCCCGTGCTACATGGATGTTGCACATTGGATACGGCAGCGAACAAACACCGCGCGGCTGCTACCAGCCAGACGATTGGTATCTAAATTGTGTCAAAACTCTACGATTCATCTCTATTCTGATATATCTGATTGGTGTGAAATTGAAACAAAATTTATTCTAATTTAAATCTATTTCCAGGTGTCTCGCCGAATGTTTAAGTATAATCCCATAGAAAATAACAAAATCACTGCACCTACTCGCCTTATGTATGGAGGCTTCAGACCGCATTGTAATCCCCTATATAATCTCTTGGGAAAACTACCACAACCTTTTACAATCAGACCAATTATAATGTCGTTTTGTTGGTAACAGTGAGTGGTGAAGATGTCGAGGTCGTGGTGGGTTTCTCAGTGCGGGGGAAGCCTCCAGACTCGGCCTCACTTGCAAGACTACTAGTGATCATCTGCCAGTATTTTTGCAAGTCTCGTTCATTTGCCTGTCGAATACAATTCACAGTTTCACTGGGAAATTTAGAAGTAGGCTTGTTATATCATTTGAAAGCATGACATTAATATCCCGTCGACGACGGTCCTTTGCATCCGCCGCCTCCCGGCAACCACTGCAACCACTGCAACCAGCACAATAGTCCAATGGATGGTCTAAAAGTACCGGCAGTGTTGAGGAATCGTTATCGTGGGACGGCGGCATGCAAGCGGCCGGCGCCGATTGTAATCACCGATGTTGTGTAAATGTGCAATATTGTAACACCTATAATCTGATCTAGCCTCGCTTGTCCTGAGATTATCATCCCGTTCTTACCGTTGCACCTCGTTCAATTTTAAGTTGCTTTTTTATTTTTTGTTACCATCACACTTTTTACTCTCGCTTCTTTTTATTTTCACTTCATCAAACGGTCCTCACTCACTACAGGGTTAACTTTCAATTGGCATCAAAAATTCTCTGACTGAGAATGTAATATATCTCAGGCTCTCCTCTTTGCTCAGCGCCGACGGCCCCTGCGGGCGCCGGTAGCGCACTCTCGGCTTCTCATCGTCAGTCCAGTTAACTCATCCGATTGGCTCTAACACTCGTCACTGCCGCCGCCGGCTCGCGCGCCGCGCCATCTCTGCGCTCTCGCGCGATCATCGAGTCTCAGCGACTCAACAAAGTCGGCTTTCCAGAGAAAAGCCTTTTTTCAAAATTGTTCCCTTATTATTTTTCCCACAGCTCGATAATCACGAAATAAAACCAGGGAAGACTCTGAGAATTAAGATTAGCGTACCGAATCTTCGACTTTTCGTCGGCAACATTCCCAAGTCTAAAGGCAAAGAGGAGATACTGGAGGAATTTGGTAAATTAACAGGTAAAGTGTCACTCGATTGAATGAATTGGTTGTAATTGTGGGGTTTTTGCGTGGGGCTTGGTGTGGACCGCTGATCCGGTGCCCCGCTTGCGTCCCGCTTCCATCCCGCTCCCGCCCTCCCGCCCGCCCCGCCCCCCCCGCACCGCACGCCGCTCCCGCCTCTCTCCAGTCATTGGGCCCGGACAAGGTTGCGCCAAGGAGCGACCCGGCCCAGGCCTCAGGCTATCGAACCTCGAATTGTTCTTGCAGCTGAATGATTATGAAATTCGAAAGGGGAAAAAGATTGGCGTTACCGTTTCCTTTAACAATCACCGGTTATTCGTGGGGAATATCCCTAAGAATCGAGATCGGGACGATTTGTTTGAGGAGTTTACTAGCCACGCACGTAAGTCCTTGTCGAATTCGTAATTAGTGGTACGGGGCGCGCGCGCGGCGGGCCCGCGACGCGACGCGACCCGCGCCTGCGCCGGCGGCGGCGGCGGCGGCGGGCCGGCCGCGCGCGCGCCCCCGCCTACAAGTGTTACCTTACGATTGGCCTCGCCTCGAGAATGCTACCGGTAATGACTGGAGAATCTTGCTGTTGTTCTCTAGACTAGTACTTCTTCGGTACCTTATATGTTCTCCTGGAATATCGTTTGATTTGCTTCATATTCGAGTAGTGTTAAATGAATGAATGAATGCGTCGGGCTCGCGGAAGCTTGTTTGGAAGTGCGCGTGCGCCCCTGCCCGTGTCTTTATCCCTTTGTGTGGTTGCAGCCGGACTCGTGGAAGTTATTATATATAGTTCGCCCGATGACAAGAAGAAAAATAGAGGATTTTGTTTTTTGGAATACGAGTCTCACAAAGCGGCGTCTTTGGCAAAACGCCGGTTGGGCACTGGGAGAATAAAGGTATGACGTCGTTTACAAGCTCGCTCGCAAACTCTTGTCATGCCATTATTGTTTCGTCAAGGTAATATCTATATTTTTAATTTGGCTATTTCTGGTTAGCAGGTTTGGGGCTGTGATATAATAGTTGACTGGGCGGATCCGCAAGAAGAACCAGACGAAGTAACAATGAGCAAAGTAAGTGCTGTAACCATGTACATGTACAATGTATCTGAGAACACCTAACACTTTCATGGCCCAAGACGCACATATCCCCAGCTGACCGCTCGTGGCGGCGGCGCAGTGAATGCGTTAAGCAGTTTATTATAAGAAATTAAATTATAAATACTAGTTGTAATTAGTTGATTGTAATTTTCTTTGTTAATAAAGAATTATAATAAAAAAAAGCAAATATAATCCCAAACTTACCCAGAGTTTGAGGGCTTACTCACAATAACAAAAAACCCAGTTTATTCTAGTCGTTTAACTACCACGCAAAGTAGAAATGCCTAGCTATCGTTGACAAGCGTCCAGAATATCTTTCAAAAGTACATCAAGCGAGCAAGATTCTAATAAATAACCCAAACGAATTGGATAGAACTGGCAGAAGAAAAGCTCTTTTTAGTACACACTAAAGATTTGTTTAAATTGATTTCCTAGGTGAAGGTGTTGTACGTAAGGAACCTGACTCAAGACATCACAGAAGAGGCGCTGAAGGATGAATTCGAACGTTTTGGAGCCGTCGAGCGCGTCAAGAAGATAAAGGATTACGCATTCGTCCACTTCGATGATCGGGACTCTGCAGTAAAGGTGCGTTATTGTGGCGATAGGTTGCTTAACCGCAGGCGACAGATATGAAAGGTTGTACTATTATAGCCGTGGAAGAAAAATAAGATCTTCTCCTTCTTTTCTTCTTAATCGTAAGTGAAGTGGAATGAGTCTTGTCTGCAGCTCCTTCTAGTCGGCACAGGACTTCAGATCCAAACTTTCGCCTTCATTCTTCTACCTTCTTAAAAAGCATGTTTTTAAAAGAAGTAACTCGAAGTAGCTTACTTAGAAATAGCATTGAAATCAAAGGTCTGGGCACAATTATTGGCTTTTCCTAGTCAGGAAAAAAACTTACCTAACCCGTATTATGAAAGCTAGCTCGGTCATCTATGCTTGAGTAACGCTTTTGTATGGAATAAACGTCACTCAAACATGACTAAGCAAGCTTCACATCGTCTCGGCTCGAACGACGCGACGCGAGCTTCACATCCGTATGTCATCTGCGTCGATAAAGGTGTTGTCGCCTTTTGGCCTATCACAAGGCTCATTATGGCCTTTTGGCCTCCCACAAGGCTCATTATGGCCTTTTGGCCTCCCACAAGGCTCATTATGGCCTTTTGGCCTCCCACAAGGGTCATTATGGCCTTTTAGCCTCCCATAAGGCTCATTATGGCCTTTTGGCCTCCCACAAGGGTCATTATGGCCTTTTGGCCTCCCATTAGGCTCATTTTGGGGTACCCTTCTCATTCCTAGTGTATATAATGTCTAATGATACCTCTTCAATTGTTGCAGGCGATGCAAGAACTAGACGGCAAGGAACTGGGCGGCGCACGACTGGAGGTGTCGCTGGCCAAGCCTCCGTCCGACAAGAAGAAGAAGGAAGAGATTCTGCGCGCGCGCGAGCGGCGCATGATGCAGATGATGCACGGCCGCGGCGGGTACGTACCACGCTTCTCTATGCTGCATGCCTAATTAATGGTTCTGGGATATCTTTTGTTGATCGAGGTGGATCTGTTGCCGTCGGATAGTAGGATCAGCTCGTCTTAATTCTTTATTGCACGATAAAATATACATACATAATAAATAATTAAACTACAAAAAAATGGCAACACCTATGCCATTTTTTTTCCAGCTTAACCCTAAAAGAGCAAATCTCTTCTAGCAAATCTTAATGGGAGAGAAAGACAATTTATAAAAATGTGCATAAATAGAGACAAACGATTTTATTTTAACCTACTTATTTAATAGACTACTGCATATTATAATACAATTCATAAATGACTATAACCTATCCCCGTCCGTGGAATGGCTGGGTGGTTTAGAAAACGACTGATTTGTTGGGAATACCTAATGAATTTCGATGAGATGGCTAAGTGACGATTAGCCATATTATCGAACATTGATCGTTCAACAATCGGCATAGGCAAATTAACTGAACCGCCGTTTTGTAGACCGCCTAGTCATTCTACAAACGGGCTGATTCTTCGATCCGGCGGCGGTGACATATCTACAACTTTGTTACGTTAATGTAACTGTATCCACACGATTATGAGTAGACCCGATCACAAGGGTCTAGAAGGCAACAAGAGACCCAGATTGTAAATTTTAAAAGTTTTTGTATGTTTCTTTTCGTTTTCATGTAAGAATAATTTTATTGTAACCCATTTAACTGAAATATTCTAGTATTATATGTTAATTATATGTTAATTAATAAATAGAACCGCCCACGTATGCGATGCTAGATAAATGTCTAACTAAATTATTCGAGAAAATTAGATACAGAAACGGAAAAAAAAACAAGACTTACCTACTAATAGCGCCTGACATGGCCATAGATAGACCAACACGGAATATTTCGCCTTTGATAACGTTAGAGCAATGCACACTGCGCAATATTGATTTTCGGAGACCAAATCATCAGGAAGCTGCATATGGGATAAGAAATAGGCAAACAATTATTGATTTTATATCAGCTTAAGGTAAAGCTTTTAGCAAATCGAGTTTCTCTTCATATTCAATAAATCGCATTACTCTATGTATGTATCAAGTTCAACAGTTATATAGTATATAACCCCATAGCACAAGCTCTACTTGGGGCTAGATGATGCTGTGTTGATTGTCCAACATTGTTGATCATTATTTCCTAGCTAGATTGTATATTTCTTAGAAGCAGAGTAGGGGGAGGGGGAAGTAGAGTAGGGGGAGTACGAGTAATAAGTTTTTCAGGGTCAGCAGATAATGTCTCAGGTTAGGTTAGGTTCGAGATCGCAGTAACGTGTGGCTATTAATGTCAGATTTGATTGGTGCAGCTGCTCGCCCGTCCACACGCTGCGCGGGCGCACGCCGCAGCCGCCGCCGCGCCACCCGCAGCCCCGCCCCGACTACGGTATGTAACAACACGTACATACCACAAGCATACACACTAGCGGTAGATATACTGTGGGTAGGTGGGACTCACTGAAATTGAGTGGGGAAAATGTGATGAGGTTATTTTTCTTTTCATGTTTCATGTTTCATATTTAAAGCTTTAAAGATTTCGGCCTTGTTATGAAATTCAGCTGAAGTTTAAAAGAAAGAAAACTCTGCTTATACGGGGCTATTTGTAATTTGCTGACATTGTGTGAACTGCAGGTTTTGCCCGTCATCACGAACACGTTCGTGAAGACGACAGTTTTTTTTTTGTAATTCACCACTAATACAAAATGATAAAACCGTTCGTCCAACACCCAATGAAGTACTACAGACCGATATTCCGACTCACCTCACCTCAACAGCCTATCTGGACGCAGGTCTGCCCCTGAAGCGCCTTATTGGCTTTTATCCCATATCCCACCCCAGGGGATAATGCCCATAATCGCCAAGCTGGTCATGCGTGTTGGGGATCGCAGTTTGGTGGTAGAATTGTTCTGCAGAAGGCGATGCTGCCCGCTCCCGGTGGATATCCCTTAGTCCCTTCTTACGACACCCGCGGGAACAATTGGGGTGGTGAAATTCTAGCCGGCACCACACTGCTACTGTTAATTTAGGGCAGAGCCGTCTTTGAGTTACGATTTAAATAAAGCCTCTGTAAAAAACGATTATTGAGTGAAAGTGGGTACCACTACCAGTACCAAATTTAAGAATTAAGACCTGTCGTCTTCACGAACGTGTTCACGCAGTGTCAGTGAATTACCAATAACCCTGTAGAAGATTTAGAATAATTTTGTAGAGACATGTTTTTGATTAAATTCAGCAGTTAGTTGCGTCCGGATCTACCCTCAAGTATTTAATTGACACTGACATATTACACACTATTGTAAATGTTGTGGAGCGCGCAAGGTGGAGGGACGCGTAAGCAAGCGCGCGTAGAGCGTGCCGTGCACGATGTCCCCGCACGTTGCGCGCTCCCACACGGTCGTCACGGTGTGGTCTCCACGCGCACACTCGCACATTCCGCTGCTCCTACTAACAACCGGCCGCTACTATACACTCCACGCGGGATCTCCCATCTCACGTCCTGTGTACGTGTCGCTACTGTACAATAGTTCTATATTGTGTGGATTTTCGTAGTGTATCGTTGAGGCCCCCATATGATCCATTAACGCTAAACTAAGGCTCGTTGTCAATTTTTCAGGTTTAGGTTAGGAACGTTGCATGTAATGAAACTGACCACTCGTAACAGACAGGGCCACACATCGTCATCCAGTGTTAACATATTAACAAGCATGCTTTGAATGTACGAATCATTTTGACCGCAGCGTGTGGAGCGCGGATGCCCCTGGTGGCCGTTCTCTCGGCATTGTTACATCGCTTATTCGGTGGTGGGACAAGTGTCGCAGGGTAAACAAGTTGGAATATCAGAACAGTAAATATGATAAGTGTTGTGATGTGACTGTGAGTGGTGAGGCGCGCGCGGCGTCGCTTGGTGCGTGGTGCGGGACGCATGCTGCGCGTGGAGTGGAGCGCATGCCTCCTACGGACAGCCGGTACGAGTGTAGCGGGGCCACCACCGTCCACACGGTAGCTTGTAAGTTAGCTTAGTCTAGCTTAGCCTCTAAAAGGCCTGTGTTGTGTGTTTATAGATTATGATTACGACTATTACGGGTACGGTGATTACCGAGGTGGCTACAATGAGCCATTTTACCGGTACGATGAGTTCTATTTTGATTACGCGGGGCCTCCGCAGCCGTCCGCCGTCCGCCAGCCTCCCAACAGACCGCAACCGGTGGGTCCCCACACACACTCACTATTAATCACTTATTTACTAGTCACTAGTCGCCGTACTCATCATCGTTCTATCGTTTTTTTGATTTGCCAAATTATTCATATTGTTTTAGTAATGATTGATAATATTAGTCGTTCCCCGTACCTCTATTGGAGTTGTCTCACTCTGTAAAGACGGAGACGGTAGCGTTAGGGCCCGAGGGTGCGCTCGCGCGGCGCGGCCACCGTCGGGCCAGGCTGACTAACCCGCCCGCGTCTGACCTGCGCTGTTGTTTTCAGTTACCATTTCACGTTTGCACCGCTTAGCGTCATTCCGCGCGCTTGTCACCCCATCATGTAGCGCTTCGCTTGGTCCCATACTAACGCCCGCCTGACTCACCGCCCAGAGTAATGTTCTCTCGTTGTTGCATTGCAACGACCTAGCGAATATGTTGAAGACTAACTGACCCGCTTGGTAAATGCCTCACTCAGGACGACGAGCTCGCTATCGGGCCCAACTCGCTTTACTACGATCTAACCGGAGGCATTCAGGTACCGAATCACTATTCCAAATTTACTTAGAGAATTAACTAGAGAATGACATTGTTATTTATTATTAGAAATTATCGTAGCACGAATTGCATTACGTTGAAGATACTGTATATTTGTTTATATTTTATTGTTATCATAGAATGCATTTTGGCCGTAAATATCTACCAATTAGAATTATTGCATACTGTTACAATATCCATAGTACCTGACTGTTTCGTTATTTGTAATTAGTAGCTTCTTTGAATGGTGGAAGATTCCATTTATGTGTTGTTGTCATCTGTGCTTTGCTAACAAATACGCTTTTAAACAATGGATCTTTCACATACAAATCTTACAAAACCTCGAATCATATTATAGTTAGTTTTGACCCACATTAAATAAACAGAACAGAATAGAACTACTAGTAAGTGAGCATAGCGACTGTAACTTTATCAGCATGTTCTAGTTGACAAGTCGGTTTTAGTTTGATAAATAATATTTATTTAGATCTGGTCGTTTTCAGAAATAAACGTTGATTTTAGATTAGAGCTTATTACACTATCTGAAAACGGACCAACTTATGTATATTTTATGAATACTACTTATATTATTAAATCTTTTTTGTTTTTTTATCCCAAAGCTTGGGCTCACCACAGAGCTATTCACTTGCTAAGGTTTTTATTTGCGTTGGATTTTTACTATGATCCCTACATGATGCTGTAGTTATCTTTGCTTCTTCGCAAGAATGATAGTTTTTATGGTGAGTCCCATAAGCTGAAGTAGAGATAGTTTTTGTTATCTCTGCCCTTTCTACCAGCTCAAAAGAACACATATTGATACACTTCCATAATCATATTTCCTTATTACATTAATCTGCCCGTTGCAGTCCTTCCAAGTTTTATTAATATTTTTTGCGAAGCAATGCCGTCCGACTCTCTAACCTTCCGCACGTCTTTGTAGCACGTCTGAGGTGGTAAGCCACCGGAAAAGAAAAAGCAAAAGAGTACATTTACATTTTTTATCTTTCTTTTTAGCGATAAACAGCTGTGCGATTACGAAAAAACTACCTATCCATTATTGACATTTGAAAGCCCTGAATGCCCTTCGTAATGGGTCCGGTCTAGTATGACTGAATGTTGAAATGTGCATATTCCAGAAAGAACAATTCTTAAAATGTACTTTTCCCATAATGTCTGAAATTCCAAATAACTGATTTGTACAATGACTGAAAATATGAAGTGCCCATCAAGGTACAATGGCACACAAAATTTGTAAATATTTTTTCAACACACTTGCTCATAAAGTGGCTGGCTCTATGGTCACCGCAATTAGGCACATAATGACACCCATAATCAAACTGTGACTTTTTAATTGCTATAACTTACTAGTGAGTTATAGATTTTTTTTAAACTTTATTGTTTGAGTTGCTTTGTTCTTAAAAAAGTTTTTATTCAGAAAAAAGATTCTGTTCAATAGAACAAATTAAAAACAAACAAAAATTAATGTTCCTATTGCTTGCTCATTCCATGCAACTTCTTATTTTAATAGATAATTTTTACTCGTACGTGTTTAATAAATAAAATTTTCACTCAAATATAACTTTTTGTATGTGGCAGAATAGGCGTAAACCCTATGCGCGGAAAATAAAAAAAAACCTCATCCCTTTAGTCTGTGGCCGATTGCAATGCGCGCGCATAGGAAAACTGATTAATTTTTATCTATTATATAAAATGAGTTTTTAGAGTTATCTTATTCACAAGTGTGTTGAAAAACGTCGTATGATACACGTGTGTATTGATGATTACCGTCCTCGGCTCTGTTAAGACTCTCGCCTATGGCGCCTCGGCGGTAATCACCAATGTTACACACTAGTACCATAATGTACTATTTTTCGTTTATCAAAACATGAAGTATTATTGTTCTTAATTCTTAACTGTCTAAACCTACCTAATATATGAATTATTTAAGTATAAACATTAAAGGTATTATTAAATTATTTAAAGTAAAAAAACTTAAAAATACTTTTATTTTTAATTCAAGTACTACAAGTCTCTCAGAACTCCTTCTGAGGGAAGTAGAGGTAAATCAGCACACATCCCGACTAATTTTTTTTGAGCTGCTGTTTTTGTCGCTTTTAATTTTTAAGCCTGCTCCCAAACTGCCCTGTTAAAATGATAAAAACAGCCTCGTACGTAAGCAGAAGGAAAAACCTTTTTTAAGGCATTGATTATAGCAATCTCATAGTCGCACTTAAATATTTGAATATTCAAACCTAATCTGTCCTTCAGCAACCTGAACATCCTTGTGTACGTCTCTTGCGTCTTGTTCGGTAACAGTACATTAACGATATGTACTACGTTCGTAGTTTTATTGTTTCTACTTATGTCTACGTGAAGAGTGAAAATTTGATAAAATGGACTGGGTGTTCGTTTAAATGTTCCGTCACCACTCCATATTCTTTTCCTGTTTTCATTGCGTAGTTCATTTTTAGCAATTCTTGTCGTAAAAATTAAGATCTTTTCGTCTTCTCCATCTTCAATATCAAGAAAATTATCAGATAATATTTTTGGTATTTTTACGTTCGCCAAATGATCAAATTCTGTGTTAGTTTGGTTCAAAAATTTAAGTATGTCTTTTTCTGTATAAAGCACTTTTTACGACTGTACCAAATTCAGACATTACACAAATCAGTCTTTTGGAATTTCAGACATTATGGGAAAAGTACATTTTAAGAATTGTTCTTTCTGGAATATGTACATTTCAACATTCAGTCATACTAGACCGGACCCTTCGTAATTTGCAATTGTATGGCAAAGGCCATCGAAATGTCTTTCAAATGTCATTATAGGATAGTGGTTTTTGCGTAATCGCGCAGCTGGTTGGACCGAATCGCTACGCAAAAAAAACTGCGACGGGTAGAGTATGTAAATAAATACAACGATAAACACAATACCTAAACAAAAGTTGTTCGATAGAGCTGTTCGGGTGCATTTTCGGTGGAAAGTTTGATCGGATTTTGACAGCTTTCACCAAACGTTCCATTAAAACTGTCAGAATCCGCTTCCGCCTTGCGTAGCCCATCGGAACGCACCCATTGGCTCTTTTCACATGCACACGAGACAGTTGCCGTGTAAGTTCTTGTAGTATGAACCAGCAGCTACTAACACAAGTTGCATCTATATCTCGGGCGAATTAACATAGCACGTGGCTCGGAACTCGATATTTCCCCGCTGCCCAGCGCGGCGCCCCGCCGTCGCCGTGCCAGGGCTGTAGCGATAGCATCACAATTACCCTTGCACGTGTAAAATTTATTCTCGTGTTATTTGTTCTTCCTGACCTCAACAGCCTATATGGTCCACTGTTGGACGCAGGTCTCCCCCTGATAAGCGCCTTATTGCCTTTTATGGGTAATGCTCATAATCTCCACGCTGGGCAGGCGGGTTGGGGATCGCAGTTCAGTGGTAGAATTGTTCTGCAAGGGGCGCTGCTGCCCGCCCCCTGTAGATAACCCTTAGTCGCCTCTTACGACACCCGCGGGAAGAGTTGCGGTGGTGCGAATACTGGCACCACACAGGAAGTTCTTTGTTAATATTTTTTAATATTTATGGGAGTTTTTGTTGGAACCAGGTGCCATGTTAATTCGCCCGGGTTATAAGCACACGGTGATTTTGGGAGGCCGTATAGAACAGAGACGCGCCTCCAAGCTTGAGGCGCGTCTCTGTGCGGTGATGATACGGCCGCGTAAACGCGTTAAGACTGATTGCTGCACCGTGCCGTGTGCATGTGTAAAGGTCATCGGAGTCGGTAGAAAGAGCAGGGTATAAGATGTCTGTATCGTCCAGTGTGTAACATGTTAGTTGGGGATGCGTAGGCTGGGTCATGTGGGACGGGCGGGCCCCGATGGGCGCGGCGCGCGGCGGCGGGCGCGGCTGGGGCCCGTGGTGGTGCGCGACGCGCCGCGCGTGGCCGCCGCACGCCCAGCGCCATGCGTGGCAGCCAGCGCGCCAAGCCAAGTTTACCAGGTCAGTGCCTACACTATAGGACAATTTTTAACAGATGGCGCGATTGTCTTTTTTTTTCTTGGCACGTCATAAACCCTGGCCTCCAGTATCCAAAAGAGAATCGCGCCAGCTTTTAAAAATATATCTGTGCATTAATCGCACGTCTAATACCCATGTAGAATGCCCTTTTTAATAAACAAATCTCTACGTTTTTCCCAGTTCCCAGTCCTGAACCCTGAGCCCTGTCCCCGGGTTTGGTTTCTCGTGTCTATTGTGTCGAGACGTTCCATTTTGGTATGGGATTTGGTACAGAGTTCACTGAGGGGGCACTGATCACTGATTCTGGTAACCGGTTCCAAGTTTTCACTATGCGATTCGGCAGTATGTGCTCTCTGGGTTTGCTGGTACTTGGCCGGCGTTGCAGCTTCAGAGAGTGTCCTCTCAGGTTTGTGATATATCCCATACAAAAATGGAATGTACCACTAATATAAGGCATTACGATGGACATGTGTTGCCAGATTTGAATCTTCCTAATCCGTGATGACTATGCATTCAACCAAAGCCGTGGTCTCGTGATCACTACGCAGTACGCTGCGTACTGCGGCACAGCGCGCTTGCCCCCTTACGCTGACACAGACTTCGACGGAACAAAATTCCACGTGGTTTTTCATACGATTATGTGTCTGACTCCGCATAGCGCATTCGCAGCGTACTGCGTAGTTTCAACCTATATGCCTAACCTAGATTATTTTTTTCCTTTAGATACTAAAAAATTAAAAACACAACCGATTTTTCAGCTTTTATCGGAGGAATATCTTTTAGTATTGACAGCTTTTGTAGGCATAGAACATAGTTCGTCTGCCATATTTATTCCTCAGTTACGAGTTGTATCCATGACGGAAAAAAATCTGCCCTTCAAATTCTAAATTCTACAAATAGAAAATTTGGACTCTTTCGGCTAACATGCTTGAATAGGCCACCTGCGCTGACCCGTTTCCTTTTATTTCAGCGTGTCTGATGGTTTGCGTGTAATCTGCCCTCTTATTACGAAACTGTTTCGATCCGGTTTCATGATGACAACGTCAAATGTAACATGTTTTGTGCAACAGGCTGTCACATTTGAAGGTATCATCATGAAACATGGTCGCAACAAGTACCGTAATAGCGCTACTGGAATGCAATGTGATCCGGTAAATACCTGTCCTTTCCCATTCCTACCCTATCCCTGAAGGCTACCACAAACTTTATCCTTTATGTAGGAGTAGAGTCCAAATTTTCTATTTGAAGTTTGTGGGAGACCTTGCCGTTCTCTACTTCCCTAATTGGCTGGAACAGTATTTCAACATCGGAACACAATCGTTGACCTCTAATACTATGCTATTTGTTATTAATTTTTAGGTCCCTACCAAAATTTTACCCAGAACTCTGATCACACCTACGTTAGCTTCCCGTGGTAACATGTCATTTTGTATCGAGGCCACATACAATTTTGTTGTTCACCAACGTGACGACGACTTGGTAATCAGAGTTCTCTCTCTGTTCCTGTCTGCCTCTGATGATCCAGATCTGCCGTTGTAGTTGTATTACATTTAGTCTGTATGGTCTGGAAAATGGTCAGTAAGATTGTTTGGTGTGGTCCTGCAGGTAAACGTAAACACGACGGGGGTCACCAGAACTGTGGGGGCGCCAGCAAGCGGCGGCTGGGCGCGACGGGCTCGCTGCTGGAGCTCAGCTCGGGGGGCAGCTAGCCCGCCCGCGCCCCGCCCCGCCCCGCGCCCCCGCGCCCCCGCGCCGACCCCCGCGGCCGCGCCGAGCCCCCGCTTGAGAACTACAAGCTGCGCGGGGGAGCCCTCGGAGGCCGCTAAGGGCGGCGAGTTACGTTCACGCCCGCGCGCAGTCCTCGCCGCGTACGCCCGGAGGATCGACCACTTTTTTCTATATATGTGTTTTTATTTTGATTTTCGAGTTTTCGATTTTGTAACGCATATCGATTCGGTAAAAATCTTAAAGTAGGACGTTATGAGATGTTTCGATTGTAAGTTTCCCGTTATGCTTATGTTTTTCTGTATTAGCCGTATATATTTAATATATACTCTTTATTCGAGCGAGGCGCGCGGCCGCGGTTGCCTGTTTGCGGCCGCGCGCTCGGGTGCATCTTATGTATGTGCCCGTCGACTGTCTGTTTTTTTTAATACATGTTATTCGATATATTTTATTCCTGCGAACGCATTTTGCGATGTGATGTGTATTTTAGCAGTAATTATTATTATTATAAGGAGTTTGACTGTTGTTTTTTGACATACTTACAACTTAGGATACTTGAGGATGAATTTAATGGAATGAACTGAACTCTACGATTCTAGATTACGGCTAAAATAGAACCACCAACTCTGTACTCGACAACATTTCCGACTGTGTTCCTGCTTTAGTTTTTTTGCTTTATTATTATTACTACTACATATTGTCCCTTTAAATTACATTAGTGTGAGCAAGTAGTTATTGTAAAGTACAGGAGTTCTGTAATGTTTTTATTATTATTGCTGTACTAAACTTTGTTTGTATTCGACCACTTAGCATGTCCCGTACTGTTAGAACCTGACTTGTATCAATCTATTATCAGTTAATTGTGGAATAAATTTGCAAAACTGTGTTTGCCTTATTAAAAATTTGTTTCATTTTCTCTTACAAGTAGGACGTAGGTGAGGGATAAACGCAGGATGTCTGTGGTTTATATCAAAATTAGAGGCTTTCATGTTAGCCCTGAAGGATCTGTGCAGCTTTAGGCGCAAATAAAATTTTTAGCTATCGCAATTTATTTAGTTATCGTCGTACTTTTGGAAAGAGCTTCTTCCTCGTGCTCCTACTAAATTCTCCTACTGGTAGGAGCACCGGGACACCCATGTCCTGATGCTCCTACTGAACATAAAAACCACGGGGAATAATGTAATATTCTAAATTTAATTCCTCCTGCTCCTATCACATAACATATTGAACAGTCAACTACTTTAAGCAACTAATAAACAAATGATAACTACTTATACCTAAACACTAATGTTATCCCTTGTAGGCCTCCCACCCCCGCGAAGCGGGGGGGGGTCAACATTAACTTACTCCTAACGAAGCCCGTCCAACCCCCGCGAAGCGGGGGGGAGCGGGTTCGTGGCGACTCTGTGACTGAAAGGGTGTGTGTATGTATAATTGCACCCATAGCCATAATATGATGACACAAAATAGTGAGGTGACTGTTCACCTGTAGGTACTTGAATCAGAGTATGCCTATAAGGAAATCTATTTTAGTTATGTCTCGATGCTCCTACTTAGCGTTTTACAATTTCCTTTTGCAGTAGGAGCATCAGGACATGGGTGTCCCGGTGCTCCTACCAGTAGGAGAATTTAGTAGGAGCACGAGGAAGAAGCGTTGGAAAGATGGCATTTTGTGTTTGCGACTATATTTTTGTCGTATCCGGTCTCGTGTTTTTGACATATCTTATGTGACTGACTGACTGACATGTTATGGCATAAATCTTGGACAACACCTACAGACAAAAGTACGAAACCGGATATGACCTGATTAGTGATGTTCTGAAGATCTTCATCTGATTTCCTACTTAATTAGGTGCCATAGGTTATTTATAGGTCAATTCGGTTTACTAACTCGCACGACAAAGTACAAATAAAACACAGGTTATTGAAAGTGTATGTATTCAATAAGTGATGCGCGTCGTCATGTCATACGGTGTCGTGCGCGTGCGCCAGCCTGGCGGCGGTCGCGCGGGGCGGCGGGCGCGGCGGCGGCGGCGGGCGGCGCGGCGCGGCGGCCCGGCGCCGGCTCCGCCGCCAGAGGGCCAGCAGCCCGGCGGCCCCGCACGCCGTGCCCCCCAGCGCCCACCACCACGGCCACATCGCGCTCTCACTCACCGCGCCCGACTCGCCTACGGGGACACACCGCCTAGTTGCCTATGCCATACAAATGGGAACCGCTCTGGGATCGTACTTAATATCTTGGCTCCAAACTTTAGGGAAATAGCAGAGGCAGTTGCTTAGGACTTCGACCAATATTATCCATAGTAGGACTTCGACCAATATTATCCATAGCTAAGACTGAAAAACTTGCGCTTTCGAAAGCTTATGCTCTCAGTTTACGAAACCATAATTTCAGTATTTCATTTATTGGATTCATTACAATCAGGCAATAATGCTGATAGCTTGTGCTTTCGTAGCTTACTGTACTTAGTTAAAAGCGGTATCTATAGGGGGCGTTAGGAGAAATTTTTGGAGCCAAGATCTACACAAAACCAGAGTGAATCCTCTAAGTACTTGTTGTTGTACAATGTTGTATGAATGAGCCTGCCTATCTTTTATAGCTTCAATATTCAGTAAATAGTTGTTAACTGATCATTGAATATTGAATTTTTATGATTGATTTATTGGTGTTTTAGAGCATGCAACATTTAAGATTTGGTTTTACAGAGGAAGCGGTGTGTATGAGGCAGCGTTTTACTAAGTTTTACTACCTTGGAGAGCTCTAAAATGTATCTTTGAAAATTAACGTGAGCAAAGAAAACTACTCCAAGGTGTTCTTGCCTAGGTAAGTTAAAGCTCGTTTGAAGAAGTGACATGCAAGAAATAAGCGAGGCAGGGAAGGCTTAAGTGTTTACGTTTCTGAATTTTAGTTTGAAGGCTGTTTAAAGGGCAAAGGAATATGATTTATTATTTTATCTCTTTCAAATTAGGGCTCATTATGGTTTAACGCGAACGATCACACAAGCACGGGAGATGATAGCGAGGCGTGCGTCGAGGCGTGGACAGGGATAGGAATGTAGCTCGCTCAGATATAGTGTCCCTCATTGACAATAATCTTTTCAGAATTCACTATTGATTGGTGACAATCTTATACAACGTCCTCGTCAACTCATCTATGCTGTAAAAAATCTCAAGACTTAAAATTTATACGGTAAGAACATCTTATTTTTTGTATCTTCTGTACCATTTCATTCGATTAAATTTCTCGTAGTATCTTTTGAATTAAGTATATCGTTATCTAGTACCCATTTACAAGCTCTGCTAAGTTCGGGCTAGATAATCCTGTGTGAATTGTCCAGAATTTTTTATTTATTAGCCTTCTCTTCTACTAGATCTGAGCGTGCCAGGTGTAAGGTAGTGATGTGGTCAGCGTGTAACTCAGTAACTCACGTGCTGAGTGTCAGACGGCGAGCACGAGCGCGAACACGAGCGCGAGCACGCCGCGCGCGCGCTCGCCGCGCCCCGCCGCGCCGCCTGCGTACCATACACGCTCAGCGACGACCACCATATCAGAAATAATGACGCTGACCTTCCCTTTCACGAACTGGGTGTTGACTTTCGCGGACCATTTCGAGTTAAAGAGATTCAAACGATATTGCGAATAAAGTTTTTCATTTTAATCTTACGCGTATCGCGTAAGATTAAATTGACAACAAATGACAACAAATTGTAATTTACCTATTCAGTGACATTTATCGCGTCTTTTTACGTATTTTTAAGACGTTTCAAAAAAGCCGTAAGTGAACACAATTATTAATAACGTTAAATCATAATAATGACGCTAAATCTCGATTTAGCTGCCAATTACGGGGGACCGCGAGCATCGACGCACAGCTCTCGAATACGGAATGCCCTGCCATTATTTCCATATGCTCGTAGCGTGACCTTAGTACCAGCTGGAAAGCTTTACCCTAGCCAGACAAATCTAAAATCGGTGAATCAGGTGACTAAATAGACTAACATACAGACTAATTGAGAACCTCCTTCTTTTTTTGATGTCGCTAAGGGAATCGGCGTCCGAGGAACAATTAGTTAAAAAGTGCCTACGCAGCAATATTGCGATATCAGTGGACCCGGAAAAAATCATCAAAAGATGAAAATAGGAACCCTGTGGGATCATGGTTATGGTGGAGTGGTCTTCGGACAATTTTGAAATTATAGGTAAGGTTGATACGACTTGAAAACACCCAAAAAGCCTACATGCTACGAATACGTATCACTTCGTAGCACTCGCTACGGTGAAGCTGTAGCTTCAATTTTAATTAGTTTTGAGTTTAATTCGTCATAATTTAAAATTAAGCTTTATAGAAAGCGAAATTAGCACTAGAATTTAAAAGCTTCCCAGCTGTGAAAGGTTACAGTGCTGTTACACAGTCGTCTAAGAACAACGTCACTGGCCGCGGCTACGAGAGGTACGAGTCTAGGCAGTGCCGCTCACGATCGCAGTCCCGTGGGTGGTGAGATTCGCACTACGCTACTTTGTGTAGTGTGACGCCAGTGACGTCATTGTTAGCGTGCTGTGAGAACATACTCAGGAGATTTTCATTATTGAGTAATTAAAGTTTTATGAGTAAATCTCATGAGTGTGTTTAGTAAAGTTCAGTCGGGCCTCAAGCCCATAGTGCGATGACTCAATGCAAGCTTTGTCCCATAGGATATGCAGTTGGATCGAATAATACTCATTGAAAATTTTGACTTAGGACGAAAACAACTCTCCTGAGTCATCACAATATTTGTAAATATTATGTAGAGTATTAATGAATGAGAATATATGAATTTAAATGACAACGTTTATATTTAAAAGACTAGAGGGATAGTTTTATAAATAAAACTGATTTTTTGTTGCAACATCTTCAATATATTCCGCTAATTTAACAACAATAGTTTGAACATCTAGCCCTACTTACAACATCCTCTGAGACAAAGATTGCATTGAACCACCATTAACTGAGAAGTAAGAGTGAACATAGTTATCGATTAGTTTAGTTATTAGTTAGATCTACGTGTTTAGAGTTAGTTTTATACATCAATAGAAGATAAAAGCAGGAGTAAGCAGCAGATTACAAAAGCACAGAACAACAACCCGTAGTGGAGCTGCGAGTAGGTACAACTACTCAGGGGCGCAAGTATAACACTCAGAAAAGGAAAATCGAAGTTTCGTTTCCGTTGTCGGACAAAACCAACTCTTATGTCACTTGCATAAGATTAGCGTTTGCAAGAAATCGAAACAGAAACTTCGATTTCGTTTTTAAGAGTACGGGCCCAGGGTTTTAATAACTAGCGACGGAGTAACAAATGGTTCAGCCGATGTTAGACGTAACCATGTGACACAGCTGGATTCCGTAGATCACGTATGAACGTGCCCTACGATGTTCCCTGCACGAGATCTTTATATCTTCTCTACTATGGGATAATCGAAGTACTGCTTACTCCATAAAACTTGAACGAACTACATTATAATTTATAATTTTAAACCCTAAATAATGCAACGACAAAATGCAAAGTGTAGATCTATACAATTACTGAGTGTGTGCAAGTGCAGTGCCAATTGATATAATACAGTGATTTTAACAGTTTGGGAAACTGTGTAGTACCTATTTGAATTCAAAAATCTTGGAATTATCTACTGAAAGTTGATATGAAGTTGTGTAGAGATAGATAGTTTATCCGATATCTAATTGATACATATAAATTTAATTAGTTAAATACTTACGAGTTAAAATTTAATGTATATTTTGTAAGTATTTTCTGGGTAAAGTTATGCTAAGTTAAGTTAATTAATTTAACTTTTTCGGCGCAATTATCCCAATTTGACCTCCTCACACAATTTGTGACGATATGGCCGTCAAACTACAAAGTGATTCTAAATCTAGCATCCAGCTTTTGTTTTTGAGAGTCCTATTTTAGGAATCAAAGGAGTCCATAGAAAAATCTGAGTCGGGTGGTGTCGACCTCAACTTTTCGCAAGTATAAAACCCGAAATTCACAAAAGGTGTAGTTAATCAACCGTTCCAAGCGAATCAAGTCAGCTTTTTGTGCATTCGGTGCCCGAGAACACACAACAACGACACAGCGACACACTGTGTCGCTGTTCTCCGACACTCGACGTCTTATGTTAGAACAACCATCAAAAAGTGCGTTTGCCTAGGATTGTCAGTGTATACCTATGTATGTAATCGTAAACTGGAACAAGTGCTCGAGTGTGGTACGTAAGTGTAACCTCATAATTCTAACGATTAAAATCCCGTTGCCTACGACTATTATTGTGTTTGTGAAGTGTAAGGTGTTTATGTCTGTATGCAAGTAGTGTATACTAACAGTAGGGCGGCCTGGGCGGCATGTTGGCGCAGTGCTGCAGCGCGGAGCAGGCGGCGCCGGCGGGCAGGCATGCGCCGGCGCACACCACGCCCGCGTCCGCGCACTCGCCGACGGACACCTCGGTCCACACCGCGCGCCACCCCATCGCGCCTACTGACTTGTCTGATATTATGAATCTGGAAAGGATGGACTTCTTTGTAGCTGGAGGTAGAGGAAACACAGGGAAATACAATACGATTAACTTTTGTTTTGGGTTCCGCAGTGTATACAAATGAAGTAATAAAGTTACTGTGTATACCCACTGCGCCAACAGCTTTCAGAGTAAGCCAGCGCCTCGTCAGCAAGAAAAAAGTTGAAAGAAACAAAAGTCGATCGCTCCGAATCTTTGAAAACAAATCAATAATTTCCCTGGAATGTGAAAAGTCGTAGTAGTGTTACATCGTAGACCGCTACGTTGCTACGCGATAGCCTTGCTACAACCGTCGTCGTAGCCTTGCTACATCGTAGGAGTGCTACGTCGTAGACTGCTACGTTGCTACGCGATAATCTTGCTACAACCATCGTAGCCTTGCTACATCGTAGAAGTGCTACGTTGGAGTCTTGCTACATCGTAGTTTTTCTACGTGGTAACCTTGCTTTGCTAAATCATAGTAGTACTACGCACCCCTAATGAGCGCATCCAGCATCTGCCTTCAGATTGCCGCATCCAGCATCCGCCTGTAGACTTAGACAGTGTTACTATACTCACGACAGCCTGATGGAGTTGGATGAGGAGAGGTACTGCCACTTGTCCGTGGGCGCCTTCTCCCCGCACAGCTCCAGCGGCGGGCCCGGGGACTCGTACCACAGCCGGAGCACCGCCGCCGGACACCCGCGCTCTGGAATATAAATAGTTATGTGTTAGTTTACTGGGAAATGTCAGGAGTATCGTATCTGAGCCCCGCTCCCACAGCACTCCCACCGCACCGTTTCAGCTCGACGCTAGCAGACAACGCGATGTCCACGGGAACGACTGGCTGTAAGTTCGCTGTCCACGCTCGGTCAGCAAAGGATCGCGTGATCGAACTTCTTTCTACAAACGAGCGGTCCACGCGGCTAAAACGCGCTGGCTTCTTACTGTACTACAACCTACAACCACGGTGTGATCCCCCAACTGGTTTATATACTGTTGGGGGCTCCGGGAGAAGCGGCAGAAAACTAGTCAAAAGCTAAAACCATTTCGTTTATGAATTCCCAGAAAATGTTCAAAAACGATATAGTGAATCGCTACTGAGAATGATTTTAAAGTTATTCTAATCTAAGTTGCTGGCGCCAACATAAAAGATGAACATGTTGTCATGATTCTAAACCTAAAAATGTTTCATTCGCCGCGTAGCGCCGCGGTAGATCCAGAAAGTGATGGCGTGATACACCTTCAATAGATCGTCGGTCCTGGCTCAGTTCGGGACTCTTGAAGAAGCTTTTGTCCAACAGTGGGACATGTCAGGCTTCTTATAGATTCACTTACCGGTTAAATGTCCTTCAACGGCGAAATAATCAAAATTGAGCAAGAGCCGTTTCCCCGGGCGCGCCGTGATGTACCAGTTGCAGACGAGCGAGGACGCGCCGCCCTTCGGCGCCTGGTAGGGGAGGGGGAAGAGCGGTGACGTCACCACGCCGAACTCTGTGCCGGAGAGGTTGCGCCCGCAGTCGCCGAATATCGACTTCGCTGGCTGGAAGAGTATTTGGAAAGGTGGAGACTAAATATCTGGACCTGCTAAGGTGGCGGTTCGCGCAAACGCAATACCAGAGACCGAGACATTATGTTTCCGTCTCCGGTGATCTAAGCAGATATTCGTGTCGCGCTAATCGTCGCGGTCTTGTGTCGGTCTTGCAAGCAAACTGACACAAGTGACACAATGTACATATTAAAGCCTAAAGTCAAGTGTGGGGGGGGAGAGAGAGAGAAATAATTTATTTTACCCAAAAAACACACTAGTATATAATTTTAGGCAGAAGACAGCAACACAGTTATCAATTTATTTACTATGTATGTAGGTGCTTATATTTACGGAGATAATGGTTAAGGGTAAAATGGGTCCCAGCCTCAGCATGTTGCAGTATTAAGGCATTTGCCCAATACTGCGCTGATTTTCAGGCAGGGCCAGTACGGTTTCAGTCTAGTCTCCCCTCAAAGATATACCGCAGCCAGGAACGGCATACGGACCAGGAAGCCACGGCTTCCTGGTCCGTATGCAGTGCCAACAACAGTCCCTGAGAGCCGCGCGGCGAGCGCAGGGGCTCTGGAGTAGCAAGCCCACACCAGCGACCGAGAGCGAGAGTCTTATAGCGTTACGCAAGAGTCTTCCTTTGGCTCTAGAGACTCACCTCAAAGATATACCGCGCCTTGAACCCCGAAGCCACAGCCTCCTGGTCAGTATGCAGTGCCAACAACAGTCCCTGAGCGCCGCGCGGCGACCGCAGCGGCCCCGGCGTGGCCAGCCCGCACCAGCGACCGAGAGGCACGCGCGAGTTGTCCTTGCCCACCCAGTACGCTTCTACCCAGTCCTCGCTACACGTTAGACCACTGGAACAGGGAAGTTATCATGGTTTTTTTTTAACATTTTGGACCGCACTGTAAAAAAATTTAGGGTGTGTTTACCATAGCTCTGTATGCTACACAGTATTTTAAAATCTACATGCTAATCGACCCCTCTACAATTTATTGCAAATTATTATTTATCTCAAAAAATAAAAAGTCGCTAGTCGTTTCAACTCGTCTCAGAGTTAGTGTGTTTAACCATCGATCAGGTATTCACCACCCCCCGAAGGGGGCGGCAAATACAAACTTGATCCACGGCTTTTAACCTATAAAATAGAGTAGAGCTCGTAAGCAAAAATTAAGTTTGTTAGTAAGTATTTTATCTCAACTCACGAATACAATCCAGCCGTAGCGTTCCAAGCGTCCGCCTTTACCTTGAAGTGGTCGAACACAACCAGCACCTAAAATACAAAATGTTATTAATTTGTAACTCTCAAGCCCACTCATTATGCCCATATTGTAAGAGAAACAAACCTAATTTCTAAGAAATCAAATAATATCGCAAAAATGTTAGACTTCGACTTGCGATATTATTTGATTTCTTAGAAATTAGAAATTATCCAGAGTGCGTTGCTTACGCACTATAATAACAAAAACGTTAGAAACAAACCTGTTCATTAGGCGTAGCCTGCAGCATGTATGTACAGTTGATGTGCGAGGGGTAGTTGGAGGGGTAGCGGGGCGAGTTGAACTCGCCGCGCTTCTTGGAGTCAGAGTTGTACGTGAAAGAGCATTCCCCGCCCGGGGCCGCGGTGCCGGGGACTCGGTATTCTGGGGACACGTTACAACTATTGATCATCGCATGCATGCCTACGCCTAGTCATATGAAGTCCTGTCCTAGACTGGAATGTGTGGAAGGAAGGAACGCGCTTACCCAAAAATGGGATCCATCAAGGTGATCAGATAAGGTGAGGCTATCAACAGTATCTGAGATACTCTGGTTCCGGCTAATACCAATTAAGAAAAAACTCCATGCGTCTTGCGTCGTATTTTGCTTAGTGATAAGTTAGCTCTTCTTGAACTAATTATTTCAAAAGCCTTTTCGCAATAGTCACGGAATACATGGATTTCGTATAGGTATCGTCAGCAAAGTGAATCACACTCGGCATTTCAAAAACAACTCACCAGTCTCAAACGTGTATAAGTTTCCCACCATTACCTATTCGCAGTAACCGTAGCGATATGTGTGCTCCACAGACTACGTGGGCTAGAGGCGCGCCTCTATCATCGCGTCTACTACGACACTAAAAGTGTATAAGTGAAAAGCTCACTCACCAGTCTCAAACGTGTATTTTGCCTTGAACTCCCTTCCCTCCACTTCTCCCGAACTGAATCCTATAACAAGCCGTGGTCCGTCCGACAACAAAAGCGGCGGCAAGACTGTATCCTCGCTTTTAACCGGAGCACTCTCTCCAAAGAGCTCTGCGTCTTATCAGATTTGTAGCTTCTTGATAGACGTCATACGCATAACCAGATGTTTAGCCTACCTACTCACCAGTCTCAAACGTGTATTTGGCCTTGAACCCCCTTCCCTGCAGTTCCCTAGAGCTTAACACCATAACAAGCCGAGGTCCGTCCGACAACAACGGCAGCGGGAATGCCGGCTCCTCGGGCGCTCTCTCCACATACTTCTGCGTCTTGTCAGGTTTTTAGCTTCTTGATAGTATTTCTAGACGTCTTTATGCATAACCAGATGTTTAGCCTACCAACTCACCAGTCTCAAACGTGTATTTGGCCTTGAACCCCCTTCCCTGCAGTTCCCCAGAGCTGAACACCATCACAAGCCGAGGTCCGTCCGACAACAACGGCAGCGGGAATGCCGGCTCCTCGGGCGCTCTCTCCACATACTTCTGCGTCTTGTCAGGTTTTTAGCTTCTTGATAGTATTTCTAGACGTCTTTATGCATAACCAGATGTTTAGCCTACCTACTCACCAGTCTCAAACGTGTATTTGGCTTTGAACCCCCTTCCCTGCAGTTCCCCAGAGCTGAACACCATCACAAGCCGAGGTCCGTCCGACAACAGCGGCGGCGGGAAGGCCGGCTCCTCGTCTTTGGCCGGCGCGCTCTCTCCGCAGAGCTCTGCGTCGTGCTTGTCGTACGAGTCTGTGGCTTCCTGCCCGCGGAGGTAGACCTTTAGGTAGCCGTCTACGCATGTGCTGGAAAGATTGACAATTCAGTCAGATAGATTAGCGAATCTATATTCTTGAGTGTAGTGCCCTTTATAGAGTGAATCTGTGTTCTTGGGTGTAGTCTTGAAATCCCAGTCTAGAGTGAAGGATCCGTCCTTCTGATTTTGTTTTATGAGCTGTTAAATATAGGACTACTAGTTTCTGCGCTTCTACCCGCAGATTCGCACGCATTGTTTCTATGGAAACGTTAACAAGTTATTTCTATCCCATGGGAACTGATTTATGGGATAAAACGTTGCAATCTATATTTTATCTCAGGCCTAGAACAACATATATTCAAAATTTCAGCCCGATCCGTTCTGTAGATTTGGGGCTACGAAGTAAGAAACATTCATCTATCTGATCTATCTAATCATCAACATTTTTGCATTTATTTGCCTTTAATTTTAGACCAAGCTCACTCAGATGTGTTCGCATTGCATCGCGCAATAATTTTAGTGAATATTTTAAACATTGACAAAAGGAAGGGCTCACGCACATTAGCATTAACACTATGAGGGCTTAAATCACGGTACTACCAAACTTATCAAAAAGTTTCATATGAAGGTCAAAACAATCTTTCTAAAACGCTGTTGAAATTTGATTGCAGATGATTTGATAAATAATGTGAAAAGTTAGATAGCAATAATGAAATGTTTGGGAAACTCACTCGGGTTTCGGCTTATCCCCCTTTGGTATCGAAAAGTTTTGGAACTCCAATCGCACTCGCTCTAAATTCTGTGAGTCTTGCATACCATATATAAAATATCTGAAAAGGGAAAGCATTATGTGAACACTCGCGTAAATAAAAATATGCTATGTCTTGTAAAGGCAGATTGGTTAAGTGAAACACTGACTATAAAACTTTCTGGCGAATGATCTGGGAAGAAATATTTTATTACAAAATTTTTGGATATTTTTTGGCGTTTTTTCTTACCTACAAACAACTTTTTGTAAATACAGGAATGGATAATTTGGATGGTACACGAATCCCGTCGACTCCTTTTTGCTAAGAATCTTTTGGTCGCACTCTGAGCCCCGAATATGCTCAGCATCGTGTTTACTTATAAAATCTGAAATGTAAAAACACTCTTATAAATTGATATGATATTGATATGGATCAGTTGAGCTACCTGTAGACTGTTTGCAACAGTCCGCAGTTAGCTCTATTGTTTCAATTGTAAATACTAGTATGATTTTCTTTGTGAATAAAGGCTATATTCCAATTGTTACAATTGTAATACTTTTATACTCAAGAAATCTAATGCAATAAAAGTCAAGTCATATAACTATTAAATTTGGCATCTTTTGGCGACGTAGAGCAAGGTGGCTTTAAAGTGTATTGTGGTGACGTTTTGAATTATAAAAATGAATAATTGTAGAGGTTTATCAACGAAATCAAAGAATGAAATGGATGAAACAAATTAGGATCATTTTAAGATAAATTCAAACAATCCGAAGAACGAAATTGATGGGACAATATTAAAGAAATATTTTACTAGCGCTATCTTACCTAACTTAACGAAACTCTCAGAAAACTCGAAGATACCCTTGAAGCCGCGGTTCTGCGTGTTGGCGGCGCGCGGCAGCGAATAGAAGGTGACCAGCAGTCGTTCGTCGCTGGAAATAATAAAACTCTGTAAGAATTGTTGTAATTTTGAACATTAAATTGGCAAACAGGCGGACGCGGCGATACCGCAGCTTTTGAACTCCTGTAACATCTGGCCTCCAGATGGAAGAAGATGTAACAGAGGTGGATCCCGAAGTTGCATGTTTTTAATGGGTCACATCGCAAAGCAATCCAGTCAACTTTGGGAACCGGTCGCCTAGATCACCGCGCCGTGGCGGAAATTCAGATAGGAGGACGTCATTACACGTGTAGCTGATGCCTCATGCGGATCTCTAAGAAAACCTTTATTGGGGACCATCAAGCAAGACCTAAAGGAGATCAATCAAGTTTCATACATTTTTGGACCAAAAGTTAAAAGGGCCGGCCAACAAAAAAATTTACACATTTCGGTAGAACATAACGTCTCGATAATTGTTTGCTATCGCAGCTACGAGTATGTTGTGCTTTTATTATTTGAGTGGATAACTAAGATCAAAAAATCGTAATTTTTGATATTTTACTGAAAAATCTACATTTCGCTTAACTAACCAAATGAATCATTTTGTATAAAGATAGTAATATTTTGATCATCTATGACTTATGAGTAAATAAAATGTCCCCTTTTAAGTTGATTAATTGCAAAGCACATGCTGGTCACTACTGGCACTTTCGATTTTTGATCCGAAATGAATGATGTATTAAATGTATCAAATTGTTTGAAGAATTCTTGCATGAAAATTTGTAGTTCCACTACCTTGAATTCCTAAGAATTATATACTTACTACTGTCTTATTCCAATCCGGTTTAACTCTTGTAGGTAACTGAAAGGATGGTTACCTGGAGTAAAGCACGAGGTTCCGCTGCTGGCCGCAGTACGTGCCGATTACCGCCGACGAGTTGTCGGGCCCGTCGTATATGCGAACCCAGTCGAATGGACAACTGACAAACAAAATTGTACTTATACGTTTTAAATGTACACCCCTAAAACTATTTTTATGAAGCACAGTTTTCAGTTTTTATAACTAAAACTGAAGGCAGGGCTGCCCAGAAATAAATATTTTAATTTCAAGTCTCCGGCTGAAATAAAATGCGTTTTGCATTGCCATCTCGCATAGGAGTATATTATGCATTATCCCGCTACTTAACCAGGCCATAACAAGCCCAACCCTTGATTAAAACCCGACGAATAATTGCCCATAGATACTCCTCTACTAAGAGATTATTCTCATCTCTACATTTTGCTATAAACTTACTGAGGTCCTCCGAAAAACAGGTCGAAATCTCTGAACTCCAGCCGGATCCGCTGCCCTGGGGTGCCTTGGAACACGTAGTTGCACGTCATGTCTTTGGGGTAGACGCCAGGGTACGTCGGCGACATTAGCAGTCCGGTTCTGCGCTTGCTGGCTTCGATTACGTACGAGCACAATGTATTGGGTATTGGTGTTCCCACGTCGAACTCGGCTGAGGAAGAACAAAATAAATTCGTTCTTCACTTGTTTGATTCAGACATGACAGGTGCGATTAGGTCTAATGTAATCTAACAAATGTGGACTAAATCACCGAATGTGGTTGACTAAGATCTTTTAAAGAAACTCTGGACATTTCTTTTCTTCGATCAATTCAATTGTCCTATTTTCAAGATTAGATAGAGCAGCAATAGCTTTTAGAGAGGAGGTCGAGAGGTCTATCGGCTTTGTTGAAAATTCAGTGAATATGCAACAGTAGGAAACTAGGTCCGAATAATTTCCAACATTCACTGTACAATGCAGAGCAACTTAGACGTAAACAGAGCAAACAATATTCGCTGGATTCCCCTGTTATTGTGCCGCGACCACTCATAAATAACAAGGATATTTCCGTCCGGCACTTCGACAAATAAAAGATTCTGAAACTTGTTCAGATATGTGACGCCTCTTTACATTTTTCTGTGACATGAATCCGTAAATAGAACCCGGGTTTTATGTGGAAATTGTTTGGTATCGTAACAATTGGTTAAAGTTACAAAATCTACATCTTGTAACCGGCGAAGGGTGGATAAGTTTTTACTGCTGTATGTAAAGTAGTAAAATAAAGTAAAAAAAAATATTTATTGATAGTTTTACAGGCAGTTATGAGTCCATAGGCTCCTGAACTAGTTAAAAATTGCGTCTCAGCTTCTCCAGCTTATAATAATCAGGTAATTAGGTATGTCTCACCAAAATAAACAGTAACTGAACCTTAATTTTGCTGGGCAAACAAATATGGTAAAAATGAATACATTTGTACCTACTATGAAGTAGAAATCCAGGCCATTCCTGTCGCTTAACCAATTGCTTCCAATCGTAGGTCATTAAATGGGTGAATGTGGTGTGATACAGTGCACTCAGATGTGTTGATGAACTCGTGACGCTTATGTGGACTCTGTGTCGTTTGATAAAGTACACTCACATGCGTTGATGAACTCGTAGGTTCCGGTGAAGAGAGTCGGCGGCGGCGTGTAGCTCTTGTCCGTGTAGAAGGAGAGCGCAAAAGCGCGGTGCAGGGAGACCCGCCGCCGGCGAGAGTCAGTGACGCTAATATGGACTCTGTGTCGGTGTGATAAAGTGCACTCACATGCGTTGATGAATTCGTAGGTTCCGGTGAAGAGAGTCGGCGGCGTGTAGGTCTTGTCCGTGTAGAAGGAGAGCGCGACGGCGCGGTGCAGGGAGACCCGCCGCCGGCGAGAGTCAGTGACGCTAATGTGGACTCTGTGTCGGTGTGATAAAGTGCACTCACATGCGTTGATGAACTCGTAAGTTCCGGTGAAGAGAGTCGGTGGCGTGTAGGTCTTGTCCGTGTAGAAGGAGAGCGCGACGGCGCGGTGCTGGGAGACCCGCCGCCGTCGAGAGTCAGTGACGCTAATGTGGACTCTGTGTCGGTGTGATAAAGTGCACTCACATGCGTTGATGAACTCGTAGGTTCCGGTGAAGAGAGTCGGCGGCGTGTAGGTCTTGTCCGTGTAGAAGGAGAGCGCGACGGCGCGGTGCTGGGAGACCCGCCGCCGTCGAGAGTCAGTGACGCTAATGTGGACTCTGTGTCGGTGTGATAAAGTGCACTCACATGCGTTGATGAACTCGTAGGTTCCGGTGAAGAGAGTCGGCGGCGTGTAGGTCTTGTCCGTGTAGAAGGAGAGCGCGACGGCGCGGTGCTGGGAGACCCGCCGCCGGCGAGAGTCAGTGACGCTAATGTGGACTCTGTGTCGGTGTGATAAAGTGCACTCACATGCGTTGGTGAACTCGTAGGTTCCGGTGAAGAGAGTCGGCGGCGTGTAGGTCTTGTCCGTGTAGAAGGAGAGCGCGACGGCGCGGTGCAGGGAGACCCGCCGGCGCGGGGGAATCGGCCCGCAGTAGCGGCCCCCGAACGCGGAGTTCACCAGCTCGCCCGTCTCCAGCGATGCCATTTCCGAGTAGATGTCCATGTACTCGTGCATGCACCTATGGTTTCAACAGCTTTTGTACAACACAGTGGGAAATATAACCATGATTGAATGAATGAAATGAGTACAGATTTCCGCAATACCCTAGTAGAATTACATAAAATCCCTTCATAAAATGAGGAAAATGAGTAGGCACATCATTCGGCATATACCTATGTGACCTTTTTAACCTAAAACTCTTAATGAGTTATTAAGCTCGCAAAATGCAGCCGTATTAAAGTTACCGTCGGCATCGGCCGGAAAAGTTAATATTTTTGTACGTAGATGATTTAAGGCTTTTTAAAATCTCAAGGTGAACTTCTTATTAAATTTTTGTAGCCTGCTGCGTTAACATAGAGAAAAAGTGATAGAGTACAGAATTAATATAGGCGTCACAAAGAAACAAGGAAATCATAGGTTATGCGTTCAAAAATTCATAAATTGCAAGTTCTTAAAGGTCAGCTACGAAAAGTCGTAGAACTCGGCTACGAGAAGTCGTACCTCGCTACAAAAAGTTCAACCAATTACGGCTACGAAAAATCCATAATTCTAGCCTCCAAATATAATTGCCGACTATGAATAATTTAGTAACACGTCAGCTAATTTGATATCTATTACGAGAGAACTTCCGAGTCAAGGTCCGAACAGTTTGACCTCATTCTGCAACTAAAACAAAACTAATAATTTGCGGAAAAAACATGTTTGTCTCGCTTAATTTATTGCAACCGAGATGAGTATGAAAGAGATGAATGTATCGATACTTACGCCGGTAGTTCCCCAACTGCGGCTCCACTAGAACAAACAATAAAATCAAACATGAGTGGATGGTGGATGCTATGACGTGCTAGTCACTTGGTTATGATATTGTTTATTGGTTTCTGTGGAGAGCTTTACCGCTTATTAACAACCTTCTCACAAATTGATAGCATGATAGTAAATTGTCCACACTAATAAAATAGTTTTCAATTTTCCACATATCTGCGAACGGCACATTTCGAAGATAAACAGGTAAGTCGATATGGTATGGTATGCTAGCAAATCACTGAAACAGCCAAATCTATTTGTGACTAAAATGGTTGGACGATCCAACCATTAATCAGCTGGACCAACGTGTACAGGCACCTTCAGCTGTGGTTCCAACTGTAGGCGTGGGGATTGTTAGAGTGCAGTACGTACTCGGGAGGTTTGCCTCGGAGGTCGAATGTTCTGAAGGCGACGAGCGCGCGTTGGCCCGGCGCCGCGAGGAACGTATACAGGCACTGTCGGCTGTGGTTCCCGGGGTTCACCAGCTCGGGCGCGTGGAACGTGCCGTTGCTCGCGCCGCCGCGGCTCACGAACGTGCGGTCGCACTCTGGAATAAAACGTAACGTTACCTATGATCTATTGCTGTATTTAGAGCTCTGGAGCATCGATCAAGGTGTTCGCCGCCCCTTCTTGACTAATTAATCATTTTATTCTCTTTGATTGTTATTTTCAGCGACTGTCAAAGTGAGGATTGGATTGATGGATAATACCAAAAATTGTTCGCAAAAGTCCATGCCTCGATGAAAGTTACTACCCTGAAGTTGGGTAGGGTCTACACAGTCAATTTTGCAACAAAAGTAAATGCTGTTTATAAAAACCCATTTATCAACTGAAAAAAATTCTAAACTCAACCAGGTGGTCCGATAATATTGTTGAAGGCCTAAAAGTGTTTGCAAAACCTTTGATTCGGATTGTTTTGCGATAACTCAACGCACCCTACGCATCTCTTCCTCTGACAAGCTTTAATAACAAAACAAGTACTTATAACAAGCATACGTCACTCTTTTCAAGTACATATTCATACAATGAGTTCATTAATACCTCATAGCGAGCCTTGCTCAAAAGGCTTCAATTTTAAACCTTAAACATGCTTACGAGTAACCTTTTCAAGCGTTGGAGTTTTCTTTTGTTTCCGGCGTAAGTTTGGCGTTGGAAACCACATGCGGAACGGCGTGGGTGTCAAACAAGGCTCTAGAATTGTATCACAAGGTTTTCTTTTTTTTCTCAATGAAAAGCGGCACAAGATTGGCACTTAAAATGTTTTATTTTTACTCAATGCATGTTTTGGTAACAAAATTATTTTGTTAAGATTCAAACTCTACCTACACTGTAATGAATGATTAATGTGAAAATGATACGACTTCAGGAAATTAGGATACATACACTACTATAAATTATAATAAGACCCGAGAGACATGCGTAGGTAAAGAAGTTAATTTGCAGATAAGTGGCAATAACCTCTAGTGCTCGAGGTTGAAAACCCATTTCTAAGGCTACCTAACTAATCACATTTTATTCTCTAAATAAAGGGCAGCAATATTTTTCGTACGAAAGAGTATCAACGGCTTTGCTGCGAATGCAACAGAGAACCGACTAATTGAGTTTCGTAGCAATTCAGGCATGAAAGGAATTTTAACTCGTTTTTGATATTGTTCAATGAAAGCACGAACAAATCGAATTGTTTCTAAAGTGCTCGATTTCATTGAACCTTTTATGAGAGTTGCAGTATATTTTATGAACATTTAAGCTCTCAGACCATTGGTAAAGTCCCTGTTGTAAATTTTAGACGAATGCAGTACGTACTACCTATCAATGGAATAAACCAAAGATAAAACAAGTTTGCTGTGAACTTCAATGATACAAATTGAACTGAACTTTACCGATCTAGAAATAGCATGTTACGTCTCAAAGACGTGGAAGATGTTTCAAAGGAGACTCGAGGCTTAGCAGAAATCTCACGGCTCAGTAGCCTGGAGATGCCAATAACATTAAAGAACCAGTATATAATTATGTAAGTACGACGTCTACAGTTTTACTGCCTGTGCCTATGTTTATTGCCACTTATGTTTTATATTTTACGCTTCAAAAAATTTATAGGGAAAAACGGCGCTCACGCCGCTTAACATTAAAAGTTTGCGATGGTACCTTTACCGATACAAAGCGAGGCCCAAAAAGAGTCTTTATTCCCGGAATCCGATCAACCATGCAAAAAAGTTTACGGTCAACTTTTTTGTTTAACCTTGTTTAACTTTTTACTTCCTTTTGAATAAATCCGAAGCAATGCCCAAGAACCCTACAACCAATACCAAGTTTAAGAATGAAGACCGGCGTCTTCACGAAAGTGTTCGTGATAATCGGCAGGACCTGCAGTTCACGTAGTGCCAGTGAATTATCAATAACCCTGTATATTTTGTGCAACTTCTTGTTCTGTTAATCTGTAGCAAGCGAATGGCCCACTTAATTTTTTATATCAAGGTATAAGGTGTGAATTGCGGCTTAGTTTCCACGCTTCAGGTGCGCGAGGCTGTTAACGGACCCATTAAAAGTTTCCCTCAGCCTGCAGACTCTATTAACAACTTCGTGCGACGGATTTACGCGATGTACTTTAGATAAAACTCTAGGATAACTTTATGCCTTAAACTATACACAGAGTGACAACACTTAGCATGCATCAAAGCGGTATCAAAAGCCGGGAGCGTTGGGGACAAAAAACCAATTGCTGAACGGAATAAAATCACCGCTTTTTAATTTAGCGGTGCCGTTCGATAGCCACCGGGCGATACACAAGGTGAGAGGGTACACAGGGAAACGAGCTGCTGATAGGGATCTACATTGTGCACCTGCACGTATTGGGAAACGACACCTACACCTAATGTTTCCCATTTTCAAGCGTCCGCAATTTCAACGGTTTTCGTTTTCAGCGGAAAAGTTAAATTTTATTTCGGTTTCGGCTTGATATTAATTTAGGGTGTTGCGATAATTATAAAACACCGAGTGCTGACCTTAAATCGTGCAGTGCTTGCTACAAACGTATACGGGGGCTTTACAAACGCTAGAATAAGATCTCCTTACCACTCGCCTACCACATTTATGGAATCAACCATGCCGGTAATTTTGACGACGTTATAATTCGAAGCTGGCTACGAACTCGAATTACTTAGGTATAGTCCTTATGATGAAACGCCGAGAAACTTTGTCTGCTTTCAGGTAGCAGCTGAGCAGAGCCCTAAGCGAAATGAATCTTCCGCCAATCACGTATTTTGGGTTCGAAAGGATTCTTGAACTTTGTATCAAGAACACACAACAAACCCTCAGCTGTACGAATTAGATGAACAGAACAAAAGTTTTGTCGCGGTTATTTTTGTTTTATCGATTGAATGGCGAGTGATTGTGTTGCGAGATCTTGTTGTAGCGTTTGGATAGATGTTGGTGAACGTACTTGGAAGTTTAGTAGGCGAGGGTTCTGCGAGCGTGTCCCGAGTCGAGAGTTCCGTGTTCTCTCCCGCGAGCACTGCACAGAAACAATATTTCGTTAGGACTTGCTTGTTATTTCTATAGAAGGTCGTCTTAAGGGGATGCCGAGACCAAAACATCAAGTTCATGCCGCCAGGCCCGCCAGTGCGGATTGTCCGATGCCAGACTGTGAACCCGTTTGAACTGCTAAACGGTTGCCGTAGTGCCAATAGGTACCTAACTATAACATGATCGGGCCCCAGTGGGAAAGCTCTGGATAAGTTTGTGCCATCTTTGCTAGATCGCGGATTTATATTTGGTTATTTCAATTAATGATCATTGGTGGTTTATTTGACAGAGCTAACAGCACACTAGATGCTATGAGTGCACGGAGCAATTTCGTTACTATTAAACCTTCTTACGTCAGTTTTTATTAACCTTCCTGTAAACTAGATAAGAAACTTCAGTACGAACAAATAAGGACAAGAATAACTTTCTTGCTACTTATCAGAGCTTGGGAATAAATAAGGTCCAATTGGTCTTATGTTTGAAATGCTTCGGGGCAAGTTTGCAAAGAACTTGAACGTTTTGAACGCACGTCAATAACTGGATGAAGACTTTCAAAGGTAGGTTTTCAACTCAAGTTATGAAAAGAAACCTGAACGTTCCTGGAACTTTGTCTTTCAAGCTGCAAGTAGGTTCCTACCGGAGAAATAAAGGCAGGTGTAGTTTTATTCAATTCACGCAGATGTTACATATAATTTTACATAATAATATTCCATGTCACGAAACGCCGTTATCCAAACCAATGAATTGGACAGGATAGGTCATAAAATGTGTTACGACGTGAGCAATTTATGTGCTTATTCGCTCCCCATTGTGATATTTTTTGACATGCTTTTAGACCCTCGCTTTTTGAGTGTAGGTAAAAAGAAATTATCATTTGTAAAAATTGCGACATATTTAATACAAGTAGGAACAGGGGGTCTATTCGCTTTCGACGAAATCGACAGTTGCGTGCTTCGTTTCGTCAAATTGCTATTCTAATTCATCAAAACTCGAAGCTACGGCACGAAGTTTGAAATGGCGGCTTTTGCGTCGGCCACCTCTATTCTAATGGGCAAAATGTACGAACGAAACATTAAAATTGACAGCATTTTTCAAGAACCACTGTCAATTTGCACGGTAGCTACAAAGCTACCTTTTCATTTTCGTAATGTGTTTTTTCACCATATTTTGTCCATTTACCACTAAAATTTCGGTAGATTTATAATTGTTAAAATATTTTATACACGTAGCGTCCTAAATTATTGAAATTTACTCATGATATTTGAAGATCACTCTCCGTTCCATATTTTTCAGGAAAGCGGCTCTACCGCCATCTCTTAGCAAAGCCTACAACTAACAACTTCCCCCAGCTGACGACGAAGTTCTTAATTTTACCAAAACTTGGCGCTAAAACCGCTCTTTTTAGGGTTCCGTACCTCGAATGGAAAAAGGAACGCTTATCATATTAATTATTTCAGATTTATTTCAGACACAAGATCCATTTTTGAGGTGATAAAGAAGGAAAGTTAAATAAAAATCATAATAGATTAAAATATAATATTCAAAGTACTAGGTACGGTAGGCAAATACTTAGTACGTCAGGTGGCAATATTCACCTTCCGTCTGTATGTAAGGGTCCGATAACATCAGACGGTCAGACAGGCTTACAATAGTGTCGTTTTTACACATGTCAACCTCAGGACGTTAATGACGCAATTCTCTTTCTTTGGATGGCATTGGAAGAGTCTACACTGAATATTATAGATTATAGAATCACCCTGTTTTCAGTCTGTCTACCTGAATGTAGGTATACCTTTTACCTGAGAAACTTTTTTTCAGGAACGCGTGGAGGTATCAAGTTGAAATTAACATCGAACACTGTCTGTAACACCTTGGAGCTGTGAAAAAGCATCCTTCTTAGTCAACGCAATCAAAGTGACAGCCGTTTACGTTTAAACTTAGCAAAGAACTAGCGCAAATAAAGAGGAAAATCCGATAACCATAAATTATTTAAAGTTACATAGGTAATTACAAAAAATATTTTTTGATGTTCGCAACAAAACCTATACGTAAGCCTTTATAGTACTTCCCGTTGACCTAGAGTCATGAAATTTCGCAAGAAGCAAGGTCTTACAGCAACAAGGAAATGTATTTTTATCTTTAAGTAAAGAGAAAAAACCGAAAACCGTTCATTTTTAGCAACATCACCAAAAAAAACGCAGTGTGTCTGTTTAAATTTTTCGGCTCACAAGTATATGTTTCCAGTATAAATGTCAGCGGGTTAACTTTGAACCTAGTTTGTGTTGAAAGAACACCAACGTTACATCCCTTAACAAGGAACTTCATTAGGGTAAATATAAGTTTGTTCGGAACCCTCGCACAAGTCCTACTCGTACTTGACTTGTTTTTATTTAATCTGTCCAGGGTTTCTATGCTCTCTGGTGGTTTCATTCACATGATCGTTCACGAAGGTAGTTGGGTGTGCCCGGCTCTCGCCCGAATGAAAAATGCCCACCCGACTAGGGCATGCAAAATCGGAAAACCGGAAATCGAAAAAATCGGAAATCGGTAAATATTGCTGGATTTTTTAAAACCGATTTTCAAAGTCAAAATCGATGTTTTTCGATTTTTCCGATCTTTACCATTTTTGTTATGAAAAACGCCTATCGCAACGGCTCATTCATATGAGTTTGTTCCTGAAAGAAAGAGACATTGAAGAAGTCTATTCATGCCTAATTGTGGTTTGTTTCATGTTACCACGAGATGTTTTTATATTTCGTTTTTTAATACGTTTTTCCTTCTACAAGGAATATAACTATCGGAAAAGTAATTTCTTTTGTTGACTGCGGCCAAAAATGTCTCCGAAATGGCCTCTGCGCATGGTGTTAGCTTGCTTGCTATTTTGGGCAAAATAAGCTGAAAATTATGCGTTGGTCACTCTTCTCCTCATCATTATTTTCTTTAAATTTTTCTCATCAGCCACGAAAGACTGTTTTTTTCTCTTTTCATTTTGGCCAGTTTCCACTAAAGTCTGAAAAATATTCGAGGCTCGCTCCGCTCGCCGTAATAGCTTTTAGGTTTGTTTGCTTGCCGTTTTGGCCAACAGCCACTCTAAATTCTAAAAAACATCAAAATAAATGAGTAGATACTCTATTTTTACATGGCGTACTTTTTTTTAACCCCCGTACTAGGTAAATATACTCTATTTGCTCGAAAAAAAAGGTGACAACCCTATTCATAAAGCTCTATAGACTATAGATAAGTATTTCCGAAAATGAATTTGAACAATTACGTTATTTGCATTCGGGTTTGGAAATAGTAAAACTTACAGTAGAAGCAATATGCAGACGTGACGCCAACCTTCTCACCGATGCAGATTTAAAATTTATGGTTCGAAAATTAAAAGAAAAAACAAATACTCTTGCACAGAGACTGTTAACAGCGTTGATTAGTAGGATCAGTGCAAGACGCACAACTAATTCATCATTAGCAGAATATCTACACGGCTTAGCCAGGGATTCAGAACTTTCAGAAATATTTTCATGACCCGATAATGACGTTTTAATGGACCAGATTGTTGCAATATATAGACGCCTAATTAAAGAACATACTAGCAGGCATAATAACGACTACCAAGATGACTTACGTCAAGATGCTCTTCCAATGGAAGATAGTGTGGTCAGCATCGAAGAAGAAGTTACTCTAAATCCGGCAGAAGAACTAAACAGAGAATTTATAAATACTCTAAGAAATGTTGAGAAACCCACCACCTTAGAAAACATTACAGATTTGGTAAGAGTGGAAATGATTATTTTTGAAAATAGCGGTGAAAAGGCCACTACCTCAATGAAGTATACAAATATCTATTAAATATACCTCCGACCTCCGTCGAAGCTGAACTTGCTTTTTCTGCGGCGGGATATCTTTCAAAGCATATACGTAGTTCGCTTAGCGATGAAAGCTTAGATTCACTTTGCTTTTTGAGATCGTATTTTCAGCAAGCGCGGGGTTAGATTTCATGTTTTATTAAGTGACTACAAAAATAATTATACATTTTTATTTGTACAGAAACAATAAAAATCGAAAAAATCGAAAAAACCGAAAAAACCGATTTTAAAAATCAAAAATCGAACAAAAATCGGTTTTGTGTATTCTTCCGATTCTGCATGCCCTACACCCGACAGAGAAACAGAATAGCTATCACTTGCGTGCGTCGGCCGCATGTCATTGGGTTCGACAGTGTCGGTTGCGGAGAATTGTAATAGGGCCCCAGGTGGGATGACGACTTGCGAAAGACTGTAGGCAGATGCTGGATGCGGCAAGCTGAAGACAAGGCGCTGCCGCCCTCATTAGGGGAGGCCTATGTCAAACAGCGGACTAATAATATAGGTTGATGAGGATGAAGATTAAGAATATGTTATTTGAAACTTTTCAATAAATAAAAGATGTGGTTAAATAAAAAATAGTACCTACAGACAAACCGACTTATTTTTGCATTGAGTCACAAAATGGTCTTGTCTCAGCATGAACTGGTTGGCTAGTTGTAAACGACGACGTTACAACCGTCGATGGTCTAACAATTCTTAATTAGCAATTAATAAAAAATAACTGCGCTACACACACCCATCATAACATGAAATCGTGAAAAAACAAGAGAAACAAAACAAACATGGATGGGATATAGGAACTTATTTGAAAAAAGAACGTTATTTGAATAATCAGCACAGCCAAACTTCTTGAAATCAAATTCAAAAAGGTTTTGAACCTTCTTTAAAACTTTTGTTGCACTAAAAGTTTTACTCTACCAAATCAACGTTCATGGAAAACTATGATGAAAACAAAAAAGAAAAAAAGAGGTTTAATACTATTTCTATTCTATGAAAGGAGTTTTTGAATTTAGCTCCGGCATTGTCGTGCGTCGATACATCCGGACTAAAGGAGGTTCGAAACTACTGTCTCGGGTGCTCTTTGTGTTCCAGACAGGATAAAACATCTAGAAAACTACAGCTGCAGTTTTTTAAAATGGAATTGCAATTATATTTCACTCCTCATCGTCTTTTCTGGATAGGTACAATTTTATTGCAACTTAAATCCACTCTACTTAGTCTTTGACTCTAGCAGAAGTAGATGTATGTACATAAGAAAACATTTTACCTAGAGGTAGGTAAGTAGATAAATAAATTAAAGTCTTGGAATGTGCAGAAGATAAGTAAAAATATAGTGTACCTACGGGCAAAAGTTTCAAACGATACAAACGAACTAACGAAGCAAACTTGCATCGGGGTTGTAACCGCTTTCTTTTAAACTCGAGCGAAAGCCGGAAATAAGGCTCTAGCCCACTTCAGTCACAAAGCACGGTCAGTTAATTACAAAAGTTCCACCGCACTTCTATATTTAGTAGCAGCTTTCTTCAGGTTTTCTTCTCGGAATAGTCATTCATCATCATTTTGACGAACACCATCTATCTTCCTTTGTAGACCACTCTATAAGAACCCTCCATAGAAGTTTTTACAAAGTTTTTTACTCTTTATTCGATCAGTCAAGATAGAGACGGCATTTGCTATGAGATTAAAAGTTCATTATTCACTAAAGTTGAAGCCTGCTAACATAGTTATGTAAGTGGGTTTTTGACGATCTCTGTGGCGCAGTGGGCGAAAGTTCGCTTGCGACGCAGGAGGTTGCGGGTTCGATTCCCGCCTGGGACAAATGGTTGTACGATTTGGAGATATTTGCTCCGAGTATTGTCTATGTACTTATAAATAAAAAAAATATCTATGTAAGGTATTGTATTAAGGTATATCAGTTTATCTGGTAGGTGCGCATAACACAAGCTCTGCTGAGCTTGATGCTAGATGATGCTGTGTGAATTGTCAAGCATTATTTATTTACAAATATTATTATAGTACTAAGATGTTGCACAAAAATATTTCAAGTATTAACTATCCGTGAAACGGATCTGAAATAAAATAGAACTCAAATGAACCGTGATATTATCGCTACGATAGCGGAATTTTATGCTCATTGCTGGGATGAGAGCAATGAAATGTTGACTAAACTTACTACTGGCTCTTAGATAAATGTTTTTATGACATTAAATAATTTTATAATCAATAAAATACTAGTTGTAATTTATTTCTATTGGTTGATTGTAATTTTTTTGTGAATACAGATTTTATTTTCGAAAAAAAGAACCTAGTTATATAAGTTAAATATTGTACGTCCGTAATTAAAGGATAAACTGTTGTTCCACCAATAGCTTTTAAGATGTTTTTTGGACACAGTTTCTACAATAAATTTCATTTGGTATGCGACCATTTTCTATCCTAGTTTTTCTTTGGAGATCCATTTTAATTCCCGAAATTAAATTCAATAAATTCCCCGATGTAAAAAAACGAAAGCATAATAAGGAGGCAAACAGTCTGGATTCAAATCTAATGGTTAAGTACCTCTCGAAACTTCTATAAATGAGCAAGGAACATTAAGCGAGGCATGTTCAAGGGCTAACCCTTTCTAAAAGGTTTCCATCGTACAACCCTTATTAAGTAGGTTGCGGTACGTTGCAATCATAAAAATATTAGAAATATTAAGCGGGAACAAACGCTCCAGATTATCGGTCGACTACAATAGGACAAGAGGCCGCTATGAGCCAATATGAACTCCGTGATTATTTGCTTTCATTTCCTTAGGCGGGCTTCAAGAGAGAGAAATTCCAGCTACTTTTTTAATGTACGAAAGTGTATTCTAGACTTTCATGGTCCAAGTCGCACATATCTATCTGTCGCGCCTAGTGGCGGTGGCGCGCCCCTCTGGTCGCACATAGACTGGGTATTAAATGCGTTACTGAATTTTTACATAATTTTTCATTTAGTTATACCTGGTGTAGGTACTTTTACTTTACTTTAAATCACACACCGTACAGAAGGCTAATACCCAGCTTATATCAGGTAGCATTATCATGCATCCATTTTCCCTGCATTTTCCTTCGCATATTTTCTACTTAAGCTTTTACTGAAAAGCCTTTGAAAAGTTCTACCTTTGTGAAATACTGCAAACATTTTTGCCGTCACAGCTTTTGTAAACCACTCAAAGAATTTTTCAACTCATAAGAGGGCATATTATCTGATGACTGATCTTAATTTAAATAGATTCAATTTAGGAACATTTATTATCATTTTAGCGGAACCAAATTCATTAGCGGCCATTTCACTGTTTAAAATGTTTAATGCATCAGTGACTCCCTTTGAATATACCTACAACTTGTCTGATTAATTTAATTTCGTTGTTGGTTTTCTATTGCTTGTTATTAATAAGTTTAGGTTATGATAGGACTGACATACTTTGAAAAGTAAAGAAAGTCCTTAACAATCTTGCCAGCGTCTTGGGGACGCTTCCGACTGGTGTTGATATGGATCAGTTGAGCTACCTGTAGACTGTTTGCAACAGTAAGCAGTTAGCTCAATTGTAAATACTAGTATAATTTTCTTTGTGAATAAAGATCTATACAATATATATGACAAAAAAAACAAACTGCAAAGTATTTACACTTTGTAAAGGAAACCGAGACAAGCCAAACAACGTTTTAACTCGAAGACTGGCAAACAGGAAGCCGTTTCAGAGGTGTCAAATAACCTGAGAAAGTGAAGAAACCGTTCAAGTTTCACTATCAGAAACTTGAACGGTTTCTTAACTAAATTGTTATCCTCTAACAGACGTCATTTAATTACCGATATAATTATTATGTTGAGGTACATTTTTAAGAGCTGGTGCGATTCTCTTTAGTTTATCATACAATTATCCACACTAACGTCACAAATCCAGGCCTCCAGGACAGAATAACTATATAGATTTTTACAGATTTTTTAGGGTTTCGAAGATCGGTTTCGAAACCCTTATGGTCTCGCTTTGTCTGTCCTTTTTTCCCTCCTTAATAACTCAGCAACTACAGCAGCTATCAACTTGAAATTTAAAATAATAATACATTTCGTGCGCCTGTACAGATTCTAAGAAAAAAAATTTAAAATAAATGAAAAATGAAAATGAACATTTTCCATACAAATTGAGATGTCAAAATTTTAAAAGAGACCTGCAGAGTCAAGTGGGGTATCAAATGAAAGGTATAAGTTTGTACATTTCAAAATAGTTTTTGAAATTTCTGTAGGTTTCATACTTTTTGAAATATTTTGAAAATAGTCGAAAAAATACCCATTCCCCCCCCCCTATCTCCGAAGTTTGCAGAGCGATTCATTCAAAATGTATCGAGCGTTTGTAGATATAGCTCTATATTTTACAGGAAAAATATAGAGAAGTCTGTCACATGAACCCTTTTTGAAAAATTGTCAAAAAGAGGGGGGATAATTTTCAAAAGGTGGGGCTACCCCACTGAGTGGGGTATCATATGAAAGGTATCGGTTTGTACATTTCAAAACAGTTTTTGAAATTTCTGTAAGTTTCATACTTTTTGAAATATTTTGAAAAAAGTCGAAATTTTACCCGCTCCCCCCCCCCTATCTCCGAAGTTTGCAGAGCGATCGATTCAAAATGTATGAAGCGTTTGTAGATATAGATCTATATTTTACAGGAAAAATATAGAGAAGTCTGTCACATGAACCCTTTTTGAAAAATGGTCAAAAAGAGGGGGGATAATTTTCAAAAGGGGAGGCTACCCCACTGAGTGGGGTATCATATGAAAGGTATCAGTTTGTACATTTCAAAACAGTTTTTGAAATTTCTGTAAGTTTCATACTTTTTGAAATATTTTGAAAATAGTCGAAATTTTACCCTTTCCCCCCCCCTATCTCCGAAGTTTGCAGAGCGATCGATTCAAAATGTATGAAGCGTTTGTAGACATAGATCTATATTTTACAGGAAAAATATAGAGAAGTCTGTCACATGAACCCTTTTTGAAAAATGGTCAAAAAGAGGGGGGATAATTTTCAAAAGGGGAGGCTACCCCACTGAGTGGGGTATCATATGAAAGGTATCGGTTTGTACATTTCAAAACAGTTTTTAAAATGTCTGTAAGTTTCATACTTTTTGAAATATTTTGAAAATAGTCGAAATTTAACCCGTTCCCCCCCCCCTATCTCCGAAGTTTGCAGAGCGATCGATTCAAAATGTATGAAGCGTTTGTAGATATAGGTCTATATTTTACAGGAAAAATATAGAGAAGTCTGTAAACCGAGCAATTTTTGAAAAATGGTCAAAAAGGGGGGGATAGTTTTCAAAAGGGGGGGCTACCCCTCTAAGTGGGGTAGCATATGAAAGGTATCAGTTTGTACTATTCAAAACAGTTTTTGAAATTTCTGTAGGTTCAATACTTTTCGAGATATTTTGAAAAAAGTCGAAAAATTTACTGCTACACCCTATCACCGAAGCATGCAGAGAGATCCATCTGAAATGTAGGTTGGTACCTACTAGTTTTAGGTCTTCATTAAATTTCGGAGTCTCTAACCAGTACCTTTAGTAGGTACATACCTACTTGTTGACAAACGTTCGAAACCCTCGGCGCGCGAGTTACACTCGCACTTGACGGGTCTTGTTTCATAATACCATTACTACAGCAACCTCAACAGCCTGTATTGGTCCACTGCTGGACGCAGGCCTCCCCCTGATAAGCGCCTTATTGGCTTTGATCTCATGGAGGGCAATGCCCATAATCCCCACGCTGGGCATGCGGGTTGGGGATCGCAGTTCGGTGGTAGAATGTTCTGCAGGGGGCGTTGCTGCCCGCCCCTGGTGGATATCCCTTAGTCGCCTCTTACGACACCCGCGGGAAGAGTTGTGGTGCAAATTCTAAGCCGGCACCACACAGCTTACATTACTACACTACTGTCATCAAATTAAATGTAAAATAATATTATTGCTGGTCTGGTCGAAGCGACGCGTGACCCGAGAGCTGGTGAGTATCTGGCGCAGAGCATCAGCATTGCCGTACAGCGGGGCAATGCAGCCAGCGTCTTGGTGACGACGCGAAGACTGATATTGATATGGATCAGTTGACCTACCTGTAGATTGTGTGTAACAGTCTGCAGTTAGCTCAATTGTTTCAATTGTAAATACTCGTTCTAATTTATTTCTATTCTTTGATTGTAATTTTCTTTGTGAATAAAGATATATTTTATTATATTATCTATATATATAAAAATGAAACCCGTTTTCCTTGGTCACGGCATCACGCGTGAACGGCTGGACCGATTTCGCTAATTCTTTCGTTGTTGTGTTTGTTATTGTCAGAAGGTTCTTATGAAAGAAAAAATTAAGAAAGTTGGAAACATAAATTTCCACGGGGGCGAAGCCGCGGGGCGCAGCTAGTATAATTATAAAAATCATTTACTATATCCTAAAGAACCATTTCAACAAGCCACTTTCTTAATTTTCTCTTCTAAAAATAGATCATGGAAGCTACGTTCCGGATTTAGTCAGGCAGCCAATTATGGAGGTACACAAAGGACCCATTTTATATGTATACCGACCTCTCTGATTTTTTTAGCCTGTGTTTAGGTGTGACCCGTATAAAGTACTAACGTCCAGTAGATATACGAAAAATAAAAGGGAATCGCGCCAGTTTAAAAAAAATTATAGTACCTACCTGAATGACTAAAGCTGCAAGTACAAAATTACAAGTAGATTAAAATAGATTATGTAGATATTGGAGATAGCCTTTCCCTGTTCTGTGGAGATAGCCCTTCCTTACCCAATGATAGTGTAGGTCAAGCCTATAATTTTTTTTGTTGATTTTGTAAGGTACCGGCAAGTGAAGACGCAATTCTTGATTGGATAAGAAGGTTGGAAAATAATATAAAATTGTTAAGAGTTACAAAGTTTTAACCACCACGAAACACTACGAATTTATTAATTTATTGTGACATTTTGGAAACGATACAACATGGCGCCCGGAAGAGCGGCCATCTTGATTGGCGACGGATATTGGAGATTGCAGCGATCGGCCAGCCTGTGTTCTTGATTGCCAGCTCTTTCATCACAACATGATACCAGTTTATAGTGCCACGAAATGTCTTTTTATGTGACTTTCCATAAAAAAATTACCTATCAGCCAAAAGAGATGTCTATAACACCGGCTTTCAAGCCTAGCGTATATACTTGTATCTAAGGCTAACCAATTCAATCAATGCACGTACATTTATTTAAAATACCTACCTAATATCAGTACCTACCTAACATCATTTTTCTAAAAATTATTGTTTTTGGAATTGTTTGTCTATGTTTTTTATGCAATAAACTAGCTGCCCCCCGCAGCTTCGCCCGCGTGGAATTTTCATAAATTTATTGCACAACCTGGGGTGGGTAGTTTTGTAAAAAAAAATACGTGGTTCATTATTTACTTTATACTTTATTTATACCTTTTTAAGTGAATAAAACCAAGGAATAACAATTTCCCACAGAAACTTAACCACCCTTTTTAACCCCCTCAGAGGTTAATTTTTGAAAATTGGCTTAACCTATATGTTTTTTAGAACCTAGTTTAGGTTCTCAAACTCTTCATACCAAATTTCGTCTAAATCGGTTAAGTAGTTACGAAGATACTGGTAACAAACGTTCACACAAACTTTCGCATAAAATTATAATATTAGTAGGATAGGATCAATTTTAATTTCAATTTCAAAAAGTCTCGTGGCATGGCGGCGACTTGTAGGTCTTTTCAAAAGGCATTTTCAACGAACCTAAGTACTATAAAGCAAATACCTTGCTGAAATAAAACACCTCAAACAGAAGCACACAAAGCTCTGAATCTGCGGTGCGGGTGCCAATTAACCGTAAGCGAAAACCAATAGGCAACCTACCCGCAGAGACGAATGTAGGAATCAAGGACATCTGCTTCAATTCAATGCATTGCATTGACTATAATGCAGTGAGAATGTGTTCTAATGAATCAAAGTGCTGTGTGGTGCCGGCTTAGAATTTGCACCACCCCAACTCTTCCCGCGGGTATCGTAAAAGGCGACTAGACTGAGGGACAAGCAAGACTAAGGGATATTCACCGGGGGCCCTGCAGCACAATTCTACCACCGAACTGCGTTCCCCGACCCGCATGCCCAGCGTGGGGACGTAGTCCCCCCCCCTCGCCCCATAGGATAAAAAGCCATTATCAGGGGGAGGCCTACGTCCAGCAGTGGTCAAATATAGGCTGTTGAGGTGGAGGTGACGAATGCAGAGAAGGAAGTCAAATGTTGCCGACTTGCGTGAAATTTTTTTAAATCACTGTATAGGTATATTCTAGTAGAGATTTTAAGGAAAATTTACCAAGTGTAATTTTAATAAACAACCTTAGTACTTGTATGTGTTAGATACCAAAATTAAATAGATTTTATGAGGACTGGCCAGACAGAACCGATTTCATTAGATTCGTTCACACCTGGGTGGGAAGTTTAATTTACGATTACTTGGTAATTTTATACGGAATGGGTTTTCCCGCCTCCGGAGTCGGCCAGACCTCAATTACGACGTAATATGAGGCAAGTTTCAAGCGACGTTCATCAGTTATATGTATCGAGTTACCAACTGTAATTCGATTTGTAGGACTTCACTAACTAAATCTTGGGCCACAGCTGGCAGCACATAAATAACGATAATAGGAAAGAAAGGAGGCTTATTAAAGGCTCCTAGAATATTACTCTAGGTAACCTCATTTCAGATGCCTTGAGATTACCCTACCTTCGTCACCAATACTTCTAAAACAAAGGACCAAACTGTTCTCTACTCTTTAAAAAAATTGACACCCGAATTTTTAAGTCGGCTGAAAAAAGTTTAAATTTTTCCCGCATTTATTCATTTTGATAAAAGAATTAGATAACGAGCGAGCGGTGGCAGCAAAGTGTAAGGATTCTTTCTTAATAGTCTAATCTTCATCCAAAGGCATTGGAGTGAGATAATTTAGGGCTGCCGGTGGTATCACCCTCAATTATAGGGACAAAGGGACGACGGCTTGACGCGCTTTACCTAAGTTTAATTTGGTTCCTTTGTGCTTCGGTGCTGATTTTTGAGACGCCTTTTCCAGCTACTAGGTACCTACGAGAGACTGATATTTCAAAAATCTGGTTCGGTTGAAGTTTTTACCGTATCGTAGGGTACATAAGATGTTGGAAACCTTTTAAAAACAAATGACGTTAGACCTTTCAAGGGGACATTGTACGTACATCGTACATCTAAGCGAGAAAGTGCCCAATTCCTATCGAGTGTGTGATCTGACTGATATGACTCAAATGTAGCAATAAATACGCGCATGTGCGATTTTCATAATGTCCTTTTTTGAATTATTGTTCCGAATACGGAAGAGGCCGATATCATAATTATGGTGGATTCGGAGTAAAAGCTTTTTGTCGTTTGACCAATTATGAAAATAACCAAATAAATTCAAACAAAAATAGCTACTGGCTGATATTTCAGAAAATTAAAAAAGAATAACACGTTAGAAATGGATTTCCATGCACTTTCTTTCCCGCTAAACGCGTGAGAAATGAAATTCCCTATGACGTACTTTCTACCTTATGCTTGGAAATAGTGCATTTTACACCAAGGCGAGAAAGTGATCAATTCCTACCGAGTGTGTCGTTTTGGGCCCGAGGCGCAGCCGAGGGCCTTAAAAGACACGAGGTAGGAATCGCACTTTCTGCCGAGTGATAAATAGTGCTTTATACTACACCTTCGAGGAAAATAAAAAGCAGAATTAAATATTAATTAAAATCGCGCCCAATGATGTTGGTAAAACCTCATTGACCGCGCCAGCCTTTGGGTTCTTTTTTCAAAATATTGTTCGGAAATCGGTGGAGGCCTAATGGACTGGGAGTAAAAACTTTTTGTCGTTTGACCGAACGAAAATAACTATAGCTACCGGCCGATCTTTTAAAATTAAAAAAAAATAACACGTTACAAATGGATTTCCATACACTTTTTCCTCCCGCTAAAACACGTGAGAAATGAAATTCCATAGAGTTTTTCCTCCCGGTTTCCTATAGGCCTGCAAAGACATACTTTCTATTCTATAAATGGAAAAGGAATAGGCAACTTTCCGAGCAGGTGTAGTATAAAGGAATAAGCAACTTTCTGAGCAGGTGTAGTATAAAATTAATATTCCGTTGAAAATTGGTAGGTAATTGTCGCCATTTGTTTTTCAGTTTGCGGACATTGAGTGCCTGCCGTCCGTTACCTTATATTTTCACAGATTTCAAGTGATTCCATGAATCAGGCTATGTCTGGTTTTTATTGGTGCTTCATTCCGCTGGCATGTAAGTAAAAAAATAGGTAGGTAAGTACCTACCAAAATGCTTTCCGTTTTACGAGTGCTATTTTATTTGGGCAGGTGGTAGTTACCTACTTACGCAGAGCCCTGCCTAATATGTTTTTACGAAAAAAGTAGCTAGAATACAATTTGACTCATAATGAATGCATTCATTCCGGTTAAAATGAGAGCCAACTCCATCCGTTTTCTCACAAATTGAATATTCATACGACTGCGGACGCACGGTGAGAAGATATATAGAATGCATAATAATAGCGTGAATGGAGATGAAGGCTGATCCGCCATTTTGTTGAGCGCGGTACAAATTAAGATGGCGGTGACTGGATTCTCATTAGCGCTGTGCCGTTGCACTAATTGCGCCTCCACTCAGGGGAACCTGCTTGCAAAGTTTCGTACAGGTAAAAATATTTTTATACCTTGTCCTCATTTCTTTAGAATATCGTACGTGAAGTATGTTGATGTTTTTTTTCTACCTGGTATGTTATGAAAAGCTTGATGGTTTATTTGCAGTCGTGAGAACCTTACCTGTAACAAGAGATATTAAAACGTTAAAAGTAATTCTGGTTCCAGTAACCTAAATTAGACAGTATTTCTGGTAGACCGTACCTACATTAAATGGTTAACGAGTGTACTGGTTAATTTATCAGTAGTAACCTACTTGTTGACCAAGTTACGGTTGCTTTAAAGAAACCTAAAGTAGAAAATTTTTTTGATACAACTTTTAGAACATACTCAGTTAAACGGTTAACTGAGTCTACCGGTTAATTTATCAGTAGTATCTAACCTAACTGTTGTATAAGTTATGGTTGCTACAAAAGTAGTAAAATAGTTTTCAGAACCTTGGTTACCTACGCCATCTCGAGCCGCGAGCGAGGTACACCTTAAGAAATCGATGATAGTAGGTAAGTACCTAACTTCGGTTTGTTCTATCTTCAAGTTCCAATGCCTGGCCTAAGTATCTACCTAAGCTGAGTGTTTACATAGCTGACTGCCGACTAAAGGCGAATAGTAGGGGTGATAGTGGCGCCACTACATATTGAATTTAATCATTAAGTTATACAAAGAAATTATCAAAAAATCAGACCGCTGGTAGACGATACCTATCACAAGCTTTTATTTAATGTATCTGTAATAGTTTTGTTTTGTGTTATTCAATCAAAAACCTTGTTTGGTGGCCACCAATAGGAACTAAACTCTTGAAACAAGTATCTGCCTAAATAATACAGTACAAAACTATTAAAGATACATTTAAAAAAAGCTTATGATAGATATCGTCTACGCGCGGTCCGATTTTTTGATAATTCCTTTTTATAACGTCATTATAAAATTAAATATGTAGTGGCGCCACTATCCACCCTACTATTCGCCTTAAATCGAGATCTCGCAGAAATTGAACTCGAATGGAGAATAATCGAGTGCGAGCTAGAATCGAGTAGCGTGCGTCGAGTGAACTGCAATCATTGAATGGTATGAGCGTGCTCTAGTGTTGATCTAAGATTGTACAGCTAGATGAAAATGTAAAATCTGTCAGAATATTTTTATAGGTACTTTGCCAGTATCACGTCGGGTCGTCCCAGTATTAGGTACGTCGGGGTCACTAATATGGGGGAAACTCTTCCCACGTAAATAAAAAAGCGGCTTCGATCACTAGGATGTATTGTTATACAGATAATACACCATTAGACATAGTTTATGAACAATAAAATGCGATAATATGATAGTGTTGTATCAACTGGAGAAAACCCATGATGTGTCTTTTGTCTGTCACCCGACTAGGGATGTACATCATGTACACCACTAATAAGGTTGTGACGAGCGAGTCGATCGATTCGCCACACAACTGCACGTGAAAATAAGTAGGTTTGTATATTCCAGCCATTCTCAATGTAGGTGCAATAAATAAATAATGCTGGACTATCCACACAGCATCATCTAGCCCCAAGCTAAGCAGAGCTTGTGCTATGGGTACTAGATGACTGATACACATAATGCAATACATAATTAGAAATTTTTTCTTAGGCATAGAAAATGTTGCAATGTTTGAAAACAACTTTGTACACAAAAATCAAAAACTATTTCTGGCGTGGTGTTCGAAAATATTTTGTCAGCGTTATAAATTGTAGGAGAGCTTAAATTGACTGTACTGGAAACTCAAATTCGACAACATAAGAGTGATTTTTAGGTTTAGTATGGGAGCAATTCTAACAAACATTCTAAGTATTTTCAGATTGGCCAGAGTACCAAACTGTACCCATTTTCTTTTTTCCTACTCATTTTCGTCGCAATTTTTTTACCACTGAAATAATGTAAAACTATAATGAATTTTGCTACCCGTGGAAACTTCATAAATAGCCCTCTGTTAAAAGTACAAGTTGCAGTTAATTATGTAATTTTCATGTATTTGTATTAATATCTCATATTTTGTAATTATCGAGCTGTTTGTGTGTCATTTGTACTACCAGGTGTACTTCTTAGTAGAACAACTGACACGGAGGTGTAAGTTTTCCTAAAATCAGAAAATAAAGCAAAATCAATTTTAGAACAAAAACTGTGTAAAATCTACCGGTTGACCTATTAACTTCGAACAGCAGACCACTTGCCCGTTTGTATACTTATCGCAGCAAACAAAAGAAGAGCGACAATAGCCGACCTTGGGTCAACGCGAGCCGGGCCGGAAGGCAAGCTTGTATGTGGAGCTTCTATGAAGGTGAATGGAGGCTTTATTCATAGGTTTAATGGAAAATTGAAACCTGCCTTTTGGTTAGTGTGCTTAGGCGATCAAAAGAAAGCCACAAACCCAGACTGTCACTAATGTAATCAACCGTCGACCGAAGGCGGTAAATAGCTTACCAGCTGCTGCCCGCGGTTTTGCACGCACTTTTTAAGTAGCCTATGTCCGCCCTGGGATACCATTTACCTCCCTGAAAAATTTCATTGAGATCCTTTCAGCCGTTTAGGCGAGAAAACGTAACAGACAGACAGACGAGAGTTACTTTCAAATTTATAATATTATTAGCTTCTGCCCGCGGCTTCGCACGCGTTGTTTCTATGGAAACGTTCAAAGGTAATTTCTATCCCATGGGAACTGATTTATGGGATAAAAAGTAGCCAATGTTTGAATCCAGGGTTAGAGCTACACCGATGCAAAATTTCAGCTCAATCTGTTCAGTCGTAGCGTGAAGACATCCATCTATCCATCCATCCATCTATCCAACTTTCGCATTTATAATATTAGTGTATGGATAGGTATAATAATATAAAATATTGGATTAAGGACTATTAGTAGATTACCTTAGCAAAAAATTTGATAATTACTTTTGTACAGAAACGTACCTACCGACCGACCTACGACCTCTGTGGTGCGGTGGGTGAAGGTCCGTCTCCGACGCAGGAGGTTGCGGGTTTGATTCCTGCCTCGGGACAAATGGTTGTCCGATCTGCAGATACTTGTTCCAGGTGTTCTGGTCGTTTTCTAATTTTCTATGTATAATAAAAATATATATCTATGTACTTAATGCATAGTATTAAGTATACACAAGCTATGCTTAGCTTGGGGCTCGATGATGCTGTGTGAATTGTCCGGCATAATTTAATCCAAGTACAAGAAAATGAATGTCCAATTTCAGCCTAGCAGTCCAGCTTAAGATCTATCAGATATCTAGGTTATTAAGTAACAGCCACGTCTAGTAGCAACCAATCCAACTTCCATATTAAACGGTTTCTCGTCAAACTAGACGTTAATAACAAAAAATTGCGCGCCACCATTCATTCTGAAAAATCTCGAGAAAAGTAGGTCAGTGTAAAATATCGCGGTCACAGCAACTTGAACGAAGCTTGATATCGAGGATGGTACACGGATATCCCTGGTTTTGTTTAGCTCTTCACGGGGAGAGCTCTCGGCAACTGTCAAAGGAGCGACTGCGGCGCGGAATTCAAGATTAGCCAGTGTTGCCAGTGTGAGGGCAAAACACGGTTATGCTTTCAATGTCCCAAAATGACCGGGGTTGAAAGGTTGCATTTATTTTAAGGGTCTCGTTTCTTTTGTTTATTGGTTTGGCATTTCGAGCCGCTAATGGTAACCTCTGCAGACCTCTTCGTGATCTCATTGTTCACAGGATGTTAACTAAAAACAACGTATTCTATCACATCAGAAACCGACTCGTTTTTTGTACCCTTTTTCCACAATTTTCAATGTCAAACAACGAAGAAATATAGGACCATTGTCCCTACTAAGTACTAATAAGATTTTATGCGATTGTGCGAATAGACTCAATAATCAACAAGCTAGACTTTCGATATTTGCTGTTGGAATAACATTCTCAAATAGTGTGGAGTTGCAAACGGCCGTATTTTAAGCCAGCGCGAAGCCCGCACCCACTTACTTATATGGCTTCGGGTTTCACAAGAATCTCGTAGTGGATTCTTTGCTAAAATTCTCGCCGAGATATTTCGAAAGCAAAGCTGCTTTCGTTGAATCCTACAAATCACGCTAGGTTTGAAATCTAGTATCATTTGTGTTACGTGAACAACCTAAATTTGACGTCATAGGCATTCACTTTACAAACACAATAACAGTCTTTTTTTCTCTTTTCTTTTTTCTCTCATTGTTTCCTGTGTTGTATGTAACCTGTCTATCTACTCTTGTCTGTTTGTGTGTTCATTGTACCTATATTTTTACCATCTTTGTGCCACCACACGAGGCCCTGTCTGAAAATCAGCGCCGCCACTCGCTGTGGCTTGTAGCGGCATAATGCAGAGACAGGCCCCTTATGTAATCTTTTATATTTTTATTATTTACTAGCTGCGCCCCGCGGCTTCGCCCCCGTGGAAATTTATGTTTCCAACTTTCTTAATTTTTTCTTTCATAAGAACCTTCTCCTGACAATAACAAACACAACAAAGAAAGAATTAGCGAAATCGGTCCAGCCGTTCACGCGTGATGCCGTGACAACGCGAAACGGGTTTCATTTTTATATATAAGATGTGTGTCTATGTTTGGGCCAAATAAATGGCTTTTCTTTCTTTCTTTCTAAGTCACACAGTTTGTAGAAGCTATACAAAGATTAGCCGACTCAATTAACAGTGCTAAAGAGTTGGTACGAAAAGTGAGAAGCAATAGGAACTCTTTTCAACCCTTATTGCGTAACTCTGTTTGTCCTGCTATTTCACAAATCAGTAATTTGAAATCCATTGAGAAACCGCCCTAATCGCATTACACTACGTCACAATATCCGTTGATGAATTCAGATGCGCCAATAACGTCGCTGAACGCTTATTGCATTGATGAAATGAAATTGCTATGCAAATATAATGGTGCTAATGTAGGTGGTACTATTATGAAGTCAGTAATGTGGCTTTGATGATAAAAGAAATATTTGAAAGCTTTTGGCCTATTGAAATGGAGGTCGATTGTTTGAATAACCTTCTGTCCGCCTCTTTATATTGTAGGTAGGTATTAGATAAAACAGAAGCCTATATTCACAAAGAAAATTATACTAGTATTTACAATTGAAACAATTGAGCTAACTGCAAACAATCTATAGGTAGCTCAACTGATCCATATCAATACCAGTCGGAAGCGTCCCCAAGACGCTGGCTGCATTGCCACGCTGTATGGCAATGCTGATGCGCTGCGCCAGGTACTCACCAGTTGTTTTAATTTAGATAAAAATGTATTTTAAGGTATTAACTGTATTTTAAGGTAGAGATATTCTTATTTAATGTATTATTTTCTAAGGATAAACTAAATCTATAAGCGGAGGCTGGGAAAAGCCCTCGGACTACAGTGATGCTACGATCTTTGCTACGGCGAGCTACGAAAGCCTACGGTTGAGTAGATACTGCTACGGCGTAGCATATTCATTCGAATCAACATTTCTTTTTCTTTCTGCGACTTTTTTAGTTTATGAAACTACTACCTCGATTATGATTTGAGGTATATTACTTTTCTGCTAGTTTTGATGAACGGAAAAAAATATTAAAACCAAAAAAAAACTCGCGCCAACACAAATCGAACAACAATAACAGGATGCATAACAAGCAAGTAACTGGTAGACATCGTGAACGATAATACCGCCAATAGTCTCATATTTTGTAATTGTTTCTTTTGTTCTTATTATTTACGTGTGCAATAAATAATTTTCTATCTATCTACTATCTTACATACTGACTACTTTAAAAACTCTCGCCACAACAAAATAGCCAACAAATTGTTAAAGAAAAGCAATAAAGTTTACCAGCATTTTAATTACAATGAAGAGAGCATTAACGTGGAAGCAATGAGCGAGAATCGAGTTTAATTAGTTGCAGACAGTAATTGAGATTAGCGAACCAATGTACATGCGGTGAGATCCGTTCGGTTTAATTTGTAGTACATACCTAATTGATATTCGCGTAAAGCTACAGAGCCGAAACATGATTATACAGTAGTTTCTGTCTGCGGTTGTGCTCTGAGTACCTGGTTAATACATAGCATACAAGGGGTCCGTGGTAAAAAACTCGAATTACATAAAATTCTACATTTTTCGTTGGTTCCTTGAACGTGAAAACACGATTGAGAAAAAAGTACGATAAAAAAACATGAAAGTGCACTGTTTCGCACATAATTTGGCCGAGATCTCAGGAACCCTGCAGTCTATTGAAATGACTTATGTTTTGATTCGTGGGTTGTTATTATTACTAATTGTTTTGTTCCATGAACCAGTTTCTTCATAAGTTGTGTAGTTTTCTTGTAAATAAGCAAAAACTAGATTTTTGCGCTTACGCCGCGCCACGCGGTCCCAAAAACGTAGGCTCTGTCCCACTCCTATGAAGGCGAAATCCTATGCCTATTCGTTCACAAAATGATACATTTATACATTTTTCAATATCATCTTCAACAGCACACGTACCTACGTCTACAGCCGAATCTGCCTAATACAAATAGGGGGTTTTTTGCCTTAATCATTGGCAGGCGGGTTGTTGATGGCAGTGGATCAAAACCCTTGAATAAAATACTGAGGAAAGATTATTTATTTAATTCGGATTGCCATCAGCTTAACTAATTACAATAGACATCTTCAGGTTCTAGACGCGCGCGTTCCGTATCTCTCCGAGCACTACGCACGAGCGCGCGTTGATCCCGCGACGTGAGCGCCAGCGGTTCTACCAACACAAATATGGTTCGTAGTTAACCCGCTTACATTGGTAATCAAGAATTACGATATTTATCGAGTGTGTATTATAGCGTATAATGAACCGTGTTACGGATCGCTGGATTTCTAAAAATCAAGAAATCCCACGATCTGTATCAAGTATCGTCGATAAATATCGAGTGTCTAGTCTCTGGTCGATGTTTATCGTGTCATTATTGATCAGTATTCATTCTGTAAGCGACGATGGAGGAAGACGCGCTTCTTGATGCGGCGGCGGCGCCAGGCGTACCTCAAAGGAACGACCAAAAAACTTTAAAGAATTTATACTTGTTGTAGAAACACCACCTGAGGTGCTTATGAACAGCGGCTTTAAATTTTTAAGAAAATTAAACTGTCCGCGACAACTGGATTCGGAGTATGTAACGTACACGTCTTTAGAGAATGAAATCTAGCGTTGTACTGACGCGATTAGTATCGATTGTGTAGTAAGTAGATTCGATCCAAAATATTGGACGATAAAAATCACGTTAAATACCGTGCCAACGGACAAACGCATCAATAGGCAAAGAAATTTGGATCAGTAGTTCCGGTGATTACCTCTTACATCTAAACTTTCATAAGATAAGATAAAGTTTACATATTTTGTCCATTGTAATAAAGAAGAAAAGAAGTAGAGATAGGTAAAACTTTTGAAGCTATCGTGGTTTTGAACACAGATAGCACTTAATCATTTTTATCGTGGCAAATGTCCCGTTATGGGTGCTATAAATCAAGCTAAGTGCTACTAGCTGGTTTGGTAGGTGGTAACTCTTTACACGACCCGAAAAGTTCGGGTCACGTCAACTTCAACTTCATTTATATGGCACCGCTTGCTTTTCGCTACGATCTGCCAGTGTCAGCAAGGAGTGTCGTAAACTTCAAAAATAATCATTTGACCTGAACGAGCACTTTATAAATAACTATACGATCGCCTCGCGGTTTCACCCGCGTAGTTCCGTTCCCGTGGGAATTCCGGGATACAAAATAGCCTATGTCACTCCCTGAAAAGTAAGCTTCCTAACGGTGAAAGAATTTTTCAAATCGGTCCAGTAGTTTCGGAGCCTATTCAATACAAACAAACAATCAAATCTTTCCTCTTTATAATCTTATATATAAAATTCTCGTGTCACAATGTTCGTTCCCGTACTCCTCCGAAACGGCTTGACCGATTCTCATGAAATTTTGTGAGCATATTGAGTAGGTCTGAGAATCGGCCAACATCTATTTTTCATACCCCTGAGTGATAATTTTAAATTTCCACGCGGGCGTAGCCGCGGGGCGCTGCTAGTATTAGTATAGATCAATGGTTACACATATTGTCAGCTATTCGTTGAAGCCTGCTGGTCTATCAATGACATTCAACGATTGTCTTGGCACTAGTCTTACCATAGAATAACTAGGTATATCTTGCTCAGATAGATTACTTTCGCTACTCATTGGTACATTCTTCTGTGCGTATTTAGAATGCAACAAAAATATATAAATGAGGATCGACAAGCACCGATTTTGTCTCTAATGTCGGTAAGTACGGCTCTTTCTTGCCAATTTTAATCAATACCAGAGACCATATCGGTGCTCGTCGATCCTTATGCAGAACCGTAATTGCGCACCTAGTAAGAAAAATAAAGATCTTTATTATTATTTTATTAAGAACAGAATGCAACCAATGACCGGTGAAAACAGTTTGAGTAAGTCACACGCTGATAGCCGATTGTATGCACGATGATTAATCGTTAATTAAATCATTTGTAGTATATATTTTCTCTAAATCGACGTTGACAAGATCATGGATTTGTTGATTATATCTAGATATCAATACGAAACTAATACTTCTTTGTTTGAGATGATCAACTTCTTTTATTAATGGCGCCGCTTGCTTTTCGCTACGACTCTGCCAGTGTCTGTGTAGGAGTGTCATAAACTTCGAGAACAGAATATGATCGGTATAGCGTATAGCGAAAGCGTACGAATGACTGGCAAGCTATGAATGTCATTAATTGACCGACTGACAGTGATAACCGCAATCAAAGCTTTTAACTCTACAAAAGTTTATGACTCTTTTGACACGGACACTGGCAGAATTGTGGCAGCACAGCCACAGCGAGCCATTAAAATAAGAAGTTGAAGTTGAAACTCAAAAAAGACAAAGACCGGTAGGCGGGCCACAAATAAGATGGAAGGACGACATCAAAAAGATAGCGGGACGCAACTGATCATTAACTGCCCAAAGTAGAAGGAAATGGAAGAGTTTGAAGCAGGCCTACTGGTCGACAAAGGCTAGAAAGAAGAATAGAAGAAACTCAGTAAAATCCACCTGAAACTCTGGTTAAAGCGTTACATTAGTTTACAATAGCAGGAAGCTGTGGATAGGTAAGTAATTGTGATTTGTGGTGGAGTGCTACAATCTGGTATGCAGATATCCGTTCGCCCCGATTTGTGCTTCGGAAGCGACCCGCTAATTGATTGCTTTTGGAATGAGGCGATAGCATTTGATGTGCTAATAATTTAACTGTGGACACTGCCAAAACGATATTGGTACTGTATCTATATTGGTGCTCTAGTTTTGCAAGATATCATAGGCATTTTGGTTGTTAATATTGCTGATGAAAGTTAATTTAAATACGAGTATGTTATGTTATGACCAACATGTTTTACAATCTTGTATAACCTTTAAAAATGTAACCCTCCATCTTGCGCAGTGGGGTAATTCCGACCCTTTATGGGCGAAACGACACAACACCAAAAATAACAATACTTTCAATGGATCTGTATTTCAATATTTAATTTATCGCATTCATACAATCAGGTGTAAGTGATTATTTGAGTTTAAGTTAAGATAACAGTATGTACCCATTTAATGTGTTGCAGGTTGCAATGGAAGACTGGTAGGTATCGTCCCTTTCTACTAAAGATGAACTTACTATTTGGTACCTCTACTAAATTACAATTTAATTTGCGTTGTTCGTAAAAACCTTTTTTTATGAGCATCTCTTTCAGTTTGGTTTCCAACATGTTATTTTTTTCGAGACATTTTATGTATTCTGGGATTTTATATTTAACTAGCTTCTGCCCGCGGCTTCGCACGCGTTGTTTCTATGGGAACGTTTTGAGGTTATTTCTATCCTATTCTATTTTTGCGGTTATGTCAAGTCACGCTTGAATGCTATCGAACGGAATAAATAGTATCCTATGTCCGTCTCCTGGCTCTAAGCTACCTCCTCACCAATTTTCAGCCATATCGGTAAAGCCGTTCTTGAGTTATAAATAGTGTAACTAACACGACTTTCTTTTATATATATAGATTTAATTAGATTTTATATATTTAATTCACCAATCCGGGGAGGATTGGCGAATTTTTAATTTTGATTCAGGCTTCACCAGGTTGTGTTTATATCTAGTTTAGTATTGGCGGGGCAGGTCATTTATTTTTTTGTAAAAATTTGATAATTCCTTATGAATTTGCTTCTTTCTAGAATTATACTAACTGGGGTAAGGATTCCCAATTTAATAAAGTAGGGTTTACATGTCTCTGGAACTATTATTTTAATTAGCTATGGTACGGACGCATTTATATTATAGGTACTCAATTTAGGACGGTGAGTCAACAAATTTAAACCCGTATGGATCCTGTCATAATTTAAGATGAATTAATCGCAATAAAATCGATCTCGATAACTACAAGCATGGACCAAGGTATTCGCCCCACTTATAAGTAGCTTAACCTAAGTATCCATACATTACAAGTTCATGAGCGTTCAAAGTTCCAACATCTACCTCATATAAAGCCCGTGAAATCTCTCTTATTGAGTCCTCAAAATGCTCGGATTGTGTTCAACTCAGTTCGAGCTTTGAGCCGCTCACATGCCGTATGAATATGTGATATTACGAACGCGATACTGTCATAATAACCGATTGAAAGCTTCCAGGGCCCGACCTCGATTGATGTTTGCGAAAAGCACTCGAATGTACAGTTATTGAGATGGAATGATAAGTGGAGAAAATCCTTTTAGAGGATCCTTTCCGTCTGTGCGTAGACGTGTGAAAACGCTCGTTCCAGTTTTTGCGTGTCATTTTAGGGCTAGTTCAGTCACGGTTTGGTTGGTAAGACAGTTTAATAATAGAAGTTTTGAAAAATATATCTATTAAAATGTCGCCAAAATATTAAACAATAAATTTCCGTACAGGCAAACCACGTGGTTTCAATCCACGATATAATGATGTATTATCCGCGCGTCAAGTGGTCAAGGTTCTTTCGCATTTCACTTTCATTGATCATAATCATCAGCCCCTGCGAGCCCACAGCTGGACGTCGACCTCCCCTAATGAGCACCATAGCGCCCACCCTACCGCATCCAGATCCATTCTATCCGCATCATTGACTTGTCTCTTTTATTTCACAAATAACAGTAAAAACATAGTAAGTATATAATATAATAAATATAATAACAGTAAAAACAAATGTGTTGACGATCAGCTACGCAGCTACTTCTCCGCCTACTCAATTCTCCTGGCGCTTGTAACTCTTCATAACGAAGTAACTCCCTCCAGAGAGATCGATGGTCGGAAGGAAGCGGATAGATTTGATTTGATGGAGATATCGGAGTCCCTGAGAGGCGGTCATTGAATCAACTTGCAGAATCCAGCTACGATAAAGCTAAGTTGCACGACAAAAATCTACAGTATTATTAGGGTTTCGAGATCGGTTTCGAAATCATTATAGTCTCTCGCTTTGTCTGTCCTTTTTTCACTCTTTAATACCTAGCAACTACCGCAGCTATCAACTTGATTTTTAAAATAATAATACTATTCGTGCGCCTGTACAGATTTAAAGAAAAAAAAATTAAAGAATAAACTGAACATTTTACGTTCAAATTGTGATGTCGAAATTTGAAAAGATGCCTACAGGGTCATTAGTATACATCAAATGAAAGGTATCAGTTTGTACATTTCATAATAGTTTTATTTTATTTTATGTAGTTTTCATATTTTTTGAATTATATTTGAAAAAGTCGAAAAATTAACCTTATCTCCGATGTATGCAGAGCGTACAGTACAGTAGAAGTATCTATCTAAAACATAGTTTGATACCTACTATTTTTAGGTATTTATTAAATAGCGAAATCTCTAACCGGTACCTTAGATACGTACGTTTCGAACGTTTGTCTATTATACAATAATAGACAAACGTTCGAAACCCTCGGCGCGCAATTTACACTCGCACTGTACGGAACTTGTTTTCTTATTCAATAATTCTATGAAAAAGCAGGATGGTACAATAAACGAGAAAAATCACTAAGCAAGTTCAATCGTAGTAAAGCTTTTTAGGTGTATGTTAGATACTGAAGCGAAATTTCAGAAATCTTCATCAATGTTTGGCATTGATCCTCTATTATTAGTTGATCAAAGTGTTTAGTTACCTACATATTCTCCGTCAAAGAGCCTATAATTATACTCTTTGACGTGATGATATGAATATGAATAAATAATATGAATAATAAGAATATAATTAATAGAATAAACTAGAAATGAAGATAATTAAATCAATATAATATGAGCACTTTAACTCTATAAGCGACAGTTAGGACCATTTTCAGGTGTTCGAATTATAAACTCTATAATCTCAGCATCTTATATCCATTACGTTAGTACTACAAGCACATTAAAGAACCAGGTATTGAGGTGCGTAATCTCTTTCAGCCAAGAAAAGGTATCGTAAAATCTGATGGTAACAGCCAGAAAACGGCAATAAAGGCTTAGCTACGTGATAAGACGCTACAAAATCAATTTACTCTATACAAAACATCAAGGTGAGGTGATTTAAGTTCATATTGGAGACACCATTAGTATATGGATACCCACACCTAGTCCTCACTTAAAAAGTAAAGAACTAAACAGTGTCTCTTCGTTATTGAAGAATTATTGCGCTGTGGAAATCGTTTTCGAAACCTTTTATTTCTTATCCTATATATTTCTGCCCAGCGGCTTCGCACGCGTTGTTTCTATGGACGTTCAAAGGTAATTTCTATCCCATGGAAACTGATTTATAAGATAAATAATAGCATGTTTTATTCCAGGTCTAAAACTACCTGGATGCAGGCAAATTTCAGCCGGATCCTTCCAGAAGTTATGGCGTGAACAGGTAAATAACATCCAAACATCTAAATATCAAAACTTTCGCTAGTGTGATGCATGACGTTAAACCAAAAACTAAGTTGATTTAAAATATTCCCAGAATATTATTATGTCCAGTCCAGCCCAATTTCATGCGCAATTTCCCCGTTCTCGGAAATACAGAACGGACATTTAACTCCAAACTATAGTTTTCAAACTCGCTGTTTCAGTTCATTCTCATATTTTGAATTCCCATCTGGAACATGGAGTTTCATTCCTATTCAGCATATTATGTACTATTGTATTAATATTTGCTTTGAAGTTTTTTGGGAAAGGATTTTTCTTTTCCAAGAAAGAGTTGGAAACATTAGCAAACTCTTCTCATTAGTCATTCAGTTAGTATCCGACTGTAACTTAAAAAGAATACTTGGGTACGAACTTAGCTACCTACCTATTCCCTATTTTTTCTACAGCATTTGTTTTATCCCCGATTATTTTAATTGACTGTATGTATATAGTGCTTCACGACGTCTTTTGTTCCGAAAAACACAAAGAAAAACCAAGGGCCTAATTGACAAAAGCAAATCGATGTTTGCTTTGAAAGATTGATGGAATATGATCATAGGAGGTTAGAAAAGTTGTTCTTGCTAGAGGTTTATTATTTTAGGACAGGACCAAAATCAGTTTCATGCAAAGTTCCAAGTTGACTATTATTTAAGTCGACACGACACAATAGACATTAAATAATATTATAAAGGTAGAGTAGAACAGTCCACTCCACTCTGCTCTAGTCTATGTCTGCCTGTCCAGAGACTACCGGCGAACATCACAAGCGTTTTGCATTTCCGGCCCGAGATGAAGCCAAGCGTGTGCTCTAAATGGAGCTAGCAGCTTCGTTAGAACTCATGAATGAGACATGAGCATAGCTTGTTTATACCTAATACTCAATATTTTTATTGCAAACATGTTGCACATGGGATCTTAAAGATAAAGTGTTTCAAACATGCACACTGATAGGGCATGGCAACATTTAGCTAGGTGGCTAATAGGTACTTATAATCTAACGTCTTATTCGAATTAATACTATTAATAATACGCACAAAAATATTTAATAAAATATTTAAATAATTTAAAAGACTTTTATCTATCCCTATTACCCGTTTTCAGGAATTAAGCATTTTCCCGTGGTAAAAAGTAGCCTATGTTCAGTTCATTAGGAATAATGTAGGCTTCTAATGGTAAACGAATTTTTCAAATTGGTCCAGTAGTTTCGGAGCCCATTCAATATAAACAAACAATCAAATCTTTCCTCTGTATAATATTAGTATATGAGATCTAATTTATTAAAGTTATAACAAAGAAATTAGAAATCTAAAAACTCTAAAGAATAAAAACTATGTTTGTATAGGAATGTTTTCAAGAGAGACTTATCTTATATGTTTTGGTTTCATTTTGTATTTCTGAAGGAATTTATATTTTGATAGACATGGCGTAGGGTCCTGAGAGAAACATTTGCAGTTTAAAGAAGGGTTAATAAATCTAGTCTATTTTTGGGTCAGAGGTTTTGTGATCTTGTATAAACTTCAAATTTAAACAAACGTTCAAAGATGCTTGAAAATAATTCTATTGCAATGCTAATCAGGATTTGGCGGAAGTTCTTATCAAATTTTAGAGAGGATCGTGACAGATTTGACTGATTGAACTGAAAAATATACTCACGGTACAAAGTCGTTTTTTTATTTTCAAAAAATCCAGTCAATCTGGTCCAAACGCGTGCCTGAACGTCATAATTTACGATTAAATCTGCTTAGAGTTCGGCCAGCGTGGGGAGTACCTACCTAACCCAGTAGACAAGCAGCTGTAGTAATGGACATTATATGCCAGACAAATTAAATCGAGGGAGATTTATTAGATCAACTAAATTGGACGTTGAAACCCAAGTATTTAGGACCAGGGCACTAAACCTTCCAAAATAGGATTATTGAGGATTTCCGGACACCGCCAAGGTAAAGGACAATATTTCTCTTAAGGATGACGAAATATGTTTTTGGTGGCCAGAAAATATCCTCTCTAACCGTGTTTCAAGATAATTAGACGGACGACCTTACAAACATTTGAGTGAGGTCTCAATCTCAAGCCGTTGTTCCAGTTTTCTTTTTAACAGTACCCACTTACTTGAAAAGCTACCCTTAAGAAATAATAGTTTCCAGAGAAAAACTTGTACAACACAAATCTAAATTTTAAATTGTATTTTGCCCGAACATCTTGCTGTTTTGGATTTTTTAGGCCTTTGGTAAAGACAGCCTTTAAATGCTCTATTCTTCGAGTATTATAAACAAATCAATGAGCACAGGTCCATGATCAAAACGTTTCTATAATCTAAGAAATCAAATAATATCGCAAAAATTTTCGACTTCGAAAGTTTCTATAATCTATTTTTTATGGTCATTTCTTCTATTATGTAGGCTGTACAGCAAAGTGTAGGATTGTATTTAGAGGACAGAGGTTGCTTATCATTCCCTCTCCATCGCAAAACCCATCGAAGTTTTCATAAGTAGTACAAATGTAACTCCGCAAAACAAAACTTTGGTCATAATAACTCAAATGTTCTACACGTGCGTTAAAAGTCACACAAATGTTTATTATTTACTCCTCTACACTTACTCTACATCCAGAGTTACTATTTTATTTTACTTTGACCAAATATTATCTACCCGGTCAGCTGTGTGGTACCGGCTTAGAATTTGCATCAACCCTATTCTTCTCGCGGGTGTCGTAAGAAGCGACTAAGACTAATATCTACCGGGGGCGGGCAGCAGCGCCCCCTGAACAATTCTACCTCCAACAGCGATCCCCAACCCGCATGCCCAGCGTGGGAATTATGGGCATTGCCCCTCTAGGATAAAAGCCAATAAGGCGTTTATCAGAGGAGGCCTGCGTCCAGCAGTGGACAGATAGGTATAAGCTGCTGAGTTGAGGATGAGGTATCTACCAGATCTACCTACTTGTTTATACAACAAAACCGTGTTTGCCCGAGTAAAATTGATATTCTCTCCTGCTCAAACTATTATGCTATGATAATTGCTGTCTCTATAATCATGGACACTTTAGTGGACAGTCGGCCTAAGATTTATTAACGTGGGTTTCTGCAGGAAGTCGGAATTTAATTTGCGTTTACCCTCTCTACCTGAGATTCTTCGAATGGTATGCATGCGTGAAATACTCAATTGTTATTCTGCAAACGTTCCGTTTGTTGTTCTAAAAGCCTGTGAATGGCTTATTCGGTGGCAACCAAAAAATACAATGAACAAGACCCCAACCTCAACTATAACCAACGGTTTTATGTTTGTAACTTCTCTCGTTGAGCTCTTCTTAGTTCAGTGATTCAGTAACATTTATTCACACACTAGTTTATATGCCAGCGGCTTCGCACGCGTTGTTTCTATGGAAACGTTAAAAGGCAATTTCTATCCCATGGAAACTGACTTAGGGGATAAAAAGTAGCCTATGTTTGATTCCAGAATTAGAATTACCTGTATGCAAAATTTCAGCCCGATCCGTTCAGTAGTTTTGGCGTGAAGAGGTAACAAACATCCATCCATCTATCCATCCAAACTTTTGCATTTATAATATTAGTGTGATGACATGGTACATAAAAATTGGTGGAATAATACAGTAGAGCTGCAGATCTCGCCCGAGTACAGGCACGTGAATATTTAAGGAGTAAAGAGTACTTAACTAGTTACACAAATTATAAACATTAAAATTATATGTCAATGAAATAATTGGATTAAATAAACGCAAATATTAATAAATTGTCTGCTGAGCTCACTAGGTCAAAACTTAAATTTAAGGTAATCTTCCACTGAACAAAAAACAATGCTCAATAAATAAATTAAGTAACTTAGTTTGCTCACAGTACTTATGTGCAAATACATCATTAACATCATTTTCCATCACGTTTTTCTAGCTTTATTTTCATTTATTCGTTTTTAACACTTTCATTGCCCTGAACGCAGTCGCTCAATTGGAGCTCCGTGTAGCGGCGATGGCGCGCCCTTGCGGGTCGCACTGCCGAGGCTGGGCAGTGAATGCGATATAATATACTAACACTTTCATCGCCCTGAACGCAATCGCTCATCTGGAGCTCCATGTAGCGGTTTTAGAAATACTTAAATGATTTTCTTATTTAGCTAATTTGTCATTCACCTCATGGCATCGAGGTCGTATAGACAAGTGACAAGTTTAACATGGACGTAATGATTTAAATAGGATTCCAGAAGTTTGTCAAAGGCAGCCACACAACTTGAGGCGGTACAACTTTGTGAGTACCTGAGTACAGCAATTTAGAGGATATTGTTTTGGGTCACGAGTACCTAAACTATGGAAGTGGAAATCAAGAGAATATTCATAATCTAGGTAGACCATGGACAAATCAGTCGCTGCTAGCACAGATGTAGACAGTGAAGGACTTATCTCGTTACAGGTTTAATCCTCCAGAAACCGGTATAACTACTTCCAATAAGGCGTTTAAGCATTTTCGAAAATTATCAATGTTCTGCAGTAAGGACTATATACTCTAAAATAACTTTATTCACAAAGAAAATTACAAAATAGAAACAAAGTAGAACTAGTACATACTTATTTATAATAAAGTACTTATCTGCCTAAAGAAATATTGAAATCTGAAATCATTTAAAGGGATTCTCAGCTATCACAATTCTCATCTTAGCCAATACTTACATCCAGGGATGGATTTTGTTTTATAGTTCAACTTTATGTTGTACTAAGTGCTCGTATAAAACTTAAAGGATACTAAAGTTTTAACTATCGTTAAAGGTTCCTCCAGATCCATACACATGCAAATAGCTTTAACACATAAATTTTATCAAAACAGTAGGCTGAGGATACATGAGGCTGAAGAAACATGACTGCCTTGTTGGTCTAGCGGTCAGCTTGTTCAACCGCTGATTATGAGGGGGTTGAAACCCGGGTCGGGCCAATAGTTGTTATTAGGGTTTTTCTAGAAAAATTCACAGTAGCAGCCTGGAGTCCTGACTACGGGCTGCTACTGTGAATTTTGCAGGACCATCCGTGTGGGCGCAATCGCCAACCTCCCTGAGGTTGGCGATTACACCCACGACGATGGTCCCGCGCTTGACCTCTCCCCGGTCGTGTCGGTCTGTCCTCCCATCGGATTATGAGAGTGAGAGAATAGAGAGAGTGCACCTGTGTTTGTGCACACACTTGTGTACTATACTATCATATGTCCTGCGCATCTAGTTAGTCTCCGATGAGACCGGCCGCCGTGGTCGAAATTCGGCTAGGAGGACATCATTCTCATAAATCATACCAACCATCAATAATCACATACCAACCATCTACAACCTGGTCTCTTTAAGACGAGAGTAAATAATGTTTCTTCTAATCCATAACGTCGGCTACATCACTACTATCAGGTGCGGTTGTGCTTAGGTCTATTCACTATAAAAACAAGACCCGTCAAGTGCGAGTGTAACTCGCGCGCCGAGGGTTTCGAACGTTTGTGAACAAGTAGGTATGTACTAAAGATACCGGTTAGAAACTCCGAAATTTAATGAAGACCTAACACTAGTAGGTACCAACCTACATTTCAGATGGATCTCTCTGCATGCTTCGGTGATAGGGTGTAGCGGTAAATTTTTCGACTTTTTTCAAAATATTTCAAAAAGTATTAAACAGAATACAGAAATTTCAAAAACTGTTTTGAAATGTACAAACTGATACCTTTCATATGAGACCCCACTTGACTCTGTAGGTCTCTTTTAAAATTTTGACATCTCAATTTGTATGGAAAATGTTCATTTTCATTTTTCATTTGTTTTAATTTTTTTTCTTAAAATCTGTAGTGGCGCACGAAATGTATTATTATTTTAAATTTCAAGTTGATAGCTGCTGTAGTTGCTGAGTTATTAAGGAGGGAAAAAAGGACAGACAAAGCGAGACCATAAGGGTTTCGAAACCGATCTTCGAAACCCTAAAAAGTATATTCTTCGATAGATTCGAAAATCTTTCATTTTCATGAAAAATACTGATACTTACTATTGAAGGATATATTAGATTGATCCATATTTCCAACAAAAAGGTTTCGTCATATCATATCTTGCCATAACGATAGTCGGGACATAATTTAGGACGCGAGTGTCGTGAATACATTATCATGTGCCAAAAATGTTTATAAAGCGATAACGAGATACCAGCTTTATTGAAATACGTAGACTTTTGGTCGTGGTAGCATAATCATCATTAGTCGGTAGACAGTCACTTTCTGCGATTGTGATAGAAAAATTGTTCAGCAGTTTGGTATTGAAAAGGAACCAGATATACAAAGAGATACTTTGGCATCTATAATATTACTTACTTTCGGCGACGACTTCGCATTCGCTTATCCTGGTTCAAATGTAGCCTAACTCGGGATTCAATCTATCCCTTTGCCATTTTCCACTGTATCCTTCTTCGGGATAGCGTCTATCTCTTTGCCAAATTTCAATAAAAGCCGTTTAGCGACTAAAAGGTCAGACAAGCAGAGTCACTTTCGCGTTGATTTAGTAACAAATAGAGGTAAAACTCTTTTTATCGAGAATAATTATTAACAGAATGATACTCAAAAGTGTAAAACTCTTCCTGACTTGCTTGGGTCGACGAGACTCTTAGACATGAAGCGCAACCTCGTTCGTGCAGTGAGCATTGAAGTGAACGATTAAATTCACGGTCTAGTGCTGAAACGTTTACTTTAATTATTCACGGTGCGAAAATTTTTGGCCCTCTTGGAAACCGAGTTTTGTATTTCATTTTCACTGAGATTTTTTTATTTGGGCCCCACATTCCACCTCCCATTGTCACTCGAGCGTAGAATTCAACATAGCAGCTTTAACTTTTGTATAATTTCACTATTTATTTTAGTTGAATGTGAATTCGTTTACAGAATACTATGATGACAAAGAGACCGCTAATACAATAATTTCTGATCTAAGAAGTAACTCATGTTGGCCCACAAAACATGGTAGTCTAAAAATGCACGCCCCTTTTACTATAAAAACTATCGTAGTTTGACGAATTCACTACGGATGTAAGGGATGAAACGTTTGTTGTTCTTCCAAATCAAATAAGGTTCGTAGTTAACCCGCTTACATCCGTAATGAATGCTCGCCCCCTCCACAAAACATCATAGATACCTACACTCGGCATGCATTTTTAGAATGGTTTATCTCTACATAACCTACACAAAATTTACAAACTATAAATAAATTTAATTTTATTTAAAATTCACAAAACAGAGTAAAATCCACTCTTTAAAATAAGTAGGAGCAGATACATTATTAAGAACCTGATTCAACCCAACTAGCAAATGCTAATTGGGTAAACATATCAAACTATGAAAAAATATTAGCTTGCAACCTTTTTTTCATTTGCACAATGCACATACAACACAGACACTCACCTCGCCACCGCTATGAGCCGCCCTTCCCCTCCATATTCTGCCCCACCACGATGATCAGCACTATGAAGACCAGCAGCAGCACCAGGATGCAGCATATGGCCACGGCCAGCATCGCCGCGTGTTCGCCCAGCGTGGCGGCGCTCTGTGCAGCGCGGTACTGCGACGCTGTCAGAGTCGCCGCGACTAGATGTGTACTTATTGTGGCTTTTTGAGAGCGCGTTGAGTATCTTACACTCAGTTTTGCAGACTGAGTTGTCTAGGTATAAAAGCACAGATTTCTGGGGAAATTTGTGGCTTTTTGAGAGCGCGTTGAGTATCTTACACTCAGTTTTGCAGACTGAGTTGTCTAGGTATAAAAGCACAGATTTCTGGGGAAATTCAGGGAGTTTTCTTGGAATACACAGAGTTTTTTAAGTCTTTAGCAATTTTTGTGAGCGTCGCTGGTCACTGCGAGCTGGGTGCTAGAGCTGCTAAGTTTACTTTGCTAACCCAGCATTTACCAAACATGAGAGGAATATCGGGTCACCTGAGTTGGCTTTTTGCAAATGCACGTTGCGAGTTTGCGTAGCCAAAATTTCATAAGTACACTATCACAACAACATCTTTGATGTTTACGCGACACTTTTTATCCCAAAATTTTAAACAGGCACGTGAAAATATTTGGCACTTTTATTCACTTTTTTGTGGTAAATATTTCCTTAGAAGTATTTTCTCCGATTAAACCTCAAATACATTATGGATATCAGAAACAATTTGGGCACATCATGATTAAAACGTAAACCGGAAGTTCCAAGGCCGTCTTGTTAAAAATAAGAGATCATTCAGTTATTCAATAAATTCTCCAGATTAGAATGCAGGGGCTGGCTCGCAATTTCGGCAGCCATTAGCGAGACTGTTTCCTCCACGATTCCAATTAACCGATGAACCTAAAAATAGGCACAGATTTGAAATGCCAGCAATATTCTACTATACAGGGCGCCACGAAACATGTGTACGATGATTCTGGACCACGAGGGGATCATGTTTTGTTCTACTATTGAATTTTGATTTTTTATACCTACGACTTTATTTTTTACTAAGACTTTTATTTCTTCATTTTTGTGTTCTTTTAGGTATATTTTTGCATTATTTCAAATCTAAATTTTTTCAAAACTAAATAAAAAATATAGGATATTATAAAAACAAATTACAATCAAATAATTTAAATAAATTAGAAAAATCATTATTATCCAGTTAACCCCCTCGGGGTTCAGAATCACCCCCTTTCGGCTAGTACACATGTTTCGTGGCACCCTGTATTTGCCTGAAGAATAATGTAGTAAAAAAAGCTAAGTAAAAGTAGTAAGTATCATTCAAAATAAAAACATAAGACAATCGCCTCGTCTTTTGTTTCACGGAGAAAAGTGGACCAACTCCTTTGTTTGTGAATTCATTAGTTGTACTTGTGATACTGATTTACTCGAATATTTTGTCCTAATTGACGCAAAAATCTATGAATAACAGGAAAACTCTACATTCAAGGATCGTGCAAATTAGACAATCTTCAAATAACATTTCCCTTTATCGGGACACAGCAACAACCAGAGCGAATAGCCTCCCTACCTATCCTACGACTGTGAAATGAAAAACAACGGCAAATCACAGGCCTCTGTTTCCCCATTCACGGTAGGGAGGTTCCAATCTGGCGTCTACAGGTCGGAATTTTATGTTAATACGGCCAGTTCCTCTGTTTTTTCCTTATAGAGACGACGGGAATCAATAACGCAGCTGCGTGCGACAAATGGGCCAGACAATAGCTGAGATTGAGGAGATTTGGAAATCAGGGGTAACTTTTAAGCTGTGGGCCGAGGCTTTTAAGGATGAGTTGGAATGGGCTTTTCAATGGCCTTTGTTTTTGGTAATGACTAGTTAGATTGTCTGGGAAAACAATGGCTTTAGGATATAGCTAGATAACCTAGCCTAAACTGTTCAAGAATTCCAGCATACTTATTACTTAGTTTAAGAAAGCAGAAAGGTAAAGGTGCAGTGGAATTAATGTTTACTGGTTACTCCATCATGACATGAGTTATTGATTTAAAAGATATGTATGTAGGTGGATGATATTCATTCGCTGCCAGTATCATAATAAACTTTTATTTAATACGCAAATTGATCCATAATATACACACATAAGGCGGCAGGTAGAAAATGCCTCGGCTTTAAGCTCACCCTTTGTGCAATAAAGTTTTTAATAAATGAATACAACGTCTAAATTAAAGAAGCGCCCCGTACATAGCTTAAGTAGCTCTTATGGTCATTGACAGCGATGATATTGACTTCGGCATCATCATCCAGTGGCCCATAATGCTAGAGAGGTAATGTAAAACGTCTCGAGTCGTGGGACCCAGAATGCCGAAAGCCGAAGAATCAATCTTCCTAACTCACATAAACGTAGCTTTACATGTCAGAGCCAGAATATAATATACGACGCATGACATCAGCATTTATGTGACTCAGTTAATGTCTTATCGTATTTCCAGTTCACGAAACACATGGACGGGTTACGATTATCTTAGCATGGAATATAACATTTATGCCGTCGAAGAGGTGACGATGTCATGTCGACGACACAAGCGCAAAGGAAGTTAAACTCATGTTCTAATTCTAATGTCGACATCGAGACCAGTGATCGACATTGTTAGGGTGGCCTGTTTGGGTTTGGTGTTTGTTTTAAAACACTGAGTAACGTAAAATAAAATTTATTTCTCCAGAGCACGTGTACATTTTTATAGAACAAATCGGAAGTAGATTTTTTATATCTAGCGGAAACGGAACTATATCGCTTGCTCCGGGGAATAAAGTCGTAATAACAAAATAATTTTTCTCAGGAAAAATAAAAGAATGTAATCCTATTTCTAGGCTCCTAGGTACGAGTACACTACATAATATACAAATTATATATCAAGGGAAAGCTATTTTTTTTCTATTTGACAATATAAACATTATTGTTTTATATTTAGTGTTAAAGGAATAGCTGGTCCAAACTGGAGACAAGTAGCTGAAGACAGAGTCAAATGGGCATCACTGGAGGAGGCCTTCACCCATTCTGGGGTTCCGGTAGATTAAGTAAAAATTAAGTACCTAACTATAAATGCTATGATATAATATAAACGATAGAATACATAGGATATAGAATACATAGGAGATAACATAGAATAAACTAAATATAACTAAGTTTAGAAATGTAAATTTACTGGAAATAAAAGGCTTTTTTATTTTTTATTTATTTTATTTATTTATTTAGTGTTAATAGCAAAAATGTACACTTAGAAAAGGTCAAATTATAAAATAAAACACTGACACAGAAACAAAGTGATATTTTTATTTCTGTCGCTTCGGTATCTAGACGATAAAATTAAGTAAAGAAACGATAAAATTAAAATATTTGGCGATGTGACAGTGCATAAGGTGTGGGAAAACAAGGTTCTAAAAATCTAAATCATTGCAAATAATAAAGTACCTTTGTTATTATACAGTGTGTCCGGTCACCGGTGTCGGAGACTTTGGGGGGGTGAAATACGGTAAATTTTATCGACAAATCACTATCCCTATTTTTTTTTCTCTCTTCATGATAAAATGGCAGCCATTTTGTTTTCTGTTGCCTCGAAGCACTTGTGCTTGTACTGATTAAGATATAGCTACCCATGTAGAGGTCTTAGGAAGACGATAGAGGACTCATTTGATAGCCAATAATGTAGACAATAAAGCAATGTTAACATAGTTGCAATTTCTATTTTATAATAAAAGAAAAGCGAATTTATAAAACAAAAAAAAGTTTTTCTTAACATTTTTTTTAAATTATAAGCTTTTTTATAAAATCTAAACTGTCAAGCTACATACAGCTACAGAATGTGTGCTTCAAAATAAGTCTTGCATCGTAGCCCTAAGTAAGATAGTTTAGAAGTTATGACGATTTAAAAATGAAAGGAGGATTTCTAAGTCCTGGAGTCCAAAAGGAAAACAAAATAAATCGATCAGGTATTTTAATGATTTGTCTATCAAAATCAATACAAAGGTTACAGCCACGATTCAAAATGTCCTCCGTGGTATTGCAAACAAGCTGTTGCTCTAATTGACACATGTTGTGTACCGCGTCGGATAATAGCGGGATATTCAAGCTTTCAAAGGTCATATTCAAACCGTCATAACTTCTAAATTATCTTACTTAGGGCTAAGATGCAAGACTTATTTTGAAACACACATTCTGTACTATCGTTCAGTAACAAAAAACATGTAGCTTGACAGTTTCGATTTTATGAAAAAGCTAATAATTTCAAAAAAAATGTTAAGATAAACTTTTTTTTTGTTTTATAAATTCTCTTTTCTTTTATTATAAAATAGAAATTGCAACAATGTTAACATTGCTTTATTGTCTACATTACTGGCTATCAAATGAGTCCTCTATCGTTTTCCTAAGACCTCTACATGGGTAGCTATATCTTAATCAGTACAAGCACCCGTGCTTCGAGGCAACAGAAAACAAAATGGCTGCCATTTTATCATAAAGAGAGAAAAAAAATAGGGATAGTGATTTGTCGATAAAATTTGCCGTATTACACCCCCCCAAAGTCTCCGACACCGGTGACCGGACACATTGTATAATCCACCAGACGGGAAATTCAGGTTCGATAGTTTTAGATCACGAATACCTAATGGATTGGCTTCTAGAAACGGCCTGACCTTTAGTCATTTATACAGTCTAATATTAGTATTTGGGACTAGGTTAGGCTCCAACTTGCCATATCTAAATATTGTTGATTTCAACCTTGCACAAAATCTCCGAGAAAAATAACCGTCGCGGCGGCAGTCAAAATCCTGGATTAAAACAGATTTGAATAAATTATTCACATACACTTCCGAAAAACTCGGTTAACCCTCTACATGTTTATGAACATAAAACGTCCAAAAAGCAGAAACAGAAATATATGTGAAGGGTAAATAAATAAGTTGGTTCAACTCAGACATGTTGCCACGCATCACAATGAACTCTTCATAAAACTCTGACAGGCACGGGGTCGTAATCAGAACATCTACTTCGATAAACGCTATCGATGTATCGACATCGTATCTTAAATGGAACAAGTAAAAAAAACTGGCATTGGAAAACAAAACTGTTGGCTAAGAAAAGTGAAATGTAACGTGACAGGTCTGTAGTCTTGTTCCGAATATTACATTCGTTTTGCGAACAGGACGCTTTAGGCCATAATATGGTTTCCATAGAAGTTATGTCTGATGTAGAGTTCTCGAATGTGTCACTATTTTAGATTCTACGAACAAAGGGCTTTATTAGTTGCAAAAGATTCCAAATAGTAAAGCTGAATGTAAAATGACCGACTTGACCGTTTGTTACATAAACGTTAAGTTTGAAAAGTAATCAAAACACTTTGCACAAGTTACTCACAAGTCTACTGTAGTATTAATACTAGTTACTGTAGTACGTAGTAGTGCGTACAATAACTCACAAGTTAAGGTCAAGCATGCTCTGTAGCATTCTACCTAAAAGATGAGTCAAACCACCCTCATCGAAAATCACAAAAGTAGTGTAAACCCCCCTCTAACTACATCCCTGCGAGCTCAAATTCATCCGCGCGAACATTTCAAAAGCTTCGGGATTACTGTTATTACGAGTTAAAAATAAAACTCCTCTTACGTTGCCTGTTTGCTGACGGTTTCAATTGAAATACCCTTTTTATCTTTTTTATCATGACCAATACATAAACACCTAGTACTTTGTATACAGTGGCGAAATCCTTTGTTCGTCTACTTTGAGCTATGAAATGTATTTTATTAAGTCAAAGATAGTTGGCAACGTAGTCAGATCTTTATACCCCAGACACCTGAGAATAAATAGGCGAAAATCCTCCCACTCGCCGGCGCACGGGCGACTAAAATGGCGACGGAAAATTGCCTGATCAGGCCTTACAAGAGTAGATATATTAAGCACATCAGTCATCTAATTTATTAATTATAATTATTAGTAATTTTATAGTTTTGTTAGTTGTTAGTTACTCTTAGTTTACTTCATTGTACCTAATTGTTAACAGGACAGAACTGTTTTTACATTCCTCTTCCGCAATCAAGCAGTCTTCTAGCGTCTACATGCACGGACAAATGAGTTATTATGTAAGTTTATTTATAAAGTGTGTAAAATTGTTTTTTCTCCGAATACAAGAAAATAAAATAAATAAATCTAGTATCCCTTAACACGAGCTCTGCTTAGCATGGGGCTAAACGGTGCTGTGTGGATTGTCCAGCATTATTTATGAGGCCGAAGGTGGCTTGCAAAGACCATTATTAAAAGTGTATCCTCAAACACAGTTTTCAACTAGTTCAGGAGCCTACGGACTCATTACTGTATGTAACACTATAAATGTTAATAAGGGTACTTATAGGTATTCGTGTATATTTTTATTTTTACTATAATAAGGAAATTACAAATAATAGAATAGAAATAAATATAACTAGTATTTACAATTGAAACAATTGAGCTAACTGCTGACTGTTGTAAACAATCTACAGGTACCTCAACTGATCCATATCAATAGCAGTCGTCGCGTCCCCGCTACGCTGCCTACATTGCCCCGCTGCATGACAATGCTTATGCGCTACGCCACATACTCACCAGCTCTCGGGTCACGCGTCCGACCAGACGCTCAGATAATATAAACTTTTAAATTTTAATTTAATATACTTGTATACTTAACTAGCTGCGCCCCGCGGCTTCGCCCCCGTGGAAATTTATGTTTCCAACTTTCTTAATTTTTTCTTTCATAAGAACCTTCTCCTGACAATAACAAACACAACAAAGAAAGAATAAGCGAAGTCGGTCCAGCCGTTCACGCGTGATGCCGTGACCAAGGAAAACGGGTTTCATTTTTATATATAGATGGTGCAAGGCGGACAAGGTTGTATGTCAGAAATCACTTAGTGCGTCGGTTCAAAAGAAGCTGCAGGTTCTGTGTTCGGCTGCACTTTTTATGTATGTTCGTTATTTTTTGTCAACTATCTGTGTGTATCTGTTTCAGTATGAATAATTATTTATGATTTGACGTAACGTAACTTATATAAAAGCTACGAAAAATAATTAGTCAGGTATAGAGGCGGCAATCAAAGGAGACATTTATTAGAGTACCTTTATTGAGAGCTCCATTGTGGGCTTGCTTCCCCAGAGATCTGTCACTTTTATGAAAGCTACTAATTGAATGAAGGGCCATATTAATTACTGACGTCATAAAGGTGAACTTATGGCCTTTTCCCAGTAATGTATCCACGTTTACATTGTTTATTAAGTTACTAGCTTCTACCCGCGACTTCGCACCCTTATTTTCGGTAAAATAAGTAGCCAATTATCTAAGTTAGATTTGGCTCTAAGCCTACGCCAAATTTCATCTTGATCTATTCAGTAGTTTTGATCATTTTACAATAAAAACTTCCGTAGTTTGACGAATTCATTATGAATGTAAGGGGGTTAACTACGAACCTAGTTTGTGTTGGAAGAACACCAACGTTTCATCCCTTAACGAGGGACTTCATCAGGGTGAGTGCGGTTCGCGTCGCGCCTGTACCGTTGGTGTTCTTCCAACACAAACAAGGTTCGTAGTTAACCCGCTTACATTCATAATGAATTCGTCAAACTACGGAAGTTTTTATTGTAAAATGATCAAAAAATTATTAAATCATTAAGAAATACCAACAGTGTAGGCTACGACGAGGTTTCAACCAAAATAATAAAATCAGTCAATTCTTATATATGTACCCACTTATCTCATATCTTAAATCTATGTATATTGGAGGGTACGTATCCAGAACAACTGAAATTATCAATTGTTAAACCTCTTTTCAAGAAAGAAAATAGAGAATTAATGTCAAATTATAGACCCATAGCACTTATCTCTATCATATCCAAAATTTTCGAAAAGTACCTACATGGCGAGATAAATTCATATCTTGAAAAAAATAATCTGTTCTGCAAAGAGCAAAAAGGTTTTAGGAAGAATAATAATATAAACATGGCTATTTTTGACTTTTTAAAGAACATTATGTTAAATGTTGACAAAAGAACGGCAGTCTGTGCTATCTACTGCGATATGACGCAAGCATTTGACTATGTGGATCACAATATACTGAGTCAAAAACTTGAAGCTTACGGTATTAGAGGAAATGTACTGTCTCTACTTCAATGTTACCTTACAGATAGAAAACAAATTACCAAAATAAATAAAATTAATTTTGATACAAAATGTCAAGAAACTCATGCATCCTCAGAACGTAATCTAGTCTACGGTGTACCACAAGGAAGTGTATTAAGCCCGCTGTTATTTTTAATCTATATTAATGACTTACCTAGAGTGACATGCCAACCAATGACACTATTTGCGGACGACAGTACCTTAACTGTAGCTTGTAGAGACCATACATCGTACAAAAATGACATTAATAAATCCTTGACATCTATTATTTCATGGCTTAGTAATAACAATTTAAAAATTAATCTTAAGAAAACGAACATTATGCATTTTAATCAAAGATCTAATAATTTATCAGGAATCGACATACATTTTAATAATTATTCCATAGCCGAAGTAGAAACGGCTAAGTTTCTAGGACTTATAATAGACAAAAGACTCAATTGGAAAAGTCACATTGAAAGTCTATGCAAAAGAATGAGTAGTGTAGCTTATGCTCTATTTAAACTAAGTTCCACAATTAACACAGATGGTCTTCTAGCCGCTTATTATGGATTAGCTGAATCTGTGCTATGTTACGGAATTATTTTTTGGGGGAACAGCACCGAGTACGACCGTGTTTTCAAAACGCAAAAACGTTGCCTGAGAGCTATGTTTAACTTGGGTACCCTTGATAGTTGTAAGCCATACTTTGTTAAGTACAAAATTCTTACTCTACCAGCTCTATATATTCTAAATGTAGCAATGTTCGTGAAAAATAACTTACATTTATTTAAAAGTTTCTCTGACGTTGTGGTACGTAACCGACGTAACAATAATAGACTTTGTACGCACCCATCGCAAACTGCCCTAATACGAAAAAGTATCTTGGGTATGGCACCCAAAATATATAATCAAGCTGTTAAATGCTTAAACAACTGCAACTCTGGTACCTCGACTGTATTTAAAAATAGACTTAAGAATGTACTCGTAGACAAATGTTATTATAGCGTTAATGATTTTCTTTTTGACAAATTTTGATTAGACTTATTAGAATATATAATTAATTTTAAGTTTATCTGATAATTTATTTTTTTTGTAATATGATTGATTAGGTATACTTTATAAGACATATCACATTAGTGACAAATCTGCAGCGTACCCTCTCCAATTTGCACGCCAGTAATGGCAAAACATGTAGGTCATCCATTTACAGTTCAACACAATTGCATGCTCGCACCATGTTAATACTCATGTTTTATGCAAATAAATGATTCTTATTCTTATTCTTATTCTTAATGAGTTTTGGTGATCCTAGGTAAAAATAAATAAATAAATAATGCTGGACAATTCACACAGCATTATCTAGCCCCAAGGTAGGCAGAGCTTGTGTTATGGGTACTAGATAACTGATATACTTAATGCACTAAATAGGTTTTTTTTAATATTGTAAGAAAACAACCGGACGTAGAGTCCCTACGTGACTAATTGACGACTAATTATGTAATTAGGTACCTACATTTTAACAACAAACGTTTGGTTTTATTCATTTTTTATTAAACCGGCTTCAAAAAAGGAGGAGGAGTTTCTCAACTCGGCTGTATTTTCTTGGACTATCCAAGTTCATGTAGTAATTTTTACGTAAAAATCGATAAATATAATATTTGTCTGCGTGCCTTCATTAATGAAAATCGAATTGCATGAACAAGCCCGAACGGGCCTTTTCTTGGACCTACTTCTTACAAAATACGCTTCTGTAAGCAAACTCTGAGAAATCGCTTCAAAACAAGAGGTAAGCTCCGAAATGCAGAGATCGGTAAACGATGAAATATTACCAAGCGCTGTTGCTGATCAAAATGCGAATCTTTCCCCGTTCCCGGGGGAATTTCCCGAACTCTCGATGCTTTGTGTGGTAATCGCGATGTGGAACATTATTTGTAGCCTGGGCGTCTACTCCGCAAAACGATTTCACAGACTAGAAGTGGTAGGTAAAGGGATCTACGTCTTACGTATCACACTAATATTATGAATGTGAAAGTTTTAATTGATGGATGGATGGGATGGATACATATTTGTTACATTTTTACGCCGAAACTACTAAACAGATGGCCTGAAATTTTGCATAAAGATATTCCTTGACTTGGAAAACCACATAGACTACTTTTTATCTCATAAGCCCTGTTCCAAGTTCCCATGGAATATACATAACCTTTAAACGTTTCCATAGAAACAATGCGTGCGAAGCCGCGGTCAGAAACTAGTGAATAAATAAACGAGGACTGACATTCTACGACAAAGCCTAAACAGAGAAAATAAACTCTACGAATATAACGATGTAATTGATTTCGTAGAAGACTGTTTTTTCCGTAGAGGTGCTACGGAAAGTGCTACGAAGCTGCGTAGCTGTTCTGTGGATGACGATAGCTATCTTTTCTGTCTTAATCGTGTAAACTGATCGCACAATCTACACTAATATTATAAAGAGAAAAGATTTGTATGTTTGTAACGAATAAACTGAAAAACTACTGAACCTATGTACATATTTCAAAAATTCTTTCACTGTTAGAATGCTATACCTGGGCATATAAATATATTTAAAAAAATAAATCTCCACTCGTGCGAAGCCGGGTCGGGCCGCTAGTGTTAGATATAGTGCGTTGAGAGCATAATCGGACGCCGGGTTATTTTTTTTTTTTTTTTATTTGCTTTTGGTGGCTTTCGTATCACTGCGGCCATGATAGGCCTATTGTGATCGCCACTTTGTGTGTTCAACCTCGAAGCAGCGGCGTTCACAGTTCGCCGCTAACCCTTGCAGCTGCTAGGAACTGTAGGATTTTCTTCGGGGTGGAGTCTTTTAGCTCGTCTGGACTAAGCAGGTGCTTGCCCAGATGGATGCTACGTTTTTGCATCAGTGCTCCGCAGAACCTGCAGGATTGTGTGTCGCTTAGCCCTAATTTGAACATGTGCTTGTTGAGGCGACAGTGTCCAGTTAGGGCTCATGTCATGATGCGAAGGTTGCTTCTGCTTAGCGCTAGGATTCGGTTGGTGCACCGGCTTTTATCAATGATTTTGAGTGGCTCATACCCGAGGAAATCCTACAGAGCTTGGAAGATTCCTCGTAGCAAGACGCCGGGTTAAGACCATATCAATTTAATTTAAGCTATATTTTCTTATACTGTCAACATTTTCTATGATGCCATTCAATGGTGACTTATATCGACTAAAATTTATTTCACACGGCCGTGTCCTATAATACCCCAACTTACCTTAACTAAAGTGCCTACTTTTATATAGGTAATACTTTTTATTGAATCTCCATAGATAATTTCGATGACTTACTTTAATCTTTCTAAATTGTATGATTGCATAGCGTATTTGATATTCACACTGTCATGTAGTCGTAAAGGCCATTTATTAGCTTATTTGTTGTTAGATTCTTGTCGCTTATTTTGTAATTATATAAGTTGTAGGCCTTCCTTAAAAATAAATAAACTGCTACTATGTTCTTTTAATCACAGCAACGATAAAACGATAAAGTGTAAAAGCATTCACCTGTCTATCCTCTCAAAGCCACAACAACGGACATGTGTTTATCCGAAAGAGTAGGCACACTAGATGAGCAGTTCAGGTCACGCGGTAATTGTACTAATTTCAGTTTATTACTGAAACCTATTGTATCGCATTAACCGAATTCGCGCGGAAAATTATATTGTGCGACTTCAACGGCCATTCTGGAATTGAGGGTTTTTTTTTTGCAAGTTGCAACAAGTGCTATTTTAATAAGATTTGACATTTTGTAATTATTTGACATTAATATATTTTTCTTTATTATTATTACATTAAGTGAATGTAAATAAATTTATTCACAAAGAAAAATTAAAATTAAGTGAATAATTATTACATTGTTGTAAAATAATTTGACATTGTTTATTGACGAATTTTATATATTATTGTGTAATTTAAGTTTTTAGTTCATGTAATATTAAACTTTTTATTTTAATTTATATAGACTTTTTACACTATTGCATTAGGGGCCCCTGTAAAAATAGTGTAAGTATTTTTAATAAACAAATGAATAAATAAATAATAATAAATAAATAATAAATCGTTTATTTCTCAAGGTCTTACATATAACATAAATTATAGGGAAAGTACATTTGTGTTTTAGACCTATTTCTCCATTTGGTTCAACTCCTCGCTCTAACTAAGTTTAGTAACTTGTGATGTAGACGCGAGGGATCTCTACCTCTCGGCAAATAGCTCACAGACAACTGTTTAGGTTTAGTTACAGTTCAAATGCAACGATTTTTATAAAAATATAAGAGTAAAAATTTTAAGAATAACAGAAAATAAAAAAATGACAGTGAGTTACATGTTGAATTAAATGCAATCTTAATACTATTTTATTGGTAGAGTCAATTTATTTTATTTTTAATTTACTGTCTAGTCGATTCAGCCAGTGAGTGTATTTATGTATGTGCGTGGGTGTGTACGCTAGGGTGTGTGTATGTGTGTGTGGTTAAGTGTGTGCGTCTGTGTAATTCAAAAAATAATTAGGACACAATTTTTATCATATTTTCCGTTTTGTTGTAATCTAGACTGAGCAAGTATGTTTTAGTCTTTACTTTGCACTCAGTATGAGTTAATTTCCTTATAGAGATTTGTTTGCTTATGGTGTTATAGATGTATGGAGCCAGAAAAGGAAAATGCTTTTGTGCTGCTTGGGTATTACAGTGTGGTGTTTTATATATTAGGTCCTTCCGCCTCTTACTGAATGATGTCTCATCCAATATTGGGCTTTTATGATGCTGTCTCAATACGAAATTTTGTATACATAATTGCCTAACAGTGAGTAGATTACAGTTCGCGTAAAGGTCGACTGTAGAGTACCTGTAAGGTTTTGAGAAGGCGACCTTAAGTACCGCCCTTTGCGCTCTCTCTAGAGGTAGCAGATGGGTTTTAGCTGCCCCGCCCCATACTGTCGAACAATAGGTAAGTAAAGATTCGCAGAGCGCGTAGTATATTGTATAGATGTGTGACTCATTAGCGGCATGTTTGATATTTTTGAACACAGCCATTAGTTTTCTAATTCGTGATGTTAATAGGTTTATATGCGGTACATACGTCATCATTGGGTCTAATGTTACGCCCAGATATTTAATGGTGTCGCAACATTGTAGGATAGGGCAGTCCACGCAGTTTGGTGTGGTTTTTTGTAGGCAGTTTGCAGTATGAGCTCTGAGTTGGAGGGAGGAATTTGTAGAGTCTGGTCTGGTAATTTTCTTTAAATAGAAGTTCATGTATTTAGTTTTATCGGTGTTTAGGGTCAATATATTTTTGTAGAGCTGTTTGGATATAAGGTTGAATCCCAGTTGAGCCTTATCGTAAACCTTCTCCCAACTCTCATCCTGGAACAAGAGTACTGTATCGTCTGCAAATGCAATTAATTTACCAGACTGTAATTCTGTTTGACAAATGTCATTCAGGTAAACTAAAAATAAAGTAGGACCTAGGATACTTCCCTGGGGAATGCCGTAAGTGACCGGTGAGTCTTTTGATATGTATCTTCCAATTTTTACGCGTTGATTTCGATTGGATAGATAGCTTTTCATTAAGTCAAGTTGTTTGCCGCGGATACCCATATTATGTAGCTTATGTAAGAGGATTGGTATGGAAACAGTGTCGAAAGCTTTTGCGAGGTCTATAAAAATAGCCAGGCATTTTTTCCTTACGTCCAGTGATGCAATAATATAGTTATTCAGTTCTGATACAGCATCGGCGGTTGATCTGCCTTTCCTAAAGCCAAATTGGTTGTTTGACAGTAAGTAGTACTTTTCTAGATAATTTACCAGGCGTGTGTTGATAGCTCTTTCTAGTATTTTAGATAATGCAGGTAGAATAGAAATAGGCCTATAATTAGTTGCGGCCATTTTATCGCCGTTTTTATGGATTGGTAGAATGATGGATCTTTTAAATACTTTAGGGAATACTGCGGTATTGAAACTAAGATTGCAAATGTAAGTGAGTGGTTTTTTAAGACTTGATAGGTTTTGTTTTATTAAACGCGAGGATATATCATCCCACCCTGTAGAGCTATCGGTTTTAAGCGCATTTATAAGGGATGTTATTTCGGTTTCAGTAGTCTCCACCAATCCAAAAGAATTAGCTATATTCGAGTCATTTTTTAGTTCTGCTGAGGAGACTTTTGGATCATTTGTAATTTTGTCAGCAAGAGTTTTCCCTACGTTCGCAAAAAAATCATTTACCAAATCTATAGATTTTTGAGAGTCACTAGTTTGTAGTAGATCTTGTGCTAGTGATTTTTTTGGTTTGAAGTTAGTGATACTGGTTATAGCCTGCCACGTTTTCTTTATATTTTTATCATATCTTTATAAATAATTCTTTTTTACCACCGCTCCAATATGCGAGAGATTTCGGTATTGGTAATGTGAAGTAAAGGTGCTTAGAAGCAAGTATGCCTAAGTACGCACGCTTTTGAATCTTTTTAGTGTGGTTATACCCAAGATCGGAGTATCCTACGTTCCGTAGGTACGACTCGATCATGACAGCAGCGTGATCAGATAATTGATTGCTAGATTAACATTCACGAATTCAGAAGTGAATTGGAGCGTAATAATCACGTGATAGCATCGTGTTACCCACAGATAAGCCAGTAGTGTAACAGATACCTCAATCTCAACAGCCTATATTGGTATAGTGCTAGACGCAGGCCTCCCTCTGATAAGTGCCTTATTGGCTTTTAGAATTTAATAAGATTATAATAATATTATAGAATTCTTCTGCAGGGGGCGCTGCCCGCCCCCGGTGCATATCCCTTAGACGCCTCTTACTACAATCTTTACTACGACGTAACAGATATAAATAAATAAATAATAAATAATTCAGGATAATTCACACAGCATTATCTAGCCCCAAGCTAAGCGGAGCTTGTGTTATGGGTACTAGATAACTGATATACTTAATATAATACACTACATAGATAAATATTTTTTATTATACATAGAAAACATCCAGAACACCCTGAACAAATATTTGCAGATCGTCCCGAGGCGGGAATCGAACCCGATACCTCCTGCGTCGCAGGCGGACCTTCGCCCGCTGCGCCACTAAGGTCGTCAATATAGCTTACAGTCAGATAGCTTACCTACATTTAATAGATTGTTATCAAACACTAAACAGTAGATAAGATCGTGTTTTGTTTGGATAAAAGCTCAATTTACAGCAAAGATAGACAGGATAACGCGAGTTTATTATAAGCTATCGCTGGCACCAGTCAATGTAGTTATAAATTAGTTCTACCTTACTCTATCTTCTCTTGTGTTTAACAATAAAATAAAATTTAAAGTAACAGAGAAAAGTTTTATTCGCTTCCAAAGTGTCACGCAAATTCACGTCTACAATTTTTGCAGAATTGAAGATACATTCTTATTATTGGGGCCTTTACGACACCGCATATTTATTATTATTATTAACAATTTGTTATTTATTTCATTTAATTTTTATTTAATTTTCAGTCATGTCTGTCTGTTTCTTTTACCTTTGTACCTTAAGGTGTTTCCTATAACGAAGTACCTATACATGTAATTATTAAAATAGTACATAAATATATGTAGAATGTAACGACATCAAGTGTAACGTCAAGTGTACCTACGATGGAATAAATAGATACAAATACAAAAATACATAAACTCAATATGACTACTACTTCTGAGAGATTATTCTTGATAAAGTTACCTACGACTAATGCAAACACATTATAATAAATGAGTGTGAAATGAAAAACACACGGGAAAGTAAGATAAAATTGTATTTAGAATACTGAGCAATCCTTCTTAGGAAACTACTACGAATACTACAATCAGCAAATAAATTCAAACAAATTGTCAAACATTTGTAAAAGGGACTACAAAATATCAGATTTTCTAGCTAGAAGATAAAAAACTTGGGACGAGTTTTGCTCTCACTCGAAAAGTAACAACCTAACAAGGTACAGGTTTCTTCTTCGCTTCTTTGATGTACCTTAAAAAGATTTAAGTGAATGAAAAATCAAATTCTATTTCTTTTGACCTAGTTTTACTTATGTAATTTGAATTTTGATGTGTCCAAGAGTCCTGTAAGATATAAAGGAAATAAATCACTTTGATATTTGATATTTCATACGAGTACCTAGACTATAGCTAGAGTCTAGCTTTAGACAACCCGCCACACACAGCATGGTGATTGTGTTAAACCCCTCAGATTAGATAAGGCCTATGCTACAATATTTAACTTATTCCAAAGTTATTTTAATGTGATCAAAAACAGTGAAATGCTCAGAGGTTTCGCTTCCGAACGTACTTGGCTCTGTACTTCTGCCCTCAAGCTGGCAATACAGTATTGACCCAAGGGAGCATGTCAAAACTAAAACAGGGTTTATAACTTTTGATCGACTCAATGATTGGAGAACTGAGAGGCTAGTATGATTTTACACAATACCAAAACGGAAAAGTTTTCGTTTACTTCCGCTGACTTGTCAAAGTTGTACTGAAAACTGCAACAAATCACTCAAAATCATTCGAAATCTAATCGAGTGTGTATGAAATCCAGCTCTAGATCAATCCATTCACCTCTCAGTATCTGGTAGGGGCGCTTTAGGCGCTAAACGTAGGCAGGTAAGGCTTCAAAATTTCTTCATCGATTCTGCCCATCTGTTCAGGTCCGTAGTAGATGACCATTTTCTACGTAAATAGTAACTTTTCTGAGAAGGATTGTTAATTACAAGCATTTAAAATTAAGCTAATCTTCAAGCCAGGGTTGTTACGGGAAAGCATGTTTTTGTCATAAACAACTTCACGGGTATTTTCATTTAACCCCTGGAATGTAAATTAGGAAGTTTAACAAAGCATTCCTATAGCCGTTTCATGTAAAAAGTTACATACTTGTATGCTTGCCTCAGGCACGGCTTGTTAGAAATTCCGTTGAGGTCATAGTTAATTCTTGCTCAGGTACACCTGAACACTGGCTTGTGAATGTATAGTGTACGGTTTGGATGGATCTGTATGTTAAGCCCTGTAAAAGCTGACAGCGCAGGCATTGGTCTTGTTAACAAAACTTACAGGTCGTTCAACCTAGCCTAAACTAAAATTGTCTATCTATAAGATGGATTGAAACTAACTAAATGGATCCTTGAGGGGGTAAGAACTTCGGCCTACGGCTATTTTTTACGCCTTAGGTATTTGACTTTTGTGTATGGACTTTTGTAATATGCCCTAAATTGGTATAAGTTTTGCCTGAATGCGAAAAAAAACATAGTTTGTTCATAATATTTCAACCCATCACAAAGTGTTTACCTCTTGATGTTACCATTGTATAAAACAACAAACAAAACAACATCGTATTACCTGCGATGCAATTAATTTAAAATGTAATACCTACCTCTCAGGTATCTTGGAGGTTAAAATAAAAATAAGAAGTATTTTGTTGAGGAGCAGACCTCGTTATGAAAGAAAGGAATAAAAAGACAAAAGAGGCTGAAGAGCCTTTGTACTTGTTTACTTGGATTTGTTTAAAATCTTTGATAGTTTTTGTAAGCGAGAATAAAATTACATTTTAAGATTTTATAAATGAGTTATCAATGCATCTTCTAATATATAAAATTCTCGTGTCACAGTTTTCGTTGCCATACTCCTCCGAAACGGCTTGACCGATTCTCATGAAATTTTGTGAGCATATTGAGTAGGTCTGAGAATCGGCCAACATCTATTTTTCATACCCCTAAGTGATAATTTTAAATGTCCACGCGGGCGTAGCCGCGGGGCGCAACTAGTATCATAAAAAACCTATGAAATAAAATTGGGACAATGTAAAATCCAATGTGACAGCTTAAGGCGCAACGCACACAGAAGGCGGCGAGGCGAGGGTAAGGCGCAGACACGCCGCTCCTCGCCCCCCGCCACGTCGCCCGCAGATAGGATACCGGTAAGGCGGCGTGGCGGGGGGCGAGGAGCGGCGTGTCTGCGCCTTACCCTCGCCTCGCCGCCTTCTGTGTGCGTTGCGCCTAAAATGTTTCGCAACCGAAAGCAAGATAAAGATTTTAAGCCTTAATGTTCAAAAAACTTAAGATTCGTTAGCACCGTAGGTTAGAGCGCCATTGTTAGAATAAGTTCTCTTTTACAGATCAATTTTTTTTATTTCATCCTACAAGAAATGTCGTTATTTAGATATGTAACTGCCTCTATTAGAATACAAATGGAAAAGTACCATCTTCCACCGCACCATTGTGCTTTTGGCCACCCACACTTCATAAACCACAGCTTACCCACTGTATAATACCCACTACCTTTGAATACCGACTACCCTGTGGGTACCTATAGTGATATATTCCGGTAACTATGATATTTTGAGCAGGGTTGACATACATACAAAGACCCTTGGCCGTCTAATCTGGCTGAGACGCCAAATTAAAATAAGTAGCTTTTACGTGATGGCTACTGCGAGATTTATGAGTTGTTTTTGGCCACATGTTTCGGAAAGGTAATGGAGAAGTTACTTTTAGAGAAGACCTTTGGACAATAATTCGGGATCATTAATGCTGTCAATAACTAATAGATAAGAATTTGATTTTGAAAAAAAACTAAAACAGATTTCGAAACCCTTAATTTTACATTGTTTTTTAAGTTCTGCGGGAAAAATACCGATCCCTGGGGAATCATTTCTATACAATAGCAAAAGAATTTCCAAAATCGGTCCACTATTGACGGAGAAATCGACGGACATTCCAAAAAAAAAACGACAAGTGCGAGTCGGACTCGCGCACTAAGGGTTCCGTTTAATTGTAAGACCTTGTTTCTTGCCAAATATCATGATTTTAGTTCAACATGAAGTAGGTACAGGTACCCTGTATATTTTAGTCGAGGGAGAGAATCTATTTTTTTTTTTTTGGCCACATGTTTCGGAAAGGTAATGGAGAAGTTACTTTTAGAGAAGACCTTTGGACAAAAACGGGTGCCTATATATACTTATAGTTATAAAAGAAGAAGGCTTAGATTCTAAGCCGACACCTCGACACCTCGATTGTGTCAAAAAATTGCGATAAATTAGTCTCAACTTCTTCTTCGTACACGTGCGCTTGTGTGCGTGCAATGCAATGCACTGAATTGATATGCTTATCAACACACACATAGATTGGTTTTTGGCTACAAAATCAAGGAAATGGTTGAAGGACACTATCCCCCTCCTGTGACAGCAGCGTGTTTTCCCTCTATGCTTTATTTCCTAGTAATTTTTGATGTTCTGTACGGTCAAGGAGGTCAAAGTGCAGTACTTTAAATTTTTGGATTATGAATTGGGAGATTGATATTTTAGATTTATATTCATGTGAAATTTATTGCATATTTAAACATCAGCATTGCCATACAGCAGCAGCGGGGCAATGCAGCCAGCAGCGTCTTGAGGACACCGGATGCTTCCGACTGGAATTGATAGGATCAGTTGAGCTACCTATAACTGCTTGCAACAGTCTGCAGTTAGCTCAATTTGAGTTCCGCTGTCCCCATTAACAGGTCACCGTCAATGGGGACAGCGGGAATAAATTTTAATTATTTTTATTGAGTTCCGTTATCCCCATTGAATGGGCACAACGGGAATACATCGTAAATACTCGTCCTAATTTATTTCTATTATTTGATTGTAATTTTCTTTGTCAGTAGAGATGTATGGCATATTTTAACAAATATGCCATACATTCACCCGATATTTATCGAATTGTCTTAGTTTCTTATTGTAATCGCTCTAAAAATAGGTACTTAGCTTGAAAGATTGTAGATAACTAAAGTATTTCGAATAGTATACCTACTAATACCTCATATTCAACCAGGTGAGAACTCTGTGTCTAGTTAAACCTAACATAGGCTTTAAGGCACTTCTAACCGAAATGTAATGTTGTTTTTTACCTGAATAAATAATTCTATTCTATTCTATTCTATTCACATAAATATAACAGGACTGTTTTCTTTTCAAAAGATGGAACAAAAACTAAACCAGTTATACATACATCTATAAAACACGCATATCTAAATGTCTTGTTTATGTGTGCGTTCATCCGCAAACAGTGAAAAATCTCATATATCGACTATCGGAAGTTATTTGTCCAAGAGATCTCAATATGGAAATAATCACATGATTCGGAGACCTTGTTTTTCTGTTCGGACCGGTGGCGGAGGCGTTTGATCTCTTTCCAAGTCAATGATAATGCCATCGATGGGTTTTGTTCTTTGATTTATTCATCCCAACTAGGATGCTGACTCGATTGAAGCTATTCGGGACAATTTTATTAAAATCAGAGAAATTATTAAAGCAATTCGGGACAATTTTATTGCAAAGAGGAATAAACCTTTCGGTTTATATTTGGACTCAGTCTAACGATGTCAATTATGTTATTGTTCTATCTTTTTTAACTTCTTTTCGTTTAGGTACCTACCTTACCTATTATTTCATTATTCACTGTACTGTGTTTGTTTATTTTCCAACTAGCCTCTAATAAATTAAATAGTAAAACTCTCATAAAAATATAAGTAGCTATTTTTTATATTAACCGAAATACAATTTGCCACAAACATTTTAATAAATAAGATATATCTATGTTGTTAATTTCTTTTGAATTGTGTATTACTACTTTTAAATGTAATCAGCTCTTCAACTGAAGTTTCAGTTACCAAACAATGTGCCCAAATCGTAACCTATCCAACAAAACCACAACACATCACGGCTTTAACAACTCCGACATGAAAAATAACCGTTATAATATTAACTATAGCGTTGCGAAACAAACGGTTATTTTCCGTTACACGAAACGTGCGATACCGAGCGCGTTCGACGAGCGACTGGAACTGAAGGCTTCAGACGAAGGCGCTGAAGGCAGCCTCTCAATCAACCCGGACATATGCCCGGAGATGGATTAGAAAAAACACCTATTTGCGAGCGCTTTAACGAGCAATGCTAAAAATAGACGGATTTGCTTGCACGAGCAGCATTAGTTGCAACTTTTTACTACGGCATCTATACCTTACCTAGTTAGTAGGTAGAAGCTTTCATAATTTTTTTCTGGGAAGGAATCAGGCATATGACGTAGGTACAGAGGGTTCTGTGGGAGGCCTTCAGTCAACATTGCAATGTGTTCGGCGGGAAGATGATGCTCTATTAATTGTGTTGACGACACTCCTATTTTATTAATTTATTTTATTAAAACTTTATTGCACTATGTAGGTAATATTGAATTGAATCCCCTACTCAAGTTATAAGTTTGTTTGTGTGTTGTTTGTAGTTTCTAATAAATAATTATCTTTCTTTATTCATTGTATAGGAAAGGATAGATAGATAGATAACTCATTATTGTGCCACACAAACACAAAATACAATACAGAAGGAAATGTGCGAATCAAGGAAGTACAAAGGGCGCCCTTATCGCTTTGAGCGCTCTCTTCCAGGTAACCTTGGGATGGACTGGACAAAAGAGAACAAGACGGTGGCGTTTGAATAAGTTAAGGAAATGAATAGAATTATAATTATACCTACACTGCGAAGGATGGATGTTAGAGGGGAAGAGGAAAGGAAGGGAATGTTGAGAATTTAATACAAAACTTCTCACTATAATGGGCATGTCAATGGGGTTCTGGGAATAATGTGGGTCACCAATTTATTTAATTTTATAGATATTCTAGAGACATTCATTTATTTATTAAGGGCAACCAACTAGAAATAACACAAGAGATCACACAATTAATACGACAAAACTTAAAAACTAGTGCACTCTAAATTACAGGTAGCCACAACATGCGCAAAAAACAAGGAAACTCAACTAATCGTAACATGCATGTAATAAATTAGTAATATAGTTAAATCAATGTTTTAGAGACATTCCCGAGAGCTGGTGAGTATCTGGCGCAGCGCATCAGCATTGCCATACAGCGGGGCAATGCAGCCAGCGTCTTGGGGACGCGACGACTGGTATTGATATGGATCAGTTGAGCTACCTGTAGATTGTTTGCAACAGTCTGCAGTTAGCTCAATTGTTTGATTTGTAAATACGAGTTCTAATTTATTTCGTTTATTTGATTGTAATTTTCTTTGTGAATAAAGAATCTAGACATTCATAATTTGGGATCATCAATGCTGTCAATAACTAATAATAATTTGATTGTTTTGAAAAAACTAAAATCGACTACGAACCCCTTAATTTTACATGCAATCGAACATAGAACCTCCTCTTTTTTCCGAAGTTGGTTAAAAGGGGCCCAGTTGTTTACGAAGTTGACTGGCCTTATTCCTAACTGTAAACTGGGGCACTTTGTAAAACTATACCAACATAATAAAGGTGAAACCCGAAGAGGGGTTTGTTTACTAAATGGCCTTTTCCTGGATTCTATAATGTTCCTATGGCCTTCCCATTTTGGAAACGTTGGTAAAATTTATTTTATTTATACATTTTGCTATGACTGTCTCTGTGTGGTGCCGGCTTAGATTATGCACCACCCCAAGTGCCCAACTCTTCCCGCGGGTGTCGTAAGAGGCGACAAAGGGATATCCACCGGGGGCGGCCAGCAGCGCCCCCTGCAGAACAATTCTACCACCGAACTGCGATACCCAACCCGCATCCCCAGTGTGAGGATTATGGGCACTACCCCCCATGAGATAAAAGCCAATAAGGCGCTTACCAGGGGGAGGCCTGCGTCCAGCAGTGGACCAATATAGACTGTTGAGGTGAGGCTACGACTGTCTACGTCGTAGCCGACGTAGTAGTAGTATATATATAAAAAGCTTAACTATTAATCACCAGGATAATAAAAGTTTGCTCTAACAATGCTGGATTGGCCTCAAGTGAAAGTAACAAAATTTCGGTACACCTTATACAGGACGGTGCTCTTAGCGAGACTTTATACTCATAAAATGATGATGTAGAAGAATTTAGGGGGAAAGTTGTACAAGGAGAATTTCACTTGATTGTTTTATGAGGCAACTTTACCGACTCTTTGTGAAACCTTGGTAAAGTTGATGCATGAAATTGCTCAAAAATACTTACCAACTTACCTCTACTATAAGTGAAGGTTTGTACTTTGTCGTTTATTAACGCGATTATTGTATAAAGTGTAACAAAATGAGTGTATTATGCACGAAGAGGATGATTACGGATTACAAGAGATCAACTTTTGTGGCACATTGTAGTTTTTACTATCGTTGCTCAACCCACCTTACACACACATACAATCACACACTTTTTTCAACGTTCATAAACCAAAATAAAATTCCATGCTTAGAATTCAACCCAACCTAAAATTCAACCGTGATTGATAACCGTCGATAAATCGCGAATAGTTTGTCAACAGCATCCGCATTGTTTGATCAATTGATCAGCAGATGATTGAAGCCGGATAACGTTTTGTTTGATACGTGATTGATTCGAATATCTAGTTTCTAAAACCAACAATAATCTACATGTGGTTTTCTACTATCATCATCATCAAAACTCAAAATAAACGCAAAGTGATTTATTTCCTTTACACCTTACAGGACTAGACACGTCAGAAATTTGAAATTATATTATTAAACTAGGAAATAAAGAAGTCTGCAGTTAGCTCAATTGTTTCAATTGTAAATATTAGTATAATTTTCTTTGTGAATAAAGGCTTAAGTTGGTAAAAACAAAGGAAATAAAGCGAACACTTTGATAGAAGTCAGAATATCCTGTAAGAATAAATAAGTACGTGATTTTTTTTTTGTTTACTTCAATCTTGGAAAAGTTTAGAAATAAACAAGAAACCTTTACCTTGTTAGGTCACATCTCCATGGGCCTATATACCTATACCCACTAGTCCACTGCTGGGCATAGGTCTCCATATTAAGCGCCTTAATGGTTCTTCTCAATAGGGCGGAAGAAAGGTTAACATTTTTCCAGACTTCTCGATCAGAACCCAGACTGTGATACCTTCGTAGACAGTTGGGAGAGTTTAATGTTAGTATGCGTGAGGTTTTGCGAGATGACTGATAGGATGCTTGTTTGTTTTGTTAATATTATTTTAATTTGTAATAATTATTTCAATATTATGAAAATCTTATTTAGTATTTCAATTAATTCATTTATTTATAGGACATTTATTCACAAAGAAAATTATACTAGTACTTACAATTGAAACAATTGAGCTAACTGCCGACTGTTTATTTATTAGTTAACCATTTAATTTTCAATATTGATTTATTTAAAAAATGTTTTACAATTTTTCCAGTAAGTAATTTAAACTTATTAGAAAAATTATGTTTTTTAATCTTTAGTAACTAATGTAATTGGCTTCTAAAAATCGTGTTAATTACTAAACAAATGAACAATAAACAATTTTTTTTCGTTGATAGACCTACGTTAGACCCCAATCTCCTCTGATATGTGACGGTGTGGTCGAGGAGACGATGAATTTCTACGATGAAAGACTATTCACTAGTGTCTTGAAGACTATAAGAGCGTCAGAGCGTCAATACAGTTGTTACATATTTGACTAACATGTAATATCACTACACTATTTAATTCGTTCGTCGTTTTAGTGCTGACGTGGACGAGATGACCACCCTACCAATCGACAACAAGCTGGCTTGAAAAACGGAGGCTGGCAACGAGTTTTAAACCTACTTAAAAACTTCTCCCGAAACCATCAGTTATTCATTCCATTCAGGTAGGTGTACCCTACCTACTGCAAAAATGAGGCCATCCCCATGGCCTCATTTTTGCAGATTTAAATTTTGAACTTTATCATCTAGTACCTATAACACAAGCTCTGCTTAGCTTGGGGTTAGAAGATGATTTGTAGTGTCTAGTTTTATTTATTTATTATTATTTCTGTTTTATTTTATTTATTTTTTTATTTTTATTGTTAAAACAAAATCAACAGCCCTTATGTCTAAACAGTTTTAACCTTAATAATCTAACTTACGGCCAATAAGAGATGTTTTATGTAGGTAATGTAGTAATGTCGCAATGACTTAATTCAACACTGTGTGATATAGACACATCAGCCACTCGTCTGTAATAAATAAATAATGTATCGAGCTACATAAACTGTGTTCATTTCATTTAAGTTGATTTTGAATGTTCTCTCAAATTATTTATTGTGTTGTAATTTATTTATTTTACCACCATTATTAGTCTGAAAAATTGCAAAAAAATTATTTAGTTTAAACTAATTGTCTGTCTTTTCTGTCCGAAAATATAACATAGTCCAGCAGCTGAACTATGGTGTCTTTTCGGACAGAAAAGACTGTGGTTTAGCTGGACTCCAGCTTAAAAAACTTAAACAAAACCGTTGACCACAAGTTCTCAACTTAAAATAAAAGCAGCGAGTGGCACGTTCAGTACACACGTAATCTCAACAAGACAGGCCAGGCGGTGTGGCCAGTTTTATTAATTTTGGGGAAGCGTTGGCCCAAGCCGAGACATGCTCGGCTTACTGGACACTCTGTAAACAAAGCTGCGAAATTGAATGGCTAAAGGATACAAAATGAACGTGAATTTGTGTAGGACGAGCTATTCTTGCGCGCTTTACAAAAATTACAATGGCGATAAATGTTTTCGACATCCCAACCGAAGATCTGCGACTTAAAACAGTTCTTATTCTTATATTCTTGCCTTCTGTAACACAACAACTACCACAGAAGGCAGAGCCAAGAACTATGTTCCATACTTGTTGTTCAAAAATAAACACTTACATTTTTGTTCCTCTACATTCTAAATGAAGTGCCTACTTCATATGAATACGGAGCGGCTGTTTCTCAATGCACAAAGTCCTTGAATGTATACATATAGTCCTACAATTATGATCATCATCAGGTCATGGGGGCAAAGCTGGATTTGACTGTCAAAATTTGTTTTTAATTTAGCTCCTTATTCGTTGTTTGGTTCTGTATGTTTTATATCATGTGTGTCGAAATAAATGCTTTTCTATTCTTCTTTCTATTCTATGACGTCCATTAAACGAAATCGACACACTTGGTAGATGCCTGCATCACGCTTGGTAGATGCTCTGATAGTCGAAATGGGGTGTTGAATAGTACCTACCTACAGCTACATAGAAGGAAGTCGTGCAGTGCCAGCTTAGAATTTGCAACACTCCAACTCTTCCCGCGGGTGTCGTAAGAGGCGACTAAGAAATATCCACCGGGGGCGGCAGCAGCGCCCCCTGCAGAACAATTCCACCACCGAACTGCGATCCCCAATCTGCATGCCCAGCGTGGGGTTATGGGCAGAGTCTTATTGGCTTTTATCAGGAGGAGGCCTGCGTCCAGCAGTGGACCAATATAGGGTGTTGAGGTGAGGTGAGGAAAAGAAAGCTGCTGCCCTTGCCCTTTCCACGGGCTGATTCGGAGTGGTCAATTCTTACACCGCAACCAGCAATAAAATACCTACCTAATTCAATAAAACTTTTGAACGAACTTGCCTAGCGTTACACTCTACCGAACTAACTTACAAAATAACCTCATAGCGCTGGTCATTTACTCTAGATAAGGCCCGAGTGCCTTACAAAGACACAGAGTTGGACACTTACAAGAATGTACAGTCAGCTGCACAGATATGTATGTACACTTCCAAGGTTTAACTTTTAATTTACTCGGAACTTTTCAAATAAAAGGCCACGCACACGTTTTTAGTACAAAGTAATCATCGTAGTTGTCAGAATGCGGTACAATAAATTATCACAATTACTATAAACTTACTTGTCTTGTCAAATTGAAAACTTGGGAGTGTATACATATTTTTGCAGCCGACTGTACGCCCGGTCAAATGGCGCGAACGTGGTTTAGCAAGAACGGAAATTACTGTCGCACCCTTTATGTGGTGCTACTAGAAAAGTAAAATACGTAAGATCAACACGATTGTACGATACGTATACTCTACTAGCTTGTGTCCGCAGCTTCTCAAGCGTTTTCCCATGATAAATTGTGGAGAGGTCATTTCTGGTCGAGAGTCACATTCATGCAATATTTTGGCTCGATTCGTTCGGTATTTTTTGGCGTGAAGAAGTAATAAACATCCAAACGGAGGGAGTCTCACACTACTACCTACATAAGTAGGTATTTATAATTCTACTCAAATCACTTGACCGGCAACAGTAACATAATCCAATCAAGCAAGTTTTTTGATTCCTATTTATTGGAACAAAAATCACTTTCGCAGTAGGACCCGTTTTTGCGGCGAAATTGATGGCTGTCCGAGTCAATGGCCCTTACTAATGAATTTAGTTATCGTCGATAATGATTATGCCTATATTATAATGTACTAAATTTAAAACAGGCTTTATTGCTTTTACTGATATTGTAAATTTTATAGCTTAGTACTACTACAACTAGTAACCCGTTACAATTGGCTTAAAAATTCCAAAAGATCTTACAACTTTATCAAAGAAACAATCCAAACGAAATGCCCAGAAACAATCTTGTAGCAGCCAAGTAAACTCCTAACGCCAAAAACTCCTAAGAATTTCAAATGTTTGTCTTAAACCTGTTAAATCCAAGTTTATTTATATTTTTTCGAAATTACCACCGCGGTTGGAGATCCCCGATGTAATAAATAAGACTAATCCAAGCTCGAGTTATCTGAGACTACCCAGGGACCTTTCGCCCTTCTATTTCAGGCATACATTTTATATGACTTCACTTTAGGAATTTCAAATCTCCGGAAATGCTGAATTCGATAGTATGAGACTGGATATAGCTGACATATTGAGGTCAAATCTTTTCGCTGATAGCTGAATAGAGGTTTATATTTTTATTTGCTGGATAAAACGTAGCCTATTATTAGGACAGGAATAATTTAAGTTTCTATGATTCCTTAAATCGGTTCAGTAGTTTCGGAGATTATCCACCGACCCACTTTAAACAAACAAACTTTAGGTCTATCGAATATTTTAGATGACTTTTTTTTTAGACAAAATGGCAGAACCCTTTATTCACAAAGAAAATTACACTAGTATTTACAATTGAAACAACTGAGCTAACTGCAGACTGTTGCAAACAATCTACAGGTAGCTCAACTGATCCATATGAATTCCAGTCGGAAGCGTCCTCAAGACGCTGGCTGGCAATGCAGCAATGCAGGCGCATTATGGCAATGCTGATGCGCTGCGCCAGATACTCACCAGCTCTCGGGTCACGCGTCGCTTCGAGCGACCAGACGCTCAGATAAGAGCCTCGGGACCGCACAGACCTAGGGTCTCGTCTCCAAGGGGAGCAAATGTATAGGCTCTGTCGAGACCTGCATATTTGCGCCTCTTGAGATGATTATTTAGATATTTTAGATGATTATTCTATTACTAAATGATAAATTAACAATACTGAGGTAGCATAACAAGATGGAGATATCGACTACGGCGTAGCACTTTCGTAGCTCGGCAATTCTACGAATGATCATTTAGGACGCATATTGTTCATGTATCTTTCTTGTTTCTTTGATCATAAAACAAATGACCATAATTTTGAATACATTTTGGTCACCGCATTAGGTCACAAATTGGGCCTTGTTATACTGCCTTAATATGCAATTCGATATCCTAGAATGGTAGGAATCAAATGCCCCTTAACAGTGTTAGCATGGAAATCAGAGTGGCTAGCATCAGTTGGCACTTTTATCAGTTGTTAAAAGTTTTGGACAACGTGAAGGTCTATTTGATGATGCTGACTTGTCGAAATCGTACTGCCAAAATGCAACAAATCACTCAAAATCAAAATCAAAAACTCTTTATTTCCTTATATACAATAAATTGTACATTTATACACAATATACAACTACACACTGACACGGAAATAAAGTGATATATAATATTTTTGATTTCTGTCGCTTCGATATGTAGACTAAAGTAAAGAAGCGACGAAGAAACCTTTAGCCTGTTATTTGTTATTTTTCGAGTTGGAGCAAAACCCGTCCCAAGCTTTTTTATCCTCTAGATAATCTGATATTTTATAGTAAGCCTTTTTGCACAGCAATTTATTGACAATTTGTTTGAATTTATTTACTGATAATATTTGCAACATAATTAATAAACTTTAATCGAGTTCATGTGAAACTTTGAATAGCAGTCATACCATGAAAAGTAGTTCTTTTCAGTATCCAGTGAGAAGGCTCTAAGGCGCAAAAATTTTATTTTACAGAAAACACCAAACAACCGCGAAATAATACAAAACATATCCCGCCAAAACCTCATGACAATACAAAATGTGAAGTGTGATGTCACATGCATATACCCTATTGAGGTATACTTTGCAGTATACTCGAGATTTAGGAATACATCGGGTGTCGGGGTAAACTACCAGACTTTCTGTAACTATTTTTATCTAAGTCGTAGAATTTTATGATATTACCAAGACGAGCACGATTCCTTTGAATAGGTATTTTGAATAAAGGCCAAGAATTTGTGATAACGAGGGGATACTTACATATATCTCGACTTTACGTGCTTCTTTTGATAAAGAATTGTATGTAAGGTGTTTATGATTTTTTTGGTAAGTATGAATTTTTGGGTTATTCCAGTTTTCCCCCTTGAAATCCCCCTTGAGGGGGAAAACTGGAAGTCAAAAAAAAGAATTCCATTTTTCCCCCTTGAAGATTAGCCTCAAGGGGGAAAACTGGTATGTGTGATAGAAAAAAGATTCCGCAACTACAGATTGGTAACCTTTACTAATGCTCAACCTCAACCTCAACCTCAACAGCCTGTAGTGGTCCACTACGCAGGCCGCCCCCTGATAAGCGCCTCATTGGCTTTTATCACATGGGGGGTAATGCCCATAATTCCCATGCTGGGCATGCGGGTTGGGGATCGCAGTTCGGTGGAAGAATTGTTCTGCAGGGGCGCTGCTGCCCGCCCCCGGTGGATATCCCTTAGTCGCCTCTCACGACACCCGCGGGAAAAGTTGGAGTGGTGCAAATTCTAAGCCGGCACCACACAGCGACACATAATAATGCTACTTTGTCGTATTTATATTTCTTTGCCTTGGACGAAGCTGAATGAGTGGAACACGGTTATTTCCTTTAGAATAAAAAGTTCTGTAGAAACAAAAACATTATCAGATACCAACGTCCCTATCCAAGATTCTAAGTCAGTTCTAAGTATTTGTCAAAATATAAAACTCTGACTTTATTTACCTCGATAATGTTTTCAAACAAAATCAACAGCATGACATCAATAAATATGCCTTCCCAAATATTTACCATCAACACGACAAAGTAAATAAATGTTGCAAGCATCGAGTCACGAGCGACGACCCAAGGCGGTGGTACAGAGTAACTAACAGTCAGTATTACTCGGCACAGAATCTATTTTTGAGCCTCTATATTATTCAACCTGTATCGACATACAGGCAAACTCGCTGGTCGTTCTAAGCCCTAAGCCAATAAGGTCGAAGTTTCAAACATAACACTGAAGGTATGTTGTGGTCTCAGATTGCTACCGTATTCAGAGGTCACATTTAGGTACTACCGAGGTAAAGCGGAACTGTTTTTGTGGATTTGTCGACCCACACTTAACACTTCACTTACAGGCAGAACTTTCACTTGGTGGGACAAAGAAACGATGGGATTCTATATGGGTGAATAAGTGATATATGTGTGGGATATGTTTGTTTATTTATTTAGAATGAACAAATACATAAAGAACACTGGAAAGCGCATAAGTTAAAAACTGTGTCGCACCTCCCAGCGCCCAAACTCAGGACATAGTTAAAGTACGGCATAATAATATCTCTAAAGTTTCCGATTTAACAGTTTGATAAGGAAAGGCTTACATCATTTCTATTTGGTTAAATCGGGCTCCAGGTGATCTAACGTTCACTATAAAATATTACTTAGGCACTTAAAGTATTATTATACAATAATATGAAAAAACTAAAGCTCAAAAATAATTTTAAACTCTCATATTTTGTAAATGATTGTGTGCTTGAGGAGCTCCTGAGGACACCGTTCACTTGTGATTCCGGGCAACAGGAGCTAACAGTGTTTGAACGTGTGTTTGTGTTTGTGTGTTTGAGTGCTTGTGGAGCTCCTGAGGACACCGGTGGTGTCTTAAGTATATGTATACATATGAGAAGGTATTAAGTAGTATGTTATTACATTTTCTGCACGGATGCCAATACTGCGGCCACATCTGTCGTTTCCGTATAGGCCTTACAAGTCATCCAAGAATCAAGAACACCAAATAAACCATCCTTCAGAGATGTAAAGGCCATGAATTGAACATTTTACTTTATGTTAGAGACAATTGTCTCTAACATAAAGTAAAATGTGTAAGTACCTTATGGCTGATAAAATGGTACTTAGGAAAACCTTTAAAATTATAACCCCTGACACCTGAGAATAAATAGGCGTAACTCCTCCCACCAGAAAAGTCGCGGAAAATGGCGACGGCAAATGAGCTTGATAAGGCCTTACAAGAGTATATCGGTGTATGTGAGGGCAGACAACTAGATAGCGATAACACACAAGAACTCAGAGAAATCAAATAAAGAAACAACAACAGAACTGAACTTGCAGACTGAAACATAGAGTCTTTGTTCTAGCAAAGCCCTTTCAGAACTTTACGAGGTCATGCTAGAAATTTCTCAAAAAGACCTTCCGAAGCCAGCAGCAGGGCTCACAAAGACCTAGTGACACCATTTCAACACATCACAAGATTCGAAACACATTTTCAGGGCCCTAATTACGCTAATGGCGACATCAGGGTAGAATTTATGAAATGAATAGCCTCTTTCACAATGTTGTGAGAAAACGTGAGTCTGGGGCCTAGGCAAACAAAATGCGGGCCATGGTCGAAATATGTCACTTAACTTTAATAAGTGTTGTAAATACATTCGTTATAACGAAAGAGATTGGTAAACATACTCCTAATTATTATCAGAGGCCACCATTTTATTTTACTTAAATTATTTATACGAAATATTATCCGATAAACACTGTGCCTCGCTATCTCTCAGTTGACCGTTCCTCATTAATTAGTATTTCTTTTTTTCTGATTTTGCCCAGAACTTCCAAATTTCTAGAGTTCTGCCTATAGGCACATATATTATAATATTAAATTAGCTATAGGTTACACTGTAAATTTGTAATATTTCTTGTAGGGGTAGGGTTGGAAAATGCGTCATAATTCGACTTACAGATGGTGAAAAAGATGGGTAGATTGGATAAATGGACCCTTAGGCTTACTAACATGCAATTACATAAAAATATCAAATTTCAAACATGATCATTAGACCTAGGCTCAGAGCGGTATCATTCCCACCCTTAGATATTGATCGACTCTGCCGAGAGAGCGGGACGGGGTGCCTTCCTTCGCGGACTTCACGTAAATTTGAGCAGGACGGAGCTAATTCTCAGGGTGGAAGAGATAAATGTAGTAGATCTGTAGATGATATGGAGGGCGTCATCTCGATTAGAACGGTGTTATCGAAACGCATTCTGTCAGGAACAGGCTTTGCTAAACCACGAACTGTCTAATGCAAAAGCACCTCTGACACTGTTGTAGAGATAAACCATTCTAAAATATGCGCCGAGTGTAAGTACGACGTCCAGTAGAGGAGGCGTGCGTTTTATTCATCACCTTTCAAAATAGATTATATTTAATTAAACATACTATAGAGAACAGTAATGGATTTACTTACCTACCTACAAACAGGAATTACAAAAAAAATATACCTATCAACCTGGTATAATACCGTTTTAAATAACTTTAGTAAGCGAATAAATTGTTGAAAAATAGAGCTACTAGTTATAATGGTTTATATTTACCTATTTTTGCCCTTTTTCACTTCGAAATGTTCAGTGATTATTCAATTTATTATAATTTACTAGATTGACATCAAGTTTTCTTTAATCATACAGAAATCTAGCAGAAATCCTTGTTACCCACTATGAATCATAATTATCACAGAAATATATCTAGATAAATAAAGTCTCGGTACTCAGGTACCGAATCAAGAAAAGTATAACAAGGTCCGTAATCAGTTACGGACCCTGTTATACTTTTCTTGATTAGGACATGGTACGTTGTAGCTACGTTAGTTGATTCATATGTACTTACTTATTGTTATGTACAAATACAAGATTGATTTATGGACTTAAAAAAATAGTTTCGTATTGCATTAGATTTTTGTTACCAGTTTCCTACATAATTGGTAGGTAAAGTAGCTTTATAGAGTTCTTACACTTAAATGGTTTAGAGTTGTACTAGCTTCTACCCGCGGCTTCGCACGCGTTGTTTCTATGGAAACGCTTAAAGGTGATTTCTATCCCATGGGAACTGATTTATGGGATAAAAAGTAGCCTATGTTTTATTCCAGGCCTAGAATTATCTGTATACAAACTTTCAGTCCGATCTGTTCAGTAGTTTTGGTGTGAAGAGGTAACAAACACCCATCCATCTATACATCCATCCAAACTTTCGCATTTATAATATTAGTGTGATTAATGGTAATCGAAACTAAGCTAGTAGAGTTTTACTGGATACTAATAAACTACAGACTCGCTCTAAGAGTCGAAGAGCTTCACCCACTTTCAAATACTCGGTAAGCACTCTACTTAGTTAGGTGTAGGTACATGTTATTCTGATATACGGCAATTTACCGAGCACTCAACTCTGGACAGAAAATTAATATGCAACACTTTACATTACATTTCCTTAAAAGCAAATACTCTCACACATTGTACCTACTAACGTTACATTAGAAATATGTTGAAAAGGAGGTATATACTCTACCAACATTTAGTCTAACGTTAGTTGGTTATCTTATAAAAATGAATCGCAAAATGTGTTGGTAAGCGCATAACTCAACAACGCCTGGACCGATTTCGCTTATTCTTTCTTTGTTGTGTTTGTTATTGTCAGGAGATGGTTCTTATGAAAGAAAAAATTAAGGAAGTTGGAAACATAAATTTCCACGGGGGCGAAGCCGCGGGGCGCAGCTAGTTGGTTATACAATCCGAAACTAGAAGGACGAAGTATTTTTACGACTATTAGTATTGAAAATGCTTATGATGTCTTCCTAGCAGAAATTTCGACCACGACAACCTCAATTTCAGCTCATTTTAACCAAAACATATACTTACATACATAGTATATATGTACATACTAGGTACTCTATTCATTGACTACGCCTGTAAAAATAGTGTACATGTACATTTGATGATGAATAAATGAATGAATGTTATATATATTATATGAACTAGTTGTAGGTACTTACCGCTTGTGACTTGAAGAGTAGTAGCTAAGAGACATAGCAGCGATAGAGACAGGCTTCCGAGCGAGTTGAGCCTGAGTTCCGCGGCCATGCTGCACCCTGCAATACAACCTTCTTGTATTCATAACGTCCTGGTACTTCGATGACTTTTTCAGACTATCATTTAATAATAAGTTACTACTTATACAAAAAGTGTCCCAGTAAAACATAGACCAAAGAACTGTTTTGAAGGAATCGTAAAAATTCAAAGCCAAAATACCTATTTTCAGTCGTAACTCTATCTAACGGATGGTGTTGGAACTAGTTACAGGCGAAGAGTTCTAAGAGTGCAAAACAACCTTCTTGTATTCATGCCGCCCTGGTACTTCGAACCTATTCAGACTATTATTAATTGATAGAAAGTTATAAGCAGAGAGTGTGCGGAACTATATTGAAGAAACGGAAAAATAATTAAAGCGAAAATATTTTCAGTCTTAACTCCATCTAGCGGGTGGCGTTCGAACTAGTTACAAGCAAAGAGTTCTAAAATACAGCAGTACTGTGGCAGCATTTGCTATGAAGTTCGCCAACCACCCGCTAGATGGCGCTTTGGGAACACGAAACTCTCGACGAAATTCATAGATGGCGCTACTTTTAACTCAAATATAAAACCTCTTTGCTGTGTCAAACGTATGGAGGTTGGGAGTATTTAACTTCGTTCAAGGTCAAATATGACAAACAACAGAGATCAGTGCTCAAAACCATAGACAGCAGTTAAATTAAACCTCTTTGGGCCTAAGCATTAGTTAACAAAACCTCCTTTAATCAAATAAAATAGAAAAAGATGTCACTTTATAAAATAAGGTCGTTTCCGGTTCTCACCTCATACGTTAAAAGAAGATAAGTACCAAAAAAGGTTTTAATGGTGTAACGCTTACCATATCGTCAGCATGTGTGGTTGCCACGGCCGACCGCTACCCAACACAGATCACCTGGAACAATATAAATTCATTAAACTAAATACTTATTATAGCAGGAGGTTTTTGTCCAGCAGTGAGTGAAGTCGGATGCGGATGATAATGATGATAATTAAATACTGTGTAAGTATCCCTTTTCTGCGGTGTAAGCTAATATTTTTTTCTCTCCGTAGTTAGTGAGCTGGCAGAACCGTACGTACTTAAGATTCCCAAAACATTTTTGTGTGATATGGAACTTCTCTTGAACTCTGGTGAATTTCCAAACACGCTTCTGTTCTTGGACACGGTTTTGCGCGTAAATTTGGCGTTTTTAATAAATAATATTATCAGTTGATAAGGAATCATCAATAAAACTATTAATTGAGTGGTAGCCCTAAGCTACGTCGTAGCAAATTTTCGTAGCACATGTAACGACGCGTAACTAGCTTCGTAGCAAGTTATTTAGCGCCGTAGCGAGCTTCGTAGCAAGTTATGTGGAGCCATAGTAAGATTCGCAACGAGTAATCTAGCTTTGTAGCACGTTTTATGTTTCGTAGCAACTTATGTAGCGCCAAAGCAACAGAAAAAGAGCTATATCATTAAAGTAGAGATAAACCATCCTAAAAATGCACGCCGTGTGTACGACTTTTTGTGGAGGGAGCGTGCATTTTTAGAACGGTTTACCTCTAGCAGCTTCGTAGCGGTTTGTAGCAATTATATGTATGCATTCAACTATCACCAGTCTTTATACAGAATTTTTTTATTTTATTGTCTTATCTACAAATTTTGTTTTCCTACCTTATTTTTTTTACCAGAGCTAAAGTTCACAAGTAGACTTTCAAAAATATAAAAGCTGAATCAATATTTTTAAAATATGGCAAAGTGATAGTTAAATTGAATCCTAGGTGGGGATTCTAGGCGATGTTTATCGAGGAAAAACACGTTTCAAACCGCGGGCAGAAACTAGTAGTTTAAAATCGCTAAATAATATTCTAGGCACTTTATTAGCCTCTCTCTGACTTTGTACGCTTTTAATTATAAAACAGCGCGGCGGCGCAAAGAAGAGGCAGCGGCCATTGTTCCCCTAATTAATGTTATGTCAACTGCAAGTGGGACACTTAACTGGCTGTCTGCAAAGGATTACGATTATTTGAAAATTATGTGAGTTGTACAGAATTAAAGATAATGTAATGTAGAGGTATTGTATTTTGTATATCGAAATAGATATCTTAGACATAGTGTAATAATATGTGGTAGCCTATTAATTATGTAGTTAAGTGGGGCACTTTTTTCTCTAAGAACTTATGCGCTTATGACCTTATGGACCCACATAACATTGTCTATCTCTCCCAAAAAGGTTTGTTGGAAGAGAACTTTTTTTAGGGTTAAGCTCGCCTTTGTCATTAATTATCTAGTTTAATGTTTTATATGTATGTTTTATTTTATTTTAATCGAAGCTTCGAACTTCTTAAGAAGAGTAAAAGAACATTATAATACTTTGAACGGCTACCGTTTAAAATATTTAAAATATTTTCATTATAATGCTCTTGTCGCATTTTTATAAAGGTGTATAATCACACAATATTTCTAACAGTATATTTTTCTTCAATATTAAATTTAAAAACGTAATCGCTAAATCTATTTTCCGCGTTTTTTATATCGTACAAGAAAAGTATTTTATATTTTGCATTGTATCGTACTTATTTCTAACTATTTTGCGCACACTATTTAACTATTTTATTCATTTATTTATTTTGTTAGTGACGTTTATATTTTTTTTAGAAAGATACTAATAATAAAGAACTGTGTGAAATATCAACTGTGTGTGATAGAAGGTTCTTTCAAGGAACCTTCTATCACACACAGTTGATATTTATCGATAATAATTTAATTACAAACGCTGGCTAAATGCAACGTTTTTCAAAAACTAGAAACATTCTCACTAAAATAGTTTAATCGACTACATTAAACACTATCCATTCCAAGCCAATATCTGAACCCGAAACGCTTCGTCACCGCGATCTAGCGCTCGGCCACATTTAGCAGCGACATCTAGTTATGACATAGGAACTACACTAAAGGCAGAAAAATGAAGGAATAGCAAAGTTTATCTCATTTATAAGTTTTTAGTAAAAACATGTAACAAAATGCACACTTATATTATAAACTGGTTTCTGGCCGCGACTTCGCACGCGTTTGTTTCTATGGAAAAGTTTAAATGTTATTTCTATCCCATGGAAACTGGAAAAAAGGTTTAGTAGTAGGTACACCTATGCAAAATTTCAGCTCAATCTGTTCAGTAGTTACGGCGTGAAGACGTAACAAACATCCATCTATCCATCCGTCCAAACTTTCGCATTTGCATGTATTCACCAACCAGGCTAATGATCAAAAAGTCACCTAGTCCACTTTTTGCTGTTTACATGTTACCTACACTGACTGGACTAAGCGTATACAATTCTGAATAAAGATACATAGATAGATACATAATACTTTAGTGTACACAGAGACAGTAAAAATTATACAGAAAGAAATTTTTGGAATATTGGTAGTACACAGGGCGGCCGTAGTAAGCGATCTCTTCCAGGCAACTTTGGGATGGACTGAACATAAAAGAACAATATTTTATTTTATTTATTTTAACAATATTCAGGAAATTAACAGCTAACTTAATGAGTAGGTATGTGACTAAATACATACCGATATATATAGACGGTGGCATTCGAGTAAATCTACTACAGGTTATATAATTTAATATGGATATAATGCACAGTTCCCATGTTCCAACAATGGATTTTACCACAGGTTGCCAAAGGCTGTTTCAAAGCGAACATTCCTGCAGAAATGCCGAGTTGCGAGCGTGAGGCATGTCTAGCTGTGGTGTTGCCAGCTACATAGGTATATGCTGGTATATGTGTATATCGACTAGTGTGGGCAAGTGCCTGTGCCTTCCAATGTCTTGAAATTCCGTGATTCAGTGCCTAGGCAAACTTTACTAATCTATACCATACTTTACCCAAATTCGAAGTGAAATGATTTTAAACAAACCTTTAATGTTGTCAAGAATGTCTTTCTGACTGTTTGTTACCGTTTTACACCTTTTTATACACGAAAAACGAGGAACGTCGGGGCCAGAAGCTTGTTAAAAGTTTAAATATTACAGCTACAAGACTAAATGTTATTAAATCAGCTAACCTTTCGCAAAATAATAAAGTTATTCTTAGTTTGTTTGTTAAATGTTTTTTTTGTAGCGAACGTAAGGTACGTCCTGAATAAGTAAAAAAACATGCCATAAAATGGAATAATATAAAAATACAAAATACAACATTTAAAAAAATGACTTAAGCCTTTATTCATAAAGAAAATTATACTAGTATTTACAATTGAAACAATTGAGCTAACTGCAGACTGTTGCAAACAGTCTACAGGTAGCTCAACTGATCCATATCAATACCAGTCGGAAGCGTCCCCAAGACGCTGGCTGCATTGCCCCGCTGTATGGCAATGCTAATGCGCTGTGCCAGATACTCACCAGCTCTCGGGTCACGCGTCGCTTCGACCAGACGCTCAGATAATTTTTTAAAAACCCAAAGAGCCTCGGTACCCCACGGTCATTTTAATACTGTGGACGTGTTATATACTTCTAATAAGTTAATAACATGTTACTAAATCTGTACGCACCCCAATAAAATTTGATCGTCCTTTTTAATTAGCTAACATCATAGAACCATCAAATCACGTTTTAATTTTAATAAAAAGTTGAAAGAGCTTTCATTCATTCAAAGTTCACGGACGAGTAGGTATTGACTGTATACTTTACAAGGCACCGCATCTTACCTTTATTAAATTCTTTTAAATTATTTTCCTTTGCGCAAACAGTAAACAAAATATTAGGTCAGGTAAATTGAAAATGTTAATACCGTCTGCCTCTCTGGATTCCGTAAATATTTAAACGTGGTTTAGAGTTATTCGCAGTTTAGTTTCCAATTTGCAGACAAAACAACAGAAGAATTGACCCAGATACCTATTCAGGGATGTTGTTTCAAACTGTTCAAACTTTTAAAGGCTGAACAAGTGGAAAATACCTGTGCCTACCTACCTACCTGTTTCACTGTTAATAACCTAACTATTGCAGAGAATCCATATCCATACTTTCCGACACAGCTACTGCAGAAACATCATAATGTAATGTACTTTTAAGTTTAAAAAAATTAAAACACTACAAAAAAAATACTAACATTATAAATTCGATGGTAACTCTGTCTGACTAGTCTGCTATTTTATTATGTTTGTATGTGTATTTATTTATGTACTAGTATCAATCAATATCCCTCCAGATCTTAAAACAAACTTCAGACCGCGTGATTTGTACTTGTACGTACAACATTTGAATAGACGTAAACCTTATGAAAATATTTTGAAGAAAAACTTCTATGAATAACTTTTATTTTAGAAAACACTGATGCAGCGGTAAATCTTCAAACGTTTTAGTGTTAAATTGGCAAAATTGCACAAAAGCTCCTAAATTCCCTTGCAGTGGGATTGAGGCCGTATCTTTCGGAGGCAGCCATTTTCCTTCGGGATTACGGGATCCACTCTCAGCATCCAGTGAATAGGACGACTGCATTATAAAGGAACATTCCCCAATACCCATACTACGTGACCTTTTACAATTTTTTACCCCCCTTGGTGACCACGCGTAGTATATGAGGAGACCCCCCCCCCCCCCCGATATTTCTTTGTGAATAGTTTATATTTTTTGTCTTTAGTTATCTGAGGTAGGTACCAACCAAAATCACCTCATAATAAAAACGGGTAAACACATTCATTCTTACTATAAAGTTATAAAATTCAACGACCCCCTCTGTTACGTTTTTTGACTAAACGGCATCTCTTTTTGACTATCCTGGACAAAGGGCATTTTGTCCATGAAAAACGCTTGTAAAGTCGCGGGAAAAAATCTATCTACATCAGTCATTTACAGCAAACGGTTTTCAAACGCCTCATCCTGTCTCCTTCATCTTCCCCAACTTAGCAGTCATAAAATTCACAAAAGGTTTGTCTCCGGGCCGTTATCCAGTTTTCAAGCAAGCGTGATATTTTCTCGGGTTGTCCCGGGAGAGGCTGATCTTATTTATATGATAATCACTGCAGGCGGAACCGCGGGCCGAGCTAGTATGTTAAGGACCGGAAGGTCGCCAAGATTTGAACCAATTGTAATGTATTGCGTAGTAATCTAAAATGGGATCATCGGCATCTAACTCTAGAAATCTGGCTCATGTTATTTGAAATTTTTGACGTGTCCAACCAGTCCTTGAGTCTAAAATCTAAAGGAAATAGAGCACATACTTTGTACTTCATTTTTTAGCACATATAAGAGCCTTTATTTACAAAGAAAATTATACTAGTATTTACAATTGAAACAATTGAGCTAACTGCAGACTGTTGCAAAAAGTCTACAGGTAGGTCAACTAATCCATATCAATACCAGTCGGAAGCGTCCCCAAGACGCTGGCTGCATTGCCCCGCAACTGTATGGCAATGCTGATGCGCTGTGCCAGATACTCACCAGCACTCGGGTCACACGTCGCTTCGACCAGACGCTCAGATAATTTTTTAAAAACCCGAAGAAAAGAAAAGCCTCGGTACCCCACAGACTTATGGTCTCGACTCCATTGTACTTCATTGTACTTGGATGGGTTTGAAAGTGTTAAACACTTTCATCTCCCAAGACAGGGCAGTGAATGCGTTAAACTAGGTTTGTTGTTATTTAAATTCAAATGAAACCTAATGTACAAAACTACTCGGTACAGGTAGGAGGATCAAATACCAACACCGTGAATAGTGAATGGTAAAAAACCGATCTTTTTGATAACCATTAATTTTACCCCCATCAGAACCCAAAACGCTTCGTTAGCGGTCAAAATTAGCGATAGCTCGGTCAAAATAAGCAGCGACATCTAGTTCTGCGCGGCTCGGAAAAGTTTACTAGATACATAATAACATAACAACAGTTTAAATTATGAAACTATACCTTTCTTAATTGTATAGGTACCTTTCTATACGATAAAGACACATCATGTATTCTCGAATAGCGCGTTTAAAAGGGTTAGAGCATAGTATTGACACTTTTACCGAATTCTCTGCCCTTAAGTGGACAGAATCGCAACGTTGGCGTTTCAGGAATTCATTTAGAACGGTCTGGCTTTTATTAGCTGGCCGACAGTGGATTTATTGGAACGATAGGATTCTGGATCAGTTTCAACTTAGGTAGAGTTAGGTACAACCAATTTGTTTTTATTTGTTCTATTTTTAAAGGGAAGATTGCGTCTCACAGTATCCGCACTTGCATAATATTAGGTAAGTTGCCTACTAGTTACTACATATTTCCTTTAAGAAATCTACTGTAAGTAAATTTTTAAAAAGTGGCGCGATCCTCTTTTGTTTTTCGTATTCTGGGAGTTCTGGATTTGTGGCGTCAGCTTAAATAATTGTATAAAAAACATAAGACAATCGCTCGTACTACCTGAAAAGCTCAAATTCTTATTCTATTCTTTTCTAATTTTCAGCAATTCTGCGATAGGTACCTATTATACTATACCGTTTTGCTGTTATCTGTGTGACCTGACATAGTCTTCTTTGGCAAAAAGCCATTCAGAATATAAGATTAAATAAATAAATATATTTGGCAGAAGCCTTTACTCACAAAGAAAATTATACTAGTATTTACAATTGAAACAATTGAGCTAACTGCAGACTGTTGCAAACAATCTAGAAGTAGCTCTATAAGTAGTATACTCTATAATATTGATTTTTGATTTTGAATAAATAAATAAATCATTGAATAGAAACAAATTAGAGTATTTACAATTGATGCAGTTGAGCTAACCGCAGAATGTTGCAAACAATCTAGAAGTAGCTCAACTGATCCATATGAGTAACATTCGGTAGCTTCCTCAAGACGCTGCCAGCATTCCAATAATTATTTTGTATATGTTGTGCATTACAAATTATCGATGCCGTCATTTAATTTTAATCGAAACAAAAAAAATCAAGACCAATTTTCCTCTGTTTTCTTCCACTGTCTTTTTATATAGGTAGGTACCTACCTATCGTTCACCAAGCACAAGTTCCACAAAAGGAGAAGTTTTACCGACTCACCGCGGTTCAGGATGACCAAGCATGGCAGACAAAAACTCAAGATTGGCGCGATAATCGAATACTGCCAGTATTCGATAAAATAAGGGAATTCTGAACTTCTCGACTCGAACTGGGTCACCCAACGAACCGTGACGCTCTTCGTTTACTTACTGAATTCGCTTGGAGACTTTTAAGAAGGTAGGTACTATGTGTGGACCTACCTACTTGGCCAAAGGAGGAATCGTGGAGGATGAACGCAGAAAGTGAGTGATTTTATTATTATCGCAATTTCTCTGTGTCATCGTTATTATGGTTTTAACTTTACTTTTCCTTATTATATTTCAGTTTATTCAATAGTTCAAATTAGTTATCTGTAATATCTGTTATTTATTTATTTATTTGTTGTTACAAAAGAGCGAGACCTTATAACACAAGTATTTATACTTAGATAAAATAAAGGTCTCCACTAGTTACAGATTTGGCCGACGATCTCAAGAGGCGCAAACATGCAGGTCTCGATAGAGTCTACACATTTGCTCCCCTTGGAGCCCGAGACCCTAGGTCCGTGGGGTACCGAGGCTCTTTGGGTTTTGAAAAAATTATCTGAGTGTCTGGCCGAAGCGACGCGAGACCCGAGAGCTGTTCAGTATCTGGCACAGCGCATCAGTATTGCCCCGCTGGCAATGCAGCCAGCGTCTTGGGGACGCTTTCGACTGGTATTGATATGTTTCAATTGTAAATACCAGTGTAATTTTCTTTGTGCCCTTTTAAAAAAAAGTTACAGAAATAAATTATATTTTATTTTATTTGTTTATTCTTTTGATTTGAATGATTTTTGTAACGAATTAAGAAATTTGCATAGGTATTAGGGTAATAATCATAAAAAAGATTATCGTACAGTTAGATTTGAATTGAGGTTTAAACAGATGTTTTCGCACGTCAGAGTCGTATAAGTACGTCAAATTTAGGTAACCGACGCGACGAAGCAGCCTGCTGATTGTCAGATCTCTTTCAGAGAACTAACCTGAACGTAAGAAAAATAGTGTCTTGCTTAAAAACCTAGAAATAAACTTAAAATAAAGTAAATACTTACCTAAAATAACAACGTGTATCAAAACATGTGTACTATCCGAAAGGGTGGGAATTTCCACCCCCCCGGGGAACAACTTTTTTTAAACGACTTTTTGATGTTCGATTGCTATCTCTGAAAAAAACTGCGACAAAGATTCAACATGAACAGCAGATTTTTTACGAAGTGACAACCCTAAAGTCAGCTGTTTCTTGCACTTGGGACAATATGACCTCAGTATGGTCCTCAGAGGCAGGCGCCTAAATTTGATTGGCGGTCGGACTTTGCCAAACGGTTGTCAATCGCCAATCATAGAACAAATTATACCTTTGAGAACCACCCTCTTTCGCTAATTGGCTGTCGGCATCTATCAAACCACACCCCCACGCCCACTTAAATACCTGCAGAGGTATAGGTAGGTACAGGTTACTCGGATAGGGTTGTTACTTTATTTAGGCACTAGGAAATTAAAACTTTTTGTATGGGAAACTGAAATAGGAATTTCTAATTATCTCCCCCCCACAACTGATCACCATTGGGGTCTGACCCCCCCCCCCCCCCTTTCGGCATAGTACACATATTATGATACACCGTGTATAGGGGGGCTTTTTGGCCAGGTATCTCCAAAGCTTGAAAATCCAAGTCTTTGGCTTGGGTATACTAGATATCTGTTAACACGTCCAGTGCCACCGGCTCGCCCTGAGTGTTCACGTATTTCTTATTCCAGCGCCAGTGACGCACCCGGTGCGTCCACCGTGAAATCTACGCGGCATCCGGCAAGACATAATGAAAATCGTGATGGCATTGGACGTGTTAACTTGGTTTGGTTACGCATTTTCCATGTGTTTCTTAACATAAGCTTAACATAAAAGCATATAAATCGAACAAGGAATCCCTCTTCCATAAATCAAACAAAAAATATGAAGCAGTCATCAATCAGAAATAATCAAATCAGAGATGAAAGATCAATAATACTTCATTGTGAAAAATGGCCAGATGGACCGTAGCGTAGACATCTTATCGGAACAAAATTGCATAATCAATGCCTCATTTAGCTGGTTCTTCGAGATAAGCTTTTTAGTAATGAAGGGACCAATACCTACTAATCCCTCGGGAATACAATTTTTATGGGATCACCTTAGGATCATTCTTTAGACAATAGCGGAAGAATTTTCAAAATGGCTCCATAATTCACGGAGAAATGGACGAACATAAATTTAAAAAAATATACATAAACAGTCGAGCAAAGAACCTGCTCCTTTTTTCAAAGTCGGTTAGTAAAATAAGAGAGTAACTTCTACGGGTTTACAGTTTATGAATTGAAATTTTGACATTACGATTTTATAAAATACTAGCTTCTGCCCGCGGCTTCGCACGCGTTGTTTCTATGGACACGTTTTGAGGTTATATCTATCGCATGGGAACTGATTTATGGGATAAAAAGCCTATGTTTGATTCCAGGGTTAAACTTACCTGTACGCAAAATTTCACCCTGATCCGTTCAGTAGATTTTGCGTGAAGAGGTAACAAACATCCATCCATCCATCCATCTATCCATCCAAACAAAAAAGGAGCATCCTGTAGCTGAACTCAGGCGCATTAGAGTTCGCTGCTCGTGCGTGATTGGTCGATCGCCTGTGTGCGGCCCGAGCCATGCAGCGGACAGCGAGGTCAATGTGCTTGTGTGCGTGGCTGCCTACCGCATTAATTTCCGATGCTAGCTTATAAAAATTATAATTAAGTATTACGTAGAGAACTCTTGTGTCTAGATAAACCTATGTTAGGATTTAAGACGCTATTAACAAATTGTAACAACCTTGAAACAATAAATAAAGAAAAAAATAAAAAATAAAAAACTTTCTTTTTATTTATAATATTAGTGTGATAAAATCTATTGTTTAATACTTATGATTATTAAAATGGTTATTCTTATGCAATTTTTAATTTATACTGTTATGTTACTATATTAATTTTATTTAGAACTACTTATAACAGGGTGGCACATTTAGATCGGTCAGTATGGGAAAATCTGAAACTATAAGACATACGAAGATCTCTTCTTAGGAACCATGTCACCGATTTTTTTAGTAACAAGAAAAACTGCATTCATACATTTAAAATAAACTTGTACTCAGCTCGGGAATCGAACCCGGACGTTTACTTCTGATCGGGTATGCGCCTTAAGGACTACCCTAAGCGAAACTAAGTTACCCACCACCTGTAGTAAGCATTAATAACCACCGTTCAGCACTATAGTTTAGAGAATTAAAAATAAAAAAACTTCCTGATAGACACCTCTACGCTGGGTACCACAAGCACACGTTAGCCGTCCACAGTTACAAACGACTAGCGACCCGCCCCGGCTTCGCACGGGTGCAATAAAATACTACTATTACTATTATTATACATATTATGATTTCTCAATCAAAGAGCAAAGAGTTTTCATTCATAGAAATTAGACCGAGCCACAGATCACTATATATGTACCAAGCTACGATCAAGGAGTATTTATATACCCTGGGGAGCGATTTCTTCCGTCTACGGTACCAAGACCGAACCATAGACTTGACATGTTTACTTTGCAACGCCGTTACAATTTTTTTAGCAATTTATTCATTTTCATATTGAAACTACTCGATAATCCGAATTTTCCGCTTATAAGTTGTCGACTCGGATCGACTAATTTTGTACGCTCTTCAATTTGATGTGCATTTCGTTCGAGTCTACCGTAGACCGGTCCGAAATTATTAATTACAATAAAGTCTTCAAAAACCAGGCCATGGCGGTCGGGGCGGATGACTAACGTTGACTAACTGAACCTATCAGAGGAGGCACCAGTTTCTTTCTGAGTATTCTTAACCCCCGACGCAACAAGAACAAAATTAAAAAAAATTATAAATCCCCCGACAGATTTTCATGATACAGGGCTTTTTGGGTTTTTGCGTCGGGGGTTAAAAGAGAGGGGTATTATAATTTAACCTGTCTGTCTGTGTATCTGCCTGTGGTATCGTAGCTCCCAAACGGATGAACCGATTTTCGATAAGTTTTTTTTTGTGTCATAGATGGTCGTAGATAACTTTATCCCGAGTGTTCTTAGCCATGTTTCATGAAAATCTGGGGGGTTTTTAAAAATTTTAATTTTGTTCTTGTTAACACCTCAACTGCGAACTAGCGTGATGATTATGGACTATGGTAAAACCCCCCTTGTTGGCGGAGACACGTTCAGTAGTGGAAGTCATCTGCTAAAGAAGGATTAATGCTGTACTGCAAAATCGCCTCGTAAATAAGCCATTATTTCTCGTAAAAAGTAAAGGATAAAAAATTGTTATTGTGGGTTATCCCTAAGAGATAGACATATACTATTGCATATTTTTTTGTAGACCTTTTTAAGTTGTACAATACTGTAGTACATTATTTTGATCTATCTCGTAGGGTTCAGCCAGCGTTTGCAATGTAAGCGCAAAAAAATGTGTTTATTTGCAACATCACATTAGAATCTCTCCTATATTATGCATGTATTATACAATATAAACCTTCCTCTTGAATCATTCTATCTATCAAAAAAAACCGCATCAAAATCCGTCGCGTATGTAGTTTTAAAGATTTAAGCATACATAGGGATATAGGGACAGAGAAAGCGACTTTGTTTTATACTATGTAGTAGGTAATGATACAAAATATTTCAAAAAGTGTGTACTATGTATGATATTTCTCTCTCGATTGATATCGCAGCTATCAGGGTCATGTCCCCACATGACCCTGATAGCTGCGATATCAAATGAATCAGGTATCAGTTTGTACATTTCAAAATAGATTTTCAAAGGATCAGTTTCCATGGGATAGAAATCACCTTTAAACGTTTATAGAAACAACGCGAGCGAAGCCGCGGGCATAATCTAGTAAACTATAATGTAAATAATTAGTCACGTGTTTCTAATTTTTACAAAACGACTTCTAGGGAGAGTGCAATAACTTTCTGAAATTTGTATGATTACCACGCGGGCGTAACCGTGGAGCTCAGCTAGTATCCTCATATTAAATTGTGACAGGTTGTGAGTGATATGTTAGTTACCTAAGATCTCCAAAACTACTGAAGTCTACCAGTTCTATTTTGTTATTAGTGGTAGTTTTTAACCCCCGACGCAAAAAGAGAGGGGTGTTATATGTTTGACGTGTCTGTCTGTGTATCTGTCTGTGGTATCGTAGCTCCCAAACGGATGAACAGATTTTCGTTTAGTTTTTTATGTGTCGTAAATAATTTTATCCCGAGTGTTCTCAGCCATGTTTCATGAAAATCTGTCGGGGGGTTTTAAATGTTTTATTTTGTTCTTGCGTTAAGTTATTTTACGATAAAAACTACGAATTCATCACGGATGTATGGGTTAACTCACCCCGAAGATGTCCCTCGTTAAGAGACGACACGTTGGTGTTCTTCCAACACAAATATGGTTCGTAGTTAACCCGCTTACATCCGTAAATTCCGTAATGAATTTGTTAAGTCATGTTAGTTTTATAAAAAAATTGTAACTGATCTGATAAGTCATCTTAGTAACCTAAGATCTCCAAAACGAAGACTAGGTACTACTATTCTAATTTGTTTGTGTGTCTATTATTTAGTAGTGTGGTAGGTAGTTTTGTTATGAAATGTTTGATCAGAGATACGAAAAACAGAGCTTGGTGGCAAACTTCGAATAATTCGCTTCTGATGTATTATTTGGTAAAAGTTGTGTTCCTTGCGGAGGTTTACAATTTTGTTACTAAAATACTACCTACTTAGGTATACTTAGTTCGCTTATTACATCAACGTAAAGTATTGTCTAGGTAGCTCAACCCTGTTAAAGAAACTTGAGTCAACTCAGCGTGACTTGAATTCTGAATAGAGAAAGTTGTGTTTCGTTATAGACCCCAGCTCCAAGTAGAACATAGCTACAGACTTAGTACAGGAATAGTTTAAGATAAACCAGTGTGCAAATAACACAATAAAGTATTTGTATTTGCAACAGTCAGCAGTTAGCTCAATTGTTTCAATTGTAAATATTAGTATAATTTGTAATTAAATTTAATATTATTAAGCAAACAAAAAAATAAGACAATTATTGTTTGTTACATATTTGATTGTAGTTTTTTTGTCAACAAAGGATATTTATTAAATAAAACGTCAAGTGTGGGTCGGACTCGCGCACTAAGGGATCTGTATAATCTTAAGACCTTGTTTCTTGCCAAATTTTATGATTCAAGGTGAAGCGCCCTATAGGTTCTGGTCCATAGCGAGATCAAAAAAAATACTATTTTGTCAATTAACTACAAATTTACGGTTTTGGGATTTTCCCTTTATTTGTGCTATAAGACCTTGCTTCTTGCCGAATTTCATGATACTAGGTCTACGGGAAGTATAGGTTTTGGTCCATGTCGAGACTCAAAAGTAATTTTTTTAGTGAATAACCTACAAATTCACGGTCGTCGGACTTTTCCCTTTACTTGTGCTATAAGGCCTTGCTTCTTGCCAAATTTCATAATTCCAGGTCTACGGGAAGTATCCTATAGGTTTTGTGTGCATGTGATGCCCTTGGAAATGACTTAGAAGTTTTATTTATATCGAGGCTTGAAGAGGTTACGGACTTGAGTATTTATTGTTAATTTCAACTCGATACCTGCACGCATTTCTGAGAAACGAGGGTTGACAGATGGACAGACAGACAGACGGACAACAAAGTGATCCTATAAGGGTTCATTTTTTCCTTATGAGGTACGGAACCCTAAAAATAAAGTAACTCACAACACAATATTAGAATAAAAAATATTTACTAAGCAATTTAATATTATTTCATCCTTATATTTTGCAATAGATTTCCGCAAAGTAATGCCTGAATCTATTATTTAATCACATAAACAGCGAAAATGATATAAATCTTGGATATGACCTGCTGGTTTCGTAGAGGCTCTACGCCGTAGCCCTGTGAAAATATGAATGTTGTAAATTTGATTTATAACGTAAATAACCAGCTGAGACTCGGTATTGTTTGAAAAAATATAAAAAACTATGAGAAGAGAGAGAGAGAGAAAGAAAATGTAATAAGGCGCATTAAAATTCGTAGCAAGTCCTACGTCGTAGATACCGTAGGTAGCTTATTTTATAGAGCTAAGCTTTTTGTGTTAATTTTATGTAAGGAAACCTTTGACTCAACTTTTACTTGTGTTAACGTTTTACCAAATTAGGTATAACCAAAATTAGGTAGGTACCTGACAGATTTGCCCATTATTTTACACATTATGTCAACTTTAAACAGTTGCTCATCACTATTTTTTCTCACTCTTGCTTAAGTTATCAGAAGAAAACAAACTACTTTTAGCAGAGATAAGATATTTTTACGAGTAAGAGAATAAGAGACTGTCTAAATTATGGTTTAAGCGACAAAACCGATATGCGATAAAACATCAGACAACATTCACGATTTATGTAAGTACCTATGTCTCTGTTGGTCAGACAGGCACTGGGAGTTTTATTAAATAATTGGCATTCATGAACTCAAGTGGGAAACGATCATTCGCAGAAGTTATATTCGCTAGACACGTTATAGAGAAGTAACTAGGTACCGATGAATGAAAACCAATTTTCTGAATGAAAAACCATAGTGAGCATACACGAAAGCTTTCTATACTTACCTACCCTACTTAAAAGCCATGCTTTCATAAGATTTGGTGCTTTTATCATTGGTAGGATAGGATACGAACGTAGGTTAAATATTAGCCGCAGTATTTTAGGTACCTACGGAGCTTTAGAAAGAAAGAAAACTACACAGAAAGTAGAGCTAAGAAACATTAAGCTCTATGAACACTTGTACTTAGGTAGTTACTTGTCTGAGAGCCAGTGTGAACGTGGAAAATGGCATCGTATCAGAGTCGCGAGTTCAATCGATAAAACTCCCTAGATTTAGATAATTCCTCACCGCAGATGCGAGTCTGCGACAATAGCCTCACAGTGAAAATCAATATCGAACCTCTAAATATAATGTTTGAGTGAAATGAGTTTGTTGACAGAGGCTGCAATGTTATCAGTGCTATCGCGCCTCAGCGCGAACCAGTCGATACCACGCCCTCCGCGCTCACCACTGCATCGTGTGCATATATAACATAGAAAATCGAAGGCTTACATTTATAAAGATGGTGAATTATGTAATGGACTTACCCGGTAGAGTGAGGAACGGGTTTGGGCGCCATTTATTGGTCGCGTGGTGGGGCGCAGAGCGACGGCAGCGAGCGGTCGCGGCAGAGGGCGGCGCGCGACTGACGGGAACCCCGACACAGAATACGACTGACTGGAGCCTGGAGATTCACTCTGGGATTGCCTCGTGATCTTGTTAATGCCTGGATAATGCTACACTTCCTCGAATAGGCTACGAGTATTTCAAGGTGAATCCTATCAGGATAAAGTTGCATTCAAGGTACATGGGGGGCTTAAAGTAATATAACGCATGTAGCAGATTCACTCGCGTGACCTCACGTGTCGACTAAATATCTCACGGCACGCTGCCGTGAGATATTAAGTTGAAAATAAACTAACAATATAATCCTTTCTAAGGCAGTAGAAACCCAAGTGGCTGTAAGATAGGTGTCCTATTCCTACTAGGGATCTACCTATTGAAAATCATAGTACCTACCTAAGTAGTAAGGTAGGTAGGGTACTCAATTTCAACTATGTTTTCCCGAAAAAGTTCCTTATGAACTAGAAATACTTAGTATCAAATGGCAGCTGATGGTAGAGTCCAGAGTCGCCATTTTGAATCAAAAGCCAGCACGATTAAGGCTAATTTTCTACAGCTGTAATTTCCAGTGAACAAGGCTCGGTACCGAGAGGCGCGTGCGTGCGATTTCACGACGCATGTGCAAAAAGTAAGTACCTACTCTCCATTTGTTTTTCTCTGGATATCGGTCTTCGGAGCCGCAGCAAACGAGATTAGGTAGGAAGGTATAGTCCATCCAGTCTAAAATCGCGTTTTACACACGAATTACGTGTAACATTTCCGTGGATGTCGTAAGAGCCCGCTAACTAAGGGAACTTATCAGAAACAAGATCTGTCAAGTGTGTAGGTAACTCGGTTACTAGGTTTCGAACGTTTGTCAATTATAAAAATATGTACTAAGGGTAAGAGATATCGCTATTTGATGAATACCTAAAAATATACGATATAGGTAGGTACCAAACTACATTTCCGATGGATCGCTCTGCATAGGTACTTCGTAGATTAGGTAAATTGTTTGACTTTTTTCAATATATTTCAAAAAGTATGAAACCTACAGAAATTTTAAAAACTGTTTTGAAATGTACAAACCGATACCTGTCATTTGAGACCCTGTAGATTTCGACATCTCAATTTGTATGGAAAATGTTCATTTTCATTTATCATTTTTTTTCTTAATATATTATATTAAATAATAATTTAAAATAATAATACATTTCGTGCGCCTGAAGAGATTCTTCAGGCGCACGAAATGTATTATTATTTTAAATTTCAATTTGATAGCTGCGGTAGTTTCTGATTTATTAAGGAGGAGAAAAAGGACAGACAAAGTGAGACCTTAGGGGTTTCGAAACCGTCTTCGAAACCCTAAAAAGGAAGGGCACGCCACCTGCTGTGTATTTTTAACACCCCCACTGGGATTACCGATCTGCCTGCCAGCGTGGAAATTATGGCCAAATCCCCCCTGCCCTCTCCCAAGGGCTTGTACAGCGTGTAAGGCTTGTTTAAGCATTTTTGTAACGTGTATAAGAGTCCTGTAAGGTCTAAAGGAAATAAAGCACTTTGATATTTGTGTGCTGATAAGGTGGAGGAATTCCCTAATTCTTCCCGCGGGTGTCGGAAAAAGACGACTAAGGGATATCCACCGGGGGCGGGCAGCCCCCTGCAGAACAATTCTACCACCGAACTGCGATCCCCAACCCGCATGCTCAGCGCGCGTGGGGATATGGACACTACCCTGTATCTAGGGCTCAAAATAGGTTTAAAGAATCTTCATTTTCTCAAAGAAGATAAATACAGTTCACTTATATGAGAAAAACACAACACAAAATCAGGCATAGATATGGTGCATTGCGCGCAATTTTAGACTGGACGAACCTTGCTCTGAAGACGCTGCAGAGCATCCCAATGAATGTGAGATATCGCGGGGCTTGACATGAATCGCAATGGACGAGGGATTTACGTTTACATCCCTGTAAAGCGATGACTTAGATCTCTTTTCGCATGAACAATGTCGTTTTCTTAGAAGGTTCTGCAATCTGCAGAATATTATGATAAGTAACTAGGGAGGTACTACTTGTAGAGAGAAGAACTTTGCCTTTTAATGGGGTGGTTCAGTACAAGCTGACGTGGCAGTGAATGCGTTAAACTCTTAGCAGAGCAAGTGCGTACCTACCTACTTAGGTAGGTAATGTAAAGAAGTCCTAATCGAATAGGGTATTACAATCATTTTTGAAAATAGTCTCGATTAGATTTTCAAGTGATAATAAACCGCTAATACCTACTTTTGATTCTATATGCAAGAATTTGTAGTATTTTTCTAACTTCTGCAGGGGTACCTACCTATTTATATTCATTCGATTCGTTTCCGAATCTAAAACGTCGGAATCGGATTCGATTCCCACGGATCTAATAAAACGCTATTTTGATTTCGCCTCGGAATGATAGTCGAAGATCCGAAGCGAATCTGTTGACTAATGGCCATGTCAATGAGGAGGAGCTCCTTATTTCGATCATCAACCCGAGGCGAAATCAAAATAGCGTTATAAAGATCTGTCGGAATCGAATTCTCATCCGACATTTTCGATTCGAAAACGAATCGAATGAATTAAAATACCCCTGCTGTATGCATAGATATACCTAAATAAAATTCTGTAGATACGGCACGTTCTCCCAGTCAGTGCTAACTCAACAAATGGCCTGTGTTGTGTTACAACTAAACGCAGACACGTTATTTCCAATCGTTTGCAATATAGGTACCTACCTAATGAACAACAAAGATGGAAAGACGTACCTAGACCGAAGTGCGATCGAGACAACAATACACGCGAAACACGTACACCGGCGGGGCGGCGGCGGCGCGGCGGCGGGGCGCCCCGGTCCGACTATGACTGAGGTGGGTGGACCTAATTGGACACAATTTTAGCGTTCCACTTTCGAGAAGCTAGTACCCAATCTCCCGAAATTTACTTACATCGATGGCTGTATGAGTTACTTGTGATGTACGTACGTACCTACCTACCTACATACAAATAAAAATTAAATTCTTGAAATTAAAATACCTAGACAGGTCCGACACGAAACTTGATCATTGGACGTAGTAGGTACCCTGAGCACTCCATGCCATGCGAATTCTTTCTTCTCAGCATTGATAACACAAGATATAATTATGTTTATACAAGCTTAAAAGCCTCTATGACAAGACAATACCCATATAAGTAGGTACCTACCTACCGTAGATTTACAAGATAAATTGCCGATGTCGAGTACCTACCTAGCAAGTAAAGCCCAAGAAAATGGGATTTGACATATGAATGTGGATAATACGTAGATTTGGATTTGAACTCACCCGTGAGTTCATTGCAGTTGCACTTGCACCAGGGATCCTGCTCCTTATCCTAAATAGTGCACGTTCGCAACTTACTGAGGCTGAGGCCAAAACAAGGTCGTAATCAAATCATCAATTCAAGAGGGAAGGGAAGGGAAGGATCTAGCTTCTTTGCTCTGGGTTTGCACTCTAATTTTTAACATGTGTAGCGTAGGATGGTGCGCATATTCTACCAATTAAATACTTTGCGACTCAATAGGTCATATTAATAAAATTTCATCTTATGCATGCAGTGCCAATGAACTGCGCGCATTCTACCAAATAAATACTTTGCGAGTCAAGAAACTCTACGGTTATTACTTATTTGATATCAATAAAATTTCATCTGAGGTACCTAGGTACATAACAATGTACTTTATAGTCCGCAAATAAATTATATTTGCCTCCAGAAATCTCAAAAATGTAAAAGTTCCAAAATCTTTAGTAGATTTGTACTCTATTTGGTACGATTTCGTAGTTTCTAATAATTTAAGTGTGGCAATAATGACTACAGCTGTCAACTCGAATAAATACAAAAGTGGCAACATTTAAAACTTCTTCCAGAATCAAAAAGTGTGACGGGTGGTTTATTTTATGAGTTTTCTTGAGAATTTATAGAAAAATATGTCTACTTTAGCCACAGCGTTATCCGTCGCAGGGACCAGGTCCTCAGGACAGCCCGTCAGAACTCAAAATGGTAAGTTGTAGTGAGAAAACACATGAGGCGATTTCACCCCGGCAGATCACATGCGCCGCGGCTGATGGTTATATTTTCGTAAATAATTCTCTCAATGCCCTGCAAACAGCTACAAAACTACTTTTCTCTGCTTCCTTATCCGAAAAATATTGTAAAACGTACTGAAAACATTGGCCAAAGTCCCTAAATTTATACAAAATAACCTAATGCTTTGTTAGTCATTGACCATTTTAGGCAGAACCATTGTTTCAAAGATTTTTAGAAATGTAATGTTATTATTATAATTCATATTATGATTATTTCAGTAATGGCTGCAGCAGCTATTGCTAACATTGTAAAAAGCTCCCTTGGCCCGGTCGGTCTTGACAAAATGTTAGTTGATGATATCGGAGATGTCACAGTCACTAACGATGGTGCTACTATTCTCAAGTAAGTATTAAAAAAATATAATAAATAATGCTGGACAATTCACACAGCATTATCTAGCCCCAAGCTAAGCAGAGCTTGTGTTATGGGTACTAGTTATCTGAAATACTTACACAATACACTACATAGATAGATATTATCAGGTAATCCACATGCTCGGAAGCTTTATTGGTATTGTTTATTGTACATATTACTATCTATATATGTGTAATGTATTGTAATAAGTTTAACAGTCATAAAGTACATAACACAAGCTCTGCTTAGCTTTGGTCTAGGTGATGCTGTGTGAATTGTCCAGCATTATTTTTTTATTACAAAAGTGTAAATACACACTTATTTGGATACATGACCATCTTCAATAATAAATGTTTTCCAACAGATTGTTGGATGTTGAGCATCCAGCTGCCAAAGTCCTGGTAGAGCTGGCTAAACTACAAGATGAGGAGGTTGGTGACGGTACCACATCTGTTGTCATTATCGCTGCTGAACTACTGAAGGTAACTATGACAACAAAGATAACTTGATAAATATGGCGCTGTAAGCCTATAATGGGTGCCATGACTGGTCTCGCTCTTTTATCTTTTGAATATGAAACAAATGCACTAAATGTTTCATCTTATTAAAGTTAACAAAATGTTGTCATGGTGCTATTCATAGCCCATCATATATAAAAATTTGGTGAATGTATGGTACCACTAAACCTTGGCTGTGCATTGTGGTGATCTTTGAAAAATGCCAAAATTAAAAGGTGCCATCCAATGGACACCTTTTAACACTTTTAGTGCCCTTGACACACATGGCACAGGTAGGTACTTCATATGCTCGGTGCAGCTTCGTACCCCTTCGGTTTGCACTGCAGAGGGCAGTAAATGCGTTAATAAAAATATTTAATTCTGTGCATATTAAAATAAACTTAGCTTGTATCCACAAAACCAGCTAACTATCCCTTAAATTTCCAGAACGCTGATGATTTAGTAAAGAACAAGATCCATCCGACCAGCATTATCTCTGGCTACCGCCTGGCCTGCAAAGAAGCTGTCAAATACATTCAGGACAACCTCACAGTCACTGTTGAGTCACTTGGACGGCCATCAATCATCAATGCTGCTAAGACAACCATGTCTTCCAAGCTTATAGGAGCGTATCCTTTTTGATTTTTTTTTGAGAAATACTGGCTAAACCCCTTTGTTTGGAAAGGCACATGCAGCTGTGGGGGTTATGTGTGCTGAGGGGGTATTTCTGTTTGGATTTTACAGGCAAGGAAATAGGTACTGTTCAGGTATTCCAGATCAAACAATGTAGTAATAATTTGATAGTTTTAAAAACACTAAAAACTGTATTCGAATCCCAGTTATTTTAGAAGGTTTGCGGGATAATTATCCCTCGGGAATCATCCTCTATACAACTGCAAAAGAATCATCCAAATCAGTCCTTCAATGACAGAGAAAATGACGAACATAAAAAAACATACATACAGCAGAATGTAGAACCTATTTTTTCTTTTCTTCAAAGTCAGTTAATAAAACCAGTACTCGCCAAAGTATGCTATTAAATAAATAAAGCATGCATTTGCCTCTCACTCTCACTGAAATACTTTTTAGTTATATTATTATACGCCACATCGCGCATCCGTTTGACGACCGATGTGGAGTGGCGGGCGAAGGTCCGCCTGCGACGCAGGAGGTTGCGGGTTCGATTCCCACCTTGGGACAAATGTTTGTACGGTCTACAAATATTTGTTCCGAGTGTTCTGGGTATTTTCTATGTATAATTAAAAATTATCTATCTAATGTACTGTATTATGTATATCAGTCATCGAATACCCATAACACAAGCTCTGCTTAGCTTGGGGCTAGATGATGCTGTGTGGATTGTCCAGCATTATCTTCTATACTTTAAATTAATATAATATTATAAAGAGGAAAGATTTGATTGTTTGTTTGTTTCTATTCAATAGGCTCCGAAACTACTCGACCGTTTTGAAAAATTCTTTCACCGTTAGGAAGCTTATTTTTCAGGGAGTGACATAGGCTATATTTTATCCCGGAATTCCCACGGGAACGGGAACTACGCGGCTGAAACCGCGAGGCGATCGTCTAGTTATTATTATTTTTATACTTTTCTGAACCACAACTCCAGTGATTCTGACTTCTTCTCTGAAATCATCGTGGATGCCGTCCAAGCTATCAAGATTACTGACACAAGAGGAAATGTTGCTTACCCCATCAAGGTAAACGTTAATAAAATAATAAAAATCTTTTTTTTAATCGTCAAACTTATCAGGTACAGGTACTACTAAACTAGACTTTAACTTTAACATATCAGTCAAATTGTGACGTCAGTCAATCATAAACTGCAAGTTCGATTTTTGAAAATTCCATCGTAACATAATAAGAGGATGAAACAGGTGCGCTATAAAGACCTCGACATTCGGTCTCGGCCTTCGCGCTACGCTACGCTTTCGGCCTTCACCATCGCGGCCAGCAACCCACCCATTACCGACCTCGTCAGTACTATATCAGTATTTCAATTTTGTAGCTGATTTGGGTCGGGTATGCATCTAAGATCCCTTCAGCCGTTTAGGCATTAAAAGGTAACAGCCAGACAGTATTACTTATTATAATATTAGTATGGATAGCGACTACTTTTTACGCTTTGCTCGATTAATGTCCAAAATGTCCAACACTAATTTTGTCCAATATGAAAGGGCGACTCTGTGACTGAAAGGGTGTGTATATTTCCACCGGAATTATACACACCCTTTCACCTCGAACAGAGCCATATGTTATCACAAAAAAGGTTGGACATTTTTAGACTATTTGTCTATTTTTATAATTGGACATTAGACGTGCAAAGGCTTTTTACTTTTAAGGCGAATAGTAGGGTGGATAGTGGCGCCTCTACATATTTAATTTTATAATGACGTTATACAAAGGAATTATCAAAAAATCGGACCGCGCGTAGACGATATCTATCATAAGCTTTTTTAAATGTATCTTTAATAGTTTTGTTTTGTGTTATTCAATCAAAAACCTTGTTTGGAGAGCTTGGTGGCCACCAAGAACTAAACTCTTGAAACAAGCATCTGCCTAAATAATACAGTACAAAACTGTTAAAGATACATTTAAAAAAAAGTTTATTATTGATAGATATCGTCTACGCGCGGTCCGATTTTTTGATAATTCCTTTGTATAACGTAATTATAAAATTAAATATGTAGTGGCGCCACTATCCACCCTACTATTCGCCTTAATACAAACGAAGCTGCGCACAGAAAGTAATAAATACTTATTTGTTTCCCTAGGCTGTAAACATCCTGAAAGCGCACGGTCGCAGCGCGCGGGAAAGCACGCTCATCAAGGGGTACGCGTTAAACTGCACGGTGGCGTCCCAGGCCATGCCCAAGAAGATACTGAACGCCAAGATCGCCTGTCTCGACTTCTCTCTGCAAAAGACTAAGATGAAGATGGGAGTTCAGGTAAAATATAAAACTATTTTTTATGGAACTCTGGGAAAGTCTTGAAGATTGATTCTGAAATCGCCAATCCTGTGCTTTTTGCATCCAAACGTGCCCAGCATTTACAATGTCGTCGTAAAATCTTGTGAGTTCTTCGGGGTCGTCCGTCGCACATGATGTTTTTTTGGTAATTTATTAACTCCCCCTCCCCCCTGGTGATACGTGGTATGGTTTTAGACTACCCTCCTCCCCACCCAAAATCACGGGTTTCTAATCCAAATACAGGTAGGTAAGTATAATCTAATTTAATTCTGAAAAATTAGGCACCATGCTAAAAAGACTGTCTGCCATTTTTAGTAATCGCGCATTCAACGAAAAAATAAATGCACGTGATTTTCATAACGCCCCCAAGGGTTCGGAAGGAATTACGGTATTGTGATCTTTAGTGATGTGATGTGATAAAAGCCAATAAGGCGCTTATCAGGAGGAGGCCTGTGTCCAGTAGTGGACCAATTCAGGCTGTTGAGGAGTGTGATCTTTAGTGATTTTTTCCGAACCCCCTCCTCCCCCCCGAGCCTCGCTTGATTAATGGACGACCCCTTAGGCTAAGTTATAGCTACCTCTAGCTCATAGCTTTCGCTGATAAAACGTCTAAACCCATCCAGGTTCTCGTCAACGACCCAGACAAGCTCGAAGCCATCCGCAGCCGTGAGCTAGACATCACCAAGGAACGTCTGCAGAAGATCTTCGCTACCGGAGTCAACGTCATCCTCTGCAGCGGAGGCATAGACGACCTCTGTCTCAAGTACTTCGTGGAGAACAACGCTATGGGAGTCAGGCGGTGCAAGAAGAATGATCTCAAGAGAATCGCTAAGGCTACCGGTGCTACTTTCCTTACGTCGTTGACTAATATGGAAGGTAAGATGGAATTATAACAAAAAATTAATAATACTGGCCGTTTACTTGTTACTTGTTTCTGGACTGATTTCCGCAACTAGGCCACAGGTGGGCCCTTTTTGTGTGTCGGGTGGGGGGGCTGCTAATCTAACCACCCGATGTCCTCCAGGAAGGCCAGCAGCTCGCTGACGCCGGTGCATGCCTCCCTAGGCGTCCTCGGTGTCCCAAGGTGTTGTAATCGTTGAGAAGCAACGCTATCGCACTCTACAAGCACATGCGCGGCCGTCTCCTCTGCGTTCATGCACCCTCTGCATAGGGGGCTGTCCGTAATACCCAGATTAAATAGGCTGTATACTGGCCGTTTTCACAGAGCATTATCTGACTTCAAAGATAAGTAAGCAGAGCTTGTGTGAAAATTACCTACGTGCGTACCTGGGAACGTCTATCTATAGCAACCAATGTAAAAGAATGACCAAGACATTGGTAAAATTTCAAGCCAATTCTACGTACGAAGGTACGGCAAACTTCGACACATCTTGTTGGTTTATTATTCCCGTTTTATTTACCCATCGAATTTTTATATACCCATCGAATAATAAAAAATTTAAAAAATTCTATTCGATGAGTCTCTCAAAACTGGGTCTATTTGGCTGTGTAATTTTCTTTCCTAAACTTATAGTTTCTGAGTAAATCACTAAAAACTGATATCTACCTACGGTTAACGGGCGGCGACCGAGCAAGTGACGTATATACGCACCCGCGGCGGTCACTCAGTGAACTTCGCTAGTAATTTTTTAATAACTTCGTCAATTTATGTCGTAGAACAATATTTTTTGCACTGTGTGTTATGGATTTCTTAGCTCTATAAATCTGCATTCTCAACTAAAAACGTTACGGATCCTCATTCCATTCATATTTATGGAACCATTTGTGTCGAAATTTATAAATAACGACCAGTGAAAATACTCCCGGGCTGGCCATTCCGCGGCTCTCTTCTTCCTTTCTCGCCTTCCCCGCGCGACGTTCGCTCGTCCTTGTCTTGCAAACCCGATCCAACTTCGCAGTAATAAAATAGAAACCTATACATAAGAGCCGTTTCCGTTTCCAGGCGAGGAAGTGTTTGAGGCCAGCATGATCGGAGAGGCCGCCGAAGTTGTACAGGAGCAGATCTGCGACGACCAGCTTATACTGATCAAGGGGTAAGTGAATCAGAAATATGTATAGGGTTAGAATTGGTCTACAAGACATTTTGCTAAGTGTAGCTGCGTAAAAATTATACAAGGATCTTATCTCGATTTAGTTAACTGATTTATACATTATAAATTTATTTTATTTTCATCATTTTTAAATCCCTCACTAGCTCAACAGTAAATAATAGACTGCAAGTCTGCAACCAAATTGGTATAAGTCTACATGACTTATACCAATTCGGTTGCAGACTGGAAGCGGGACTTGAGCAGGATTTGATCATGCTGTCATCTTCAATCCCATTCTTTATCTACATACACGACCACTATGCCGGTTCAATTTCTGTGATTGATTTGTAATATTTCTACAATTTCCCTACAGCCCCGTAGCCCGCACCGCCGCGTCCATTATCCTCCGCGGTCCTACAGACGCGTACTGCGATGAGATGGAACGGTCAGCACACGACGCACTATGCGCCGTGCGACGCGTCCTGGAGTCCGGTCGTCTGACGCCCGGCGGCGGGGCTGTGGAGGCTGCGCTCTCTATCTATCTGGAGAACTTTGCTACCACGCTGGTAAGTGCTGTATAGAGCGTTTGCTAGTGCCTATATTCGGTTCTTTAATCCTTGATACATTTGTAAACAAATGGTTTACAAAACTTTGTGGTTTATAATCCGCATAGGCTGCGCTCCGGTCCGGACACATTCTATCCAACAAATTTGGATTCTTAATGAAGAAAGTCTCATGAGCAAATTGTGACATGTGTGGTTGTATTGATGATGTTCATCATGCTTCTATCAGGTATTCCGCGGCCTCCTCCGTAGATACCTAGAACCTGAAAAATGACACTCGAAATTGTCTATGACTTGTTTTAACGCAGACAGTTTGCGCAGAGCCTGACAAGATTTGTGCATACGTAAAGAGAGATTAAAGAGTCGATGATACCTGAAATCGCTTAGCGTCAGCGATCATTATGTATCTTCCACAATACTGAAGCATTTTCTTTGAGATAAATATATGTATATTCTTATAACAAGTTGGTAGTACCTACTCACGGATTTACTGGGACAGTATTTATAATAATATATTTTTTGACGTGACAACGTCTTATAATTCGATTCGAAATCTTATAATTCGATAGAGCCGGCTGCACGCACGAAAAAATATGACGTCATGCGGCGTTACCTCGCTATGACGTCATGCGGCGTTACCTCGCTCTGAGGCGTTCCATGTAAGGCTTGAAGTGCAAGCGAGAGCGCTCGACATCCGTCTCTCTCCTACTTGAGTGAGCGATGCATCTGCGTGGACAGCTGCTATACTATAGTACATTTACATGTTTTGATCGAGTATCAAATGCTACCATTCCATCAGTATTTTCTTAAGACGTTGTCACGTTCAACTATCGTCAGTAAACCGACTTTACAGACAACCAATTTTTTTAGCATAATTATTTACATGTTACCTACCCATTTTCCATTTTAGGAAATTATGTTATAGCACATTTGTGATATAACATAATTTCCTCTCTTTTATCTATACTAATATTATAAAGAGGAAAGGTTTGATTTTTTGTTTGTTTGTTTGTTTGTATGAATTGAATAGGCTCCGAAACTACTGGACCGATTTGAAAAATTCTTTCACCGTTAGGAAGCTTACTTTTCAGGGAGTGACATAGGCTATATTTTATCCCGGAATTCCCACGGGAACGGGAACTACGCGGGTGAAACCGCGAGGCGATCGTCTAGTCATCACATAAATTCTGCTTACTTTTGGGCTAGATGCTGTGTGGATCAGTCCAGTCCAGAATCATTATTAATTACAATCGGTTAGATTTGATTACAGGGTGACTTTTTGAGATGGAAGTGGATATGGATTTCTTGTTCGCTCTACTTTACCTTAAAATGATACACAACAAAAAATCAAAGTGATCCCTTTATTTTCCTAGTTTTACTTATGTAATTTGAAATTTTGTGACCTGTCCAACCAAGAGTCCTGTTAGGTCTAAAGGAAATAAAGCACTATGATATTCGGCCAAATCTGAAACCATGAGAGTTAGAGAAAAGTTGTGGAAAAGAGAAAATAAAAACTACATAAGAACTTGTTTTTTGCGGATTCTTTTATTAAAGATTTTATTATCTCCTACAAAATTCTTGATAGTTAATGGTGATCAAAGATGAACACTATTAAAATCAGGCTAATTAGATTTTGTTTTTAAAAACCGCCCCCCCGTACCTTGCCCCGCAATAATTTTCGCAATTATTGAATCAAATTGTTTCATGTTCTATTATAAGATGCCATACGGGACACCATTCAAAAAGTAGCTTCAGTTCCTACTGAGCTTAGACAATCTCAAATCTTCACACGCGAACACGTACGAGTCCACCACAAAGATAACGACCTAAAATTATTTTTTTCCTTTAGGAGATTCCTGGAACGCTTCGTCACCGCGATCTAGCCGTCGTTCACTTTTAGTAGCGACATCTAGTTATATTAGGGTGAACTGTGTCTACACGTGTAAATGTGTGTGTGAGGGTGACTGTGTGTGTGACAGGAGAGACATAAAACGCGCAGCGAAGTTTCAATGATGAATATAAACACTGCTCCAATGTTCCTTTTGCCCGCGGGCGATTTCGATACATGTGGCATCAAAATACATAGTCGTTTGATCTCCTGTAGCTACCTTTTGTAAGGTTTTGGCTATTTTGCAAAGAAACCTAAAAAAAAAAGTGAAAAAGCAGGGTCGAAACGGTGTTTTGATAATTTTTGTATTACGGTTGCTTGTGTATTTTTGCCTTAGTTTGTAAACTGGTTTATGACAAATTTTAGTTTTTTGTTTTTATTTACTCTTAAAAATAATCGGATTACCCAGATTGGGACAAAGGCAGAAAATAAACACGGGGTTTTGTCTCTTATTCCTAGAGCTCAGTAAATTGTAAAATGAAAATTTCCCCAATTTAATGAGCCTTTATCGCAATCTAGGTATTCCAATTGTTTGAAGAGTTTATTAAATCAAAGTGTTTTTTAAACCACTTATTTACTTCTTAGAGTTCTTAGCGTGGCCTGTTATAAATTAAGTGATGCCTTACGGGACATCATTAAAAAAAATTGTTTATTGCAAATTTATTGCTTATAACGCGCACTCACTGCATTCCAACCGACTCAACATTTAATTTCCACGTAAGAGATTCTTGGAACGCTTCGTCATCGCGATTCAGGCAAGGTAATATTATCCTATAAGTAATCCGACTTCATACAAACGGACGAAACGCGAGCTATACCTACGCGCCTCGATCTCGGCATGCGCTCAGCATGCAGACAGTCGCGGCTGTGCCGCAGTGACGAACGGATGGTGTGATGTTTTTTTAACAATAACCGCGCGATTTTTTCTCTAAAAATAAGTTCAGGTACCTATTTAATAAAGTAGCTGCAGGTATCTATAACCAAGTAAAAGATATTCCTTTTTCTCCAAAAAAATATCCTAAAATTTAATAATAAAGCATTTCGTAGGTACGTCTCAGTCGAGGCGCAAATATTTTTCGGTCGCAAATTTATAAGACCGATTTGTTATTCAAACATAAACAGGTTTTTTAATTAAATCTACCAATCAAAAAACAACACGCATTTTTATTGAACACTTCCCATTCAATTCACAAAGAATTTTATTTGTTTATATAAAAAAAGTACCTTCCTATATTTACAATCACAAAACTAAATGGAAACACAAAGTAGGCAAATGTAATTAAAATGGTGGAGGCGGGCAGCCCTATCGCATGTTTACCTACCGCGCGGCTGTAGGCATTTATTTCAAAGATACGGCCGAGTCCAAATACTGTTGGATAATATTACCGTGATTCAGGCGTGGGTCACATTTAGTAGCGACATCTATGTTATTTCGGGGTGAACAGTAGTTCACCCCGGAATAACATAGATGTTAAAAATAATGTTTTATTTTTATTATAACTTACTTCTATAAAAAATACCTGATCACTATAGCTGATTTAACGTGTCTTTAAAATTAAGGCGAATAGTAGGGGCGATAGTGGCGCCACTACATATATAATTTTATAATTACGTTATACAAAGGAATTATCAAAAAATCGGACCGCGCGTAGACGATATCTATCATAAGCTTTTTTAAATGTATCTTTAATAGTTTTGTACTGTATTATTCAGGCAGATACTTGTTTCAAGAGTTTGGTTCCTATTGGTGGCCACCAAGCTCTCCAAACAAGGTTTTTGATTGAATAACACAAAATAAAACTATTACAGATACATTAAATAAAAGCTTGTGATAGGTATCGTCTACCAGCAGCGGTCCGATTTTTTGATAATTCCTTTGCATAGCTTATTGATTAAATTAAATATGTAGTGGCGCCACTATCGCCCCTACTCTTCGCCTTAATAGTTAGTGTTTGTAAGGAAAGGAATAGAGTTTTGAAGATAACTAATTTTTGTTTTTACGCAACTATGGGACTACTTATGTTGAAGAAAATAAAACGTCAAGTGCGAGTCGGACTCGCGCACTAAGGGTTCCGTTTAATTGTAAGACCCTGTTTCTTGCCAAATATCATAATTCTAAGTCAACATGAAGTAGGTATAGGTACCCTGTATATGTATTTTGGTCGAGGGAGAGAATCAAAATTTATTATTTTTTATTAATAAACTACAAATTTATGGTTTTCAGATTTTTCTCGTTATTTGTGCTATATGACCTTGCTTCTTACCAAATTTTTTGATTGTAGGTTAACGGGAAGTACCATATAGGTTTTGGTCTAAAGCAAATATAAATAAACTAGACGATCGCCTCGCGGTTTCACCCGCGTAGTTCCCGTTCCCGTGAGAATTCCGGGATAAAATATAGCCTATGTCACTCCCTGAAAAGTAAGCTTCCTAACGGTGAAAGAATTTTTCAAATCGGTCCAGTAGTTTTGGAGCCTATTCAATACAAACACTCAAATCTTTCTTCTTTATAATATTAGTATAGATAATGCTGGACAATCCACACAGCATCATCTAGCCCCAAGCTAAGCAGAGCTTGTGTTATGGGTAGGGGTACTAGATGACTGATATACATAATACAATACAAGCAAGAATCAAAAGTTTTTTTATTAATAAACTATAAATTTAGGGTTTTTTCCTTTACTTGTGGTGTAAGACCTTGCTTCTTGCCAAATTTTATGATTCTACATCAACGGGAAGTACCCTATAGATTTTGGTCCATGGCGAGAGTCAAAAGTATTTTTTTTGTTTTCTTGAAAATAGACCTAAAACTTGATAAATAAAGTTCCCATGCGATAGAAATAACCTCAAAACGTTTCCATAGAAACAACGCGTGCGAAGCCGCGGGCAGAAGCTAGTTATTTTATAAATTTTTGAACCAGTAATAATTGCAAATTAGTCGTTATAAATAAATAATAAATAAATAAATAATGCTGGACAATTCACACAGCATTATCTAGCCCCAAGGTAAGCAGAGCTTGTGTTATGGGTACTAGATAACTGATATACATAATAAAATAATATACGAGTACATAGATAGATATTTTTTATTATACATAGAAAACGACCAGAACACCCTGAACAAATATCTGCAGATTGTACAAATATTTGTCCTGAGGCGGGAATCGAACCCGCAACCTCCTGCGTCGCAGGCGGACCTTCGCCCTCCGCGCCACAGAGGTCGTCATAATGAAAAAACTAAACGTAGGAACATATAAAATAAAAATAAATATAAAAACAATAGCCACTCTATGTGTCGTAACATAGGCAAGCCAAGGTTCAATCGAGATCTTTTAAAACTATAGTTTTTGACTCCATCCTGGATCTTCCTCACCTCTACCTTCTCTTCCTCAGAGCTCCCGCGAGCAATTGGCCATCGCAGCGTTCGCGCAGTCCCTGCTGGTCATCCCGAAGACCCTCGCCGTGAACGCGGCGCGCGACGCCACCGACCTTGTGGCTAAGCTGAGAGCCTACCACAACTCTTCACAGACTAAGGTAGGAAAGAGTAAAGAACATTCAAATTTTAAAAATTGATTGTAATAGTTATTTACTACTAGTACACCCTGGATAAAAACTAACCAGTCTGGCATTATAGCATTTAAAAACAATTTTACTACCTACCTAGCTCTTTACATATTTTTATTAGAATGAGGATCCGTAAAGTTATAGAAATTTCAATAGAACTAGTATCCACGTTATTCTTTATGACATTAGAATGATATATCTTATTAAATTATCCAAATCGGACCATTACGTACGAAGTTATGACTAAATTACTAGTGAAGTTCACTGAGTGACCGCCGCGGGCGCGTGTGACGTCACTGGGTCGGTCGCCGCCCTTTAACTGTGGGCATATATCAGTTTTTAATGATTTATTCCGAAACTATACGTTCGGGGAAAAAAATAAAGAACCAAATAGACTCAGTTTTGAGAGACCTATCAAATAATAAAAAAATCCATTCGATGGGTCTCTCAAAACGGAGTCTATTTGGTTCGGTAATTTTTTTCTCAAACTTATAGTTTCGTCTCTAAAAACTGATATCTGCCTCATCCTTTTACGATTCTGACCAACTCACGGCTCGGCGCTTTGAGAACCAATACTACACCATCTTGAATTTGAGTTAGCTGCGGTCAACACAACACCCATTAATCATGTCAACTCACTTCATACTATCATTTCTTCCCAGGTCGAGCACGCGAATCTCAAATGGGTCGGTCTAGATCTACTAGAAGGCGTGCTCCGCGACAACTTGGCCGCCGGCGTCCTAGAACCCGCAGTCTCCAAGATCAAGTCTCTGAAATTCGCTACCGAAGCCGCCATCACCATCCTACGTATCGATGATATGATCAAACTGGACCCTGAACAGAAGGGAGGGCGAAGCTACCAGGATGCTTGCAACGCGGGGGATTTTGATTAGATGCTTAGCTTGGTAGTGATACGTAGACTGGCTAGTAATAGACGAGACCATCTAAACTTTTTACTGGAATTGCGCGCCAGATAACCCTGCGAACGGCCGTACTTTAGTTAATGGACGCCATCTGTTGAGCACAGAGTTATCTTACGCGGACTTTAAGATATCATCTCCACGCGGCAGCTGCGGCAAAACTATCACCGACGAAACACTCGCCCGTTGTAATAAAGCTGTTGATATCGATTCTTGCAAGACCCAAAGGATAAGGTTATTTTTGAAGGAATTATTTTGTTATTTCAAGTGATTGTTTCCATGGGGGTAATTTTTTATGGCAGTTTGGTAGGTGTTGGTCAATCCATGTATTACTATAATATCATGGCATGGCTCTCTTGTGTGGTTCTCATATGTTTCTCATGCGTTTACGATCACTAGTTATAACCTAATACGGAAGTATGTCAAATTGTCTTGGTCTGTGGGAAATACGAATCTATAAAACATATCCTGTTCGAACTATTTTTGTAAAACGTCTCGTTTTGCTTTGATATTCAACAAATTTTCAGAAGTCTTATACACGTATTACAGCCAAGTCTATGTAATCACTACAGAGATTACATTATGTGTAATTGAGGTGCCGTGTAAGTGCTGCAAATTCCGCAACCCACTGATTAAACCTGTTAAGCTTAAACAGTAGTTAGTGGCGAGCTGGTGTATTAGTTAGGCAGATAATTCAGATCGCTAGTTTCCTCAACCACAAACTTTATACCACAGCTGCCTTTCGGTAATGTTAGATACAAGAGTATTATATTTACAATGCATCGCTATAGGAAGTTTGTACCGCTCAGTTTAAAGAAATCGCATTTAGTTTTATATTCTTAAGATCAAAATTGTCAGACACCTGCTATGGGTTAGTGTCCAATTTGATTTATATTAAATGTCATTAATTTGTATAGAAACAGAAGATTCTTTTAGTTTGAAGCACATCACAAATACATCTAATCTGGCTCTTCCTTCAATGACAATGTTACATTAGTGTCAATTCAGATATCGCCAAAACTTAATTAAACTGAATTGTCAGAACTAAAAATGGTGTAGTCCCTTTCATAACGATCGAAAGAAAATGATAGCGTCATGAATGTAAGCGGGTTAACTACGAACCTATTTTGTGGTGTTCTTCCAACACAAAATAGGTTCGTAGTTAACCCGCTTACATTCATAATGAATTCGTCAAACTACGGAAGTTTTTATAGTAAGATAGCGTCATTTTTAGTGTTGTCAAATTAGTTTAGTTTTTGGCAAAATTTTAATTGACACCAATCGCGCCCTTAGATCACTGGTATATATCTTTTTGGATTTTTTTAATAAAATCGGAAAGGTTTATGACACTTAACATTGGCAGAATTGTGTCGTCGAGGCGCAGAGCCATTAACCAAGAATTGAATTGACACACCATTGCCAAAGGAAAGATTGTCAATTCTGTTTTGCCAGTTTAAAATTTAGTAATGTGACATCGTCGTTGTTTTAGAACTTTGAGAATAAAGGCTAAGAGTGGCTAAGGCACATGGCATGTGCCAGGCAACCTTCTCACGGCTGAAAATCATGTCCACATTCACACACTTCCTATTCAGATTCTAATGTGGACACAATATTTTTGAAACAGTATCGATTTTATTTCAGTCTAGAAATTTTTAGGGTCATAATCAGCGCCAAGGAAGAAATAATGTATTCTTTTAACCAATGGTTTAATTGCTTTTAACATTAATTGCTAGTTTATTTGCTAAGACGTGAGGAGTCACACTAAATAAATTTTAATACAATTTAGATCGTGTTTTAATTGTTCCATGAAATCTAATTACGAATTTATTGGTTTACGATGGATGTTATGTTCCCCTACTTTTTCTATCACTTCCGGACGAACGTACCTAAAAATTAACCCTTATTTATAGGATCACTTTGTTGTCCGTCTGTCTGTTCGTCCATCTGTCATTCCCCTTTTCTCAGGAACTAGTGGAGGTATCTAGTTGTAACTAACATCAAAAACTCAAGTCTGAAGCCTCGATATACGTACATAAAACTTCTAAGTCAACGCAATCAGAAGTTACAGCTGTTGATGTCCGAATATTTTGAAATTTCAAGGGAATCACAAGCACACAAATCCTATGGTACTTCCCGTAGACCTAGAATCATGAAGTTTGCCAAAAAGTAAGGCCTTATAGCACAAACAAAGGGAAGAAAGCCATAATTTGTAGTTTATTCCTTAAAAAAATACTATTGAATATCGCCATGGGCCAAAACCTATAAGGTACTTCCCGTTGACCTAGAATTATGGAATTTGGCAAGATTTTGCCCTTTATTTGTGCTATAAGACCTTGCTCTTATAGCAAAAATAAGGGGCAAAATCCGTAAACCAAAATTTGTAAGTACCTAGTTAGTTAAGTAGTAGTACTAGTTTAAAAAAAAAGTAAGTTGTTTAAAAAAGTATAAATAGGTTCTCTCTCTGGACCAAAATATACAGGGTACCTACTTCCCGATTACGTAGTATCATGATATTTGGCAAGAAACAAGTTACAATCATACGGGACCCTTAGTCCGCGAGTCTGACTCGCACTTGACGTTTTATTTCTGACAGAAATGCATTTCATTCATCTGTCAAAGTCATATTGATAAGCCTTATCATCGGGCGGGCCAGGCGGGGGGGGGGGAGTTTATTGTTCCTTGGGCGGGTTGTTGTGAATCGCATCCAAAATATTCATTATTTTATACTCCTAAACTATTGTATTTAATATTGCTTTCTATTACAAGTTTCAAGCTTCATCTTAGAGCAATGATCGTCATTAGAAACATCTTTCCACGAATATTAGGAGCACAAACTAAAAAGTTTCTCTTGCGTGCGTATTCAAGTTCTTTACCGGAGGTGAAGGTAAGTAACGGAATAGGTACCTATTAATCGTAATAAAGTTCTATTCAGTAGTTTTAAAGCAGCTAAACAATGTCAGTAGTTCTAAATGAGCTAAACAATGGATATGTGTCGAGTTACTGTAAATTATTTATTTACATTCTCAGCTATTGTTTATCCATCTTTGACTTGGCATTTTTAATACTTATTTCTTACCTTTTGGGCTTTTGCAGGAAGCTAAAATAAAAGTAGACAAATGGAATATAAACTATGTGAAGGTCGGTACAGGTCCCCACAATGTTTTGTGCCTCCCTGGTGCTCTGGGGAGTATATGGACAGACTTCAAGTCTCAGATTGATGGCTTTGATCGTGATAAGTTCACCTTGGTTGTATGGGATCCTCCAGGCTATGGTAAAAGTAGGCCTCCAGATAAGGATTTCACACCAGACTTCTATGAAAAGGATGCTGATTATGCTTATGAATTTATGAAGGTAAGTTTTGTTTGTTTGTTATTAAGTTGTGAATTGGAGTCGTTGCCTGTCTGCTAATAATCTCAAAAGGCTATTAAGGTATACTCAAAAATAGATAGGTAATAGTCATTAAAGGGTGTGGCCTTGTCACAACAGTAAACAGCTAAGTAATAATAATGGTTTCTTAAAATTCTATGCACTAAACATCCTGAAATAATACCATAAACCTTACATAATCTCATTCAATTATTGAAGTGAAAACTTCTTTAGCGGCGCTGAGCACTTTTTTTGTATGGGTAAAAACTTTCAAACTCGCGTCAGGGTCACGTGATGCTGATCGAAAAAGCGTAAGATGTAAGTTTTCACTTCTGCCGGCACTCCCGGAGTGCTACCTTTTTTATTTATACTTGCCTTTTATAACTTACTACTTATTTTAAAAATGTCATTCCTAAATTATCTAATTCCATAAATATGAAGTATCAAAGTTATCAATCTAAAATAATTGTAGCGCCCTGATAGGGTTTTTATGCATTGTGTACCCACTAAGACTACCTACACCTAAGAACAATACTTACCTGTAAATATTCATAAAATCACAATAAATGATATGAATATGAAAGTACTCTGTGCTTGGCTGGAGTGGTGGAGGAACCACAAGCTAAGTTATAAAACTGTTTTTCAACATTGATTTATAATTATTCTCTTTACTTGATTTTACGCACTTATGTAAAATGTTTTTTGGTAAGAAACTTTAGGAATATTATTAAAGTTTGTTATGGAAGAGCGTTACCTCCTAATACAGGTATTTCATACTTAAAAGGAGGTTCCGAGCACGGTCATAGTATATTGTAATTTTTGATTAATGAAATAAACATTTTGTATTTAGAATTTTTGTATTTGTTTTCTTAAAATTCTAGGCACTAAACATCCCAAAATACTCTGTGCTTGGCTGGAGTGATGGGGGAACCACAAGCTTGATCCATGCAGCCAAATACCAAGAGTCTATGTTGAAGCTTGTAGCATGGGGCACCAACTCCTTTATACTGCCCCATGAGTTAGAATGGTATGAAAGTAAGTTTTTATCATCTAGTATCTGTTGGCCCCATATAAAAAATTTACTTTGTTGATTCCATCAATGTATATTTATGAATTCACAACTATACAACAATAGCCTATAAATAGAACTCAACTGAACTGTTAATTAAGGCTTGCGAGAACGAGATATTCAGAGTAAACATTTTATAGGTATTATGCTTATCATTAGATACTTGGTATCATAGCACTTTTGATAACAGTAAAATTCCACATACAGATACTCGAAACTCTAAATAAATAATGTTGGACAATTCACACAGCACTATCTAGCCCCAAGCTAAGCAGAGCTTGTGTTATGGGTACTAGGTAACTGATATACTTATTGCAATACACTACATACATAGATATTTTTTATTATAAATAGAAAACATCCAGAACACCCTGAACAAATATCTGTAGATCTAACAAACATTTGTCCCAGAGCGGTAATCGAACCTGCAACCTCCTGCGTCGCAGGCGGATCTTCGCCCGCCGCGTCACGGAAGTCGCCAATATTTATGAACATATTGAGAATTACTTTTTTCAGAGATAAGAGATGTAACCTCATGGTCTGATAAAATGAGGGAGCCATTCGTAGAAGTCTATGGGAAGGAGTTCCTAGCTACCTACTGGAGTAGTTGGCTGGATGGTGTGACTAGTGTCTACAAATCAAACCAAGGGAATATCTGCGCACACATGCTGAAGGACATCAAATGCCCTACTTTTATTTTGTATGGCGAGAAGGACCCTATGGTGGACCCTGCACATGCATCTCATTTGTTAACAAATATAACTGGCTCAAGGTGTGTAGAACCAAACTATACTCCAGCCAAATTCGATGTGAAATGTAAACAAACCACAACAAAAAACATCATAATATGATGTTTTTTGCATATTATGCTTGGCGGCACTTTCAGACGTAGTGAAAAAAAGAGCATTATTTATTGAAGTAAATATCTAAAATCGACAAGGTATGTAATTTGCGTAAAAAAAATATATACTAAGATTCAAGTGTGGGCGGTTTTTTTTACAAACATTTCATATGGAATTTGGCTGGAGTATAGACATTTAATCAGCAGTACCTACTTACATGGGTTTTCCCGTAGCTAGTAAGCTGCGTCGCGTCGTGCAAAGAAACATCGTTAAAGCATAACGACTAATTATCTAAACTAAAAGCATATGAAGCAAATTAGATTTTGAGCAAGATGAAAAAACCATAATTTTAAAAATGCACCGTTGTTGTTAAAATTGTCAAATCATTTTTTGTACAGGAGATGATTCACCACTACCTTTAATATTATAATATCTGTGCCACAACTATATTTGATAAGATTTTTTTCTTTTTCAGACTGTTCATCTATCCTAAAGGAAAGCACAATATTCACATCAACTATGCCAAAGACTTCAATCAACAAGTGCAAGAATTTTTACTAAAACCCTAAATGTTTAAGCTGATTTTTTTACCTGTTTTATAATTTATCTTAGTATAGTACAGTTTATGGAAAAGTTACCTACAGTAAATGATAATCTTCGATTCTATGAATATTTTGAAGGGGGATAAAGAGAAAGTTTAACAAAAATTCCCATATTTTATTTTCAGTTTTACTTCTTATAAGCATGTTTCATTTCAGAATAAAACAATTTACAATAACACATAATTTAAAATTGAAGTGACTCATTATCTTACTGTACACATTAAAAACCGCGGCCTCGGCCTGCCGCCCAAACAAGCATTAAAAATGTATGGCTAATCAGAATCACACAGTTTTGTTCTGATGTTACTTTAAATATGTTATTTTGCGACTACATAATCATAGATTGGATATTGTTAGTAAAAACAAAATAAGTTTCAAGATTCACTACAGACAGACAAGTGATAGATTCAACAAAACTATCAGACAACACAAATAATATCAACAATGCGAGTTTGTTTCTTGTGAATAAATATTATTGCACATTCACAATTGGCGAGTATAAAACTTGACCTACATTAGTTTGTAGAAGTTATAAATCCTGAAGAACTACCAGTACAGTATACAACTACTTTGTAAGGCACACAACATGAGCTAGTGTCGAGACATGATGGAAGCACATAGATCGCGCCAATTTACCATGACTGATGAATATTATTATGACTCCAAAAATTACGATTTACAACAAACACACATTACAAGACCTATTTCGATAAATACGTAAGAAAATAAACTGACAATATCAAACTTCCGCTTATCCAAACTTGTTCTTATTATAAATAATTTCTCTACAAATTATAGTATACAGTGAATGGAACAACACTAGATAGGACGGACGCCGCGCGCCCGGACCAGCACCATGGGGCCACCTGCTACTCTGTGATCCATCAGTTATATATTACACCAAATAACATTACTCTTACAAATACATAACGATACAATATTACATATTATCACTGGGATTATTAACAATACAGATTTAATTTAATATGTTACGTCGTTACGTTTACAAAACTAAAGTTTGAATAGAGAGTCAACGGCACACACTTTGTAAAAAAATCCTACAAGTAAGTCTCAGCGTCTCTCACACGTACACGGGACCCTGGTTATCATTGTCGTCAAGATTGATCTTGTTCGTGTAGCCATCGTCGAAGAACCGCCGGAAGGTGAACTCGAAGAAGCCATGAAAAGTCTTGCCATTATCCATCTCCGAGTCGGATTTATTTGAGTCGGAGCTGGCTGAGTTTCTTAACTTATCAGGGTCGATAGGGTCGAAGTTTGAGGTGTCCGTGTCGTATTCAATGCGAGGGATGTAGGGGGCGACCTGCCGGCGCAGGCCCTTGTCGAAGTCGATGGGGTCGAGGAAGGGATGGTGCTTCACCTCGCCGGCGTCCTTGCCTAGCCGGCTCTCCTGCCCGGAGCACAGCTGGAGGATCAAGTCTTTGCTCTCGGGCGACAGGTTTGCTGCGTCGGGAATGTGAAGCGTGCTCTGCCAATTTATCACCTGGAAACAATGAGATTTGCAAATGAATAACATACTAGCAAATGGAATTTTTAAAATAGGTAAAAGATTGACTAAGAGTGATTTCCTGCGAACAGGGACTGAAGCAGAATTGTTTAAAAATCGAGATTGTTTGAAAAAGAGTCATCTTGTCTCCCGCGGGTTCCTGATTGGTCCATTTATATGCATTTCCGAAACGCGTCAGCCTGATGTAAACACAATCAAAAAGAAAAGTGTGTATGCGTGGGTCATACATAGATATTAAGATAAAGAAAAGTAGTAAGATAAATAAGTAGTCCTCACCTTATGTTGTGTCTCAGCGGGCGTCGAAGCCAAAAAAGGCGGTGACCCCACTAACATCTCGTACAATATGACCCCCACCGACCACCAATCACAGAGCTGCGTGTACCCCGTCCGTTGTAAGACTTCGGGCGCGATGTAGTTAGGCGTGCCGACGAGAGAGTGAGCCAGGCACCGCTGGTGCTCCCGTTTCCTTCGCCTCTCGAGAGGCTTCAGCTGGTGGCATCGGCATTCCCCCATCGCACCCCACTCGCCTTCCACTGGGTCCATCGAATCCTGCCGCCCGTGTTCTGGAAATGTAAAGAAACTATTTGACGATCTATGTGGCGTAGCGGGTGAACGCCAGTAAGCCAGTTTGTTTCGGGTTCAATTCTCGCTGTGGGACAAATGCATTATGTAAATGTGCAAATATTTTTTTGTTTACCGACTTTTTTTCTGTCAATTTTTAAAACCGGTAATAAACTCTGATCTAGAAAGAATCCATGATATTTATAAACAAACGGGTTACAAACAAAACCAAATAAATATCAATGGAAAATATTTTACGACACTACATTCAGCATTTTAATCATTTAATTATGTTATTTATTCTCTCAATAAATAAATAAATTTCTCGTAACTCAAATTTGCATCTTTCGCTGCGTGTGAGCAATTGTGCTTTGTTGAAGATTTTGTTTTAAGTGGTTACCTTGCTTTTACCATATGGTTTTCTGTAAGATTTTGTTCAGTTTTCTACATTTACAAAAAATATTTTGGATTATAGAACCGAGTACAGAACTATCATAAAACACAGTCGATCATAAAACAAGAATGATCTAGTTCATGCATGCAATGATTTAGTTCACTTACCATTCCTCTGATAATATTTGGAGTTATGTGTCCACCTAAAGCCCGTACACAGTCCGAAGTCTGTCAGCTTGATGTGTCCGTCCCGGTCTATGAGAATATTGTCAGGCTTGATGTCCCGGTGGATGAACCCCATCTTATGCACACTCTCGACCGCCACCGTGAGCTCGGCGATATAGAACCTTGCAAGGTTCTCCTCGAAGATGCCCATCTTGATGAGCAGCGACATGAGGTCTCCCCCCGATATGTAGTCCATCACGAAGTACAGGTTGTCCTTGTCCTGGAAGCTGTAGTACAGCTTCACGACCCACTCGTTGTCGGCCTCTGCCAGGATGTCGCGCTCCGCCTTCACGTGCGCCACCTGGTTCCGCTTCAGCACGTCCGCCTTGCGCAGCGTCTTCATGGCGTACAGGTGGCTCGTGTCGATCTTGCGCACCAGCGTCACCTCCCCAAAGGCGCCCACTCCAATCGGCTTGATCTTCGTGAACATCGACTTGTCCATCTTGGCACGCTTCAGCCGGATGTAGTTGGACTCCTTCTGCGAGAGCATCTTGCGCATCTGGCACTGCGCCTCCGCGCTCAGGCCGATCTTGGTCATCTCCTTCTCCAGCTGCATGCGCCGGAACGTGCGCTGCTTGTACGACTTGAGGATGTTCTCGACGTGCTGCTCCATGAAGAACTTGAAGGCCTGCGGCGAGTAGTTGCGCACCTTGCAGTCGCGACGCTCTTCCTCCTTTTCCTTGCTGATGTTGCGCCGCTCCGGGATCGGCGACTGGTGGCGGATCTTGTCGGGCGCCTTGCCCCGGCCGGGCCCGCTCGCCGCGCCCGACGCGCCCGCGCTCGGCAGGTTGTTGTTGCCGCAGTTCTGGTTCGAACACTTGGTGTCCTCGCGGTCGCGCTCGCCCTCCGCCGAGTACTTTCGGTGCAGCAGCTGGTCCGGCTGGTAGGGCGGCGGCGCCTGCAGGCCGCGCTGCACGGCCAGCGCCTGGATCGTGAAGTCGTAACTCGGCGGCTCCGTGGTGGGCACGGCGGGCGCGGCACCCGGCGATGCGGGTTTCGGTGCCAGCGGGTACTGCGGGGGCGTCGCCGCCGCTTTTTGCTGGATCGAGGAGGCGTACGACGGCGGCGGCGGCGCCACCGGCGCGATCGCCGTCTGTAGCACCGGCTTCTGCACCTGCGTGCTCTTCACGGACTGCATAATGATGGGCGCCTGCACCGCCTGCCGCGCCGTCCACGCGGTCAACGGCGCGGTCCGCGGCGGCGCGCCCGTGGGACTCGGCGAGCCGCCGGACGCGCCGCCCGAGTACACGCCGGACGAAGGGCTCTTGCGGTAGTCTTGCGATGCAGTCGGGCTCGCGCGGTTCTGCATGGAGACCGAGTAGGAGGGCGGCGGCGGCACGCCCTGCACGGGGTAAGGTGGCGGCAGCTCGGCGCCGCCCGCGCCGCCGGCCGGCGGTTGCAGCGCCTGCATCTGCTGGCTGAGCTGGTGCTGCGCCTGCGGTCCGTTTTGCGGCACGAGCGGCGCGGGGCGGGGCGCGGCGTGCGGCGGGTGCACGGGCGAGGCCTGGCGCGCGGGAGGCAGCGGAGGCGCGGGAGACATGCGCTTCATGAGCTGCTGGACGGCGGGCGGCACGGGCGGGGTGGAGGGGCAGCGCGGAGGCGGCGGCGGCGGGGGGGAATACTGGCGTGGATCAGCACGCGGTGAGTCGGAGCGCGAGGAGCCGGCGCCGGAGTCGAGCGCGGGTGAGGCGCGGTGCAGCTGCAGCTCGCGCTCCAGGCTCGGCTTGCGGATGAGCTTGCCGAGGTTGCCCCCCTTGCCGAGCCCGTTGAGTGGCTCCTGCTGCTTCGACAGGCAGTCCAGCGCCACGTCAAACCTGCCGCCCGCATATTTGAGCGCTCTGACGGCAGTGTCCTGAAATTGTTACGCATTTTGTTACAGCAGCTCCCCACACATAAATATTTAAATAATAGCAAGGAAACTGCCGACTAAATTCTCATTATGTATTTCGAGGAGTTAGAGCTGTACGGTTCACGTACAACACAAATTTTATATAAAAATCGGCTGACACCGCAATCAGCGGCGACCTACATTTTCAGTTAAGCCTTTTCCGCGGACATGAGCGGATCTCCGTAAGAGAGCTCTTGAGAGTTTATTTCTTTAACTTGTATACATTTCACAATATAGGCACGATTTATTTTAATTAAAGCTCTGGGCTTGTACAAGAGCCAAATGAACGGTTTCGCATTTTTACAAATTAACAGGAGAGCTAAAAACTGTGCAATTATTACATCTGTTTGCCTTCTGGGGCCTACTTGGAAATCGAAAACCGATGTTTCTGATTCTTTCTCGTGCCAAACCTACACATAACCACATACACGAACAACATCCGAGGGTCGGAATAAATTAGTATGAGTTTTTCCCTCCCTATGAAAGGAAAGCTGCATTTTCCACCCTATAATCAGATCAAAACAACACCACTTTCCGAGTATGAGAAATGAAAATTATCATGTATGTATCATGTCAAGATTCGTGCATATTCGTACGGTCCTGTACGAATCAAATTCACACTGAACGTGTCTAAAGTGAGCACAGCTTTACAGTGCGACCGAAAAGAGTAGAAAATAAATGAGGGCGTTGCTGTCGTTGTTAGATGGCAACACGAACACTACAACGCAAACGGTCCTGATCCTTGCGTTTAGTAATTAAATTTTATAAAAATTCGAAAGTTTAGAAGCGTATTTTTCAAGTGTAAACTTTTTTACAATGTTGGGTGCATACAAACATAGATAATGACGAGATAAATTGATTTTAGTTTTGGATGGTCAACATCAAACAGCATAGTAGTTACCCTTCCACATTTATGTATGGAAAGATGAGCGACTCGTTTAGCCTTAAACGATGAAATTAATGCCAAAAAAACGTGATTTAAGTTACATTCTTCTAGATCAGTTAATGTTTTTTTATGTTTGTATGTTATTATTTGAACTAGTGAAATCTTGACTATACAGACTATTTAGGAACTATTTATGAAAAGTTAAACGAGTATCAAAAACAAAGTTTTTGATAGTTATCAACAGATTGGCATCACTATTTTTAAAAAGAAACAGTATGAAATATTGCTTTCATTCAGTCTTCATTTCCTTAACTATCAACTATTAGGGACCTTCACGGGTTCATATGTCAAAAGTAAAATAAACCAGTGGAGAGTATAGCATAATGAAACCTAACTTTAATAATGAAAACAGTATTGGTTGACAAGGAATGCATTAGCATTTAGTTCACCTTTAGTTATATGCATTAACATGAATGGGAACCGACAGCAAGCTTATAACAGAGCCACCAGAGGCTCGGTGCATCTGCATTTCAGGAATTAAACTTTATGCTCTACTACTTCTTTGTGTAAGATATAAATCAAACTTACCTCATCAAATCCTAAAACAATAAGCTGGTTCAATGATTGGGGTAGTACGTTTAGATCCTTGTCAAGGCCATTCACAGAAGAGGTACTGAATCCAGAGCTAACTCCTGAACTGACTGTGCTAGCAGCTGATGATCCAGGTGGCTCAGAATTTCCAATGTTCGCGAAAGGAAGTAGGGAGTTTCTGATCTCAGCAAGCGCCTTTTGGTGGTAGCCGGAGCGCGTGGCCGTCTTGCCGGGCGCCGGCGGGTTCATGGCGCCCGCGCCCGCGCCCCAACGCCGCACCGCTCAGCCCACGCCTCCCATTACAGGACTCCACTGTGCCGCACGCGCATTACAGTCCTCACTGTCCACCGACAATCCTCATCCAAATATTTACACAGTTCACAACTAGAGACAAACTTCAGGCAAAGTGAATAATCTAACTCACTGCCCTGGTGTTGCCATTACTGTTCTTGGGTTACTTTTGGTTGGATTGTTCTATTTAGTTCCTGAAAACAAACAGAAAATAATCACTTACTGATTAAATTCACATCGATATCATTGTAGCTTTATTGACTGTGAATTTACATTTTCTTGTTTTAATTTAGCTATGATTTTTCGGACTAAATCTTAGAGGTAAATAAACCAAACGCTTATTAATAATAGATTATCTGGTCAACGAACTGAAGGAAATGTTGACAAAATTACCTAGAAAAACAAGTCACAGTCATATTTCCTATAGAAGTTTTGTGTAATATACAAAAATGCAAAAGAACCACTGGAAGTTCACTAACAAGGTAGAGCTACAGGAATGTTCAACGCGAATCAATCATGACGTGCTGTGGAATGCCAAAATTAGAGTCAGCTTTATTTCGTGTTTATTTCTAGCTGAATAAATCAAAGCATCAGAAAATATAATAAGTGTGTTTACCAAATATTTTTTCACTTCTTTATCATCCAGTTATTTGCAGAAATCTATGCAATCCCGTGAAATAAAATAACTATCGGGTAGCTCTCACATTACCGATGACATCTTTTTTGCACACCACTAAAAGTAATCACACCAAAAGAAGAGCTATTTCATAAAGGCTCGGTGATAAATAAAACGGTCTTCAGATTTTGTAGATCAAATGGTAAAATAATTACGAAAACAAAGAACTCTGAAACACAGACATGCAAGTTGGCAAACCATACAAAGCGACCATTTTGAAGAATTACCAATTCCCACAGATAAAAAAGGTAGTTCACACATTCTTTGACTTGACTTGAAGTTTGAAGTGCTTAGAAGTTTGCTCTCCTCATGCTCTCATGTCATGTAAATTAAAAAAAAAATATGAGCTTGAGTACGTCAAGTAGGTCTAATTATCATAATATATTTTAAGTGTCTTTTTAAAGTTCTTTTTAAATTTAGGATAGCCAAATATCAGATTTATGCAAGTATAATTATTTTGGCTGTAGAATCGGAATATATCCGAACAAGTTTTTAGTGGCATCTACTGACAAAAGTCGAAGGATCTCACAATTTTCATAAAATTTAAGTCGCTATAATTTTTTCATAGATGTCACTACTAGTTTTCAACGAGCCTAAGAATAGGAAGCCAACAATGTATATATATGTAACAACAGCTGTTTTTTCCGTTCACTAGCCTGCCTGCATCGATCAAAATATGTACCTACCATACCAACCTATCTAGTACCTAATGAACTTCTATGATTAATAATTTGATAGGTAGGTACCTATCTTCATCTTCATCTTTTTTTTGGTAGATCAAGATAGGTAAGTATTCGCCGCCTTTGTAATTTTTTAGCCTTATAATCTGCAGTTTCAAACCTGCCTCACTACCTCTTTCACACAGCTGTTGTGATAGCACAATAGATAGGTAAATAGTACTACGGACGGACTCTACGGTTTATGCTCTAGGCTCACTCGCTGCTCTCTGCATCATCTCATCAAACATAAAAACAATTAGGTAGGTACCTATGCAAGATTTCCTATAGGTAGGTATCTAGGTCTACGTAGGGTCAATGAGGTTTTTAAATAACATCATTGCGTAGGGTACCTATAGGTAGGTAGTTTTAGCGGAGCGGCGAAAAACTATTTAGTTTGTATCTATAAATTTAAATTAAAGGCGGGTCATGCATGTTGTGTGCATAGGTAGGTAAGGTACCTAGGTCACAGTCTAGGTACTACCTACTTACCTAGGTAGGTAAGGTACCTAGGTCACAGCCTAGGTACTACCTACTTACTTAGGTATGTAGTTTTAAGTTTTAATTTAAAAATTATTCGATACACGATCTACCCATACTACCTACCTAGCAAATACCTACATACCTAGGTGTCCTAGAAACGAACCTAGACGTAACGCATTGGAGTTGGAGAGCTCTGTTTAGGTATCTACTGTGGCATTGTTAGGTCTGTAAACGAATACCTAGGTAGGTAAGTATGTAACGCTACGCGTACCTAGCAGGCACAGATGTATATAGGAATGTAGCAGGTTCATTGAAGCAGATTATTGCAAAATTAAAGTAGATTTAGTGATGTAGGTACATAGAATAAAAGCCAAAAATCATAAAATGATCCATTAGAAAATGAGAACATCGCACATGACGACCTTATTTTCTTCTTCCGTTTATTTATTGATTAGCATGATTCTGCGAAATTTTGTTGTTGTTATTGCGCATGACACAAATCAGCCCACCAGACAGACAGCTGCTGCGTCACAAAGCGGGAACGACCATTCCATTCTAGAAAAAAATCATGCCGTCCCTTTCATTTTCTATGTAGCAGAGTGAACAAAACTATTCCATCGGCTTTTGTCGGCTATGTTCGGGAGTCATTGATTTCCCACCACGACAGATTCTTTATAAAGAGTTCGCGGCCATTTTGAGAGCGCATTACAAAACGAGATATTGAAAAAGGAACAAGTGCGTGACTTTTTAGAGTTGTTCGTTTGAGTTTATCAATCCATTGTTATAATTTTGTAATTTACCAAGAAAAATTCCAGTGACATCGGTAAGTGCATATCCCTTCGTTGATAGTACAATCATGATGGTACAAATCATGCATGACAAGTTAAATACCATACCTAGCTAGATACTTGTATAGCCATCCAAATCCAACCAATTTCAACCCACAATGTTAGATACGACGACGACGACGACGCAATACAGTGAACATCGCCATTTTGTGCTGGACAAGTAGGTTAGCTTTAGACTACGTTTACGAAACCTACTTAAAATACCTACTACTAGGTCCTACGTGCGTAGGTGCGTGATTTCATGATCATTGCACCATATTTAATCATAAATATGGACGTAGGTAAACTTGGTAGGTACCTAGGTAGCTAGTACCTATATAGGTATGTCCGTTACCTGCCATGATTCATTGTGATGAAATTTCCCTGAATCTTGCAACGATTTGGTAGCGCAATTAGGTACCTCAATGGGTACCATAAAACAGGGTGAATAGGACTCCAGGGTGAATAAAAATGGACTTAATACTGGAGCAAGCACCACCTGGCTGGTAGCAGTGGAAGTACCTATCCTTAATATTCTCTAAACATTAATGTAGGTATGCCTGGGTACTGTGGTGTGCCCTTATTATTATAAACATGGAGATAAAAATAGTTAATTCAAAAAACCCAGTAGGTACCTACCTAGGTATACTAGAAACTTCGAGGATTGACCTACCTACCTAGGTAAGTAGGTATATACTCTTATCAAAATAATAAATCGGGCAATGTAGTTATTCAGGTAATCACTGTACCTAATCAGGATTTTACTAGCAATAATATAAATGGGGTTCCGTCGTCCGTAATAAAAATAATATTTAGCCCGTGTAATCCCACTGACCTGATGTACACCATTATGGCTATGTATTTTTTTTTAGGGTTCCGTAATTTTATTTATATAACATTTTAGGGTTCCGTAATTTTATTTAGGTACCTACCCCGTACCCATACCTACCATAAATTTCTAGCCTAATTTTCGACTACGGGGCGGGACAGTCTTATCTTATGCCATGTACACGGAACATAAAATATATATAGTGACCTCCACTCTTCAGATTACCCCTCTTGGGGTAACCTGTGCTTCACATACCTATACCTACACCACATTTAATTATGTAGTATGTCAGGTACTTTGGCAATATTGCCACCCAACCCCCTATACTATAATGTGGGTTAAAATAGTTAAGTATATTAAAACATTTCCGATATTATGGAGTATTGATCGCATCCAGCATCGACGCGGAGTAGGGCGTTGGCAGGTATCCTTTGTTCTACGTTGAATGTAGGTACATAAATTAATTCCGTCTTTGATAAATACCTACCTACTCAAATAATTTTGTAGTACGACAGGTTCTTTCGCAATACTGCCACCCCTATACCCACTATATTTCCGATATTAAAGAGTAACTATTGATCCCATCCAGCAATGACGCAGGGCGTTGTTGGCATAACGCCGCGCATGCGTTATCAACATTCCTTTGTTCTGCGGTGAATGTAAATACGGAACTAGGCCTTCAGTGTACGAAAAACAAGACGATCGCGCCAGCTTTAAATAATTTACATATTATACCCAATGTATGTTTTTGCGTGACGTCCGTAGGCCCATGATGATTTTATATAATGACTTGACTCTATGAATAATATTTGATTGTCCATTGTTACAGATCAATATGCAGATCTTTGTGAAGACACTGACTGGCAAGACCATCACTTTAGAGGTTGAACCTGCTGATACCATCGAGAATGTGAAAGCTAAAATTCAAGATAAAGAGGGCATTCCCCCAGATCAGCAACGTCTTATCTTCGCTGGTAAGCAACTTGAAGATGGACGTACGCTGTCCGACTACAACATCCAAAAAGAGTCGACACTTCACCTGGTACTTCGTCTGCGAGGTGGTATGCAGATTTTCGTCAAAACACTGACAGGAAAGACGATCACACTGGAAGTCGAAGCTTCCGACACTATCGAAAATGTCAAGGCCAAAATCCAGGACAAAGAAGGTATCCCCCCAGACCAGCAGAGACTTATCTTCGCCGGCAAGCAGCTTGAAGATGGCCGCACACTGTCCGACTACAACATCCAGAAGGAATCTACACTTCACTTGGTGCTGCGTCTACGAGGTGGCATGCAGATCTTCGTCAAAACACTTACTGGTAAAACTATAACATTGGAAGTTGAAGCATCCGATACAATTGAAAACGTTAAAGCAAAAATTCAGGATAAAGAAGGTATTCCTCCAGATCAGCAGAGACTGATCTTCGCTGGCAAGCAGCTCGAAGATGGCCGCACACTGTCCGACTACAACATTCAGAAGGAATCTACCCTTCACTTGGTGCTGCGTCTACGAGGTGGCATGCAGATCTTCGTCAAAACACTTACTGGTAAAACTATAACATTGGAAGTTGAAGCATCCGATACAATTGAAAACGTTAAAGCAAAAATTCAGGATAAAGAAGGTATTCCTCCAGATCAGCAGAGACTGATCTTCGCTGGCAAGCAGCTCGAAGATGGCCGCACACTGTCCGACTACAACATTCAGAAGGAATCTACCCTTCACTTAGTGCTGCGTCTGCGAGGTGGTATGCAGATCTTTGTTAAAACACTAACAGGCAAGACGATCACACTGGAAGTTGAAGCATCAGATACTATTGAAAACGTCAAGGCCAAAATCCAGGACAAGGAAGGTATCCCCCCAGACCAGCAAAGGCTGATCTTCGCTGGGAAGCAGCTTGAAGATGGACGCACATTATCTGACTACAATATTCAAAAAGAATCGACCCTTCACTTGGTACTGCGTCTGCGAGGTGGTATGCAGATCTTCGTCAAAACGCTTACTGGTAAAACCATCACACTCGAGGTTGAAGCATCCGATACGATTGAAAACGTCAAAGCAAAAATCCAAGATAAAGAAGGCATTCCCCCAGACCAGCAAAGACTTATCTTCGCCGGCAAGCAGCTTGAAGATGGCCGCACACTGTCCGACTACAACATCCAGAAGGAATCTACACTTCACTTGGTGCTGCGTCTGCGAGGTGGTATGCAGATCTTCGTCAAAACTTTGACCGGCAAGACAATAACCTTGGAGGTCGAGGCTTCCGATACCATAGAGAATGTCAAAGCAAAAATCCAAGATAAGGAAGGCATCCCCCCAGATCAGCAGCGTCTTATTTTCGCTGGAAAACAGCTTGAAGATGGTCGCACATTATCCGACTACAATATCCAAAAAGAATCGACCCTTCACTTGGTACTGCGTCTACGAGGTGGTATGCAAATATTCGTCAAAACACTTACTGGTAAAACTATAACATTGGAAGTTGAAGCATCCGATACAATTGAAAACGTTAAAGCAAAAATTCAGGATAAAGAAGGTATTCCCCCAGATCAGCAGAGACTGATATTTGCTGGCAAGCAGCTCGAAGATGGCCGCACACTGTCCGACTACAACATTCAGAAGGAATCGACCCTTCACTTAGTGCTGCGCCTGCGAGGTGGCATGCAGATCTTTGTTAAAACACTGACAGGCAAGACGATCACACTGGAAGTCGAAGCATCAGATACTATTGAGAATGTCAAGGCCAAAATCCAGGACAAGGAAGGCATCCCCCCAGACCAGCAGAGACTTATCTTTGCCGGCAAGCAGCTTGAAGATGGCCGAACACTATCCGACTACAACATCCAGAAAGAATCGACCCTTCACTTGGTGCTGCGTCTACGAGGTGGTATGCAAATCTTCGTCAAAACGCTTACTGGTAAAACCATCACACTCGAGGTTGAAGCATCCGATACGATTGAAAACGTCAAAGCAAAAATCCAAGATAAAGAAGGCATTCCCCCAGACCAGCAGAGACTGATCTTTGCTGGCAAGCAGCTTGAAGATGGCCGCACACTGTCCGACTATAACATTCAGAAGGAATCTACCCTTCACTTAGTGCTGCGTCTGCGAGGTGGTATGCAGATCTTTGTTAAAACACTGACAGGTAAGACAATAACCTTGGAGGTCGAGGCTTCTGATACCATAGAGAATGTCAAAGCAAAAATCCAAGATAAGGAAGGCATCCCCCCAGATCAGCAGCGTCTTATCTTCGCCGGCAAACAGCTTGAAGATGGTCGCACATTATCCGACTACAACATCCAAAAAGAATCTACCCTTCACTTGGTACTGCGTCTGCGAGGTGGTATGCAGATCTTCGTCAAAACGCTTACTGGTAAAACCATCACACTCGAGGTTGAAGCATCCGATACGATTGAAAACGTCAAAGCAAAAATCCAAGATAAAGAAGGCATTCCCCCAGACCAGCAGAGACTGATCTTTGCTGGCAAGCAGCTTGAAGATGGCCGCACACTGTCCGACTACAACATTCAGAAGGAATCTACCCTTCACTTAGTGCTGCGTCTGCGAGGTGGTATGCAGATCTTTGTTAAAACACTGACAGGCAAGACGATCACACTAGAAGTCGAAGCATCAGATACTATTGAGAACGTCAAGGCTAAAATCCAGGACAAGGAAGGTATCCCCCCAGACCAGCAAAGACTTATCTTCGCCGGCAAGCAGCTTGAAGATGGTCGCACACTGTCCGATTACAACATCCAGAAAGAATCTACCCTTCACTTAGTGCTGCGTCTGCGCGGTGGTATGCAGATTTTCGTCAAAACTTTGACCGGCAAGACAATAACCTTGGAGGTCGAGGCTTCCGATACTATTGAGAATGTCAAAGCAAAAATCCAAGATAAGGAAGGCATCCCCCCAGATCAGCAGCGTCTTATTTTCGCTGGAAAACAGCTTGAAGATGGTCGCACATTATCCGACTATAACATCCAAAAAGAATCGACCCTTCACTTGGTACTTCGTCTGCGAGGTGGTATGCAGATCTTCGTCAAAACGCTGACTGGTAAAACTATAACATTGGAAGTGGAAGCCTCCGATACAATTGAAAACGTTAAAGCAAAAATTCAGGATAAAGAAGGTATTCCTCCAGACCAACAGAGACTTATCTTCGCCGGCAAGCAGCTTGAAGATGGTCGCACACTGTCCGATTACAACATCCAGAAAGAATCTACCCTTCACTTAGTGCTGCGTCTGCGCGGTGGTATGCAGATTTTCGTCAAAACTTTGACCGGCAAGACAATAACCTTGGAGGTCGAGGCTTCCGATACTATTGAGAATGTCAAAGCAAAAATCCAAGATAAGGAAGGCATCCCCCCAGATCAGCAGCGTCTTATTTTCGCTGGAAAACAGCTTGAAGATGGTCGCACATTATCCGACTATAACATCCAAAAAGAATCGACCCTTCACTTGGTACTTCGTCTGCGAGGTGGTATGCAGATCTTCGTCAAAACGCTGACTGGTAAAACTATAACATTGGAAGTGGAAGCCTCCGATACAATTGAAAACGTTAAAGCAAAAATTCAGGATAAAGAAGGTATTCCTCCAGACCAACAGAGACTTATCTTCGCCGGCAAGCAGCTTGAAGATGGTCGCACACTGTCCGATTACAACATCCAGAAAGAATCTACCCTTCACTTAGTGCTGCGTCTGCGCGGTGGTATGCAGATTTTCGTCAAAACTTTGACCGGCAAGACAATAACCTTGGAGGTCGAGGCTTCCGATACTATTGAGAATGTCAAAGCAAAAATCCAAGATAAGGAAGGCATCCCCCCAGATCAGCAGCGTCTTATCTTCGCCGGCAAACAGCTTGAAGATGGGCGCACGTTATCTGACTACAACATTCAAAAAGAATCGACACTGCATCTTGTGCTTAGATTAAGAGGAGGAATGTAGGATGTTCACACGACATTAGTAAATAAATAAACCTTGAGAAATTAATTTGGTGTATTTAATTATTTTCATTCTCGTTCACACAGAATCATATCGTTATGTTACCTGGTTATGTTTGCTATGCTATGTGTATATAAAAGCATGGTGCTCTGAAGTTTCCTTTAATAATTTGATGGTATTGTATTGTGTACTCTATTTTCCGCACTTAGACTCGGTTTGGTACGTTGTGCGTGTTTTGTTCTGCTAGTGTAACCAGCCTAGCTCCGTCCAGAAGCGCAGAATCTTCCTGGGATCTTCGCAGGCTTCGCGGAGTGACCTCGGGTGGTCGAGGATTTCGTGTCGTTGCGCTGTTACTCCCTCGCATTCCAGGACTACGTGGGCAGCTGATTCTTCGTCACTGAGACACCCCCTGCAGAGAGGGCTGTCTGTCGCTCCGATGGTGAAGAGATGTTTATTTAGTGGGCAGTGTCCCCACTAGGACGCGTAGGTCCATTCTGGTCAGGTTCAGTAGGCGCTTAGTTAGCCTTGGTGATGCAGCTGGAAGGGCTGCTCTTGCCTGGCGGCACTCTTGTAGGTGTGTTCATCGTTCGGTATGTGTTTCTCTAGTTTCGGATTTGGGAGAATGGTAGGGGAAGGAGCGGAGGTGGGCCTATTATCGGCGTCTCCGAACCTTTCCGTGCCAACTCATCGGCGGCGTCGTTACCGAGTGATCCGCTATGCCCCTTGATCCATTGAAGGGTTATCCTGTTTCTGCAGGAAATTCTCTCAAGTGCCAAGTGACATTCGTACACGATCTTGGAGTTGCAGCTGTGTCCTGCCAAGGCCGTGAGTGTAGCAGCACTGTCAGACAGGATACGCACGCACTGGTTATCTATATCCCTTCTTAGCACAGCTGTGGCTGGTGTCCGTCAAGGTAGCGTACACATATCGATATCACGTTTGTTGATATGCCAATAAACTCTGCATAAACAGTGTAGAATTAGTGCAAAAGTAAAATAAATACTGCCTCTTTTCTTTGGTTTAAGAAATAATGACCATTCTTAGTGGGTACGCTAGCTTGACGTCAAGGCAGCGTACCCATTAAAAAACGAAATAATTCCTATAGAAAACGAGCTTTTCTTATTATAAATGCTATATGTAAAAATACTGCGAGAAATACTGCTTCTGCCTGTGGACTGTGGTCATACTTTATGCAATTTCGTAGTGCAACAATATAAAAAGTTGATGTGAAGTGCTAGGAACAAATGCATTTTGGTACAGTCGCACACAACAAATAATAAACACCAATGCAAAATCCGGATAATACGCATTTCATCATTCACAAACCCGGATATTAATTCGAATGAAATGTCAAATTTAAACAACATCTTTTAACTAGCTCTTGTTTGCGGTTTCGCACGCAATTTCTTAAGTGTCAGTAGTTGGTATAGCGTGTACCAGTTTAGACACTCTGCATTACAGTGTATCTGGCTAGGCACCTTGTCCTTAGCTGGCCTCCTCCAGCAGTGGCAGATGCCAACAGATCGTTAGATCGTCAGATCGTCTTTAACAGATCGTTACCTGGCAACAAAGTTTGTTGCACTAATATTTCTTTCAGTAATGTATTTGGTAGATGTAGATGCATATATCCGTATAAATAAAAATGGCAATTTTTCTGAATAATTCGGATTTCGAATAATCCGGATTGTAATTTCTATATAAACCCAAACAAAAATAGATCACAGAAACAGAGAACATAAAAAACAAACCGGTATGCGCATCGTGCGTGAGGGACAACGCGATGTAAAACCACACGTGCGTGAGTGAGCTGGATTCGGCCGAATAGTCGCGATATCTTTTTCTAGTAGGTAGGTACCTATTTTATCTTGGAATTGAATGCCTTTGTTACGGTAGGTATGTATATTATATAGTTAATATTACCGTGCTTAAGTTATTGGTAGATCGTACATGCTATTGTTATACATACCTACCTATGTAAGTATAATCATGTCTGTTCTGTACCTTACCTACTGCTGTGTAGGTATAATAGAGGCTAGACATATACCTATCTAGGACCTATACTTACCTACGTAAGTAAGTATAATAGATCATTATGATTTTAATTATCTACTCTTTAATTAATCTTTACAGGTAAGTACCTACTTTTTATTTGCCTTACTATGCTACGATAATTCTGATAACTGTAATAATACTCATAGTATTATTGTTTAAGGCAAAAATAATAGAGCTCGTAAATAAGTTTTAATTAGAATTATAAATTTTCTTCGTGCTTTTTCCTTGCTTTTTTCTTCGTGTTATTCCGGTTACTCCAGTTTTGCTGCACGGCTACGTACATAGGTACCTATATATCGTATTGTATTAGGCATTAAGCATAAATACGACGGGGGTAGCCCCGTGCCACACCATACACCGCGTCTCCGCGCACATATCTGTTCAGGTAGTCGTTCAATGAGTTTTCAGTGGGTTCAAAAGGTTCACACGCTACTTCGTGGCTAACTGCCTTCTTCAAGTGAATAGCCTAGTTGAAAGTAGTTGAAGACTAGTTGAATAGCCAGATACACTGTAATGCCGAGTGTCTCAACTGGTACACGCTATACCAACTACTGACACTTAAGGCGAATAGTAGGGGTGATAGTGGCGCCACTACATATTTAATTTAATCATTAAGTTATACAAAGGAATTATCAAAAAATCGGACCGCGCGTAGACGATACCTATCACAAGCTTTTATTTAATGTATCTGTAATAGTTTTGTTTTGTGTTATTCAATCAAAAACCTTGTTTGGAGAGCTTGGTGGCCACCAATAGGAACTAAACTATTGAAACAAGTATCTGCCTAAATAATACAGTACAAAACTATTAAACATACATTTAAAAAAAGCTTATGATAGATATCGTCTACGCGCGGTCCGAGTTTTTGATAATTCCTTTGTATAACGTAATTATGAAATTAAATATGTAGTGGCGCCACTATCCACCCTACTATGCGCCTTAAGAAATTGCGTGCGAGACCGCAAACAAGAGCTAGTTAAAAGATGTTGTATAAATTTGACATTTAATTCGAATTAATATCCGGATTTGTGAATGATGAAATGCGTATTATCCGGATTTTGCATTGGTGTTTATTATTTTGTTGTGTGCGACTGTACCAAAATGTATTTGTTCCTAGCACTTCACATCAACTTTTTATATTGTTGCACTACGAAATTGCATAAAGTATGACCACAGTCCACAGGCAGAAGCAGTAGTATTTCTCGCAGTATTTTTACATATAGCATTTATAATAAGAAAAGCTCGTTTTCTATAGGAATTATTTCGTTTTTTAATGGGTACGCTGCCTTGACGTCAAGCTAGCGTACCCACTAAGAATGGTCATTATTTCTTAAACCAAAGAAAAGAGGCAGTATTTATTTTACTTTTGCACTAATTCTACACTGCTTATGCAGAGTTTATTGGCATATCAACAAACGTGATATCGATTATGTGTACGCTACCTTGACGGACACCTGTGGCTGCCTCGGTTATAGCTGCGCATTCACATTGGAAAATGGAGCTGTGTTTGCCTAAGGTCATTGATACATTGATATTGAGTGAGATCCATTGAGTGAATCCCTGCTCCCGTGCCCGTGTCGGTCTTAGAGCCGTCCGTGTATATTCTTAATTTGATGGTGTAAAATAAAGAAAATTATTGAAAAGTTCGTTTTTAAAAAGACAATGTAGTAGGTACCTAGGGCAACCACGTGGGGGAAATCGGTGTGAAGGTAACGATCAACATTTCATATTAAGTATATTCTAATTTTCATCTATGATCTAAAAGGATACAAGAATCCCATCCTATTTTAACTATTTGCTCGCAAGGAAACCTGCACACAAAACCAATTCCTATAAAGGGAGGTGATTGGTGCAGCTGGATGCAAAATTTCAAGGACCAGCTAGCTAGAATAGACTATTTAGAATCCATTTAGACCATTTGAGCCATGCCTCTATGAAACAAAGTCTTATCATTAATTTTTACATACTCACATTTAGTAGATACAGTGGCGGTCAGAAGTGGTGACCTAGATTCTAAAGACATTGTCTCAGCCATTCGTGGTGCTTACGACCTTTTAAAAATTTATTATTATTTGGGTCTTAGGTTTAAAGTCATAAGACTTAATACTTACTTCAAATTAACATAATCTTGAGGCTTAATACGTATATTTTTGTATGATTTATTTATCTATTTCATCCTACTAATATTATAAACGCGAAAGTTTGTACGTATGGATGAATGGATGTTTGTTACTCTTTCACGTAAAAAGTACTGCACGGATTGGGCTGAAATTTTGCATACAGGCAATTGTAATCCTGGAGTCTAACAGGCTAGTCAGTTCCCGTGAGATAGAAATCACCTATAAACGTTTCCATAGGAACAACGCGTGCAAAGCCGCAGGGCGCAGCTAGTAACTAATAACGTTGAGCTGAAATTCGGAATTAGATAAAATTTACTATTTAAATCGTAGTAAACCTTCAAGAGAGTATGATCTTTAAGGTAAGTCTCTCCAATTATTACCGCAACTACTACCTTCCTATCACATCACACTAATATTATAAATGCGAAAGTTTGGATGGATAGATAGATGGATGTTTGTTACCTCTTCACGCCAAAACTACTGAACGGATCGATCAGGCTGAAATTTTGCATACAGGTAAAGTCTAACCCTGGAATCAAACATAGGCGACTTTTTACCCCATAAATCAGTTCCCATGCGATAGAAATAACCTCAAAACGTTTCCATAGAAACAACGCGTGCGAAGCCGCGATCATAAACTAGTAATGAATAATATTTGACCCAACTCTACCCGCGGGTGTCGTGAGAGGCAACGAAAGCTAGGTTCATATTGCTGTGTCAGGGTGTGTCGTGGCGCGCCAGAGCGCAATCGGTTACGTTCATTCATTATGACTAGATTCACATTAGTAGGTTGTGTTGGGGTGCCCCAACACAACCTAGTCATAATGACTGAACGTAACCGATTGCGCTCTGGCGCGCCACGACACACCCCGACACAGCAATGTGAACCTAATAATAATAATAATAATGCTGGACATTTCACACAGCATTATCTAGCCCCAAGCTAAGCAGAGCTTGTGTTCTGGGTACTAGATAACTGATAGACTTAATACAATACACTACATAGATAGATATTTTTTATTATACATAGAAAACATCCAGAACGCCCTGGACAAATGTCTGCAGATCGTACAAACATTCGTCCCGAGGCGGGAATCGAAACCGCAACCTCCTGCATCGCAGGCAGACCTTCGCCCGCTGCGCCACAGAGGTCGTCCTACCTAGCTTAAGGGATATGCACCGGGAGTAGGCAGCAGTGCCCCTGCAGAACAATTCTATCTGCGATCGGACGGACCGCTCCTCTGGGTTTTGCCCTCTAAACCCAGTTGGAGCGGTAGTATGTTGCGGTACGTAAGGCCCCGCAACTGAGGCGGGCGGCTCGGCTGTGCTTTATGCATGGCCACAGAGAGCTGGAGGTCGCAGGGGAGGAGGAGTGTCGGTATGGCGAGCGCCGCTCTTCCTATCCGCTGTGACCGTGCGGCAGGCGGCGTCCCACTCGACTGACCCGTCGCAGGGGGGCCTAGCCTAGGGCGTTTGGATACGGTCGTACGGCGCCCAATTAGCGGGAAAGGTCACCGAGGTGGTCGCGGCGCGTCATGTATTTCTGGACCGTCGTGAAGGGGGCTGCTCCATACCCCCCAGTGAGGGGCCCGCGGTGGCTTCGTGGAAGAAAGCGAAAGCGTCCCCACGTTCCTACAACAAGCGGCATAGGCGGAAGCACCCTGAGTGCTTTAGTGGGTTTTAGTAAATAAAATATCAAATTTCATCCAAATCGTTTAAGTAGTTACGGAGATACGTAGTAACGTAACAAACATTCACATAAACTTTCGCATTTATAATATAACTAGCGGCCCGTCCCCGCTTCGCACTCGGGTGGACATTTATTTTTAAATTTAAACGTAGAGTAAATATCTTTATGCAGGACATTTTAAACTTTTATCCGACTGCCTCGTTGGTCTAGCGGTCGCGTTTTCAACCGCTGATAATGAGGTCCTGGGTTCAAATCCCGGGTCGGGCCAAGATTTGTGTTATTGGGTCTTTTCTAGCAGGAAATATTCACAGTAGCAGTCCGGAGTCAGGAAGTTAACGGTGTTAAACGTCTTAATGTGCTTTCCGAGGCACGGGAGCATGCCTCGGGAAAGCACGTTAAGCCGTTGGTCCTGCACTTTACCTCTCACCGGTCGTGTCGGTCTGCCGTCCTATCGTTGCCCGCGTGCGTTGTTACCTGCGTTGCCCACTGTGCTAAACGGGGCACCGCGCACCGGCAACGGTGGCGGCGCGTCGCGGCGCGGTGGCGTTTATTTTTTTAAAAGTAGGTACCTATCTTGTTTAGACTGACATTTTTAAATTCGTAATAATCTTTTGAATGGAATGTCCGATTTGAATAGGTACCTAATTCAAAAAGTAATCTACAGGTATTGAAACAGATTTATTTGGATAAGGATTAATGCAAGGGTATGGATAACATGGTCAGGTTTTGGTCGGCATTTTTATCAACTTTTAAAATACTAGACGCTCACCTCGCGGTTTCACGGTTTCACGGTTTCGGATAAAATATAACCAATCACTCCCTGACAAGTAAGCTTCCTAACCATAGATATAAATCTATGTTCCTAACGGTGAAAGAATTTTTCAAATCGGTCCAGTAGTTTCAGAGCCTATTCAATACAAACAAACAAACAACCAAATCTTTCCTCTTTATAATATTACTAGCTTCTGCCCGCGGCTTCGCACGCGTTGTTTCTATGGAAACGTTTTGAGGTTATTTCTATCCCATGGGAACTGATTTATGGGCTAAAAAGTAGCCTATGTTTTATTCCAGGCCTAGAATTATCTGCATGCAAAATTTCAGCCCGATCCGTTCAGTAGTTTTGGCGTGAAAAGGTAACAAACATCCATCCATCTATACATCCATCCAAACTTTCGCATTTATAGGTAATATTAGTGTGATGGTATAGATAAACAAGACCCGTCAAGTGCGAGTGTAACTCGCGCGTCGAGGGTTTCGAACGCTTGTGAACAAGTAGGTATGTACTAAAGGTACCGGTTAGAAACTCCGAAATTTAATGAAGACCTAAAACTAGTAGGTACCAACCTACATTTCAGATGGATCTCTCTGCATGCTTCGGTGATGGGGTGTAGCGGTAATTTTTTTGACTTTTTTCTAAATATTTCGAAAAGTATTAAACCTAGAGAAATTTCAAAAACTGTTTTGAAATGTACAAACTGATACCTTTCATATGATACCCCACTTAGTGGGGTAGCCCCCCTTTTGAAAATTATCCCCCCTCTTTTTGTAAATTTTTCAAAAAGTGTTCATTTTACAGACTTCTCTATATTTCTCCTGTAAAATATAGATCTATATCTACAAACGCTTCATACATTTTGAATGGATCGCTCTGCAAACTTCGGAGATAGAGGGGGGGAGCGGGTAAAATTTCGACTTTTTTCAAAATATTTCAAAAAGTATGAAACCTAGAGAAATTTCAAAAACTGTTTTGAAATGTACAAACTGATACCTTTCATATGATACCCCACCTAGTGGGGTAGCCCCCCCTTTCGAAAATTATCCCCCCTCTTTTTGTCAATTTTTCAAAAAGTGTTCATTTTACAGACTTCTCTATATTTTTCCTGTAAAATATAGATCTATATCTACAAACGCTTCATACATTTTGAATGGATCGCTCTGCAAACTTCGGAGATAGAGGGGGGGAGCGGGTAAAATTTCGACTTTTTTCAAAATATTTCAAAAAGTATGAAACCTAGAGAAATTTCAAAAACTGTTTTGAAATGTACAAACTGATACCTTTCATATGATACCCCACCTAGTGGGGTAGCCCCCCCTTTCGAAAATTATCCCCCCTCTTTTTGTCAATTTTTCAAAAAGTGTTCATTTTACAGACTTCTCTATATTTTTCCTGTAAAATATAGATCTATATCTACAAACGCTTCATACATTTTGAATGGATCGCTCTGCAAACTTCGGAGATAGAGGGGGGGAGCGGGTAAAATTTCGACTTTTTTCAAAATATTTCAAAAAGTATGAAACCTACAGAAATTTCAAAAACTGTTTTGAAATGTACAAACCAATACCTTTCATATGATACCCCACTTAGTGGGGTAACCCCCCTTTTTGAAAATTATCCCCCCTCTTTTTGACCATTTTTCAAAAAGGGTTCATTTTACAGACTTCTCTATATTTTTCCTGTAAAATATAGATCTATATCTACAAACGCTCCATACGTTTTGAATAAATCGCTCTGCAAACTTCGGAGATAGGGGGGGGGGGGGAATGGGTATTTTTTCGACTATTTTCAAAATATTTCAAAAAGTATGAAACCTACAGAAATTTCTAAAACTATTTTGAAATGCACAACCTAATACCTTTCATTTGATACCCCACTTGACTCTGTAGGTCTCTTTTAAAATTTTGACATCTCAATTTGAATGGAAAATGTTCATTTTCATTTTTCATATATTTTCATTCTTTTTTCGTAAAATCTGTACAGGCGCACGAAATGTATTATTATTTTAAATTTCAAGTTGATAGCTGCTGTAGTTGCTGAGTTATTAAGATGGGAAAAAAGGACAGACAAAGCGAGAGCATAAGGGTTTCGAAACCGATCTTCGAAACCCTAAAAAGTAGTTATAGTGACATAACTACAATAGTTGGACATAATATGATATCGCGAGGTTTTTTGTAGATATTGATACCTACTATGTTCTATAATAGTGTAAAACATTTTTTTGTTAGGTATATCATCAATAGTTTCCGCAGCGCATGCGATGATAGACAATTGATGGCTAATTTTTTTTCACCTTGGGTTATCCACCATGGTTTATCATTGAAGTCTTAGTAATTTTTTCAAGTAAGTAATAAATATAGCCTACTAGCGACCCACCCCGGCTTCGTACGGGTGCAATAAAATACTACTATTACTATTATTATCTATCTATATACTTATAATAAAACTGTAACAGGTCCAATTCTGTACATTGAAGATATTTGAAATTTTTTTTTTTGGAGGGCACTCTATTATCGATACTGAAGCCAAAACTGTAATTTTTTTCATTCATGTCTGTCTGTCTGTCTGTCTGTCTGTCTGTCTGTTTCTTAAACGCGCATCACGCCGAAACTACTGAAGGTATTGACATGAAACTCGGCATGATTTTAGGTCATACTACGAGGAAGGACATAGGATACTTTTTATCCCGGAATTCAGTCAGGTTCCCCTGGGAGAGAGGATGAAAGTAAAATTCCTTAACAGCTCATCACGACGGAACTGCTGAATGAGTTGGACTGAAACTTGGTATGATTTGAGTTCATACTACAAGGAAGAACATGGGATACATTTTATCCCGGAATTCGGTAAGGTTCCCCTGGGAGAGAGGATGAAAGTAAAATTCTTTAACCGCTCATCACGACGGAACTACTGAATGAATTCGAATGGAAGTCGGCACGATAGAAGTTCATACTACGAGGAGAGATATATTTTATCCTGGAATTCAGTGAGGTTCCCCTGGGAGAAGGGATTAAAGTCAAACTCCTTCACCTCGCATCACGCCGAAACTGCTGAATGAGTTGGACTGAAATGGTACGATTTGAGTTCATTCATACTACAAGGAAGGACATGGGATACATTTTATCCTGGAATTGAGTGAGGTTCCCCCGGGAGAGAGGATGAAAGTAAAATCCTTTAATCGCGCATCACGACGGAACTACTGAATGAATTCGAATGGAACTGGGCATAATTTGAGTTCCTACTACGGGGAAAGATAGGTACATTTTATGCCGGAATTTAGTAAGGTTCTCGGTGGAGAGAGGATAAAAGTCATATTCCTGGGCCGCGCATCACGCCAAAAGTACAGTATGAATTCAAATGAACAATATTTTTTATCCCGCAATCAGTACGGTTCCCTTAGGTTAGGAGAGTGGATGAAAGTAAAAATATGCTACTAAATGAATTCAAATGAAACTATGCATGATTTGATCTCATACTACGAGGAAAAACATAGGATACATTTTATCTAGGACAGTAGACGGTTCTCTCGGGAGAGGGGATAAAAGTCAAAATGTGTAAGTACTTAGTTGTAATTCATTAACGCGTCGTCCGATTTCATGCATTCTTTTGGAACGAAGTTCCTTATCGCGCGTTGTGAAAGGGGGCTAGACGGAAAAAATTGTAACAAAAATTGGAGCGACACTTTTTGCCACAGAACAAATATATTGCCACAGAACAAATATATCCTAACATTTGATGGAAAGTAAACACAATATTAAGTCAGTGTCAAAGTGTAGAACTGTCACTGTAGCGTTTATCATAGGCAGCTGTCATCGCGAATGACATTAGGTTTGCACAAAAATTAGAATCGCTCTCCGAACAATCGTGTGTTCCGCTCTCTCGCGCAACGTGTCATTGGAGTGAGCGGGATATATATGCGACGACCGCAGCCGAGTTGAGCCGACACATTTTGACGAAGACAACCGAGGAGAACCAAAGCGACGACCGCAGCCGACTTGAGCCGAGGTGGGCTTCGATTCGTACAATCGTGTGTTAGGATAGTAGGATAGGATAGTAGGATAGGATAGTAGGATAGGATAGTGGGATAGGATAGTAGGATAGGATAGTAGGATAGGATAGTAGGATAGGACAGTGGGATAGGGCAGTAGGATAGGACAGTAGGATAGGACAGTAGGATAGGACAGTAGGATAGGACAGTAGGATAGGATAGTAGGATAGTAGGAAAGGATAGTAGGATTGGATAGTAGGATAGGATAGTAGGATAGGATAGTAGGATGGATAGTTGGATTGGATAGTAGGATAGGATAGTAGAATAGGATAGTAGTCGTAACGACATATTCTGACGAAGAGAACCGAAGAGAACCGAAGCGACGACCGCAGCCGAGTTGAGCCGAGGTGCGCTTCGATTCGAACAATCGTGTGTTCCGCTCGCTCGCGCAACGTGTCATTGGTTGGAGTGAGCGGGATAGATCAGTTTTCTGCGGCCTCACTGAAGATGACGCGAGGACGCGCGATTAATCGAAAGGAACTTCGTTCCATCCGGGTGTCCCTTGACACCTCTCAAGTTTTTTTTGTTAGAAACAGTGTTGCAATATCGAATTTGACTAAATCAGTAGAAAATCGAGTAGAAAATAGGTAGATTGATGAAATAATCTGTAGATTGAAGAAAAAATCAGTAGATAAAGGGTAGGTAAGTTTCTATCTATTTATTTTTTGAAGACGCCACCCATTAGTTAGGTAGAACCTAACTAATGGGTGCGTCAATGCCTATTTCAGGCAAAGTAAAATGTACAAATGGTCCCATGCAATCTTCATGAACATGATATTTGGTGGTTTAGCTGGTCCAGTTAACTGTACCACCGAAATTTGGTTGGAGTAAGTGCTCTAATTAAACTAACTGGACCACAGAACATTTTTTTTTACTTTGATACTCAATCAACTGTCAATCAACCTACCTACTATCGAAAAAAAATTAAGTCAAATGGATCAAGGGCCCAATTCTACAATACAATTGCTTCATTAGGACAATGGAATCGTCGCAGAATTATGACGTAGAATTTCTAGATTAATAAAACTCCAGATAGTACGTGCGAGATAAATTAATGGTATCAAACCTGTCGCGCATCTTTCCATCTGCATTCATCATAATTTCTTTCATCTAAGGTAGAATACCAAAATGACAACATGCTATCCCCCGTGGACCCTACCCGATTTATACACAATTTTTTGCGCATCGAAGTTTTTTTGCCCGGCGGCGTTTCATATTTTGAGAGAAACTGTGGTTAAATGTGAACTTAATTAGGCGGCAGGAATGGCAATCGCGAACGAAGTCGCGGGTACAGCTAGTTATACATATAAACCTTCCTCTTTAATCACTATCTATTAAAAAAACCGCATCAAAGTCCGTTGCGTAGTTTTAAAGATTTAAGCATACATAGGGACAGAGAAAGCGACTTTGTTTTATACTATGTAGTGATGTTACTCAGGGATAATGTAGCATTCTAACGGTGTGAAAGAATTTTGGAAATCGGCCCAGTAGTTTTTAAGTTTATTCGTTACAAACATAGAAAAATACAAATCTTTCCTTTTTATAATATTAGTACTTACCTATACCTAGCTATAGATTAGTATAAGTAGGAAGGATAGGATAGTAGGTAGGATAGGAAAATAAATAGGAATAGGATTTATTTATTTTCAGCTGTTACTGGCCATCCGTCACCAAAAAAATAGTTGCACTGTGCGCCTGTCAATTATTTTTGCTCACAAGGATGTACAAATCTGTACGGAATCCTTGGTGTACGATTCGAGTCGCGCCCTTGACCTTAAAATCACAATACATTTTGGTTTGTCAACTGTATGTCAGTCAACTTCAACTTGTGTCTGTCAGTCAAGTCAATACTCAGTCAGTGTCAATCTGCTCCTGTCTTTGACAGACAAGAGCAGATTGACACTGACTGAGTATTGACTTGACTGACGAATGTCAAACAAACAAATTCTCCATTCTCATCTCAAATTTGCCTTTTTCTCCGATAAATCCTCGATTTTCTGATTTTTAGTTATCTTGGTGCAATCAAAGAAGGTTCAATTGATTTAATTAATTGTGGTTTTACATATTACACTAGATAACGCAAAACTGATAGATGACCTGACCGCACATTCAAAGATTTCCTCGTCATAATGAGTAAAAAACTAGCAGGACTTTATCTTCTCATGATATTAGGTTTGGTTGCCCCAGAAGATGGATCTATTTACGAATATAATTCTGGTAATTTCAAGCATCAGATAGAAGCAATGGATGGAAGTTTCATCATGTTTTATGCTCCCTGGTAAGAGAAAATTCACACAAATCAGAGTGTATGCGCGCTCTAGGCAGACAAATCCGCAGATATTTTTAGATAAATAAAATATAATAAGTAAATACTAATTATACTACTTATTATGTATAAAATATAATATAATTGAAATATAATAATAGTACTTCTCAAATAGATAAGCCTTACATTATGCCTTCTGACTGAAAAATATCGGTAAATGCATGGAATAAACTTGAATCTTTTCAAGCAAATTATATTAATTCAGGTGCCGGCACTGCACAGAATTTGGGCCGATTTGGTCGGAGCTTGCTGAGCTAGTGAATACAAGAAACTCCAAGTTTGCTATAGCTCAGGTGGACTGCACCAGGTATCCTCAGCTTTGCCAGGAGATTGATATCACTGGTAGGTATTATAGATGTATACTTATTGTAGGAACTAATTTACTGCCAAATGTAAGCAATATATGCTTGTAAAACTTTCGAGTTTTTGCTGACAAATAAGATGTTTATCATCTTGCCATTAGACACTGATTGTAGAAAAGTCCATCAACATAGAACCTCAAAATGTGAATATTATAAAATGTGAAAGTTTGGATGATAGATGTATTGATGGATGGATGTTTGTTATTCCAAACCTGAATGGATCCGGTTGAAATTCTGCATACAGGTAGTATGCAGAATTTCTTATTTGATAAAACAGGCTTTTTGTTGCATAACCAGTTCCCATGGCATAGAACGATTGTTTAAATGTTTCCATAGAAGGAACGTGTGTGAAGCTACGGGCATAAACTAGTTGTAATCTATTGTAAAATTGACAGGTTATCCAACATTGCTGTATTTCCACAAGAACTCCTTCACTCCTTTGGAGTACAAGGGCACCAGAGACCTACCTGCCCTCACCATGTTCCTCAGTGAAATCTTCACCGTTAAGTCTGATGTGAGTACCCCCACCATGTATCTATACAATAGCCAAACTCGATGTAGAATGCTAGTCAACAAACTGCCCATACTTATCTTAAAATTCACTCTGTTGCATCAGCATTATATATCCTTGTAAAGAGTTAGACAACCTTATGTTATGTTTATGTAAGTTTAATAATCATCTTTGTAGGTATTATGGTAGGTATGTAGTATATGTATTTGTTTCCTTTTCTTTAAGTAGGTATCTATATAAATAAATAATGCTGGACAATTCACACAGCATTATCTAGCCCCAAGGTAAGCAAAGCTTGTGTTATGGGTACTAGATAACTGATATACATAATAATATACGAGTACATAGATAGATATATATTTATATATTTATTCAGTACCACCATCTATTTTGTTCTTTCATTTCCAGTCCATCCCAAAGTTGCCTGGAAAAGATCGCTCTCAGCGATAAGGCCACCCTTTATAAAATCTCAAAATCAGCGAGACATCAAAAAAGCTGCTTGAATATGTGTGTAAAAATTTATAATAAAGTACCTAATTAATTTAAATTATTGAATGACCATTTATTTAAAAAGAAATTACTTAGTTGGCTGAATGAACGTAATTTTTATGATAATAATGAATTTATTAATTTTAAGCCTTAGACATAAGTTTATAATTTGCATGCTATAGAATAGTTAAACATGAGCTCATAATATAACTCATAACGAACCACCTTTTATACCATGTTTTATGCAATAAAATATCATTTCATTTCATATACTTCCTGTTTTTCTTAGCATTTTCTCTATATTGTTTCTTGTTTTTCGGTGGTATAATGAAGCGTTTTCTATCTATTTATCTATTACTCGTGGATTTGAGATACTTCCTCCAATAAATATTGCTTACAATAATATCTGAAACTTGACGCCAAGTAAGTGAGTTTAAGTTATTTGTGTTATGGTTTGTTTACTTATATATTACATTGAGTTTGGCTAGCTTGTGTATAAGTAGGTAAACTGTGATGCTGTATAGATTAATATCTGAACTTGAGTGTAATTATATTTGAATATTATAGAACTTAAGACATACAACTCACACATAAAATCAAATTTGGATATCTTACTGAGGTTTGGGGAACTACCGCCAAAACCAATCTAAAAGACCTTTAAATAGCACAAAACAAAATAGTAAAGATGCTCTTCAACTATGACTCTATGACAAGAACGCAGACCCTGTACAAGAAAACTTAATTGATGAGCCTAAGGCAAATGTATACATAAAACACCTTCTGTCCTTTACAAAAGATCATACAAAAAGATATACATATGGACCTATCATAATAATAATAATAATAATAATATAAGCCTTTTATTCAGACAGTTTACAATATGTAGTAAGATACTTTGACTTAAACTAAGACAGCTTCTTCGGTATCCGTCTGTGTGCCACTTTGGACAAAGGCCTCCTCTAATTTTGACCATTCACCTCTGTTGCTAGCCAATCTAGACCATGTGCCACCTGCTGTGGCCTTTATATCGTCGGCCCATCTTCTCGATGGCCTACCTCGTTTCCTTTTGCTGTTTCCTGTGAACCAGTACATTATAGATTTTGACCATTTTTCGCTTCCTCTGATTGTATGCCCAGTCCATCTCCACTTCAGTTTTCTGATGACTATTGTTGCATCTTTTGTTTTAGTGTGTTTCTTTATAGTGGACATTCTGATTCTATCGCAGAGTTTTTTCCCCATCATACTCCTTTCCATGGAATTTTGGCATGTTGCTAATTTTTTGTTGTGGGCTTTAGTGGTTGCCCAGGTTTGGCATCCATATGTAAGAACGGGCAGTATACAGGTATCAAATAGTTTTCGCTTTAAAGCCATGTTCATTTCTCTATTTTTCATTATGTCCTTTAGACTCCAATATTGTTTCCAAGCATTTCCTATACGTCTGTCGATTTCTTTCGAAGTTATGTCCCAAGGCGATATGACTTGACCAAGGTAGAGGTATTCATCCACATAGTCTAGTGTGTTGTTGTTTATGCGGATAGGTTCTTTGTTACTGTTGGTCATGGCTTTAGTTTTTTGCGTGTTCATGACTAAACCTGCTTTACGACTTACTTTATCGAGGTCAATAAGCATTCCTTCCAGTTCTTTTCTTGATGGCGAAAAGATTATCAGGTCGTCGGCGAATCTCAAATGTGACAGGTGTTCCCCGTTGATTGCTAGTCCTTTTTTTTCCCAATCCAGCTGGCGGAAGATTATAATATAAAAAGCAAAACGCAAAAATATAATCTTAGATCTTCAAAAAACTTTTCACTACCCCAGCCTAGAACTTAGTATGGAAAGAAAAACATAACATTTGAAGGAGTAAAACTACATAATTACTCTGCTTAACTGTTTTCAAGAAATATGTATAAGAGAATATTCCTGTAGAATAGCCGAACGTTATAACAACTGCACTGTAAACATCAACCATAAATAAGTTACAAAAGTACATTAAAAACTAAGAAAAATACATTTCTCTGTAAGCGAATGTATAATCATGTCCTTTGAGAAATAAATTAACCACATATACAATACACAGGATTATTATTAAGATATCTCGGTGACCAGCTATCTGAGAGGAGTAAATTGAAAAACAGTGCTGCTTGCATATTAATGCATTACAGCAAAATGCTGAATTTACTCCTTTTGTCTTAGTTTATTTGTTTTAATTAAGTAGTATAAGACCCGAGTTCACCAACAGATGTTTAAATTTTAAACGGTTTTTTTGATTTTTTTGACATGAGTTTTCGTACATTAAACGTCAAAGTTAACCGACGAACCAGCCTAATTGTCCGATTATCTAATGGTGAACACCAAAATAAGTATAGTTTTATGTTGTATATTTTCTGAATTAAGGTAATAAATTATCTTCTATTCTATTCTATTCTATCCGTCTAGGTGTAAAGTTAACGCATTCGCTGCCATGCCTCTCAGCTGCAGGATGAGGACTTAATCTATGTGCATCGGTGGAAATGAAAGTGTCAATCAGTTCTAATTTATTTCTATTAGTTAATTAATTCATCAATTATTTACACAGGTAAATAAACAACCAGACCAGGTGAGGATCACATACACAGGCATGGCTTATCTGAACGACCACAACACTGAAAAGTTTGTCTCCAAAGGACAGCATTTCATCATGTTCTACGCTCCATGGTGCATGGCTTCTCAGGTATGAATCAGTAGGTACAGTTAATGATTACCTAACCTCACCTCAACAGTCTATATTGGTCCACTGCTGGACGCAGGCCTCCCCCTGATAACCGCCTTATTGGCTTTTATCTCGTGGGGGGTAATGCCCTTAATTTCCACGCTGGGCATGCTGGTTGGGGATCGCAGTTCGGTGGTAGATTTGTTCTGCAGCCTCTTACGACATCTGGGAGAAGAGTTGGGCTGGTGCAAATTCTAAGCCAGCACCACACGGCACCTGTTTATGATCAGTACAGGGCATATAGAAATAGAAATATTACAGATATAAGATTAAAACGTCAAGTGCGAGTTGGACTCGCGCACTAAGGGTTCCGTATATTTGTAAGACCTTGTTTCTTGCCAAATATCATGATTCTAGGTCAATGGGATGTTGTAGTTTTTGGTCCATAGCGAGATTCAAATTTATTTTTTGTGAATTTTCAAACATTTACGGTTAGTGCTATTAGAGCTTGCTTCTTGCCAAATTTTATGATTGTAGGTCAAGGGAAAGTACCCTATAGGTTTTGGTCCATGGCCAGAATCGAAAGTATTATTTTTAAGAATAAACTACTTTACGTTTTTTGGGTTTTTTGCTTTATTTGTGCTGTGAAACTTTGCTTTTTGCCAAATTTTATAGTTCTAGGTCAGCGGGAAGTACCCTAAAGGATTTGTGTGCATGTGATTCCCTTGAAAATTTCTGTTCTGTTATTGTAATGACTTTGAAACTAATGTGCTTTAATTTTTTTTCACTTTTCTTCAGAATCTGGCCCCGACATGGGCAGAGCTGGCCTTGCAGTACACCCATAACCCCTACATCCAGGTTGGGAAGATCAACTGTATGGAAAGTGAGCTGACCTGCAGAACCTTTGACATCAAGCAGTTCCCGCATCTCATGTGGATCGCCAATGGCAGGATTGTAAGTTTTACCTTAAAGATACTTCGTACCCCAGCCTAATTCGATGTGAAATATTTGTAAATAAACCTAACATTGAATCTGTTGTCGTGTTTATGCAACTTACATTCCTTGTCGAATTGAGATCTCTCCTTTGATAATTTTCTAAGAATAAGGGAATAAAACTCGACCCCAAGCACGTGAGTTTTTCTGTTGGGGTTTGTTTACAAATTTTCACATTGAATTTGGCTGTAGTTCCTATAAGTATTTGTCAATATGTTTTTTCATACGTAATCTTGATGTTGTGTCCTAAATGACAAGTATGTACAGATAATAAAATGATTTATAGTTATTTATCTCTCGCACGCACACGCGCTGATTGTACAGCAGTAAAATCACATTCGACGGAACTCAATTAAGAGTGGGATGCGCAATTTAAGTACTAGCACTAAATTCTATGTTGTTCGTTAATCTGTTTAAAAAGCCGCCAAGCCTCACGCAAAATTAAAATACAGTTAAATAACTTTATTGACAAAGAAAATTACAATCAAATAATAGAAATTAGAACTAGTCAATTTGTAATCGTAAATCAATTAAAAATAATCTGTGCGTCTGGTCAAAGCGACTCGTGACTCGAGAGCTGGTGAGTATCTGGCACAGCGCATCAGCATTGCCAAACAGCGGGGCAATGCAGCCAGCTGCAGCGTCTTGGGGACGCGACGACTGGTATTGATATGGATCAGTTGAGCTATAATAATAATAATTTTTATTTCAAATCAAGCATACTTATTATGTGTAACAAATAATTCGACAAAACGACCAAATAACAAATAATTCGAAAAGACGACCTCTGTGGCGCAGCGGGCGAAGGTCTGCCTGCGACGCAGAAGGTTGCGGGTTCGATTCCCGCCTCGGGACAAATGTTTGTACCATCTGCAGACATTTGTCCAGGGCGTTCTGGATGTTTTCTATGTATAATAAAAAAGATCTATATATGTAGCGTATTGTATTAAGTATATCAGTTATCTAGTACCCATAACACAAGCTCTGCTTAGCTTGGGGCTAGATAATGCTGTGTGAATTGTCCAGCATTATTTATTTATATTAATTATTTATTTATTAATTCATTAATGTTAAATGTTTTGGCTTGGCTTCTAGATCTTGGATTACAGCACCTACACAAGTGGTGAGACTTGTGTCGTAGGTACTGCATTTCCTTCAAGTATACAATAGATTAGCCACAAATCAATTGTAGGTACAATTAAAAGATACAAAGCCTCATTAATTACGTTATGCGTACAATAGTAAATTAGTAAAATAGATTTGAGATTTAACGATATTATTATCTAGTGTATTAACATGTGGAATAAATGAAATGAAATTAAATTAAAAATTTGAAATTGGAATTACTTACAAACTTGTTATAAGAATTCAAAAATTATTACATTCAAAATTATTATAAGAATTGAAATTACAAATACAATGGAATAAACGAAATTAAATTAAAATAATTTGGGTGGTGCAAATTCTAAGCCGGCACCGCACAGTAATTTAAAACAAGATTGGGTATCTCTTCAGATGGGGATGGCAAACTCGGAGTCAAGCCTGAAAGATCTCAACGACTACGTACACCATATGCTGCTGGCTGAGAACCACGACCCCGACAAGTTTATGAAGAAGAAAAAGGCACTGCCGGTGGCCAGGATCTCGCAGGAAACCTTCGAGACGTTTCTGGAGAAGGAGCTCGTGTTTGTCAACTTCTTTGCTCCATGGTAAGAACCTTTGTGATCAGAATACATTAATTATCATCATCCTCACGGAAAATTTTGTGATCATCATCGATATCAGCTATCACATCGCGCTAATATTATAAATGCGAAAGTTTGGATGGATGGATGGATGGATGGATGGATGGAAAGATCGATGGATGGATGGATGGATGTTTGTTACCTCTTCAAGCCAAAACTACTGAACGGATCGGGGCTGAAATTTTGCATTTAGGTAAGTCTAACCCTGGAATCATGGGATACAAATAACCTCAAAACGTTTCCATAGAAACAACGCGTGCGAAGCCGCGGGCAGAAGCTAGTTATGTCAAAGTATTTTAAAAAGTAGGCACTGCTGACCTTTAGGATCTCGGAGGAAACCTTCGAGACGTTTCTGGAGAAGGAGCTCGAGTTTGTCAACTTACTTGCTCCATGGTAAGAATATTTGTGGTCAGAATAATAATAATAATAATAATAATGCTGGACAATCCACACAGCATCATCTAGCCCCAAGCTAAGCAGAGCTTGTGTTATGGGTACTAGATGACTGATATACATAATAATAATACATTACATAGATAGATATTTTTATTATACATAAAAACGACCAGAACACCCGGAACAAATATTTGTAGATCGTACAAACATTTGTCCCAAGGCGGGAATCGAACCCGCAACCTCCCGCGCCGCAGGCGGACCTTCGCCCGCCGCGCCACCGAGGTCGTCTGAGAGAATACATTAGTTATTAAGTTATTATCATCAAAGTTGGGATGTTTAGATGTATGGGTGTTTGTTACCGCTTCACCCCAAAGCTACTGAACGGATCGGGCTGAAATTATGCATAGAGGTAGTTCTAAGCCTGGATTAAAACATGGCTACTTTTATCCCGAAACAACGCATGGGAAGCCACGGATAGAAGCTAGTCATCAATATTAAGTCAGCGTATTTTAGTAAGAAGGCACTGCTGATCGTCAGAACCTCTGAGGAAACCTTCGAGACATTCCATTCAAAAGATATTACGGATTTAAAAAAGTCAATCTAAACAAAATACTAATAGAAAAATAAACGCCGCCGCGCCGTGGCCGGTGCGTGTTGTGCAGCGCAGCGGGCAACGCAGCGAGGGAGGTAGATGCATGTTCACATACAGCAGGAAGCAATGGCGGCGTCTCGAAGAATTAAATCAACCGACCAATGGAAAGGTGAATCAGGCCTAACAAACCACTGCAGAGTATTAAGTAAAGCTATTGCTGCAATTCCAGAAGCGGCGAATGGTACTGACAGAATAGCGTCTACCTATTTAACCGATAAGACCTACGCAACAATGCACGAAGAGAACGCAGTAGTGAACACCTCACAAGACGTTACCACATATACCATCTACACTGATGGGGCCAAGAACAAAACAGGAGCTGGCTGCGGCTACTTCTGTCCTGAAACCGGACTCTCAAGAGCCCAACCACTAAACTCAGCCACCACGGCCTTCCAGGCGGAAACACTGGGACTCCAACTGGCGGCAAATCACATGCTCCTGGAAACAACCATCAAAGAGCCGACCTGCCAGATGCAGCTAGTCTTCAAGACAGACAGCGCTGCACTCATAAACGCACTCAATAGGACAGACACAAGATCAAAATGAATTGTAGAATGTCACAGCGCTCTACAAAGTCTCTCTGAGCAAAGGAAATTCAGCATAGTATGGACGGAGAGCTGAAACGAAGCTGTAAATCACCAAAAGTCCTGCTCCGATATTTTAAAGAGCTGGGCTGGTTAGGGCCTGATTAGGCAGGGGGACAAAGTACAATACACTCCTATGCGAGATGTCAGTGCAGATCCCAGTTCCCCCATTCAGAATTAGAATTAGAGGGAGTTAGATAAAAATGTAAATGTCTTGCATAAAGATCATTTAGGTACTCTACGTTTATCCCAAAATGTTTAAAAAATAAATGTTTACCCGTGCGAAGCCGGGACGGGCCGCTAGTAGGTAATAATTTAATTAAAATTTCTTTGGTTTCCCTTATCTGCGAGTCAAATGACACTCGTGTGGGATTATGTGATTGAATAATATTTTGCTAAGGTTTCTACTTGTAACTTCATTATACTAAGTATTATTCGCTTTGGTGAAATAATTAATATTATATTATTTAGGTACCTACGAATTTCTGCCTGCTGCGTTGTTTGCGCGGTATCTGGATAAATCGTAGTCTTTATGATACTAGGAACTTAATTGAAATTAGGAACCGCCAGCAGAAGCTTGTAAACATAGACAAAATTAAATTCTACTATAAATAGCCCATCGGAAGATCCCACTGCCATGCAAAGGCCTCCACGCCCTTCAATTCATTTTTCTTCTTGCTTAAATCTTGCGACTATCGCCTTGTGACGAATGGAGGTCATCATCATCAATCATCATTTCAGCTCGTTTGCACATTTGCTTTTTGATGATTTCTTTCTAGCTATAGATTTATTTATTTATGAACTTCCAACATTTTATATTTGTATGTAATGTACTTTTTCACATAACATACAAATACAAAGTAAAAAATCGTTTATTTTTAAAAATACTGGTGACAAATTTGACAACCTCTGTGGCGCAGTGGGCGAAGGTCCGTCTGTGACGCAGGAGGTTGCGGGTTCGATTCCCGCCTCGGGACAAATGTTGTACGATCTGCAGATTGTTCAGGGTGATCTGGATGTTTTTCTATGGATAAAAAAAATATCTATCTAGTGTATTGTATTATGTATATCAGCTATCTAGTACCCATAACAAAAGCTCTGCTTAGCTTGGGGCTAGATACTGCTGTGTGAATGGTCCAGCATTATTTATATTTATTTATTACTAGCTGCCGTCCGCGGCTTCGTACGCGTTGTTTCTATGGAAACGTTAAAAGGTGATTTCTATCCCATGGGAACTGATTTATGGAATAAAAAGCCTATGTTTGATTCAAGGATTATAATTATCTGTATACAAAATTTCAGCCCGATCCGTTCAGTAGTTTTGGCTTGAAGAGGTAACAAACAAACATCCATCCATCCATCCAAACTTTCGCATTTATAATATTACTAGCTGCGCCCCGCAGCTTCGCCCCCGTGGAAATTTATGTTTCCAACTTTCTTATTTTTTTCTTTCATAAGAACCTTCTCCTGACAATAACAAACACAACAAAGAAAGAATTAGCGAAATCGTCCAGCCGTTCACGCGTGATGCCGTGACCAAGGAAAACGGGTTTCATTTTTATATATATAGAATTGTGATGTGATAGTGTGATACCGAAAATACGCGTGCGAAGGCGCGGGCAGAAGCTAGTAATTTATAATACTTCCAGGTGCGCCCACTGCATGCAGCTGAGCCCGCTGTGGACGGCTCTCGGCGAGAAGTTCATGAACGAGAGCCGCGTGCTCATCGCAGACGTGGATTGTGTGCAGTCGAAACCCATCTGTGAGACTGAGAAGGTACATTTGTATTTATTTATTTACTAGACGATAGCCTCGCGGTTTCACTCACGTAGTTCCCGTTCCCGTGGGAATTCCTGGATAAAATATAGCCTATGCCACTCCCTGAAAAGTAAGCTTCCTAACGGTGAAAGAATTTTTCAAATCGGTCCAGTAGTTTCGGAGCCTATTCAATACAAACAATCAAATCTTTCCTCTTTATTATTATACAGTTGGTCGTAAGATACAATGTGTCACAATATTCTGCTTTTTATAGCATACATCAGAATGTCAATAGAATTAAAATTATTAAAATCACACTAATTATTATAAATGCGAAAGTTTGGATGGATGTTTGTTACCTCTTCACGCCAAAACTACCTACTGGATCAGGCTGAAATTTTGTATACAGATAATAATAATCCTGGAATCAAACATAGGCTACTTTTTATCCCATAAATCAGTTCCCATGGGATAGAAATCACCTTTTAACGTTTCCATAGAAACAACGCGTGCGAAGCCGCGGGCGGCAGCTAGTTTGATTTATACACCAACAAGCTTCAATTAAGAAATAAAATTTAAGCCACATTTAATATCTCATGCACAGAAAATTAGAAAAGTCATCTTCCCACGGACTTTAGTCAAGATTAAAGTCATTACTCATTAACAACGGGATATTTACCATGATTTGAGTTTTGAGCTTTCCAATATTTTGGCACAGTTTCATGCGCCATGGATTTAAAAGTTTTAGTCAAGATGATTTAATTTTTTAAGTTTTTTAACACAACATAACATTATTTAACCTTTTCGCTGTGCTGTGCCATTGTTGTGTTCTAGATCTTATAAATTAAAACTAGTCACGGGTTTGATACTAAATTTGTCCTTCGCCGTATCATTAAACGTGTTCCTTTATACTTGTGTGCGCTTGTTCTATTGCGTGAAGTGCTTGGGTTTTGTAAGCTACATTTTTGTGTTAGCTTTTTTATTTTGCTTTTCGCTGCATCTCGTTATTTCGACTTCTCGAGTCTAAAATCTATTTACCTGATAATATTATATTTCAGATAGGCACTTACTTAAATAGATTTTCTTTTAACTTCTTGTTATTTTAAGTTCTCTGGTCTAAAATCTATTTACCTGAAAATATAATATTTCAGATAGGCACTTGCTTAAATAGATTTTATTTTAACTTCTCGTTATTTTAACTTCTCGAGACTAAAATCTATTTAAGTAGGTATCTGAAAATATTCCAATATTTTCAGACTAGTAGATTTTAGACTCTTTAGATAATATTGGAATATTTTCAGCCAAATAGATTATAGAATCTATAAAATTGGAATATTTTCAGACTCTATAATTTTGTAATATTTTCAGATAAGCGGCCTACCAACGCTGATCCTCTACAAACATAAGAAGATCGTGAATGTGGACCACGGGAGCAAGCCCCTCGACAGCCTTATTAACCTGGTCTCTGAGCACCTGGGACCCGACATGAAGCAGGAAGGCACTGAGCAACTAGCTACCAAAGACGAACTGTAGTTTTAGGTAGAAATAGTAATTTATTTAAAAAATAGTAATGTAATGGAGTACCTAAGTCATTAAATTTGTAAAAAACGATTTTGTGTTTAATTTTTTTTTGTGGGAAATTGATTTAGACTAATATTATAAAAGCGAAAGTAATTCTGTGTCTGTTACCTTTACACGCCAACGGCTGAACGGATGTTGATGAGGTTTGGTAGGGAGAGGTAGACAATATTATGGGGACGGATATGGGCGCGTGGCAGATGCGAGTAAGTTATATGATTAGAAGCAACAATTATATTAAAGTGTAAATATAAAAGAGTAAGATGCGCCCTGCCCTAGTAGCAGGAATCCAATGAATATTACCTCTAAAAGTATTCATTGGTTGAACCTAACCTTAAACTTTCGTTGACTGCAGAATTCACACCGTACTTCATTGTTAAACCACCTCAAACAGTAGTACCTAGTCTATATATATAAAAATGAAACCCGTTTTCCTTGGTCACGGCATCACGCGTGAACGGCTGGACCGATTTCGCTAATTCTTTATTTGTTGTGTTTGTTATTGTCAGGAGAAGGTTCTTATGAAAGAAAAAATTAAGAAAGTTGGAAACATAAATTTCCACTGGGGCACAGACGGGGGCGAAGCCGCGGGGCGCAGCTAGTATTATAATATCTGTGGTAGTAGGAAGAATGCGTGATCTCTATTACTTTGTAGGGCGCTAGCTAGCGCTATCCCCTTATTATATTAGTCTGCCTTCTGTGTGTGACTTTAGTAAGGGAAGGAAATAAAGCGCCATCGACAACCAAGTGGAACAATAAAGTTCAAGGTTTCACCAATAGATGGCGTTACCGTGGCAGTATTTTGCTTTTTTCTAATTAATTTCAATTATAAAAACAATCTAAGTGCAAAAAGAGTAATTTTATTACTAATATTGATTTATAAATATAATAAGATTAATATGAATTCATAAAATGTAAGGTCAACCGGGGCAAATGCGTCATATTTCTCGATTACTTCAAGTTATCGCCTCATTGTGATCAAATGTATGGCATTATCCACTTTTTGAAACTGTAGTCCAATATTATGGCTATTTCTGCACAAAGTTCAAGCAGCTATATCTTCGCCGGAGCTTTACAGATGTTTCAAATTGGCTATTTATTTTAAATTGGAATTTTAGACGCATTTGCCCCGCTTGGGGTAAATGCGTCTTTATTGAATAAAAACTTAATTAGCAAGCTTTTCGTGATAATAACTAGGTATTACTTCTTGGTTCAAATTTCTTTGCAATAGTATGATAGTTAAACTAGTCAAAAATAATAATTGACGCATTTAGAGACAATTTAGTAAAAATGGGGCAAATGCGCCTATATTTTGATAGACGCATTAGCCCCTTATCAAATGCAGATGCTGTCAACATTTTACTTGGGTGGCTTGCGCTTACTACCTATACTGTACTAGTAAACAGGTATTGTACCTGTTATAGTTATATAGTTATTAGTGGTGACAGTTGTGAAAAAAAATCTGGAGAGAAATATAAATCTTTATTAAAATTAAACGCGTGAGATTTTGATAGAACCGTAAAACAATACAGATTATAATAAAACACAAATTTGAAGGCTACACCGCATTTTTTTTAATTTAAGTTATTCAGACTTTTGTATATTTTCAAATAATAATTTAACAAAATCGATATAAAAACCTCCATGGGGCCAGAAATTTTTTGAGGGGGTTCAGAAGATACCAACGCCATTATATTTTATCAAACAATGCACCAAACACCCCGTATTATATAACATATAACCTGTATATATCTATCTATATAATGAATTGTATTAAGTATATTAGTCTAGATGACTGACCCATAACACAAGCTCTACTTAGATTAAGGCTAGATGATGCGGTGTGGATTGTCCAGCATTATTAAATTAAATTACAGATTTATCTGATACTTTGATATTATAAGCATTTGATTTTCGTATTAAAATGTGCCGACATACATAAAAAGGTTGATGATATATGTTTTGGGGGCAAATGCGTCCCATAGTCGCAATTGCCCCATAACAGCAGACGCATTTACCCCAAGAAATTAATCCTAACCTTATAAATAGAGACATTATTATTTCTTTAAATAAAGCTATTTCACTAAAAATAACTGTCTGTGTAGGTAGCCCATAGGCTATTCCTTACAATCATTATTGAATAAAATCAGTTAATTGAAGAAAACTAATGATTATCATGGATTTAGTAACTCACCTCCCGCAGTCACAAGTTGTTCAGCCACGTGCAATTTTCAAAATGGCCAAATACTCGAATATTTGAACTGCAACGCCATCCGCACGAACTACATGTTGAGTATTTAGTTCAAACAAATGTAACTAGATGGCAGAAGTCAACGTATGTTGAACAGTTTTCGAATAAATTCAAAAAGACGCATTTTCCCCATAGACGCATTTAGACTGGTTGACCTTACCACAAACCGTATACTTTTTATGTTATTCTAGAATAACCTAGATCGCGCAAGCACTATTTTTTGTGACACTGAGCTTATATGGAAGTTTTGTTAACATTATGTTGTACTTGCTTCGGCAGTACATATACTAAAATTGGAACGATACAGAGAAGATTAGCATGGCCCCTGCGCAAGGATGACACGCAAAATCGTGAAGCGTTCCACATTTTTTGGAGCTTTTTATTCTCAGCAAAGGTTTACGGTAAGATTTATTGTTTAATTTTTATAATTATTCTGTGTATGTAATGTTTCTATTGTCTGAAATAAAATAATATTTATTCAGAGGCCTTATTTTGTTCCTTCAATGATGCGGCGAATACCTTCATCCAAAGACTTTACCCTGCCTAAATAAACGAAACCCAAAAATAATAATTATTATAAAACCTAAGAATTCATATTATTGTAAATTTTGTTTGTAAAATATTATTTATTATTATAATATTATGTGTGGTATAAGCATTATTATTATGTGTGGTAACATAAAATATGTATAGGATAGGACGCCGCCCTGTGCCAGATGGGATGATACGGTATGACGGATAAAGCAAGCTGAAGACGGCGCTGTGGCGACCAGTATGAGAGGTCTGTCTGTCAGTAGCCTAGCATAGCTAATAATATATAAAAATGTCCTCCTAGCCGAATTTCGACCACGGCGGCCAGTCTCAGCTGAGACGCCAGATGCGCAGGACATATTAAAGTGCACAAGTGTGTGCGCAAACACAGGTGCACACTCTATTCCCTCTCTCTCATAATCCGATGGGACGGCAGACCGGCACGACTAGCATAGATAGGCTGATGATGAGCTGAGCAAGGTAGTTCAGAATTGGACAATAAAACAACTCAAGTTCAGGGAAAACAATTATCTTTATTGAAAAAGTAACTTAAAACGTATTTCTTAAAATAACCTAATTTATTCTAAAATTAAATAGCATATTTGCAAACAACAACAACCCATAGGGTTTCAAACAAGAATAAAATTATTTAGGTACCAATACTATGATAAATTATTTATACTGTCATCTGTCGCTATTTATTGTGAATTTTTGTGACCACTAGGCCATTTATGGTCAATTTCACAAGGCTGAATGTGAAATGACTGAATACATTTCAAATTGACATGTTGGTAAAAAATTGATATTGTGGTCAAAAAATTGTATGTAACATGTCGCTTCGTGATGGGAACCATTCAGTTTAGCAGAGCCAGTATGGTATTATAAATAAATAATAGTGCTGGACACTCCATACTGCATCATCTATGCCCCAGCAGAGCTAGTATTATGGGTGCTAGCAAGCTGAATAACATCAACATAATTCAAATGCTAAGTACTCACAAGTTTTGTTTAAATTAAAAGTATTTCTTATCTATAGTTTGTGACTGGAAGAAGGCGCCGTCGGCTTGGGTTGCTTGCCGGTTGATCTCCTTGTGTCTATCCCGAGACACAATCTCTTCAAGCACTTCCCCGTCACCCTTTATTAACCTGAAACCAAGAGGCAACTGAGAGATGGTAAGAGTATTAAACTACTTCTACAACAAATAAATAATGCTGGTCAATTTACATAGAATCATCTAGCCCTAGCTAGAGCAATTGCTTAAGTTGTGTTATGTGTACTACCTACTAGATAGCTGATAAAAGTAGGTACTAAAAAATATCCTATATTGTCCTACTACATTGTATTCTACATTGAGTTTGGCTAGTGTATGGACTAGCTAGACAGTGATGAATTAATATTACCGTAAAGTTATATCTGTAGATCTTACAAATATTTGTCCTGACATGGGAATTGAATCCGCAACAAGTGGCAATAAAATTAATTCACAAATATCAGTGAAATTTTTCTTAAATAGGTTAGCTAGGCTAGAATTTTTTTTTTAACTTACACCAAGGTTAGGTGTAAATGTGGTTTAAATATAAATAATGTTGTTGTGTCTCACTATCATGTAGCCATGCAATAAAGCTTTATAATACCGATTACAGTCCACAAACTGTGTTTATAAGTGAGCTTTAAGAGCTGGTTTTTTAGTTAGGGTATAATAAATAATAATAATGTTGGACAATTCACACAGCATTATCTAGCCCCAAGTTAAGCAGAGCTTATGTTATGGGTACTAGAAAACTGATATACAATACACTACATAGATAGATATTTTTTATTATACATAGCAAACATCCAGAACACCCTGAACAAATATCTGTAGATCTTATAAATAATTGTCCTGAGATGGGAATCAAACCCACAACCTGCATCGTGTCGCAGGAAGACCTTCGCCTGCCGCACCACAGAGGTGGTCATATGGCCTATGTTATTTACTCTATGTTTATCCATGTTTTTCTTCCTTCTGTTGTTGGTCCAGATAACATAGTCAAAAAGATACAATAAGAATGATAGGATAACCTGTATCTTCCAGTGTCTTCATCCAGCACTCTCCTAACAACACTCTGCCTCTTTTCCCACTCTTCTTTGGTCATCAGAGCCATGGCTTTGGACTTCTCCATCAGAGCTGTAAAGATACGAAAAAAAAATACAAAATAAGTTATATAGTTTTTACCAAACAAGTGTGTGCAAGTGAACGTTGGAATGAAATCTAGTAGCCTATGTTCGTTCATGGTTTTTTATGTGTTAACCTACTATGGGAACGATTGTATGGTCAATAGTTAAATAGGTAAAGAATAAATAAATGTAGATAAGTATTCAAATTACCTAGAGGTATGTCTGTCGAGGCTCCTATTTTGTCTTTACTATCTACCGAATTCCGACTCTCGCTGCCATTTTTCCCTTTCTTTGACTTCTTCTTTTCCTCTTTCAATTTCTTTTTCAAAGCTCTATCGATTCGTTTCTTTTCTTTTTTAAGTTTTTTCTTTAGTTTGCGGATCTTTTTCTTTTCTTTCGACGAGTCCGAGCTGGAACTTGAGCTGCTGTCAGTCGAAGAAGATCGCTTGCGTTTTTTAGATTTCACTTTACCCATATCTTTTCTTGTGTTAATTTACTTGTTTCGGAAACAAGTAAATTATTAGAATTCGAATAACCAAAAATTCCGCAACCGAAGTTGAAATTGAAATGCAAACATTTTGAAAACGAAATTAACAGCTGACTGTCAGCTGTCATTTTCAATATGTCATGTTTCAATAAACATCAACGTCAGTTTGGTTTTTTTCTCCGCCCCCTACATGCTGTCAAGCCCCGCCAACCCGCGCGTCGCACCCGCCTCGCCCGCCGCCGCGCCGCCGCCGCCGCGCCGCCGCCGTCGTCATGTCATCGTCTCGTCCGTCTGACACGGCCGCGGCACAGTAGATAAATGTATACAGTAGAATGACTTAGCCGTCTCTTTGAACTTTATACCTACAGTTGAGCGGAGCGCTAGGGTTGGTACAAACAAGAAATCTAATTTTTCTGTGCTTTTCTCAGTCGTTGATTTGATATGGGGCCATTCATTTATTACGTAAGACGATTTATGGGGCGACCATGTGTTATTTTTATTTTTTCTTACAAGGGGGTGGGAGGGAGTCTCGATAGTTCTTACGTAAGATCACAAAAATGCGCAATGTTAAAAATTATACTTTGAAAAAGCGCGGGCAACCGCGCGAGTGCCGAGGTTCGATCGGATGCGTAGGTAAACGATTTCCATGGCAACGGACCCGCGCCACTCGCACTGCGCATCCCGGGAACTCCCCGCTTGTGGACTAATTAGTACCTAACCTACCTTTGTAAGTAGGTACAAATAAACATTTCTAAATTTGTTACTTTGAAAAATAAACATTAAAACAAACCAAACGTGTATTCATTTTTTACTTTAGATTCATACGTAATAAATATTAAACAGGGGAAGGGGGTCGGCCTATTTTTATTTTTTCTTATAATAGGGGGAAGTGGGTCATAAACTAGCGAAAATCGTCTTACGTAATAAATGATTGGCCCCTATCTATGGATTATAATAGGTAGATAAGTAACTATCTAATCTATTTATTTTAAGGTTATGTTTAGGTATTATCAAGTGGATGGCACAAACTTCGGGAGGCCTATACCCAGCAGTGGGTAAAATCCGGCTGTGGGTGATGATGATGATGATTATCAAGTACTTATTAAGTATCGTAACGTTATTGGGTACCAGTTGGTTCTAACGTTATTAAAACAAAATACCCAGCTAATAACTGTTAGAAAAAATACCTATAATAAGAATAACTCCCATTCCCATCTCTAGCAGCGGCAAACGAAATCTGTGATGCGTGTGGCCCGGAGCGTGTTTTGACGAGCGTGTTTTGCTCGCGGCACAACTCGCGGTCTAGAACAGCACGCGGGCGCAAAAACGAATGACAGGAAAAGCGCCCTAAAAGCTAATATGTAATGTATACCTACATTACATACATATTACATTAAATACATAGCAGAATTAATTTCCCATACATTTTTAATGATAGTACCTACCTATTAGCCTACCTATCATTTGTCCATCACCCACCTCCGAAGAGACAAACAAGAAAGCGAAGGCCAATTGCATGTCGACTTTTAGACCGCAAAATAAGTAGGTAGGAAAAAATAAGTGAATTTCAGAAAAAATAATATGGAGGTACTACATAAATATTTGTTAGTAACATTGGCATTACTTATACTTCAGGTACGGAACCCTAAAACGTGGTAAAGACTATATTTATTTTACCTTTCAGCATTAGCAGGAAGTCGAAAAAATGACAGTGTTGGTTTAACGAACGTTGAGTTTAGGCACCCGTAAACACTGCAGTATACTCGTGGTCGTGATGCCGCCATTATTTAATTTATTATTTCGCGCACTTGCAACGTTGAGGTACCGAAACGGGAGCTGACAGCGCGGGGGTCGCGGCACAACAAACTCGTTCAGCGCAGCGACCAGTCTCGGCGGCGCGCGGCGCGCGGCGTGACACTGGATAGATGTGCATGCCGAGACTACCTTAGCGGCCGTGTAAATGACGCCTATATGTGCGTGCGTCGATTCGGGCGGTCTAGTATGGAGTCGGATTACTGTATATTTATGTATTGTGGCCGCGGCCCTCTCAAAAATCTCCCTTCACAGAACCACCATTATGATTTTATCAAAGATCGTAACGATTTTTATTTGGGAAATAAAATTAAAAAGGCCGCCTATTCAACCCATATTTATATTCAAATGAGCCATTTTATTCTTCGCCACTTACTTATGTACCTACGCATAATGTGCGTAACAGAAATAGTACCTATACCTACCTACTACCACAACAGTGCTACTACTATACGCTAGCACTAAAAAACCTTTAGTGTACACACGGCTACACACGAGGGCCATAATCATAGTACAAAACTGTTGTTAAGTTTTCCCGTACCTACCTAGGTACGGGTAATAGGTAATCTTTTTTTGGAATACGTCGGACCTAGATAAGAGGATTAGATAGAAACAAGTTGAATACTTTGCCCTCGAGCTAGAAGAAATTTGCTGCTCACGCAACTCGCACGCATTAATCGTAAAGGCACACTAATTTATAGTAGGTATGAATGAACCTAGTAATTACCAACATAGGTACTTAATTAGGTAATCCAGTAAATTTTTCCTACTTTAATTATTCTTAGAAGGTACCAACTCTTGTATAAAACCATGGTAGGTACCTATAAACTTATGCCTTCTTATTCTTACTTAGGTACCTACTTCGGAGTCCACGACGATTCTAATTCTACTTTATCTAAAGGCAAAGGCTACAAATAAGGTCTAGCTCTAACATGCAAGGGTACATCCATAGATCGAGATAGGTAGGTACCTATATGTAGGTACCTATTTGATTGAGCTCTCGCCGAGCGAAAAGACATGGGAGTCCCGATGAATAATTGAGGCGATACACGCATGCGCGGGAGGCCGACTGACTCAGTAGGGAGTCACAAGTATCCCCGTCCCAGCCGCATACCGCACCAAACTGAATTTCTTATGATATTCATTGATCAAGAGAATCAAGAGTTATGAATCTTGTCTAACATTGATATTCGGGAGTTGTTTCAACTACTATTGAAAGAAATAGTTTATAATGAGTGATACAAAAACAAGCTCGGAGAGTGCGGTTGTGTCGGAAGCTCCGTCGAGTAGCAGCGAGGAGTCCGATTGCGAGCCCGAGGCGGAGCCCGACACGGACGTCGTGAGCATCGAATGGGCGATGCACATCCTCGCCAAGACGGGCGTCAGGGAAATGAGTGAGGTTGAATTTGCCTTTTAAATCATTTATTTTGTGTCACCGACGCACTTAGACCATAAAGGCTTAAATAATTAGATTGTTTTGAAAAATGTAAAACACCATGATTTTATCCTTTTTTAAGTTTTGCGGAATAAAAACTAATAAGTAGGTACCTCGAAAATAAAACTTTTCTGGGACCACCTCCGAATTTCTCTTTATTTTATTTTTATAAAGGACTCACAACAGAAAAATCCATTTACATAAAATATTACTTAACTAAGTGGTCATAAGGTCTAGTGTTCTTCTAATAAAAGGGTGCCACAGCGTGTGCAAATGATGGGTCGACTAAAATGTAAGCTTAGGTACATTGCAAGTGTTAAAGGTTAAATAAATAAATAGATAAGTAGTATAACAATATCAAAACATACATACAGATTATCTAAGCAGCGAAAATATTTGAAAATCGGTCCATAAAATGACGGAGAATTCGACGAACCTAAAGCCGAACATAGAACTTCCTCTTCTTTTAAAGTCTTTTCTTAAGAAAAGGAAAATCGAAGTTTCGTTTTCGTTCTCGTTCAAAGCCAACTCTTATGTCACTTGCATAGGATTACCGTTTGCACAAAAACGAATCAGAAAAGAAACTTCGATTTCGTTTTTATGAGTACGGGTCCTGGATAGGTACAGAAATATTGAAATAAACGCCACGAAAATTTATCCATGAATATACAGTTAATATTTTTCTTTTTTTGAAGACGGCCTTTTATGGAAGGTAATCTAAAGCAATAATACAAGTAAGTACCTACATACCTAGTAAGATATGGATATTGGATGATGGTACCCAGTTAGTCAGACTCACAGAAATCTAAATCACTTAGATTTCTGTGGTCAGACTCACAGAAATCTAAATAATTTAGATTTCTGTGGTCAGACTTATAAGTCTGACTAACTATGTACCTACTGCTTTCAATTACCTCCATAAACGGCCGTCTTCATTATGAGGCCGTAGTATTAATTAAAGGTCTATAATTGCCTCGGCAGTCGGCAGCGTAATTCTTTAAACTTTTATGGGCCAGTATCCATCTATTCAAGTCACAAATATTTTGTATTCTACGCAGGTCGAAGTGTGCACTCAGGATGGCGTTACAGGATCTCTCAGCAAAGTCCTAGCGGTGGCAATAACTTACAAAGACAGTGAGAGGCAACAAATTACCGTACCAGTGATACTCAAACTGCCTCCTAGAGATCCATTCGGACGCCTGTTTGTGGCTGAAGCCCAGTTTGACACCCGAGAGGTTTTATTCTACACGAAACTAGCGCCTGTGTTGAACGAAATAGCAAAAGAGTTGGGTCCTGATGCTGCCCTTAATATCCCAAAGTGCATCAAGGCTAAGTTACCACGTAAGTTAAACCTTATTTACGTAGAGGTACGAAAGCCTTTTGGTATCTTCGTCTATACCTCCTTCATAAAAGACCTATCATAAATCATCATCCTATTCTATTTAATGACAAAGTTTACATCGTAAGTTAATAAGAGTTGTTTGGTTGCGTACGTTTCTATTACCCAAGTCCATCTGACCTGAACTTAAAGTTTTTGCCCCTAAATCTTAATTGAACGCAAAAGTAAGCTTGTCGCATCGTATTCTGAAAGTCTGCATTCCCGACTCAATGTGACCTAGTTATTTCCGAAGTCTAAAAACAGGTCATTGCCGCCTTTCCGACAGCCTATTGAACGTTTGCACTCACGATTATTTCTTTTTCAGAACGCATCGGAGAAGACAGTGAATTAGTTCTAGAAGATGTCAATGCAGATGGCTATGAGTCAGCTCCTTTTGTCGAAGGTCTCACGGAGAATCGCGCGCGTGCTGCGATACGCAGCGCCGCAAGGCTCCACGCGCTGTCCCTGGCGCTGCAAGACAGGCGGGGTCCTCTGGACGAGCAATTCGACTTCTTGTTTCCATGCGAAAGAGCCGCCGCGGGATACCTCCGACTGATCAGAAGAGGTTTACCGCAACTCGAGGAGTTCCTCCGAGGCCGCGAAGACTGCAAAGAAGAAGCGACCGCCGTTTCCGCGCTATGCGCCCGCGCGCCGTCCTTGCTCGACACTTTACTCCGACCCGGCAACCCTGCGCCTCTGATCCACGCCGACTTCTGGTGCGCTAACCTCCTATTCAGAGATTGCGAAGGAGAAAGCGACTGCAAAATTTTAGACTGGCAAATGATATCTCTCGGCCGGCCGATGGACGATATCGCGCTGTTGCTCCTCTCGTCCTTGTCGCCCGCGATGAGAAGACGTCTCGGGGATGAGCTTATCGAGTATTACGGGGAGTGTTTGATGAAGGAGTGCGTGGTGGTCGGTGCGGAATCGTCGGGCGCGGAGCTCAGGGACGGGTTGCGGGCTGACTGGCCGCGGGCGGCGCTCCGAGCCATGCTGCTGTGCGCCGGCAGCGTGGACATAGCACTAGACGACCCTCGCGCGGAGGAGCGCATGCTCGAGGCGGTCCGCGATCTCCACGCCGAGGGAATCCTTGCTCTGAAACCCATCGCAGATACTGAATAATACATCACAGTTCAGAGCGTGCCAAGTAGCCTAGTAGTACCTAACTTACGTGTAATTGAGTAATGACCTGAATGAGTTTTACGTATCTGGTGCAGTTTAAATCTACTGAGTATAATTTAAAATCCTAATCCGCACAATTTTCTTGATTTAGTGTTTTAAGTTTATCGTTAGGGATTTTATGTGTAGGTGTGAATGTCATCAAGTTATGGTTCAGTGAAGATAAGATACCTAGAGCGTCTGCCTATTTAAGAAAGACTGAATTTACTGTGTCTACGTGGTGCATATATGGAGTAAACCTACGAATAGATAACAGTAGGAGGTAGGGGTGTTATTTGCTCATCTTAACGAAGCTAGTTATGCACTAACGGTCTATTGACTTTCGAAAGTTAAATAAAAGTTAAGTTGGTAATTAAATATTGTCAGTCATACATAATCATTATGTTGTTTTATTGTACCTACCTACCCAACGCTAACAAACTTGGCAATGCTCGAATACTAAGGTACCTGCTAAAGAGACATCTACTGAAAGTGAAGGCTGATTGCTTAACAGTAACACCTGTGCTTACCTACACATTAAATGCCCATGAAAGACGCACATGGGAAGTAAGTTACCGACGCGGGGGCGTGTCGGCGACGTGTTCAGCAGCAGCGGTCACCTTGCTGCCCTTGCTGGTCACCCCATACTGGTGGGCAACGAAAGCTATGATAACTGGATGGCTTTGGCCGTTGCTGTCGCAGTTCCTTTCAACTCAGTCCTTGGATGTTGAAGGAGTCGACTAAGGGTACCAACCAGCAGAAGGGCATCAGCTGCATTCTATGTAGGTATTTTTAACACCTCTACTGCGATCACCAATCCGCTAGCGTGGCAATTATGGAAAAAATTTTTTTGCTTGGATGAGACATGTTCATCTGTCGATGTAGGTAATTAAGTGATTGAAAGGCACAGCCGCACGGCTGAATGCTTAGACCGAAATAACCGTTCAAATAATTTATTACTCATTCAAAGCATTGTTATTCAGTAGGCATGTGGTAGAGCGGTAGGTAGATTAGTCATGAATCTTATGAGTAAACTAGGATAAGTATAGGTTCATGAGTTTAGTAGAACCGTAGACTGAGAATCGATCTAGGTGGTAGTACGGGTAGTACAATATATTGTTCTGTGGGGTAGTAGGTAGAATATTAATCTATGGGCTGAGTGGAAGTAGACGAAGAATGAACGAAATCATCCACTGCCCGATAGAAGTGAAGAAAATAGATGCTGTGTCAAAAATATAAAGTGTCAAAATCACGAATGATAATGTCACCCTTCTGTCATCTTACTAAAATGTCACGTTACTGTCATTATTTGACAATCGTCAGTCAATAATCAACAACAAAAAAAAAATCCAGAAAAATTTATTGACCTTCATTTCTTGCTCAAAATATTTTGGAAATGCTAGGTTTTCCGTGATTCCAGAGTGTAGTGATTGTTGTGTTGTAGTGCTGTGCAATGGCTCAGCCACACCAAGTGACTCTAGATATCGACGACGAGGAGCCTGCGGAGTCTACTTCTCGGACCTATCACAGACTCGAGCCACCAAACCGTGAGCCTCGAATACAGCCACCAGTGGCTCCCAGCAGGAACAACTTAGGCCTCGGAGACCGCATAAATAGTGTATTCAGGGAAATTAGACCTCTTGTCGAAAATGCTCGAATGGTAAGCCCTTTGTATTGATTTGTTACGTGATGCAATAAAATATTAGTCATCAAAATACTTCATCACCTACCTTCTCTGTCATTGTGCAACATTATTTATTTACAATAAAATTTGTTTCAATAATAGACGCACTTCATCTGTTACATATTCTGTAATTTTATCTGCTTTATTTAGCTCTAATAGACTTTAGATTAAGAGTTACGGATTAGATAAGCTCATAGGTCAATCGTTTATTCAGGGTCACAATGCCAGACTGTCCTTGCCAATGTGGCTGCCAAGGACCGCTCCAGGCACCCACCCACCTGATACAGACCGGTTACAGCGACCTCAGAGTTCCATAGCCCACGTGAACCTGGGCCCTAATGCCCAGACTTTCATCATCAATGACCGTGGCACACAGACTAGCTTCGACGGAGGCCCGTCCCCAGAGGCCACCACACCAGAAACGGAAGATATATTACACCAGGACATAAATGTGTCTGTGAACCCAGCAAACAATAACAACATCCATGACAATGCTGACAACGAGAGCTTGAGTGATGATGGAACTGCCCAGGTAACTTCAATATATCAAATTATAGCAGTACAAAATTACAATGGCTAGGTACTATGACCCTACGGATAGCTAAAAGTGTCAATAACTAATGAACCCTAAGAAATCAAAAAAATTGTTGAAAATTATCTAGTACAACTATATAACTTTAATAACATAAACCTTAGAATTGACTAACGCGACACCTCTCGTCAAACCAAGTGAATGAAAAAACTTTAGTCTCTGAACAGGATTGGATAAATTTTAATATTTCCCCGGTGGAGTTAATTGGGCCTGTAGGGAGTCTGTAGTAAGTCCCAGAGATTTTTGACTCCTTCATCACTTGACCTCATGGTGTAATTAATAATAATAATAATAAAAATGTTATTTATTTTCTTCACAAAGGTGGTTGACAATTATAACAAAGGATAGATTAAGATTAGGGATTTTATCAGGTAAATTGGTTAGCACATTCCGGTACTGAAAGAAGGATGCGGGTTCAAGTCCCATCCAAGTTGATTTTTTTGGGATAATATTTGATTTCTTAGAAATTACCCGGAGTTTGAGTGCTTTCACACTGTAATAACATAAACCTAATGAACCCTTAAATTATGTCTCTGAGATGCACTGTCAATTTACGTTAATTAAATACCCATTAGGACTAATTTAATGAACCTTTCTGAGTTTGGCTGTCAGTGATCAAATCAGAGTTCCTCTTATGACCTCTTAATTGTTGATCAAAAGCTTGCTCAGGCCTTTGTTGTCTTTTGGAATTGCAGAAACAGCTTTAATAACAATACAGCAGCAATAGACTAGATATCTTGGAGCTTTATATCCAATATACCTTTATATATTATAATAATTTTATTTTGTGATGAAACTGCACCGACATTGAGTGTATTATTAAATTCTACTTAGATGTGTCAGCAGAATATTAATCATCTTCCTGCAAGTTCTATCTAAACAATTAAACTTAACAGCCAATACCAAATTGAACAAATTGAATTGAAACAATGGTGTTGACCAAACACTGTGTATTTGCAGATTGCTATTGTGCTCTGTACTGTCAACATTCTTCCTCATTCTAGTTTTAACCAGCTTTTCTAATGAAGCTTTTAAGTGGCGTTGATGATGCCAAATTGTACCAAGGATTCTTCGAATTTTATTGGAAGATCACTAAAAAGTAAATTCAAAATTGCCAGTGAACAGTTTAACAGAGTTCCTATGGCACACTTTTGCATGTTCGATTAGTCTAGCCGGCGGCGGCGCGGCGCTTGCAGGTCGCACATTTGAGGCTGGCCAGTGAATGCATTATTTTCTACCCGAAATTTCTATCTTCGATATTTGATTCGAAAAGTCTAAAATTGTTGTAAAAATTTTCTGGTAATTAATGGTTGCTTATTCGTCCAATCCTGCTGCCGCAAAACACATTTGTGTTGTGCGGCATATATTTATGAGCATTCCAATATGGACTTGACTCTTAGCCTTGTAATCTTTAGATATATTTTACAGAGACAAAATGGCTTACGGCAAGCTTCGCGAGAGCAAGATATACCCATAGTTGACTATGTATACATTTTTGGGCTGTGAGGCAGTGGTGTGATCCAGAATGTACAGTGGCGGTCAGAAGTGGTGACCTAGATTCAAAAAACATTGTCTTGCAGCCATTTGTGGTGCTTACGACCTTTTAAAAAATTATTATTATTTGTGTTCTAGGTCAAATCCACAGAGTCATTTACACGTAATAATTACCCTAATTTTGATGCTTAAATTAAATTCTATTTCATTACGAAATAAAACAGCTAAAATAAATAATATAATTTATTTTAACACCGTTATAAAAATTATATATTAATTTATCACATGTATTCCACAATATAGCGTGTAGTACAATATAGCTTACAGTAATAATGTTGGGCTGAAATTTGGAATTAGATGAAATTTACTATTTTAAATCGTAGTAACCTTCAAGCCAATATGATCTTAAAGGTATGTCTCCAATTATGACCGCAACTGTACATGTACCGATCGAGATGACAGCAGATAATTTAAATCCATACTTGTAGCATTGCTTACTAATTAAAAACCTCCTATTTTTCAGGTTGTGGACATAAGACAAACCCTGAACGTCCTGGTCCGGTATGCTCCTTTCTACCTCATACTGTTCATAAAGTTCCTCTACGACAGCCGAGAGGGCATCTTCGTGTTTATAATCCTGTTCTCGACGTTTGTGCATTGTAATGGACTTGTTAGGAGGTGAGTTTGCATGATTGTCCAATTAGGTTTTGCCCTGTTAGGCCCGTACTGATGACGACAATTTGCGGGGGACTGAGTGGCGAGGCCATCCTACACTTTGTAGCACACCAAGACAAACAATACAAAAGAGAGATACAAATAAAGTTGCATAATGTGCGGCTTTATTGCTAAGAGCGATCTCTTCCAGGCAACCATTTGCAGGTTATTTTAGAGATAGTATGAAAAATCGTTGGACAACAGAGTAATCCTCTCGGGGTCTGCAATTTGCCTCTTTCGGTTTAGTACCTACCTACACATATTTTGGGGCATGTTGCGAAGGCGTTTATTATCGATTTGTATTTGTAAAAGAAAAATACCTACATTCAAATTACTCTATCCAACTATGGACAGTCAGCAACAAAAATCGCCGAAAAAAATGTTTAAAACCTTTGAAAATGACTTCTGTTTGGAGTTTAAAAGTTTTGGTAGTGAAATCGCATGATTGTGATTGATGGAAAGATTTGGGGAGGTCTTTTCCGAGTAATATAATAACCCGAAATGTGTAGAAGAGAACAAGGTTTCTGCAGATTATTGAGCGTTTTACGAAGAAATAATTTTGTGTCCGCGACGAAGATGAGTTAAAATGTATGAAAAATTTACGTCGTCAATCGGTTGTAAATAACGAGCTCGATAATTACCCCTCTATTGCTTGATTCAAAAATTGTTCTGTAAATTTCTACCGCTCTATTTCTGCCTCTATCAGAAGATCAATATTAGTAACCACTAAAAGTTACTGAGCGGATTGTAATAAATACATCCATACTAATATTATGTTCTTCCATTTCCTGTCCATCCAAAGGTTGCCTGGAAGAGATCGCTCATAGCGATAAGGCCGCCCATTGTGCATTGCTATGTGTTTGTCTTTTCCTGTCCCGTGTTTCTGTTTTATTTGGTGTGCAATAAAGAGTACTTATATTGTATTGTATTGTATTGTATTATAAATTCTAAAGTAACTCTGTCTGTCTATCTGTCAGTGTGTTCACGCCGAAACGGCTGAACGGATCTCAATGAAATTTGGCAGGGAGGTATAAGGTATCCCGGGACGGACAACGGACATAGGCTACGAAAAGCGCGTGCGAAGCCGTCCACAGCAGCTAGTACTTTAATATTATAAATTCGAAAGCAACTCTGTCTCTCAGTCTGTTTTCCACGCCTAAACGGCTGAACGGATTCCAAAATTTGGCAGGGCGGTAGACGGTATCCCAGGTACCTCGCACGCACGTAGAAGCTTGCGTAGGTACACAACACATACGTACGATGCCAGCCCGACACAAGTGGGAGACTTGCTGCGACGACATGTCGGGCGCCGGCATGTCGGTGTCGGGCCCGGCCAATGATACAGTGTGCCATACAATTTCATAGAATTATACGTCAACCGATGTCCGTGTCGGTATCGGTGCCGGGCCGAGCCGGCCAACTAAGAAACGCCCAATCCCTGTGCTTGCTTCTGAATTTATTCACATCACTCTGTAAGTACTCAATTCCGCTTCCAGGGAACACGGAAAACAAATGAACCGGAGTCTCCTGGCCCTCCTAAGCGAGCTCCTCTTCACATCCAGCTGTATCTTCGTAGTCCACTTCCTGTTCGGTCACGACAAGTTGCTTCCGAACGTGGTGATGTTCCCGGCGTACACGGAGCTTAGTGCCTGGGAGCTGCTGTGGCTGGTGTCGTTGACCGATATCATTGTGAAGATCATCACGGTGGATTTTAAGCTGCTGGTTACTATGATGCCGGCTTGCTTACTGCCGTTTCAGAAGCGGGTAAGTTCAGTTTTATAGGGTTGTTCTATTAGGGGCTAAGATTAGGTATGTGACAATATTTGTTAATTTAAAACATTTTATTCCGAAATTAAAACGGACAAAAGGATTCCTTTGGTAGGAAAAGCCGACGAGCCCATTCATTGGGTTGGGCACAGTAGAAAGGAATCTTTGGGGTTGTCTGTGTACATCTTATTTCTTACCTTTCTATTTTTTTCTTAACCAGAATCTTTTGTAAATCCTTTTATACAAATAATTAGAATCATGGCAATTTTAATTTCTTAACTTTGTGTGTTAAATTATTAATGTATATCTTCTCGAAGTATTATTTGTCAAATAGTAGAGGGAGCGCAGCTGCCTATATTACAGACTTTTCAATCTTGTTTAGGCAACTGAGGCTACATAATGGTTTGAACAGGAATTTCACTATTTACTTAACTTATTTCATAATGTCAGACAAATTAATTATGTTATGTAGGTATTTGAAATGGTTCATACATAATGTAACAAATTTAATTTATTTAGATTCCGCCCGCGTCTTCGCTTTCGTGATAGCTGGATAAACGTAGCATACTTAGGAAAAATAAACCTTGCTACCTTAATCTAATTTTAAGTGGGGGAACTGCCCGACAGCTGTGTGGTGCCGGCTTAGAATTTGCACCACCCCAACTCTTTCCGCGGGTGCCGCAAGAGACGACTAATATCCACCGTGGGCGCCCGCCCACGGTGGATATTAGTCGTCTCTTGCTCGTCGCTGCTGCCCAGCAGCGCCCCTGCAGAACAATTCTACCACCGAACTGTGATCCCCAACCCGCATGCCCAGCGTGGGGATTATGGGCATTACCCCCATGAGATTAAAGATTATGGGCATTAACCCCATGAGATTAAAGTCAATAAGGCGCTTAACAGGGGGAGGCCTGCGTCAGTGGACCTATACAGGCTGGGCTGGCAGGCAGGGGGGGGGGACGCTCCCGAGTTAGTAAGGCAGTGATGTATGCAACACGGGAACGTCCCTCCCCCGTCCCGTCCCTTGCCCCCCGCACGATTGCTCTGTCAAAACCACGTCAAAATACCTTCGTCGAACGACTGTATGCATATAGGTAGGCTGTGCTATTAGTCAGATTTTTTGTAAAAAGAACAAGACTTTCGGATTTAACATCTTCAAATACTATATTAGACTTTAATCCATCATTTTCCAGGGTAAAGTGTACCTGTTCACTGAAGCAGTCTCACAGCTGTATCGCTCGCTGCTAACCATCCAGCCGTGGGTGTTCTTCCTCATGCAGGCCTACCAGGGCTCCGAGAAGATGGTGGGCATGTTCCTGACCACCCTGTATGTGATCGGCAAGGCGCTGGAAGTTCTGTTGAGACTGAAGTTCTTTAAAAACGCTACATGGACGCTTTTGCAGAGTGTGGTAAGCATATTTACTGTCTTATGATCATTGTGGTGACCTCTATCGTTGATTTAAGTAACACTGAGGTTGCATTCATAATCCTTCACTAATTCCAAAGCTAGATGTTGCTAAGAACAGCTGTAAAAACGATCATGACAAAGAAAGAAGGAAATCCCATAATGGCCTAAACATACACACAAATAATAAAAGGAATAAAAAATATAAGGGGGCCAAAAAGGTCCCTGTCTCAGCATTATGACAATGATTACAACTCCTATTATCTCCATACATGCTATTTTTTTGACACATGTACGCCTATTAAGTTCCCAAATTATTGACAGGTGAGTGAATAAAGAGCGAATGATATAATGCAGTATTTCATAGACTCTGTTTCTTTTTAATTCAATTTTTTATTGCGACCATTTTGTACATAAGTTATTAAAGTTAATCAGTCTCAAATATGGACCCGGCTAGGGCACAGCAAGATAAGTACTAGGTACTAAGTAATAAAATAACGCAAGTTATAAGGATTAAGTTTGGCTTTGTAAGCCAACTACAAAATCTTAAAGATTTTTTGACAAACATCTTATATGTAGTAGGTAAATGAATAGGTAAATTATAATTTAAAAATAGGGATGCGACAGATTTGTCGACTGAAAATATCGGGACGAACAGTAGTTGATATTTGAGACGTCAAATTAAATTTAGTTAAAATTAGAATGTTCGATGCTTGCTTCTGTCGTTCTCGCATTTTTTTTTAATGGACAATTCTGGACAATTCGCACAACATCTAAGTACAAGCTGAGCAAAGCTTGTGTTATGGGTACTAGATAACTGATATACTTAACACATTATACTACAAAGATAGATAATTTTAAATTATACATAGAAACCCTCTGAACAAATATCTGCAGATCGTGCAAACATTTATCCCCCCCGAGCTTAACCATGCCATGAACGCAAGTATCTAGGAATCCGCACCAAATGCTACTCAAATCATCTTTCTACAAATTATGAAAATGAAGGAAAACACAAAAATCTTTATTGGAAACAAGACAAATAGTAGAGTTAGAGTACAATAGTGGGCTGACTACCGCAAAAGTTAAAAAATGTCAACGGAGTCAACGCCCTGCTCCGCTAACAAAATAATTATGTTCCATCTTAAGACAAAAAAAAAACTAATATTATACATAACAAGGCTACCCGTATGTGTAGGTATGTGTTAGTGTGGTACTCCTGAGGAAACCGTTTACCGAAGGCCTAAGTTTACGTTACTTTGTCCACAGAACCTCGGCACAAAACCAACATGCGAGCAACTATTAACGGCCGGCGACTCCTGCCCGATCTGCCACGACGAGTACACGACCCCGGTGCGGCTCGGCTGTGGACACATTTTCTGCGAACTTTGCATCTCCGCCTGGCTGGACCGAGAACACACCTGCCCGCTGTGTAGGGCTAAGGTGGCTGATGAACCTCTTTGGAGAGATGGCTCCACTACGTTTGATTTTCAACTTTATTGAACTGTCTTATGAGTCAATATTTTGCCTGTGAATATGAACCTCTCTAGGGCATTGGTCCACTACGTTTGATTTTCAAATTTAGTATTGAATTCTTTATAATAATTCTTATTCGGCGAGACGGATCCTAAACACGCGGGGGTGTCGGGCTAAGGTGGCCGATGAACCTCTTTGGAGTGATAGCTCCACTACGTTTGAGTTTCATCTTTATTAAACTGGTTTAAGTGTCAATATTGTCATTCCCAATTCGCCGAGCTAAAGTGGCTTGAATCTACAAGGAAGGACGTTTAATTTTTAACTTTATTAAACTGTCATAAGAGTTATTATTTTGCCGGGCTAACGCCTGTCTGGGGCATTGGTCCACTGCATTTGATTTTCAACGTATTGAACTCTTTATAAGTCATAATTCTTATTCGGTGAGACAGATCCTAAACACACATATTGGGCTAAGGTGGCCGATGAAGCTCTTTGGAGGGATGGCTCCACTATGTTTAATTTTCAACTTTATTAAACTGGTTTAAGAGTCAAGATTGTTATTCCCAATTCGCCGAGCTAAAGTGCCTTGAATTAACGAGGAAGGACGTTCAATTTTCAACTTTATTAAACAGTTGTAAGAGTTGCAGGGCTAAGGTGACCGATGAACCTCTGGAGGGATTTGTCCACTACATTTGATTTTCAACTATAATAAACTGTCATAAGAGTCATTATTGTTATTAGGCTGTGCAGGAAACACCCAGACTTTCAATTAGTATTTATTAGTAGTGTTCATTAAGCAATGGAAAGTCTTGTTAATCTTAGTCCAAAACATGTGTTAACTTATCTTCGCCTTGCCTATCCAGTCTTGAGAAGGAAGGCCGCTTTTATGAAATCTGCAATAAATTACCCACATTTAGCCCTATCAAGACTTAGTATTCGCTACCCAGGGCGATAGCGAAGCATCTCGCTCGGTTGCGCGCGTCATCCCATCGGATATTTCTATGTACCGCTTACCACTCCGCTTTCGCTACCGCTTTGGGGGCCTACTCTGAAAACGAAAATGGAAGTTTATGATTCGTTTTCATGCAACGTTTGTCATTTAGGTACAGATAGCATTTGCACGAAAAGTATTCGGAAACTTCGATTTTCATTTTTATGAGTACGGGCCGAATAGCGAATACCTAATGCGTAAATATATATATTCCATGAGATGTGGTTTGTTTGTACGTATACATAGGTACCTACCATGAAAGTATGTGTCAAGCTTTAAGGCTTGCAAATAGGTATTATACTTGTTATTAAGGTTCATAGTTCCGAGACTCCTTGTTATGTGAGATTTGATTTATTCTAGCTAGATAGTCAAATTGGCCTATAATAGTTATATCTGAATGTTTAATGTGTTGTTATTCATGTGCGTAAAATAATCATAATATTTATACATCTTCATACTCACTGGTTAGTATCCGATGAGTCTGGCCGCCGTGGTCGAAATTCGGCTAGGAGGACATCACCCGTTGGAATTCCAAAGGATTTTGTTATTAGCATAGAAATAATCTACAGATCATCTCTATCTATGCAATCAATTTAAAATCACTGACACGGCGGCGTGAACGGCAGGTTCCGCCCATCATCGCTAACACGTATTTTACGACGCCAGGTCCGCATTCTTAAATTTTGTATTGGTAGAAGGTCCCCTTCATTCCATACTCGTTATTTACCTTTAAAGCTTAAAGGAAAGTTTAAAGGAACAAATCCCCTTGGCTTTATTTGAAACTTAACTTAAAAATGGCTCTGCCTTGAATTAACAGTGGCTGTAGGTGTGGGAGATCGGGTTTTAGTAGTTCATTGGGTGTCAAATAAACGTATTTTTTTATTTTGCGTCAGTTGCAATTAAAAAAAAAGACCTGTCGTCTTCACAAACGTGTTTGTGATGATGGCAGAACTTGAAGTTCACGCAGTGTCAGTGAATTTTACCAATAACCCTGTATACTATAAGTATTTTCTATTCTACTCGTATGTCCTAATACTTTGGAGGACCTATTTCCGTGAAAACTAATCAGCAGAGAATCCTTTTAAACGTCCCTTATTTAATGTATGATCCGTATAGTTTTTAATCTTAGCAATAATTTTAATGGGCCGTATTGACATAGGTTCTCAAATACAAAATTAACTTAATTATTTCTTGAATCTAGAGTTCGTTTTGTAAAGTGAAATTTGTCTCACTTTTTCCCTGCCTTTTATTATACAGCTGCTGAAAAAGGCAAGCACCTAAAATTTTAAAATAAGTGTTTAATGATTTTAATTAAATTGTGATTTAAATCACGAATACTGCATTTACGTTATTCAAGAAATATTCACTGTGCATCGCAGATTCTCATTCAAAGTAGTAGATAAAAGCACTTCTTTTCAGCTTTTTAGCCAAATATTTAATGGATACGTCATGCGTCTAAAATAAAGACAATTATTTTTTGTAAATATTATAATCTAATGTTACTATTGTTAAGAATATTGTGATAGCCATTGTTGTAATTATAACTATATTTTTATTTACATTTTACTCAACTAGAGTAAGTCGGTAGAGTAGAATCAACAATTTATTTACCTGTATTGACTTCTGTTTTGAAGTGAATTGACAATATCATTTAAACAGAATTTATATAAATTGTTAAAGGGGTTTAATAGAAAAAAAACTGTGCCTAAGCTGTTAATGGCCAAAACCAAACTTTAAATAGAAAACATTCCAAATAATGAGATCTAAATTATGATAATTCACCTAATGCTAAACTTTGTTCTGTATGTTTGCTTAAATGATTATTTAAATGAATATTCACCCAAATGCTTTTTTTCATTCACACTATTGATATGCTCGATCGGCAAATACCAAGACAATTAAGCTTGTGTATTGTGCACAACTCAAGGGTGGAATGTGTCTTAAGGTTCTCGCAAATGAGGCGCTCTGCTACCGCACTACAAAAATGTGCATCCTACATATTAAAAAACCAAAAGTTTGTGAAATGTAAAATTTTTGTTACCTACGATCTCAACTACTGAACAGACAATGAAATTTGGCGTACATCTAGAACATAGCCTAACTTAGATAATACTTATTATACCGAAAATATGTGTGTGAAGCCGCGGGCAGAAGCTAGTTCTTAATAGAACGTACATTTTTGTGGCTAACTCATGACATGACATTTAGATGCATTTTCATGACATGACATTTAGATGCATTTCATATTGACGTCATCGAATGACTGATAGCTCGCGAGCAAAATGGCTTCCAAACGAGTGCGTTTGAAGCTTGTGGGAATCCATTTTGTCACTGTAAAACGTATCTAGGTATAAAGTTTTAGATCGCAAATTGAATCCTTTATTTGAATGCACATTTTCAGCGGTAGCGGCGAGCGGCGTTGGATAAATGAACGCAGAGCTTTATTGTTCTATTCCGTGCACATTCACTTGTTAACTAAAAGGGAAAAAATTACTATTTACACATAATAATCATATATTACTATGTACTATTTATTATGTTTAATTATCTAGTGAATGTGCTCTATTTGTATGAAGGCGGCGTTCCACCTACCACTTCTGCGGTTTTGAATTCTTGCAACTAGGCATATTAATTAAACATCTATAATAAGCTGCATTTTTACATCTTAATTAACCCCATAAGTCTCTATCAACTCAGTCCTTCGCTCATAAAATTGTCAATGTAGTAGGTACTGCCAACATTAATAAAAATATTTCCAACCATATGGACTGAGGGAGCAATTGTAATTACCGCAAAATCTCAAGTTGTCTAGAATAAGCTAAGGTCTCGTGTGCCTGCGAATGTAGCAGGGAGATTGTACTACCTATGAATAAATAATGGAAGTTATTTGCTGGTTTTATTTGTTCGTAGACTAGATTTAAGAAATCATAGAACCAGGCATCCATGAAGTGATAAAACTCTGGCATCGCATCGTAACTCTTAAATAGATGAGCCTATTTTTAACCGACTTTGAAAAAAGGAGTTCGGCTGTTTTTTTATGTATGTTCGTCGATTTCTCAGCCATTTATGGACCGATTTGGATGGTTCTTTTGCAGTTGTATAGATAATAATATCCCGAGGTTTTTCCATAAAAATTTTGTTCCCGAGGGACTAGTATTTATCCCGCAAAACAGTTTAGAAGTAAGGGATTCGAAACCGGTTTTTAGTTTTTAAAAACAATAAAATTGTGATTTGCTATTTTTGTTTGACAGCTGAAGTCATCAAGAGCTTTCTGAGGCTATGTTTGACGAAAATCTGTATAGCCGTTCAAATGATATGATGGTTCAAATCAAGATCCTTGTCGGGGATTTACGATTTTTTTGTTAACTAGCTGCGCCCCGCGGCTTCGCCCCCGTGGAAATTTATGTTTCCAACTTTCTTAATTTTTTCTTTTATAAGAAACTTCTCCTGACAATAACAAACACAACAAAGAAAGAATTAGCGAAATCGGTCCAGCCGTGATGCCGTGACCAAGGAAAACGGGTTTCATTTTTATATAATACTAGCTGCGCCCCGCGGCTTCGCCCCCGTGGAAATTTATGTTTCCAACTTTCTTAATTTTTTCTTTCATAAGAACCTTCTCCTGACAATAACAAACACAACAAAGAAAGAATTAGCGAAATCGGTCCAGGCGTTATTGAGTTATGCGCTTACCAACACATTTTGCGATTCATTTTTATATTATAGATATATAGATAGATTATGCTTGTAAATAAAACGATGATTACGTTTATAATATTTTAATCACATAGTTTTATATAACATGATTCACGTAACAATAGAGTATCACTTACGATTACCTACTTACATTCAGCCTACCTCGTGAAAAAATTAAATAATTTAGACATTATAAGTAATTATTATTCAAAGTATCACAAACATCTGATAGAGTAACATTGCCCCAAAGCGAAAGCATCTATCGAATACAACTAGGGCTGAATCTGGAATTATCAAACATTCGCTTTACTAACTAAATCACATCACAGACCTTCTTCGAGTTACTCAGATATTGGCACAGTTCTACGAAAAAACAATCTTCCTACTCTAGAACGTTACTTGACTTGCTTGATAATACATTACTTAAGAGGGCACCTTGCGCGCCATTTTGTGAAAGGGATAGGCGTTTTGCGTTCATAGGAGCGGGCAAAGCATACCTACCTACGTATTTGGAACGGCATAAGCGCAAAAATCAAGTTATTGTTTATTCATAAGAAAACTACTTATGAAGAAACTGTTTCAAAGAACTACATAATTAGTAATAAATAACGTACGAATCGAAACATAAGTCATTTACATAGACCGCAGGGTTCCAGAGAGCTCGACCAAATTATGTGCGAAATAGTGCGCTTTCATTTTTTTGTTCGCAATCGTTTTTCCACATTCAAGGAACAAAAGAATAAATTTAAAATTTTATGTAATTCGAGTTTTTTACCACGGGGATCCTGTGAGTACTGAGCATGTACTGAGATCTACGTAGGCCTAGTTTGACAAGCAAACCCGTTACGTTCGCCTCATAAGGACAATTCATCAGAGTTTATGGCCTTCAGGATTCATATTTATTTCACTGCAATCACTGTGTACATCTAAAGGTCTACACACAATAACGGTACCCCAGCAGGGCGTGGCAATAGGTACCTACTGAAAGTGGAAGTGGACCGGGTTTCTAGAAAATAGTGTTGTGCTTATTTTGCGTGTACCATTCAACTTATTGACGTGACAACGTCTTATAATTCGATAGAGCCGGCTGCACGCACGAAAAAACATGACGTCATGCGGCGTTGCCTTGTCATGCGGCGTTACCTCGCTCTGAGGCGTTCCATGTAAGGCTTGAAGTGCAAGCGAGAGCGCTCGACATCCGTCTCTCTCCTGCTTGAGTGAGCGATGCGTCTGCGTTGTCACGTTCAACTATTGTCAGTATACCGACTTTACAGACAACCAATTTTTTTATCTATGGAATTTTGACTCACTAAATCTGTATGGAACGCCAGTAAAAATATAATTCTGTACCCCAAGCAGGAAAGGAACTGAGGTGTTTGCGAGGTGGCCATTTGAAATCCTACTAATATTATAAAGCCAAAAGTTTGTGAAATTTGAATTTATGTTACCTATGATCTTCAAAACTACTGAACAGATCAAGGTGGAATTTGATGTACAAGCCTAACTTAGATTATAGGCTACTTATTGTACCGAAAATACGCGTGCGAGGCCGCGGGCAGAAGCTAGTTTTAAAATAAGCCAATCCGCCACATAGATTTGAGTAGGAGTAATGTTTGTTGAATATACGGGAGTTTCTCCCCCATCGCCATTTCTCAAGACACTGTTAAATAACCTGCGTACTTTAGAACGGGATTGAGTAAGACAGAATCTTTCATGCTGTCTTCCTCAGTTCGAATCCGATCCGAGCGAGACAGCATGTATCCGAAATAGAGACAATTTGTATCGAAAATATAAACAGGACCCCAAAAATACCACCAATAAAGTCACCTATACTTACAGGAATTTTTATAATCATTACTCAATAATGTCAAGTAGGAATATGAGCAGAATGAAATATTGAGGCGCTACCCCGACCCAAATCAGCGCCACCACCTATTTTACCTTATTATTCCGTTAAACGAAGGAAATTCAAAAAACCGATTGGCCAGTTTGTGCTTCGTAAGATTTTTTGTAATGCCTCTATAAATGTTTTTGTTTGAATAGTGTAGGAAGAGATGCGAAGTTACTGATTTTTCCCACCATGGTGGGCAAATAGAGCAGCTTCGCATCTCTGCATAAAGTATACAAAATCTTTTACAGGGGCATTAAAAAAAAGCTTATGATAGGAAGCACAAACTGGCCAATCGATTTTTTAAAATTCCTTCGTATAACAGAATAATTAGGTAAAATAGGTGGTGGCGCTGATTTGGGTCGGGGTAGCGCCTTAACGGCTAAGAAAAATTCTTAAGCTAGTTGGAACGCTATAAAACAGATAGTATGAGATGACGTCATTCTCAATCCGTTTTTGAAGTAGGTACGCAGGTTATACCGATCGGTTGACAGTCTAGTGTAAAATTCTAGAATAGGTAGCGAAGCCGTGGATCGGCGACGGCTAGCGGACACCACGGGACTCGACAGCTTGCTTACATTCATATAAATACTTACAAAACCTTAATACTATAGAGAGAGTTCGCCCGCAATGCCCACTGCAAGCTTAACTTGCGTATTGAGCAAATTTAACTTAACACCGCCGCCGATTCAACACTTAACAAATCAACGACATAAATCACTGAACTGGCCTAGCACGGGGATTGTTGTCTAGGATAGAATAGAAAAAAATTACGTCAAATCGTCACTGAATGCGTAATATGTTTGAAACTCATTCCTTCGACTACAATAATTTACGCAATGTAAGACAATGCTAGAGAAAAATTACGTCACATAGTCATCGAATGCGTAATATTTTTGAAACTCGTTCCTTCGACTACAATAATTTACGCAATGTATGACAATGCTAGAGAAAAATTACGTCACATAGTCATAGAATGCGTAATATTTTTGAAACTCATTCCTTCAACTACAATAATTTACGCACTAGAGAAAAATTACGTCACATCGTCACTGAATGCGTAATATGTTTGAAACTCATTCCTTCAACTACAATAATTTACGCAATGTATGACAATGCTAGAGAAAAATTACGTCACATAGTCATCGAATGCGTAATATTTTTGAAACTCATTCCTTCAACTACAATAATTTACGCAATGTATGACAATGCTAGAGAAAAATTACGTCACATAGTCATCGAATGCGTAATATTTTTGAAACTCATTCCTTCAACTACAATAATTTACGCAATGTATGACAATGCTAGAGAAAAATTACGTCACATAGTCATCGAATGCGTAATATTTTTGAAACTCATTCCTTCAACTACAATAATTTACGCAATGTATGACAATGCGATGTCATTCTTCTCTATTCTACCCTAGACAACTATCCCCGTGCTAGGCCTACAGAGCACCGTCTGGTTGGTAAAATTTGCGATACTAACGAGACGTGACCGTGACTTATCAAATTCTATAGAAAAGACGTCACGATCACGTGTCGATAATATCGTCAACCGGACTCAGGGCTCAGAACACCCAAAAACAGTTGTCGGACGACTTATCGTTGAATAAATATATAAAGACTGCCTGTTCAATAGTTCTAGATATTAACTTAAACTGGAAAAGGACTTCTTAAAAATAAAAACTATACATATTTTAATCTCTGACTAAATATCATCATTATGGAAGTTCATGTTTCGGATGTAGACAAATATTTTAAAAAAGAAATAATTATTTTTAACATTTCACTAAGATCTCGGCATGTATGACTTTATACCTTCCTGAGCATAATAAAAGTGTAATTCACTTAAATATAAAAGAAAACTAAATCGATGCTACAAAATGAATGTTGAACAGTCACGCATCAACATTGTCTTTTCCTTTCACAGTCGAATACAACAATTTCAGCAACAACAGAATAGCTATGACTTTCACCACCCAGAGAGGTCACTCAAACAAAACTACAAAAATGTGCATTCAAAATTATGGGCTCGAAATATTTAAATGAATTTTATATTGACTGCTTATAAAGACAGCTCGTGGACGTTGTTCTAAAGCTTGTTGGAAGAAATGTTGACACTGTCATCCAACATTAGTTTCTAGTTCAGTTTTAATTTATTTTACTGTTAAGCTTAATAAGTTGTTATTATTGGTACAAAGACATTGCACACCGTAAAACCGGTAGGAATACATTGACTCGCATAATCGACATGAAAACACCTGTACCCACATGTATTTCATGCAATAAACGATACTTACTTTACTGTAAATTGTATCTATAGACAAAGAGTGGAAGGATAAATGAATAAATAAATAATGCTGGGCAATTCACACAGCATTATCTAGCCCCAAGCTGAGCAGAGCTTGTGTTATGGGTACTAGATAACTGATAGACATAATACACTACATAGATAGATATTTTTACTATACATAGAAAACATCCAGAACACCCTGAACATATATCTGCAGATCGTACAAACATTTGTCTCGGGGCGGGAATCGAACCCGCAACCTCCTGCGTCGCAGGCGGACCCTCGCCCGCTGCGCCACAGAGGCCGTCAATTCGTAAATATATTTTATATTGACCGCATCTGATAAAAGACAACTCGTGGACGTTGTTTTAAAGCTTGTTGGAAGCCATTTTGACACTGTAAAATGTATCTAAAGATAACGAGTTTAAGCCCAAATTTAAATGTACGTTTTTGTGCTGTGTGGTAGCAGTATTGGATTAATGAGCGCAGAGCTTTACTCTGTCTTTAACCTGTATAGAACATATTATGTAAAGTGATTTTCTCCGTTCGACCTATCTGTTCCTTCGGGTTTGGTGTAAGTCAGTGCTATTTTGTGCTAGAATATTTGCCGCGTGTCCCTTTAAGCCGTGTCTCGTGAGGTATCGGCACGGCACTACGAAAAAGCTCGTCGTCTCACTGTACCCTCTAAAATCAGCGTCATAATCTAACCACTCATCCTCTTGGCAGTGCGTACAAAAACGACCAGTAAATGGTTCTCGAGTAAATTCATTCCGCGAAAGTCATGACATACATATAACAGTCATACATATGACTTCATTTTCACGTCATTCAGCATACTCAGATGAATGATCTTAGAATCCTAAATATTGTCAGCAATTTCGTTTAATTTGCCGAAACGGTTATTGTACCTCAATCGCGTGTTAATTATTGTACAGACTCATACAAAATAAAGCTCTAATTCGTTGCGAGAAGACAGCATTCACACCGTCTCGTGAAACTCGATTCTGTGTCACTTAACAAGATCCGTTAGGGTGTATTCACCATGACCTGATTCCAACCAATAGCATCGTTTTAAAATGGCCATCACAATCTCATTAGTGGACTACGCATCAATGGAAACACACCCTTCGAAACAGCGACTCTCAAAACAACAGCTCGCTGTCCAGCGAGCTGGCTTTTTCTCTGTTAGATATAGCATTCTATGTCCATTCGTTACGACTCAGAACTGACATCATCAGCGACCTCCAGCGTGCAGCAGGGCGCGGGCGCTCCGGCTTTCGTTTCTTTAGAGAACGGTACATTTCCCGCTTCCGCATCATTCAAATCCGGCGGTGGGAAAGAGGATCCGTACAGGAAGAGTTCTCTAAGTCTTTCCGCTCGGGTGATGGTGGTGCGGATGTCGATAGGTGCGGAGGCGGCGGATGCGGTTTCTTCCGCGACGTCGGCGGAGACCTCGAGCCGCGTGGTGCCGGGAGAGGGCGCCGACTGCCCGCCGAGGGAGCCCGCGAGCGCCGCCAGCGAGGAGGCCTGCGCTTCGGGGGCGCCCGACCCGGCCGAGAGGGAGGCATCACCTGGAAACCACATTATTGATAGATGGATCGTTCGTAATTGCTGTATAGATGGGCGCTGATCAGTTACCCCATCTGTCTAAATTGTACTGAGCAATGCAGAATCTCTATATGAATCTATTTGAATCATATCAAAAACTCTTTATTTCCATAAATACAATAAATATACACTTTGAAAAGGTCAAATTATAGAATTAAACACTGACACGGAAATAAAGTGATATTTTGGATTTCTGTCGCTTCGGTATGTAGTAGACTAAAGTAAAGAAGCGACGAAGAAACCTTTAGCCTGTTAGTTATTATTTTTCGAGTAGGAGAAAAACCCGCCCCAAGCATTTTTATCCTATAGATAATGTGATATTTTACAGTAAGCCTATTTGCACAGCAAGGTTTTGACAATTTGTTTAAATTTATTTACTGATAATTTCTTCAACTCACTAGGAGTTTTGTTGTAGAAGCGTATACATATGAAGACGGGGCTTGTGCAAACGCAGAGACGAGAAAAGGTGGCCTTCCCCCTTCCAAGATTCAGCTTTGAGCTTCTACACACTACACCTCTCTCCTTATTCGAATCCAAACGCAAGCTACTTTCAGCTCTATCCTCCCTCATACTCCTGACGCTACACTACACTCCCCCTCATCAAGCGACTTGGCACTCTATTCTCACCGATGCTAGGCTCCAGTCTCCGTGACGCGGCGTCATCCGGCGCATGCTCGGGGTCATCGAACCGCGGATGTCTGGGCGCGGCCCCCCCGCCGCCCGCGCAGCCTCCCGCGCGGCAGAGAGACACGGGGACCACTCCGTACACGTAGAACAGCAGGATGGGTACGCCGATGCCGACGGCTAGCCCCGCGACTAGGGGGGATACGACCAGCTGGAAAGATAAATTATTGCTAAGGTACCTACCGATAGTTTTTCCGGTTTTTTAATTAGTGGATGGAGAGTAGGGCAGACTCAGCTTTGCCGATAACAGACTCTCAAAAAAGTATGTTTCTCGTCTCGCTGGTTTCTAATTGTCTAATTCCTACACGTTTTCGCTCCACTCAGTAGGAATCTAAAACATGGCCGGTGAATGCTGCTGTCCATATCTCCTAATGAATTCCCTTCTTTTTCATGACCAACGCACTGAATTTGAAGATCTTTCTTCACTACATAGTATAAAACAAAGTCGCTTGCTCTGTCCCTATGTATGCTTAAATCTTTAAAACTACGCAACGGATTTTGATGCGGTTTTTTTAATAGATAGAGTGATTGAAGAGGAAGGTTTATATGTATAACTAGCTGCGCCCCGCGGCTTCGCTCGCGTGGAAATTTATGTTGTTTCCCACTTTCTTAATTTTTTCTTTGCTATAAACCTCACGGAGCCCGAGACCTTTCCAACGAATGCAAAACCGTGGAAATCGGTTCGTGCGTTCTGGAGTTATAGCGTCAGGAAGGAAAACCCGACTTATTTTTATATAGTAGATAATAGTAATAGTAGTATTTCATTGCACCCGTGCGAAGCCGGGGCGGGTCGCTAGTTCTACTATATGGCCGGCCCACGCTGGCAGCTCACCAGTGGGGCCTCGCCACACTATGTACTAACCGCAGCGGCTACAGCGGCGGCCACGGCGGCGCGGCGTCGCGGCGGCGTGGCGCGGCGCAGGCGGCGGTGCGCGCGGCGGCCGGCCCACAGCGGCAGTCCCACCAGCAGCGCCGGCAGCGCCACGCCGGCCACTACCGCGATGCCGAGGGGCGCGCCGGCGAGCGTGCCGAGCTGCCAGAGAAGCTTCTTCTTGCGGGACCACGGCTTCTTACCCCAGAACGTGCAGCCGCTTGGACTGGAACGGACAAATGTTTTTAAGGTTTTTATTAATATAGTGCGTAAGCCTCGCACTCTGGATAATTTCAAATTTCTAAGAAATCGAATTATATCGCAAAAAATTTCGACTTCGACGGGACTTGAACCCGCGTCCTCCCCTCAGTACGGGGATGTGATAACCAACTACACCACGAAGTCAAGACGTGGGAGTCGAAAATCTTTGCGACTTTCTACGGACTCAAGCGCCGTTAGCTCCACCTACAGGGGAAACATTGAAGTTTATACAATCCTGTTCAAAGACTAAAGTTACGTTTAGTTCGTTTCACGAGAGGTGTCGCGTTGCTCTAAATCTTTATTATAGTGCGTAAGCCTCGCACTCTGGATAATTTCAGAGTTCAACATAAAATGTTATGTATGTTATGTTTGGATTATTTTGGGTTCACGTGTGGCGAGCGAAGCAAGCCGCGCTGTGTGTATCAAAATGTTGTTAGTGCGGCGAGCGACGCGAGTCTCACGCCTTCAAACAACAGGCGCTGTAATAGATAAGTTGTTATGTCAAGTACATAGGGGAAGAAACTGTTCGCCTGTAACACAGCTACATTGTAGCTACCACAGGAGACAGTGTTCTAACTCAATTGTTACACACATTTCTGAAATAAACGTTTTTGTATTAGGATTTGTATTTGCGTACTGTTCTGTGGCACCCACAAGACAAGACGTTTTACATACCCCACTGCGGCTGCGTCTCTAGTACAGCCTGCCCGATTTTTTGCATTTCCTAACTAACCTAACCGAAAGTATTTAGTTGTGTGGGTACCTTAGATAGTGCAGATCCGAGACTTCCTTCATGCAGAGCCAACAGAACTCGGCGCCGCACACGCAGCACACCATGTGGTTGCACGAGCCGTCCTCCACCTTCACTATCAGCACGGAGCAGCGCGGGCATGGCTTCACTTCACCTGGAAAATAGAACATTCGTCAAGTAAGTTTTAACGCAGTAAAAGGAAACATAATCCATACTTAGAGTTACGTTGATTAAGGAAAAACTACCTCTCGTTTGAAGAGGCATGTTCAGGATTTTAAAAGGGTTTTTTAAATCTTTGGTAACTCTACCGGCTGCGCCAGTTGAAAATTAATAGGAGTGGTTACGAGCGATAACGTAACGCTCGTCTAGTTTTCTGGTGTCACGCTATTTAGCTTTTTACACCATGAGTAAAAGTAAGGGCTCGTATACACGGACGGCACGTTGCCGACGGCAAGGCAACTGCACCCGTCGTCGACTGCCGACTGCCGTCCGTGTATATGAGCCCTAAGTTGGAGAGGCGGTTTGGTTCTAAGGTCGAAGGTATCTTAATCGCATCAGCATTGCCATACAGCAGGGCAATGAAGCTAGCGTCTTGGGGACGCTTCCGACTGGTACTGATATGAATCAGTTGAGCTACTTGTAGATTATTTGCAACAGTCTGCAGTTAGCTCAATAGTTTTAATTGAAAAACTAGTTAGACTTAGACATAAAAAAATGTTTCGTAATCAAATAAATCAATGGTGCCTACATTAAAACCCCTTCGATAAAGCGGATGGGTCCAACTTGCCCCAGATCGAGGATGGAGGCATCACACTTATCTAATAGAGGGACACCGAAACAGTAAAGCGTCGTACTATGGCCCTGGTCAGGGTCAACTCGCACCCTACAAGGCCGCGTCGCAAGTCTGCGTGGCAGGCTGTCTTGCAGTGGTAGCAGAAGGACGCGTCACAGGGCATGTTAGCTATTGTAGCTCTAGTTCTAACGTACCATGGTCCTGGTCTGGGTGGGAATTGGAGGGCGCTCTCGGCGGCGGTTGGCGCGACCGTCGCGCCGCGTCGCAGGTCTGCGTGGGATGCCAGGCTGCCTTGCAGTGGTAGCAGAAGGACGCGTCACAGGGCATGTTAGCTATTGTAGCTCTAGTTCTAACGTACCATGGTCCTGGTCTGGGTGGGAATTGGAGGGCGCTCTCGGCGGCGGTTGGCGCGACCGTCGCGCCGCGTCGCAGGTCTGCGTGGGATGCCAGGCTGCCTTGCAGTGGTAGCAGAAGGACGCGTCACAGGGCATGTTAGCTATTGTAGCTCTAGTTCTAACGTACCATGGTCCTGGTCTGGGTGGGAATTGGAGGGCGCTCTCGGCGGCGGTTGGCGCGACCGTCGCGCCGCGTCGCAGGTCTGCGTGGGATGCCAGGCTGCCTTGCAGTGGTAGCAGAAGGACGCGTCACAGGGCATGTTAGCTATTGTAGCTCTAGTTCTAACGTACCATGGTCCTGGTCTGGGTGGGAATTGGAGGGCGCTCTCGGCGGCGGTTGGCGCGACCGTCGCGCCGCGTCGCAGGTCTGCGTGGGATGCCAGGCTGCCTTGCAGTGGTAGCAGAAGGACGCGTCACAGGGCATGTTAGCTATTGTAGCTCTAGTTCTAACGTACCATGGTCCTGGTCTGGGTGGGAATTGGAGGGCGCTCTCGGCGGCGGTTGGCGCGACCGTCGCGCCGCGTCGCAGGTCTGCGTGGGATGCCAGGCTGCCTTGCAGTGGTAGCAGAAGGACGCGTCACAGGGCATGTTAGCTATTGTAGCTCTAGTTCTAACGTACCATGGTCCTGGTCTGGGTGGGAATTGGAGGGCGCTCTCGGCGGCGGTTGGCGCGACCGTCGCGCCGCGTCGCAGGTCTGCGTGGGATGCCAGGCTGCCTTGCAGTGGTAGCAGAAGGACGCGTCACAGGGCATGTTAGCTATTGTAGCTCTAGTTCTAACGTACCATGGTCCTGGTCTGGGTGGGAATTGGAGGGCGCTCTCGGCGGCGGTTGGCGCGACCGTCGCGCCGCGTCGCAGGTCTGCGTGGGATGCCAGGCAGCCTTGCAGTGGTAGCAGAAGGACGCGTCACAGGGCATGTTAGCTATTGTAGCTCTAGTTCTAACGTACCATGGTCCTGGTCTGGGTGGGAATTGGAGGGCACTCTCGGCGGCGGTTGGCGCGACCGTCGCGCCGCGTCGCAGGTCTGCGTGGGATGCCAGGCTGCCTTGCAGTGGTAGCAGAAGGACGCGTCACAGGGCATGTTAGCTATTGTAGCTCTAGTTCTAACGTACCATGGTCCTGGTCTGGGTGGGAATTGGAGGGCGCTCTCGGCGGCGGTTGGCGCGACCGTCGCGCCGCGTCGCAGGTCTGCGTGGGATGCCAGGCTGCCTTGCAGTGGTAGCAGAAGGACGCGTCACAGGGCATGTTAGCTATTGTAGCTCTAGTTCTAACGTACCATGGTCCTGGTCTGGGTGGGAATTGGAGGGCGCTCTCGGCGGCGGTTGGCGCGACCGTCGCGCCGCGTCGCAGGTCTGCGTGGGATGCCAGGCTGCCTTGCAGTGGTAGCAGAAGGACGCGTCACAGGGCATGTTAGCTATTGTAGCTCTAGTTCTAACGTACCATGGTCCTGGTCTGGGTGGGAATTGGAGGGCGCTCTCGGCGGCGGTTGGCGCGACCGTCGCGCCGCGTCGCAGGTCTGCGTGGGGTGCCAGGCAGCCTTACAGTGGTAGCAGAAGGACGCTCCACAGCCCGGCGCTAGGCAGGTCAGTTTGGGACATGACGCGCAGCCTGTTGCTACTACTGCGAAACTGGAATGGGAGAACGAATGATAATGTAAAGTCTATCCTGGAAGGAAAGAATATGTTGCAATTGTGACAGATTGTTTAAGGCATTTACTGTCCAGGCTCGGCGGTGCTATCCGCCACCAGAAGGGGGTATCCTACGGCACATACGTCATGGGCACCCAAAGTGTCAATCATCATTATATTAAATCAGAGAATATGTAATAATATGGCCCACAGGCCTGCTTTCGATTCTGCCAGCCTTGTCTGCCGTGTGCCAATCTCGCCTTGTGATTTAAAGTTATTGACAACCCATTCGTTTCGATAACAATGATAAGCTCAATGTGATCTGCATACATTTGTCCAGGGCGTTCTGGATGTTTTCTATGTATAGTACAAATATCTATCTATGTAGTGTATTGTATTAAGTACTAGCTGCGCCCCGCGGCTTCGCCCCCGTGGAAATTTATGTTTCCAACTTTCTTAATTTTTTCTTTCTCCTTCTCCTGACAAGAACAAACACAACAAAGAAAGAATTAGCGAAATCGGTCCAGCCGTTCACGCGTGATGCCATGACCAAGGAAAACGGGTTTCATTTTTATATATATAGATATCAGTTATCTAGTACACATAACACAAGCTCTGCTTAGCTTGGGGCTAGATAATACTGTGTGAATTGTCTAGCATTATTATTATTTATTTATTTTAATGTTGGAGCAAGAGAAGATGAAGAAATTATTATAGTTTCTGACAACCCAACGGCTACGTCTTATGAAAGAAATAAATTTAACACTAACGCCATTTAAACTCTTTTACCGCATTTATAAAAGCTTCTGACCTGTTTCGCCGATCCTGCGTCAATAAATGTGGCGACACCCTAAACTAATTGCAGAAGGTTAAGAATAGGATTCAATGACATAGCTTAAATAATTAGCAAGCTGAAGTGGCAGTGGGCCGGCCATATCTCGCGAAGAACCGACAACCTCTGGGGTAAACGAGTTCTTGAGTGGAGACCACGACGGCAAACGTAGTGGAGGACGCCCTCCGGCCAGGTGGGATGACGATCTGCGAAAGACTGCAGGCAGATGCTGGATGCGGCAAGCTGAAGACAGGGCGCTATGGCGCTCATTAGGGGAGGCCTATGTCCAGCAGTGGACTAATATAGGCTGATGATGATGATGATGAAGAATAGGATTCAGGATTACCTGCAGTCAGGGGCGGGACACCATCTCGTATCAGGGTCGGCCGCGAGCGCCCGTCTCACAGAGAACTCTTCGTACTTCTCATACATCATGGGGTTGTCCACAATTCTTCGCACATCTGGAACAAGCAGATGGATATTGTTAATAACTTTAACCAGAAGTTTGTTCAGACAATCTGAAATTCTTTAAGTTTAAGGTCCGTATTAAGAAAGCTTGCTCTGCTTGAGTCGTTGAATCTATGCTTGAGTCACATTTATGGCATAGAAAAGCGAACTAGCTAACTATACTCAAGCAGGCGCGATTACTGAGCAAACTTCCATAATACGGGCCTAAACATTTACCGTTCGTTCTCTATTTTAAAGATCACTTCGTCGCGTCATTTCAGTAAACAAGTTGTTTTATAAAACAGAAATTCGTTTTGGTAACGATATTCAGTGAGGAGATTCAAGAATTCGTCTGGAATAAAAAACCCCGACGTACTGATAAATAAGTAAATACAAATGATAAACATGGCCCTTATTAATCCCAGATTTTAATAATCAGGAAAGGTGCCTATGATGCTGCGTCTCCACTAGAATACCGACAGGTCACCAGGATACCGATAAGTTTATTGTTATTAGGTTTATCACCTCATCTACAGCCTATACCGGTCTGCGTCTAGCAATGACGCAGACCTACCCCTGTTAAACGCCTTAAAGGCCTTTGTAACATGGGAGGTAGTGCCCATAATCCCCACGCTGGACATGCGGGTTGGGGATCGCAGTTTGATGGTAAAATTGTTCTGCAGGAGGCGCTGCTGCGCGCCCCTCGGTGGATATCCCTTAGTCGCCTCTTACGACACCCGCGGGAAGAGATGGGGTGGTGCATTCTAATCCAGCACGGCCTTTATTAGGTTTACGTTTATTAAATAGAACGAAATATTTTTTTAAATGAGGTGTAAGATTAAATGATTTCATATAAATGTCAGGATTGGCAATGCCATGCCATTTCCTAAAGGTCAGAAGTACGGAACCTACTGCATTATTTAGCATAGATTACCTCACTTGGCTATTAACGTATTCGTGCTAATAAATACAACAATAAACATAGTTTGCAAATACTTAAAGCAGTTAATTTTAATTTATAACTGGTGTCGCTATTTTATGAAGTTGTACGAGTTTAGTCACGTCATAAACTACTGGTTAAGTATACTTGAATTGTATGTAGTACTGGTATTGATATGGGTCAGTTGAGCTACCTGTAGATAGTTTGCAACAGTCTGCAATTAGCTCAATTGTTTCAGTTGTAAGTACTAGTTCTAATTTATTTCTGTTATTTGATTGTAATTTTCATTGTACTCGTAGTATGATCTGACCTGTATTATTAGATGTAATGTTTTATATAAATACAAATATATACAAATCTGCAAATATTTGATACAGGTGGTGGTGTTTTATCAAGGTATTGTAATAAGTATATCATTTATCTTGTTATAAACTTATAATATAAATACAACCTTTGCTTAGTTTGGGGCTAGATGATGTTGCGTAAATCGTCTAGCATTATCTCTACTAATATTATAAAGAGGAAAGATTTGATAATTTGTTTCTTTGTTTGTCTTGAATAGGCTCCGAAACTACTGGACCGATTTATAAAATTCTTTCACCGTTAGGAAGCTTACTTTTCAGGGAGTGACATAGGCTATATTTTATCCCGGAATTCTCACGGGAACGGGAACTACGCGGGTGAAACCGCGAGGCGATCGTCTAGTTATTTATAATTTGATTGTTTAAAAGAAAATCCGACTCCGAATCCCTTAGCTTTAAACAGTTGTTTGCAACATTTGCGATTACCTCTATACAACTGCAAAAGAATCATCCAAATTGGTCCATAAATGACGGAGAAATCTACGAACATACATAAAAAACATATAAACAGCCGAACAGAGAAAATATGGTCTATGAAAATTCTATGGACATTTCCTCAGCGTAACATCAAACTGTTAACATCAAAAGTAATTTTATATATTTACTATATTTATTTAGTGTTATGTAATATATACTAGTAGATTTATGTTCAGTAAGTGTATAAAGATATTATATAGCTAAATATATTTATGTCTTCCTAAACATTATTTCTGTTTACACGCCACCCCGTCCATACTTTTTCGATCACTTCTTGTCCATCCTAAGGTTGCCTGGAAGAGATCGCTCTCAGCGATAAGGCCGGCCATTGTACATTATCTGTATTTGACTGTATTTGTTTTTTGCGAGTTTTGATTACTTGGTGTGCAATAAAGAATATTTATATTGAACCTCCTCCTTTTTTCGAAATCGGTGATTAATTCTTTTTTTTTTTTTTTTAAGGTATATAATACATTTATTCACTAAGAAAATTATACTAGTATTTACAATTGAAACAATTGAGCTAACTGCCGACTGTTGCAAACAGTCTACAGATAGCTCAACTGATCCATATCAACACCAGTCGGAAGCGTCCCCAAGACGCTGGCTGCATTGCCACGCTGTATGGCAATGCTTAATGCAATGATTAATTCTTAATTTCCAAATGTATAGATACAGGCACAGATATTATAATATTATACTAGGTACAGGTAAGATTCTAGGTAAGCAAACGATGAATCTCCACGTGTACCGTACCTAAAAAGACGATTTCTTAGAAGGAAAACCTACGAGAAAAACATACAGGTACCTGACACTTTTTATCCCTCATACCCATTTCGTCATACGCCGTCGGTCTTCTTATCAAAACAAGCGTTAAAACATGACGTGATTTCGTAAACAAATTACTTAGACCGAAACCAAACAAATTACCTAGTGCAAAAACAAAAATCGCTAGCACATAAAGCTGCCCAGTAAAGTAAAGCATATATAACTATAAACAGCAAAAGAAGAAAACCAACGAAAACCTCACAATGTTATAAAAGGAAAGCGGAGAAATATCGGTCAGCTGTCATAAATATCGGAGCGCGTTCAATAACTCGACTTTATTACCTCATAATAGCTTGTTCATCCCAGAGGGTCTCGAAGCAGTTGCTTTAGCGGCATGTTGTTACATAAAGGAAACCAATTTTTATTTAGGTTCTACTTGGCTTTAGCGCCGCTACTAGCTTCGGCTTGAAACGGCATAATGCTGAGACAGAACCTTTTTGGCCTATGTAACACAATATCTAATTTGTATCTGTTTTCTTTTTTTGTTGTGTTTCCTTTCTCTACAATCCTGTGTTCATTGTATGATTATGATTGTAATGTGTTGTGATAAGTATAGTTCAAATAAATGTATTTTCTTTATTTCTTTCTTCTTTCTTGGCTCCGTGTACACGCCTGCTCGCCTTTGTAATATAATAGGATAGTACATAGAGCCAGTATGGGGAATGAAAGTTCTCGAATTACTGTGTTCTCACAGGTACACTAGATGACTAAGACTACAGGTCGATGATTTTTTAATTGGATTGTAATTTAACCTGTGTGACTAGTGTAATCCATATTAATATTGTAAAAGTGAACTCTGTCGGTTGCCTTTTCCCGCCTAAGACACCACACGAGTCAGTTTACCAAAAGATTACCATTTAGGCTTCGTCGGTTAACTTTCGGCTAACTTTTTATTAACCACCTACCCACTATTTTTCTGTTAAAAATTTTGCATTTTATTTTTTCTTAATTTAGTACACGTTAGCCCTACATTGCATTGCATACATTGCCATAGACACAAGTTTTCATCCATTAAACGTCAATGTACGTTTAATGGATGAAAACTTGTGTCAAAAACGTCAAAACAACTGTTTAAATGTTGTTATTTAACCATGTGTTGGTGAATAGGGGTCTAAATGGCGGAAAGGATCTTTTTAAAATTTATCAGGGAGGTAGGCTTTATCCGGGTATGGACATGGGTAGGCTACTTTAATTCCGGAAAAGCGCGTGCGCAGACGCGGGCAGAAGCTAGTATAGGTATATTTCTGTTCTAGCTCAATAAATAAATACAAATACAAAATGAAGATCGTAGCGAATCGTGGAAAAATTTGGAAGGAGCGAACGCAACTTTTTCGAATCTGACCTAAGCTTTGACCAAAAACCGACATTGAGTTCTGATAACATCATATAAAATATCTACGGGTATGCGGAGGGATTTCGTCTCTGTTTACAAAAGGTATCTATACACATTGAATGCATTAAATTTATCTTATCTGTCCTGTTCAGATTATGGCCTTACAGCATGATGACGATTAACAATACGGGCGTTGCGGCAATTTATCATAGCTTTTAACTTCTCCAACCTTGCTAAGCTTGAAATCGAAAAACTCTGCGCACATTAATCCAACACCGCTACCGCAAAAAAACGTTATCTTTAGATAAATTTACAGTGTCAAAATGGCTTCCCACAAGCTTAAAACGAGTGACACGCGAGCTGTCTGTCATCTGCTGCTGTCAATATAAAATGCACGCTAAATGTTACGAGTTAAAACCCATATTTGAATGCCAATTTTTATGCTGTACGTTAGCGATGCGGCTCTGATCTGCGACAAACTTAACGCATTCACTGCCCAGCCTCTCCACTGAGCTGCCGTAGGACATCTGCGTCTTGGATCATGAAAGTGTTAACTTCGAACTCGGTAGCAAAATTTAGAGTGCAAGTATCATACATAATCAATCGCCTATGAAGTATGAATCACCTTTAGCCTTGTTTACCTAACAATTCCTAGAATTTCTTTACCTACCCAGTTTACCTCACCCGCTACTGCGTTGAAAACCGCTAGAACCACGTACATTTTTAATCAGCAAGAAATAATCTGGCCCACATTTCCAAGTATAAAATCAAACGAAGCATTATTGCATCACTGTCGTTCCCACATTGAATCTGATCCTATTGTTTTGACTTGTCAGCTTCTCATTGTGCATTTCAGCATGGCTGGCATGAACCTTCTAGATAGTTACCTGTATATAGATGTTACGAGGTATTACTAAATAATAATCAAGAAATCAGCGAAATAATGCATCACATCCCATTTCCGCGCTGGCGGGCAGTATGCTGGCGGAAGTCCTGCCACACAACGGCGGTAGCGGGGCGCGGGGCGTGCCAACTGAGAGGAAGAATCGAGAATAAAATGCATTTTATATAGTGAGGATGGTGGGTGCCTAAACTTTTAACGAGCTGCTCTAGATATACTAATTCTACTAATATTTCCTACTAATATCATAAATGCGAAAGATTGTGTGAATGTTTGTTACCACGTATCTGCGTAACTACTTATCCGATTTAAATGAAATTTGGTGTGTAGATAGTTTAGGTTTTAGAATAAAACATAGGTTAAGCTAATTTATTATTCCTTGATTCGTTTCACTCAAAACTCGGTATGGATGTCATGTTGTTTTGGTAGGTCAACAAATGTCAATTTTATACCAGAGACGATGAGGGGCTTTGATCACAATACGTAACAATAACCAAATCAAATCAAAAACTCTTTATTTCCATTAATACAATAAATGTACGGTAAGAAAAGGTCAAATTATACACCGACACTGAAATAAAGTGATATTTTTGATTTCTATCGCTTCGGTATGTAGACTAAAGTAAAGAAGCGACGAAGAAACCTTTAGCCTGTTAGTTGTTATTTTTCAAGTTCGAGCAAAACCCGTCCCAACCTTGTTTATCCTCTAGAATCTAGATAAACTCATTATGTAGTAAGCCTTTTTGCACAGCAAGGCTTGACAATTTGTTTGAATTTATTCACAGATAATTATTGCAACTCTCTAGGAGTTTTGTTGTACATAGAAGCGTATAGTTCCGTTGCCCTTTAAAAGCAACTGTCATTGCTAGAATATTCCGTACTTGTTTATTGGAGGTAAGTGCGGAGTTTAGATTTTTGACACATCTGCACTTACAGCCTTTACAATAAATTATAAGAAATAAAATCACTTCTGCAAATCTTGGCATGGAGGTGACGAAACTAGCGAAGAATTTGAAGAAAGAACGACATTTATTTATTACTAGCTGCGCCCCGCGGCTTCGCCCCCGTGGAAATTTATGTTTCCAACTTTCTTAATTTTTTCTTTCATAAGAACCTTCTCCTGACAATAACAAACACAACAAAGAAAGAATTAGCGAAATCGGTCCAGCCGTTCACGCGTGATGCCGTGACCAAGGAAAACGAGTTTCATTTTTATTATAGACGGGTTTCATTTTTATATATAAGACTAGCTGCGCCCCGCGGCTTCGCCCCCGTGGAAATTTATGTTTCCAACTTTCTTAATTTTTTCTTTCATAAGAACCTTCTCCTGACAATAACAAACACAACAAAGAAAGAATTAGCGAAATCGGTCCAGCCGTTCACGCGTGATGCCGTGACAACGCGAAACGGGTTTCATTTTTATATATAAGAAGACAACAACCTACAAAAAAAAACACACTTATGGGATATTAATAGGTATATAAAGTTGTTATAAAAAGGTCCTAACTCAGCATAATGCTGGCTAAGCTCCCGTAAGAGGCCTAGCCAGCGCTGGTCTTCCGTTAGGATTTGTGAGTTTAGTAATTAATAAATACTTACCCATCACGTTGGGTTATATAATACCACGCTAGCTGATAAGTTCACACACATAACATTTGAATATAAAAACCCTTAAAACTTCTAGATTAAATAACCAAAAAATCTCGTTTATTTGTTTGATTGCTGCTATCAATTCCAATTCAGTTGAAACCGGATTCGATATTCTAAATTCATATAGCCGGCCAGGCTGCGGTTTTGACCCACATTCGATTGGTATTGTGAAAATAGTCTACGGATTAACACATTCATTGCCCAAGACGCAGATGTGTCTACTGTCTACTCCCCCGAGTGACGGGACGGGGTGCGACCCGCAGGGACGCAGAGGCTGGGCAGTGAATGCGTTAGGCCTGATTATTAATTAGCTTAATCAAAAGCTCAGCCACATTAAATTATTAATGGGTGGAATGAACTGGGGCCCAATTCTGCTAAGCAATTGCTTTACTATCACATTGATCGTCGCAGAATCGCGACGTGGAATCCAGGGCCCGTACTCTTAAAAATGAAATCGAAGTTTCTGATTTATTTTTGTGCAAACGCTAATCATATGCAAGCGACAGAGTTGGTTTTGCACGCCAACGAAACTTCGAATTTCTTTTTCCGAGTAGACCCCCAGATAGTGCGTCATGCGTGGTACTATTTCCACGGAGAATAATAGTAAAGTCATTAATTGATTATAAATATAATGCTGGACAACTAAGCAGAGCTTGTGTTATGGGTACTGGATAACTGATAGACATAATACAGTACACTACATAGATAGATATTTTTTATTATACATAGAAAACATCCAGAACACCCTGAACAAATATCTGCAGATAGTACAGACATTTGTCCCGAGGCGGGAATCGAACCTGCAACCTCCTGCGTCGCAGGCGGACCTTCGCCCGCTGCGCCACAGAGGTCATCGAATGATTGAGATATTGATAGAATGGTTCTAAATTGGTTGCAACCCCGGAACTTTTGACGTGCGTACCTCCATCTGTAGTTTCTTGCATCTAACGTAGAAAACGAAAACGCGTCTATGTTGGCGATAGTGTGACGATACCATTGTCATGGTGAAGCGATTAGTTTAGCAGAATAGGACTCCTGCTCGGTTGGCCAGCGATTAGGAGTTAAACGTTGGTGAAAATGGATTTGATTTATAGAAATATTCGATTGGTATTGTGAATTGTCTGCGGACTAAGCCTGCATATTAATTCGCTTTATAAGCTCAGCCACTTTAATTTATTTATGGGGGGATCTGATTTGATTTGTAGAGGCATTATTTTTTTATGTTCTGGATTTTTATGCTCATACTCAATGTAAGCGGGTTAACTACTACTATCTACTATGTATCTTTATACTTAAAAGAGGATTCCAAACCCATGATTTGTAAAAAAACTTGAGAAGTGTCAAGGGACACCCGGATGGAACGAAGTTCCTTTCGATTAATCTCGCGTCCTCGCGTCATCTTCAGTGAGGCCGCAGAAAACTGATATATCCCGCTCACTCCAATGACACGTTGCGCGAGCGAGCGGAACACACGATTGTTCGAATCGAAGCGCACCTCGGCTCAACTCGGCTGCGGTCGTCGCTTCGGTTCTCCTCGGTTCTCTTCGTCAAAAAGTGTCGTTACAACATTTCGTATGAATTTTTCCGTCTAGCCCTTTCACAACGCGTGATAAGGAACTTCGTTCCAAAAACTTCGTTCCAATTGATTTAAGTTAAGGATATTAATGGATAAAACTACCTAAAATAGCAAATACAGCTCCTTTATATAAAACTTAATGAAAGTGAGGTAGGTACTACATAATATGATACATATTTGTATTTGTAACTACGAACCATGTGTTGGAAGAACAACGTTTCATCCCTTAACGAAGGAGATAATCAGAATGAGTGCGGTTTTTAACCGACTTCGAAAAAGGAGGAGGTTCTATGTTCGGCTGTAAGGTGTTTTTTTTTCACGTATGTCCGTCGATTTCTCCGTCTTTTCTTCTTTTGCAGTTGTATAGAGGATGATGCCGAAGTGGTCCCTATTTTTTTTTTCCGAGGGATTCGTATTTATCCCACAAAAATTTTGAAAAAAAAAACAGTTAAAACGGAGGTTTTCAAAGGTTTTTAGTTTTTTCAAAACAAACCCTGCCTCCCCCTGATAGGCGACTTATTGGCTTTTTTCTCATGGGGGGATTACCCTCATGAGATAAAAGCCAATATGTCGTAGGGCATTAGCCTATAACCCCTATGCTGGGCATGCGGGTTGGGGATCGCAGTTCGGTGGCGGAAGTTCTGCAGGAAGCGCTGCTGCCCGCCCCCGGTGGATATCCCTTAGTGGCGACTACGACACCCGCGGAAAGAGTTGGGGTGGTGCAAATTCTAAGCCGGCACCTCACAGCGTTCTAAGCCGTTACCACACAGCGAATTATAACAATCCTAATTAATTCGTTAAATTTCTACAGTTTTTATGGCATGAGTACCATACTCATTTATTCGCCGTAGCTGCCCAACGCACACTTGATTACGTCAATTTACATAGGTGTGACCAGAAGATGGCGGGACTTCGTAAGGCTAGTCATAACCTCAACAAGAAACTACGTGATGTCCCCGACCGATCATTAACACCCCCAGCGCCATGTGTATCTTTTAGCCACACAGTGTCTGAAACACTGTGTATTCAAAAGTGTACATCCCTCTACTTGGTTAGAACACTATGCTTCCTTTAGGTGTACACTTTCTTGGGCCGCGGATGTGTAAATGTTCCCGTGGTTCGGCAAAAATGGCGAGAGAGGGACACCGGAGAGGTTTTAGTGGGTAGTACGTCCTTTTCAAGGCGTCGAGTCCCACATAATTCTGGTCCCCCCAGACCAGTTTATTCGTGAATGAATTTCCTCGACGAGACAAAACAAAAAAAAAAAGGTGTACACTTTCTATACATTTTATAAGGAAAAATTAAAGCTCTGGCCTGGCGCATTTTTTTGGTGTAAGTAGGTGGAGGATCGGTTAATAAAAAAAAAAATATCGCCTTTTGAATTTCACTGTCCTATTTTTCGGGTAAGTACATGGAAATGAACGAAACGGCCCACGGGGCTTGGCGCTGAGTGTATTAAAAAGAGAACTAGGAAAGGTTTATGAAAATTAAATAGCTAAGATTAAGTTATCAAAACAATATCTTAAGGCAATGTAACTACGAGTACAAGATTAAGGTAATGCAAGGTCTCACCAGGGTGTTGTATATCAAAAGAAAGCGAATAATGTAACACAAGAATATTCCTGAATACAAAATGGTAACACCGTCGTAGATTGCATGTGTTGAGATATAGGCCCCTGGTGGCGTTACTTAGAGAAGAGTTTTCTACCCTTCCATTTACAACTGCTATGAAATTCAACAAACATTTTCTTTTTTTGCAAGTAGAACGCGAAAAGGCCACTCAGGTGTAATTTAAACACAAGGTTTTTTACTTCACATGACAACTACGAGATGTATTCGAGAATATTAGGGTTGTTTTATACCTATTCTATTGTATTAAATATATCAGTCATCTAGTTAGTACCCATAAAACAAGCTCTGCTTAGCTTGGGGCTAGATGATGCTGTGTGGATTGTCCAGCATTATTTATTATTATTATTCTGTCTGTTTAAAGCTCGCACTTTTTAATATTGACAATGTTCATCGTTTCTCAAAATCTATTCAGGGCTTAGACCCGGTCTTAGATCAGCTGGGTCGCTCGGAAGACGTACTCTTCAGTCATTTACATAAAGGTCGTTACTGATTGATTAGTGTCACGGGACGTAATGTACCATTGGCAGCGAGCATGATACGTTACGCCGTGTGCTAAAATCCGCGGAATTAAAGTAAGGGGAAATGGTAAGTGGGCGTGGCACGCGTGCTACAAGTACGCGCTGGTATGCTTACTCGACCCCAGTCGGGTTCTAACATCGCGTGGAGTAGCTAGTCTCGCAACCAATTCATTTTTTCCGTAATCATGCCGTATTGTTCGATTTTAGAGTGTAAAAATGATAGTAGGAGAAAAAATCTTCAAAATGGAGGTGTCTCGTACCATCGGGGAGAACGGTTTTTATTGTTTTGTAATAAAATCTTATTTTATTTCAATTTGTCAATAATTTAATAGAAGGGTTAGTCAAAATCAACCTTATGCAATTAAGATAAAGTTGATTTTGGATTGATTCTATTCTTCGCTACTCAATTAGTGATGTAGTCAAGTCGGATGTTGATTTTGTCGATTGATATCGATACAAGAAATTCAATTATAATTTCTAATTTTAATGTTAATGTTAAATAAGTGATTAGTATTATTATGTAAATTAATTATTTATTTAGTATTTAGATTACAAGTCACTAAATTGACATCATTAGGTCCTCTAACCTTTATTTTAAATATTTGTAGGTTTCCCAAAGATACAAACGTCAAAGAGAAATGGATAGATGCAACGGGTAGAGTTAATTGGATGCCCACCAAATCAAGCACGATATGCTCTGAACACTTTTTGGAAGTCGATTTCAAAATATCAAATAAAAGATATAGATATACAATTACGAAACATACAGCGTATACAGCGCTTGTATCACTGAAAATCATATAGATATACAATTACGAAACATACAGCGCTTGTATCACTGAAAATCGTTAAGTTTAAATATATAAATGTTCACATACACCATTTACTAAAATTAAACATAAAACTTTCCAAACACCAGTTTCCTAATAAATACGTTTTGACGTGACAACGTCTTATAAATTGGTTTGCCGGGTGACACTTCAAGAAACTGCGTTACGCTCCGCTCACGTTATGCGCTCACAATGAGAGCGAGTGAGAGGCACGCGTCCCTTCCACTCGGGCATGGTTAGCCCGCCTAAGAGCGAGAGAGACAGACATAAAAAGTGAAAGGCACGAATGAATATTCACATTAAAATTATTTTACCACTCAAAGTCGTTGTCACGTAAAACTTTCGCCCGTATACCGACTTTACAGGCAACCAATTTTTTATTTCAGGGGCATAAGCAACATACATTTATTTTTACCTGCCTGTCTGTGTCTATTTATAAATGGTTTAAAATATACAGCCCTTTGTGTGCCAAGTAAGTAAATAAACTACCAACAAGTTCATTTTTTTGCGAATTGAACAAAAAATCGGGTATCTATCGATATCGATAATGTACTTCAATGTGCTACCTATATATATATATATCCACCTAGCCGTTTTCGGCTACAGTGACTTGGACTTTGGACTCAATATTTATCAAGTTTAGGGACTTTGATGTTTAGCCCTTATGTGACTGACATATCCAATTTTTCCCATGAACGTGCGGTCACAGGCTGCGCACGTCAGGGTGCCGTTCACATAATTGTAGTTTATGTTCGAGGGCGGTCTTGCTTTTAGTTGGTCTCGCTTGAGGTCTAGTTCTCGCCTTCTTTCCTCCTCGAAAGCATATACTTTCTCCTGCACATGTCGTCTCCATTCTGGCCTTTTACCAGCATAGGACTCCCAACGAGAGGGTTCGATACTGCATTTCTTCATGTGTCTTTTTTGAACATCTTTAAAACGTAAGAATTGGCCACCGCGTTTCCGCTTACCAAGTTCGAGTTCAGAAAAGAAGATGCGCTTCGCTTTTCTTTCGTCAGGCATTCTCGCTAGGTGCCCGCACCAGCGCAGCTGACGCCGCATCAGATATGCCTCTATGCCACATATATTAGCTCGTCGTAGAATTTCCGTGTTGCGAACCCGATCCGACCATTTGATGTTCATAATGTCGCGGAGGCATTTCAGATGGAACCTGTCTAGCGTGCGTATATGACGGCGGTACAAGCACCACGTCTCGGATGAGTACAAGATGTTCGGCAAGACAATCGCCATGTAAACCTGTATTTTGGTACTCAATTTGATGTTGTGGGAGCGGAACACCCGGTTTCGAAGTTTGCCAAAAGCAGCCATAGCAGAGCCAAGCCTGCTGTTGACCTCCGATTCAAGGTCGCCTTTGGCAGTTATGCTGCTTCCCAGATATTTAAATTTGTCGACCTGCTTGAGTACATTTCCCCCAAGGTGCAGATTTAGTGGAGCTCGGTCTTCAGCGCCCATAGACATCACTTCAGTCTTAGTGATGCTAATTTTGAGTCCAAACCTACAACAAACAGTGTTAAGCCTGGTTATAAGGTCTTGAAGTCCGTCAGGCGTATTCGCAACGAAGCACAGGTCATCCGCGTACATGAGCTCAGTAATAAGGTCATGTGATACCTTAGTGCGTGCTTTTAACCTGGCAAGGTTAAATATACCACCATCTGTACGATATCGAATACGAATCCCTTCCGTACTGTCACGCAGAGTCTCCTTCACGACTACAGAAAAGTACAAAGCAAAGAGCGTGGGTGCTAGTACACAGCCTTGCTTAACGCCACAAGTTACAGGGAAGGGCTCTGATTTCTCACCATTGACGGTTACACTACAGCTCATGTTGTCGTGAAGGAGTCTTATCAGTCGAATAAATTTATCGGAGCAGCCAAGTTTGGATAAAATTATCCAAAGTGCATCGCGGGGCACACTGTCGAAAGCTTTTTCTAAGTCTATAAAACAGAGAAAAAGAGGTTCTCGGCTTTTTTCCTGAAGTTGTCTTATGGAGAAAATAGCTTCACAGGTGCCGCGGTTCGGTCGAAATCCAAATTGAGTTTCAGGCAGTAACTTTTCGGAAAGCACCATCAAACGATTCAGAAGTACCCTGGCAAATGCTTTCCCAGGAGTAGAGAGAAGTGAGATACCCCTGTATGAGTTACTGTCTGAGCGATCGCCTTTGTTTTTGTACAAAGCGCAGACAAGTGAAATCCTAAAATCTGAAGGAGCTTCTTCGGTTTCCCACATCTGTTGAAAAAATTGCCATATCTTGTGATGCAGTTCGTCTCCTCCATATTTCAGTAACTCACCGGGCATGTTATCAACGCCAACTGCTTTCTTATTCTTTTGAGCCTTTATAGCGTTAATAACTTCCCGGAGAGAAGGAGGGTGGTCTAGTTCATCAGAGTGAGCCATACAGGGTAGAGACCTCAAGTAATCTAGGTCAGTCAATCGGTCTACGTTGAGTAAACTATTAAAATGTTCTGCCCAGCGATTTAGAACGTCTCTTTTGCTGATTAGGAGAGTACCATTTGCGGATTTTAAGGGCACGTTTACTCTTTGCTTATTTCCTATTAGGCTCCTTATCTCACCAAAGAATTCACCTAGTTGGTTGGTGTCTGCAAGCCATTGAATGTGCCGTACCTTCTTTTGCCACCATTCATCTTTAGCATTTCGAGTGAGTCTTCTGATATAGGATGTGCTCTGCTTGATTTTATCAGAAGCAGTGGTCTGATATTCCTTTCGAAGGAGCTGGCGATGTTTATCTAATGCGTCAGATAATATCTTGTCGTTGTAATCAAACCAGTCCTTGCAAACACGAGGTTT